>CM051522.1:70246563-72646563 GCA_028017165.1 Herpetospermum pedunculosum | reverse complement strand
TCAACCGGATACAGAGTAACCACCGTACACCTGTCAACACTAGTGGTGATCGTGGACAATTTCCGGCCGTCGATGAAGATGTCGATGGTTCTATTATTCTCGTTTAAGAAATCCTCCGCTTCGGTGAAATAGAGGACGAAGCAAGCCGATTGGGAAATCGACGGCGAGGAGGATTTGGGGAAATCGACGGTGAGGACAATCGGAGAAGAAGCGTTGCTGGATTCAATGGCGTTCTCTAAGACGAACGACGGAGGATCGTTTTCCGGCGATTCGAAATCGGGAATCGCCGGTATGGCATTGCAGTTTGGGGGAGTTGTTTCCAATGCCCATATCCTCTCGTAATCATCGCCAGATGACGAAAGCCTGTTTCAAAACAAAATTTTATTCAAGATATTTTTTTAGTTCAATTGGGGAGAATTTCTAGTAAATCCGTGGTATGGAGTTTCTCCATACCACTGCCTTTAAATGAATGACACGTGACAAAATAGTTGTTTGAGGGGACTCACTTTATTAAATATATTATTTTTTAAAATTATTTTGCCACGTGTCATTCATTTAAAGGCGGATGTACCAGAAATTCTCCTGTTCAATTGGGGTGGGGATAAGATAAATTCATTAATAATTTATTATTTTTTTTAGTTCAATTGGGATAATAATTGACCTTTTTTTTTAAATCAAATTTATAACGTTTTTACGTTCATTAACAATTTATTATTTTAAAAAAAAAAGTTTCATTTAAAAAATATCTGGAAGTTTCAAAAGTTTGAAAAATACTTCTAAACTATGAATTTTGTTTAAAAAAATACCCTCTAATTATGAAAAAAATCAAAATACCCATAAACTATATAAAAAAAAAAAACGCTTAAAAAATACCATGCAGTTAATAATACACACAAATTTTTAATGTGAACGATTAAATTCTTATTTATACCTTTGTGACATGGGAAAAAAAAATAGATATATGAAGTGTTAAAACATCATTGAAATTCTATTTTATCGAATCAATATATTAGGGAATAGAACAAAACTAGTGCAAAATCTGTAGATAATAGGTAAGATGTTTAAGTTTTCATGATTCTTTTAACACCTCAAACATCCACATTTCAATTTTTTCCATGTCACCAAGTACAAATTAGAATTTAATCGTCTACATCAGAATTTTTTAGATGTTGTTAACGTTGAGGACATTTTGTAAATATTTTTCATGGTTTAAGTGTATTTTTGCAATAATCTTTCTAGTTAAGGATATTTTTCACATTTTTCATAGTTCTGAAGTATTTTTCAAACAAAACTTATTGTTCATAGGTATTTTTAATAATTTAACTAAAAAAAAATAAGTTTTAGGTTAAAGTATCAAAAATACACTTGAACTATGGGTTAAATTTAAAAATACTCGAACTATGAAAAATGTTTAAAAATTATCTCTAAACTATAAAAAAAATATTTTAAAAATGTCAATGAACTATGAAAAACTAAAAAAATGTCCTTAAGAAAATAAAAAACACACCAATTTTTTTTTGTATGGATGGTTAAATTTTTACACTTTTCTAATATGAAAAAAAATGAAAAGGTGGACATCAAAATATTTAAAAAACCATGTAAATGAACATCTGATCAATTTTCCATTAATTTTACCTTTATCTTTTTATTCGATAAAGTATGTTTTTTCATGTTTTTTTTACCACCTCAAACGTTATATTTTCATTTTTTTTTCTTTTTTTTTTCATGTCACACAACTTCTAAGTTAGAATATTTTATGTGTGGTTAACCATATGATTTTTTTTTATATAGTTTAACCTATATTTTTTTTATTATTATTATTATTTTTTATGAAGCATACCCTTTTTCGAAATCTCCCCCATAGCTAATCCGAGCAACAACCCGAAACGTTTCGTTCAATTCCATCTTCGAATACAAATCATCGCTCGTCGGAACCGCCTGAATCGAAGAGACAAACGGATTTCCGCCGTCTTTCCTCTGTGCCAAACAGAGTTTCAAAACTCCAGAACTCCCCGATGTATAAACCAATTCGTCGATTATCACCTCCGTCGCCGACGCCGGCTCGATCGCCGACATTTTCTTGCCGTCGAGAAGGAGATCGAACGCCGGCGGTCGATTTAGGCCGTCGTAATTGCCGTAGAGGAATCCCGATCTCACGAGGTACCGGAGATTTTGTTCGTTAATCGGCAATTTGTAGCAGCTCTGTCCGCCGGAGGAAGGGAAAAATCGGAGTGTGGTCAAAACTTCGAGCGGTTGATCCTGATTTACTCGGATTTTTTGGTTGATTCCGGCGTCGGTGTAGTCATCGTCTGAGTCCCACGAAATTAGATCGTCGTCTAAAAAAAATAAACCATCGTAGCCACAGTTGATGCTCACCCAATCTTCAGTCGAGACTGAAAAAAAAAAGCCAAAATTGATCGAGTATTTTGATATATATATAAAAGATAAATTGTAACCATGCCAATTTAAAGGTAAATAATTAAAAATATAGTATTTAAAAAAAAATGCAAATATGACAATTTATATAATAATAATAGTCTATAACTATAGTAATCTACTAGAGTCTATCACCTCAATTTTTTATAAAATTTTGTTAGTGACTATTATTGATAGTAATGTATCAGTGATAATCATATATTAACATAATAGTCTATTAGTGATATCGTGATAGTTACTGATTTTTTTTTTTTTTGTCATATTTACAAAATGTTTTAAATTTTTTTTGTTTTGTTATATTTGTCATTATTTTGGGTCTGATTGTTGTTTATGCACCAATCATTTTTTTTTTTTAATTTCTTTTAGAATTTCTAATATTTTGTTTGTTTTATTTTGAAAAATAAACTTTTTTAAGACTAAATTAATAAAAAAACACGGCAGGATATGGGTTTGTTTAAAAAATATTCCTAAACATTCAAAAGTTTTAAAATTATTTTTGGACTATAAAAAATGTCTCAAAAATATCTCCGACTATGAAGTTGGTTATAATTAGACTGAACTTTTAATTTTGTCCATCAACCTTAAATTTGACAAGTGTTTCTTACACACGTGATATGAGTAGAGACCACAAATTTGTGATATAAAAAAGAAGCTTTTTTTCTTCGTCCCCTTTCCCAAAAAAGAAAAGACCAAAATCACTCCCAATCACTTCTTTCTCCTCTCCATTCTCTTCTACAAAATCTTCCGGTCCTCCATCGATGAGGCCGCCAAAAAGCTCAAAATATTTTTGTATATGAAAAATTTGTCCATCTTCTACACATGCGTCACTCAAATTGAATTCAAAGACTAATTACAACACTTATCAAACTTTAAATTAAAAATTTGAGATGAAATTATAAGAAATCCATAAATTCGCGATTAACCATTATTTTTATTACCATAAATATAAAAATTAAGAAAAACCCATGACATTTGTTTAACAACGACTTAATAGCTATTAAATACGAAGATTATTCTACAACTAGATCTTTTTCTTCTTCTTAAAATTTCTATGAAATTGAGATTAAAAGAAGCAATTTACCTCGACAATAGACTGAGAAGACATGAAATGTGAAGATCAAAATGATGAACAGCCAAAACAATGCTCCATTCTTCATCATGTGAGGATAAATCCTTGAATTTGAAACCATTTGTGTGAATAAAAAGTGAAAGTGATTTGTTTTGTGCCTATGGGAGTTAGAGATTGGGTTTAGTTTTGGGATATAAGATTTATAATATAATGACAACTAATTTAAATTAATAAATAAGTAATAAAACAACATTATTATTAACAGCAAGGTTGATGAAAACTAGAGCAATATGTTAAAAATCAAGTGGCTTGATGACAATTCTTAAGGAGTTTTTTTTTTTTTTTTTTTAGTACAACAAATCAGATTTTGTATGTGGATTTCGACCTTCAATTACTGTTGAACTATGCTATTTTAGAGACATTTTTTTAGAGGGTATAAACACATTTTTTAGAAGGTGTAAACATATTTAACTGTTAACTATCAACCTAAACATAACTCAACTAGTTAAGACATATCACATATCGACCACTTGGTCGAAGGTTCAAATACCCTTCACCTCCACATGTTTGTTGAATGAAAAAAATCATTTAATTGTTTGTCCGTTAATTATTTTGAAGATAATGTAGTTAAATGTTTTTTTTTTATTACCGCATTTTCAAATTAAATTTTACATTCCACTATTTTGCTTTATATTTGTGAAATGACATAAAATAAAAATCATATAATTTTCTCCCGTAAAATAATAGAAAAAAAAATAGAAGGTAGAAGTAACTCAATTGGATGTTGTATGGACTACTCATCAACAAGTCTTAGGTTTGATTCCAACTCAATATATTTGTCACAAAAAAGAAAAAAAATAGTTTTATTTTTTCTTAAATAAAAAAAAGTGAGAGAGAGAAATTGAACCTTAATTCCTAAAGAAGATAATAAATGATTTATCTATGACCTATAATCGATTGAACAAAGTAACAATTATTGAATAAGTTCAAATAATTCTTTTGATTGCATTGGTCTCATGTGCAACAATAGCATAATTCAACTGCATGATATATGAAGCTAGTGACTATAAGGTCCTAGGTTCGATCCCCATCCATCCTTCTGCGATCAGGGATCAACGATGTCATAATGAGAAAAGAGTACGGACTCGTCATTGAGCCATCCACACCTCCTCACTTGACGTGAGCGATCCAAGATCCTTATGATGACAATTAGTACGGACTGACCATGATCGTCCGCATCACGCTGCCTATAAATATCCCCACGAGGGTCTTCATGAGGTATGCGATTCTTATCCTACACACTACACTCCTACTAACACGCAAGACTCTTTAAGCAAGTTACTCTTTCTTTCATATGCATATCGACTTCAAATCCAGCAACGACAAACACGTCGGAAATCCAGACGGAAGGAAAAATCCAGATTCTTACGCCAACAAGTTCAATTTATTAACCTACATATTTTTCTTTGAGAGAGAGAAAAAATAAGGTTCTCCTTAGTTAGAATAGGCCTAGGTTTATGAGTACTATCTTGTTAATTGATTATTTTTTTAATTTAATTTAATTTAATTTTTTTACATAAGGCCTTGAGCAAGCTCATGTCATTTGTCGACTCATCCCTTTATTGTGGTCAGATAAATTGTTCTTCTTCCCTAGTATCATTTTGAAGCGTAGTTCTCCAACGTATATTTTTGCGCCCTCGAGAGAAGCTCCACATAGGTGATTGATATTTTTTTTCCCCAATGATCAAAGAAAATTCTCGTCCTTCACCCCGACCACAATGGTTGTGAGGGTTATGTCATCAATGTAGTTTTGAAAACCGTCTTTCTTTTCAACTGTTGGAAGCACTACCTCGTTGGTCTCGTGAGAGTAAATGAGAACGATCTGCACTTGATTGCATCCCGAACTCCGTGGAGTTCCATCCACGACCGAAATGTATCGAGGTGCTCTACTGGCTTTAAATAGTCGTACGCCCTCATAGTTGGTAACTTGAATTTTGATGGAACGTTCTCCTGCATGATTTCATTTATGAATGAATGATCAACTTGTTCGAGAAGGTTCTTTATGTTCAAGCCATCATTGGTTTGAGCCTTATTCATGTCGTCAAGCTGATTTTGTATTCTTTGTAGATGGAGTGTCCATGGTCAACTTTTCGTTTTTCCCATAATCAAGTTTCTTCCGTTTTTGCTTGGTGAGTTCGTGCAAACCTGAACCAAGGTCAATTTCTTCGGGCCTGTCATATTTTCTGGTTATAAACAGGGTATGCTGAGTGCTTTTGTTTTGAGCTAAAGTTCTTACTTCGCTGTGAGTTTGCATACGGGACTGACGACCATTCGCCTGAGAGAGTGCCCTCTGATTTGGATGACCTGGTCTTTTGTCGTTTCCTCCTGAGTGTAGCTTCTCGATAGGGTGCGGGTTCGACTGTCAAGACTTTTCCTTTGGAATGGTCTCGAACTACGAGGTGGGTCACGAGCTTCAGACTGCTGATCATGTTCTTGCCTTTCCTTAGATTTACTGCCACTTGGTCGATCCTAGAGGTCCTTTGTCAGAGCTTCCATGATTGAATTCGAGCAATGCAAAATTTATAAGATCTAGGCTATGTTTTGGTCCATTGTCCAATTTTTCTCTTCTAGCGCCACATACTTGTCTTTCGAGTTTTACTTATTGGCAACAGGTATTCTAGGATCCGTCATTGGGTTAACATCAACATTGTGAACATTTTGCTTTCGAGTCACTATAATGTTGATCTCGACCGAAATATTCCCCCTTCGCAACTCTCGATTAACTTCACTTTTTGTCGGTCGTGCATATTCTACCAGGATGTCGTTATCAACAATTTGATGAACAATTTGTTCTTGAGTTAATACACGCCTTGGATGTTGATCACAATCAAAATCTTCTCATTCTACAACTCGACTTGCTTCACTTACGTTGTTGCTCATGATTCCAAATGTACACTCCTTGATAAAGCACAAATTCAATTGTTCTCGTAGACGACACCAACTATTGATACCTAAAAATGGATCAATGGTGAATTTGTATTAGGGAGAACGAGTTGAACCTGCAAAACAAATAAAAGTGAATGATCTTGCACCGGTGTGGTGTTAGACCATAAAAAATTCGACGATCAAGTTAGTAATCGCCCTGAGAGTATTTCTAATAGTAAAAGTATATGTGTATTTCGACGTACCTATCCATTCCATTCTCCTTCGTTATTTATAGTGTATAGAAATGTAACAGTAGTCGTCGTATTAAATGAATCTTATTAATTGTGTTTGAGACGTTCACTTGAAGAGAACGATTACGCATTGGCCTTCATAAGTTTGACCGACCCTCGAAGGGGTTGGCCTACATAAATTTGGCCATCCTGTCATGGACGACTATAAAAAAGAGGGATCAACACGGTTGAGCCATAAAGGCCAGCCCTTGTGAGTCAAGGCCAACCCAAGATGGGGTCGACTCTTCTAGGCCATGGTCGACCCCATAGGGTGGGTCGACCTTTCTGGGCCGTGGATGACCCAAGGGGAGTCGACCCTTTTGGGTTGTGGCCAACCCTAATGGGGTCGACCGTGTTAAGCCTTTAGCCTTTTTCCGACTTTAGATTTGTTGTTAATTTCACCCATAACGAACTTATAAAAGAAAGTAAATTATGTGTCAATAGACATAACAAAGTGCCAATTTTTTTACAAAAACCCAAGAAGGCCTGGGAGAAGTTGAAAGAAGGTAATAAAGGAATTAATTTAGTTTAATTTCTCAATTTTGTTTTTAAATTTTATGAAGCAATTCTATTGAGTCCCCCTAGTGTTGTTGATCATACAATGAAGATGCACATATTTAACATTTAAATTGACAACTTCATTTTTTAAGGTGAAATTATTCAAGAAAGCTGGTACGATGCCGCTGGCAATTTTATATTATTGGAGGTAGGAGAGAAAAATTAAAAATATATATTATTTCACCACATATCCAACCATTTAGAGGGTGACAACCATAATGTGTCACCTACATTGAATAATTTTCTCTTTTGGTGAACATCCATTTTTTTGTTCAAAGTTATGTTGGATATGATGAGTATGAGTTTGATAGTAAATAGGTAAGAACCCATTTCACATTTCTTTTAAACGAGATTGCTTCCTTTTAGCATTTGATAAGCGTACAAATACAACTTAATTGTCTATCAAGCAATGACATAAATGGTACAACATTTTGATCCGTGTAACTTATCCGTTATATATTGCTTCAAACAACTGTTTATATAGACATCTTCGAAGAATTGTTTACAGAGACATCAATCAAGTAAACATTTGAAAATTTAGGTACCAAAATAAAAAAAAGTAAAAAAAAAAGTGTAAAGGCACATCTATAAGAACAAAACAATCCTAAAAAATGTTGGGAACAAAGTAAAAGTCAAAATCTTCCCTTAACCGAACAGGTGGCAGTGAGAATTGGGCCTGGATCGGGAGAGTACCATATGGGCCCGGGTTCGATCCACCCGTTATCCGATAGAAATTTGAAACGACAGCGTTTCGATTCATCGGCATCGCTGACTCTGGCCATTTGACTTTGTTGTTTCCCAATTCCAGAAGAACACTTTGCGCCATTTTCTGCAGAACACATAAACCCCAAAAGCTGTCTTCCATGCGAGATAATCATCTTCCTCCATAGCCATTTCTTCTTCTTCTTCTTCCTCATCATTCAATTGCTTAATTACTTCGCAAAAATCTCGTTACAGATAAGAAGGAATTCGAGAATGTCGTGGCTGAGATTGGCAGTGAGCAAAGCAGTGGAGGTTGGGAACAACACCAACCTCACTCGCGTCGTCAAGAATTATGCCGATACCGTCGTTCATCACGCTGGCCAGGCCGTTGCTGAGGGTGCCAAAATCATCCAAGATCGCATTGTACTTCCTCTGTTTCATTTTCATTTTTGTTTTCCTTATTGATTTTGTTGGTTTGGTGTCATTTTAAGCTGTGGTGGAATTTGGAAATGTTGGATGGTTTGATATCTTCTCTACGATTCGCTTTTTATAAAAAAAATGTAAGTATTAGCTGAAATTTCACACGGAGGCATTTAGAAATCGACTTGAATTTTGGAGAATCTTTTGTGAGAACACGAGGATGGGGTTAATTTCGGGGTAGTACCTTAGGGCGAATAATTATGATATTTGAAATGAGTATGTGCCTATTTGACGTTTCTGGGCACTGCCACCTAGAATTTTTCTTCCTAGAACTTCATGAAAGATTCATTGTAATCCATAGTTCAATTTGTTACCGAAAATGTTTTCAACCAATTAGTTTTATCATTTACTTCAGGGTCCTGGATTTCTTTCTGAGTATTGTTGGTTGGTTTGCTGCTTCTGCTTAGCTGCTTAAGATTTCCTATCAGGGAGATTGGCTATTTAAGTATATAATTCAGTCGGTTTTGTTTTTGGGTTTTTAATTGATGTAGGGGGTACGGAATTTCAGAAGTATCAGTCAGACCATACAAAGATTGGAAGAAGCTGCCGTGTCTTGTAGGGGCCCTGAAAGAACTATGTTGTTGAAAAGATGGTTGGTTGTGCTTAAAGAGGTCAAAAAATTATTTGATGCTCCATTGGAGGAGAAGGCAAAGACCCTGGAGCAACATCTTGCTTTTGAAGATTTAAAGGAGATCCCAAGAAAGCCTGCTGTTGTGAGTAAATTTTTTTCTGAACACCTCCCCCTTCAAGTATGTTTATAAATACTTGTGCTGATTACCCCAATCCTCATGCGCATATATCGTTCATAGTTGGTGCATTTTCATGAACTCCACATTCTAACCTCAAGGATTTTTAAATTTGACATTAAAGTTACTTTGCATATTGATGTTACAATGTTATGGAGAGCTAGAAGGATATCTAAATGCCTGTGAGTCTATAACTATGCAGTCTTTAGTGGTGCAGCAATTAGATATGTAAATTAAACTCAGTTGACCTTTATTTATGAGAGGTTTTAGTTAATTGACGTGTAATTTCAACAAACCATATCCTTTTCTTCATATCATTGACAAGCATTTGAAAATTTGAAATATTTACAAAGTATTAAAATTCATTTCAGGATTACCTAATTATCTTTCCAAAATTCGAAAATACTTTTCAAAAGTAGTTAGTCAAAACCTTTTTTCCTTCTGTGTTTATTACGTTCTGACTTTTACCATCATGAATAGATTTTGTATTATGACCCTGATGATGGAGGGGAACCGATGAACTTTTGTGATGTTTTTCTTCAAAGTCAAGCTCTGGAGGGAATTACATTATCTATGGTATGTTAATTTTATGATGTCCTTTCTCTAGATCTGTGACTTGATCTCGTGGAAGCTGCAGTTGTGTATGTTTAGGGTCACCTTACTACTCTGGTATTTTGAATGCACCAAAGAGGATAATATGTTGTATATTTCATTAGTAGGAGGATTTTGCATTTAGGTTTTGATGAGGGATGAAAAACTTATTGGGCCCAATTTGAATGACCAGTTTTAGCTTTTGACTAGGATAGAACACTCATACAAAAAGATGTGTGCTATTTATTATCAAATTTGTTGATGAAGAGATACATAGTTGAACGAATAATATAAATAATTTGTTAAGAAATAAAAAATAACTCTTGCATTGTAAAACAACAGTAATTTCTTGTGATTATGAATATAAAATTTGAGATAAGGATGCCCGGTTCTTGGTTGGTAGTTAGAAGTATAGTTTTTTAGTGATGTCTGTGAGTTCAAGATTTATGTGCCTTTTGGACTTGTCTTATTAACAACATTGGCCTAAGAATATTTCTGTTATTTCAAAAATCAATTTTGTATTCAATGTATAACTGTGCTATCTGAGTGCTGATTGATGTAATTTTCGTTAAGGGGGATATGGAAATTTATGCAAAAGCTACAAGTTTGTGATTTTTTTTCCTTTTCAGTTATTGAACTATGCATGTTAATTAGATTTTATACAAAATGGAGAGGCAGCGGCAGCATGGTACCTGTGTGAGGTGGAGATATAAAAGGTTGTACTATTGAGCGAGGATGGAAACAACTTTTAATTCCACTTTCTTTGACGTGTGACTGATGAATCAGTTTGATTTATTGAATATGGAGGAAAAGAATGGAAGTGAGACATCATATTGTGAATTGTTAGATTGTTATTTTATCATTCACCGTTGTTTCAATGTGTTCGGACCATGGGTCTGAATTTCTGGTGTCAACTTTTGAGTCTTTTAATTGGTCATGAAGGAGATACCAACAAATTAACTATTTTCTGTGCCACAGATTCTTGAAGCGCCAAACGAGGAAGAAGTGTCTCTTCTCCTGGACATGTTTGGGTCTGTCCCTCACTTAAGCTAATAGTATAGATCATGATTGCTGTCTGCCATCTGGAAGTACTATTAAGAATCTAAAAGAAACACAACTTCAAATTTTCATTATGTTCATATTTGTGAAGTTAAGGGGACCATTCATTATTTTATTTTAGAGAAAAAATCAATTTATACCCTTAAACTTTGGGATTGTATCAATTAAAACACTAAACTAATGATTGTATCAATTTAAACCCTGAACTTTCGTAAGTGTATCAATTTACACCTTTTGTTAGGATTTTATTTTAAGAACGTTAATTTAAACACGTGAAAACTTATACTTTTAGCAATTAAATCCCTGAACTTTCATAAATGAATCAATTGTATGAAAGTTTAGGGGTTTAATTGATAAATTATAAGTATCCACCCGTGTAAAAACTAACATTTTTCTAAGAGCGTGTAATTTGATACACTTATGAAAGTTTAGGGTTTAAATTGATACAATCATTAGTTTAGGGTTTTAATTGATACAACCTCCAAAGTTTGAGGGTATAAATTGATTTTTGTCCTTTATTTTATTTTTAATAGTTCTTACCTGGAGGAGATATTTGGAGTTCTATATTTTAATTATATTACGATGAGGGACCCTGACCATCTTTACCTTTACTTTTCTTGGCCTCAAACTGTTGACTTTGAATTTGACTATTGGTTTCCAGTCAATGAGTCATCTGCTCTAGCCTCTCGTGCCTCTGTTCCAAGCCCTCTTATATTGTTTTTTAATTTTAATTTGTTTGGTTTCTGATGGGAATATGAATGCTACACTAATATTTCTTGAGATCAGCTTTTTAATGAAGACATTTCTAATAATATTTCCTGCAGATTGTGTCTTATTGGGGGCAAAGAAGTTCATAATGCAATAGTTAGCAGCATACAAGATCTGGCAAAATCTTTTTCCAGCTACGAGGATGAAGTGTTGGTAAAGTTTTAAACATACATTGTCTGCATTGAAGTTTTGGAAACCACAAGGATCCATTCTACTGCTTTATGTATAAAAATGTTTTCTTCTTATTTCTCAGAGGATTTCATCATTCAAGTGCAAACAAGTACTTGTTGTTATAAGTTGTAACTAACTACGACTTTCATAGGCTGTGTACATTCCCTTTTTGGAAACCCAAGTATCTCAGGCCTTTCAGAAGTAGCTAATTGCTTCAGAGCTTTTTCATTCTTTGTTTATATTTTGATGTTAAGAGATGTTATTTCTGAAGCGTAAAAGATGTTAAGTATAACCAACGACAATAGTTATAACCAAATGAAATTAAAGAGTTACATGACAAGTTTAGGAGAGAATAGAAGTGTTTTTTCTTTTTTAAATTTAAATTTATTTTTCATATTATTGTTAGTCATCAATATGTTACAAATTCAACTCTAATATTCTTCATATGATTTCTACTGTGTGGATTTATGAATTAGTACGACAGGGCAGCTAGGCCTATTTCATTTCCCCATTCCATTTATTTTCTTTGTGCAAAGTTTTACGGGAGGTCTTAAATACAGGTGAAGCGGGAGGAATTGCTCCAATTTGCACAAAGCGCAATTTCAGGGTTGAAGATTAGTGCTGATCTTGGGAGGTGGGTAAGAAAGGAGTTATTTTGTTCCTTACTTCTTGATCTCCACTTCTACAGCTTTTGTATGAGTGTGATGTTATATTATTTACTACCTCTGCTATACAGCAATTATGCTTATAGTGGCTTTGGCAGCCTTACTTTTCATAGACAATTAGCTAACATAAGGTTTCTTTTTGTTTGATCAATGTCTACGAGGGAGCCCTTTTGTGATTTCCTTACCTTGTGCGAGTGGTATCTAAAATCTTCTCAGGCCTTTCTTTTATTAACAAATTTTGGTCATGTAAGCTTTTTATTCAAAGAAAAAGTGCCATGTAGTCATTCCATCTGACCTCTACATTAATCCTTTCATACCCATAGAATATAGATAGCGAGCAAATTGAAGAAAGATGAAGAATAGCTGGATGCCAGATAACCTTTCATTTTCAAGCCTTCGTCTTAGGGGATAGATTTCCACCTTCAAAAGACAATGTGCTATTGTTTTATGTTGTTTACCTTTTCTTTTCTTGATTTATACCGATTACTGCTGCATGCTAGATACCTGCTCAATGATTTTCATTTTTTATAAAAAAATAATTTTCAATATCTATATGCATTTCCATAAGTAATGAAGAGGGTAAAGAATGCCCTAGGCCTAGGCTGTGTGGTAATAAGATGATTTTCAGGAGTGGTATGCTACTTTATTTGAACTATACCCATCATCACTACCTCTCCTGCTAGCACGCACTTCACAGGGGAAACATGGAAATAGAAGTTAAAATGCCAAAATAAGCTAACATAATGTTTTTTTCTCTATTATTTGTCTTGCTTTCTGGCCACAGAGTAGATACTGAATTGTCCAATTTGAAGACAAAACTTGAAGGATTGTCAGCTTCCCCGCTGTATGCTACTTTATTTGAACTATACCCATCATCACTACCTCTCCTGCTAGCACGCACTTCACAGGGGAAACATGGAAATAGAAGTTAAAATGTCAGAATAAGCTAACATAATGGTTTTTTCTCTATTATTTTTCTTGCTTTCTGGCCACAGAGTAGATACTGAATTGTCCAATTTAAAGACAAAACTTGAAGGATTGTCAGCTTCCCCGATGTCTTCAGATGCAGATTACGGCAAGATATCAGAAGAAGCCACAATAGAAACAATTGAGGTGAGGCTGTTGATAGAAGATATTATTGTCATTTTTTTTAATTGAAACTATGGAACTTTTCATCGATAAGAAAAAAGAGTAAAAAAAGTAAGCACATCTGTTAATGCATTAGACTAATGAGGAGTTTGGGATGCATTTTGAAAAAGAAAAGTTTTTGAGTGAAGCATTAAATTTGTAAGCATCGGACTAAGCTCTGTCTACAGGCACATTAAGTATTTTTTTAAAACATTTAGAATTTCTCAAACTGTTTTTTATTATTGAAAATTTTAAAAAGTGATTTTAGTTGTTTAAAAGCACTCGTAAAAGTTGTAACCAAATCTTAAATGACAAATCTTTTTAATGCTCAAAGTTTGGGATACTTTTTGTAACACTCTTTCATATTATCAATGAAATTGTTTCTGATTTGTAAAAAAACCTTTTCCTACGTAAACACTTTAAGAGGCATGCCAAACATACTTTTAGTGCGGCTGATAAATATAGCCTGAATTCATTCCTGATGATTTTCAGAGCAGTGAGCGTCAGTTATCATGTTGTTGATAAGTTGTTCATCCATTGAAAAATCTTAGTTTTTTTATTAGGATATCAGTACATTCCATTGTCTCTAGATTGTACTTGTACCTTATATTTTATTTCTCCATCCAACTAGCTATTATCAGACTGGAAGAGTCCAATTTACTTGGTAAACGTTTGTTTCTCTTAAAAGTGATATCTTCGCATTTTGTACTATATAGTGTATACTATTGAGTTATCACCTTGTAATATCAAATATGAACTGCCAAGTAATGCTCATTTATGAATTTGATGGAGTGGAAAAAAAGTATTTGGGAACTTCACTGTCCCATCTATGTGGCAGGCATTGAAAGCAGCACTTTCACACGTACGAATTTGTTCTAGAGTGGAAGGACTTCTGCTGAAGAAGAAATTATTAAACAATGGAGATTCTCCTGAAATCCATGCTCAGAAGGTATTGTTCTGGAGATGCCTTGAACCTGTCAGTCTAAGTTTTATCTTTACCCATTGTACCTGTGTTAAATTTAACCTACGGGCTGCAATAATTGGTATATAGCTGTAACCTTGTCTACTTATATACAGATTGATAAATTGAAAGTCTTGTCAGAATCTCTTTCAAACTCTTCTGTGAAAGCTGAAAAGCGCATTACAGATCACAGGTAAAGATCCCAGTATCCTAAATGATAATGAACTAGAATTCATAGGCATAGCTGCTTTTCCTTTGCTGATATATGTTGATATTCTCTGTATTATTTGCTTAGGACTTCAACACGAGAAATTGTTTATAGCTTATCAAGCTCTTTTCCACTTGAAACACTTCTAGTCGACATCTTTTGACTGATTTTTTTAAGCCCTTGGGCCTTAACTCCTTGTGTTATAGTCATAGGAGATTTGTTTGTAATTCCGGCTTGTCTGTGATCCTTCACAATTGAAAGGCTTTCCTTATCTAGCTTTTCTTATCTAGCTTTTGTGGAGGAGGGTTTTCTCAACCCCCTGCCTATAGGCTGTATCTTTCTCTTTCTTTTTTTGAGAAGGGAAACAATTTCATTGATAGATGAAATGGAGGAGAAAAAACTCCCGGGCACCTGTAGGTGAATTACATAAAAACTCTCCAATTGGAGGATAAAGAAGCTAAGCTATAATGGGAAAAAGGATCACTTCCTTTACAAATTAGGAGAGCATGACAAAGAACCGATTCTAAAAAGCAATCAAAAGAAGAAGAAATGTTACGAAAAATCCGTGCATTCCGTTCTCTCCAGAGAAACCACTTTCTCTTTCTTTCAATATATCTGTTTCTTGTTTTAAAAAAAAATTACTCTGGCTGAAGGGTGTTTTGGGTTTCTTCATTGCTCAACTAGGAGCACCTATAGATCTTGTGGACTGATGCAATGGTGCATTTTTCTTGATATCAGGAAATTAGAAATAAATATATTTTTTATCATTCTGGGGGGTAGTCAAGGGAGAGATACATTTAGACTTAATACCTCGCTGAAGGTTCTCTATATCGTTTTTGTAATCTTCTCTTTTTTCTTATATTTGCTAATTTCTAGTTGGAATGGAAGTACATCTTTCTAATCCACTAGTCCTTTCAGGTTGACTTTTTGTCATTCTTTGGACGTTTTTTTTAATATATATATGCACACACACTTCATTTTATCGATGAAGGGGTTTTCAAAGACCCTTTTTTCTATTATAATTATTATTATTATCACGAGGGACTCTATGTTAATGTTTTATTTTTGACATTTCATGCATATATGATACTTTCCCCCCCCTCTTTTAATTTGCAGATCGCAGAAAGAGGAAGCACTAAATGTTCGTGTGACCAAAGCAAGTGAAGCTGGTGAAAAAGAGAAGGTAAGGTGTTGTTTGGAGTAGTCTTTAAAAATAGCTTTTGCCTTTTGGCTTATTAAAATGAAAAATAGTTTTATTTTAGAACCTACGGCCTCCTGGAGGAAGTAGGAATGTCTTTGAGAAAATTTGTTCCACAGGATAATTTTTAAAAGCAGATTTCAAAGCAAAAAACAATATAAAATAAATGAAAAGCAAAAGACAAACCAACGATATCTTCACCAGCCAATTTAACAAATTAAAAATAATATAAAATATTTATTAAAAATCAGATTGCTAAGCAGTTTTTAAATACAAAATTGAAAAATAATTCTCAACACTATGTCAGGATCTTGGTGTTTTTGTTCGTGAATTGTATTGAGGACTTACTTTGCAACATTATTTTATTGTGTATGTTCGATCATATTTCATATCTATGTCACGTATGTGGTAGACTATAGAGATGGCACTTAATTTACAACCATACAGATTATGTTTTCAATTATTTACAGGAACTAGCTACAGAAATTGCAGAACTTGAAAGACAGAGAGAGGATATTGAAGCTCAATTAAAAAAGGTTTTTCTTGTCTTCCATCCTTGATCTTTTGGTTAACCATGATATAATGAAGAAATGAGCCCTTTTCACTTGTGCTGCTCATTCACTGTACTTGTACATAATTTTTATGCTATAGTATTTTCATTGATTTAGAAGCCATTCCAATGCTTGAGATGACTGAGGATTCTTATATAAATTTGTAAATATCACAGTTGTAAACTTGTAATGTTAGAAAAGCCTAATATTTTTGTGTATGTTATCTTGATGTCTTTGTTCCCTTTATTGAGAGAGTTCATTATGGTTTTGCCTTTATCAGACTTGATATACATTTTCGTTTCTATGGTTTCATTAGTGGATAAGTTTGTGTATCCATAGCATTTTCAATTTTATGTTATTTTTTCCACATTCCACATACTTGTATTATGCTGAACATTTGTTGTCACTATATGGCGTAGGTTAATATCTCCTTAGCTGCTGCGCATGCACGCCTTCGTAATATGGTGGAAGAGAGAGATCAGTTTGAGGAGGCCAACAGCAAGATTGTCGCACATTTAAAGACAAGGGTACATTTTTTGTTTACTTTTGATGTATTGTTATGTTATTTTCTTGTATGTTCTCATCCTTATCCCTATATTCTCTCTTTAAACACTTTCAGGAAGACGAGCTGATAAAATCGATTGCCTCATGTAAGGCAGAATCAAATGTTTTGAATATGTGGATTAATTTTCTGGAAGATACGTGGAATATCCAATGCCTATATAGAGAAAATAAGGAGAAGGAGGTCAAGTATGTATTTTATTGCCATGCTTCTATGCTTGTTATTTTTCATCAATATTTATGGTTAGATAGAACTTTTCCTAGGGGGTTTTTGGAGTGCGCTAGTGAGGCCAGGGGCGGATCTAGAAAGCATGTTTTGGGGGCCCCAAACTGATAGTATATTGGTTAAATTACAAGTTTAGTTTATGAACTTTCAGAATTGCATCTAATAGATTGTTGAACTCTAAATCTTGAGCTTTCCATTTTGTTCTAATATATTCCAACTTTCAATTTTGTTCTAGTAGATCCTCAAACTTTCAATTTTATATATAAAAAGTTCTTGACCTATTAGACATTTTCTTAAAATTCAGAGATCTATTAGTTAGACACAAAATTGAAAAGTCAAGATCCTATAGGTCCATGAGTTTTAAAAAGTGTTAAGCAAGTTAGAGATTTATTAGACACAAAATTAAAAGTTCAATGATCTATTAGACACTTTAAAAGTTCAATGATCTATTATATTCAAAATTGGTAGTTTTTTAACTATTAGATAATTTTTGAAGTTTAGAGACCTATTAGGCACAACTCTGAAAGTTTAGAAAGTTTAGAGACAATTTATAATTTAATCTAATATATTCTAGAGAGCCAACAAATTATATTATAAAACTATTATAGAAAATTTGATCAAAGTTACTAGGCATGGCCCCCCTGTCTCTCAAGTTTTGTTACACTTAGATACTTGCTTCTTTTCTTTCTGAAGTGATGCGTTGGAAAGACATGAAGGTTACTTTGTCAACTTGGCTATTGATCTTCTATCTGCTTATAAGGTATTTATTATATTATCTGAATAATACATGTATCCTAAATGTAACATGAAATATGATTTATAATTTATGAATAAGCTCTGACCTCCCATGTTTGAAACCTTGCATGGATCATCTGATATAGAAAGAGTTGGTGCCGTCAATCAGCCGTATTGAAAAATTTGTGGAGAATTTGAAGAATTTGAGGCAGAGGTAACCTTTTCGCTTTTGTTATCAAGATCCTATTTTGTTCTGAAGCATGGCTTCTTATCTATCAGATCACTCTGGACAGGTCGGAGGATTCCACACTGGAAAATGACGAGTCAAAAGTTCTAAGCCCTACAAATAATCTTGAAAAGGAATATCTAGGTTATGAAGCCAAGGTATAAACTTTTGATTACTTATCCAATTTTATTTTATTTCCAATGTATGATGCCGTTGGTGAATAGCTTTCGTGTAAAATATGGTTCCTATTGGCTATTGCCCATCCAGATATATATATTTTGAAACAGCTTATCCAACAGTATTTTGTTTTCAAGTTATAACGATGATGTGGTTAAATAGCTTATGTATTACACTTTCACAGATTCAGCATGCTCAAAAGATGGAATGGCAGCATAATTAGTTCTTGTTTTACATTTGTAATAGATTTTTTTTTGGACAAAAAACATTTCATTGATTTGATGAAATTACAAAAAGTGGGGGAAAGAAAACCCCATTGCTAAGGAAAATTACAAAAAACTTTTCCAATTTGCAATAAGAGCAGTTAAGGTACAATTACAATTTACAAAAAGAGGAGACAAGTTATACAAAGTGAGGGTCAAATAGGTAAGAGATTAAACAAAACTATCAAAACACTGTTATTTATCATTAAAGGTCCGTGAATTCCTTCCAAGTCACGTTGACCAATCGAAGGCCCATAGAGAAATTGAGCCAATTTTATTGACTTTTGTAAAATTCATTTGTAATAGAAATGGAATCTAGTCTAGTTTTGTTGTTATCGTAGTTTATAGACTTTTGAATCTTGCTCTTAGTTATTTTTAGCATCTATCTAATGGCCAAACCTTTACCACCAAACAGGCGATGTATCCGTATCAAAAAAAAAAAAAGTAGTTGCAATCTAGTTACCAGTGTCTAATCATTTTGACATGTGCATCTAATTTCTTCCTTCAGAAATGTCTCAATTTTGAATTTGGAGAATCCAATCAGTGCGAACTTTTTTTTCTTCTAGGGAAACAATTTCATTGATAGATGAAATGATGGAGAAAAACACCATACACCCATAGGTGAGTTACATAAAAACTCTCCATCAATACAAAAAAGTTGGAGAACATATCCCGTATCTATTTCATGTCTCTTACCATCAATAGATCATAGGGTTATATTGCACATTGCTTAATATGCTGGTTTGGTTGGTTTTCTGGTCGTCATGCTTCCCTTGTGCTACCTTAGTACCTTGGTCTCTGATTGGGGCATAAGCTAAAGTCTAGACATCTTAGGAACCTATCATAGAAAAGAGTTGAAAATAGACTACAATTGGAAAAACGGTTTTCTTCTTTTGAGAAAGATTTACCTTTAGGCTTTATCCAATCACTTTGGAGTAGGATTCCTATCTGCAACTTTTTTCTGTTAAAAAGTTTGAGCTCAGTGAGTACTGTTTTGGAGAAGTTAATGAGAGATTCCTTGGGAGTGGGTGGATAAGGGAAGCGGTTCTCACTTGGGCAGCTGGGATGATGTGTCTAAATCTGTTCGTGAGGGAGGTCAGAAATCGAGAACCTTCAGAGTAAAAATAATGGCTTCACATGCAAAGTTGTTGTGGAGGAGTCTTTGGGAATCCGTATCTCAGAACATATCCCATACTTTCCTGGTTTTTTCCATTTTTCTATTGGGAATGGGTTGTGCAAAATAAAGGTGGAAAGATGATAATTTATGTATATTTTAAATTTTAAATTTGCTCAAGCAGCATTAAGAGGCCTGTTTAAGGATCAGAAGGTTATTGTTTCTTTATTTTTTCTCCTCGCATTTGGGCAAGTTTCTTTGAACTTTCTTGGGAGTTTTGTTCGTAATTTGTCTTGTATGATTTGTTGGTTGAGCTTCTGATCCCTTAATAATAGAGGCAGGTTTTAGTGTTTTTCAGGTCTGACTCTTATGTGGTGGGGTATTTATGTGGAGAGAAATAGGAGAAATATTCAAGATTTGTTCAAGATTGTTAGGATGTTTAGAATGCTGCGCAGCACTCTAATGCTTTTCTTTCGGTTTCTACTCTTTGTTTTGAGTTGTTTATCGGTTTTTGATATATGGATAATTCGGATGGTTATACGTCAACTTGTAAATTTTGAGCGGGTTCTCGTATGGGGCTTGTTTTGTATATATTTTTTAAAATTTTTATTGAACGCCTTGTAAAAAATTGTCCCAATTATAGGACATATATGATATATCTGCTGCCTACTATTTTCCTGCCCAAGTGTAACGTTGAACAATTATAACCTTGATTTGTTTTCTTGTTCCAGATTATTACTACCTTCAGTGTTGTGGATAACATGAAAGAGCAGTTTTTGGCTGAACAAGCTCAAGTTGCCAGGTAAGATCTGGATTGTAGTTTCTGTGGCATGCATTCTATTCTAATACTGCTTCACTCCTCGATGTCACATTTCATTATTACCCAAAAGTAACCCTTCTTTTTACCTCAATTCAGGAAAGATGATTCTAGAGTTCAAGAATTGTTTGACGATATTGACCAACTACGGGAAAAATTCGATTCTATTGAGAGACCCAATCTAGAAATCGAAACTCCACCTCCAAAACCCGAAAATGAATCTAGAGAGGAGGTGCAAAGTAGTGATCCCATTCCCCAACCTGCGGAGGAAGACAGCAATAACTCAAAAGTTGAAACAGGTAAGCAGCCCGAACTACCCGCATTCAAGGCAGAACAGTCACTAGACGCTGCAGCTGAGCTAGCTCAGCTGGAATCAGAATTCGGGAAAGTCGGTCACGACTACTCGGCAGAAGACATTGGTGAATGGGAATTTGACGAGCTCGAAAGGGAACTGAGATCCGGTGATGACTCAAAGAACTAGCCCTATCATATTATTATATATACTCATGAATGAACCAACCTAACTTATTATGAAGAAAGGTGATAGGTTTGCATTTGGCTTGATCATAATCTTTCCTTTGTAATTGTTCTCTGTATATTTTGTGGTTTTTTAATTTAATTTGTTTACTTGTATAAATTCTGGAAAAGTTATGTTGTAATATAAAGCCAAAGAAGGGAGGCTTAAGGGGTAAGTTTTTTAGTTTCTTAGGCAAACCATCCTTTAGTGGGTGGGGAGACCCCAATGTTTCCTGACAAATTAGTTGGTGTAGGGTTGGGAGATTTTTGTTTAATATCAAGAAAGGTTTCCTGATATGGTAGGGTAGTTGGAACTTGGAGTTGGAGTTTGTCTTATCTTTTAAAGGACAACATGATGGTTAAGGGCCTCCTATGCCTTCAAAGATAGGGCACAAAAAGTAGTGGGCTGAAAACATGCTTGGCCCAAATCTTCCATGAAAGGGCAGTTCTGAAATACAACTAGTTTTATCTTTTTGGCTGTAACTAATGGTTTTAGACTTTTGGTGGGATGAGTAGGCCATTTGTTTTGCTGATAAGAACCCTAGTTTGATCAAAATTGATTTTTTTGTCAACCCTTAGCCAATAGGGAGATAGCTTTTTATCCTGATTTTCTGGGTGGTGGGTCTTTGAGATAGATCTAATTTGTGGCTCTTAGTTGTGGCCTCTCTCTCATCTTTTGTTTGATTAAATGTTAAATACAAGTTTAGTCTCTGAATTTTTAAATGTGTCTGATATGACCTTAATTTTTTAATTTTGTGTCCATCTTGGCAAATTCGATTTTTTTTCAAGTTAATTGATGTTTAGATATAAATTTGAATTTTGTCTAATTGTACTTTAAAATTTCAATTTTGTTACTAGTAGATCCGTAAATTTTTAAAAAATTAAAAGATCATGGACTTTGTAATTCAAATATCTGAGGCTTCGTTTGGTTTTTAGTTTTTGAAAATTAAGCCTATAAATAATACACTCTTATGAATTTTTTTGATGTGTTATCCATCATTTCAAGTGTTTTCAAAATTTAAGCTAAAATTTGGAAACAAAAAAAAGAAGCTTTCACAAACTTGCTTTTGTTTTTGGAATTTGGCTAAGAGTTGTAATATTTTTTTAGGAAAAATGAAAGTCATTGTAGTTCCATATATGATGTATTGTTTATAGGCTTAATTTACAAAAATTCAAAATCAAATGGTTATGCCTGAGTTACTTTGTTTTGTGATGGTAGTGAGGTGGCCTCTCACACTCTACTTTTCATAAAGGGATAGTTGTAAATTTATACTTTTATAATTTGTTTATTTTGCAAATCATGGTTTTTTAAGTTTTTAAAAACAGTTCTGATTTCTGAATGCGTGTAGTTTGTGAAATCTAAAAGTTAAAAGTTTAAATTTATTTATTGGTTATTTTAATAATATGTATAATGTATATGGGTTTCTTTAGAACTTATTGACAGAAGAGTTTAATTTGTTAAGTTATAAACACTATATGGTAATGATTGAAACTGTTTTTAAAACGTAAAGATACAATTTGTAAATTAAATTGTTGAGGTGCGATTTGCAGTAATTCTTTTCATTTATAAAAACAAGTTGCCAAATTATAAGCTGTGATCGCAAGTGGGCTTTTGTCTTTTTATGGTTTGTTTTTTAACCTACTGTTCTAGAAATTTAAATTTGTTTGAAATACAATTTTATGATGAATAATATTTTTAAATATGATAAATTTATAAAGAATTATCATATTTTAATTATGTTTGAAAACTGATGTTGATTTAGTTATAAAGAAATAAATAAGTCACAATTTTATCCATGACATAAGAAACTTAATTTGACGCCTTCAACAGCTTTCAAATTGCGTGGAAACTTGGCGCTAAAATTCAAAAACTAAAAGTCGAAACTCAAACTGCTTTACCTTTTTTTTTTTATTATTTTTTAATAAGAAATTACTTATTTCTAATTATAAGAGATTAGATCTTTAAAGGTGTTTGACTTTTAGGTTAAGCTAGTGTAATTTGAATTTAGGAGCTGAAACTATAGTTTTTATTTTATTTAGTACAACAAATGTGGGAGTTTTTGTACGGATGACTCCTCGAGGGCGGTAAAGATGAAAATATCCGTCGATATGCCGTAAATTGAAGGGTTTGATATAGATATTGAGAGTAAATGGATATCTTTTATAAATACTCGTAAAAAAAAAAAAAAAAAATTATCTCAATATGAACATAGATACCTAATAACAAGATGTATAATTTAGTTTGGGAGTAAAAAGAACTTAATTATTAATTTAAATATATTTTTTAATAAATTGATTAACAAAAATATTCGTCGATATCGATATATCCATGAATATATCCGTAAAATTGAACTCCCGATATTGATATTTTTCGTCTTGGGGGCGGAAGGTTTTTTGATCCAAGGTTTAAAATGCATGTTTTTTTTTACATTCTCTCGTGATCAGCAAGACCACCCCTCTATGAAAAGTCATTCATACCCTTCGTTGAGTACGAGGGCAGTGATCAGCAAGTTCATCCCTCTATGAAAAGTCATTTGTATCCTTCGTTGAGCACGAGGGCAGTGCCCTCGTACTCAACGAAGGGTATGAATGACTTTTCATAGAGGGATGATCTTGTTGATCACAAGAGAAGGTAAAAAAACTTGCGTTTTAAAAAATCGGGTAAATAAATCTTACTCCCCCAAGGGGGGTCATCCATACAAAACTCCTAACAAATGTGGGGTATGAAGACTTGAACCTTTTGATTTCAAAGGAAGAAACCTGTCAATTATCGTCGAGTTATGTTCACTCTGACAAGTGGAAATGTAGATTTTCTAATTTAAAACAAATTTAAGCTTGCAAGGAGGTTTTATTGCTTATTTCTTTGTACAACCCAAACACAAATAACACAACTCCTGAGCTTATTAAAATCGCAAGCAAATCATTCCAATCAAGTTTCAATGCTATGCTTTTTATCTACATTTCCAGAGCCCACAGGCTAAGTTCCTGACAAATCTAAAGCTTCCTGTTTCACAGTTCTTAAGCTTATCACAAGTTGTGGAGTCCATGTTCACCCTCTGAGCCTAATTATATCAAACTGTTTGCATATTGGAAATGAAGAATTCTAAAGTAAGTTATCTTTGGAGAGAGTGAGTGAGACAATAGTTAAAACGTGCAGAATGTATTAAAAGCAGAGGACAATAGCAAAAGTCTCAAGCATTTAAGGGCAATTTGATCCTGAATTTTCCTCCTCCACTAATAAATGTCTGGACATTGTTAATTAATTCGAATTTTTTCCTATTGCTTGAAATTTAATAATAGGAGTAGTTTACCGATTCTTGTTAATCGAAATGGGTTCAAGTCATGGTGACCACCTACCATCTAGTTTTCTTGACAATCAATATAGTGGAATCAGACGATTATCCTGTAAAATTAGTCGGAAGTGCACATAAACTGACCTGAAAATAAATAAATAGGAGTTTAATAGTAGCATTTGATATAAAAAACATATAAAACAAAAAGCAAAAAAATAAAAAGAAGAGGAAAAAGATTTGAACACTCATCAACCAATGTATGCAGATTGGTAATTAAGATTGTTAAAAAGTAAAGCCACCCAGGAATTCAGTAGAAAGAAATAAAATCAGACAAAAGTGCTTCTGTAGCTCCAAATATTGTTCTAGTTGAAAGAGGAGCTGTCTTCAATCATGTTTTTGTTTATTAATTTTTTTTTCAAGGACCACATGGAAATATTAAGGAGCTAGCATGCTGTTGGAGAGCAGAAAAGCCAGGTTTTGGGGTGTGGTTTGGTTCTTAAAACTCGTCTTTGTCTGTAGAGCTTTTTTTTTTCCTTTATTTATTTATTATTATTATTTTTTTTTTAAAATTTCCAGGTGCCTAGCCTAATAATCTTAGATTAGCATTTAGAAAGGAAACTTTGTGGTTTATCCTTTTTACTCTAAGCTACAGAATACAATGTTGTTTTTATTTGGTTTTAATTTTCTGAATGTGTAGAATTTTGTTTGATAACATCTTGTTAACTGATTCTTTAATAATGGTTGACAAATATATATTTTACCTAATTTCAGTGATTTGCAAGCAAAGTAAGCCCCCATGAAAAAGATGCAAGATTTCACTATTTTAAATTCTTAATGGTTTTCTACATCACTATAAAGAATAATACTAAAGAAAGAGACCAGACTATTTTAGTGCATCCTTTTGTAGTAAGCATAGTGAAAAGCAATGAGAAATCAGCCACACACAAAAAACTAGTTCACTATGTGTTAAAAAAACAAAAGAAATGAAAAGAAAAAAAACTAGTTCACTGAGGATTAATAAAATTGTGATAATTTCATCTTTGGAAGCATTATTAAAAGAGTGCTATTTATAAATTCCCTATACTTTATTCTCTTATAGACCTGATATAAAGTCAAGCATCCTCAGTTGTAAAGGTGCTCCTACCCTTGAATCACCTGATAAAGCACAGTTTCATATAAGCAATTTCAGAGAGAGAGAGAAGAGTTACTAGATATGGCTGTTGACATCCCATCTTATGATCCATCAGATGATGACTATATAGACATGGAAGTTGGTTCATACACCAACTTCCTCTGCCACTCGAAAAGTTCTCCGCGACAATCCCGAGAGTTCGAGTTTCAAATGTCTTTGAATTCTCGAGGGAGAGAGCCTACGACGTCTCCAGCTGACGAGCTCTTCTACAATGGGAAGCTTCTTCCCCTTCATCATCCCCCACGCCTGCAAATGGTAGAGAAACTCTTACAGAAGTCTAGTTCTGATTATGATTACAGAAAAGACACTTTTGAAGAATTTTACAGTACTCCATTAACCACTTCTGTCAATACACCTACCGCGACAAGTACTCCTTTTGAATCCTGCAACATTTCGCCTTCCGAATCTTGTCGGATTAGTAGGGAACTAAATCCAGACGAATATCTTCTAGAGTATTCAGAAGATGTGAGCTATTCGAATGGTGAAAGTTCGAAAAAGTCCTGGACCAAAAGGCTTAAGCATTCTTCCCTTTGTCTCAAGCTGAAAGCTTCCAGGGCTTACATCAAATCTTTGTTTAGCAAATCAGGTTGCTCAGATGAGTCCTGTGCAACAGCTGCAAAGATTGCAGATGAAGGATCAGCTTCAAAAGCCAATGACTGTTCAAAGAAATGCGCTAAAGTGGAAAAGAGAAAGCCATCTGGACAAATTCCGAGCTCTATCGCCAATTCGATCAAAGAAAAAGGCAATACGGAAAACAGTAATCGCAACAGAAGATCATTCTCAATGGCAATTAAGAGACAACCAAATATCAAACCATCATCTTCTGCATCATTACATCCCTCTTCCTCTTCATGTCCAAACAGTTCGAGCGGGTATTTTATGAAGAGATGTGGCAGTATGAATACAGAGATTGAGAACTCAATTCAGGGAGCAATTGCACACTGCAAGCAGTCTCAATCTCAGCAACCATTAGGTTCAAGGAAGGCAGTTAGTGAAGTTGGGATTTACTTATTATCATCTTCCACCCTTGCAGTTTCTGATGATCAGGAAATACCAGAACTTTGCAGGGGCTAATAGAGACTGATAGAGAATAATAAGAAAGTATAGAATATAAGATATTAATGACATCTTCTTTCTTCTTACAAGATTCCTATCTTGGGTATGCTATAAGTCAACGCAAAATGTTGTTTCATGGCTATCTGTAATTTGTACTGTTGGGAACAACATTTAGGACTTTATAAAAATGCAACATAAGATGTCTATCTCAACCAATTTCAGCAACTATTTCTGATCTTTTTATTAGATAAGTTCAAATCTTTAATAAATAAGCACCAAAGATGTCCTATTTAATCAACAAAATTCATAGAGCTCGCCATACATTCAAGGAAGCCCCTGCTCCTCGCGATCAATACTTGAGTAAAAAATTTCATCATGTAGAAAACCATCATTGCTTTAGTGAGGCATTTGCTAATCAGGTTTCCATTTGATAACCTTATGTCTTATTTTTTTTGTTTTCTCACCATTTCTTTACAATGATTTTCATAAACATTAGAATTCTTAACCAAATTCAAAAAATAAAAACAAGTTTTAAAAAAACTACTTCTTTTTAGTTTACAAAACTTAGTTTGGATTTTGAAAACACTTATAAAAGTTAGACAACCAAATAAAGGAACTCATAAGTGGAATCCATGGTGGTCACCTACCTATCGTACGAGTTTCCTTGTCAACCAAATATAGTAGGGTTAGACGGTTGTCCCGTATTTAGTCGAGGTGCGCACAGACGGGCCCAAACAGACGGGCCCAAACACTCACGGATATCACACAAACAAAAGGATTAGGAACTCATAAGTGGAAGTAGTGTTTATAAGTTTAATTTTCAAAATCCAAAAATCAAATACCAAATAGTTATCAAACGGGGCCTATTTAACCTACAGCTTGAAATTGTAAAGTCTAGAACTGGAATGTCTGTACATGAATATACACACCAAAGAAAATCCTACATCATACATTCTCGTGCAATGTACATTTTTCCACCCCACAAATTTCCAGAGTTTCGAAAAAAAAGTAATGTAATGTACAATCTCATGCACTCTCCATTAATCTAGCTGAAATCCACACAACAAATTAACCTAAAAACTTCACGAATTTGACTGAATCAAATCTCTGAGCTTTTCAATTAATCAGGTGCAAACTAAACTATCCAGAAATCTAAACTAGAAGACGGCAATGCATATTACTTCGTCCTGGATCAAGTAAAATCGAGGCTCGAAATTCAAATAATCGGCGACATCATCATATTTTCCTTAACAAAATCTTGCGATAATCAATCAATTTACAGTTCTTTAATCATTGAAAACGAAACAATCAGAACTCCGAACAGCTAATTCTCTGCCTCCCAAAATCAGAGCAACAACGAGAAGCTTTGAGGAATTGAATATGGAGAAGAAAAAAAAGGCAAAAGAAAAGAATCACCTGAAGCAAGCGCCGTGTTCACAGGCATGAAAGTGCTTTACGCACTAGCTAAGTGTATCCCAAATTAATTAATTGTATAATGTGTTCCAAGTGAAAATTTATAACCAGGTTCAAAATGTTTTTACAGTTTTTTTATTAATTTTTATACGGATGACTCGCTCACAAATCTTAATGTCAAATGACCTAATTTTTTGAAATGCATGTTTTTGGTCTTCTCTTGTGATCAACAAGTCCGCTCCCTCCATAAAAAGTCATTTGTATCATTCGCTGAGCACGATCAAGATGGAGACTACTATGGTGCTCTCGTGCATAGTGAAAGGTACTACCAAACTTTTCTCTTGCAATGGTACTTAGTGTAGTGCTGATGACGTCAACAAAAAGATAAAAAAAACACATACGTTTCCGAGGAGGTAAAAAAATATTAAGACTCCCGAGGGGAGTCATCTGTGCAAATATCTCAACTTATCAGCCATATTGTTCCTGTCTTTTAGAATAATTTCTCAATTTCTCTTGATACTTCTTTTGTAGTGGTCATTTTATAGGACCCACTTGAGTAGTTGAGATTTCTTGTTTTTTCTTGGTCGTAACAATCACTTCAAGTCATGGAAATAACAAAAGATGTGCTTCAAATGGTACAAAGTCTTCCGTTTTTTCATACTTTTTGGAGAACTTTCAACAAAGGGATATATAAAAAGAGGTTAGTAAGTGTGAAGTTGGAGTTAATAAGTCTGAATTTGTTTAGTTTGTGGAGTTAGTCTGTATAGTTTTGAACTCTGTATGTTTGGGGTGCAGAGTTGTGTATTTAGGGTGTAGAGTTTTTAGTTTCTAGTTCTGAAGTATGTGTTGTGTTTGAAGTAGAAAGTTGTTAAACCTAAAGGTCTGAAGTCTGAGTTTATTATTTTTTCTACAAACTTTCAAGTTTCAACTTTTGATTATTAAAAACTTCTTCCAATAAATTATAAGAACCAAATTGCCACTCCGAATATAGCTTAATGGATTAGGTATATATTGTCATTTTAAAAGTCGATAATTCAATCTTTTACCATTCCATTTGTTGAAGTAAAAAGAAAATTATAAGAACCAAATCGATAATTTAACCATAAATGAAACTCAATGCAATATGAATAGTATATTTCAATGAATTTTAGAAATCAACTCCTATGGTAAAATCAAATTTACACGAACCCTAAATAAAAAATTAGGCTATGTTAAAAGATTATTTTGCATATTGGAGCATAAGTTTTCATTACAAGATTATGCAAGATACCTAATAGATTGAGATTCTACTAGAAAGAAAAAAAAGAAAAAAACTTAATAGATTGAGATTCATGTAGGGATGATGACAATAAAATGATGCATCATCCCCTCCCATTTATCTTCGCCAATAAGAGCATAGCTCAACTGGTATGATGTAACGACCAAAAGGTCCTAGGTTTGATCCCCACCCCACATGTTGTCAAAAAAAAAAAAAAACAATCTCGATTTCTCACACATGCTCAAAATGTTGTATGATTGATACTTATTTATTATTTGAAAAAAAAATACAAAAGAAAATTAGGGTAGACTTACCAAAATGTCTTTCAATTTAAGGGCAGCGTATTTCTTTACTTTTTATCTTATCTAATTCTTTTTTTTTTTTCATTTTATTAATGGATGAAAATTTTAAATTACAAAGTAGGATTATACTTGCTTCATCCACTTTTGGTAGAAACAAGTTTATTTGCACCAAAATTTTTCAAAATGGAGTACTCTTCGTCAGGATTTGTTTGTTGTTCTTTTTATTTCTCGTCGGCCTCGACCTCGATTTATCCTCCATCCTTCACCGTGAGGGCTTTTAGAATCGCCTTCGTCGGAATGTATGTCTCCTTTCTCTCCAACATCGATGTCGCCTTCATTTTCCGTAAGACCATCAAGAGGATCGACAAGGTTGGCTACGACCATTTCATTGTATTCATGGTTCTTTCCATCACCACCTTCCATGTTCTTGCCCGCATTATTTAAGCTAAGCTCTCAAACTCCTCATGGCAGTTGTGCCTTCAAAGACGTCGCCACTTGGATCTTCCTCACACTCGCCGTCACGAGTAACGACATCGAAGGCGAGGAGGAACACAAGAGTTCATTTGTTTCTGTATGTGTCCTACTTTCGAGAGTTGGGTTCGTGATTTTCATGATGGTCGTGACCCGACTTGAAATGGTTTAGTTATGTTTTTTATATTGTTTTTAAATAACAAACAAGTACCTATCATAGAGCAACATATGACTTTGGGCATGTGTGAGAAATCTTTCTAACGGTGATCATTGAAACGAAAAATTAACCGAGAGTGTAAATTGATACACTTTTAAGGTTTAAATTGATGAATTAAAAGTTTAGGGTTAAAATCGACACAATCGACCAAGTTTGAGGTTTAAATTGATGAAATTGAAAGTTTAAGATAAAAATTGATACAACTTATCAAGTTTTAGGTCAAAATTGATACAATTTATCAAGTTTCGGGAATATACATTCTAAGTCAAATGAGGAGAAATAATTTCGCGCACACCTTTTTCCTCAATTAATCTAAAGAATCCACACTCCAATTCAGAGCTCCATCCTTGTGCAAAAAATGAGCTATCCTTATTAATTGAGATACCTATATATGATATTTTATTTGTGATATACATTTCAAAATCAACCAATATATCATGTAAGATTAATTGTGATAGATCAATTATCTTATGAGATTGTACACGATAAAAATAAAAATGATATTTATGTAGTAAATTGCTATCTATATTAAGAGATCATTTGAAACTCCACATTTACAAACGAAGGGATAAAAATTTGAACCAAAGTAACTATAAGAAGAGACAAATGTTGTTTGACCACAGCTTACTCACACTTAAATATTTTAAAAATTATAATAAAAATATATTTGTAAGTGATTTTAAAATTATTAAAATCACTTTTGTCGTGTTAAAAACTATTTCAAAACATATATTCTATAAAATGTTTTAACCGGTCTATTTCAAAATTACCGAGCCTTGTCATGAGCACAAAGCCAACTATTCTTTCCCCTTTTACTAAAGAATATTGTGCGCATAGACCTATATTTTGGTGGGTCCCACCTTCTGAAATGGTCCTACATCAATTCAAATTTAAAATATTATGAACTACGATGCTCTACAACATATTTTAATTTCCATTTTAAGATTGAAATTGATTTTGATGAATTTAAAAATAATTATGAGAAAATTTTAAATGTTATAAGTTTTTTTTTTTTTTGACAACGATAATATATTACTAAAGCAGAAAGAGAGGAGGACCTATATCCCAGAGTTAAGACACTAAAAAACACAATGAAAAAGACAAAACTCACACCTCAATTAAATGTTATAAGTTTTTATCGTATACAAATTTCATTTTCACATCTTCGTGGATTCAACATTGACATATAGACATAGTGAATCAACATTTTCAATATAGTGTAAAAAAAATTGACATTGGTAATAAAAGGTAATTATTGTGAATATAATATTAATAATAAATATTTAAAATTATTTTAAAAGTGTAAAAAAATTATTTATTTTTGTTTTTTTTTAATATTTTTATAGAAATATCCATCGAATTTAATAGACATTTCCATAAAATTGAGATATTGACATTTTTGTCACATCGACATCTTAAAACTTTACTTTAAAATTATTTCGAATGATAAATGTAGGGTGTGCAAAAACTGAGAAAATCGATGATCCGAACCGAACCAATCGATTTGGCCAGGTTATTATGAAAATTTGATTTATTCGATTTAAATATGGAGAAGATCGTAGTATTCGTTCACGATTTAGTATTTCTAAAAATTGAAAAAATCGAAATAATTAATAAAATTATTTAAAAAATTTAGTCTCCTAAAGTCTGATTTATTATATCCCATTACCTAAAGCCCAACATTTATTTTTCTTTTGAATTCAAGCCCAACCCATTTATTTTACATTAATGATTAAGGGAATTCATAATAAATGGTCCTTTTTTGAAACTCATTTGAATGAATGTCCCATTTTTTAAAAGTGAGTTTCGTGTCCCTTTTCTTTTTTCATTTTCTCTCTCTTTCATTATTCAATCTTTTTTTACCCTCCTAACTTCACTTTTTTTTTTTTTAGTTTTATCTTTAAAACACATACTCATCTCTCCCTCCCAAGATTTTCTCCAACAAAATCTTCAATTCTCTTTCTCTAATCTTTATTTACTATTTCTTTATTCTCCCTCCCCTAATCTGAAATCTTTAATAATCAATGATATTTTCTCTCCTCTAATCCAAAATCTCTTATAAACAATGTTTCGGTTAGGACATCGTCTTTTCATGTCGAAGACACGGGTTCGATTCCCGTAAGGGATAGGTACTCATTCTCGTTTTTATATGTCTGTTGGCTTTACCTTTTTTTAAAAGTATGTATGTGCGTAGTTCAAGTTTTCTCTATTTTGATATCTAAAAAAGAATCGATTGCATTCAACGTTTGATTCAAAGAACTGCGCTTAGCCCCCCCGCTCATGAAACGGCTCTGCTGCAATGGATGGCAGAGGGTCCGTAGTACCCAAAGCACTGGAGTGATCCTGTAGCCGGGAAGGGGCCTAGAAGTGCTTTATTCACCTTTGGACACGAACACTATTCCGTTCTCAGCGGAAACAGATCGGCAGGTGATCCATCATTTCGCCCCCTTTGGTCAGTCCGTTTTCATTTTAGTAAGATTTTCAGCATGTCCAATTGAACTATGAGCTAGAGGTCTTTTGACTTTCGTTTGGGCCATGGCGGCTAGTGCTCCTAAGATCATAGAAGCAATGCTGCAGAAAAAGAAGATTTGTTGCAATGTAGCTCCATAGGAACCATAAATAGAAACACGTGAAATATTAGCGAGATAAGATTTCCATTTTTGAGTATACTTTGTTTGGGTTAGGCGAAGTTCAGAGGTGGAACGAGATACCTCCATGCCGAGAAAGGCAGGAACATGTACATACAGAATACGAGAATTTCCACCTTGTTGAAGATCTAGTGGTGCTACCCGAAGACTTAAATGAATAGCCATCGCTGTTAAGAACATGAAGAAGGGGTAAAATGACTGAATGAATACGAGCTGTGGCTAATACCCGAGGCATAAAAGAAGCATTTTCTACGGGATCCCGAAACCACCAGCCACCCCGACCTAATTCATGATGAGCCCACGGGCGGAGGGTGGGTGTAGCGGATTTGATCATCCTCTGCTTGTAGGGATCCGGGGCACCGCCCCGAAGCGCGTCACGGACGTTCAATTTCTCTGATTTTATTTATCGTAGAAATAATTAAAAAATGTTAGATTTTATTTTGTTCCTACTTATGCCTCACATTCAAATAACGTATGGTGTGTGAAGGAATGGAGATTTTCCAGACTCAAATCAAATCGGTGGTGACTGATCACCTAAAATGGAGATTTTCAGACTCAAATCAAATCGGTGGTGACTGATCACCTACAAAAATGCACTCGTCCTACCCAAATCGGCCGTCACCAAGAAGAGAAAGATCATCGTCGACCTCAATTCTTCAAATTTCGGAAGAGATATTCTGTTTTGATTGCTTGTGGGGTGAAAACACTGGGATAATGTGGTTGCGGTTCATGTTCGAATGATCCTACCTTTCAAAATTGACAAAGCTCGACTCAATTTTGGGATTGTTCTGGTTCTGGGAAGAACCACTTCGAGGTATTTGATTGGATTATGTTGCAAGTGATTTTTTTTTTTTTTTTTTTTTTTTTTGCAATTACAGAGTATTTGAAGATTATTTTTTGTTGCAAAAACTATTTATTTGATTTTTGCAAAACGTTTTTTTTTTTTTTTTTTTTTAATTACAGGGTATTTTGAAGATTATATTTTGTTGCAATAACTATATTTATTTGATTTTTGCAAAACCTATTTATTTTTATTTTATTTTTTTTGGAGAGTATTTTGAAGATTATATTTTGTTGCAAAAACTATTTATTTGATTTTTGCAAAAACTTTTTTTTTTTTTTTTTTTTTTGCAATTACAGGATATTTGAAGATTATTTTTTTGTTGCAAAAACTATTTATTTGATTTTTGCAAAACGTATTTTTTTTCTTTTGCAAAAACTATTTATTTGATTTTTGCAAAACCTATTTATTTTTTTTTATTTTTTTTGCAATTACAAGGTATTTGAAGATTATTTTTTATTCCAAAAACTATTATTTGATTTTTTTTTATAAATACAGTACAATTTTTTTTTAGTTTTTGCAAATACAGAGTATTATAAATACAGTATTGTAATTGTAGTTTGCAAATTATAATTACAGTGTAATTGCAGTTTGCAAATTATAATTACAGTGTAATTGCAGTTTGCAAATTATAATTACAGTGTAATTGCAGTTTGCAAATTACAATGTGTAATGTGTAATTGCACTTTGCAATGCAATGTGTAATGTGTAATGTGTAATGTGTAATTGCACTTTGCAATGTAATGTGTAATGTGTAATGTATAATTGCACTTTGCAATGTAATGTGTAATGTGTAATTGCACTTTGCAATGTAATGTGTAATTGCACTTTGCAATGTATTGTGTAATTGCACTTGTTTTTTTTTTTTTTTTTTTTTTTTGAAACCGATAAGATTGAAAATGGTGGTATAAGTTCTGATTTTTTTTTGTCCTCCTTATTTTTTATTTTTTATGATTTTCTAGGTAATTTTTTTTACGTTTTTTTTTACGTTTTTAATTTGGGAGAGAATAGAGGAAATACGTTTTTTTTTTTTTTTTGTAATTTTGAATTTTTGTAACCGTCAGAGGGAGAGAATAGAGGAAATACGTTTTTGTTATTTTGAATTTTTGAAACAAATAAATAAGAGGGAGAGAGAATAGAGGAAATCTTGGGGGAGAGTTATGAGATTTGGGAAGGGTAATTAAGTAATGAAAAAAGATAGGAGAGATAAACTAAACTAAATAAGGGACATATATCTCACTTTTGAAATAAAGGACAATCGATTTTGAAACTTAAAAAGGGCCATTTGTCTCATTGCCCCCATGATTAACCTGAACCTTTTTGGCAATGAGATATGACCATTTTTTAATGGGATGAGACAAATTACCTTTTTTTTACAATTTTTTTTTATTGAGGAGATGAGATAAATGACTTTTTAAGTATCAAAATAGATGTCAAAGCGAGCATGACTCAGCTGACATATGTATGTGTTGACGACCAAGAGGTCTGTGGGTTCAAATCCCCCAACCCCAAAGAAAAAAAAAAAACAGAATTTATACAAAATTCTCCTACCATTTTCAATCTTATCCGTTTCAAAAATTAAAAATAACAAAACAACGTAAAGAATCATAAGAATAAAGAGAGAGAAAAACATTGCTTATACAAAATTCTCCTACCATTTTCAAACCATTATTAATACAAATTTGTAAATACGTATTTGCAGTTTTGCAAAATTGCAATTATAGTGTATTTGTAGAATTACAACTTGAAATTACACGGTACTTGCAATTAAAAAAAATTGTAAGTACCCCTAAATGCAAATACAATGTATTTGTATTTACAATTTGCTAGAATTTTGTAGGTCAGTGTAATTGAAAATACATTGTATTTACAATTCCCAGTATATATTCGAATTTTAAAATACAATGTATTTTCGTTGTATTTTCAATTCGAAAATACAGTCACTAAAAGGTATCTTGCAATTACGGGGTAAATGTAGTGCAAATGTACATTTGCAAATTGAAATTACATTGCATTTGCAAATTTAATTTACACGGTACATTACAAATTTAAATTACATGGTACATTGCAAATTTAAATTACACGGTACATTGCAAATTTAAATTACACGGTACATTGCAACTATAGTGCAATTTTCGTCGCAAACAAACTCACAAAATCTATTGGAAAAAAAAGCCCAATCATCTAAAAAACAGTAACCTAAAATTAAACAACATAAAAAAATTGATTAGCAAACATGTGTTGTAATCCGTGCTACAACTTCAACATAATTAAGTCTCCAATCTATTCTCACTTCGCTTCATAATCACTCCTCAAGCGATTACAACTTAGTGGGAGTCCAATCATTTTGAAATTGCGTGTATTTGGAATTTGCAATCTGGAATTACATTGTATTTTCAGTTTTACAAATTGGAATTACACTTGCAATTGTGCTATTACAATTACAAAATTCTTCCGAAAAGCTAAAAACAATAAAAGGTTAAATAATTAACATGTCAAAAAGTGCAGAACAACTTAAGACTAACATAACCTTATTTGCATCTTGAAGCACTGGTGTGATCAAGCCACCATCAATGGCTTCACTTTTGAATGACTTAGAGGGTTTAATTTCTTCTATTTTACTTCTCTGCTCCTTTTCTTCTTCCATAATTTATTCTTTTTTCTCCATTTCTCTAAATTTATGTACCAAATTCAGATTTCGTCATGGATCATCAACACAATCTTCGAAATCCCACTTTAGAACCAGACCCAAAACTACCCAACATAGAAATTAAACCATCCAATCTTCCCTCGCTACCCCTCCCCCACCCCACCATCGGCGCCCGCCGCACGATTGGGGTATTCACTACTTCCAAAGCTACCGACATAATCAAGCACGTCGAGACTAGCCAAAATCTGGACAAAGAAAAATAGCTGAGGTGTCACTTGAAAGAGGAACTGGTTAATCAAATTAGAAGAGAGAGATGAAAATCTTAATAAATATTGGAAGATAAGAGAAAAGATCTAAGTAAATATTTGAAAATATTTGAAGGGGGAGGGAGGGGAAGATAGTAAATATTGGAAGGGAGAGAAAAAAAGATATTTTCAAAAAAACAAATCTTAAAATAAGCTAGGAGGAATGAAAAATAGATGAGAGAGAAAATGAAAAAAAGAAAAGGCACACGCAATTTAATTTAAAAAAAAGGACATCGTTGAAATGGGGTTCCAAAAAGGGCCACTCACCATGAATTTCCTTTTTTATTCCGGCCGATAGATATCCTTTTCAAAAATACAGAAATGAAAATACAATGTATTTTAGATTTTAGAATTGAAAATATAATCACTATAAGGTACCTTGCAATTCCGGTCGGTACATTGCAATTTTGCAGAGTGCAATTACAATGTCTTTGTAAATTTGCAAATAGCAATTAGTTCAATTTTCGTGGCGAACAAACTCCAAATTCTATTGGAAAAAAAAATCTCAATCGTCTCCAATATAGTAACCTAAAATTAAACAACATAAAAAGTTTGTAATATATAATTGTAATAAACCCCCAAATTTCAGATATATATGGTATGTATATATAGTTGAAAGTTGGCTTTAGAATTGTGAAGATAACATAGAAAGGTGCTTTAAGAGCATCAATATTCAGATTGAAAAGAACATACAAACATGGTAAATATATAATAGTTGAAGGACGAATCCCAAATTTAGCTAACATTTTCCTCTTTTAAAAGGATGTGAAGAACAATGGTGGTGATGACAGACGATTAAGCTTGAACCAAACTTTTGTTGCAACGCCAACTTCATTCTCAATTATGATCCAACCAAATAATCGCGACGCCGTAGTGTGAAAATGTGTCATCGAATTGATGGAAACCAGGGGCGAACCTGACAGTCTGTGAAATCAAAACAAAGGAATGTTGAAGATGTAGATATACGTGGGAGAGATGAAGATGTGAAAACAAGTTAGGACTAATCTGGAAAAATTGAAATAAAGTTCAATGATTTGAAAATTATAATTAATCTTCAGTGCAGGAACGACGACGAATGACGGCTAAAAACAATCGGGGTGGCGAAACAATTTTCGGTTGGACAGAGCTAGGACGAGTTACGCGACCTTCAACTCGTGGGTCTCTCACGTTGGTACGCAGGTGATGGCGGCGTCGACTAGCGACGACGACGAGATTGCTCCAAACCGACGAGGCGTGGGGAATAGTTGCAGGCAGCGAGGGAGGAAGATGAGAGGCGACTAATCTTATGCGAGCGATAAAAGAGATGAGAGGGAGACGAAGGTTCTTGCAAACGAGAAACACGATGGGCTGATCTTCTTTCAAAAACAAAATTAATATTATTAATATTATAAAAAGATTTTCGGAAAAAATTGGTGAAAAATTTGAGAGAAACCGAAAGAAAATCTTGTAAGAGAGAGATGTGTAATTTTTTAAAGAGATAATCTTAAAATGGGGAGTAGGAGTTGAGATCTAAAGGAGGGTAAAAAAAGGAATGAAAAACAGAAAAGAGAGAGAAAAAAACAACAACAAAAGAGGCATATATCTAACTTTTAAAAAATGAGGCATCAATTGAAACGAGGTACAAAAAATGTCATTTAGTATGATTTCCTAAAAACATTTCATTTTGACCATCTATTTCCCCCCTCTCCCTCCATTCCATCTTCCTCCCTCACTCTCACATTCAATGCCACTTCAATTTTTTCGCAGTCGTCGCCAACTTAAATCCACCACCACTTACATCTTCGTTATTTAGAGTCTCATCCGTCGCTCATTATAGTAGGTAAGGTTCCACACATCGACTATCTGCCATTTTCTCTCGATTTCTCAACCATCCACCCATTTCACTGTCTCTCTCGGCAAAAATCGATAACTGTCTCTCTCGACAAAAATCAATAAAGTTCCACATTCTTAGTCTCATATCACAAGGATAAGAAGAAGAAGGGAAAAAAACTGAAACCTTCCAAACCATTTTGTACGATTGAATTCAAGAGTTTTTTTTTATAACAAAAGTGGAATTCAAACCCATACCCTCTCATCAAAGGTTAGAACTTAAACTTGACGCCTTAGACCACTCAACCATTCTGACTTTATTTCTAACTTCATTTTCTTTTGTGTTTTGTTTAGTTGGTGTTTTCCTTCGGTTTTGTCCATGAGTTCAACATCCATAGGGTGAACCAACATTTTCATTATATTGTAAAGGTAAATTGACATTTTTTTTTATAAAAAAAAAAATATATATATATATTTAATTAAATATTTTTCTACATATCCATTGACTTCAATCGACATAAATGATTTTGAATGAAAAAATTTGTCAGAAGTGGGATTTGAACCCACGCCCTCTCACGAAGACCAGAACTTGAGTCTGGCGCCTTAGACCACTCGGCCATCCTGACTTTATGTTATTATTTTTTGTCAATGAGTTTAACATCGATCTATGCTGAACTAACATTTTCATTATACGGTAAAAAAAATTGTCATTGCCAATAAAATGTAACTATTGTGAATATAATATTAATAATAAGTATTTTAACTGTGAATATAATATTAATAATAAGTATTTTAACTTATTTTTAAGGGTTGAAGTGGCTAAATTTTATGTGTTAAAACACATTTTGGTGGACTATGAAAAAGTTTCAGGGCAATGCGTTAATTTAACAAAATCTATTGTGTTGTTCGCTTAATGTCTCTATGGATTTTGGGAATTACCTCCCAACTATTCTGAATGTCTAGTTTGTTCCTTCTCTAGGCAATTATCTCGGCATGCCTTCAACTCTATCCCGACGGAAACGGGTGAATTTTGGCTCTCTTTTAGATCGTACATGGAAGACGCTACAAGGTTGGAAGCAAAACTTTTTCTCCTTCGGGGACAAAAAGGTCTTAATAAAGAGCGTGACTCACTCTCTTCCAACTTATGCAATGAGTTGTGTGAAGTTGCCAAAGGGGTTTTGTGTGAGATGATGAGGTATTTTGCCCAATTTTAGTGGGGTTCTATTGAGGTAAAGCGTAAATTGCATTATTGCAGTTGAGAACGTATGCGTTTTCCAAAGAAGTTGGGTGAACTAAATTTTAGGGATCTGGAAGGCTTTAATAAAGCCCTCCTTGCCAAACACGCTTGACGTATTATGCAAAATTAAGATTTGTTAGTCACCAAGGTTATCAAAGGTAAATGCTGATGGTTTATTTCTGGAGGCACCCTAGGAAAACATCCATCCTATTATTTGGAGAAGTCTGAGGTGGAGATGTGAGATACTACGATTTGAGAAAACATAAAGTTTGGCTAGATCCTTGAATTCCTAGATCATTTACCTTCAAGCTTATCCCTACTCTAAATTACAATCCTAGATCTCGAGTGGCTGATTTTATAACTCAACAAGGTAAATGGGATCTCGAGAAATTGAGGGACAATGTGTGTCTGGAGGATTTGGAGCTCATTCGCAAATTCCCTATTAGTGTTCATTCTCCAACAGACCGATGGATTTGACATCATGACTCTTATTCGGTTAAAAGTGGATACAAGGCTTGAATGAATCCCTAAAGTGTTGAGATTTATGCCCTAAAGCCTCGTAATTAATTAATAATTATTTGTAATTTATAATATTCATTATATATAAAAATCTAAGGTTATTAGTGTAATCTTGAACAATATGTAGTTGACATATAAGTAGATCATGTTCAAGAAATAATCTAAATAGTTTATAGTATATGGATAAGGTTGAGTGTCTTATCCTGATAACAATACTATTGATACGACCCATTTTGTAATTGTTACAAATGATTTGATTCAAATCATTCATGTAGAGACATGTGAGTGGGAGTATCATATACAATGAGTTTGTAAAAGACTGGACCACAAAATATATAATCTCTCTTTATAAATCCGTTATTTGAGAAGATTAATATTTCACAGGATGATCATATGTGACTCAATCTTAATCCTGAGTGAGTTATGAACTTCTGTCTGTGAATGTCTGTCCTTTGATTTGTATGAGTGAGAATGAACTTTATAGCCGATTTAATAAGCCTACCATTTTAGGGATTTGACCAAACATAAAGTGGGGAACATGAGTTTCACAAGATGAAATTCACTCATTCCCATATAGGGAAAGTAAATGGATAGTTCCCTTAAGTGCTGATTTTGAGACTTGAACAATGGGGCACACCCTCTCACTGGCCCGAGAGGGACTTGATTTATGATTAAATCATAAACAAGTTGTTCATTAGAGAATCAGTGATACTTAGGGTGTAAGATGTAATTACAGGGATAAAACGAACTTTTGACCCAACTGTAATTACGAACAACTCGTGAATGATTGACTTGCATGTAATGATTATATTCATGGACACAACTTGTCCTATAGTGCATAAGAGTGCAACTCTAGGCCTGTAGTGGAGTGACCTAAAATTAATGAATGAAAGTTAATTATTAATGAGTTTAATTAATTAATTTTGTATCATTAGAGCTTATAAATTTGTAGATCCATAAGGTCTCATTGCTACCTCACATAAGATCCCTTTGTTACCTCATAGTAACACTAAAATGATCCATTTAGTTGAAAGAAAATTTGAAATATTCAAATTAATATTTAATATATTTGATATATTAAATGTAGAAGAGAAAAATATATTTATTGTATTTGACACATTAAATATCAGAGAAAATAGTTTATGTATTAGAATATTAAAAACTATATATACATATGAAATTTGGATGAGATTAAAATTGGTTAAATGTATAATATAAAAGATTAATTTTATGATATTGGAATAGATTCAACTAAATATAAAAAGCATGTTTTAATATAATACATATTAAAATGTATTTTATCAAATAAAATTAATTTAACCAAATGACGATGCAAATATTGCATCTGCATATACGTACTTTGGCCGGCACAGTTGTTTACGTCGGGATAACTATCCCGACGTTAAACCTAACGTCGACATAGTATACTTTTTGCCGACGCAATTTATTTTTCGTCGGAAAAAGCTATGCCGACCAATGTTTTTTTTTTTTTTGTGGTGTAACCCATGCTGAGCCGACGAAAATGGTTGTTTTTCCCGATGCAAAATTGCATTAGAAAAAACTGAAATTCTTGTACTGGCAACACAACAAACTTGGGCCAAATCGAGCATAGCTCAATTGGCATAAGGTTGTGTCCGTGACTAAGAGGTCATGGATTCAATCCTCGCATTAATTAAAATACGTTCCCAAAAAAAAAAAAAAAACACAACAAACTTGGAATTCCCTATCAAATTTCAAATTTTAATGTCTAATATATTAAGTAATTGAATTTCAAATGTTAATGTCTAATATATTAAGTAATTTAATGTTCAAGATGTAAAGTTTTATAGTTCACGGACACGCACTATTATACTTTTTAAAATTGAAGAACCTATGACACAATAATTAATAATAATGTTCTATCAAATAGAACATTGGAATCTCAATGACGAATTAAACACTTTTAAAATTTAAAACCATTTATAATACCACTCTAGAAGTTCAAAGATTACATATGTGTATGTATTGATGTGAAATGTCTTAGAACTATAAGTTATGGCCAAAAGTCATTTAAAAAAAAAAGAAAAAAAAAAGAGGTTGAGGAATAAATTATCTATCTGATTCTAATTTAATTAGTTTGAAAGCAACCATATGAAATTGGAGTTCTTGGACTGATTTTGTTAAAACAAACAAATTCATATAGATTGCTTATGTTCATTTTGAAACATAGCTCAAAACCAAAAAATGGTAGTACTTACGCTCAATTTTTTTTTTTTTTTTAAGATTAAAAAACCAAATTAAACAGAAACAAAGTTCGATAGGCTACCAGTTGCAAAAGACATAAGAAAACTCGAGGGAACATGATCCTCCCATCGAGCCGAATAGCGAGCCTCCATTGCTCTTGGGGCTACCTTATGGGCCAAAACATTGGCCAGACGAGGCAAATTGGTGAAAGAAATCACACCCGCATCATCTTTCAAGTCCAGAGCTTCGCGGATGAAGAAGACAACTGTGGTGATATCAACACTGGTGCCATTGAGAAGATTACAAACTTCCAAACAACCAGTCCTAGTCTCGATTGGGCACTTGCAATGATTCGGGAATGAAGAGATTACTCTGAGACCTTCGACCATGGTCATGACCTCTAAAGTCTTGATCTCAAATTGGCCGGTCAGAGCTCGTATTTATCCATTGACTAAATACATAACACGTATTTGTCCTTGTGTCAGTTTTCTTCTTCTTTTAACTCGGTGCTATATTTCTCGCTCGTTGAAAGCAATCTTCAATTCTATCTTATTTAAAAATTTCTTACATATATTATATATCCTCACCATCATGATCCACAGTGCAAACAAACTTGAGTCTTGGTTATTAGAAGGGCTTTCGTTTTCTACTTCATGTCTCCTTAAAGTGTTGCCCAAATGGTCATTTTTTTTTTTTTATTTGTGAGTGTTAGGGCCAACTTAATCCTACCACATTTGGTTGTCAAGAAAATCAGTAAGAAATTATTTTTTAGATAGATGACCACCAATGATTGAACTTATTCCCTTAGAAGATTTTAATAGTAGTCCCATAACCGTTCATGATTAGGTGAACACTTATGATTTCCAAATGATGGTTTGAAGTAGCTATAATTTAACATAAATCTGTCTCTTGTTAAATTATTAAGTTGGTTCATGGGGGAGAAGTTTTAATTTGGCTCTTGTGATTCAACTTCGTAAATTATCTCAAAAGTCTTCAAGTAAATTTTAAGTTTATTGTCATGTAAATAAGAAAATATGTTGCATATTCGATACATTATCATATATATAAATGATAAGAAAAGTTTGTAAGATTTGAACCAACTACAAAAATTATAGTCTATAAAAAAGACTTTTAAAATTATAAGAACTAATTGTCTTAGTAGATTATTAGGTATATATTATCATTCTAAAAGTCGATAGTTCGATCTTCCATCTTTACAATTGTTGAAGTAAAAAAAAAAAATTATAAATACCAAATCGATAATTTAATTTTAAACGAAACTCAATGCAATGTGATAGTATATTCAATGAATTTCATAAATCAACTTATAATTATAGGGTAAAATCAAATTTAAACGAGCCCCAAAGGTTGATTTAGGGTGGGATGAGCTCCCTAAAAGGTTGAAGATCGTGCCATTTTTAAGGAAGTAATCTAAGTAAAGAAAATTTTAGGCTAGGTTAAGATTTGAGTTCTATGTTGAAATATTTATTTGTTCTCTCAATAACTTTATCTAGATCAAATATTTTGCATATTGAACCATAATTTGAGGAAGAGATACAAATGAGTTTGAGAGAATACATTCTAGGTTAAGATATACATTTCAAGATAAACTAATATTATCATGTAAGACTGTTTGAGATAGATCAAGTTCTTACGAGATTGTGCAAGATAAGTTGAGATGTGCTAACGCAAGAAGAACATATACAAGATGATTCTTTTGACAAACTCCTAAATGAAATTGACACAAAAGAATCGATCCCATATTAGAATTAAAGAGATTCTAATATTAGTGCTATCTACACTAACCAAGTACACATTTCATTTCAAGAGATTTTGATATAAACTCTACATTTACCAACACAAGAGAATAAAAATCGAATCAATACAACTACAAGAATTACTCACAACTTAAATATTTTAAGAATTGAAATATAATAAAAGAAAAATAATGTACACATTGTAGAAAACACATTTTAGCCATTATTTTCAAAAGGGAAAAAGAAAGAAAAAGCAAAAGTAACAAAACTCAAGGGTGTTTCCTTCAAATACACATGAAAATAGAGCGTGTTAAATTCATTAGTTTCCCACATCGATAAGGCTGACAATCTTGGAGCATACCCAGAGCTATAAAAAGAGGCAGCCGATTCGTTTTACAATCACGGAGCCGTGCAGTGGGCACACAGCGAACTATTCTTTCGCCTTTTACTAAAGAATACCGTGTGCACTCTGCTCCAAGCGGCATACGCCTATTTTTGGAGGGGTCCTTCCTTCGGGATTGGTCCCTACAGTATAAGTTAAACTTTTTAAACTGTGATGAACTTCCTTCTTAGATAAAAAAATTAAATAGTTTAAAAAATGACGCAGTTACTTTGAAATATGATATACCCATGTCTAAAGAGAAATTTGAAATATGATATACCCATGGCTAAAGAGAAATTTAATATCTCATACATGTTAGACTCTAATTCTCTAGACTCTTGAAGGCTTGAGGAGGACGACAGAAGGCTTGAGGAGGACGACAGACTCTTGAAGGCTTGAGGAGGACGACAGATTCGCGAGTTAGGCACATCGTGAGGCTGACTACAACAGACCGAGTGGTTACAATTCTTGTTTCAATACTATGTTCCGAGTTTCCAGTTAGGCAGACCGGGAGGTTACAATTCTTGTTTCCATTCTATGTTCCGATTTGACCCAACTATGACTTAACGAGAGATTTAACGAGTCGAGACAACCTTGCCATTCCACCAATCGAAGTTTCGTGCATTTCAGATTTCGCCCTTAGATTCGTTACGCTGTTCGACTGAACTCGTTGACTCCACATTCTATCTTTATAATCCAAGATCTAAAATAGAAAGGACCCACAAGAGCATATGAGGTACATTCAAATTTATAAGACTCTAAAACAATACTTGTGGGAGTTAGGGTCAATGGACTCTTTGTGAAAGATGTTCAAATGGATGAATCGATCTTGAGAATGATTGACTCTAAACTTGACAGAGACATTTGACATAAAAGACTCTCATATAAGCTTGAAAGGCCTACAAGTTCTCTCAAAACAGGACATATTGCCACAAGAAATTGGTGAAAGTTTGGAATTTTGTGAGCATTGTGTGATTGAGAAAGCAACAAAACATAACTTCACAAAAGCCCAACACACTATAAAGGTCATTCTATACTACATACATTCTTAACTATGAGGACTATCTCTAACTCCATCACTAAGCGATGCAAGGTATTTTTTATCTTTCACTCACGACTACTCTAGATAGCTTAGAGTAGGGCGATCATGCCTTAGTGCAGAGTTTTAAAAAAAATTATCAAACAACCACTTGGTGGAATGGGTAGCACATCGCCTAGATAGCTCAGAGTGAAGGTTGATCTCGCACCTGTACAGAAATTTAGATGCATTATTACCGTCCAAATTTTAGCGCATCACCTATATAGTCTAGAGTGAAGGTTCGATCATGCACTTTTGCAGAGTTTTAAAACAATCATCAAAGAACCACTTAACCCATTTGTAAAAAAAAAAAAAAAAAAAAAAAAAAAAAAAAAAAAAAAAAAAAAAAAATCTTTTGACTTGCACACTTCCAAAATTTTGAAGATGTGTAATTGATACCTACTTAAACTTCTAGGCCCATGACCAAATTATAAGTTCTTGAGGTAAGCTTCAAACAAAAATTTGATTGGTGATCTGAAAAAAGAAATTTGAAAACCATAGATTAAATGAAAATAAAAATTGTATTTCATGTTTTCAGATATGTATTTAGTAGTAGATTTAGAAATTGGATCTCAATTTAACCAACTCTTCAAAATGTCTTTGGTAAGATTTTATAAACCATAAAACTAGTTGTAGTTATCAACTAAATATTAGGTTGAATATAAACTATTATTAGTTCATTTATGAACGTATTTTATGTTTTAAATTTTGTATAATTATTATTTTAAGGTAGCTTCTTGAATATTGATACTCAAACTCCATTGAATTATTTCTCATTCACCGTCACAATACTATTATATTTCAATTATTAAAGATGCTTTAACAAGCACCAATTGAACACTCAAATAACATTTCTCTCTTTTATAATATCAGCTATTCATAATACAATCTCTTTCTCTTTTGTCCGTAGACGTAGTTAAGTGCGTTGTTGAATTCTATCATAACAAAAAATTATAATTCTTTTCAAAACAAATTCTGAAAAAAAAATAATTGATTTTATAAAATAAATTGATAAAAACAGGTGCTGAAACCTCAAAGGGATCCCACATTCACATCCCATTGAAATTTGACAGATAGATATAATAAAACTAGCAAGAGCAAACTTAAAGCTGATATTCCCACATCGGAATAAAGTGCTTTAACGAAGCCATCCGGCTGCTATATAACAGCAGTAATGTCACAATTCAAATTTACGGAGCCCTGCGGTGGGCACAAAGCGAACTATTCTTTCGCCTTTTACTAAAGAATATCGTGTGCTCACCGTGATAAATGGCATACGCTTATTTTTGGAGGTCCTTCCTTTTTTGGATTAGTCCCTATCAAATTAAGTTTAATTTTTTTTAAATAACTATGTTTTTTTTAAAGAATGCGAGAAAATAATCATTGATTCTAGTTTGGTGATGTTGGTGGGTTAAATTAACAATTAAGTTGGTCAAATGTATATCCTAAACATTTAATTATTAATGGGGGAGCCCATGGAGTTAATATAACTTCCATACTTAAATTGTAATTACTATTCAATTTTCATATGTTTCTATAGTAACTTCCATACTTCAATTATAATTATTGAAATTGAATTTTGAAGGCAACACAATTCAACCTATTCATCTTGGAAAAAACCTTTTTTCTTTTAGGAACGCTTATTTTTTAGGAATTTTTTAGTTTATTTTCCAGATTTTACCTTTGTAGTTTTTATTTTTGAGCACGATTATTTAATTCTTAGTTTCATTTATTAAACGCTCTGTATTCATGAATTTAGATTAATGAAATTTTCTAGCATTCTTTTCAATCATGAATTTAGATTAATGAAATTTTCTAGCATTCTTTTCAATTTGAACTAAATTATTTAAGGGATCCGATTCATGCCCCGATTATGAAGTAGTTTAAGTCCAAAAGGTCAAATTGCCCGCTGCCGCTTGCTTTAATACTATTTCCCTCATTGAATATCATTCAATCTTGTTAATTTAAATTAGCAAGTTAGGTTAACATGTTAGTTGAGTCAGAGCACTGAAAAGACACTGGCAATATATGGATATCATGAGGGGATACAAGACAAAGAGCCTAGGAATAGGACGTCATGTACACTTAAGAATAAGGAACACCGCAGGACTAAATAATTGTATGCTTGATTCATTTGAGTACACATTAACCCTAAGAATAGAGGTTTAATGGCTTTGACTCATAAAGGTTACTCACGACGACCGAATATGAGGTGAATTCACAGTCTAGTAAGTTGACATTGCGGCGGGTGATTCGACTGCATTGAGGTAAACCTTCAAGATTAGTGGCTGAACCCGAATCAAAGTGCCTTGTTTTCTTTAAAGCTTTTACAAAATGGTTACCAAACATTTCTTAAACATATTCTCCCGATACCTTTGGTTTCAATTCGAAATCACTTTCTTTAAAATATAATTTCATAAATAGTCTCTTGGGATACGATACTTGGAATACCTCCATTACTCCATATTTTATTACTTGTTGACAACGTGCACTTGGGCTTGAATACTTATTTCCAAAACCAATTTTCATATCCACACATTTTGTTCATCATATATTCATCCCAAAAACTCTCGAGTTTTGAAAAATATGTTGTTACAAAATCTTGTTCTTGCTTGAGCGTAGTTAGACCTCACTTCAAGTGAAAAATCCGTGGTCCATTTTGTTTCTGAAATCTATCTTTCAAATCTAGCCAAATTGCATGACCAAAGTCCGTAAACATGATGCTAGAAATACCTTTTGATACGGAATTGAAAATCCATTCTATTACCACATGATTGTTCTGAATCCAAAGAGGAAGTGAATCTCATGTAGGTTCTGATATAGTATCGTCAATGAAGCCATTTTTTTCCTAATTGAAATAACCAACAACATCGATCCGTTCGATGTTACATAATTTTTATCAATAAGGAGTTCAGAAAAAAGAACCATATTAGAAGTATAGTTGTGATGAAGATAAATATGGACTCTAAGTATTCTCTCATTCGATGATTGTTCCTGACAAAGGGTGGATGAATTAGTTGTCTGAACTTGAACTTGAATTTGTTCTACAGATTCCGTATATGGAATCCGTGAAAGAAGAATCGAGAAGGAATGGAGAAGGATTGATATTGGGGAGAAGAAAGAAAATGTGTTTTTTTTACACGAAAACAGAAGCAAAAACAAAGAAGCTAGGACATTGAGAAGTCCCGCAGGACTGCCGTAGACACCCATAATGAGTGTTAATATGAGACTTAGGCTTTATATACTATAAAGTAGGGGTTTTTGTACGGATGACCCACCTCTCGGGGGCCGCTAGGTTTTTTAATTCAATTTTTGAAAACTTATGTTTTTTGCCCTTCTCTCGTGATAATGAAGTGCACAAAGTGACCCACTCCTCGGGGGCCGTGAGGTTTTTTAATCCAATTTTTGAAAACTCATGTTTTTTGCCCTTCTCTCGTGATAAGGAAGTGCACAAAGTCATTGTTTTTTGACTTTGTGCACTTCCTTATCACGAGAGAAAGTCAAAAAACATAAGTTTTCGCGATGAGGGTTAAAAAACCTCGCGACTCCCGAGGGGTGGGTCGTTCGTACAAAAAATCCGTATAAAGTAGGTTTAAAAATGTAAAACTCAACTTTTAAAAAAATTTATACCGTCAAATAAATAAGTAATCATATGAAATATATATATAGAAAGGGGAAAAATAAAAGAAATAAAGCAGCAATAATCAATATTATTGACAATAAAATGTAAAGAGTGTGAATACTGAATATAGCATTAATTATAAGTATTTTTTTAACTTATTTTAAGTGTAATATATATATTTTTTGTATTTTAATTAATGCAGGATTGAACCGTGACGTTTTAATCAAAGACACACCCTTTTACCAATTGAACTATGCTTTTGACAACTATTGACATCTTAAACCTTGCATTAAAATGATTTTAAATACATGTTTTAGACTGATTTTGAACATGACAAAAAACACGAAAAACTAAATTGTCAGAAGTGGGATTTGAACACACGCCCTCTCACGAAGACCAGAACTTGAGTCTGGCGCCTTAGACCACTCGGCCATCCTGACTTTGTTATTTTATATGTAGTAGATTTATTTATTTAAATGTTATTTCCTTCTTTTAAGATTTTGGCAATTAAGACCCCATTCGATAACCATTTGGTTTTTAAAAATCAAGTCTATAAACCATACATTCATATGTGAATTCCTACCATGACTTTCATTTTTGTTAAGGAAACAACAAAAAGCAAATTTTGAAAGTTTCATTTTTTTGTTTCCAATTTTTGGCTTGGATTTTGGAAATACTTCAAAAGATAGATAACACAATCAAGAAATTCATATGTAAATGTATTGTTTGTAGGCTTAATTTTAAAAAACCAAAAATAAAAAACTAAATGGTTATTAAACGGGGCCTCAATGTTTTAATTCAAATTTCTTCAATTCATCATTCATGTTATCTTGTATATATAACTTTTTCGTTCAAACAAATCAAGTGTCGTATCTTCCTTTAATTTCAATTTTATATGAATTTATTGTTTTCAACTTTAAAACTAATGAAATAGGAAGTATATAGATAGATTGTAACGTCCCAGATTCAGGATTTAGAATTCGAATTCGGTACTTAATGACCCCGACATTCTCAAGCGACCTCATCATGTTATCTACTTGTCTTCAACTTTCCACAAACTGCCTATTTTTGGAGGGCCCTTCTCAATTTTAGTCTGAAATTTTGGTCCAAATAATAAGACCTCGTTTGTAAAATCAAGTTATGATATTTTAGAAATGAAATTGAATAAATTGATAAAAGCTGAATGGGAATCCCATTGGTTTCTGATGCCTACCTATATGGTGAACAGCATGGAATTAATTCCCGTTCAAATTATGGAAAGAGAAAAACAAGAAAAACAATGTAATTTTGGAAGTTGAAACTCCCGGTTGTTACTAAACATCATGGGGTTCCATCCTAAAACCAATTAGTTAGAGGACGAGTAACTCAGGTATGTTATATTGTAAGTGAGGTCCCTTTATCTTTCCGATATGAGATCCTCAACAGTTCTCACATAAAAAAAGAAGTTGCTGAAGGGCTGGTTTGATTTTCAATTATAATGTTTTATAGAAATAAACCAATTTGTTGTTTATTGTTTCTGGGGCAAAATGCACTTTTGGTCCCCCAAGTTTAAGTTTGATGTCTATTTGGTCCCTGAATTTTCAAAAGATACATTTTAGTCCCCAAGTTTGCAAAATGATTCTAAATGGTCACTAACTTAACTTTTAACTTAACAGAATGCTGACTGGATCGTTATGTTCTCGAGTGTATGAGATGCTATTTTATTTGATTACTAGGCAAAATTAATTAAAAAAAAACTATTAATTAGGTAGAAGTTAAATATATTTTAAACCAATTTTAGCTTCTACTTAATTAATAATTTATTTTTGTAATTAATTTTACCAAGTAATCAAATAAAATAGACATGTGTCATCCCATACACATCAACATCGTAACGGTCCAGTCAACATTCCGTTAGGTTAAAGTTAAGTCAATGACCATTTTGAACTATTTTACAAACTTAGAGGACTAAAGTGTATCTTTTGAAACTTCAAGGACCAAATAGACATTAAATTCAAACCTGAAGGACCAAAAGTGCATTTTGCCATTGTTTCTAAATATTAGTCAACCTTAGTTGGTACGGTAACATGACAAATTAGTGTCTAATAGGTATTATTTGAAAACCCTAGATGATTTATGTTATAGTAAACCGTAGGTAGCATGACAAATTAGTCAATAACAGTCAAAAGTAGATCTTAAAATGTATATGCTCCTAATAACCATGGATACGCCAAACCGAGCATAGCTCAATTGGCATAAGGTTGTGCCCGTGACCAAAAGGTCATGGGTTCAATCCTCGCATTTATTAAAATACCGTTGCAAAAAAAAAATAACCATGGATACAAAATCAAAATACTTTTATAATTGTCTAAATTATAAAAAAAATATCCGAACTTTGCCATTGGTTAAAATATCCGAACTTCAAAATACTTTTATAATTGTCTAAATTATAAAAAAAATATCCGAACTTTGCCATTGGTTAAAATATCCGAACTTTGCCATTGGTTTAAAAAATGCCCCTATTATCCTTTCAAAAGTTGCAATATTACTCGTACCTTTGAAATAGAAATCTATTAGAATTTTAGACGAAAAATCTGAGGAAAGAACGACATTCTAAAACTTTAACTTTTCGTCCACTATTCTAATTACGGTTTTTATATTCTCAAAGATATTTTTAAAATTTTTATCTTTTAAAAGATATTTTTGAAACAAAAGACAAAGGTTGGAGTATTTTTTATAATTTAGCTTTTACAATTTCTCCATCCTGTCAATGTCCGCCTCCTCCTCAAATAATTTGAGTAAATGTCAATTGTGATTCCAAGTTGTTTCTTTATTTGACGTGTTTAAATTTTCCTTATCTGAAATTAGAACTATTTTAGCTTTAATTGACATTATTTTTCTACTCTTTATTTTGAATTTTCATTTTCAATGGCTTGCAAATACCCCATCCACTAAATTGCAATTGATTTTTCAAAATTTCATTAAAATGTTCTTGTATAAAACATATTTTTAAAATTTTATCATTTTCAAAATTGCAAAAATTAATCAAAATTACGCATTTTTTTTTTTTAAAATTTACAGTATAATATGAGATTATAATTAACTTGTCTTCTTTTAAAATTTGAAAATTTGTTAACGTGATTTGATTTAATTAACAAATTCTTTGCTTGATTACATTTTATGATTTGAATCACGAGTATTTTTGTCTATTGTTTCTCTGTAAATTCATTTTAAATTTAACAATTTGTCATCTATACACTAAATTATATGTTTGGACTTCTTTCAAAACCGTCAATTAAATATGATTATTTGTACAGTTGACTCAAATTTAAATATTTATTTGAGTTTAAATCCAACCTGTGGAGTGTTTAGTCGAAACTATATACCTTAATTAGATGAGCTTGCTCATAAACCAAAAATTAATTTCTTTGAACCTTATTTATTTCAACCAATTTTATTATCCACTCATGATTTTAAATTGGGTTGTTCAAATCTTTAGTAAGATAAAAATATTTAAATTAATAAATTAATATTTTACACTTATAAATGAGTTAAAATATATTTATTATAATATTATATTTATGTTAAGTTACATATTATCATTGTTTTTTTAATATTTCATCAATTTTGTACGGTAGGATTGAAATTCGATTCATCTCTCATGTCGATGTCGAACTTATAGATATGTGGAAATGTAGGTGGAAATGTCGACATATTTTTGACAACATGTTGGGGTGGGGGATTGAACCTAGGACCTCAGGGTCACTAGGCGATACATTATGCCGTTGATCTATGCTCTTGTTGGCTTATACCAGTTGTTATGGGTGAAATCAGCTTAGGCTCAACGCCTAGGCTCACAGTGTTAGGCTCACTATGCCCAACACCCTTGGGCCAACCCCTCAACTCAGCAGATCCCTAGTGCCTGACGCACGCCACCTACTAGGCGTCCAACGTCTGACACACGCCACACCTCCATACTATGTGATGTCATCCGGTATGACGTCAACCTCCATCTCTCTTATATATATGGAGCTCCACTCTTTATTGAGGAGGGCTCTCTCTTGCTTATACTTGAGACTCTCTCTTTAACTTAAGCACAGAGTGGTGGGCCCAACCCTACACCGGTGCAAGCTTTTCTCTCTCATCCTCAGTCCGTTGGCTCGGAGGTCTAAATCCTGCATCAACACCAGTCAAACTAAGCATAACTCAATTGACATAAAATTGTGTTTTTGACTCAAAGGTTATGGGTTCAATTCAATCTCGGCATAAAAAATATATTTTATACCATATATGAGAAATCAGGGGGAAAAGTAAAAGAGAGATGTTTTGAATATTTCCTCTTAATCTTTTCTCAACAACTCTGTGAAATAGCATTTATAACAACATGAATTAATGTACAAAGCGACCATTGTTTCTGCTGAAAAATACTGAGTACTCTCATACTATATCTTCAATAAATCTTTCACTCTCGCTCTCTTGAAAATTTGAAAAAAAATGATGTCATCCCACAACGTAAAAATTCGAACAACTGCGCGTATGGATATACTCTTTTCATTTATTATATGTCACCTCAGTATCTTTTTAAAAATGATATAGAATCAACCAAATTTAAAAAATATATTTATAAAAACAAAATCTATCCCTAAACCCTAAACAAAGAAAATATAACAAGGTACTCAGACGTACTAATTTTTTTCTTATTCGATGTTACGACATTTCCATAAACCGAATGATATAATAGAAAATAAGAATTGCTAAAAAAATATGACCTACGACACGAGTTTAAATATACTAATGATACGATTTTGAAATTCATTTAAGAAATGTGAAATTTTTGCTTGTTGCTACAAATAATTTGTATACATTTGTTAGTTTTCATGTTTTTTCTTTAAGAATTTAAAGATATCATTCAAAGCTGATATTGTTACAATAAATCAATAACAAAGAATAAATAAGCGCATAAGAAGAACGACACAGATTTACGTGGTTCACTAACGTCGTGTTAGCTACGTCCACAGACAGAAGAAAAAACAGTATTATTACGAAATATGAGAGAATTACAAATAAACAGATGAGGGCGGCTGAAGTCATTAGAAGATTTATAAATGACACCCTTATGACTTAATACAAAATGAGTCAAAACTAAAAACGAATAAGTAAAACTTAAAACAAATTTTCTTTTAGAGGTGTTGCCCCCATACCCCACCAGAGCGCTTCGCCTCTGGATCCCGATAATCGTAGAGGGTCTCATAACAAATTCAAGACATTCCAAACATATATATATATATATTCTCCTGATCTCGAGAGAATTGACACTTAATTGTATCTAACTTTTTCTATTGAAACTCTTGTCGGAGTGGAAATTTGAGAAATAAATGAAGATCGAGTCCTCATTGAGACTTGAGAGGGGACAAGCCTTTTCAATCACGACAATGCTTTGCACATGAACCTCAAATGGCCCTCAATAATAATTAATGAATGTGTGACATAAACCTTAATTGAGAATCTAAATTGAAGTTGATTGAAACAAAATATGTTGTTAGATGAACTTTAATTTGATTGACACGCGACAATCTCGTCTAACATTTTTTTGTTCGATTAAACTATAAATGTACTTTCATTAGCTTTGATGTATCTATTTAGTTTCTTGAATTATAAATTGTGATTCTATGTTGTCTCCTGCTATTTATATTGTTAATTAAATAATGACATCACATGCTTGCTGAACAAATGTTGATTAATTTGACACGATGCCATAGACATACATTACATGCCTATTAAACAAATGTTAATTGATTTAACATTAGCAACAGACACATTACATGCATGCTAAATGCATGTTAGTTGATTTGACATGATACGATAGACAAATGCGTGAAGAAATTAAATAGATAGTTGGACAAAATAAAATAACAATATAACACATCAATAAACTAAATAAATGAGAATGTAAAGTGGCCAAATAAAATGTAGGTTAAATATAAATTTATTATTTAAACTTTTTTCATGATCATATCTATCTAGTCCTCTTAACTTTAAAAAGTTTCAATCATATAATTTAACTCTTTAATATATGTAATCTATGCCCTAAATGATAATGTATATATATTTGGGAAAATTTCAATTTATATTCCTAAACTTTGAGAGTTGTATCAATTAAAACCCTAAACTTTTATAAGTGTATCAATTTACACCCTCCATTAGAAAAATGTTAGTTTTTACACGTGTGGAGACTTATAATTGATCAATTAAACCCCTAAACTTTCATACAATTGATTCAATTATGAAAGTTTAGGAGTTTTAATTGTTAAAATTATAAGTTTTCACTCGTTTAAATTGTTTTTTTTTCAAATAAAATCTAACAAAAGGTGTAAATTGATACACTTATGAAAGTTCAGGGTTTAAATTGATATGATCGTTAGTTTAGGGTTTTAATTGATACAACCCTCAAAGTTTAGGGGTATAAATTGATTTTTACCCTATATATTTCTTTGCATTATATAAGCAACTTTACATAGTTAAAGTCTCTTTTTCTTTTTTTTTGCCAAACCGAGCATAGCTCAATTGGCATAAGGTTGTGCTCGTGACTAAGAGGTCATGGGTTCAATTCATGCATTTATTAAAATACCGTTGCAAAAAAAAAAAAATCTCACCTTTTTTAAACAAATATCAAATCTCTTTCATCAACTATACTTTATTTTGTCTAACAATATACTCTTTTGTTATCAAAATTTGTCAAAGGACTAAACTTTTGCTCTTGAAACTTGTTATTTTATACAATTCAAATACATGGTATACTAAAATCTAGGTTTTCTCAACTTTGGCGGACAAAGTTATGTTTGAATAGACAAATTCATTAATCTTGACATATCATAAATTAATATAATTCATATATCAAATAATTCGAAGTTACACAAATCTAAGTTTAATATGTTTTTTCATATCAACATGAGCAAACTCAACTGATGGTCAGTGTTTGAATCTTCCACCTCACATATCGTAAAAAAAAAAAAAACAAAAAAAAACGTGTTTCCTTGCTACCATTCTAATAATACAGATTCTATTAAATATCAAGATTAATTGAAAATAAAGATGAAGCAGGGGTTTATGGTAGGAAAAGCAAATGGAACTTGTTAGCGTAAATCATGTATAATTAGGGTTGTATTTTGGGGCTGACATTTATGATATTTTCCTTATGTATTTCTGTATATTCTGCATAAAATCCCATGTAATTCCCATTAGAATGTATCTGAATAATATACTCTCTACCTACAATTTTACATGGTATCAGAGCAAAATACCTAGAAAATTAGGGTTTTTTATTTTTCAGATCTAGCCGCCGCCGCCGCCGCCGTTTGCTCAGCACTCCTCAGCTGATCGCCGCCGTTTGCCAGCCACCTGCCGATCGTGCCACCTGCCGCTCATACCAGTCACCTGCCGATCGTCAGTCGCCAGCCGCTCGCACCAGTCACCTGCCGATTGTCAGCCGCTCGCACCAGATCAGATCTGAGATCTGAGATCGTGTGCTGCTCTCCTCCGTCGCCCAGATCTGAGATCGTGCTCGCACCAGCTCCGCCGCTCGCTCCAGCTCCGCCCTCCGATCGTGCTGCCTGTACACCGCCGCCTCTGCCTCAGATCGTCCAGCTTCCGTCCGCCGCCTCTGCCTCGGATCGTCCAGCTTCCGTCCAGCTTCCGTCCGCCACCGCCGCCTTTGTTCGTGCAGCCGCTCGCTCCAGCTCCAGCTCCGCCCAGTTTGTGAGCGTAGAAGGCTTTGATTTTGGCAGCTTTGATTTGATTTGATTAAATTAAATTAAATTTTAATTTGATTAAATTAAATCTCAATGGAGAAAGGTGATGTTTTTCGTCCTATTAGTACAATTCTAAATGGGACTAATTATATTACTTGGGCTCATCAGATGAAAAGTTTTCTGATCGGTCGAAAATTATGGCGCATTGTTACTGGAGATATCTCCAAACCAATCAAGGCCACTGCAAAAGAATCTGCTAAAGTTGATGGAGACCCTGCTAAAGTTGCTGGAGAACCTGCTAAAGTTGCTAACGATATGGTTAAGGATACTGTTGAGGAAGACTTCAAGTTTATTGATCGTTTAGAAGATTGGGACAGCAAAAATCATCAAATACTCACATGGTTTGGTAACACTTCTATTCCTGCCATTCATGCTCAATTTGATGCTTTTGATAATGCTAAAGAACTTTGGGATTTCTTGTCTACACGCTTTCAAAGTATTGGACTTGCTCACTATTATCAGTTGCACAGCACTCTTGTCAGTCTTAATCAGGATATGGGTCAATCGGTAAATGAATATCTCGCCACGCTTCAACCTATTTGGACTCAACTTGCTCAAGCTAAAATCAGTCCTGATCATCTTCGACTGATTAAGGTTCTTATGGGTCTTCGTCCGGAATATGAATCTGTTCGTGCTGCTTTACTACATCGCAATCCTTTACCCTCTTTGGATGCAGCTATTCAGGAAATCTTGTTTGAAGAGACAAGGCTGGGTCTAATCTCATCGGTACCATCTGATGTGGTTCTCGCAACCACTCATTCACATTCTGCCTCTGGGCTCCTCTTCTGCAAGAATTGTAAGCTTTCTGGTCATAAGTTCTCTCACTGCCCTACAATTGAGTGCAGGTACTGTCATAAAATTGGTCACATATTGGACAACTGTCCTACTCGACCACCTCGTCCTCAGGGTCACTCCACGAAATCAAGGAACTTCTCCAAAGCTGGTTCCTCATCTGTTGTTGCTGCTACTACCCCTTCTGATGAACCTACTCCTCCCACTTTCCAGATCAGTGATCTTCAGGATCTTTTTAAACAGGTGATCTCCTCCAAATCCTCTGCCCTTGCTGTCACTCCAGGTAACTCTTGGCTTCTTGACTCAGCTTGTTGTAATCATATGACCTCTGATATATCGATGTTGACATCTTCCACTCCCGCTACTTTTCTTCCTCCCATACATGCTGCTGATGGAAATTGCATGTCTATCTCTCATGTTGGGACTGTTGTCACACCTTCCTTAAATCTTCCAAATACTTATCGTGTCCCTAATTTGACCTTTAACTTAGCATCTGTCGGTCAATTATGTGACCTTGGTCTTACTGTTTGTTTCTCTTCTAATGGTTGTCAGGTTCAGGATCTGCAGACGGGACAGATAGTTGGTACTGGTCGCAAAGTGGGAAGATTGTTTGAGCTCACCTCCCTTCAATTACCTGCCTCTCCACCTATATCTGCCTCTGTCACTGATTCTGACATATATCAGTGGCACCTACGTCTTGGTCATGCTTCTTCTGAAAAACTTCGCAATTTAGTTTCTGTTGGAAATTTACATAATGTTTCCAAGTTTGTTTCTTTTGATTGTTTGAACTGTAAGCTTGCAAAACAACCAGCTTTATCTTTTCCGATTTCCTCATCTTCATGTGATACACCTTTTGGTTTAATTCATTCTGATATTTGGGGTCCTGCTCCTACTTCTACTGTCAATGGTTGTCGTTATTTTGTCTTATTTATTGATGACTATTCTCGCTTTACTTGGGTATATTTTCTTAAAAACCGCTCTGATTTATCTCAAGTTTACATTGCTTTTGCCACTATGGTTCACACACAATTCTCTCGAACCATTAAAATTCTTCGAACAGACAATGCAATGGAGTATAAAGATTCCAGCCTCCTCTCATTCCTCACCCACCAAGGCACAATTGTCCAAAGATCATGTCCCCACACCTCCCAACAAAATGGACGAGCAGAACGAAAACATCGTCATATTTTGGATTCTGTTCGTGCCCAACTTCTTTCTGCCTCATGCCCTGAGAAGTTTTGGGGGGAAGCTGCTCTCACTTCTGTCTATGTCATCAATCGTCTTCCTTCCTCAGTTCTCCAGAACATCTCTCCTTTTGAACGTTTATATGGTACTCCCCCTTCTTATTCTCATCTTAAAGTTTTTGGTTGTGCATGTTTTGTGCTTCTTCACCCACATGAACATACCAAACTTGAACCTCGTGCTCGTTTATGTTGCTTTCTTGGCTATGGAACTGAGCATAAAGGTTTTCGTTGTTGGGACCCCATCTCTAAACGCTTACGCATCTCACGCCATGTTACTTTCTGGGAACACAGTATGTTCTCTAGTCTTTCCTCCTTCCATACCTCTCTTTCCACCTCTCAACCATTTTTCACCGATCTTTCCAATGATTTATTTCCATCGGATAACACTCCATCTGTCCCTGAGCTTGATCAATCTGCTCCCATCTCTGCTCTACCGGAAGCTACATCTGTCTCTACTGTTGAACCTGATCCTACACCTGTCACTCGTCGCTCCACTCGGGTAAGGGAAATTCCTCATCATCTCCAAGACTATCATTGTTTTTCCACTATCATGTCTCTAGTTGAACCTTCATCTTATCATGAAGCCAGTACTAACCCTCTCTGGCAGCAAGCAATGAATGAGGAACTCCAGGCCTTAGAAAAGACTCATACTTGGGATTATGTCGATCTACCTCCAGGCAAAAGACCCATTGGCTGTAAGTGGATCTATAAGATCAAAACGCATTCTGATGGTTCTATTGAACGTTACAAAGCTCGGCTAGTTGCGAAAGGATACTCTCAGGAGTATGGCATTGATTACGAGGAAACATTTGCACCAGTGGCTCGAATGACGTCTGTTCGCAGTCTCTTAGCAGTTGCAGCTGCCAAACAGTGGCCCCTTCTTCAGATGGATGTCAAAAATGCTTTTCTCAATGGCAACTTATCAGAAGAGGTATTTATGAAACCACCACCAGGAACCTCTCCTCCTCCTCAGAAGGTGTGCCTTCTCCGTCGTGCCTTGTATGGCCTAAAACAAGCTCCACGTGCCTGGTTTGCCACATTCAGTTCCACCATCACTCAACTTGGATTTACTTCAAGTCCTCACGATACAGCATTATTTACTCAGCAAACTCCTCATGGTATTGTTCTTCTGCTTCTTTATGTGGATGACATGATCATTACAGGTGATGATCCTCAGGCTATCTCTGATTTGCAACATTATCTGGGGAAACACTTTGAGATGAAAGATTTGGGCCCACTCAGTTACTTTCTTGGTCTGGAAGTCTCCTCTCGCCATGATGGGTACTATCTATCTCAAGCAAAATATGCTTCTGATCTTCTGACTAGGTCTGGTATTACTGATTCTGCTACATCTTCTACACCATTGGATCCTAATGTTCGTTTAACTCCTTTTGATGGTGTTCCTCTCCAGGATCCTACTCTGTATCGACAGCTTGTTGGCAGTCTTATTTATTTAACTGTGACCCGCCCTGATATTGCTTATGCAGTACATATTGTCAGTCAATTTATGGCTGCCCCTCGGACTATACATTTTACTGCCGTACTTCGTATCCTACGATATGTTAAGGGCACTCTTGTCCATGGACTTCAGTTTTCTTCTCAGTCATCTCTGGTGTTATCTGGCTACTCCGATGCTGATTGGGCGGGTGATCCAACTGATCGACGGTCCACAACAGGTTATTGCTTCTACTTAGGAGACTCTCTCATCTCTTGGCGTAGTAAGAAACAAACTGTGGTCTCTCGCTCTAGCACCGAATCTGAATATCGAGCACTTGCTGATGCCACCTCTGAGTTATTGTGGCTCCGATGGCTACTTGCCGATATGGGTATTCCTCAGCAATCTGCTACCATACTTCATTGTGACAATCGAAGCGCTATTCAGATTGCACATAATGATGTATTTCACGAACGCACCAAACACATAGAAAATGACTGTCATTTTGTTCGTCATCATCTTCAGAGCAACACTCTTCGCCTACAGTCTATCTCTACTATAGAACAACCCGCAGACATCCTCACCAAAGCACTACTTCCTGGTCGCTTCACTCAGTTACTTAACAAACTCAATTTGGTTCCCACTATACCACATTGAGTTTGAGGGAGGGTGTTAGCGTAAATCATGTATAATTAGGGTTGTATTTTGGGGCTGACATTTATGATATTTTCCTTATGTATTTCTGTATATTCTGCATAAAATCCCATGTAATTCCCATTAGAATGTATCTGAATAATATACTCTCTACCTACAATTTTACAGAACTTATTACAAGATACATTATTTGAAGATAAATATTGAAAAACTTGAGATCATGTGAGATTTTGATAAGATGGGGTTGGTTGGCTATTTACTTCAAAATTTAAGTTGAGAAATAGTGTCAGAAAAAGGCTTCAGAAAGAGAGTTATTGAGAGGGCACACAGACACAGGGTTCAGAGATTTAAATTTGTTTGACCATTTATTGCTCCATATGAATCATACCTATCTTTCTTCCTGCTATAGTGCTTGCATGGCTAGGGCAACATGCTTCATGCTGAACCACACACACAAATAGGAAGAAAAAAAAAAAAAAAAGTCAAACCGAGCATCGCTCATCAGCTGACATATGTATGTGTTGACGATCAAGAGGTCTATGGTTCGAATCTCTTACTCCCAATGTACTAAAAAAAGAAAAAAAATGAGAGAGAGAATCTAACGAATAAATTAAATTATAATGATAAAATGATTTTTTACATAGGTGAGAGATGAAACTATCGATATTAAAGAGGATAATAAGCTTGGTTTTTAAATCACCAACCAAAATTTAAGCGATGAAATGCGATAAATTTAATTATATTATACTCTAGAGAATCACTTACTATAAAATGAAAAAAAAGGGTTGGAACAATATGTTTCATATATGTATATATGGTTGAATATAAGGCATTTTTTTTTAATAGTATTGTCTAAACTTTTTATAAAAATATTACATGTTTCAAATTATTTTTAAAAATGTTGCAATTTTGATTTTCTCACACGAGCATGCATTGTCTTTTGAAAAGTCGATGTGCATCAACGCAAATGAACATTGTCTTTTCAAAAAACGATGTACATCTATGTGTCTTTCAGCACATCGTCTTTTGAAAAGACTATGTTTGCTTGCGTGGAAAAATCAAAAGATGATCTTTAATAAAAATTGCTATATTTTTAAAAATAGTTTGAAATATGCAGTATTTTATATAAATAAGTCTCAAAATTTCAATATTAAAAAAAAAACGTCGGAATATAATGTATAAGAATTTTTTTTGATTTGACTATATATCCATGGTTAGAAAGGAGCCGTCACGTTAGGGTAGCGCTATGTATTGGATATTTTTTTTTTCTTTTTTGTTGAGTACATTGGGGTGGGGGATTCGAAATACATACCTCTTGATCATCAACACATACACATATCAGTTGAATCATGCTCGTTTTTGGCTATTTTTTTTTTTTTTTTTTTTTTTGATAAAGCGACGCTTTAGAGAAAGAATCAGATTTATGAAAGAAATCAAACTTAATAAAATATATTTATCCAAAATATCAAACAATTACAATCAAATTTATTTATTACACTCATAAACCAAATGTAAAACACCATAAACATAAATAACATAGATCAAAAAGTCAAAAGTTCAAATCTCGATTATAAAAAAACATGATGGTTAGGTAGAGCTTAATTCGAAAGTCCTAATGAAGTTCAAACACTCGTCGTAGAGCCAACTATACTTCTCGAAGAAAGGGTTCACCAAGCATTGAGGAGGGTAACTATCAATACAATCCTTCCATACATTTTCATCTTCCAAATCTCTCGTCACTTCCCATGCACAATTGTTGCACTTGAATCCAGCTCCAAAGCTTATCATTAATAACGTCTCTCCTTTTTTCAACCTCTTCTTCGCTTCCATGTACCCGAACACGTACCAAAACCCTACAACATACGAGCGGAGTTAGAAATTTTTATTCCAAATGATGAAATTATACGTCAAATTTATGCTATAACAACACATTTTTGGTCTCTGAACTTTAAATTGTAATTATTTAGGTTCCGTTTGATAACCATTTCGTTTTTTATTTTCTGTTTTTTAAATTTAGGCTTCGTTACTATGGGTTACACTTTCTAGAGAAAATTTTTGATTTTTTTTTTATAACGGGTAAGGGTGGGGGATTGAACTTATGACCTCATAGTCACTAGTCGATGCATGTCAAATTCCAAAAACAAAAGTTATATTTTGAAAGCTACTTTTTTTAATTTTCAAAATTGACTTGATTTTTCAAAACAGTGGTAGAAACCAGATATCAAAACAAAGAAAGTTATAGGTGGAAGTAGTGTTTCTACGCTTAATTTTTAAAAACTAAAAAACTAAAAACCAAATGGTTATTAAACGAGACTTTAGTTTCTAAATTTTCAAACGTGTAACCATTTACTACGTATAGTTTTAAATTTGTAACAATTCAACCCAAGGTGATTTTTTTTTTTTTTGTATTTTTTTTTTTTTATATATGTTGTTTTTTTAAGGGATAATCACTCTCCTCCTTCCTTCTTTGTTTTGCCCTTATTACCTGCAGATGAAGTGTTTCCGAACCGATGCAGCGCCATTCGAGCTGGCTCGAGATCGTAAGGGCTGAGGTTCAAGCTCTTCCCGACGCTATCGATAACGGCCCGGCCGCCAGGGTGAATGCAGAAGTGATCCACACCTGTCTTCAGATTCAAACCCACAGCTTGACCTCCCTTGGCTTCTTTTCCTTTGTTTTGGCTGAGAGAATTAGCTACGGCATAACGAAGCAGCTCCCTTAATGGCAAAATCTTCGGCACTAAAACCCTTAAATTCATTTCAAATATTTTGGCCGCTGCTTTTGGGAGGTTCTTTGTTAGCCTAAACCCACGATGCCCACAATCGTCTTCAACCTTCAGAATAATAATAAAATTAAAAGATTATTTCGATCTATATCAACTTAAACATTCGAATTTAATGATAGTTTAATATGGTAAACAACAAACCTAGAGGTTCGAATCTCAAACATGTTCTCAAACTCAAACTTAACTTAAAAAAAAAAATTGTGCTCAAACATTATATTAATTATCATTTTTTATTCGATTAATATTGACAACTACTTATTAGATTTAATATTTATTTTCTAAATCTACATATGAAAAAAATGTTTAAAATATGTATAAGCTATTAGACACAACATTAATTCAACCTAGGTAACGTATTCCTTGAAAGTTGTTTTGTTTTTTTTTTATGTTTCCTGTTTTTTTCTTCTACCATTCAACAATTACGATGTTGATAATATGAACATAGATTAACAAACCTTTATATGTTTTTCTTTGTTATACTAAAAAATAAATTAAAAAAAGAAGAGTAAAACTTGCTTACCATCTGGACTACAAATATCTTTTGCAGCCCAACACGTGTGACGATTTGATTGATTGAATATTTATATTATTTTTTAAATAAAAAAAACTTTTTACTTAGATTTTTTTCTTCAGTAACTTTCTTTATCTTCTTTAAACAACTTCTCATATTTTTTCTCTCTTTCCTCTACTCCTCATATGACCTTTGTTTTCACTTTCATCTCTCACTCTCTCTTCCTTTCTCTACAATAAGTATTTTTTTCTTTTTTTTTGGTTAACTATTTTTTAAGGCAGTAAGATTTACAATACTCTAAAGAATATCTCTAGGCAAATAAAATCTTTTTTGTCACCATTTTTTTTTGGATTTAAAAAAAAAAAAAAAAAATTCCTTTACCAACCTCGTGAAATTTCCCACTCTTTCATTCACTCCCTCTAAAAATCCACTTGAAAATATATGTCTATATAACACACAAGCCCTGCAAATTTCAAATAACCCCAATTGAAATGTCATGGCCTTGAAGTTTGGAGTGCAAAAAAATGAGGAGAGAGAGTGGGAGAAGTTGTTAATTTGGTGGAATAAGAAAAGAAAAGTTACGGACAAAAACCAAAAACCAAGTAAAGGTCGTGAAAGATATTTTTATTATTTACAATGGTTTAAATATTAGCTAATCAAATCATGAGATGACTGAGTTACAAAAGATACTTGTAGCCCTGAGAACAACCAAGTTTTACTCTTAAAAAGAAACCAAACAAAATTAAATGTTATGTCTTTTAATTAAAAATCACGGGTCTTCCATTAGTTGTTTTTAGTATAGTTTAAAACATAGATATCAAACCAAAATTACCTGTAACAACATCATAACAATCATTAGTAGAATCAAATATTTAGAACAAGAATGAAAATAAACCGATTAAATTTACTTGTAACCCATCAGCTTAAACCGTTACCTGAATACAACATTGATACGCTTCATCGTTTGCACCGAGATGGGTCCGAACCAAACACTTGAGCTTCAACATGGCTTGATGTCTCAACTCCCTCTTATTCGTGAAAAGCATCGAACAACCACCAGATCGAAACAAACAATTCGAAAGAATCATTTGTTTCTCCTTCCCACTATACCAATTAGGCCCAATAGATTCCGTAGCAACAACAATGGCATAACAATTCTCATAACACTTAAACAAATTATTCACCAAATCAATGGCCACAATACTTGCACTACACCCCATTCCGGACAGATTAAACGCCTTAATATCTTCCCTCATCTTGTAACGGTTGATAATCCTCGAAGTTAAACAAGGAGAAGGAGAAAACAAGGATACACTAACGACCAAGATTTTGATGTCGGACGGAGAGATGAGAGTCTTGGCGAAGAGGTTATCGAGCGTGTCGAAAATGATGTCGTCCATTTCCGAGATGGCGTCGTTTAGAGTTGGGGTTTCTTCGCGGCCTTCGAGTAGGTTTTTGGGGCCGTAGGTGTTTTCGCCGATGCCGGAGCTGACGATTGTTTTGAGGAGGAATCTGTATTCGTCGAGGCCGAGGTTTTTGTTGCGGAGGACGACTCGTACGCATGAATCGGTGTCGAGTTTTCGTGTCGGGTTGGAGGGTTTGTAGCATTGGTAGGCTAGCATGTAGCAGGAGGGTTGGTTTCTCCATTTGAGGAGGAGATTGAAGAGGGTGGAGAGGGTGAAAAGGAGGGAGATGGAACATAGTGCCATCATGAGTTCTTCCATTTTGTGGGTATTGGGTTTAGAGGGAGAGAGAAGAGAAGGTTTATTGTGTTTGAAATAAGAAAAAAAAAAACTTTCCTTTTGTTGTTTGAAGTTTGTGTTGGTCCAATGGAATTTATGATGAGGTTTTTTGTTTGGTTTTTTTCTATAGTGGATTTAGATTGTTTGCTTGGTCTGAATTTAAATTTAAAGCAGCATGTGAGACAGCAAGAAAATTAGAAGAAAGTGGAAAAATTATTGGAGGAGGCTGACACCATAAGGTGACTCCTACAAAATAATACTTTAGAGTTGTTTTTAATGGATATTAAAGACATATATCTTCATTTGAGGGATATACATTTAATTAATGCGGGGATTCAACCCTGAACTTAGTTAAAACACAACCCATTATACTAATTGAGTTATGAAATATTATGGATATATATCTTCATTTTAGGGATATATATTTCAAAAAAAATATTGATAGGATGTTGTTCGAGATCCGGTAAACTAAGAAATTTATAAAAATTATTTTTACTAATAAATGAGTTGTTTATAAACTTTATTCTTAATATTTATATTCATATAATATATTGAATGATTCTTAATATCAATGTCAAACTCTTCAAATTATGGATGGTTTATTGACAATATTTAACTGACATAAAATAACGTCTCGTGACGATTTAAAAATAATTGGTAATGGTATTATTAAGACAAAAATAAAGTGTCAACAAACAATTAATAATTGTCAAATTAAGTATAATTCAATTGACATAAGGTTATGTCCTTGAATAAGAGGTGATGAGTTCAATCCCCGCATTAATTAAAATACATTTACCAAAAAACATACAATTAATAAAATAACATTTTTTTGTTTCTGTCAATTTTTAAATTTAGCCAAACCGAGCATAGCTCAATTGACATAAGGTTGTGTCCTTGACTATGAGATCATCCGTTCAATCCTTGCATTAATTAAATACTTTTGCAATTTTTCCTTTGCAAGAAAAATTATAGATTTAAGACGGCGGGCGTTACGACTGAAAAAGAACGAATCATTGAATATGTTGGTGGCAACTTTTATGGTATATATTGTACAAAAGCATCAACACAACGGATATAATTTAGAAATGTCACCCCAATGCCTCTCTCCAACTCAATTGGTGCCCTCTTTGCCTGTTGAGCTCGGAGAATATTGACCATATTTTCATACATTGCAGCTTAATATAGGCCATTTGGAGTAACATTCATGTGGCTCATTTTGATAAAGCTTGTGACTTTGTTATTTGTTATGAACTATAATAGAACTTCTCACAAGAATATTCTCTTCCATAACATACTAGTGTCATCTCTCTAATGTGTTTAGAAAGAAAGGAACAACATAATTTTAAACAACTTTATTCGTAGCTCGCAATTAGTTTGGAATGATATTATTGTATATGCGGCCTCTTGGTCCAAAAAATCTCTATCTTTTTTCTAACTACAAAATCTCCAATGTTGCTCTAAATTGGAAGACGTTTATGCACTTGGCTTCAACATTTGTATATTTCTCACCTACTTAACGAAGTATCATTTAAAAAATAAAAATTGTAATTATAATTGAATCCCAAATTTGTAGCACTGAATATAAATTTTTAATTTAAAGTAAGGTTTTAAATGTGAAAATTAATAAATCTGATTTTTTAATTTTTAATTATTTTTTTTTGGGATCAAATTATTGAGTTTGAAGGCATAATTAGTATCTTATCTATAGAGTTATGCTCGCATAATTAGTATCTTATCTGTAGAGTTATGCTCGGATTAACATACATCAATCACTATTGACTTTTTTGGTGTATTATTTGTGGTTCAACATATACCATGGAATCCACTCATTTACTATCTTAAAAATTCAATAGGAGCTCGGATTGACTCGCATATAAGCCAGATATATGGTCAAAGTCATGCCTATAAATAATTAAGGATAGTCCTCCAGGTGGATTTCTATTTGGTCCTTGAAGTTTCAAAAGATACATTTTAGTCTCCCAAGTTTGCAAAATGATTCTAAATGGTCCCTAACTTAACTTTAACTTAACGAAATAGTGATCTGACCATTATGTGCTTACGTGTATGGGATGACATGTCTATTTTATTTGATTACTCGTCAAAATTAATTAAAAAAAACTACTAAATAGGTAGAAGTTAAATATATTTTAAACCAATTTTAGCTCTTACTTAATTAATAGTTTATTTTTTTTTAATTATTTTTACCAAGTAATCAAATAAAATAGACATGTCATCCTATACACGTCAACACGTAACGGTCCAGTCAACATTTCGTTAGATTAAAGTTAAGTCAATGGCCATTTATAACTATTTTGCAAACTTGGAGGACTAAAGTGCGTCTTTTGAAACTTCAGGGACCAAATAGACATTAAATTCAAACATGAGGGACCAAAAGTGCATTTTGCCCAATAATTAAATAAACCATCTCTAATAATTAACTGACATAATGTACGAACTAGTGACCAAAAAGTCAAAAATTATGATAGTATTTTTATCCCAACCATAAATAATCAAATAATGTAGGTGTTTTTTAAATTTTAATACAACAATAATTTGGCTGTATTATTTTTATTCATAATTTATTTCAATAATTTATTAAATATTTTTCATTAAATTATTCATATTTTAGTGGGTGAGACTAATTATTTCTAGGACAAATTATCCTATTGGTCCTGAGGTTTTAGTTTAGTAACATGTCCTAAGCTCTCAACTCAACATTTTAATTCTTGAGGTTTTAGTTTAGTAACATTTTGGTCCCTAAGTTTTCAAACTCAACATTTTAATCCCGAGGTTTTAGTTTAGTAACATTTTGGTCTCTCCGTCCAAAATTTTGTTACCTAACAGAAGCTGACGTGACTTTTTTTATTAATAAATTTTTTTTTTTATTTTTTTAAATATTTTTAAATATTTTTTTTTCCTTCTTCTTCTTCCCTAACCTTTTCTCCTTCCCTCCACCTTCCATCATTCTCCCTCAATCATCCATGGCTGCCGCTGTCGTCGTTCGCCGCCGCCCACACCCACGCCGTCATCTGCCGTCGTCGCCGCCCAAACCCATGTTGGAGCTCGTACTGGACATTCCCATTGTCCGGAGCACCAAACCCATCGGCGTCGGAGAAGATCGACGAATTGAGGCGGGAAGAGATGAAAATCCGAAGTAGATGAGACATGCTTTATATTAGTTTTTAATTAAAAATAGGTGACAAGTCAGCATTCTGTTACGACTTAACAAAAAAAATTGATGGAGAGACAAAAAACGAACCAAATTCAAGGTATGATATTGTTGGATTTGAAACCCTAGTAACCGAATTGCTACCAAACCCAAACCTGAGGACCATTAGGGTAATTTGCCCTTATTTCTAATTTTTTATTTTGGAAGAAGTTTGAAATTAATAAATTAATAAATCAATAAATTAAATTTATTATTATTATTTGAATAATATGTGGGATGGAGGATTGGAAGTAGATGAGACATGCTTTATATCAGTTGAGGATAAACAAGATAAATGACTAATTAATCATCAAATGTTGGCCTAGTAGTCATAAAATGTCTTGTGACTTCAATGCCCTCCTAGAGAGAATGAGTTCAAACTTTGGTGGCCACCTATCTAAGAATTAATTTTCTACGAATTTCTTTGGCAATCAAATGTGTAGGGTCACGCGGTCTGTTCCGTGAGATTGATCGTGGTGCGCGTAAGCTGGTCCGGACACTCGCGGATTATAAAAAACAAAAAAAAACTAATTTTTAATGGGTCAACTTGAAAAATAGTTACATCAGATTTTGTGAAAATGTCTAAACATGTATTTTTGTTAGAATATTAATATTGGTTCAAGCAAAAATACCATGATCTTGATTTTACATTTTTTAAGAAAACTAAAAGAAATGCTAAAACAAAGCAGCTTATTAGGATGAGAGATAAATTGTAACAACAAATAATAAATTCCAAAAGAAACGTAACAACCAATAATAAATTGTAAAGGCAATTAAGACCTTACCTGAGGCTGGTAGATGCCTAATCCAAGTGGAATGAGATGTCTGGAAGTCATTCAACTTATCAACGGTGGGGATGGATCTCATGGAGTTATCTTCCTTTGGAAGAAGCGATTGCCATCGGAGCTGAAGGGGTTGCCTCTTTTACGCACATTCGCCGTTGTTGCAATACTCTGGCGGATCGACGGGCCAAATGCGCGTTGTCGTTGGGCTGCTCTTGCCGGTGGGAGGGCGTTGTCCCTTCGTCTTTTCTCAATTTGTTGAGTCTGGAAGTCCAAGAGACTTTGTAACTGATTTGATTTTTATTCTTAAAAAAAAAAAAAAAACCAATAATAAATTGTAAATTTGTAACCTAACATTATTATTTCAAATTAATAATATGACATCTTCAAAGACTAAAATGTCATAGATAGACTTCACACTAAAGAAATATCAAAAAATGATAATCTAGATCTATAAGAAGTTCCAGACATGAGTATATATTAAAAAAAAAACGTTTGTAATTACATCTAGATGGCTTCAAAATGGGACTATATTGGAATGTTTTCTCAACTTGAAATTGGTAACACTAATCCATGAGCCTGAGACCATTACCATTAGGTTTGCATCTCCTAAATTTTTCCAATGATTGCAGCTGCATGTCACATATCTTTACCAAGAAAAATAAGTAAATTAAATAAATCATTCACTTATCATCATTTAATGAAAAATAATTGTCAAAGCGAGCGTGGCTCAGCTGAGATATGTATGTCTTGATGACCAAGAAGTTTGTGGTTCGAATCCCTCCACTCTCAATGTACTAAAAAAAAAAATTCAAAACCCTAGAAGCGATAAATCATTCACTTAAATAAATCATTCACTTATCATCATTTAATGAAAAATAATTGCCAAAGCGAGCGTGGCTCAGCTGAGATATGTATGTCTTGATGACCAAGAAATTTGTGGTTCGAATCCCTCCACTCTCAATGTACTAAAAAAAAAAATTCAAAACCCTAGAAGCGATAAATCATTCACTTAAATAAATCATTCACTTATCATCATTTAATGAAAAATAATTGCCAAAGCGAGCATAGCTCAGCTGACATATGTATGTCTTGATGACCAAGAAGTTTGTGGTTCGAATCCCTCCACTCCCAATGTACTAAAAAAAAAGAATTCCAAAACCCTAGAAGCGATATACGCAGCAGAAGCGATTTTGGATTGATGATACTCTAATTTCATCAATTTAACAATTATAAAACATGCTTAAACCACGAAAAATAAGAAATTTCCTTGTAGTTCCAAATTTCTTCGAGTTCCGCCGGCCGTTCCTTGTCACGAACTCTTCGAACTTCTTTCCACGAACACGTCGAGGATCACCCCAGGTAGGTCCCGCTATCCTCCACGCAGCGCAACAATTTTTTTTTTTTTTATTTTCTAAAATCTCATCGGAAGACCCCCTCAGCCTTTTAAATAAAAACCCCATCAATCTTGCAAAAACAAGATTTAGCCATATATGTATATTAACATTATCAATTAGATTATAATATATATAAAAGGTGTAACGCCACTTCATTTTTCTAGTATGCAGATTTTATTTTTTCAAGAAGGTCCTTACGCCACTAAGCCGATGTACCTATATTTTCTTTAAAATGTAGTGCATAATACTAATTCATATACTTTTAAAAGTTTAACCTTTTGAATTTTAAGTTAGAGAAATTATACGTGTCTACATTGTATATGATTTGTATGATGAACTCGTGTATAACGTGTACACGAGTTTATTGTGCTTCGTGGCATTCACGTCAACCATATCGTGTATCATGTATTATTCGCAATTTACCATAGAGACTTGTGAATATTGTGTACGATTTCACTAAATCGTGGCCTATATACACGATTTATCCACTCATTTTTAGAATTAAATTTAAAATTACTATATATCTGTTATTTTTTATTTAGACTATTATTATTAATTTTAGAAAAAAATTCCAAAAAAAACACATGGATGAGATGTGAGAGTGGTGTTATTAAGCTTAATTTTAAAAAATAAAATACAAAAAAACAAAATGAGTATTAAGTAGAAGCATTCAGGTTTAGGGTTTAGGTACAAGATTGTTAATAATAATAATAATAATAATACTATTTTTACAGAGAGAGAGTGTGGGGTTTTAAAATTAATTCAAAAAAATAAAATAAAATAAATAAATAATCAAGTGATTATCCGTAATAATTTTAAAAAATGTATAGTTTTTTCAAACCTTAAAATTTAATACTAAAATTGATGTAGAGATGAATCTCAAAGGAAGGACCCTCCAAAAATAGGCGTATGCCGCTAGTAGCGGTGAGCACAAAGTATTATTCTTGAGTAAAAGGCGAAAGAATAGTTCGCTTTGTGCTCACCACACGGCTCCGTGAAATTGAAGATGTCATACTCAAGTTTAAAATTGGACAAGTGGTCTAAAGCGCCAGACTTAAGTTCTGGTCTTTGTGAGAGGGCGTGATTTAAATAGTTAAATCACTTTTGGCATGTTCAAAATAAGTCAAAAGCATGCATTTAAAATCATTTTAATGCAAGGTTTAAGATTTCGATAGAAATATCTACTACACAAAAAAGTAAAGTCTTTGTGTGAGAGGGCGTGAGTTCAAATCTCACTTTTGACAATTTTAGTTTAGTGTGATTTAAATAGTTAAATCACTTTATTCATGTTCAAAATCAGTCAAAAACATGCATTAGTTTAAGATATAGATAGAAATATCAAATACACAAAACAAATAAAGTTAGGATGGCCAAGGGGTCTAAGGCGCCGGACCTACGTTCTAGTTTTTGTGAGAGGCAAAATTGATAAGTACATGTTTTAGGTGTGATTTAAATAATTAAATCACTTTATTCATGTTCAAAATCAGTCAAAAACATGCATTTAAAATTATTTTAATGCAATGTTTAGAATTTCGATAGAAATATCTACTACAAAAAAAATAAAAAATCATGATGGCCGAGTGTTCTAAGGTGCTAGACTCGAGTTATGGTCTTCGTGAGAGGGCGTGCTCAAATCCCGCTTCTGATAATTTTTAGTTTTTTTTTTAGTTTTTGGTGTTCACAAAAACTACGTACAAAATTGATAAGTACATGTTTGAGGTGTGATTTAAATATTTTTAAATATTTAAATCACTTTTGCGTTTAAAATCATTTTAATGCAAGGGGTAAGATTTTGATAAAGTACATGTTTGAGGTGTGATTTAAATATTTAAATCACTTTTGCGTTTAAAATCATTTTAATGCAGGTGTAAGATTTCGATAATGGTGTTCACAAAAACTACATACAAAATTGATAAGTACATGTTTGAGGTGTGATTTAAATAGTTAAATCATTTTATTCATGATCAAAACCATGCATTTAATATCATTTTAAACCAAAGTTTAGGATTTCGATAGAAAAATATACAAGACAAAAAAATAAAATTGGTCGAGTGGTCTAAGGCGCCAGACTCAAATTCTGATCTTCATGAAAAGACGTGGGTTCAAATCTCAGTCCTGACAATCTACTACACAAAAAAAAAAAAAAAACAAAGTCAGGATAACCGAATGGTCTAACGTGTCAGACTTTAGTTTTGTTCTTCGTGAGACGGCGTGGGTAGTACATGTTTGAGGTGTGAATTAACTAGTTAAATCACTTTATTCATGTAGATCAAAATATCTACAGTAAAAAAAAAATAAAGTCAGGATGGTTAAGTGGTCTAATGCGCCAAACTCAATTTTAGGTGTTCGTGATTGGGCGTTGGTTCAAATCCTACTTTTGACAATTGTTAGTTTTTGGTGTTCACAAAAACTACATACAAAATTGATAAATACATGTTTGAGGTGTGTTTTAAAAAGTTAAATTACTCTATTCATGTTTAAAATCAGGATGCATTTTAAAGCAAAGTTTAGGATTTCAATAAAAATATCTACCACAAAAAAAAAATAGAGTCAGGATGGTTGTGTGGTCTAAGGCGCCAGACTCAAGTTCTGGTGCGTGGGTAAATATCTTACTTCTGACAATTTTTAGTTTTTGGAAGTCAGACGTCAGACTCAAGTTCTGGTCTTCGTGAGAGGGCGTGGGTGTTCATAAAAACTACATACAAAATTGAAAGTTCTGGTCTTCGAGAGGGCGTGGGTGTTCATAAAAACTAAATACAAAATTGATAAGTACATGTTTGAGATGTGATTTAAATAATTAAATCACTTTATTAATGTTCAAAATCAGTCAAAAGCATGCATTTAAAATTATTTTAAATCAAACTTTAGGATTTCGATAGAAATATCTACAACACACAAAAAGTAAAGTTAGGATGGTCGAGTGGTCTACGGTGCCAGACTCAAGTTTTGGTCTTCGTGAGAGGGCGGCGTGGGTTCAAATCCCACTTCTAACAATTTTTAGTTTTTGGTGTTCATAAAAACTACATACAAAATTGATAAGTACTTGAGAATCACTTTATTCATGTTCAAAATCAGTCAAACGCATGTATTTAAAATCATTTTAAAAGCAAAGTTTAGGATTTCGATAGAAATATCTACAACACAATATAAGTAAAGTTAGGATGGTCGAGTGGTCTAAGACGCCAAATTCATGACAGTTGTTAGTTTTTGGTTTTCACAAAAACTACATACAAAATTTATAAGTATATGTTTGAGGTGTGATTTAAATAGTTAAATCACTTTATTTATGTTCAAAATCGGTCAAAAGCATGCATTTAAAATCATGTAAAGCAAAGTTTAGGATTTTGATAGAAATATCTACAACACACAAGGATTAAAGACATGATGGCCAAGTGGTCTAAGGCGCCAGACTCAAGTTCTGGTCTTCGTGAGAGGGCGTGGGTTCGAATCCCACTTTTGACAATTTTTAGTTTTTTGTGTTCAGAAAAACTACATACAAAATTGATAAGTACTTGTTTGAGAATCACTTTATTCATGTTCAAAATGAGTCAAAACCATGCATTTAAAATCATTTTAAAGCAAAGGACTTAAAGTCAAGATGTCGTTTAGGATTTTGATAGAAATATCTACAACACAAAAAATAATAGTCAGGATGGTCGAGTGGTCTAAGGCGCTAGTCTCAAGTTTTGGTCTTCGTGAGAGGGCGTGGGTTCAAATCCCACTTCTGACAATTTTTAGGTTTTGGTGTTCAGAAAAACTACATACAAAATTGATAAGTACATGTTTGAGAATCACTTTATTCATGTTCAAAATGAGTCAAAACATTCATTTAAAATCAAAGAACTTAAAGTCAAGATGTCGTTTAGGATTTCGATAGAAATATCTACAAAACACAAAAATTAAAGTCAGGTTGGCCGAGTGGTCTAAGGCGCCAGACTCAAGTTCTTGTTTTCGTGAAAGTACGTGAGTTCAAATCCTACTTCTGACAATTTTTAGTTTATTCATGTTCAAAATGAGTCAAAAGCATGCATTTAAAATCATTTTTAAAGCAAAGAACGTAAAGTCAAAATGTCGTTTAGGATTTCGATAGAAATATCTACAACACACAAAAAGTAAAGTCGAGTGGTCAAATGCGTCATACTCAAGTTTTTGCTCTTCGTGAGTTCAAATCCCATTTTTGACATTTTTTTGTTTTTGGTGTTCACCACAACTACATACAAAATTGATAAGTACATGTTTGAGAATAAGTTTATTCATGTTCAAAATAAGTCAAACGCATGTATTTAAAATCATTTTCAAAGCAAAGTTTAGGATTTCGATAGAAATATCTACAACACAATAAAAATAAAGTTAGGATGGTCGAGTGGTCTAAGACGCCAAATTCAAGACAGTTGTTAGTTTTTGGTGTTCACAAAAACTACATACAAAATTGATAAGTATATGTTTGAGGTGTGATTTAAATAGTTAAATCACTTTATTTATGTTCAAAATCGGTCAAAAGCATGCATTTAAAATCATTTAAAGCAAAGTTTAGGATTTTGATAGAAATATCTAAAACCAAAATATTATAGTCAGGATGGTCGAGTTATCTAAGGCGCCAGACTCAAGTTCTGGTCTTCGTGAGAGAGTGTGGGTTCAAATCCCACTTCTGACAATTTTTAGTTTTTGGTGTTCAGAAAAACTACATACAAAATTGATAAGTGCTTGATTGAGAATCACTTTATTCATATTCAAAATGAGTCAAAAGCATGCATTTAAAATCATTTTAAAGCAAAGGACTTAAAGTCAAGATGTCGTTTAGGATTTCGATAGAAATATTTACAACACACAAAAATTAATGTTAGGATGGCCGAGTGGTCTAAGGCGCCAGACTCAAGTTCTCTTCTTCGTAAGAGGGCGTGGGTTCAAATCCCACTTCTGACAATTTTTAGGTTTTGGTGTTAAGAAAAACTACATACAAAATTGATAAGTATTTGAGAATCAGTTTATTCATGTTCAAAATGAGTCGAAAACATGCATTTAAAATCATTTTAAAGCAAACAACTTAAAGTCAAGATGTCGTTTAGGATTTTGATAGAAATATCTACAACACACAAAAAGTAAAGTCAAGATGGTCAAGTGGTCTAATGCGTCATACTCAAGTTTTTGCTCTTCGTGCGAGGACGTGGGTTCAAATCCCATTTTTGACAATTTTTTGTTTTTGGTGTTCACAAAAACTACAAACAAAATTGATAAGTACATGTTTGAGAATCACTTTATTCATGTTCAAAATGAGTCAAAAGCATGCATTTAAAATCATTTTAAAGCAAAGAACTTAAAGTCAAGATGTCGTTTAGGATTTTGATAGAAATATCTACAACACACAAAAAGTAAAGTCAAGATGGTCAAGTGGTCTAATGCGTCATACTCAAGTTTTTGCTCTTCGTGCGAGGACGTGGGTTCAAATCCCATTTTTGACAATTTTTTGTTTTTGGTGTTCACAAAAACTACAAACAAAATTGATAAGTACATGTTTGAGAATCACTTTATTCATGTTCAAAATCAGTCAAACGCATGTATTTAAAATCATTTTAAAAGTAAAGTTTAGGATTTCGATAGAAATATCTACAACACAATATAAATAAAGTTAGGATGGTCGAGTGGTCTAAGACGCCAAATTCATGACAGTTGTTAGTTTTTGGTTTTCACAAAAACTACATACAAAATTTATAAGTATATGTTTGAGGTGTGATTTAAATAGTTAAATCACTTTATTTATGTTCAAAATCGGTCAAAAGCATGCATTTAAAATCATGTAAAGCAAAGTTTAGGATTTTGAAAAAAATATCTACAACACACAAAGATTAAAGTCAGGATGGTCCAGTGGTCTAAGGCACCAGACTCAAGTTCTTGTCTTCGTGAGAGGGTGTGGGTTCAAATCCCACTTCTGACAATTTTTAGTTTTTTGTGTTCAGAAAAACTACATACAAAATTGATAAGTACTTGTTTGAGAATCACTTTATTCATGTTCAAAATGAGTCAAAAGCATGCATTTAAAATCATTTTAAAGCAAAGGGCTTAAAGTCAAGATGTCGTTTAGGATTTCGATAGAAATATCTACAACACACAAAAATTAAAGTCAGGATGGCCGAGTGGTCTAAGGCGCCAGACTCAAGTTCTGGTCTTCGTGAGAGGGCGTGGGTTCAAATCCCACTTCTGACAATTTTTAGGTTTTGGTGTTCAGAAAAACTACATACAAAATTGATAAGTACATGTTTGAGAATCACTTTATTCATGTTCAAAATGAGTCAAAAGCATGCATTTAAAATCATTTTAAAGCAAAGAACTTAAAGTCAAGATGTCGTTTAGGATTTTGATAGAAATATCTACAACACACAAAAAGTAAAGTCAAGATGGTCAAGTGGTCTAATGCGTCATACTCAAGTTTTTGCTCTTCGTGCGAGGACGTGGGTTCAAATCCCATTTTTGACAATTTTTTGTTTTTAGTGTTCACAAAAACTACAAACAAAATTGATAAGTACATGTTTGAGAATCACTTTATTCATGTTCAAAATCAGTCAAACGCATGTATTTAAAATCATTTTAAAAGTAAAGTTTAGGATTTCGATAGAAATATCTACAACACAATATAAATAAAGTTAGGATGGTCGAGTGGTCTAAGACGCCAAATTCATGACAGTTGTTAGTTTTTGGTTTTCACAAAAACTACATACAAAATTTATAAGTATATGTTTGAGGTGTGATTTAAATAGTTAAATCACTTTATTTATGTTCAAAATCGGTCAAAAGCATGCATTTAAAATCATGTAAAGCAAAGTTTAGGATTTTGATAGAAATATCTACAACACACAAAGATTAAAGTCAGGATGGCCGAGTGGTCTAAGGCACCAGACTCAAGTTTTGGTCTTCGTGAGAGGGCGTGGGTTCAAATTCCACTTCTGACAATTATTATTTTTTTGTGTTCAGAAAAACTACATACAAAATTGATAAGTACTTGTTTGAGAATCACTTTATTCATGTTCAAAATGAGTCAAAAGCATGCATTTAAAATCATTTTAAAGCAAAGGACTTAAAGTCAAAATGTCGTTTAGGATTTCAATAGAAATATCTACAACACACAAAAATTAAAGTCAGTATGGCCGAGTGGTCTAAGGCGCCAGACTCAAGTTCTGGTCTTCGTGAGAGGGCGTGGGTTCAAATCCCACTTCTGACAATTTTTAGGTTTTGGTGTTCAGAAAAACTTCATACAAAATTGATAAGTACATGTTTGAGAATCACTTTATTCATGTTCAAAATGAGTCAAAAGCATGCATTTAAAATCATTTTAAAGCAAAGAACTTAAAGTCAAGATGTCGTTTAGGATTTTGATAGAAATATCTACAATACAATATAAATAAAGTTAGGATGGTCGAGTGGTCTAAGACGCCAAATTCATGACAGTTGTTAGTTTTTGGTTTTCACAAAAACTACATACAAAATTTATAAGTATATGTTTGAGGTGTGATTTAAATAGTTAAATCACTTTATTTATGTTCAAAATCGGTCAAAAGCATGCATTTAAAATCATGTAAAGCAAAGTTTAGGATTTTGAAAGAAATATCTACAACACACAAAGATTAAAGTCAGGATGGTCGAGTGGTCTAAGGCACCAGACTCAAGTTCTTGTCTTCGTGAGAGGGTGTGGGTTCAAATCCCACTTCTGACAATTTTTAGTTTTTTGTGTTCAGAAAAACTACATACAAAATTGATAAGTACATGTTTGAGAATCACTTTATTCATGTTCAAAATGAGTCAAAAGCATGCATTTAAAATCATTTTAAAGCAAAGAACTTAAAGTCAAGATGTCGTTTAGGATTTTGATAGAAAAATTTACAACACAAAAAAATTAATGTCAAGATTGTCAATTGGTCTAATGCGTCATACTCAAGTTTTTGCTCTTCGTGCGAGGGCGTGGGTTCAAATCCCATTTTTGACAATTTTTTGTTTTTGGTGTTCACAAAAACTACAAACAAAATTGATAAGTACATGATTGAGAATCACTTTATTCATGTTCAAAATCAGTCAAACGCATGTATTTAAAATCATTTTAAAAGTAAAGTTTAGGATTTCGATAGAAATATCTACAACACAATATAAATAAAGTTAGGATGGTCGAGTGGTCTAAGACGCCAAATTCATGACAGTTGTTAGTTTTTGGTTTTCACAAAAACTACATACAAAATTTATAAGTATATGTTTGAGGTGTGATTTAAATAGTTAAATCACTTTATTTATGTTCAAAATCGGTCAAAAGCATGCATTTAAAATCATGTAAAGCAAAGTTTAGGATTTTGACAGAAATATCTACAACACACAAAGATTAAAGTCAGGATGGCCGAGTGGTCTAAGGCGCCAGACTCAAGTTCTGGTCTTCGTGAGAGGGCGTGGGTTTAAATCTCACTTCTGACAATTTTTTAGTTTTTTGTGTTCAGAAAAACTACATACAAAATTGATAAGTACTTGTTTGAGAATCACTTTATTCATGTTCAAATTGAGTCAAAAGCATGCATTTAAAATCATTTTAAAGCAAAGGGCTTAAAGTCAAGATGTCGTTTAGGATTTCGATAGAAATATCTACAACACACAAAAATTAAAGTCAGGATGGCCGAGTGGTCTAAGGCGCCAGACTCAAGTTCTGGTCTTCGTGAGAGGGCGTGGGTTCAAATCCCACTTCTGACAATTTTTAGGTTTTGGTGTTCAGAAAAACTACATACAAAATTGATAAGTACATGTTTGAAAATCACTTTATTCATGTTCAAAATGAGTCAAAAGCATGCATTTAAAATCATTTTAAAGCAAAGAACTTAAAGTCAAGATGTCGTTTAGGATTTTGATAGAAATATCTACAACACACAAAAAGTAAAGTCAAGATGGTCAATTGGTCTAATGCGTCATACTCAAGTTTTTGCTCTTCGTGCGAGGGCGTGGGTTCAAATCACATTTTTGACAATTTTTTGTTTTTGGTGTTCACAAAAACTACAAACAAAATTGATAAGTACATGTTTGAGAATCACTTTATTCATGTTCAAAATCAGTCAAACGCATGTATTTAAAATCATTTTAAAAGTAAAGTTTAGGATTTCGATAGAAATATCTACAACACAATATAAATAAAGTTAGGATGGTCGAGTGGTCTAAGACGCCAAATTCATGACAGTTGTTAGTTTTTGGTTTTCACAAAAACTACATACAAAATTTATAAGTATATGTTTGAGGTGTGATTTAAATAGTTAAATCACTTTATTTATGTTCAAAATCGGTCAAAAGCATGCATTTAAAATCATGTAAAGCAAAGTTTAGGATTTTGATAGAAATATCTACAACACACAAAGATTAAAGTCAGGATGGCCGAGTGGTCTAAGGCACCAAACTCAAGTTTTGGTCTTCGTGGGAGGGCGTGGGTTCAAATTCCACTTCTGACAATTATTAGTTTTTTGTGTTCAGAAAAACTACATACAAAATTGATAAGTACTTGTTTGAGAATCACTTTATTCATGTTCAAAATGAGTCAAAAGCATGCATTTAAAATCATTTTAAAGCAAAGGACTTAAAGTCAAGATGTCGTTTAGGATTTCAATAGATATATCTACAACACACAAAAATTAAAGTCAGAATGGCCGAGTGGTCTAAGGCGCCAGACTCAAGTTCTGGTCTTCGTGAGAGGGCGTGGGTTCAAATCCCACTTCTGACAATTTTTAGGTTTTGGTGTTCAGAAAAACTACATACAAAATTGATAAGTACATGTTTGAGAATCACTTTATTCATGTTCAAAATGAGTCAAAAGCATGCATTTAAAATCATTTTAAAGCAAAGAACTTAAAGTCAAGATGTCGTTTAGGATTTTGATAGAAATATCTACAACACACAAAAAGTAAAGTCAAGATGGTCAAGTGGTCTAATGCGTCATACTCAAGTTTTTGCTCTTCGTGCGAGGGCGTGGGTTCAAATCCCATTTTTGACAATTTTTTGTTTTTGGTGTTCACAAAAACTACAAACAAAATTGATAAGTACATATTTGAGAATCACTTTATTCATGTTCAAAATCAGTCAAACGCATGTATTTAAAATCATTTTAAAAGTAAAGTTTAGGATTTCGATAGAAATATCTACAACACAATATAAATAAAGTTAGGATGGTCGAGTGGTCTAAGATGCCAAATTCATGACAGTTGTTAGTTTTTGGTTTTCACAAAAACTACATACACAATTTATAAGTATATGTTTGAGGTGTGATTTAAATAGTTAAATCACTTTATTTATGTTCAAAATCGGTCAAAAGCATGCATTTAAAATCATGTAAAGCAAAGTTTAGGATTTTGAAAGAAATATCTACAACACACAAAGATTAAAGTCAGGATGGTCGAGTGGTCTAAGGCACCAGACTCAAGTTCTGGTCTTCGTGAGAGGGTGTGGGTTCAAATCCCACTTCTGACAATTTTTAGTTTTTTGTGTTCAGAAAAACTACATACAAAATTGATAAGTACATGTTTGAGAATCACTTTATTTATGTTCAAAATGAGTCAAAAGCATGCATTTAAAATCATTTTAAAGCAAAGAACTTAAAGTCAAGATGTCGTTTAGTATTTTGATAGAAATATCTACAACACAAAAAAAGTAATGTCAAGATTGTCAATTGGTCTAATGCGTCATACTCAAGTTTTTGCTCTTCGTGCGAGGGCGTGTGTTCAAATCCCATTTTTGACAATTTTTTGTTTTTGGTGTTCACAAAAAACTACAAACAAAATTGATAAGTACATGATTGAGAATCACTTTATTCATGTTCAAAATCAGTCAAACGCATGTATTTAAAATCATTTTAAAAGTAAAGTTTAGGATTTCGATAGAAATATCTACAACACAATATAAATAAAGTTAGGATGGTCGAGTGGTCTAAGACGCCAAATTCATGACAGTTGTTAGTTTTTGGTTTTCACAAAAACTACATACAAAATTTATAAGTATATGTTTGAGGTGTGATTTAAATAGTTAAATCACTTTATTTATGTTCAAAATCGGTCAAAAGCATGCATTTAAAATCATGTAAAGCAAAGTTTAGGATTTTGACAGAAATATCTACAACACACAAAATTAAAGTCAGGATGGCCGAGTGGTCTAAGGCGCCAGACTCAAGTTCTGGTCTTCGTGAGAGGGCGTGGGTTCAAATCCCACTTCTGACAATTTTTAGTTTTTTGTGTTCACAAAAACTACATACAAAATTGATAAGTACTTGTTTGAGAATCACTTTATTCATGTTCAAAATGAGTCAAAAGCATGCATTTAAAATCATTTTAAAGCAAAGGACTTAAAGTCAAGATGTCGTTTAGGATTTTGATAGAAATATCTACAACATACAAAAATTAAAGTCAGGATGGCTGAGTGGTCTAAGGTGCCAGACTCAAGTTCTTGTCTTCGTGAGAGGGCGTGGGTTCAAATCCCACATCTGACAATTTTTAGTTTATTCATGTTAAAAATGAGTCAAAAGCATGCATTTAAAATCATTTTTAAAGCAAAGAACGTAAAATCAAGATGTCGTTTAGGATTTCGATAAAAATATCTACAACACACAAAAAGTAAAGTCAAGATGGTCGAGTGGTCTAATGCGTCATACTCAAGTTTTTGCTCTTCGTGAGTTCAAATCTCATTTCTGACAATTTTTTGTCTTTGGTGTTCACAAAAACTACATACAAAATTGATAAGTACATGTTTGAGAATCACTTTATTCATGTTCAAAATTAGTCAAACGCATGTATTTAAAATTATTTTAAAAGTAAAGTTTAGGATTTCGATAGAAATATCTACAACACAATATAAATAAAGTTAGGATGGTCGAGTGGTCCAAATTCATGACAGTTGTTAGTTTTTGGTTTTCACAAAAACTACATACAAAATTTATAAGTATATGTTTGAGGTGTGATTTAAATAGTTAAATCACTTTATTTATGTTCAAAATCGGTCAAAAGCATGCATTTAAAATCATGTAAAGCAAAGTTTAGGATTTTGATAGAAATATCTACAACACAGAAAGATTAAAGTCAGGATGGCCGAGTGGTCTAAGGCGCCAGACTCAAGTTCTGGTCTTCGTGAGAGGGCGTGGGTTCAAATCCCACTTTTGACAATTTTTAGTTTTTTGTGTTCACAAAAACTACATACAAAATTGATAAGTACTTGTTTGAGAATCACTTTATTCATGTTCAAAATGAGTCAAAAGCATGCATTTAAAATCATTTTAAAGCAAAGGACTTAAAGTCAAGATGTCGTTTAGGATTTTGATAGAAATATCTACAACATACAAAAATTAAAGTCAGGATGGCCGAGTGGTCTAAGGTGCCAGACTCAAGTTCTTGTCTTCGTGAGAGGGCGTGGGTTCAAATCCCACATCTGACATTTTTTAGGTTTTGGTGTTCAGAAAAACTACATACAGAATTGATAAGTACATGTTTGAGAATCACTTTATTGATGTTCAAAATGAGTCAAAACATGCATTTAAAATCATTTTAAATCAAAGAACTTAAAGTCAAGATGTCGTTTAGGATTTCGATAGAAATATCTACAAAACACAAAAATTAAAGTTAGGTTGGCCGAGTGGTCTAAGGCGCCAGACTCAAGTTCTTGTTTTTGTGAAAGTGCGTGAGTTCAAATCCCACTTCTAACAATTTTTAGTTTATTCATGTTCAAAATGAGTCAAAAGCATGCATTTAAAATCATTTTTAAAGCAAAGAACGTAAAGTCAAGATGTCATTTAGGATTTCCATAGAAATATCTACAACACACAAAAAGTAAAGTCAAGATGGTCGACTGGTCAAATGCGTCATACTCAAGTTTTTGCTCTTCGTGAGTTCAAATCCCATTTTTGACATTTGGTGTTCACCACAACTACATACAAAATTGATAAGTACTTGTTTGAGAATCTCTTTATTCATGTTCAAAATGAGTCAAAAGCATGCATTTAAAATCATTTTAAAGCATAGGACTTAAAGTCAAGATGTCGTTTAGGATTTCGATAGAAATATTTACAACACACAAAAATTAATGTCAGGATGGCCGAGTGGTCTAAGGCGCCAGACTCAATTTCTGGTCTTCGTAAGAGGGCGTGGGTTCAAATCCCAGTTGATAATTTTTAGGTTTTGGTGTTAAGAAAAACGACATACAAAATTGATAAGTACATGTTTGAGAATCACTTTATTCATGTTCAAAATGAGTCAAAAACATGCATTTAAAATCATTTTAAAGCAAAGAACTTAAAGTCAAGATGTCGTTTAGGATTTCGATAGAAATATCTACAACACACAAAAAGTAAAGTGAAGATGGTCAAGTGGTCTAATGCGTCAAACTCAAGTTTTTGCTCTTCGTGCGAGGGCGTGGGTTCAAATCCCATTTTTGACAATTTTTTGTTTTTGGTGTTCACAAAAACTACAAACAAAATTGATAAGTACATGTTTGAGAATCACTTTATTCATGTTCAAAATCAGTCAAACGCATGTATTTAAAATCATTTTAAAAGTAAAGTTTAGGATTTCGATAGAAATATCTACAACACAATATAAATAAAGTTAGGTGGGTCGAGTGGTCTAAGACGCCAAATTCATGACAGTTGTTAGTTTTTGGTTTTCACAAAAACTACATACAAAATTTATAAATATATGTTTGAGGTGTGATTTAAATAGTTATATCACTTTATTTATGTTCAAAATCGGTCAAAAGCATGCATTTAAAATCATGTAAAGCAAAGTTTAGGATTTTGAAAGAAATATCTACAACATACAAAGATTAAAGTCAGGATGGTCGAGTGGTCTAAGGCACCAGACTCAAGTTCTGGTCTTCGTGAGAGGCTGTGGTTCAAATCCCACTTCTGACAGTTTTTAGTTTTTTGTGTTCAGAAAAACTACATATAAAATTGATAAGTGTTTGTGAATAACTTTATTCATGTTCAAAATGAGTCAAAAGCATGCATTTAAAATCATTTTAAAGCAAAGGACTTAAAGTCAAGATGTCGTTTAGGATTTCGATAGAAATATCTACAACACACAAAAATTAAAGTCAGGATGGCCGAGTGGTCTAAGGCGCCAGACTTAAGTTCTGGTTTTCATGAGAGGGCGTGAGTTCAATTCCCACTTCTGACAATTTTTAGTTTATTCATGTTAAAAATGAGTCAAAAGCATGCATTTAAAATCATTTTTAAAGCAAAGAACGTAAAATCAAGATGTCATTTAGGATTTCGATAGAAATATCTACAACACACAAAAAGTAAAGTCAAGATGGTCGACTGGTCAAATGCGTCATACTCAAGTTTTTGCTCTTCGTGAGTTCAAATCCCATTTTTGACATTTGGTGTTCACCACAACTACATACAAAATTGATAAGTACTTGTTTGAGAATCTCTTTATTCATGTTCAAAATGAGTCAAAAGCATGCATTTAAAATCATTTTAAAGCATAGGACTTAAAGTCAAGATGTCGTTTAGGATTTCGATAGAAATATTTACAACACACAAAAATTAATGTCAGGATGGCCGAGTGGTATAAGGCGCCAGACTCAATTTCTGGTCTTCGTAAGAGGGCGTGGGTTCAAATCCCACTTGATAATTTTTAGGTTTTGGTGTTAAGAAAAACGACATACAAAATTGATAAGTACATGTTTGAGAATCACTTTATTCATGTTCAAAATGAGTCAAAAACATGCATTTAAAATCATTTTAAAGCAATGAACTTAAAGTCAAGATGTCGTTTAGGATTTCGATAGAAATATCTACAACACACAAAAAGTAAAGTGAAGATGGTCAAGTGGTCTAATGCGTCAAACTCAAGTTTTTGCTCTTCGTGCGAGGGCGTGGGTTCAAATCCCATTTTTGACAATTTTTTGTTTTTGGTGTTCACAAAAACTACAAACAAAATTGATAAGTACATGGTTGAGAATCACTTTATTCATGTTCAAAATCAGTCAAACGCATGTATTTAAAATCATTTTAAAAGTAAAGTTTAGGATTTCGATAGAAATATCTACAACACAATATAAATAAAGTTAGGAGGGTCGAGTGGTCTAAGACGCCAAATTCATGACAGTTGTTAGTTTTTGATTTTCACAAAAACTACATACAAAATTTATAAGTATATGTTTGAGGTGTGATTTAAATAGTTAAATCACTTTATTTATGTTCAAAATCGGTCAAAAGCATGCATTTAAAATCATGTAAAGCAAAGTTTAGGATTTTGAAAGAAATATCTACAACACACAAAGATTAAAGTCAGGATGGTCGAGTGGTCTAAGGCACCAGACTCAAGTTCTGGTCTTCGTGAGAGGCTGTGGTCCAAATCCCACTTCTGACAGTTTTTAGTTTTTTGTGTTCAGAAAAACTACATATAAAATTGATAAGTACTTATTTGTGAATAACTTTATTCATGTTCAAAATGAGTCAAAAGCATGCATTTAAAATCATTTTAAAGCAAAGGACTTAAAGTCAAGATGTCGTTTAGGATTTTGAAAGAAATATCTACAACAAACAAAAATTAAAGTCAGGATGGCCGAGTGGTCTTAGGCGCCAGACTTAAGTTCTGGTTTTCATGAGAGGGCGTGAGTTCAATTTCCAATTTTGACAATTTTTAGTTTATTCATGTTAAAAATGAGTCAAAAGCATGCATTTAAAATCATTTTTAAAGCAAAGAACGTAAAATCAAGATGTCGTTTAGGATTTCGATAAAAATATCTACAACACACAAAAAGTAAAGTCAAGATGGTCGAGTGGTCTAATGTGTCATACTCAAGTTTTTGCTCTTCGTGAGTTCAAATCTCATTTCTGACAATTTTTTGTTTTTGGTGTTCACAAAAACTACATACAAAATTGATAAGTACATGTTTGAGAATCGCTTTATTCATGTTCAAAATTAGTCAAACGCATGTATTATTTAAAATCATTTTAAAAGCAAAGTTTAGGATTTCGATAGAAATATCTACAACACAATAAAAATAAAATTAGGATGGTCGAGTGGTCTAAGACGTCAAATTCAAGACAGTTGTTAGTTTTTGGTGTTCACAAAAACTACATACAAAATTGATAAGTATATGTTTGAGGTGTGATTTAAATAGTTAAATAACTTTATTTATGTTCAAAATCGGTCAAAAGCATGCATTTAAAATCATTTAAAGCAAAGTTTAGGATTTTGATAAAAATATCTACAACACACAAAAATTAAAATAGGATTGTCGAGTGGTCTAAGGCGCCAGACTCAAGTTTTGATCTTCGTGAGAGGGCGTGGGTTCAAATCCCAGTTCTGACAATTTTTAGTTTTTGGTGTTCAGAAAAACTACATACAAAATTGATAAGTACATGTTTGAGAATCACTTTATTCATGTTCAAAATGAGTCAAAAGCATGCATTTAAAATCATTTTAAATCAAATGACTTAAAGTCAAGATGTCGTTTAGGATTTCGATAGAAATATCTACAACCCACAAAAAGTAAAGTCAAGATGGTCGAGTGGTCTAATGTGACATACTCAAGTTTTGCTCTTCGTGAGAGGGCGTGGGTTCAAATCTCATTTCTGACATTTTTTTGTTTTTTGTGTTCACAAAAACTACATACAAAATTGATAAGTACATTTTTTAAAATCATTTTAAAAGCAAAGTTTAGGATTTCGATAGAAATATCTACAACACAATAAAAATAAAGCCTGGATGGTCGGGTGGTCTAAGACGCCAAACTCAGGATAGTTGTTAGTTTTTGGTGTTGACAAAAACTACATACAAAATTGATAAATATATGTTTGAGGTGTGATTTAAATAGTTAAATTACTTTATTTATGTTCAAAATCGGTCAAAAGCATGCATTTAAATTCATTTAAAGCAAAGTTTAGGATTTCGATAGAAATATTTACAACACACAAAAATTAAAGTCAGGATGGTCGAGTTGTCTAAGGCGCCAGACTCAAGTTTTTGTCTTCATGAGAGGTCGTGGGTTCAAATCCAACTTCTGACAATTTTTAGTTTTTGGTGTTCAGAAAAACTACATACAAAATTGATAAGTACATGTTTGAGAATCAGTTTATTCATGTTCAAAATGAGTCAAAAGCATGCATTTAAAATCATTTTAAAGCAAAATTTAGGATTTCGATAGAAATATTTACAACACACAAAAATTAAAGTCATGTCGAGTTGTCTAAGGTGCCAAACTCAAGTTTTGGTCTTCGTGAGAGGTCGTGGGTTCAAATCCCCTTTCTGACAATTTTTAGTTTTTGGTGTTCAGAAAAACTACATACAAAATTGATAAGTACATTTTTTAAAATCATTTTTCGATAGAAATATCTACAACACAATAAAAATAAAGCCAGGATGGTCGGGTGGTCTAAGACGTCAAACTCAAGACAGTTGTTAGTTTTTGGTGTTCACAAAAACTACATACAAAATTGATAAATATATGTTTGAAGTGTGATTTAAATAGTTAAATTACTTTATTTATGTTCAAAATCGGTCAAAAGCATGCATTTAAATTCATTTAAAGCAAAGTTTAGGATTTCGATAGAAATATTTACAACACACAAAAATTAAAGTCAGGATGGTCGAGTTGTCTAAGGCGCCAGACTCAAGTTCTAATTTTCGTGAGAGGGCGTAGGTTCAAATTCTACTTTTGAAAATTTTTAGTTTTTGGTGTTCACAAAAACTACATACAAAATTGATAAGCATGTTTTAGGTGTTATATAAATAGTAAATCACTTTTCGATGTTTAAAATCATTTTAATGCAAGGTGTAAGAGTTTGATAAACATATCTTCCGAACATAAAATAACAAAGTTAGGATAGTTGAGTGGTACAAGGCGCGAGACTTAAGTTTTATCTCTTTATGAGAGGGCGTGGGTTCAAATCTCATTTTTGGTGTTCATACAAAATTGTTAAGTAGATGTTTGAGGTGTGATTTAAATAGTCACTTTTTATTAATGCGGGGATTGAACCCATGACCTTTTGGTCACGGCACAACCCTATGCCAATTGAGCTATGCTCGGTTTGGCTAAAAATTTGCCTTTATAGGCGGTATATAATGCAGTTAAATATTTTAAATCATTCATGCCCCGTTTGCACGGTGCATGATCAATCAACCGCCACTCTGGGCTATCTAGGTGATGCGCTCACTCACCCGTTGTGATAATTTTTAAGAAAATCTGCCCTAGGGCAAAATCGCCACTCTGGGCTATCTAGGTGATGCGCTCAATGCGCTCACTCACCCGTTGTGATAATTTTTAAGAAAATCTGCCCTAGGGCAAAATCGCCACTCTGGGCTATCTAGGTGATGCGCTCACTCACCCGTTGTGATAATTTTTAAGAAAATCTGCCCTAGGGCAAAATCGAACACCCACTCTCTGCTATCTTAGGCACCCACTGCACCAAGTGGTTGTTCGATTATTTAAAATCATTTTAATGCAAGGATTTCGATAGAAATGTCTATTTATGTTGATGTATGTTTTTAAAAAAATATGAAAAAAAACAAATATTTTAAAAATAGTTAAATTAATAAATATATATTTTATGCTTTTGAAATAAGTTAAAAATACTTATTATGAATTTTATATTCAGTTATTCACACTATTTACATTTTATTCTCAATAATATTGCTTAGTTGCTACTTTATTTCTTTTTTTCACGTTAGTTAGTTATCTATAATTAATTGATAATAATATTTTTTTTTTTTTGACAATATAATTTTTTTAATATATTTTTAAAGGCAATATATACAATCAAATGCATATTTTTTTTATTTTAAAATAACCCCAGACTTAAAAACTTTTAAAATTTACTCTTAATTACTTTTTAAGTATTTTCTACATCAAAATCAATTTCAATCATAAATTGGAATTTAAAATATGCAGGAGTGAACAATCCATTAAAATTTTAAACTTGAAATGATGTAGGGATCACTCTAAAAAGAGAAACCGTCCAAAAATAGGCGTATGCCGCTAAGAGAGATGAGCACACGGTATTCTTTAGTAAAAGGCGAAAGAATAGTTCGCTTCGTGCTCACGGCACGACTCCGTAAGTTTCAAAAGGAAGCATCGGTGCCTTTATATAACAGCTTGATGGGTTCGTTAGAGCCTCTTTCTTTTCGATGTGGGAATCTGAGCTTTAAGTTTATTGTGGGATTCCTTTCAACACCAATTTTTATCATTTTTTTTCTTTTCAGAATTTGTTTTTGGGAAGAATTTATAGATTTCGTCTTTAGAAAGTTAGTGAAATTTGTAGATATCAAAAATTCATTGTCAATCTAGGACTATCTATGTAGACCTTAATCAAAATAAGAGTATTGTGATAATGAATAGGATTTTTTATATTAATAACGTACTTTAAATAACTTATTATAGAAATAGGGTAGTTTTGAAAGTATTTATAAAACTAGGGTACCTAAATCGTGTACCATGGACACGAGTTACTCTCTAAATTGTGTCTAGTACACGATTTATGGAAATCGTGTCCATGGTACACGATTTAGGGAGTAACTCATGTACCATGGACACGATTTACATGACGTGTCAACTTAAGTTGTGTAATATGTACACGAGTTACCCCTAAGTCGTGTACCATGGACACGAGTTACCCCTAAGTCGTGTACCATAGACACGAGTTACATGTGACGTGGCAGATCATAACTCGTGTCCATGGTACACGAGTTACCCCCTAAATCGTGTACCATGGACACGAGTTACTCCGAAATCGTGTCCATGTTACACGAGTTACCTCCTAAATTGTGTATCATGGACACGATTTAGGGGAATCGTGTCCATGGTACACGATTTAGGTACCCTAGTTTTGTAAATACTTTGAAAACTATCCTATTTTTGTAATAATTTATTTAAACTACATTATTCATATAAAAAATCCTAATGAATAAGAAGATAATTTAATGGGGTTTGTTCGGGTGCTATACCTTAAATGTCCGGTTTGGACTTGCTCATTCCCTTGGACACACTCATTTGTCAAGTTGCCTTCAATATGATGTTTTTTAAAAAATTAATATTGTTGCAACAATGATTTTAGAAAAATTTAGAAAAATAAATTATGTTGCCCTCTCTCTTTTGCGAGGGGCGCCGATGGACGTGCATGCGGTGGTGTTGAGGAGGCGTGGGTGAGACTTAGAAAGAGGCGGTGAGTTGGGTCTGCGACGGAATGGGGTAGGCACTCTATTATGTTGTGGTGGTGAAGCGAGGAATTTGGGTCGTTGATGTTTTTTTTAGTACATTGGGGGTGGGGGGATTCGAACCACAGACCTCTTGGTCATCAAGACATACATATGTCCGCTGAGCCATGCTCGCTTTGGCCGTTGATGTTGTGACTTCAGTTAGGGTTGCAGGTGTTTTGGCGGTGGTGGAAGTGCAGGGCACGAGCGCTGGTAAGGTTTCGATGGCAGAAAGGGTTCTGGTAGAGGTGCAACGGTAGAGTTATCGCTAAAGTTTAATATGTAACAATTTAGTTTATTATATACTTCAAAATTTATAACAACTTAAATCATGTCGTGAAAAATCTCATCACGATTAAGTGTTGGTTGTTATTATGTGACCACTTAGACTTTGTAGTTTATAAACATTTGGTTCCTAATGAATTTGTTGATTTACCATCCTAAGGCCAGGAGTTTTAGCGATTAAATTCGTGGATTGGATTTCTTGTCTCTTAGGCCTTCAACTTGAGAGGGTTAAATTCACTCATAACAATATACAGTAAAAAGACTTGTTTGTCTCTATAAATGTAAATCCTAAACTTAACATAAACTAAGGTGTAAAACATGTAAGGAATTTAAATAAGGTAGAATTGAAGATTTCATTCTAAATATGATAAAGGGTATTTAGTAAATAATGTAATTTGGGATGTTGTGCCACAATGAGAAAAAAAAATGATAAAGGGTATATGTGCTGATATGTACATTTTGAAGTTTTTTTTTTTTTTTTTTTTTTTTTTTTTTTGACAACGTGTTGAGGTGGAGAATTGAACTTAAAATCTCATGATTACTAGGCGATACATCATGTCATTGAGTTATGCTCTTGTTGGCATGCATTTTGAAGTTACTTATAGAATTAGTGTATGAAAATTATTTTTGTTAGTGGTGGTCGGAAGTTACTCTTGATACAATTATAAGTCTCCACACACATGTAGAAACGAATTTTTTGGTGAGTAGGTGTAAATTGATACACTTGTCAAAATTTGAGATTTTAGTTGATACAACCTCTAAAATTTAGGAGTATAAATAATTGATTTTTTCCCTAAAAAATATTACTTGCATTGAATATATAAATTTGTTAGTTCTAGCAAATTAATCCAAGTACTTTATAACTCAAATTTTATATGATTATTATTTTTTTTTCATTTTTTCATGAGGTACACATATGATTGCTTTCAAACTAGATAAATGTAACGCGAAAAAAAACATCTTAAATTTGATATTTTGTTTAATCTAACATATTTTGTTTTTAATTTAAATTTCCAACCTATAAAAAGGTTTGAAAGTCAAAGTTCATGACTTTAGTTTATTTATAGAATTATAGAATAAAATTTATCTGAGATGATTCTATTTTTTTTCTAGTAATTTAGATTTCGTTGGATAATATTTGGTTTTTGGTTTTTAATTTTTAGTTTTAGAAAATTAAGCCTATAAACACTATTTTCACCTATAATTTTCTTTGTTTTGTTATCTAGTTTCTACCAATGTTTTCAAAAAACAAGTCAGATTTGAAAATTAAAAAAAAAGTAGTTTTTGTTTTTTTAATTTGACTAAAAATCTAAATGTTTCTCTAAATTAAGTGTAATTCATAGTAAAGAAATTAGTAGAAAACAAGCCTGAATATCAAAAACTGAAAACTAAAAACGAAAAGAATATCGAGGTCTTAAACAGGTATTTGAACTTTTAACGTTGTGTTTGATTTAACATTGAACTTTTATAGGTTTTTCAATTCTCAATTTTTTTTGTCAAATAGATCTTTTAACTTATAATATTGTGTCTAATTGGTTCTTGAACATGAAAATATCTAATATGTCCATGAACTCTAAGTTTTGTCTTTAATAAACTCTCTTAAACTTTCAATGTTGATGTTATGTTAGAGTGTTTAATACATGTATATTAACTCTCAATTTTAGGTTTTATAAGTCAAAAACTATCAATTGTGTTTATTATACTCAAGATTCTATAACACAATCATTTAGGTTATCATTAACACAATCATTTAAATCTCGTTTGATAACCATTTGATTAAGATAGAGAAGGTTTGAAAACAACCATAAATTTCTAAACTAAGCTTGAATTTGAAAAACCTTAGTTTAAAATAGATAACAAGCAACCAAGTGATTATGAGAGGGACATTAAGATTAAACTTAAAATAAGCTTAAAATTTATTATTTACATTACTTGAATTTGGTTAGTATAATTACTAAATACAATATTTTAAATTAACTTTAAAAACTCAATTTTATGTGGAACCCACTCCCAAAAGAAGGAACCCTCCAAAAATAGGCGTATGCCATTGAGGCGGCAAACACACAATATTCTTTAGTAAAAGGCGAAAGAATAGTTCACTATGCGCTCACCGCACGCCTCCGTAGATTTGATTGAAGACATTGGTGAGTTTATATAAGCGCTGGACAGCTCGCTATTGCATTCTTTTTCGATGTGGGAGTTTCAGCTTTTTTTTTTTTTTTTTTTATTATTAGGGAATTCCAAGTTTGTTTTGATGCTCTCTACTGAGGTATTTGAAACCATTGGGATTTAGGCATGTGGGGAACCCATTGAGCACAAGGCTTTTTATCAATTTATTCCATTTCTTTTTTAACAAATCAGAATTTGCTTGTGTTCGCACCATATTTCAACCTAACAAGATAATAATACGTGTTTAAATGAACTTGATTTGTATTAATTTGTAAGTGAAATGGAGTACAATCTCTATCTCTAATATTTATCTCTTGATTCTCTCTGTAAATTTCTTTCGAAGGTTAGAGTTTGTGCTTGTTCTCAAGCGTGTTGATTTATTTGGGCCGGTCTTAAACTTCTTGATCGACCCTTGATTGGTCGATGATCGAAGCCTTGAAGTCTTACGCGCTTCAAAGGTTTTCATCTTGTCTTCAAAATCTTGAGATCTTCGAAATTGTCTTCAAGTCTTGAGATTTTCGAAGAAATTTAGTCTCGAGATCTTCAAAATTGTCTTCAAAGTCTTGAGATTTTCGAAGAAATTTTGATCTTGGTCTTCAAAGCATATATGGTAGAGAGTCTTCAGTTTCCGAGAGTTTCCTGGGTTCTGGACTCTCTTGTATTTTGAGAGTTAAATTTATGAATCCCAAATGATGGACACATAGTGTGTTTGGGCCATGATGGCTTTTGAGCCAAGACATCCAAAATTGGACTTTGTTACCTTTAGGACTAATATTTTGAATTTTAGGTCAAATTACCATTTAAATAGTTTTTAGACTAATTTAATCTTGAGTTCAATTGCAATATGACCTAATTTAATCGGCGGATAGGTTTATCGGATTCAAGAATTGCAATTTTTTTCTTCAAATTTAATTCAAGACACATGTCAATTTATGATTGATCCCAAATATAATTTTGTCATCAAGAATAAGTCATGACCGAAATTTCTTAGTCAATAACTTTGTATATATTTATTTTAAAGTTCATGAAATTTGTAGATATGAAAATCCACCATCAGTGTTCACTGTTCAATGATCTAGAAGAGAGAAAAGATGATTGAGTGCTCAACTAATATTTGTGTGATAATCAAATTTTACAGTGAATTTACGAAATTAAAGGGTAGTTAAATCAGATATAATCTAAGTATGCACTCACTGTAGGAAAGTAATTAACTAAATGAAGTGTTTTAAGTGCAACAAACATTAGAAAGAAACCTAAATTTATAAGTCTACTTTTATACATATTTTTTCTAGTTGCTATAATGATGCTAGCAACATCATATCAAAGTAAACACAAATTTTAAATTGTATGTTGGAATATCTGCTTTAATCTTCTAACTATGTTTGAAAGTTATTTTAATAGTGTTAAAATCACTAAACATGTTTTTAATCATTTAAAATCAATTTTGATGATATAAAAATTGCATTTAAAAGTTTCAAAATCAAACATTAACTTTATTTTGAAGGATTAAATACATGTTTTGAAGTGATTTTAACCATTTCAAAAATGTCTGCCAGTTTTTTCATCTAAGTTAATCAAATAACTATAGAGCCTCAACAACAAAAACATCGTTAAAGTACATAGGTCAAAAATGTATGTTTTCGCCTTTGAATTCTCTATTCTATCCAACATGAATTTACTTGCATTACTTGTGCAGACATTTATGTAACCTTAAGTATTAAAAATTATTTTATAATCTACCGAAAGTGATTAAGTTTAAATAGAAAATATAAATATTAAACACACGTGAACTACACAACATATGCTTTCACAATAACAAAATAGGCCAAATAAATATTATAGCGCCACAAATTCTAGCAATAAAAGTTTAGCTCATAATGTAACCAAACAACCATGTTCAACAATACACATATTCATGTCAAAGCGAGTATGGTTCTGGCATATGTATATATGTATGTGTTGACGACCAAGACGTCTATGGTTCGAATCTTCCCACCCCCAATATACTAAAAAAAACAAAAAAACAAAAAACAATACACATATTCAAAGAACTAATAAATATTGTGTGTGATTATACCAACACTAGTGCACCGGATCCTATCAGAACTCCACAGTTAAGTGTGTGCATCGCTTTTGAGAAATTTGAACCAAATAACATTTAGGTGTAGTGTAGCAACTAGCACATGTATATTTCAAATTTCTTTATTATTTTATTTTGATAAATATTTCAAATTTCATTATTTAACCATGAGTAGAGAATTCTAAAATTGTTTAATTTATTATTATTTTTTAATTAATATTATTTAATATAAATATTATATCTTTTCAGAATTTTTTTTTTATATAAAATTGTTTAAAATTATATTTATATGAACATAAAATTACATGTTTAGTCCTTCTATTTTTAAATTTGTGTTTAATAAATTCGTGAAGTTTAAACTGTTTAGATTCATTAACTTTAAATTTTATATCTAATACGTCTTGGCATATTAATTTTTTTTTTTTGTAAAAATCAATTGTTGAGGACTCAATTGACTTGAAAATTTTAATTTTGTATCTAATATATGCATGATTTTTTTTTAAATCTAGAATAAGTTGAGGGCCCATTAATTTTATGTCTTAGCAAAACGTTTAACATTTTAAATTTTCTAATATGTCTATTAGATACAAAATTGAGAATTTAAATATCTATTAGACACAAAATTAAAAGTTTAAGGATCTATTAGACACAAAATTAAAAGTTTAAGGATCTATTAGACTCAAAATTGAAAGTTTAAGAGAGTGTTACGCACATTTTAAAGTTTAAGGACTATATAGACATAACTCGAAAATTTCAAGGACTAAACTTGTAATTAACTTTATTGGAATTGTGCCCCTCCTGACAAAAATTTATGGATCCGCCCCTGATCGTATTTAATCATGAAAACGTGTAAAGTACCTATGCACATCGAAATAACTCCAAAGCCACAGTTTTTCCCACGACGCTTCATCTCGTGCAAGTGCACCCGAGTTAGCGACACAGCGGGCACCTGTAAAAAAGAACCAAGTTGCAAAGCAAAGATGAAGCTTAAGCTACTGATAGACATCCCAAAATAGCTAGACATCCCAAAATATAGTTGCCAAAGGAATTAAGTTGAGCATAAAATAAAATAAATCAATTATTGTCATCCCAATAAACTTTGAATTTTGGTTGTATGTAGTTATTAATAGTTAATTTTGTTAGCTAACCCTCCACAGTCTATCATCTTCTTCGATATCCTAATTCTAGCGTTCGTTAATAGAAGTAGAGATAGGATTTATTACAACATTTATGTGAAAATGACACAAGCCGCTAAAAAAGGAAGAAGCACATCCTGCATCTTTACTTGCGGAAGCGCTACGCTCCTACTCATGAAAGACTTCCAAGCGAATTACTGAAGAAATACTACGAGAGTGGGAATCAAGCCCATACCCTAAAAAAATAGCTTGAAGATCGACCTATGCTACTTCCAGGTTCAACGCTGCCAAACAAAGGATGGCAATAACTAAAACTTCGATACTCAAATGTATTCACTCAAAGACTTTCAAAAAAAGAAAATGATAGAAATACAACATATTCGATTCTTACCCTGCCACAAGGACGTTCTATTAAGGAAAATTGAACATTGTTTACTTTGGGCATAACTCTCATGGTTTTGCTTTTGGTCACTCCAAAAGACCTCATATCAATGAAGAATGCTATCCTTTCTTATATACCCATGATCTTCCCCTCTCCTAACCGATGTGGGACTTTGGTCGTACTCCTTGCACTCCCAACACATTCGTGACCTCCTCTCGTCGCTCTCGGATATTCGCCTCCATGTTGTCGAATTGCCCCCAACTTGAGGGTGAATCATTTAATTCGATGAATGAGTTAGTTTCGTTGCAATCTTAAAATTGGGAAGTTGAAAGCAACCCAGGAAGAATTTGCGTTCTTCCTTCGATGGAAAAAAAGATCACCATAGCCATAGCAACTCTGAAGTCGCCTTATTCGACTATATATATTATAGGTAAGAGGGGCGGAACGCAAACCACCTGTAGATATCATTATGTCATTGGTTTTAGTCATCGTCATCACTGACCTGTAGAAAGAAGAAAGCCAAAAGAAATCTTTGCCGACATTGAATTCTAGAATTTTAGGTCTTACTCGATTATTTTTTCATTCAAATCTTTTTCATCTAATTATTTATTTCCCATTTTTTTTTTTTGGGTTGATTTGTTGTTATTTAGGAGGAATAGCCAACTAATTTCTTATTTATATATGCTTTTGTTGGAAGCCCAATGGCTACCCTGTGCTAAGTTAATCCCAAGATACATGTTTGTTGTTAAACATTGACACATTTGGCTGTGTAACAAACAAATTACAACTAAAATATAGCTAACCAATATAAACAAAAGAATTTGTTACACCAGAATCTTGCATTCATGTGCTAGTGAGAGAATTGTTGATAATTTATATTTAACTTGAACTGTAGGGACCACTCTAAAAAGAGGGACCCACCAAAAATAAGCGTATGCCGTTTATCACGGCGAGTACACGGTATTCTTTAGTAAAAGGCGAAAGAATAGTTCGCTTTGTACTCACCGCACGGCTCCGTGAGTTTGAATATTGAATATCGCTGTCTTTATATAGGTGCTGGAAGAGTTCCCAAAATTGCCTCTGTCCGATGTGGGATTTTCACCTTCTATGTTCAGACAAAGCGTATGATAGACATTCTCTCAAACAACCTTATTCGAACTTCGAAGTATCAAAACTCTTTTATCTTTTAGTAAATAAATAAATAAATAATACAAAAAATATATATAAGATATAAATATTAGATAAAATTCCACACTATTTAGGAAGACAATCATACTAACTTTTAATTTGATGAATTTGATTAATTACTTTTTGTAATTTGTTAAGTGTTGCAATCAGTCTCTTTATTGTTGAATTACGATTTAATTGGACTTTCATAACTTCACATGTGACTCACACGTGAATAGAGAAAGAAAAATTTCTCATTGACAGATTTGGAAAAGAAACACAAAAGTTTTACGTTCTATGGAGAGAAAAAAAATACATAGAGAAATTTTTTGTCGTTCAACCCTAATTTCTTCTAAAGGTTCGTGAAGTTAATAGTATCGAACATTTTTGGAGTCTGTCACGCGAGAAAAATGATTTTCTACTCACGTATGAAGTCGTGAAGTCCAATCAAATGATAATTTAACAACGAAATGACTAATTGCAACAGTTAACCAACTTCAAGATATAATTGATGTAATTTTCTCTCAATAGGGTATAGACATGACTCTAGACTTGACTCAATATATTACGTTTCAAATTAGAAAACATACAACAATACAGTTCATGGTGCTGTTTAATTTACTTTAAATTCTTGTATCTTATTAATTAGGATTACTTGAGGTTTTATTTGAGAAGTCAATTTTGTCTTTTGAACATGGATTGTTCAATTTCATATCACAAGTTTCTTAATTCATAATGTGAAACAATAAACTTTATATTAATTATTATAAATGTCAAACTCACAAACTAAAGGTAAGTTACACCAATTTCACCTCTTAAACTTATTCATTTGCATGGTTTTAATCCAAACTTTATGTAGTCATCTGATTTTCTTCTAAACTTTTTTAATGTCTAAGACAGTTTCAAATGTGTTACGAAAAATTGAACAACAAAAGAATAAAAATGCAAGAAAATTTATACAAAATTTACGTGGTTCACTAACGTTGTGTTAGCTACATCCACAGACAGAAGGGAAAAAACAATTATATTGCGAATATGAGAGAATTACAACAATGACAGACTAGGGGCGACAGAAGTCATTAAAAAATTTATATATGACACTTGATCTAAAATACATAATGGGCTAAAGCCCAATATAAACATTGAATGGTAAAATTCAAGACAAATTTTTGTTCGAGAACGAGACTCCGTACCGAGTCAGTCGTAACGGATCATAACAGATTCAAGTCATTTTAACCGTTGTAATATATCGAAAATATATTATTCTATATTGGATAAGAGAATTTATTACATAGAGATTTATACACGGTTGCTATGACAAGTAAGGAAGGAATAACGAAAATAATGACAGGATAATTACATGACAAATAAGGAAAGGATAATGTCAATTAAGGAAATGAAATTTCTTAAATTACGTTAACAATAACATAACACAAATTTTCTTATTTTCATTATTTTTTAAAAACACGTTTGGTCCCAATTTAAAAACTTTACATTTGAATATTAAAATATAAAATTTGGGTTTGGTTGTGAATTTAAAATTGTTTTTGCACGCAAGAACAAAGAAGATAGTCGATCTATGCTCAAATTGGTTATCATTGTCAAGTTTATTTTGTCAAACCGAACATAGCTCAATTGACATAAAGTTGTGTTTGACTGAGAGGTCATGAGTTTAATACCTCCACTCCGAACAAAAATTATAATTTCAAAAACCACAATGACACCTCCAGTAACCAGTCACCCAACTAAAACCACAAATAATTGTGTTTTTTTTTTTTTTCTTATCAACTAAAGCCAACTAGGAGAGACAAAACTTCCCCACTCATAATTTTCTTGCTCATGAACACATCTTGATTCATTTTAAATTTTAAAAATAATACTTCTCCATGAAGACACATTTTTATGGCCACAAATTTTCAACATTTTTTTTTTTGTTGGAAGGAAGAGGAACGGTTGAAGGAAGAATAATAGGAGGGAATTACTTGAAACGAAAGAGGAATGAGAGAGAATATTGGAAATCACAATTAAGAGTAGATCCGTCATTTTCTAAATTTAGGCTTCCAAATCCAAAACGAATGAAAATGACTAAAAGTTGTTTCTGATTTCATGGGTCTAATTTTAAAAATAATTTTTAAAAAAAAGCTAAAAAATATATTAAAAAAAAAAAAACTGGCCTTAAATCTTAAAACCTTAAAAGTATAAAACAAAACAAACACTAATTATTAAACAAAATTATTGTCAATAAAGTCAGGATGGCCGAGTGGTCTAAGGCGCCAGACTCAAGTTCTGGTCTTCGTGAGAGGGCGTGGGTTCAAATCCCACTTCTGACATTATTATTTTTGGTGTCACAACATTCACTCGAACATGGCCAACCTTACGGGAAACTCAAGCTATTATACTCTTTCGAGACTCTTTGTGGTATGGTCGGACTTTTCTTTCATCATCAATTGAGCTTCATTTATGCGGAACTAAGCTTCACTCAATCATACACGTCGTCGTACGTGTATCTCTCTCGTTTGCAACTCCAACTGACTTGCTTCTATTGGCATAGTGCATGAATTATTGATCTAGAAGTCAAAGGTTGGAATGGACCACCCCATATGTTATAAAAAAAATGTTTTCAAAATCGAAGTAAAAAAAAAAAAAACTTTAAAAGAAATGGAATTTGGGTAATAATGCAAATTTTTTTTGTTTAAGAAAGGTAAAAAAATTGTAAAGAAATAAGCAAAATTTCAAAAACAAAACTAAAACTAAAACAAAAATCATGATGAAAGATTAAATTCAGAAAACTTAAAACAACTCTCCTCCTCCCACCTTCTTTCTGCCTCATTAGCCGAACCTTTCCTCCACCGGCCACCCGTTCTTCATCTTACATTTTTCTCTCTTCAGATATGTTTACTTGGATAAAAGTAAGATCATATCTTTAAAGAGTGAAGGATTGTTATACTTCAAATTTAGTTAGGGATAAATATAATACAGATACTCTTTAAATTAAGATCACTAATTTTCATTTATGTTCTATTTATTTCCCAAATGACAACTCAATCAAAATTAGGCTCAAATTACTTACCAGCCTTTCATATTCCTCCCAAATTCAAAAAAAAAAAAAAAAAAAACTAAATCCTAAGCGATAGTTTTCCCCACGACGCTTCTTCTCGTGCAAGTACACCAAAGTAGCGACACACAGCGGGCACCTGTAAAAAAGAACCAAGTTAGCAAAGCAAAGATGAGGCTTAAGCTATCGATAGACATCCCAAAATATAGTTGTCAAAGGAATTAAGTTGAGCATAAAATAAAATAAATCAATTATTGCATCTCCAATAAACTTTGAATTTTGGTTGTATGTAGTTAGTTATTATAGTTAATCTTGTTAGCTAACCTAGATAGGATTCATTACAACATTTATGTGAAAATGACGGAAGCCGCTAAAAAAGAAAGAAGCACACATCCTGCACCTTCAGAAAGAAGCACACATCCTGCACCTTCATTTATGAAGCACTACGCTCCTCTCCTACTTTAACCTTCAGAAAGAAGCACACATCCTGCACCTTCATTTATGAAGCACTACGCTCCTCTCCTACTTTACTTACGAAAGACTACTTTCCAAGCAAAGTGAATTACTGAAAAAAGAGGGGAGTGGGAATCAAGCTCATACCCTAAAAAATACTCTTAAAAAAAAAACAGCTCGGGGAGTGGGAATCAAGCTCATACCCTAAAAAATACTCTAAAATGATCGATCTATGCTACTTAAGTTCAACGCTGCGCCCAATGAGTACCACCAAGGGTGGAGTTAGTCCCGAGTGCATGTTTGTGGGATAAACTGTGAAACAATTAAAACAAAGTCACAAATTAAAATAAAGTTACAAATCTGATCAAAAGATTTTGCTACACCAAGAATAATTTTGCAATGAAACTGTGGTAGTTTGAGAATTTTTTAAAACTTATATTGTAGGGACCACTCCAGAAAAGAAGGGACCCACCAAAAATAGGCGTATGCCGTTTATCACGGCGAGCACACGGTATTCTTTAGTAAAAGGCGAAAGAATAGTTCGCTGTGTACTCACCGCACGGCTCCGTGAATATGAAGATGTGATATCGCTGCCTTTATATAGGTGCTGGAAGAGTTCCCAAAATTAACTCTGTCCGATGTGGGATTTTAAGCTTCTATGTTCAGATAAAGTGCATGATAGACATTTTCTCAAAGGACCCTATTCGAAGTATCAAAACTCTTTCTATCTTTTAGTAAACATAAATATAAATAATAAATAATACAACAAAAATAATATATATATATATATCTATATATATATATAAATATTAAATGTTAGGGATAATGGCACAAACCAACCATTTTTTTTTACGAACTAAACCGAAACAAAGCCCCTTGGACTGCCAATTATTAAAGACATAAAAAAGCTGGCGGGAACAGAATCCTCCCACTGAGCCGAAAAGTGAGCCTTCATCGCTCTTGAGGCTATCTGATAGGTCATAACATTGGTCAGTCAAAACAAATGGGTGAAGGAGTGCAAATGTGGTGATGTCAACACTAGTTGAACAAACCACCTTTAAATATAAATATGTTACAATCACATTTTTTAACTTTTAATTTTATCAATCACTCTCGTAATTTGTGGAGTGTTGCAATCAGTCTCTTCGCTGTTAATTACCGTTTAATTGTACTTCACGACTTCACATGTGACTCACACGTGAATAAAAAATGACAAACTTGTTATTTGTAGATTTGGAAAAAAAAACAAAAGTTTTACGTTTTAGGAAGGAAAAAAAGGTGCATAAAGGAAAAAAAATTCGTTCAATCTTTTTTTTAGTTCAACTTGAAAGTGGGGAATTCAAACCTCAATTAAGCTATGCTCGATTTGACATTCAATCCTAATAACAAACATTTTTCAAATGACTTCCTATGTTGAAATACAAATAAAACTTCGCAGTGGCTAGATAAGGAAAAAATCATGAGTATATAAAGTGATGATAACTACCTCCAATGGTATGAGACATTTTTTACGAAACCAAAAGCAAAGTTATAGTTGAAAGTTGTGAAATTCAATCAAATGATAATTTAATAGTGACTTAACAAAAGAAAATTGATCAAATTAAAAGTTTAAGGATATTATTGTAATAAATCTTGTAATTTAGAGGTAGTTGTTGCAATTTTCCCTTATATGATGCGTATAGACTTACTCTTATCTTTTCTAGAATACACCTGACTCAATTATAAAAAAAAATATATATATATTACGTATCAAATTAGAAAACATACAACAATAAGTTTCATGGTGCTATTTTATTTACTTTAAATTCTTGTATCTTATTAATTAGGATTACTTGGGGTTTGGTTTGAGAAGTCAAGTTTGTCTTTTGTACATGGATTGTTTAATTTCATATCACAAGTTTTTTAATTCATAAGTTGAAACAATAAAATTTATATTAATTATTATAAAGGTCAAACTCACAAACTAAAGTTAAAGTTACACAAATTTCAACTTTTAAACTTATACATTTGTATAGTTTGAATCCAATAATTGTTTGTTTCGATGTTTTTTAGGGTGTCAGTATGAAAATAACTTTCTCATGATTATGTTTATATTTGGTACGTGGGCTTCAACAGGTTGTCCGTGAATAACCTATTCTCAGACATCATTTTTTTTTTTTTTTTTATCTATTTCTATGCCCTTTCATTCATGACTTTCTTAAAATGCCTTATTTTTTTTTTTATATATATAAAATTTATATTATTTAAGTATATAATCACGTTGATTGTAGTTAAATAACACTTATTAAAATTTATATTATTTAAGTATATGAACCAGAATCGCATAAGTTATTATGTGATAGTTATGCGATCACATAGGTTACTATGTGATTCTGGTTCAGCTATGGCATAAGTTGTTACTTCTCATTGCAGTTGTGGCGTTCATCTACATAGGGCTTGATTGCATAGATAATAATTTGTGCAAAGGGAAATAATTTAATAATTAGATGTAGCTAATATAAAATAGATAATAATTTATATTATTTATTTGAATTTATTTTATTTAATTATTTATTCATATTTATAATATAATAAAATTCATATTCCTCCTAGTAATCACACCAAATACAGATTTAACATCTATTTTTATAAATATCTAATGTCATTATAATGCACAATCAAATACAGACATTTTTTATTCCCATCAATTTTATTCTCAGATCTTTTATTTTTAGCAATTTTATTCTTAAACATATCATTTTCATGCAATTTTTTATTCTCACGCATCTACAAATCCTCAAACCAAACGACTCCTTTGTAGCTACGTGATATTTTCCTCAACTTTTCTAATGTACAAGGCAAATTATAATGTGTTAAAAAAAATTAACCGAGACTATTTTATAGAGTGTGTTAAACGGCATGTCGATTGTATTAATTTTAAGATTATTTTTATTCTTAACGGTCCACGTTATAGTTTCCAGCCTTCAATGTCATTTTCCATATAAAAATAAAATTAGACCCGAATCTAATTATTAAATAAATAAAGATCTACTTGGTATTCGAAGAATATGCATTTGTTTTGTAATCTAGATTCTGTTTTTTAAAACTGTTTTCAGATTTTGAAAACGAAGATATATATTTTTTTTTTTTAAGTATTCAGATTTTGAATCAATCGTAATAATAAAATAAGACCCTAATCTGATTATTAAATAAACAAACCTTAGCTTATGATCATCACAATTCTCCCCTTAAAATCTGTTGGACTTATTCCAATCAAATTAACTGTATAATTTAATTAAACAAATGGTGGTGTTTGAGGACAGTGCAAGTTACCCTATTAATAATTTTTTATTAGAATAAAATAATTATTTTAATTTCATCAAAACTTTCAAAATCCTCTTAAATTTCTCTTAACAATTGAACTTTTTATTTATCTACATTTTTTAAATGGTGTTGATGTGTTATTTTGTTGTTGACTAAATCCCACAAACTAGAATATTATATTCCCTTAAGATTTGTACTTCTTCATTTCTATTATGCTTTGTAATGTGAGATTGATTTTTTATTTTATTTTATTTTGTAGTCTGTTGAAGAATTTGCAAATATTTGAGGACTTAAAATTAATATTTTATGTTAATGTTTTCTAGGGTACTTTGAAATGAGAAACTGACAGAAAAATGCATCTTTCATGTATTCAAAGATCTTGGAGCTTCTTTGAAGGAAGGAATGTTATGATAGGTTGCTATTATTATTTATTTATTTTTTTGCAACGGTATTTTAATAAATGCGAGGATTGAACCCATGACCTTTTGGTCACGGACACAACCTTATGCCAATTGAGCTATGCTCGGTTTGGCGAAAAAAATTTGCTATAATGCAGTTAAATATTTTAAATCATCCATGCCCCGTTTGCACGGTGCAGGATCAATCAACCCCCACTCTAGGCTATCTAGAGGATCAATCAACCCCCACTCTAGGCTATCTAGGTGATGCGCTCACTCACCCGTTGCACCAAGTGGTTGTTTGATAATTTTTAAGAAAATCTGCCATAGGGCAGAATCGAACCCCCACTCTCTTCGTTACCAAAAAAAAAGGAAGGAATGTTATGTGTTTTTTTTTCTTTTTTTAATAAAACCCAACTTGTTCTTATAGTCTCTCTTTAGTTTCAAATTTATTAAAAACATATGAGTTTAAATAATTAGTTTTCTAATAAAAGAAAATTCTCATTCAAGCTATTACAATAGTTCAAATTATATGTATTAATAAATTTAATAGAAGAAAAATTATAGTCAATTTAGTATGATTTTATACACTATATGCGGTGAGGTTGTATTTGAAAATAGTATGTAGATTATAGTATGATTCCATACACTATATGCTGCCATTATGTACTTTCCATTAGAACTTGCACCTTAAATTTTTAGGTTGAACTTGTTAACTTTTACTTTAAAACTTTAGAAAATCAAATTTTATCATAGTATGTATCAATTTTTATTCTAGACTTTCAATTTCATCAAATTGCATCTTATAATCAATAAGTGTTGCAATCTTTACTTTAAACTTGAAAATATGTTGCAAATTTTATCTTCCAATAGATTTTCTTTTAGAAAATATTCAATGAAAATATTTTTACATAAGGATCAAACATATTAGTTGAGACTATGTGGCGAAGAAGATTCGAACATCTACATTTTAGTCTGGCGAAGAAGATTCGAACATCTACATTTTAGTCTGGCGAATACATCTACATTTTAGTCTGGCGAAGAAGATTCGAACATCTACATTTTAGTCTGGCGAAGAAGATTCGAACATCTACATTTTAGTCGAGAGAAACATGGGGTGGACAATATATATCTTAATCGGCTTAAATCGGAAAAAAATTATTATACATCAGTTCATAAAAATTAGTACTATATATATAAATATATATATTATATCAAATCAAGTACTCAAACTATAATTCAAATATAAACAAATTATTATACATCAGTTCATAAAAATTAGTACTATATATATATTATATTAAATCAAGTACTCAAAATATAATTCAAATATAAACAGTTAAATTCACCTTTGAAAAAAAATTAAAGTTGAATTATTGTAGGGACCACTCTAAGAAGAGGGACCCACCAAAAATAGGCGTATGCCGTTTATCACGACGAGTACACAGTATTCTTTAGTAAAAGGCTTTGTACTCACCGCACGGCTCCGTAACTGTAAACGAGGGGCGCTGGTGGGTTTATATAGGCGTTGGACGGGTTGAACAAAATTGCTTCTTTTCGATGTGGGAAATTCTCAGCAAGTTATTTCAATTACTTTATAAAATTTGAACTCCCCTTTGTTAAAAACTTAAAATTATTATATTTGTAATTCATTTATTGACTGCACTTTTTGATATCATCTTTTTTCTTTTTCTTCCCCAACCAATTTTATTTTGTTTTTTTTTTTAAAGTACTATTCATGGTTTATGAATTTGGTTTCTATAATTTGTTTTTAATTTCAATCTAATTCTATCATCTACCTTAGTATCTAATTAGTTCTTAATGGTCTTTGTTATATGTAAAAATGGACTAACAAAATAGATCAGACTGAAAATCGATCCAGATTTACATTAACTTAAAGAGGAAAGATCTATCGCACAAACTAGTCCAAATCCCAAATTAATCTTGAAAAAGCTAGTGATGGACCAAATAACTAAATGAGCAGGGTCGGCTGAGAAGTACCAAAGTTGAAGTCGACCCCACCCTAAAAGGAGTGTCAGACAAATGTTCAATTAGAGGCCTAGAAAGGCACCCATTATAGGCCAATAGCCCAAAGACAAAAATCGGCCATGTCGAGGTCAATCCTACCTAACCAGATCAATTTTCTTAGATCAAACCTGGGAGAATAAGGGAAGACGTTTACGTACCATTAGAAATACCACCAAACTCCTAAAGAGAAGGTGAGTTTATTATACACACTTTTAAAAGCTTGCTACAACAATACTTTGATTATAACTTAGGCACTGCACTAGTGTTTTTTCTTTTAATATTTGTCTTATAGATGATCTCGTCCTTCAAAGTACAAATTTTACGGTTGAAAACACGTAAAATCAGGCGACATTTTCTATCCAGATTTTAGCATCAACAATCTTAAAAGATTTAGTTTTATAATTATGTGATATTTAAGCGGTGTTTTTTGTTTTAGTTCACCGTCTACTTATGTATCAAAGTTTTGTGTTGAGTAAATAATATAGAAAAATTGTGGGTTTCTAGGTGAGTAAAAACGGTTTATAAAGACATGTTTGGCCGACAATCTGAATTTTGTTTTATATTTTCAAATTAGTTGAGTCCAACGAATATGTGTTTGGTATGCAATCTGAATTATATTTTTGAAAATTATTTTCGAATTTTGTGATCCAAAGTGTAAATTTTGAAAACCACTTTTTTTTGTTTTCCGCGTATCCAAATTTTGAATTTAAAATTTTAAAAAATTATATTTGAAAGGTAAAATCTTTAATAAAAACGGTATTTCATATTATAAACTTAATTTATTTCTGTTAAATTAAAATATGTATAAAATAATATATTATAAAATATATAATATTGTGAAATAATAATTATACACACAATATATAACATAAAATATGTGCATAAATTAATTATTTATAGTTTACCTTCTTTTAGTTAGATGGTGACTACAATTAGTTTTATGAATTTTTTAAAAAAAATTAACACATTTTGAAAAATTAGTTGAATTGAGATTTAAGTTCTAAATTGGTTACCCAAACACATATCTAAAAAGATAAATACAACCCTATGCTGTTTTCAAATTTCTATTTTGAGATCGCATGCTAAACATGTACTAAATTACTTGTGAGATTCAAACAAATTATAAGGGACCATATTAAAACTTTTTAACCATGAGATCAAATTAAAATGAAGAGTCTCAAAGGCTCAAACTATTGGAGATCATATTGGAGCTTTTAAAGTTAAAAGATGTCACATTGAAATTAGGTCTAAATCACAACAAAGACCAATATTAGTAATTTAACTTAATAAAAATATTTTTTCACAAAGATATTTAATTGATTAATCTGGAGAGGGAGAATCGAACATATGACATCTTGGTCATTAATAAAACATTTTAAATAGTTGTACGAGTGCAGGATCGAACTCTCACCCTGAAAAAATTTGGGTGGTACTAAAACATTTAAAATTGATATACACAAGTGCATGATGGAACCCTTACTTTTAAAGAATTTAGACGAAATATAAAACATTTTAAATCGGTACACAAGTGGAGGATGAATTCCCACCGAGAAATAGTGCAGAGAGTTTAGGTTATAGAATCCATTGATGAGCTTCTCTATTGGTTCAATTTCTTTCTCTGAATCGGGAAGGTAAAACACTGCCAACGAAATCTCTCCCTCTATGAGTTCGTCAATACTCTATGAACTGGACTCTTGAATATCCCATTACTTGCAATCTGCAATGTTTAACAGTGATTTTAAAATAAGTACTTTCTTTGTGTTTACCTCTGCTTGATCCCCAATGCTGACAAGAAGAGCATCGGAAACAATAATCGGTGCATTAAACCACTCATTGCCTTTCAAGAACTGAAGACCTTCTACTTCCTTTTCCTTGTCCTGCAACAAAATGGTGATTGTTGATCCGTCGGCGTGTGGCTTAACACCGAGAACAAGATCGGGATTTCGACATCGAGGGTAGAAGCTGAATCGTGCATCGAGTTTAAATCGCTTGCCAAATTGTTCGAGAAAGCTATTCTCATCTAAATTCACCAATTACTTCCCTACATTGTTGATAACAACACAATGTTTTCAATGTTTTTTTTTAATTTCGTTTTCAAAATGATGAAAATACGGATACATCTTTAAAAAAAAAACAAATAGGAGATAACAAAAAAATTGATCAATCCACTACCAAAAAAAAAATCAAAAATCAAAAATTGTAAATAAGAATTATTTAGATCAAATTATTTTTTCTTTATAAAATAAAATTTTACTAATTACATATTAATCTTTTGCTTTAATAGTTTTATTATTAGGATTTGATATGAAACTATGAAAAATGAGAAGAAAAAAAAAACAAGAAAAAAAAATGTCTCGATCAAATGCTATTAATTAGGAATCATTTTCCTCTCATTTTATTCCCCATAATTTAGTGTTATGGTTTTGACTCTGTCTAATAATTTGAATTTTATCTTAAAAAGTTGACTTTCCACACCAATAAATAAAATACAAGTTGGTTATATAAAGTTTTTTACTTTTTTTTGGTCAATAATTGGCCATGAACCAAGCATTATATATATATATGTATATATATATATATATATATATATATATATGAAAAATATAATATTGCATTAAGTCATGGGGAGTTTGAGGGTATTCTCTAGTCTACTCAGTGTGAGTTCGATCATGCACATATGCAGCTATTTAAGCTAATATGAACATAGTCCAACTGACATAATGTACAAACTATAGTGACCAAGACGTCACAAGTTTGAATCTTTCATTCTAAATCATGAGAAATTTTTCATATTAAAATGATACATCATAATTTATATGTGGTGTAGATTCTCCTTTGATTTTTTTTCATCGATGATTAAGTAGTTAATTTGTATGATATGTAGTTTGATCAAGTCAAATTTTGTTATAAATTATTTTCAAAATTATTGTTTATTATGTATATAAGGAGACAAGAGTGATAAGAATTTTGTAATCATTCTTCTTCATCTTATAAACTGCATTTTTTTTTTATAGAAATTGTTTTGAATGTTCCACTCTTTAAAAAAAGTTTTCATTAGTCTTTTAAGAGAAAAATTAGGTCAATTTTGACATTAGAAAACTTTGGTTATCTAATTCAAATAAGATTAATATAGAACTTGTTTAATGGTTTGTTGAACCGTTTCTTGCTTTTAAAAATAAATATCGAATGAACATATATTTTTTTTAGTTCAACAATTTGTGGAGGTAAAAATTTAAACTTCTAACTTCTTAATCAATATATGCTCAAGTTGACATTAAAAATATGTTAGAGATGAAAAAATATTATTATTATGTTATCGTAGACGATAATAATGCAAGTTGAAATAGAAAAAAAGAGGCATCCTGAAGAAATATATATAATCTAACTTTCAATTAAGCAATATCATTCTAATTTAGTTTCATAATTAAAATATTAAAAATTGATTAACGAAGTTTAGATAAATTTTGTCAATAACAATGAATTTTGTTCATTTTTTTGTCAGTTTGATTTTTTTTTCTTGAGAATTTATATTTCTAACCTCAATACATACATGTCAATTCACGTTGAACTAAACTTAAACTTACTTTAGCGTATAATCAGTTTGATTAAAGTTTAAACGCGTAGTCCATTTGATTCTCCAAAAATTCATCATTAGTCTTTATTATCATGGAAGCAATATAAATGTACTAGGTTTGGAGTTGATTTTAAGAAAAAACAAAAATTAAAAATTAAATAATAATAATAATGATTGGACCAATATTGTTTAGATCAAATGTAGTGTTCTCCAGGCTATTAATAACTATTTGATTTTTAAAAAATTATTTTATAAACATTACTTTCATCTAGTTTTCTTGTTTTGTTTTTACTTTTTATTAATTTTTTTAAAAATTCAAACTAAATTTTAAAATATAAAATATATATATATATATATTTTTTAAAATTTAGCGAGAATTCAAATATTCTCTTAAAAAAATAAAAATTATTATAAAAAAAATTGAGAAAATAAGCATAATTTTAAAAAACTAAAATAAATTATATCAGTGGAATACGATTTCAATGTTTAATAACATTGATTTTTACAAATTATTTTATAAGTGGTCAATTTGAACAAATAAAATCGTCAAATTCAATTCTACTTAATAATTGATTTCGTAAGTTGTTTTTTTATTTTTTAATCAAAAGTTGGTTTAGATTAAAGAAGAGAGAAAAAAAAAGTTTGAATGTATTTTTTGTTTTCCTAAACCACCCATAGATTTATTTTTTCAATATCACAAATTCAAATATAGAAGTACCCATTTAAACCTAAACCTAACTGAATGACAATTACAAAATATTTTAACTAATTAAGGTATATTCGGACTTAAACCCCCCACAAATCAATTTAAACTCCATTTGGGATAAGTTGAAAGTCATTCCAAAATAATTTTAACCGTTTTGTATGTTTAGTAAAATTGATTCTTAAATAATTTAAATAAAGTAATTTTAAAAATATTTTTTTATTCTAATTATTTACAATTTAACTAATCTCATTTCATCATCTTTTTAAATTTGATTTAATGCTTTTTAATTATTGTTATTACTTTTTGTTTTTATTTAAACTAAAGTTAGATTTTGTTTTGCACCTTCATTTTTAACGGATTAATTAACATTTTCTTCCTAATTAACTTGACAAATAAAAGAGAGAATTTTTTTCTTCTTCTTCTCTCGAGCATCTGACCTCTTGGTCGAAACGAGGGTATAGAGATATGAACGACCTCAAACCTCAAGAGGTAGTAGTAGTACCTATCAAGTATTGTTGGTTATGTTCACTTTGGCATGTCCGTTAATTATGCTCATGTGGGTCAATAGAAGCTATTTTCAGACATTATTTTATTTGTTTTTCTTCTTAATAATAATATCTTCTCTCGTTTTTTTTAAAAGGTAAATTACATTTTTGATCCATGAAGTTCAAACTCAACATTTGTATTCGTGAGGTTTGTATTTGGTAACGTTTTTGATCATCCGTCAGTCTTTCTGTTAATCCCTAATTAAAAGCTGGCGTGACACCTATTTTTTTTATTGATTTTTTTAATTATTAAAATAAAATATAAACATTTTTTATTTTTCTCTCAATACTTCCTCCCTCTTCTCCTCTCTCCCTTCTTCTTCCTCTCGTATATGGTCACTGGCGTACCATAGAGAAATGAAGAGAGTGGTATGAATGGAGAAATTAATTAAGAAGAACCAACATGAATATAATTCGATAGTTATGACATTTTTACTTCTTTTAAGAGGTCGTAAATTCGAATCCTTCATTCCACACCTATAATGTAATATTGTTTAAAAAATATACAAAGTGATCATACATTTGGTTACATATTTTTCTTAATCATTTTCAAATATAATGATACTATCTTGGGTTGGTTGCACAAATAGCAATCAGGCCCAAACTAATTGCAAATTTAGTAAATTTTAAAATGTTTTGTAAATATGGCAAAAAAAATCTGTTTCTATCACTAATAGACTTTATCATATCACTGATAGACTTCTATCCGTGATAGACTATTATCACTGATAAACTATTATCACTGACAAAAATCTATAAAAATGTGAGGTGATTAGTGATAGATTTCTATCAACCATAAGATATCAGCGATATAAATTGTCATATCCGTAAAATTTTTAAAAACATGTTATATTTCTAATTATCTTATTCTAAATTGATATCAATTATAATTTCCCTACTATCTTACTTCTTTTAAGATAGTATGTTATTTTTGTTATCATCAACAAAGGGTCATTCTTAATCATTTTCAAATATAATGATTTCTTTCCTTAAAATTCGTTGGATTATTATACATTGTCAAGCTTTTTTATATTCTCAAAATATATCTGACTTTATTTCTTTATAAATTTTTTTTATATAAAATGAACCTCATTTCCTTGAGATACATACGTGTCATGGTCAAGATTGAAAAGCATGACCATGATTATATTTTTTTTTCTTTAATTTCACGAGTATTGAAAAAAATTAAAAATTAAAGCACTCATAGAAATTTTGCTGTTTGCTCCTTTACAAAATAAAATATTGAAATTAGAAAGAAAAAATAAATTCGAACCCCCTATTTTTAACCAAAAAAAAAATCAATTTAGATGGCATAAATATCAATCAAGCCTAATGTCAAATATAACCAAATATAAAACATTTTACAAATATGAAAAAAAATCAATAATAGTCACTGATAGACTACTTTCATTAATATTCATTGATAAAATGGTTATCACTGGTAGACTACTAGCCCTTGACAAAATTTTATAAAAAAACTATCAGTAGCTATCACTTATAGTTATTGATCTGTGATAAAAAAAATTGTTATATTCGCAAATCTAAAAGTGTATCAATTTACACACTTTCATTTAGGATTTTATTTAAAAAACGTGGAGACTTATAATTTTAGCAATTAAACCCTTAAACTTTAATAAATAAATTAATTGTATGAAAGTTTAGGAATTTAATTGATAAATTATAAGTCTCCACACGTGTAAAACTATCAATTTTTTAAGAGAAGGTGTAAATTGATAAAAAAAAAAAAATTGAGTTTAAATGAATACCATCGTTAGTTTAGAATTTTAATTGATACAATAATATAATTTGATTTTTATTTGATTTTATTTTAAGTGGACTAATATTGGGTTATCTGGTTTCCTTTAAAATGAGTGGGAAAGGGTATCTAGCAGTAATCTCTTACTACTTGACCGAGTTGACTTACTAAACTCAACATTAAATGCAACTTTTAAAAAACAATCTATGACTTAGCAAAATCTAATTTTTAAGTTTTGTTTTTTTTTTTTTTTTTTTTGAGTACTAGTTGTTAGGATAAGAGATTTTTAAATATATTTATAATATAATGATATATAATACTTTCTATAGAAAAGTCTACATCAATATGATTTTACCTTTGATTTCTTATCCAAAAAAAACACCATAACATGAGTAGTATTTTTTTTTTTTTTAGTTCAATAATTTGTAGGAATCCATCTATCAACTTTTAAGATGATAGTTTGTACATTTATCCGATAAATAATATTTGAATTAACAATATTAATAAAAGTGTTGTCATTAACTAATAAATAATATTTGAATTAACAATATTAATAAAAGTGTTGTCATTAACTATATGTTCAAGATCTTTCCATTTTCTAACGTGTACTTGACTATAGTATACACCAAATCAAAATTTATAGTTTTAAAAACTCTAATTTAATTCTCATAGTTTTAGTTTAATTTGGTTAGTATAATTTTTAAAATTTTCAATTTAATTAGTATAGTTTAATCAAACCTCACAATTCATTGGTAGCATAAACAAATTGTTATTATATTCTACATTTTCAATTAACATCCTAATTAACTGGCATTTTTTATTTAACTCACTATGTGTTAACTTACTAAATTATAATTATTCATGACTAAGGAAAACATCATACAAATAAAAAATGGTTTAGAAATGTGTTACGGGCTACCTCAGACTAAGGTCAACCGTTGACGTCACGATCCGCTTCTCCACGAAGTCGAGACCATGACACTAACTTCAGAAGACTCAACGATCTGGGACCGACCCCATGACTCTGAGGGTCCGGGCTTAACAACTCACCCGAGGATCCGCTGTTGCTAGGCTCCCTCTCGATCAACATGAGAAGTGGTCGACTAGACACCCTGACTCACCTGATGGGACGGTGGTACAGCAGCACCCCCAATCTCCTCGAAAATCAGGGGACGACAGTTAACCCATCATGCTAACGATGGATTTGTTTAAGCATCAGAGTCTTGTGGGCCTAGCCCCACACCAGTGCAAGTTTACATTTTCCTTCTTCACGCAGGTACCCTACCCCATCGTCGGCGACCGCCCGCGACAGAGCACACAGAGGTTTAGAGAAGTCTAAAATCTTGCGTCAACAAAATATACCACCAAAATCATAATAATTAAATCAAAACTGAACATGAAATACAAATAACATATATAATTGGAGCTCAAATCATAAAAATCAAATTGATAATTTTTTTTTTTTTTTAAATTTATTATAATATAACATCTAATTTGTTAAGAAGTCAATTCGAGTCTAACTCATAATCATCATCTCAAAAAATGTGGATAGTACGAAGAAAGTAAACATTAAAGACACAAATGTTTGTGTCGAATAATATAATAAAATGACATCTTCATTGTAATTTCATAAAAAGCAAAGTTTGGTTTCAGTCTTTGGGACCAATGGAAAAATGAATAAACGAATGAAAATATGAAAAGGAATTTCCAGGAAAAAATAAAGTTGATTTATTTTTAATTAATGATCATTTTGCATCAGTGAAGTGACGTCGTTGCGACCATGTTGCTAGTCGCTTAGTTTGAATGTTAATGGAAGGAAGACCGGTCCGGTTCTAAAACCTACGTTATTTTTTTTCAGGAAAATAAAAAAAGAAATTATTTTCTTCCCCCACCAAACAACTTGAAATGTAAAATGTAAAATGTTAATTTTCAAAACTTTGAAAAATCTCTTTCTACTCATTTCAATTCTTGACATCTAATCTTTTATTTCTATTTTATATATATATATATATATATATATATATTTATTTTTTTTTTAAAAATTGCAATTAGTGTCAAATTCTAAAAATAATTATTTAACAGATGTAACCCATTTTGAAAAAAATTATAAAAATATAATATTTTATGGGTTGATTATACAAACAGCAATCACGAAAAAAATAATTACAAATTTGGCAAAATTTAAAACCTTTTGCATATATGACAAAAAAAAAATCAGTGGCTATCAATACTTTATGACTATTAACTTATATCACTAACAAAATTCTATAAAAAAAAATTACCGATAGACCATACTATCAGGAATAGAAATTGTCATATCTGTAATTTTTTTTTAATTATTTTACGTCTGTTACACCTTCTCATATTTTATTTAATTAATAAGAGGTTTGAATTCATAACTTTTTCATTAATGACACAATCTTATGTCAATGGAGTTATGCTCGATTTCGTAATAATTATTTTTTTTTATCCGTGATAGTCATTAATATATCTATTGATGTCATTAATTTTTGTCATTAAAATATTTTATATTTAGGCCGGATTTTTATTTATGTCCATATATATATATTTTTGAGAAGTTATATATATATATATATATATATTAATTTCCCAATTTTCTTCCACCTATGCCTTCTTCGTATTTTTTCGATGGTTTTCTATTTTGGGAATCTAAAAAAATAATATCTTAATTGTGTGGTTGTCCATCACAATATAACATGATGGTTTTCAACCCAAACAAAAAAAAAAAAAAATGGGCCTTGTGGATGAATTGACGGAATATTTGTACAGCATGATTTTTATCTTTTTATTGACGTCATCATCACTACCCTAAACATGAAGACACTATAGTCGTCTTCTTCGCAATCGTGTTCATTAATGACTTTTGACAAAAAGAGGGAGTTTGTTGATCACGAGAAGAGATAAAAAAAAAATTACGCTCTAAAAAATCGATTCATTTGACATTAAGACCCTCGAAAGCATCATCTATGCGAAAACCCCACCAATTCACTGCATCATAAAATTCAACTTTTTTTCCTTATTAGAAAAACATTTGGTATTGTTGATTCGAGTAGGTAATGGAAGATTTATCTTTAATTTTTTAAGTGGTGAGTATTAATTTCTAAAGAAATTATTAAAAAAATTCTTTCTATATTATTATTTTCTTTATTTATCAAAAAAAAAAATATATGAACAACTCTCTAGTCATGTTCTTGATAGATATGATTAAGTTTTGAAATGGATCCAAGTGTCAAATATATAGTGGTGTGGGTAACTTTCCTCTTTTATCTTAGTCCATTTGATGGTCAAGTCAAAGATGGATGACAAATAAATAATATAAAGCTTTAAAATCCCATATTTTTGTAATACCATATATCAAATAACAAATTTGTTTTTCTCATCAATATATATTTTACTTGTTTCTATCATCTATGTTATTAATAAAACTTACAATTAATATAAATTTTATACTCCTTTGTCAAATCAAATCATCTCAACTTTCGCCGACACCAATCTAACTCAACTCTATGAGCAAAATGTCTCAAGTTCTAATCTCTCTCTACATATTGTCAAAAACAAAACAAAAAATACTCAATCGTAAGGTTTTTTTTTTTTTTTTAATGAACATTTTTAATTTATTTTCCTTATTTCGATAAATTGTGAACAATTATAATTGCATTGAATAAAAATTTAATTTTTTTTTACTATCTTCTTCCTTGTATATTGATTATATATTGATTGTTAACGTTAAATATCAATTCTCGTATAAAAAAGAAAAAGAAAAAAAAAATCCCTACTTAGTTTCTCACCAAAATTTATTCTAATAATGAATAAAAACTTGATTAATGCTGAAGTTAAATAATGTTAATTGTCAATATGATCAGAACTAATTGTCATTTATTAATTTTTTTTTGAAGTCAGAGGTTCAAATCTTCATATCCTCATATTTGTTATACTAAAAAAAATCAATATCCTTAATTAACCTCACTATGAAGCGCTAACTTGTTTTTCAATATAGTCACACGAATGGAGTCCTAGTATTTAATTATCGAAATCCATTTAAGTAAATGAAGTTGCTCTTTTATAAGCAATTAAGCATGTGCCCGACTGGGTAATAACACAAACACAAATCGAGTTTTTAATTATTCCTAGACTTTTGCATAAGATACAAATTCAATCTCTAGTAAAAAAACGTTACAAATTATCTAAACGAGGAAACTTTGTAATAGATAAGTAAATCTATAAACCTTTAATAGGAGCTACAAACAATTTGGCAATTTGATCGATGGTATGAACTACAAGTTATGACATAATAGTCGTATATCACATAAATAATATTGAGTCAAAAAAGCATCAAAATATTTATTATTGAAAGCATGGAATTAGTTATTACTTTAATTTATGTCAATCATTAATTATGTAAATCAATTACCTTAGTTAAGTCACATCTACTAACTCAAATCATTCATGTCAACACGAGCATAGTTTAATGATAATTGATATATACTTTATTATCTTGAGTTCTAAAGTTTAAATTTTCATATCCGGGTTTTTTTTATATTAATAAAATACATAAATTTATACGATTAAAAAAAAAATCGTGCAGCATAACCCTATGTCTATATCCAAATTTTGAAACTTTCAGCATATGGACCACAACGTTACCCATAAATTAATTATTTATGGATATTCTAAGTGTTGCCGTTAATTTATTTTTGTGTATTATAATTTAATATTTTTTTTTTCTTAGAAAGTCATGAAGCCAATAGGTGATTTAGTCAAGTTCAACAGAGGAGACAAAAACAAACTAAACTCAAGCAGATTAAGAAATAGCCATTGGAAATTATTTAAATGAAAATTAGCTTATATTTCATATATATATATATATATAAATTCCTTATTTCAAATTATGACTTGTCATACAAGTCTAGTTTATTAGTAAATCAATCTTCTCAATATATCAAATACAGATTTAGCAAATTTATATTCTTTAACACAAAGGGAAAGCTTCATTATTTCAAATTTGTTTAAAAGGTTAAATATATATATTTTAGTTTTTAATGTATCAATTGTTTTTTAATTTAGTAGGTTTTATTGTTAGGTTAAACAAACACAAACATTAATATTATGCAATAGTAATTTAGAGAATCAAATTACCTACTTCAGTCAAACGTCTCGTTCCAAACTACTTAAACATTGAAGTTTCAAGCGTTTTAAGAGAGAGATATCGAGTCTATTTTCTTTGCTTGGTGCCTTGTCTCCATACTAATTGTTAGTCTACAACATCTCGTGATGAAGATATATATCTATTGTCTTAATCAAGACCTTGTTAAAGGAACATATTTTCAATTTTATGGACAAATATGTCCAACTCATCAAATTAAAATCATGGGTAAGGTATTGCATTTTACAAAATAAATATATTTTAAAGTCAAATATACAATTTCAAATGTTTAATAGAATAATAAATGCTTTGATTAACAAAACACATTGAAAGCGAATAACAAAATTATATGTAATGTCAAAGTCTCAACATAGCATAGTTTCAATGGTTAAAACACTTTTTTTTTTTTTTTTTTTTTTTTTTTTTTTTTTTTTTTTTTTTTTTTTTTTTTTTTTTTTTTGGGTATCCAATCCTCACTCCATATTTGTTAAACTAAATAAAACAAGACTAAGTTACAAGGTGAATTAGTTCATGAGTTTTATGTTTGTATCTGATAAGTCTCGAAACTTTATGCCAAACCGAGCATAGCTCAATTGGCATAAGGTTGGGCCTTTGATTAAGAGGTCATGAGTTTAATCCTTCCATTAATTAAAATATCGTTGCAAAAAAAAAACAAAATCTCCAAACTTTCAATTTTGTTTTTAACAGGTCATTTACATATTCAAGATTTTTTTTTAAGAATTAACTAATTTATTAGACATAAAATTAAATTGGGTGTCTGTTAGACCCAAAGTTGGGGGGAGCAGGTACTGCCTTCCTCGCTCCAGTCTCCGTAAATTAAATTGGGTGTCCATTAGACCGTTCAACCTAGAGATGTCCATGGGGCGGGGTTCCTCGCTCCAGTCTCCGTCTTCCCTTTCATTACCGTCTCTATGAAATTCTCCGTTTAATTTCGTGTGACGGTACATGAGTAATGTCTTCCTCGCTCCCGTCTCCGTCTTCCATTCCATTATCGTCCCTACGAAATTCTCGATTTAATTTCGCGTGACATGAGGATATTTATGTACATATAAGTCTCCAATATTAAAATAAGTATAAACAAAAAAACATTGAGTTAGTCAAGGATTCTTTGGTCTAAGAAGACTGGTTGAAAATCAGCTCCTCCACTTCCTTCTTCATCTATAAATCTCTTCAAAAACTCCACACACCTCACAGCCATAGCCATCTCTGAAAGCTTTCTTTCTCTCTCTCTCTCTAACCTCAACACCATTTTTTCCAATTTCAATTCCAAAATGATACTCTCAGAGCCTCCAAAGAGCAACAACACCACAAAATTAATGCACATCAAAGAATTCTTTGGCTTCTCTCACTCTTCTTCCTCTTCTTCCTTCCCCACCACCGTCCGCCGGTTACCGCCCCCGCCGAGCTATGACCCTTCACAATCGGCAGCCATGGAAGAAGCCATCATCAACTCCGACCCCATCATCACCAAATGGGACCCGGATTCTTCCGAGTTCAACCGAATCACCTTCCTCTTCCGCCACGGCCGAGCCGAATCCGACCAGTTTCTCGACTCCGTCAACCGCCTCCGTCGAGCAATGGACTTTTTCATATCCAAAAACTCCACCTCCGACGCCCTTGTTCTCGCTCAAAAGTTGATGCAGGCCGCCATGAGACGACTCGAGAAGGAATTTTACTATATTTTGAGTGAGAATCGGCAAAATCTCGACCCGGAATCCATCTCCGGTCGTTCCTCCGACCGGTCCACGGTCGACGGAGAAACCGGTGGGGATTCCGTCACCGAATTCGACAGAGTCTCGGCTGATTTGAAATTGATTGCGGATTGTATGATCGATTCTGGGTATGGGAAAGAATGCGTTAAAATCTATAAAGTAATTCGAAAATCGATCGTCGATGAAACTCTGTACCGGCTAGGAACAGAGAAGTTCAAAATTTCGAGAATTCAGAGATGGAATTGGGATTCAATCGAGAACGTGATCAAGAATTGGATGGATTCAATTAAGATCTCTGTGAATACTCTGTTTCGTGGGGAGAAATTTCTCTGTGATAATGTTTTTTCGAGATCGGACAGAATCAGAGAGTCCTGTTTTTCCGAGATCACAAAAGAAGGCGCAATCACTTTATTCAAATTCCCGGAATTAATCGCAAAAGGGAAGAAAGATCCAGAGAAAATCTTTCTGTTAATGGAGCTTTACGAGGCGAATTCCGACATCTTGCCGGAAGTCGAAGTCATATTCGACTCTGTTTCTACATCCGCCATTAAAATTCAAGCCGAAACGTCAATGGCGAAACTCGCGGATTCAATCCGCGTCATTCTGTCTGAATTCGAGTCGACAATTCAGAGAGATTCGTCCAAAAGTCCGGCACCCGGCGGCGGAATCCACCCACTGACCCGATCGGCGATGAACTATATATCGTCGTTAGGAGATTATAGTGCGACCCTCTCCGACGTACTCGCCGCCGGAAACTCATCGATTCCGGCGTCGTACATGGAAACCCAAGCCGCCGACGACGCTCTGTCATCTCCGGTGGCGGCACAAATCGGGTGGCTAGTTCTAGTCCTCCTCTGCAAACTCGACACAAAAGCAGAGCTCTACAAAGACGTATCCCTCTCCTATCTCTTCCTCGCCAACAACCTGAACTTCATCGTGAAGACGGCGACAGCGACAAATCTGAAGACCCTCGTCGGCGGCGAGTGGGTGGCGAATCACACAACCAAAGTAAAGCTGTACGCGGCGAATTACGAAGCGACGGCGTGGAACAGAGTGCTGGCATCGCTGCCGGAGAGGGGGTGGTCGGAATCGGAAGATGGGTCGGCGGAGATGGCGGCGGAGGAGGGGTTTAAGAAATTCAATGCGGCGTTCGAAGAGGCGTACCGGAAACAGACGTCGTGGAGAGTGGAGGAGGGGAAATTGAGAGACGAATTGAAGACGTCGATCGCGAGGAAAGTGGTGGCGAAGTATAAGGAATTTTATGAAGATTGTGTTGAGAGGAATAATAATGGGAAGGGATTTGGAGTGAGATTTTCGCCGGAGGATTTGGGGAATTATTTGTCGGATTTGTTTCATGGAGGTTCTTCTCCGGGGAGTGGGAGTACTTCTTCTTCTTCTTCGTTTGGGAGCGTGAAGGAAAAAAGATGATGACGTGGGATGAAATTAAATAATTGGTCCACGTTTCAAATTGTATAAAATTTCGGATTTTCTGAGGTGGATATGTTGTTTTCGGTGTTTTTTTCTTTAATTTGAAAGAGAAGTTTGGATTACAATTTTGGTTGGTTTATGTCAACCGCGGCAAAACTCAATTTTCTAAATGTTTAATTTTTGAAAAAAAAAGTAATTTTGGGATAAATGGAGGTGTTTGACCGCCTTCTAAACTAAAATTACTAAAATACCCTCATACTACTCTTCCAAGTGCGGTCGCCACCCAACCAAGCATAATCTTACTTCAATTGGAAAATATATATTTAAAGTTATTAATTCATATAATTTATTAATAGTTGTCTTTTATAGTAATTTAATATTAAGAGAAACAACTCTAGAGCAAACCAAATACACTTGTAGATAAAAACACTTTTGAGAAAATATAACCGCACATGTGTGTTTTAATTAGAAATATTTCTAAAAAAAAATGTTTAAAATAAAATACATTATTTGATAAACATTTTTTTTAGTAGTCAATCGAAACACACCATATATATATATAAACAATTTTAGTTGGTTTATGTCAACCTATGTTCAAAATAAAGTATAAACATTCATAAATAATATTGGAGAATTTTGTCAAAACTCGCATTCATAAATAATAATAATATATATATCAAACATTTGGTTAATTAACCTTGTAAATTGGACCAACCTCATATTCATCAAGTTTATAAACATTTGAAAGGTCATAAACATTTGAAAGATTGTATTAATAATTTGATCAAATAAGTTAAAAAATCCAAAATTCATAATCATAACTCTCACTCTAATGAAGAAGAACAGAAAAAAAAAATACTTTTTTTTTCATCTTCTTTTCTTTACTTATTTTCTTTTTACACTTTTATAAAGAGAAACTTCAATTTCAAACTATGTTTTCGGTGCTAATCTGTTGCACATAATCTTTATAAGCAAAGTTTCACATTAATTTACAAGGAAGGAATGTTGATAAAGCAATGCTATATAATTAATCAATGTTAACTCAAAGCTACAAGTCAATTTTTAGCCAATTACTATATTTGAAGTTAGTGGGGTAAGTGTTGATATATTTAGAGTTAGTGGAGGAAGTGGCTATTTTTGTGGAGTTAGAGTTAGTGGTTGTTTTTATGGAGTTAACTAAGCTATTTTAGCATTTAGGAAGTGTATTTAAGCTCAGATTTTATTGAATGAAATGTAGTAGTTGCATTCTCATTTCTCTTCTCTCTTAGAAACAACAATGGTATCAGAGCTAAATTCTTAAGGGGCCTGTGAGTGAGAGTTAGTAAGATATCCCTTAGAGAAATCGAGTGATACACTTTGAGATTTGAGTGAGATGGAATCAGGATCAAGCGGTCTTTCTTTACTGGCTCCACCAGTGTTTGATGGCGAAAACTACCAAGCATGGGCTATCGGAATGCAAGCCTACATGGAGGCTTGTGATTATTGGGAAGCAGTTGATAGCGACTATGAAGTTGTTGCACTTTCCGATAATTCAACAATCAACCAGATCAAGACTCACAAGGAGAGGGTCACTAAGAAGGCAAATGCTAGAGCTTGCCTATATGCAGTTGTGTCTACGTCCATATTCAACAGAATTATGGCTTTGAAGTCAGCAAAGACGATCTGGGACTTCCTCAAAAGGTGAGTATGAAGGTGACGAGAGGATCAAAGGTATGAAAGTGTTGAACTTGGTGAGGGAATTCGAGAGAATGCAAATGAAGGAGTCTGGGTCCATTAAAGAATACTCAGACAAGTTGATTGCGATTGTCGACAAGGCAAGAGCATTAGGAACTGATTTATCTGACAATAGATTGGTTCAGAAAATTCTGGTTTCAGTTCCTGAGAAGTATGAAGCAACCATTGCTTCCTTAGAAAATACCAAAGACCTCTCTAAACTCAAGGTGATAGGGTTAGTAAGTGCTTTACAAGCACAAGAGCTGAGGAGGTTGATGAGGCAAGAAGGAAGCATTGAGGGGGCACTGAAAGTCAGAATGCAGCAGGGAGAAGGTGGAAGAGAGAAGAAGTGGTGAGGGAGAAAGGATAGTGGCAGCAGTAGCTCAGATTATGCTGTAAAGGATGATGAAAGTGCAAGTTTCAGCAAGGGCAGTGCATGCAAGCACTGTGGGAAACATAATCATCCACACTTCAGATGCTGGAGAAGGCCAGATGTGAAGTGTAGAAGGTTTCATTTAATGGGGCACATTGAGAGATTCTGTAAGGGATCTCAACAGCAAGAAGGAGCACATGTTGCAGTACAACAAGAAGAAGATCGACTTTTTGTGGCTACCTGTTTCTCATCAGTCACTCAATGTGACAGTTGGTTGGTTGATAGTGGGTGTACCAATCACATGACAGGTGACAAGGAGTTGTTCAAGGACCTTGACAAGTCATTCAAGTCAAGGGTGAAGATAGGAAATGGTGAGTATCTAGAAGTGAAGGGGAAGGGCACAGTGTCAATAGAGAGCTGTGCAGGAACCAAGTTGATTACTGAAGTGCTCCTAGTTCCTGAGATTGATCAAAACTTGTTAAGTGTTGGTCAACTAGTAGAGAAGAAATTCAAAGTGTTATTTGAAGAAGAAAAATGTCTTATTTTCGATTCCAGTGGAAATGAGTTGTTCAAAATAAAGATGCAGTACAAGAGCTTCTTATTGGATCCACTCGAGAAGGAACAAATAGCTTTCAAGTGTCAAGTGAGTGACACTGAGCTATGACACAAGAGGTTAGGACATTTTCATCAGAAGGGGTTGCAGTATTTGCAGAAGAATGAGATGACAGTTGGAGTACCAGTTCTGGAAGAGATGAAAACAAAAGGCAAAACTTGTTTGACAGGGAAGCAAACAAGGTTGTCATTCAAGAAGTCAATTTGGAAAGCAATAGGGAAGTTGCAGCTCAGTGTGGACCTCAACCAACTCTCTCATTCAATGGTAGCAGGTATTTCATTATCTTTATTGATGATTATACCAGAATGTGTTGGATTTACTTCATGAAGCATAAGTTTGAAGTAGATAAAGTGTTTCTGAAGTTTAAAAGATGGGTTGAGAATCAGAGTGGTTGTCAGATTCAGGTGGTGAGGTCCGATAACGGGACTGAATACACCTCACAAAGGTTCAATTCCTTTTGTGAAGAAGCTGGAAGAGAGCATCGACTCACTGTTCCATATACTCCACAACAAAATGGAGTTAGTGAGAGGAAGAACATGAATATTATGGAGATGACAATATGCATGTTGCATGAAAAGAACTTGTCAAAGGAGTTTTGGGCTGAAGCAGCAAACACATCAGCTTTTTTTATTGAACAGACTACCTACAAGGGTATTGGAGAAGAAGACACCCTATGAAGTTTGGTTTAATACTAAACCAAAACTGGAAAATTTGAAAATGTTTAGTTCTTTGTGTTTTTCTCATGTTCTACAGGAGAAGAGAGACAAGTTGAGTGAAAAGGAAAAACAAAGAATTTTTGTAGGCTACACCATGATGTCCAAAGCATACAAGATCTATCAACCTCACAAAAAAAAAGATGATGATTAGTAGGGATGTTCAATTCTTTGATGATGAGAAGTGAGACGGACAAAAGAAGAAGAGGTGAAGCAACAAAAAGTTTCTCTGGATACTGATGGACTGGTTGATGATGGACCAGTTAGAGAGACTAGACTGTTGAGTGAGGTATATGAGAGAAGTAGTGTGTAGTTGTGTTAGAAGCAAGCTAAATGTTTGCAGCATTTGAGTTAGGAGAAGTATGTTAGTTAACTCAGAGCTACAAGTCTATTTTTAGCCAATTATTATATTTGAAGTTAGTGGGGTAAGTGTTGATATATTTAGAGTTAGTGGAGTAAGTGGCTATTTTTGTGGAGTTAGAGTTAGTGGCTGCTTTTATGGAGTTAACTAAGCTATTTTAGCATTTAGGAAATGTATTTAAGCTTAGATTTTATTGAATGAAATGTAGTAGTTGCATTCCCATTTCTCTTCTCTCTTAGAAACAACCATCAAAGATCTCACAACCTCCTCACAAAGATCTTTTGAGGTAAGTATTGCAAACATGGTAACTTTCTTTCTACTTTCTTTCTACGTGGTTAAGTCATAACCCATCATGGAGTGATGGAGAAGTATTATGTGGAAAAAAAATCTCTTCGAGCAAAATTACAAATGAATGGTAGACAAAGGGGACAAGTTTGGGAAAAACATCCTGCAAGTCATTATATTAATTGTGACAATTTTGCTACCGGGCACCGAAAATTTCTTGTTCCTGTGACTGCAGGATGTGAGCCCCGATCTTTCAAAGAGGCTATGACTAACCCAGGTTGGCGTAAAACCATGCATACTGAAATTGAGGCTTTAGAGGATAATGATACATGGACTTTTAAAAATTAGTGCAAACCAACCATTTATTTATTTTTATTTATTTTAAATCTTATGGTGCCAACTATTTAGGTTAGTGCCATGTATTTAAGATGGTGACATGTGTGTGGCTTTTTGGGAGAATATACCATAATGGGAATATGATAGATAATTACAAGGTTAGTGGGGTAGTTAGTGGGTTAATAATTTACTAATTAATTACCTATAAAATGTTTGTAATGTTTTCAGTTCAGATATCTAATTCAATTGAGAGATTCTTTCCTTCGTGCAATTTCTCTCTCGTTTCCACACTTTCGTTCTCTTCGTTTTGTTACAGTTACCTTTTAAACGCGCTCTCGAAAATCAATGGGTGTATCAATGGGTGTATAAAATCAAATATAATTATGACGGCAACATTAAGGAGTTCAAAACCCGCTTAGTTGTGTTTGACACACATCAGGTGACATAGATGGATTATACCAAAATGTTTGCTCCTGTGAAAAAACTGGTGACGATTGACGCTTTCTTAGCCCTTGCAGCGTCTAAAAATTGGGAGTTGCATCAGATGCAAGTCCATAATGTTTTTCTACACGAGGATCTTCACGAGAAAGTTTATATGAAGCTTTCGGTTGGTTTTTCGTCTTCCATTCCTAATACGGTATGTGGTCTACGCAAATCCTTGTATGACTTGAAGTAGGAGCCTCAATGTTGGTTTGTCAAGCTAGCTACCGCCTTGAAAGAGTATGAGTTTCTCTAATCTTATGTTGATCATTCTTTATTTGTCTTTGTTAAGAGTGACATTCAATTGAATGTTTTGGTATATGTTGACGATCTTATTATTTATGGGAATGATTCTAATGCTCTAATTGATTTTGAGATCTATTTGAGCACTTGTTTTCATATGAAGGATTTCGACGCACTTAAATATTTTTTGGGGATCGAAGTGACGCGTAGCCCAACTGACATTTTTCTCTGTCAAAGAAAGTACTCCCTAGATATCATCTCTGAGATAGATCTCTTGGGTTCCAAACCAGTCTTTTTCCCTATTTAACAGAACCATCGATTAACACATGCCTCAGGAGCTTTGGTAACCAATTTCGAGTCTTATCGCCACTTTGTCGGCCGCTTAATTTACCTATATGTTACTCGCCCAAATTTGGCCTACTCGGTTCACATTCTCTCTCAGTTTATGTAAGCTTCTCGGCAAGAACACTAGGATACAACCCTACGGGTGGTTCGTTACCTTAAGGGTTCTCCGGGACAAAGTATACTTCGTTGTGCAGATAGTTCTCTTCTTTTGATAGGTTGGTGTGATTCGGATTGCGCAACTTGTCCACTCACTCGTTGTTCCCTAACAGGATGGATCATGTTCTTGGGTGACTCTCCAATTTCCTGAAAAATCAAGAAACAACATACAATGGCTCATTCCTCCGCCGAAGTTGCGTATGGTTCTATGACTTCACTTGTGAATTAAAATGGTTGAAAGGTGTTCTATGTATAGGCTTGGTTGGGCATAATACTCTCAAGAATAGAGATGTCCATTTGCCCCGCCCAACCCCGACCCCGACCCGCCCAGCCCTAAATGGGACGGGGAATCCCCGATTACACGGGGAATCCCCGATTACACGGGGAATGGGGCAGGGAGCGGAGAATTTTTTTTGCCCCGTTTACCCGCCCCGCCCCGCCCCGTATACTTTTATATATATACATATATACATTATTCATCTAAAAAATTAACTACACACTTCTTTTTTTATCTAAAAAAATACACATTTTACCAATAAAGTTTCAAAAAAACAAACATCTTACAAATAAAGTTTATGAAATTAAATATATATATATATATATATATATATAATATTAATCAACTTAACAAATAGCAAAACTTAAAAAAAGTGGATAAGAATAAATTATAAAAGTAAACTATTCGCGGGGAATATCCGTTACCCGCGAATTCCCCGGGGAATACCCGCCCCGTCTCGGCGAAATTAAACGGAGAATTTCGCGGGGACGGGTAATGAAATGGGGGACGGGGACGGAAGCGGAGAAGGTGCCCTGCCCCATGGACATCTCTACTCAAGAAGCGGAATGTAGCTTTTTAATGACACCACCGGAAGGTTGGAAAGAAGATCAAATCCGAAAATGCTTTCTCCAAGAGGCTATTTTACAAATTCCACGTCATGATGCTTTCTCCAAGAGGCTATTTACAAATTTCACGTCATGATGAAGCTACAATAATAAGGGAGAGTTATAAACGCATATTATTTGGGATTGTATCAACCGCCACCGTCATTTCCGGGAGCTGCCACCGGAGACTACAGAGACACCTCCGCCGGACATAGCGACGACGTTGACCAACGGAACTCCCAATTTCAAACCGATCGCACTCTGTCGGACATAGCGACGGCGTTGACCAACGCACCCCCCAATTTCGAACCGAGCGCCCTCCGTCTGCCACATAACGAAAGTCCAAAAGTAAAAAACACACCCGTCGCCATGGGAAAATCTTCATATTCCACCGATCTTAGCATTTCATCATCACCGTCTTTGCCCCCACCATCTCTCACACAACTGCAGAACCCTAAATCCTACGTGCCGCCATCTCCCCATGACGCGTCAAATCCCTACAGCTCTAAAATCCCCTCGCCCTTTCAGATGGAAATTCCTTATCAACTCAACCGGAGAAGAGAATATCCTCATTCATTTGGTTTGTAATTGTAATGGGAGGATCCAGAGTTTTCGAAGCTCTCTAATCGATTCTTCAATGGAATCGCAATGGGGTTTTCTTTTCCATCAACAATCACAAACATTCATGTTCTCTTAAGTGGAGCAAATATCAATGGTGAGAAAATTAATTGTATACTCCTTCATTAATTGCATGTCTGAATTGAATATGGTTACTGATTCAGTGATTCTTCTTCTGTTTTTATTTGTGATTTTGGTAATTGTGATGTGATATTTCATAAGTAATCTGTGTTTTATTCTCAATTCACTGAGGTTGTAATTAATGGCTTCCCTCTGTTTCATGATTTCTGCCAGTTACCATATTGAATCTACTAGAGAATTATCCATGTTATTGATTACTAACTTTGTAAAATTCAAAATACTCATTTCCCCACTCTCTCCCTCTCTACTTCAATGCTTTGTTGGGAATATGGAGTATGGAGGATTCGACCCTCCTCTCGCTCCTCCAGCCTTAAGGGAAGGAGTACAATTACTGTTGAACTATGTTTACTTGGGTCACTACCCTTCAAGAGCATAATTTGAAAATGAAATTATTCGAGGAGGACGCAACAAAGTAGACGACAATTCTGACAATTTTGCATTGTTGGATGTATGGAGAGAAACTGTAAAATACTTTCCTTTTGTATCCAATGGTTATTAGGGGCATCTATATTTTCAAATCTACATCCAACAGTTATCATGAGGAGGACGCAACAAAGTAAACGACAGTTTTGCATAGTTGGATGTATGGAGAGAAACTGTAAAATACTTTCCTTCTGTATCCAATGGTTATTAGGGACATCTATATTTTCGAATCTACATCCAAGTTATCTTTATTGAATAATTTTTGCTTAATGGGGCATGGTTATTCAGTTACCAACTACCCCCAACTAGCCAAAAAACAGAGAGGGAGAGTTTCAGTTCATGTATCCTAATGCAATAACAATTCTCTAGCATCCTCCTCTACAATGTGATAATTAAACTGAAATTTATTACTTGTGTTGTTGGGTTTTATGTCCTAACACTCGTGTTTTGTAAACGTTGTAAATGTAATATGTTTATTAACGCAATAAAAAGTTATTGAGGTTTATTCAATAAAGGTGTTTATTGAATATAGTGAAACGTGTTTGCTTTAACCTGTACCAATAACAACACCCTTGGCTGAATATGAGTACTTGAGCTTCATGTATGACATGATTGTGGGTTTAGCTCAAGTAGTCAGTCAAAACGGTCTATAGTATACGGATAAGGTCGGGTACCTTATTCTGGTAACACTATTGGATGCGGCTCGCTTTGTATTGTACAAAACGATGTGATCCGAATCGTTTCACATGGAGATGTGCGAGCGGGGGCGTCCTATGCAAAGAGTTTGCATTAGACAGAACCACGATAAAGTCACTTTCTCTTTATAACACCGTTTACTGGTGAGACCGACTTTATCACTTTTGATGACCTAAGGTAACTCGTTCTTAATCCTGAGCTTGCTATGAACTCCTGCTTATTCGAGAGTATCCTTAGACTTGTATGGGTGAGAGTGGCAGGTCGCCCGCTCAATAAGCCTACCAACTTGGGGATAAACTCGAATAGGTAGCTGGGGACATAGTGTAGCAAGATGGAATTCACTCCTACCCTCTTTAGGGTCTAGTAGAGAGGTGTTCCTTTAATAGCTGACCCCGGGGCTTGAACATGAGGCCTCATCCTCTTCTATGTGAAGAGGATTCTGATCTGATGATTGGATCACAGATCAAATGTTCATTAGAGGTGGCAGTGGTACTTAAGGAACAAGAGGTATCACAGAGGTTAAACGGTTTAAAAGACCTAGCTGTGATAACGGACACCTGTGAAGGATCGACTTACCCATGACGGTTATATCAAGAGGACATAATATATCTACAGTGAGGAGAGTGCAACCCTCGGACTATAGTGGAGTCTCCGAAGGTTAACGAATGTTGGTTAGTTCGGTTGAAAGAGTTTTTACCGGATAATCTCGTATCGTTGGAGCTCATGATCTGTAGGTCCTTTAGGTTCTCCTGGCTAGCTTGGATAACGTCGTGCAACAGTATAAGAGAAATTAAAAAGAAAAAGAATTTGAATTGTTCAAATTCGATTTTTGGAAGGATGATGGACATATTTAAATATGATTTAAATATGGGATTGATCTAAAACATGAATATGATTCATGTACAAAAGTCGGTTTTCGGAAAACCGGTTTTAACCATTTTATTTAATTAATATTTGATATTAAATTAAATAATATTAATTAATTAAAAAGTTTAATTAATTAATTAATATATATATATATATATATTTTATTATTAAAAAGTTTAATAATAAAATGTTTATTATTATTTTGATAATAATAATTATATATATATATATTTATATATTTATATAAAAAAAGTAATAAAAATGTCTTACATTGCATGTAAGACATTTGTCTTATTTTTTTTAATATATATATATATATATATATATATATATATATAAAGTGGTAAGTGGGGAATTGGGTATTCAATTTGCAAGATGAATTCGTTGAGTTCTGAAGATAATTGAAGCTGAAGCCCTCTGGTTCTTCTTCCTCTTTTTCATCCTTCTTCATTTCTTTTTCTTTTCTCTTCTTTCGGAGTCCCACAACTCCGTTGCGCGGCGCCGAGGATAGCGGGACTACCTGGGGTGGTCCTCGAGGCGTTCGTGAGAAGAGTCCAGAAGAGTTCGTGACGAGGATTGTGCGGCGGAGCTTGAAGAAATTGGAACTACAAAGGTATGTGTTTCTAATTTCTTAATTCCGTCTTTTGAGCATGTTTTATATTTGTTAAATTGATGAAATTAGAGTATCATCGGTCCAAAATCGCTTTCCGCTGCGTATATCGCTCCATCATGTGTGTCTTAAGATTTTGAAAATTAATGGTTAGTTTTTCTAAGTGGAGCATATTATAGGCTAAATACTATGTTTTCTTGTAATAGTAGGAGCATGTACCATATTTTAACTATATGAAGTGGGTTGGTTGGGTTACTATTGGTGTATAGAGTGATTTATTGGCCCATCAAAATTAATGGCACTTTTGATCTACCAAACTGTATATACAGGCTGGAATTCTCATCTCTTTGTGAGCCAAGTAAATTACATGGCTGTTTTAGTTGGTACAAAACTTGAATAAAGGGTCACTCCATAGAATGAGAGAAACCAACTGAAACTTGATCTCCCCACTCTCACTCTGGCCATGGAGATTTTCATGGAAATTTGTTTACTATCTCTTTTCTATGCTTTCTTCTGCATTTGGAAGTTGATTCTGCAAAGGAGAGACCAATGCTGCTATCTGTTGGGGTACGAGTGCTACAAAACTACTGAAGATAGGAAGCTGGGCGTTGAGGGCTGTGTAAATTTCATCTTGAGGAACAAGAATCTGGGGCTTGAAGAATACCGATACCTACTCAAAAGCATGGTCAATTCGGGATTAGGCGGAGAAACCTATGTCCCGAGAAACATACTTGCAGCCGAAGAAGAAAGCACTTCTCTATCAAATGCTATTTCGGAGATGGATGACGTGTTTTCGAGCACACTTGACAAACTATTTGCTAAGACGGGAGTTTCTCCATCTGACATAGATATACTTGTTGTGAATGTGTCTTTGTTCTCCCCGGCGCCCTCGTTGACTGCTCGAATTATAAACCATTACAAGATGAAGGAAGACATCAAGGCCTTCAACCTCTCTGGGATGGGTTGCAGTGCAAGTATTGTTGCTATTGATATTGTGAAACACTTGTTCAAGACAAACAAGAATGCTTATGCTGTTGTTGTTAGTACAGAATCCATAGGGCCAAACTGGTATTGTGGGAAGGAACAACCTATGATGCTCACGAACTGTTTGTACCGCTCGGGGGGCTGTGCAATGCTCTTTACAAACAATGCAGGTTTGAAGCATTCTGCATTGATGAAACTTAAATGCATTCTTCGAACGCATCTAGGATCAAGCAATGATGCATATGGATGTTCCATTCAAGTGGAAGACGACATTGGTCACCGAGGATTTCGTCTCACCAAACACATAAAAGCTGTTGCAACTCAAGCTCTCACCATCAACCTTCAAAGTCTACTGCCAAGAATTTTACCATTGAGGGAACTGGTTCGCTATGCCATCCTAACTCATCCATTTTACAAAATCGTCAACGGGAACATCGAATCGAAGAAAGTACGCTTGAATCTCAAGACTGGAGTTGACCACTTTGGGATACCGCCAACTGAAAGGGCAGTCATCGAGGGGCTCGGTAAGAGCTTAGGCTTGAGTGATTATGACCTAGAGCCTGCAAGAACGGCACTCCATAGATTTGGAAACACATCCACTGGTGGTCTTTGGTATGTTTTGGGCTACATGGAAGCCAAGAAAAGGCTAAAAAAGGGCAACAAGATTCTGATGATAAGCTTTGGAGCAGGCTATGAATGCAACAGCTGTGTGTGGGAGGTTATGAGTAACTTGGAAGATGAAAATGTCTGGAAAGACTGCATCCTTAGCTACCCTGCAAAGAACACAGTGAATCCGCTTGCAGAGAAATGCAGTTGGCTGAACGACGAGCGTCTATCGTTCGTTAAGTTTGACGATGTAAAACGAAATCTACAGCAACAAATTCTTTGAAAAAATGTCTGTTTTTCCTCTGTTTCTCTGTTTCTGGTTTGAGCTATTGTAACTTTACTACTTGCTTTACTTGTAAAAGATTGTGGTTGTTTTTGTTGCTTCTTTATTTTCTTCCATGATGAAAAAAATGCTAGAAAGGGCTTTCCAATAGCGTTTTCCTGCAGCTCCCAACTTTGCTTGCTTCAACTTTTCAACTGAGATGATGACTGTCAGTGAACTACTTTTCCGGTATGTGAATTTGAACTTCCGATCAAAAAAGAAGTAATACATGTCAATTATCGTTGAGTTATGCTTAACACTCTGAACTTCTCCCCTCATGTTTTAGTCGAATCCTTTTGAGTAATCACAACTATATTATAATTTAAACCCTGCTTTGATTTTCATCAATTTGACTATCTATGTAAAAACATATATATTTAGTTATTAATATGTGCACTTTTGGTATCAATATTATGTTGATGGATTCAATACTCATCCCGTGTTCAATAATCTGTACAGCTCAACTGACATATTGTATAGATTAATGACTAAGAGGTCACGGATTCCATCTCCTACCTCAACATGTAAAAAAAAAAAAAAAATTGTTGAATTGTTATAGTTGTAAAGAATCAAAACTTTTGTTGCCATTTTGTAATTATGGTATTGAATTGTGGTTATAATTTCTCTACTCTGAAAATGCACTGTGATAGTGCAATAAATTTTGTAGTTGGTGAATTCAATGTTATATGCCATAATGTCTTCATATTATTTTGTTGAGTATAACATGTGGAGGAGAGAAGCTTACATAGTTAAATATTTATTTTTGAATAGGTAGAAGATTTGAATATCCACTATACTTTTTAGGTGAAATGAAAAAAATAATAATTTTTACTCTTTACCTCTAAACTGTCATTGTCATGTATAAATTTTCACTTTAAACTTTTAATTCATAAAATTTGTGGAAATAGAAATCTCCATAAACTCACTAGTTTCGGTAATATCAAGTTATACACAAATTTAAGTTTGGTTAATGTACATATTTAAATTTTGTCAAAACTCATAAATTTAAGTAAAAATTTAGTTCTTTGTTTTATTAAATATAATCATTTGGGTGTACTATACTATACACATGTTTTATACTTCATTGAAAGCATATGAGAACATTTTTTAAGACAAATTTTCAAACAAAAATTTATAGAGGGTGAAAATTACTTCGTCAAGTTTAAGGTTAAGGTTAAGATTACGACACTTATCTACATTTGGGGTACTTATCTACATTTGGGATACAATTTGATGAAATTTAAAGTATAAATTGATACAACTCAACAAATTTAGAGGTAAAAATTATTTTTTTTTTCAATAAAAAAAATGTAACATGTGGAGAGAGCTATTACACGTTCATCCATCGAACATTCATCGTTTAGGTCAAAGAAAGAGAGAAAAAAAAAAGTAATATTTGGAGAGAAGCATTGCAGAGCTTCACTGGTTTTACACAACTACTTTGTACCTCACAAGTTATTTATGTACAAAGGCCAAAGATTTCTGTGTGGTCTCATCTTTTTAAGAACAAAAAGAAATTAAGATGAGAGAATATATATATATATATATATATATTCAGTCTCATACGATAAATATTACAAGTGTTGGGTTGAGGAGACACAGTTGGAGCTTATTCTTTAACACTTTCACCAACTTTTCATCCCAAATCATTTACACTTGACCTCCTTTTTGTTCAACATTGCAATATATTATTACATGTTTTAACTAGTTGAATTAAGAGTTTAATTTGTTTAAAATAACTTTTTAAGTGATTAAAAAAGTATTTTTAAGTAAAAAAGAAAATAGTATTTTTAAGTAAAAAAGAAAATGTTTTATTTGGTTATTGTTAATAAACTTAAATATGTTAAAGGAACTAATATTGATTTATTGTTCTTTCTTTACTTAAACATTTATTATTATTATTATTATTATTATTTGGTATTATATATATATGTCCAACTCTTGGCCAAAAGTATAAAACAGTGATTAAAAGGCTAAAATATAGTTGAAAAGTTTTACAAAATAGGCAAAACATATAATTATTTCATCTCTAAAACTTTTTCAATTTTACATCCAAACTACTTAGATGAGTTAGACCAGTTTTAAAGAGAGTTTACTCACTCAATAAATAAATTAGAAGGGTGTGACTAAATAAATTAAATTAACCTATTTTTTTGTAAACCTACCAAAGATCATCATAGGCAAAATTTAAGTCTCACTATTAAATAAACAAACCAATTTTGATTAAGTAAACAGATAAATAGCCAAAGCGAGCATAGCTCAGCTCAACATATGTATGAGTTGACGACCACAAGGTCTGTGGTTCGAATCTCCCACCCCAATATACTCAAAAAATAAAAAAATAAATAAATAAACAGATAAATAAATAAATAAATAAAAACATAAATAAATACCGACATGTTGCTCGACATTTAATTCCATGATTAAGACCCACAAAAAGTTAAGAAATAAATGATGCAAAAAAGTTTTTTTTTTTTACAATTGTGCCCTTCGTGAGTTCTTAGTTGGTACAGAACTTGAATAAATGTTCACTCCATAGAATGAGAGAAACCAATTGAAACTTGATCTCTCCACTCTCACTCTGGCCATGGAGATTTTCATGGAAATTTGTTTACTGTCTCTTTTCTATGCTTTCTTCTGCATTTGGAAGTTGATTCTGCAAAGGAGAGACCAATGCTGCTATCTGTTGGGCTACGAGTGCTACAAAACTACTGAAGATAGGAAGCTGGGCGTTGAGGGCTGTGTAAATTTCATCTTGAGGAACAAGAACCTGGGGCTTGAAGAATACCGATACCTACTCAAAAGCATGGTCAATTCGGGATTAGGCGGAGAAACCTATGTCCCGAGAAACATACTTGCAGCCGAAGAAGAAAGCACTTCTCTATCAAATGCTATTTCGGAGATGGATGACGTGTTTTCGAGCACACTTGACAAACTATTTGCTAAGACGGGAGTTTCTCCATCTGACATAGATATACTTGTTGTGAATGTGTCTTTGTTCTCCCCGGCGCCCTCGTTGACTGCTCGAATAATAAACCATTACAAGATGAAGGAAGACATCAAGGCCTTCAACCTCTCTGGGATGGGTTGTAGTGGAAGTATTGTTGCTATTGATCTTGTGAAACACTTGTTCAAGACAAACAAGAATGCTTATGCTGTTGTTGTTAGTACAGAATCCATAGGGCCAAACTGGTATTGTGGGAAGGAACAGCCTATGATGCTCACGAACTGTTTGTACCGCTCGGGAGGTTGTGCAATGCTCTTTACAAACAATGCAGGTTTGAAGCATTCTGCATTGCTGAAACTTAAATGGATTCTTCGAACGCATCTAGGATCAAGCAATGATGCATATGGATGTTCCATTCAAGTGGAAGACGACATTGGTCACCGAGGTTTTCGTCTCACCAAACACATAAAAGTTGTTGCAACTCAAGCTCTCACCATAAACCTTCAAAGTCTACTGCCAAGAATTTTACCATTGAGGGAACTGGTTCGTTATGCCGTCCTAACTCATCCATTTTACAAAATCGTCAACGGGAACATCGAATCGAAGAAAGTACGCTTGAATCTCAAGACTGGAGTTGACCACTTTGGGATACCGCCAACTGAAAGGGCAGTCATCGAGGGGCTCGGTAAGAGCTTAGGCTTGAGTGATTATGACCTAGAGCCTGCAAGAACGGCACTCCATAGATTTGGAAACACATCCACTGGTGGCCTTTGGTATGTTTTGGGCTACATGGAAGCCAAGAAAAGGCTCAAAAAGGGCAACAAGATTCTGATGATAAGCTTTGGAGCAGGCTATGAATGCAACAGCTGTGTGTGGGAGGTTATGAGTAACTTGGAAGATGAAAATGTCTGGAAAGACTGCATCCTTAGCTACCCTGCAAAGAACACAGTGAATCCGCTTGCAGAGAAGTGCAGTTGGCTGAACGACGAGCATCTATCGTTCGTTAAGTTTGACGATGTAAAACGAAATCTACAGCAACAAATTCTTTGAAAAAAGGTCTGTTTTTCCTCTGTTTCTGGTTTGAGCTATTGTAACTTTACTACTTGCTTTACTTGTAAAAGATTGTGGTTGTTTTTGTTGCTTCTTTATTTTCTTCCATGATGAAAAAAATGCTAGAAAGGGGTTTCCAATAGCGTTTTCCTGCAGCTCCCAACTTTGCTTGCTTCAACTTTTCAACTGCGATGATGACTGTCAGTGAACTACTTTTCCGGTATGTGAATTTGAACTTCCGATCAAAAAAGAAGTAATATATGTCAATTATCGTTATGCTCACGTTGACACTCTGAACTTCTCCCCTCATGTTTTAGTCGAATCATTTCGAGTAATCACAACTCTATTATAATTTAAACCCTGCTTTGATTTTCATCAATTTGACTATCTATGTAAAAACATGTATATTTAGTTAATAATAGGTGCACTTTTGGTATCAATATTATGTTGATGGATTCAATACTCATCCCGTGTTCAATAATCTGTACAGCTCAAATTGACATATTGTATAGATTAGTGATTAAGAGAGTGATTAAGAGGTCACGGATTTCATTTCCTACCTCAACATGTAAAAAAAAAAAATTGTTGAATTGTTATATTTGTAAAGAATCAAAACTTTTGCTGCCATTTTGTAATTATGGTATTGAATTGTGGTTATAATTTTTCCTACTCTGAAAATGCACTGTGATAGTGCAATAAATTTTGTAGTTGGTGAATTCAATATTATATGCCATAATGTCTTCATATTATTTTGTTGAGTATAACATGTGGAGGAGAGAAGCTTACATAGTTAAATATTTATTTTTGAATAGGTAGAAGATTTGAATATCCACTATACTTTTTAGGTGAAATGAAAAAAATAATAATTTTTACCTCTTTACCTCTAAACTGTCATGAATGTATCAATTTTTACTTTAAACTTTTAATTCATAAAATTTGTAGAAATAAAAATCTCCATAAACTCACTAGTTTCGATAATATCTTGTACACAAATTTAAGTTTGATTAATGTACATATTTAAATTTTGTCAAAACTCATAAATTTAAGTAAAAATTTATTTCTAATGTTGTTTTTTTTATATTAAATATAATCATTTTTGGACTATACTATACACATGTTTTATAATTTATTGAAAGTATATGATAATATCTTTTTAGACAAATTTTTGTTTCAAAGAAAAATTTATAGAAGGTGAAAATCACTTCTTCAAGTTTAAGGTTAAGATTAGACACTTATCAATTTGATGAAATTTAAAATATAAATTGATACAACTCAACAAATTTAGAGGTAAAAATTATTTTTTTTTTCAATAAAAAAAATGTAACATGTGGAGAGAGCTATTACACGTTCATCCATCGAACATTCATCGTTTAGGTCAAAGAAAAAGAAAAAAATAAATAAATATTTGGAGAGAAGCATTGCAGCTTCACTGTTTTTACACAACTACTTTGTACCTCACAAGTTATTTATGTACAAAGGCCAAAGATCATCATAGGCAAAATTTAAGTCTTACTCTATTAAATAAACAAACCAATTTTGATTAAGTAAACAGATAAAAAAAAAAAAAAAGGAAAATAAAGCATCCTACCCAAAAAAAAAGAACACAAATAAATACTTATTAAATTTAAGACCCACAAAAAGTTAAGAAATAAATGATGCTAAAAAGTTTTTTTTATTTTACAATCTTTTCAGTTTTTTGTACGACAGATTAGGAAAAATGGTGGGTCCCTTTTTAGCTTTGTTGTGACTAGCTCTCTAATCTAAGAGGGCGTTTGACCCCTGTCTTGGGTATGGGTGGGTTTGACTTCAAAAGCCAAACTCATGTTTGGAGGGATGAGTTTGAAAACCATGGGTTTAGAACCTAAACCCATGGTTTTGGATTTTCATCCCTTCTTACTTCTCCAATTTTGTTTCTCTCTCTTCATCAATTTTCAATTTGACATCAACAATTTTATCTCTCTCTCCATCAACTTGACACCAACAATTTTCTATCTTATCTCTTTATCAATTTTGTCATCAATTTTAGCTATATGTCTATTTTATATATATATATATAATTTTTTTTTAAAAGTAAAAATATATCTTTTTCTATTATGAAAAATAGTATTGTTTGTTAAGTTTTTTTTACTACTTTCAAATATGAATATATTTTAATATTATTACAAAATTTTTATTAATAGCAGTGAATTATTGGAATGTAAGTTATATCCGAACTAAGGTTTTTTGTAATTATTTTTTCTCTCTACTATTTGTTTATTTTATGTATTTTTTCAACCGTATTCTATAAGTTAATGTTGTGTCTGTAATTTTTTTTTTCTATTATAATAATTTTTTTTTTTAATTGAAATGTACAAAAATTCCATCAATGATGTATTTTTTTTTTTTCGTTCTTTTATTTCTTGTTTTTTGTTTTTGTTGGTTTTGTTAGAGGTTTTTTTTTTTTTATGTTTTTGTTAAAATATATCTTTTTCCATCTTATTCTATAAAAACTTTTTTCATCAATAGTAATGTAACTTTTATTTTTATGTTGTAAAAAAAAAAACTTTTTCTTCCTTTATTTTATTTTTTTGTTTTTCTTAATTTTTAAAAGGTATATTTTTTCATTCTATTTCATAATTTTTTTTTTTTTAATGAGTACAAAGTATTTATTTTTTTATTCTTAGACTATAACATAAATTAAATGCTTCATTTTTTAAGTCTCAAAAGAAGTTTGTTCATGTTACATGAGGCCGGATTTTATAATTCACAAGACAACCACTAGAAAATAAGGGTAAAAAAAAAGAAAAAAAAAAAAAAAAAAAAGAAACTGTTCAACCCGGGGTTCAGAACACTGCACCCCAAACACTGGTTTCTGATTCCGAGGCTTCCCAACCCTGCACCCCAAACACAGTCTTTTGATTCTCAGGGTTCAGAACCCGCCCTGACAAACCCCCCAGGGTTCTGATTCCAAAACAGGGGGCCAAACGCCCCCTAAAGATTTTATGGTGACCCACCATCTTGATTAATTTTTATTTGCTTCATATTATGTTTGTCATCAATGAGGGTAGTTGTGGTGTTAACTAGGGATTTTTGGACGGATGACCTGTCCCTCAAAGATTGAAATATCGTTTGTTTCACATTTTTCAAATTTATGTTATGCCAATTTGTTAGCATCATTAATATTGTTCATCGCGTGCGTCCAAAGCCCATTGTGCCCTTCGTGAGTTCTTAGCGACCGTCGGAGAGAGAGCGCAAGAAAGATGAGAGAGAAATTTTTAACTTTTAATCCTTCTTCCTCCCCTCTTTCTCGCCGGCGATCTGAAGAATGACAATGAATCCCTCGCGATTCTCTTCTGCCGACAACCACGAAGAAGCATGAGGGAGGGAGGAAGATCTGGAAAACGTGACCACGATCAGAAGTGAAGCACAACAACGACTCCCTTTCGATTCTCTTCCATCGACAACCATGAAGGAGCGCGAGCGGTCCACGATTCAGCCTAGGGCCACTGGAAAAAAAATCAATAGTAGAGAGATATTTGCTCTGTATAATCGTCGACAACCAAAAGAAACATGAAGGAGAGAGCGAGAATCGCAAGAGAAGGATCGTGAATTTATGGGATCGCGAGAGGGAGAAATGAGCGTGATGGGTACTGTGGACTTTTCACGCAATGAAAAGTGGTGTTGACACTAGCAAAATGACGTTTTTCATTCGTTTAAAAAAAATAGGGGAAAACGTCATTACAACCTCTGGGGGCAGGTCATCCGTGCAAATACCTCATGTTAACCATGAAGCTATAACATGGAGGAAAATCGATATATCAACTCAATTATATATATAACAAAGATTTTTAATAGAGGAACGAGAGATTTGAACCTCCAATTTTTAGAAAGAGGTAAGTAATGTTTTGACCTGTTGAGGTGTTCTGGTGTAAGTTATATATATCAAATTTATGGTGATATTAGCATGAAGTCATTATCATCTATTCCAATAGGTTGGACTCATGGGATTGAATCATCATCTGACAATATTAGTATTATTGAATTGGTTCCAACTTAAAAAATAGCATGTTTTGAAGGTTGAGTCATGTCTCTAAACTTGGTGGGCAACCAATCTAAACTCTAAGTATTGTATTATCTTATCTTACTTTGTCATTAGGGAAATTAGGGTGGATGACTTTTTTTACATCATTGAAATGGAAAATGACCAAAACTTTCATAAATCTCAAATATGGCCAGCCGAATTTTGGGTTTATGCCCGTTTTTCTTTTTCCTTCTACTCGGAACTATTTTGTATGTTTATGATGAAATGAATGATCTAATCTAAAAAAACATATGTTCGAGTTTGTTTTATTTGCCTAACCATTCATATGCGAGCTATGGATTTTATAAGTGTTCGAGTTTTATTCTTCCATCTTTTAGATTCTTTCGAGTTGGTTAAAGATGGGAACTTACTAATTTGGTGTATAGTGGTTATAGTCAGTGACTCGGTGTGTATTAATTGTCATTGTTGTTAGAAAAAACAATTGTTGTTAGGAATCATCATTGTTGTTAGAAAAAACAAGAGATATAAATAACGTAGAATAATAAACTGAATTATATCTCACGTTACACTTCACATGTTTGAATCAAATAAGTTATCGATCACAAAATATAATACGACACCGACACCAAAAGTTATACTGATTCGCCCCGATCTTGGAACTACATCCAATCTTCTGGAGGTTATACTATTATGGAGATTACAAGAACTTCTCAACTCAGCCCTTCCAATCTACTGCAACTACAGGTTCTGCTATAAATGGAGATTACAAGAATTTCTCAACTCAACACTACAAACTACCCTCAATAGCCCAACAATGACTATTGACTTCCAAGTATCACAACTCGATAAATTGCTTAATGGAGTAAACTCGGGCCAAATGAAAAATGGGTCTCGTTGTTTTGGGCATCATTTCCTAACAATTGCTCTATGTCCGAGAATGAAATGTTAACAAAGCGGAGCAGGCAAGGAACCCCTATATCATTCTCCTTCAGTTTACCAACTATGTTGATATCATCTGTGTTGCTAGTGATAGACATAACAATGATTTTCCTAAACTTTATGAAAATGTTACTCACTACACAAAAAACATCTTGCATATTTGCAATTGACTTGTTTCTTTCTTGGACGGGTTTAAAACAAGTTGTCAACAAGGCTAGTAATCAAAAAAGATCGGGCGAATAGTGTCATCAGGTCGTCAACTAGGACATAATAATCAAAAGGACAAATTGCATAAACCAGATAGGGACTGTCTTATTTGGCTTTAATGACTTCTCAATTTTACACGTCAAAATTTAAGCTCAGGTAAAGAGAAACATTCTACAATACTGCAAGACTTCCAGGTTGATGCATCAAAATCTCAATCCAGATAAATCACACACACAAAGATATGTTTTAGATCAGACCACATTCATCTAGGCAAAGGATTTTACGCTGCCTAAAATCATTAACCAAAACCATTTCATTAACTTGGGAAACTAAAGTATTACATGGAAAAGGAAAGACTTCATCAAAGTTCATTGATCTAACAATAAGATTGAAAATAGACACTCAAGTCCGAATAAAGTTATAGATAAATCAAAAGCCAAAATGAGTAAAAGATGCATGATGATACCATGGACGATCAATCAACTAGGTCTAAGCCTACACCTTAATGGCATACTTCCTCAATGGATAGTACATCTCTTTCTTCTTTTCTCGCTCGGTCTTTAGAGATGCCTGTAAAACACATTACAAGAATGTCAACTTAGAGAGAGGAAAAATGTCAGTCTCCACTGCTTACTGTATTTCAAGTCAACAAATTCAGGATTCTGATCACACCAAGAAACTGAACTTCCTTCAAGAATAATGAAAAAACAGAAGAGCATACAAAAAACCAGCCATACAACAAGAGTCCCAGTAACTACAGAAAGATAGCCAAATCCAACAAAATCAAACCAAGACCATAATTACAAAAAGACCTAGTGACTAACACCCACCATGACAATTAAATCTAGCCAACTACTAAACATTGTAACAAAACCAATCCACCTTTCTTAAAAGGAATCGAGTGATGAATTACATCTCAAATAACATACATTCTAAATAAGGCATAAAACTGAGGGTTCAGTAAATAGTAAGTACTGAGGAATGGAAAATAGCAACAAGGCTTCAAATTCTTGGAGCATCATTTTGATTACTAAAGGTTCTTCCTGCCTCATTCTGCTCAGTATTGTAATTTTTATCCTAAAAAAGTCTCTTTTAACTTGATTCAACAATCCAAGACTGACTAAACCAAAGAAATTTTAAATAAATGGGTAAATCAAAGTGAACGTACTACCATACAAGTCAAGGCATGAAGCTTAATTGGAAATACAATATTAACACTAAAATTATACCAGACAACAGAACCCTTAACTAATCAACATAGAAAGCAAAATCATACAAAATCTTCAGCAGTGTGCACCAAGACATCAACAAGAAACCAAAAATTCAGCGGAAATTTAAGCACATGGATAAACAAGTACAACAGCTGCGGAAGGAATATATATGAATATGTAACTAATTACAAATGAAGAAAGCCCTTACTTGGTGCTTGGTGAGCCTTCTACGAATGGCCCTGGTCTTCTTGGGGCGCAAATCAAGAGGCAAAAGTTTCTTCTTCTTGTAAGCTTCCCTAAGAGCAGCCTTCTGTTTCTGAGAAATCACTGTCAATACCTGAGCAATCGACAACCTCACCACCTTACTGCAGTCAAGAACAAACAAAAACAAACCCCATAAACATCACAAGAAAAACCCAAAAGCAATATAGAAAAATAATCAAAATACACACAAAACCAATAGAAATATAGAATAAAGTACATTTTGGAGAGCTTGTTGGGAGCACCACCAGTGACCTTAGCGACACGGAGAAGAGCAAGCTCCGCCTTAAGGTCCTTAAGCTGGCTCAAAAGATCCCCCTTCGACTTCTGTCTGAGCTCGTGAACCTTAATTCTGGCTGCACACAATCAAAACAATCCAGTGACAGAAATTAAGAAAACGAAGAGAAAGAAGAGATAGAATCAATCTACAATCGATGAATGTTCAATCGGCAACAATGAAATTCATAAGAAAAAGCTTCTGTTAAGCAAAATTCGTAAGAGCTTTTACCCATTGGAATCTGGTAAGCAGAGACCGGCTGTAGTGAGTTTGGGATTCGGCGGAGGTCTCTGCAACTTGCAAAACCCTAGGTTGAAGAAACTGAAGAAGATCAAACCTATTTAAGACCCTCGTAATTTCCTTCCTCTCGATTGTGTGGGTTGGGCTTTTATGGAATGGCCCACTTAGATCCTTTAATAGGGATTGGGCTTTAACTGTTTGGCCCACTACATTATTTATTTATTATTATTATTTTTTTTAATGGGTCAATCTATGGACTCATTCTTGAAGAGGTTCTATGATTTCTAAAATTTACAATCGTGTCTACCAAATATAAATTAGGGAATCAAGAGGAATGTCTGAGATAAATAATCTAAAAATGTCGTTTTAGGATTCTCTACACTCCATATAGAATATACTTAGGGAGGAGGGTGGTTATTTTGTTATATCAATTATAACTCAACTTTTTAATAACTACTCCTTAATTTTTAATTAATTAATCTTAAAATCAAAATCAAAATCAAAATGTTTTCGTGGAGGTTGAGGTCTTCCCGTTAAATGCAGGTGATGTTAACTTCCCGTTAAGTGCAACATGTATACATTTTTAGTGGTCGTGCAACAAGTGTTTAGATGTTGACACATATATACGCGTACTAATTGTTGTATATATTCCATTAAACTCTGATTTAGTTCTAGATTTTCAATAGAAAAAGATTTTGGGACTTCAACTTCTTCATGAACAACATGTATGTCGCTGCTCATATGTTTCAGCATCCTCTTTCTCACCCCTATCGTAGGTCGACAGCCTCTCAATCGTCGTTCATCTCAGTTCTTCTTTCTCCCCATATGTCGCTGTCTTTCGGAGATTGCTCCGCTCGAACACGTTCGTCGATCAATGGAGCTTCGACTGCTCGTCTGTCGTAAACACTCGTCTCTAGTGACAAATAAATAAATGGGTCATATAATCGTGGATTTTCAAATTTCGGGTTTGTATATACAATGATACATCTTACAACTAAACCGAGAACAAGAAAAATAAATGGGTCCTATAATTGGGGGTTTCAAATTTTGTCGGCTTAAAAAAATCTTACAAAAATGGGTTGTTGTTTTCGAAATCTAAAATAAAATCCTTAAATCTAAATCTTTAACCCTCCCCTAAACACAAAGCGAATATGGAAAACATTAAAGTTTTAAACTTTTAATTAATTAAATAGGGTGGAATTTGAAGATTCGATATTTAAAAATTTAAATCATTTATTGAATTTTTCATTCAAGTTCATGGTACCCAATTTATTTTCAAATTTTAACGTTTAGAAAAGAAACTAAGAGGAAAAAAAAAATGTCTAAAAAAAATTGTTTTAAAAATTAAATACCTAAAACAAACCCTATTATTCTTCTCTCTTCCTCCCGCTCTCGTTTAGTCGCTCCCTCTCCCAACTCATGACTCTCTCTCGAATCGCCACCACCTCACGCCTTCCTTCTTCTCCGATCTCATCTCCTACAACGCACCCACGTCCAGTGGTGGGCAAGCAACGACTTCTTTCTGTTTTGCGTCTTCGACGAGGGCACGACGTGGCAGCGCAACACGGTCTGTGCGATAGAAATGGGTAAGTCTTCTCCTCCGACGATCTCTCGTCTTGGTTGGTTGAGAATCGATTTTAACCCTCAATCGTTTCGATTTCAATTTTTGTTAGTTTGCAAGCGTTTTATTAAACTTTGAAAATCATCACTCACTTCTTCAAATGCTAAATTTATGAGATTTGGGCGTATTTGCTCATTATCCATCATTTGATTTTGAGCTAGATTCGACATTTGGCGAGTGTCCACAAGCAGAACGACCTCAAATTTGAATGCTCATAGCCTATGGAGGTTAGACCGGCAAATTCAAATACATTCGAACTCAAGTTATGGAGTTAGACTTTTGAAATCCTTAAGTTCATCATTGTTCGGGCCTTAAGGAAACGACTGATAAAGCAGTCATCGGTTCACTACACATGCAACAGTCATTTAATGGTAGTGTCACACTAATGGACTACGGTGAAAAAAAACGTATATTCATTGAACTTAGTGAAATTGAAAACATAAAATAGAATCTGAATTGCCTACCAAACAGACCCTAAATTTTTAATTTTGTGTCTAGTAAATACTTGAAGTTTAACAATGTTCAATAAATTTACTAGCTTTCAATTTTGCATCCAAAGGATATAGGCATATCCCATTTTTTTTTCTCCAAATAACTATTCTATCACAAAAAAATTAATTTTGTCTCTAACTCAACCCATAAATTTTAATTTTATATCTAACAAATACATTTTTTTTTTAAATATGCTTCTATTAAGATATAAAATTATTGTCAAACCGAGCATAGCTCAATTGACATAAGGTTGTGTTATTGACTAAGAGATTAACAGTTCAATTTCTGCATTAATTAAATACATTTGTAAAAAAAAAAAAATACAAAATTGAAAGTTTAGGTTGAGTTAGAAAAATTAAATTTATTTGAATTGTGTTAGGTAACAAAACTCAAATCTTTGTTTGGTATTTGAGAGATGAGCATCTTATTCACATGGCTTTGTTTTAAGGTTATTTGATAGCCTTCCAAAATTCAGACTTTTTTCAATGTCTAGTCTTTCCTCTTCTTTTTCTTTAACATTTTATTCTCTCTCTCCTATTTTTTTCTTCAACATATTATTCTTTTATCTATTTCAACATTTGATATATTTATTTTATTTTAATTTTAATTTTGAAATGATTAAATTTTATTTGTAATCAAATTGAGCATAATAAATTAATCTAATTAATTATTCAATTTGATTGTAATAAACTTGATTTTTTTTAAACTAATCTTTTATGGATTGTTTGTTTAAAACATATACTCAATTAATTTTAATTGATAATAATATATAAAATTAGTATGGTTAAATATTTTGGACTGGCTGCACAAATAGCAATCCGGTCCAAACTAATTGCAAATTTAACAAATTTTAAAATGTTTTGCAAATATGGCAAAAAAATCCGTTTCTATCACTAATAGACTTTATCATATTTGATAGACTTCTATCAGTGATAGACTATTATCACTGACAAAAATCTATAAAGAGTTGAGGTGATCAGCGATAGACTTCTATCAGCCATAAGATATCAGCGATAGAAATTGGCATATCCGCAAAATTTTAAAAAACATGATATATTTTTAATTATCTTATTCTAAATTGACATCTATTACAATTTTTCTAAATATTTTACTGAAAATATTAATTAATTAATTATCTATTAATTTAAACAAATTCATTTGTTAGATTAATTTAGGTATGAATTTTTAATAATCATAATTAGATATTCAATTAAAATCATTCATCCACTACTTATAATTAATTAAAAATATATTTGAGAGTAGATTAATTAAAATATATTTATTTATTAAAAATTAATTTTTATACATACAAATATATTAAACTAATGTAATTAAAGATATTTATTAAAAATATTAATGAATTAATTTTAATATAAATAAACTTAATATAATAATTATTTTTAATATGCATAATTAATTATTAAATTAAAATTATTTTTTTATTATTAATTAATTAATACTTTGAATTGATTTGGATTGAGTTATTAATTAATCTATTGCATTTCTATAAAATAAATACAAATAAAATTTGTTCACATGAAATTTTATTATCATTTTCATGCTCAACCAAACATAGACATCTTTCATTTACAACAATTTTATTTGAAGACATACTTTATTTTCAAACATTTGTAAAAACCTAAACCAAACAGTCCCTAAAAGTTACCAATCCCACGTTATAAAGAAAAAGAAACCATTATTAACATTCATAGGTGCTAATAAAAACATTTTATTTAGTTAGATAAGTGGGAATGTAAACTTATACACTAAAAAAAATGAAAGGAAAATTATTGTCCAAATGAAGACAAAAAAGAGAAATAAAAAAAAATAAAAAAAAACTACAAAAAAAAAGAATAGTAATCTTTAAGGGATGTTTGAGGCGCTGAGTAGATTATTATATAGTCGGTGTTTATAATAGTTTGTGCATGAGTTATAATAATTGTGAATGATAAATACTATTAAAGTCATTATAATTATTTTATTAACTGTGAATTATAATAGTCGGAGGTTCAAACACCTCCTAATATTTTTTCCGAATATTTTTTCCGAAGCTGGTCCATCCCATAAAATTAAACTCTAGACATCACTCTAAAGAAGAAACAAAAACCAAATAATTTCAATAATGCACAACAAACAAAAACTCCCCATATTAAGGGCAAGCCTTTGCAATCTTCCAAAAAAGAAAAAGAAAAAGAAATATGAGGTTAGAAGCATGGCCTTAGCTTGGCAATAACAACACATGGACAAAATTTGAGATATTGTAAAGATATAAAATTAAGAAGTTAAGACTAAATTTATTTAAAATAATAATAATAGTAAAACAACATGTCATTTCTTAGTCCTAAATAGGGATTGAAGCCAATTTGAAACATTGAGCTATGTTTATATGTCATTTAGTTTTAATTTTTTTAAAATTAAGTTTATAAACACTATTTTTATTTATAATTTCTTGTTTTGTTATCTACCTTTTACTAGTATTTTTTTCAAAATTCAAACTAAATTTTAGAAGTCCGAGCTCTCGACCTTTCCTATGGAACGTGTCAATATGCCAATGATAATTTTTTCAGTCAAATTTCTCTTATGAAACCTATACATTTTTCTCTTCTCTCCTTTTCTTCTTATCCCTAATTTGTAGGCCTCAAGAACTTTATATGGTGCTCTATAATATTGAACAACTGGTTGATAGAATTAGAATATTGCTCAATAAACTTAGTCTTAACAACTATGCATATAGTTACCCTAAATTAAGCCTAAACAGTGGGCAGCTGTGGACGGGTAGTGGGCACCAACAGTGGTCGTGGTCTTTTTCTCCTTGGTCAGTTCCTCCTTGTCCTTACCCAACGACGCCCTTAATTTCTTAGGACTCGACTCCACAATCCACTCCAACCTGTTGGGTTTTGTCTATCACCTACAAGACCAAGTTTATTGAGCAATATTCTAATTCTATGACCGATCATCATCTGTGGAGATCCCTCCATCTTTTGTCTCTACAAGATTCGATTCTCGGGACTTCTATTAAAAAATTTGGCGAATGCTCCCTTCTCTATCTCGTTGTTGTCCTTAGTTTTCCCAATTGTGTAATTAGCATATCTCTTTGTGTTTTTGTGTTTTTAGTGTTGATGATTGGTGAGGAGTGACAACGAGTGGAAGTGAAACCCATCATCCATGGCCTCACAGAATACTCTCTAATTCAATCAAATAGATCAAAGTTAAATTAGAGTCCCAAAAAATGAGATTTTCCTGGCAACCTAGATGCTCAATTATGCAACAAATTGTGGAATAACTTCAATGAAGCCTTCAACTATCTAATCTTGGAAAGATAAAACATAAATTCAAAGTTGTAAATCTTAAATGCTAAAGAAGTGAGAAATAGTTTAACTTTTGAACTCGGTTGAACGGCTGAGTGAGCGCAAGTTCCTTATAGTTCAGAATAGGGTTGATCCTCCAATGCTGAAATTTAAATATATTATTATTTATGGATTGGGTGAGCGATCCCCTGATTCAGGGTTTTTTTTTTTTTTTTTGACAACATGTTGGTGTGGAGGATTGAACTTAGGACCTCATGGTCACTAGGCGATACATGGTGCCATTCAGCTATGCTCTTGTTGGCAATCCCGGGTTGATATTGCAACCTTGTGCATAAATCATAAAGTTGCGTGATTCACCTAATTAAATACACGGTTCGTAGTTAGTTTTCAGATACATCTTCCTTGAAAAGAGGGGGAAATTATCAAAAGAAAATCCTCTTAATTCACCGTGGCCATATTTCAAAATATATATATATATATATATATATATATATATATATATTTAAAATGGGTAGATATAATTTGGTGTGATTGTAATAATTTTTCTATTAATTTTCGTTTGGTGGCTCATGTGATTTCATCATTTTTCACACCCTCGACAGAATACAATTCGAATACAAGAACAAATTTTAACTATAGTATTAGCTCAACACCTTTTCAAAAAACTAAATAAAACACAATAAATAAATATATAAAATAGATTTAACACACCATAAAGCTTAATTGTTTATTTAAAAATAAAGTCATAGACCCATTTATAATATTGGGAGCCTATCACTTTTCGTGTATCTTTTCGATGTAAGATTTAGATTGTTCTAATATTTTACAAAAAAATCTATAGTTGAATCGAGAGATTAGAATCATGAAAACTGTGTCTCTAGTAACCAGTAACCATTGAATATATCGACTTGAAATATGAATTATAAGTAATTTCTCTCATATATTTAATTGTGTAAAATTATCGGTCATATTATGACGGCTTCTTCCAATAGTTTCTTATCTCAAGCCATCTCCTATCCTAACATCCTATGTAGATAATTTATTATATTAACTTATTAATAAAAATATTAAAATATTTTTATTTAGCCGTGTAAATAATATAACTACTAATTGTAGTATTTGATTGAATTAGAGTAACTTTGATCCTTACAAATTTTAAAATACAATGACTAAATTATTACAAAATTAAAAGCATAGGAATTAAATTGTTACTCGAATGAAAGTTCGTGAACAAAAATAACCAACTAACGTGAGTATACTTTAACTCTTTAAGGTATCAAAGGATTCTCTCCTAAAAGTCATAAATGGTATTAAAGGATCCTCTCCTAAAATTCATCAAATAGAAATCTCACTATTTTATTGGATGATTGTGACGACGTAGATATATAAAATAAAATAAAAATTAGTAAAAAAATTTATATATTTTTTATAAAATTATTTATATATTATAACTATTAAATTTTAAATGACTTTTAAAAGTTCAAGGTTTGGAGTTGTTCAACATTACTATCAAAGTTTAGCGTAATTTTTAATTTAAGAAATTTTGATCTAATAATGATTAATTTGAATATAAAAATGAGTATAACTTAGTGATATTTAACATTTACTACTTCCATATAGTCAGAAATTCAATTTTGAGTCCCCTGATGTAATAAGAAAAAAAAAAAGAAAAAAAAAAATGCATAATTGAATGTAACTAACATTCAACACCTAATAATCAATTTTCAACATTCAAGTTTTGAAACACCAACAAACTTCTCTACCCTTTATTTCCTTTTTAAGAAGTGTATGGGAAAAAAGATATATTTTTTGCTATTATGTTTCTTTTCTTTATTCTACTTATTAATTATAAAGTATCACACTTTAATCAAATCATACTTAAATTTAATTAATGATGAGCAATTAATTTACAAAACATTTATATAAAATAATAATAATAATAATAATAATTTACAAAACAACAAATGAAAATAACATAATATTAGGTCAAATTCAATAACCATTTCCTTTTTAATTTATAACATAATATTAGGTCAAATTCAATAACCATTTCCTTTTTAATTTTTGAAATTTAAGCTTGTTTTCTTCTATTTTCTTTATTTTGAATTTCATTTTCATAGTATCAATTTTTTATTTTTGTAAAAAAAAAAGTTTTTTTTATCTTCTTACCTTACCTTTTAGTCAATATCATATATTTATATAGTTGAGTTATATTTATGTTAGGTTTATGTAGTTTAATTTTATTTTTTAAAGATAATTAATTAAGAACATCAGACCTCTTGGTTATTAAAGCGGGATGTGGGATTGAACCCATGACCCTCCGTCAATGACACAACTTTATCCCGATTGAGTTATGTTCGATTTGACAAATTTTTGGTCATTAGTTCATACTTTATGACAGATGAGCAGACTTTGAATCTAGGACGTTTTTATATTTATGTTGAGTTATTTATTTTGTTTTTAAAACTTTGAATCAAATGTAACATTCAAAGAAGAATAGCTTAAGAACGTCTAAAATTAAATTACGATCTCCGAAATCACAACATGCAATCACGTTCTTTATTTATTTATTTTTATCGTTCTTTTTTTCTTTCTAATAATTTCTTTGGGACAATGAAATTCTAAATTAGGATATTGACTTTGATTAGTTTATGATGGTGAATCTTTACGTCAACAAGAGCCTAGATAATGTATTTCTATTTAATATATTTCCCCCATGAATTTCTGTTTAATATATAGGATCTGAAAGATATTATAAAAAAAAATATGTATGCAATCATGTAAAAAATTAAATAATGTTATGTATCTTATCTAAATAAAATTGTTATCCAACGACCCAGGGTGAGCGTTCCGCCAAAAAGTCAAAAATAGCGCAAAGTGGGGTTCGATCTTGCCTAGTCCAGAGTGGGGGTCGAGTGAGAGTTTGATCCTGCCTAGCTCAGAGTGGGGGTCGATCCTGTTTAGTGCAGCGTTTTAAAACAATTTATCAAATAGCCCAGGGGAGGGTTGATTGATGATGCATTATATTAGGAATTTAAATGCATTATTATTGTCCAAATCTGGTGTCATTGACTAAGAGGTTAGGGGTTCAATCCTTTCACCTCGCATTAATTAAATACTTTTGCAACTAAAACCATGAGTAACACAATATGGGGTGAAACAACTCAGGCGATAGAAGGTGGAGATTCTAACTGTGATCAACATCCAAGATCGTGTATCAACCCAAGAACAAATTGTTCAAAATATTGATGAGGACATCCCGACAGAATATACACTACCGATAACAAATGAAGTGAACAAATTGTTCAAAATATTGATGAGGACATCCCGACAGAATATACACTACCGATAACAAATGAAGTTAATTGAGTGGCGAAAGTTGAAAATTCCTATCAGGATCGACATCCTAGGCATACGATAACTCAGGAGCAAAGTATTCAAAATATTGATGTCAATCCACAAACAATTGATATCGTTTATCCAAAGAACAATTTGAGGACTTATTCTTATTCACCGAGCGAAACAATATAGGTTGGATAGTGTCTGCTTGTGAACGCCCTGTTTACGAGAGTGTCCCTGACTTTAAAATTTGATCCGATCAACTACGTAAGCCGTAGCGCGTACTCTTCCTCGAGATATCCCAGAATGTATCCTAATTTTTTGCTTAATACTTCTTTTGATGATCGATTCAACCTTTGATCGCACTTTTCATCGAGATTGGGTCGGTATTCAGCGTCAGTACAAGATCAAAAAGAGTATTCAAAATACCGATGTCAATCCACGAACAATTGATATCAACTTACCGACAAAGTCCAAACGATTCGTGACCAAAAAGACGAAATCAAGAGACTAGTACACAGTACTGGAAGAGAAATGTAATCCTGAATCCAATCATGGAGGACCAACCAATTGGCGGTAGACCTGAAGAAAGGCAAAAACAAGTCACTACAAAAAATATTATCGGCTATCAAAAAAAAAAAGTGATAGGATATTATTTATTATGATCAGCCCATAAGAGATATGGAATTTTATTTTGTTTTTCGAGTGATTTTAATTTAATTTCAAATACCCACAAAGCAAAATTCAAAATTAAAATAGAAAAAAAAAATAAAAAAAAAATAAATTAGTGCAGATAAATATGAGTTGTTAATGCCTAACACCACCAAAAATATCGGTCTAAATCAAACCCTTTCCTATTCCGATTCCTTTAAGAAACGTTACTTTATAAAATCATTAATTATTTTCCTTATTTAAAATCCTATTTTTCTCCATTATTCCTCTCTTCAAATTCTCAATTTCCTCTCTCTATTTTCTGGGTTTCTAAAATTTTCCCACAAACCAATCAGAATCTCAACAATTCTCTCTCATTTATTCTCAGATTCTCTTCTCATGGTTCTTTTTTTTCCCTTGCAATAATTGAATAATATGATTTTTTTTTTTTTTTTTTTTTTTTTTTCCTTATAATTTTTCTCTTCTCACAGGCAATCGCGATGGAGAATGTAAGATATGAAGAGGTGAGTTTTTTATAATTTTAAATTGAATTTTTGGGTTTTTTTTTTGGGATTTTCCTGAGAAAAAATTGCAAAATTTGCAGGAATTTATAGTGAATGCACGTGGGTTGAATCTGTTCACGTGCAGTTGGATTCCGATGAATGAAGAACCAAAAGCTCTGGTTTTTATCTGCCATGGCTACGCCATGGAATGCAGCATCACAATGAACAGTAAGTTTTTTTTTTTTTTTTTCCTTTAATTTTTTAAAATTATACTTATATAAACACTACTTTCACATAAGAATTTCTGCCTAAAAATATTCAGACTTTAATGAAATTTGTCTAAGAACTCAAAAAAATTGTTAAAGAAAATAACTATGAATTTTAAAAATAGAAAATAGAAACGAAATTATTATCAAACGAGGCTTTTAGAATTTTGAGAATTGAAAAAAGAAATTAATAGGGTTTTTTGTTTTATGATTGATTATAGGTACAGCAATGAGACTGGCTAAGAAAGGATTTGGAGTATATGGAATTGATTATGAAGGGCATGGAAAATCATCTGGATTACAAGGCTATGTTTCAAGCTTTGATAATGTGGTTGAAGATTGCTCTTCTTTTTTCACTTCAATAACGAGTAATTAACCAATTTCACTTCAACACGATCATAGCTCCATTGACATATTATATAAACTATTAAAAGATCACGGGTTTGATCCCCACATCCTACGATGTTGTCTGAAAAATAATTAACCTATTTCATCTTATACCTTTCTTTTTTGATAATTGAATTTAAACCCTAAACCCTAAAAAAACAAATATCCAATTGATTTGTTATTGACATAATTTTTTTGGTTGATTTTGCAATGTGCAGAAAAGGAGGAAAATAGAGAGAAAAAGAAGTATTTGATGGGAGAGTCAATGGGAGGAGCAGTGGCTCTTTTGATACACAGAAAACACCAAGATTATTGGGATGGTGCCATCTTAGTAGCTCCCATGTGTAAGGTAATTTTCCTTTTCTCCTTTCTCTATCTTATTATTCCCTCTTTTTTAATTAATTTAATTAAATTTGAATCGGACCAATGAAAAGACCTCACTCACAATATAACATACATGAGATTACTTTTCTTATCACTGATTGGTTTGTGAGATAGAACCGCATGATATCAAAACCCATGAAACTCAAACAGATATTCGATCCAAAAATAGAATGCATCATGTTTGAAGATCTCACATTGAAAAAAATGAAATGACCGCTAGTTGAATTTGTATAATTTAGGGTTGATTTCCTCTTCTTTTTTTTTCTTAAAAAGTTATGTTTCTCCTTCTTACAATTTATTTGGTATATGTTTTTCACATTTTATACCCATAGAAAATTCAATTTTTTTTTTTCTTAAAAAGTTATGTAACTTTTTTACAATTTATTTGGTATGTTTTTTCATTTCATATTCGTTGGAAGGTATGAAGAATGAAAAGGAAATAGTATAGTTTAACGGGCATAATGTATCGCCTAGTGACCATGAGGTCTTAAGTATGTTTAACTAGACAAAAATAAAATAATGATGGTCTTGATATAATAAAGTTTGAAAATATGAATTTCTTGATTAAAGCTATAAATTTGTTAGTTTTATGAATTTAAAAAATTTGAATTACAAAATAAGACATTTAATTCTATTATGTTTCCTATGGTTGAATTCTATTCTATTTGTTGAATTTGAAAAGAAAAATTCTCCATTTAATTTTAGAAACATTCAAATCTATAAATCAAACATTTTTTTTTTTTATTTTTTTTTGAGAAAAATCTATAAATCAAACATTATGCACGTATATAAAATTCAGGAAATGGAGAAATAATTATATGTGATGTGATGTGCACGCAAAGGCCTGTTGAATGATTGCATTAAAAGATTAATTAAATAAAATCAATAAAATTATATTAATAGCTTATTTTAATTGACCATCTCAAAAAAATTATATTAAATTAGAAAAATAAATATATAGTTTTAGATCGAATCATCCAACCCAGCATTGGACTTTTTCCATAGGTTGGAATCTTGAAAAGCTAATCTCGACTCTCGAGCTGGTTTTATTATTATTATAATTATTACATTATTATTAAATTGATTTAAATTATCATTTTTTTTTTTAAAAAAAATAATAAATAAATAATGAGAGTATGAGTATTTAAAATTCCGACCTTCTCGAAAGAAAAAGTTCATGTCAATTAGTAGGAGCTATGTTAATTTTGACTTCATGTTTTTATGAAATCTTCTAAAAATATTCACAATTATACAAAGGATGACGTGACATTTTTTATAACTCAAAGAAATTGTTTATGCTAAAATATATTTTGTGATGAAAATGAAAATTAAAAATTATAGGATGAAATTGATATAAACATAGGACTAAAATGGTAATTTATAATATTTGAAAATTGAAAATAATATTTAATTTGAGATTATTTGTTTAATTAATTAATTTGTGTTGTGACAGATTGCTGATGACATGAGACCAAATCCAATGGCGATAAGTGTTCTGACAAAGCTTTGCAAAATAATTCCAACTTGGAAAATAATTCCAACTCAAGATATTATTGACATTGCCTTCAAAGTCCCTGAGGTCAGAAAACAGGTATTTATTCAACCCAAAATGTATTTCAATTTCAATTTTCATTTTCATATTTTTTTTAATTTTATATGTTTCTCTATTCAATAAATGCCTAAAAGGAAATAAAAACTTTCGCACGAGTTTTTTGTTTTTTTTTTCTTTCACAAATAACTCTCTCAGAGTCTTAATGTCAAATGATTTGATTTTTTAAAATGTATATTTTTTGCCTTTCTCGTATCTTTCGCTGAGCACAATTGCAAGGGAGACAACTATAGTGTTTTCGTGTTCAACGAAGATTATTACGTACTTTTCTCTCGATGTCGTGCTCAATGAAAGTTACTACATATTTTTCTCTCGCGATAGTGTTCAGCAAAGGAAAAAAGACATGTGTTTCCGAGGAGTCAAAAAAACAATAAGACCTTCGAAGGGAGTTATCTTTTATATTGTTTTAAATCATTGAGTCCCACAAAAATATATGTTTTTTTCCCTTTATGTTTATTGAATTTTAACTTTTTTTTAAAAAAAAAAAATGCTTTCATTGGGAGTTGAACTCAAGACCTCCCGCTTACTAAACGGGTGCTCTAACCAACTGAGCTATGAAAGCTTTTAACTTTTTGGATTAAATATGATTATTCGATATCAACTTTAACAAAACTCATCGTTTTATATTAAGTATCTTCTCATAGTTTTACACTTCTTAATAATGAATTTTAGATAGTATATTTTTTTGCAAAGATATTTAATTAATGTGAATGATTGAACTTCTCACCACTTAATCGAAGACACAATCTTATGTCAATTGAGCTATTCTTGGTTTGACACGGTTTTAGATGACTACTCAAAAAGTAAAAAATTTCTTTTAGCCAATTAAATTAAAAAGTAATCTTTGTATTATATTCTACATCTAAATCTCAAATCACCTATTTCCAATAGTCGGATATTACAAAATACAAGTTGGAACACCCACAAACATACAAGACAAAAGTTACCATTTACAAAAAAAACATTTTGAAAGTACACTATGAATAAAAAACTACAACATTTTTTAATTTAAGGAAAGAAAAAAAACTCAAATGTTTGTGATATGTTGTTGTTGGCAGATTAGGGAAAATCCATACTGTTACAAGGGCCGGCCTCGGTTGAAAACTGGCTATGAACTTTTGAGGATCAGTTCACAAATTGAACATAAACTCAACGAGGTATATTTTAATTTCATTTGTTGTTTGGTTTTGCTTTCTTTTGTTTTTCCTTTTCTCATATGTTTATGTTCCCCTTAGGTATCTATGCCATTCCTCCTTCTCCACGGCGAAGACGACCGAGTTACCGACAAATTGGTTAGCAAACAACTCTACGACGAAGCGCAGAGCGACGACAAGACGTTGAAGATGTATCCGGGAATGTGGCACGGTTTGTTGTACGGAGAGACGCCCGAAAACATGGATATTGTGTTCTCGGACATCATCAGCTGGTTGGAGAAGAAGATTGACAATGGAGATTCAAAGTTAGAACTTGAGAGGAAGTTTGAAAATGATGGTTTGTTGGCAGCTAAACAACAACAAGAAAGTGTTGATTAATTTTTTTTTTTTTTTTTTTTTGACAATATGTGGGGTGAGAGATCGAAGTTAGAACATCTTGGTCACTAATTCATACATCATCTCAGTTCCTTGTCATTCCCGTTTTAAATTGTTGTCCTTTGATTAATTTGTGAAAGAAAATTGTGATATTATTTTAACCATGTTGTAAATATTTGTTTGGAGTGAGTTATTATAGTTCGTGATTATAATAGTAAGTGAGTTATAATAGTTGTGAATAATAAATATTATTGAAGTCATTATAATTATTTTATTGATTGTGGGTCATAATAGTCGGTGGTCCAAACACCTTTAAAAGAGTTTGTGAATTTTACATTACAATTTTATACCCATAATTCTATTTCTCTATATTAATAACTTAAACATGAATTAATTGATTATGACATAGTAACATTTTCATATTATATTTTCATGTAATATTATTTAAAAATAAATAAAAAATGGAGAGAGATTCAAGTAGTATAGTTTAATTCTATTGATCCAGTAGTTCATTTAATTTCCATTACTTAATAAATTAAAACAAAGTGGCTTGGTACACTAAATATTAGTTAAGTTACTTACTTAATTAGACTACTTATGAAAGAGTTAATTTCAATTAATAAAACAATTAATTTTTCTCTCCAAAATTATGGTCATTAGCTACATACTCAAATTTCTTTTGAGTTGAATTTTCATTTATTTTTTCACCGGGCTTAGACCATGTCTTCCTCATTCCCACATTCGTTAGCCGCAAAGCTGAAAAATCGCGATAGCTCTACCAGACGTGGCGTTGTTATTTAGGTGGTATCCCAAAAGTTTCCTAATATAACGGAGATCACTCTTTTAAAAAAAGTTCAACCATTACAAGATGGGGATTAACGGGGCGTTTGTTTCACGTCTTTGAGAGTAGACATCAGGATGAGAATAACTTTCTGATGGTCATGCCTATATTTGGTACGTGGGCTTAAACAGGCCCGGGAATAACTTATTCCCAGACATCATTTCTGGCCACTTTTTATGTCCTCCTATTTGATGACTTTATCTCAATGTCCATGGGCTTTCAATTTTTTTTTCTTCTTTTTTTTTAAATGCACTATTTCATTTTTTTTGTTTTATTTATTTCATATTTAGCCTAATTTATTAAATTTAAAAATCACAACTATTTTTTTTTTACACTTTCCATTAAAAGTTTGTACCAATTTTTTTTTTTTTATATATAAAATTTATATTATTTAAGGAAATAATCACGTTGATTGTAGCTAAATAACACTTATTAAAATTATTATTTAAGTATATGACCAGAATCGCATAGGTTGTTATGTGATTCTGGTTCAGCTATCGCATAGGTTGTTACTTCTCGTTGCAGCTGTGGCGTTCATCTACATAGGGGCTGATTGCATAGATAGTTACCAAATTAAACTTAATTGATGTGAATTAGTTTTCATTAATTAATGAAAACTAAATAAAAATAAAAGCTAACCAAATTAAATTCAATATTATGAAATTTAATTATATAGAAATAATTTAATAATTAGACGTAGCTAATATAAAATGTATTTTTAGAAAATTAATATAAAATAAATAATACTGTATATTATTTATTTGAATTAATTTTATTTAATTATTTATACTTATTTATAAGAAAAATTGTAACCGATATCAATTTAGAGTAAAATAATTAAAAATATAACACTTTTTTTTTTAAATGCGGATATGGCAATTTCGTTTTTTATAGAATTTTGTAGTGATAGTAGTCTATGATAGTCATATATCAACGATACGCCATATTTGCAAAATGTTCAGTGATAGTCATAAATCAACGATAGAATCTATCGGTTGTTTACGCAGTTATCATTGATTCACAGACATCTCATTCCTCATCTACAAATCCTCAATCCAACAGGCACCTAAGAATATTGAATAGTTTTGTTAAGAGAGAATTAAATATACATAATTACATATTCTTGAATTGTAGGTTACTTTATATTTTTCTCTTGGTATGAATATTGTTAACAGAAAAACAAAATAATGATATGGTGTAGACGAATAAAACCCTCAGTTAAAGCGTAAAGATGCCGGTGAAGACATACCGTCGATCAAGAAGTCAGAAATTCAAATCTATCACCCTCACATGATGAACTACCAAAAAAACTTTGAAGATCGAGGATAAACACAATTTACATCCACACCATTAAAATAAAAATAAAATAAAATTTTCACCTCCATCCTGAATCCCTGTTAGAAGCAAGTCGAAACAGAGCCTTGTTGCCTCGAAAATTAGTACCTCTCAACTCATGCTCATCAGTCCATGTATCCTCCAAATTTCAATTGGCACAAAAGAGAAGATTCAACATTCAACCAAAGATTTATCAACAAAAGGTTTCACATTTCAGGTAGAAATCAGAAGAAAGGGAAAGTGTAATTATGAACTCAGTTATAATTAAGGCTAAATTTATAAACAACTACATTCTTCTAAGGCATTACATTCTACATTTTGCAAAAATCCCACTGGCTTGACCTTGATGAAAGTGAAAGTGTCTGTTTCCTATTGGAATAAAAAAAGGCCCACTTCCCTTTATGAAGTACACTGGATAACACATCTCAAATACAAGACCACTCCCCACTCTGCCATTCCTCCATTTTTCTCAAACCAGATGGTCATTTGCAAGTGAGGCAAATACAAGGGGGTTGTTAGTCACTTCAATATATGTCAGCTTCAAAGCCATTGAAACCCCATCTATCTAAAGCTACCTGCTGTAACCATTGAATTTAACACAAATTTCCATCATCATTCGCCCCTACTATGATATGAAGAAAGTAGCTCTTAAACACTCAAGGAAAATTCCTTCACCTCCCCTCCGGCAGTTCGTCCCTTAGATAATCTTATTTCGTACTTCTTCAAGTTTCTTCAGTATCTCTCCAGGAGTTCGGTCCAACTCGTCAGCAATTTTTCTCTGCATATCCAGGGGAAGGGTTGGGAACTGCTCGCACAGATCCCCGTCGATCACATCCTGCAAAGATCCATCAAGATTTGGAAGAAAATTGGTTAAGTTCTCAAATGGACGATGTTGACTTATGAATGGCACATATGACGAGACATTAATAGAAGGAAAATAAGCAGCAGTTGAGTAATGGCAGTGCAAGCCAAGATCAAGTGACTGCAGAAATTTTAGGTACAACTTACGTAACAGCAAAGTAAGGTTCAAGAGCAAAGTAAGGTTGAAGAGCAGATTAATTTAATCCAGTCTGTGGAACTATTGCATTTTTTTTTTTTTTTATATCCGTTGAGTGTCTGGGTCTGCTTGCCCACACCTCGACTAATCTTACGGGACAACTACTACATTTGGTTGTTAAGAAAACTCATAGGATATTAAATTCTAGGTAGGTAAGGTTGAAGAGCAGATTAATTTAATCCAGTCTGTGGAACTATTGCATTTTTTTTTTTTTTATATCCGTTGAGTGTCTGGGCCTGCTTGCCCACACCTCGACTAATCTTACGGGACAACTACTACATTCGGTTGTTAAGAAAACTCATAGGATATTAAATTCTAGGTAGGTGGCCACCATGGTTTGAACGCATAGCCTCTAAATCCTTTATTATTTCCAAGACCCTTATTGATCACTAGGTTAACCCATGATGGTTTGTGAACTATTGCAACTTCCACAATCAATCAAATACATTTAAAAATATTGATAAACACGGAAGGAATTAAAAGAATTGAAACGAACAAGAACGAGAAGCAGCACCGAATTTACCTTAACAGGAAAATAAGCTGATCTATAACCCATATGATCTCTTCCACATAAAGGTGGATGTTCCTGCCTCAAATGCATCTCCAAGTGAGAAAAGAAATCAACATCATCACGGGAGGTGAAAGCATGCAATGCCCCCAAGCTTCCCATCACTGTACTGTACAAAATGCATTCTCCACCCCCTGGAATCAAAGATGCCTTTTGCAACGACGTGACCACATCGCCGATGTGATATTGTATGATCTCCTCGACTTTGTTAGGAGCCCCATTAAGCTTTCCCTGCTCCCATTTTATCTTTCCACCTGTTGGGTCTTCTTCAATCTCATCTGAGACATCTTGTTGTAACCGCACAAAATAGATATTTCCAAACTTGTCGGCACCAGCCATGGTGTCAAAATCCACATGGTATGATGCTGTAAGCCATCTAGGAACAGAATCATCAGCAAATATGTATAGTTGATTTTCATCCCGCCTATACTTACAATAATGGAATGACTGCAAAAGCAAATGAGAAAAAGACAGTGTCACGTTAGAACACACAACACAAAATAGGTGGAACATTGCACGCAGGTCCATAAGCTTTCCTGAGAATTGCAGTTTGTCTTATAATTTATAAGAAACACAATTTCATTGATGAAACAACTGCATAAGAGCTATGCCATAAATAACTGATTTCTCAATCAATAACTAAATTATTACCATAAAAGATAGTTTTAGATAAGATTTTACAGTTTTTTTATGAGAAGAAAAGGTTTTACAGTTAACAAATTGTCTGACGAGAATGATGTCTAACTAATAGTATCGAGAAAATGTAGTCTCAACAGCACAGGAACACATCATACATGGAGCACATCTGCAAAGGTTATATGGTCATTGGGTGGTTTGCATGATCTAGTTTTTAAACGGAAAAAAAAAATTGAATACCTTTGCAATATTGTGCAGAAAAGGAAGGACTAATAAGGAAGGGATTTTATCAAAGGAGGCAGAAAATTGAAGCAAAGATTAATATACTAATATAGATAGTGGCATACCTCCTGGATGTCACCAACATAAATTCGATCACGATATGTCTGAATAGACACAATTGTATTCGGGAACAACTTATTTTCACACTTTCTAAGCAATCTTCTTTTCCCCAAATCATACAATCTGAGCACTGATCCTATTCCTGCTAGTAATCTTCCCTGGAACTGAGCTAAGGCGAGAGGAACACCTTCCACTTGTGTCTTGTGCAAAAGCTCAAGGGATTTTCCATCCTCTAGAAAACGATAAATATGAATATATCCAGCAACTAAACTCCGTTTAGGGAAAAACTCCAGCCCCTTTGCAGTACCAACAGCTAAAAGGGTTCCATATTCCTTGTCATGAAAATTCACAGTGCAAACACTGAATGCAGCTTCATTGTCCTGAAGCTCCATCAGACAAGTTGTAGTGGCTGACCTAGGGTCAAGAACTCGGATGCAAGAAACCCATTTTTCAGCCTCTGCCTTTGGGTAGCCATAATGCTCATCAGATAAAGGATCATCCTTATCCTCATCATCTCCACCATTCTCCATTTGCTCCATTGTGCCATTTCCATTTTCCCCAGCCCCTGCAGCCTCAAAGCACTCTTTTTTAGCAGCTTCTCGCTCTTCTGCAGTGAATGCTCCCTGATCACTCTCAATAATAACCAATAGTTTTCTCCTAGGTTGAAGTACAAACTTCCTTGGAGTGTACCTAAGTGGAATAACTGTTTCGTTAAATGTTTCTCCCAATCTCTCAATGGTGAAAACCCTCAAGAAATTACCAGCTACAGCAACTACACCTTCTGCACACTGATCCGATGAAAATGAGGAGGCATATTCAAGAGTTTCATATGATAGAGGCGTCAACAGAAAATGCCCTTGATGAATATAACCAAGCCAAGGTCTACTTGAGAGGCACAAAATTGCCCGTCTCCCCCTTAAAACAACAGAAAATAGCTTAGGTGCTCTTAGTCCTAAGAACCGGGATCGGGAATCAGAAAGTTGACCTGTCACCATATCCACTACTGTTCTGAATAAAACTCCAGAGTGCAATGCAGCATTTAGGAAAAGGCTAGCTGGATGATCCGCACCATCCTCCCCACCTACTGATGCCAGAACTTCAAGAAATAGGAGAGATTCTGGAGCTGAAGAAACACTTTGTACACTTAAAATCTGCATACAGTCATCAGGATCCAATGATAGAATTCGTATTGTGTTGTCATAAGAGCCAACTGCTAGGAAACGAGAACGTTGTCTCCCTTCAGGTACTGGGGCAATGTCCAAGCAAGCCACATCTCCAGACAATTCATGCTTCTCCACCTCCATTAACTGACCAGTCATGTCCACCTCGAAATAAATAAGTTCTCCTCCACTCAGGGCAATCACCACTTGAAGCCTATTAGAACCAACCTTAACAATAGTCCTCTTACCTGGAGTTCTCCATTCATTAATACGCCCATCTTCCCTAATATGCCTGATGCCATTTGGATGGACTTGCATAAGGGAATCATCACCTATCAAAGAAACAGCAAGGGAAGGTGTAGTGTCAAGAAACCCACTATCACTAACTTCTTCAACTGTCTCACCAATAGAAAGAACAAGTGTTGCATTTGCAAAGGACACAACAATGTATGCATCAAACTCATCGGTGATGTTCTTTTTCACAGTCCAAACAGCACTAGGAACACCAGGAAGTTCTGACACAGCCATTTCACTGATGGCCAAACCAGGTCTCAATATTCGCAGAGATGACCGAGGACCACGCCCGCAGAGAGTATATATCTGGGGTGTTTCTTCCTCAAAAAGATTTATGACTTTCATGTCCATTATAGGCATTAAGCTCTCAACTTGATCAATCCTAACAAGGTTTTTAAGCCTCCTAGGCTGGAAAAAGACAGGCTGAAAACCTTCTTCAGTTTCCATTAGAGTAGAAGAGGAAGACTCAACATCAGCATCATCCCCTATAGCTTGGAACTGGTATAGCGAGTGATTTCCAAATTCTGAGGCAGCAAATAGAAACCCTGATTTCAATACACACATTGAAGCAGTAACTGGAATTGTATCAAAATACTTAATCTTCAGTTCTTTGACACTTTCATTGTTGTGTTCCAGAGTAACCTTAAAAATATCTCCATACTCCGTCTGTAAAAGAAAGAAAAACATTGTTTTCTGCTTATGCATAGCTGCTGAAACTATAAGCACACCGCGTTCAGCAGGTAAGTCAGCACGCCTAGGAATGACAGCTCTCATATCTGGATGTCCCTGATTCTTATAAATGACAAAATTTTCAGCACAAACTAACACTCCACTGGGACCATCTCCACCTCCAGGAACAGTAACAAGCATATTAGCACCATTATCAACAGCTTCAGACCACTTCCTAGAGACATGATTAAGACCAAGATCAAGTTCATAAAAAGTCAAATGCTTCTGTGCCTCACTGGCCGCGACCCCAGTAGAATCCTGATCAGCCTCCCCGTAATCCAACTCAATTGCAGCAAATATAGGATTGTCAAATCCACAATCAACTCCAGCAATCGAATAAACTATCGTATGTGACTTATGAGCCTCCAATGGCGAAGAAATAGTAAGCCTCGCAGCTGTATCTCTATTCAACACGTAAACAAGCTTCTGCTTCTCACACGCCCCAATCATAACAGCCCTTCCTTTGGGATCAATAGCCAAATACTGCCCCGGAACTATCCTTCGAGCACCAGACTTCCCAAAAGTCTCCTGATGTATCTTATCAAAAACATTCTTATCCTTATTGTACTCAAGAATAACAATCCGACCCGAATCAGACCCAACAACAATATAATCTTTCTGAGCCCCAGTAAGCCTAAATTGAGCTAAAGAACGAATGGCACCAAAGATTTCAACAGAAAGAAGAGTTTGGATCTTACCACTATCATCAGGACGAATGAGATCCAGGACCTTTCCTCTGGCGACAACTATCTCCTGCGTTTTCCCACCGGAGAAATTGCCATTAATGGCAGAGACAATCCCGGTAGCTCGTTGCAAAGTGAGATTGTAAAGGTACATAGCTCAAACAAGTGGAAGTGGAAGTGTAAGTGGGTGAACTCTGCTTTTAGGGCTTAAGGAGGGTAGGAAGAAAAGGGGTTTTTTTGAAAGGTTTCAGAAGAAATTCGTCGTGAAGACGAAGGTGAAGAGAGGGGTTTGGAGTATGGGAGTTGAAGGTGTAAACCCCTGGAAAATGAAAATGAAAATGGCGTCAAAATTGCGATAATTTCAGAGTGCGGTATAAACCCTAGCAGCCCGATTAAAGGAGACGATGAGCGCGGCAAAGAGATCTTGGCCTATTGCCGACTTTGTTCGAATCTAACGGCTCAGATTCTGTGGAAGTGATCTGAGTTTACGATTGCGTGATGCACAGGATAACAGAAGGCCACACAGACCGAGAAAAAAAAAAAGAAATATATATATATATATATATATATATTTATTTATATATTCAAAATTCATTTTGGTTCTTCAATTTTTAAACTTATTTTATTTTAATTTCTAATTTTCAAACCATAATTATGTTAGTCGGATAAGATGGTTTGAAATTATACTCATATTATCATGTTAGTATATATGTTGGAAATTATGTTATTAATTTATTAAAATATAAATTAAAAAACAAAATCAAAATATTTTTTTTTTTTAATTTTAGAGACTAAAATAGATGTTTTAAAAGTTTATGGATCAAAATGAAAAAAACCTTAAAATCTAGATATCAAAAGAAATTTTTGAAATGTTAAAGGACTAAAATATAACAAACTTAAAGGTTTAGGGATTAAAAAAATATTTAAACAAAAAAAAAATATATATATATATATATTTCATCTATAAATTTCAGCCCTATATTTTTAAAACAAAAAAAAAATATCCTATTTAATTTAATATTAAATCCAGTACATATCTTCGAAGTTATGTTATTAATTTTTGAAAATATGAATAAAAGAAAAGACCAAAATAATTTTTTTTATTTTAAAATTTAGAAACTAAAATAAATATTTTTAAAGTTTAGGAATCAAAATGAAAAAAACCTAAAAGTTTAGACATTAAAATGAAGTTTTGAAATGTTAAAAGGACTAAAATAGAACAAACTTTAAAGTTTTGAGGCGGACAAAAGATTTAAACAAAATATATATGTATATATATAGAGAGGGTTGGTTGCACAAATAGCAATTTGACAAAAAATAATTACAAATTTAGCAAAATTTAAAACCTTTTTTAAATATGACAAAAAAATCAGTGGCTATCACCAATAGACTATGACTATTACCGATAGACTTCTATCACCGATAGACTATTATCACTGACAAAATTCTATAAAAAAGACTACTATCAGCGATAAATCATACTATCAGAGATAGAAATTGTCATATCTACAAAAAAAAAAAAAAAAAAAAAAAAAAAAAAAAAAAAATTAAAAAGTGCTATTTTGTTAATTATTTTACTCTACATTCACATCGGTTACAATTTCCCTATATAAATATAAATATATATATATATATATATATATATATCTACAAATTTCAGCTTTATATTTTTTTAAAAAAAATAAAATATCCTATTTAATTTAGTATTAAATACTTGTGTACATAAATATTTTTTTTTATTAAATTGTGATATGATATTTAAAAATATTGTTTCCTACCAACTTATTATCTATTAAATGTTAAATATTAAATTCAACTTTTTGAATGGATTGGGTGAGATATTTTTTATCAAATAAAACCAATTGATTTTTTAAATTAGATAGAATAAGTGAATACTTAACAAAAATATGTTACTTCATTATTCCTTTGGCTAATGTCAACAATGTTTATTGAGAACAAGAAGTGAAATAAATTGAATATCTCACATATAAAGTAGAGAGTTCAAAAGGTTTAGGTCAAAATTTTAAAAATGGTTTTTGGTGAATAAGATTTTTTTTCATTTGTTTATTTTAAGAATATTATGAATGGTACACTAAATCCACCAAAACAAATCCATTACCAACAAAACCCATTTGCCTATTTTTTGTTTGTTTTTATATAAAGTATCAAACTACCAAGTCCAAAAACTCTCATATGCATTTGCTTTCCCTTTGAAAAACATGGCCAAGCTCCCTTTTCATTCTTTATTGCTCAAGATCACCATATCCTACTTTTTCTCATTCACCACCATAATCAACTTCTCATCCTCTGCTCGAACCTTCGAAAACTCGACTCGAAACCGTCATTATAATCATCACAAGTTTTCGTTTTTAATGAGAGATGTGCTCGATTTTACTTCACACTCTTCATCCAAATCACCCATCACCAAAGCAACGACTAGCCAATTACCATTTTCAAAACCCTTAGGATTTTTTCCTCCTAATGGAGGAATCCCTATACCTGAAACCTACACCACGACGATGCCATCTCCCGTCACTGAATTCTCTTCTCAAACTCTTGATCTTTCGACAATCGGAATATCATTTCCCGCCAGGGCAGCTCTCCAAGAATTGGAGTATGGAATGGTGAGAGGGATCAATGAGGAGTTGTTTGGGACTTTGAAACATAAATCACGGGTGGTTATTGGGAGAATAGAAGGATTCTATGTGGAAAATAATGAAGATAGCGGTGGACATATGATGGCTATGACAGTATATTTTGGTAAGGGTGAAGCCAAGGATGGGTTGAGGTTGTTTGGAGTGTATAGGAGTAATCATGTGAAGGAGTCTCATGTTGCTATAATTGGTGGCATTGGAAAGTACATTGATGCTAATGGTTATGCAACTTTGAAGAAATCAGTTGGGACAAAGTTTGAAGCCAATTATAACAAGTTCATAGAGTTCAATGTTTACTTGAGCAAATAGTGTATTGGGATATTTTGGTAATTTTGAAGTGATTGTACTTAAAAAAAAAAAAGAAAAAAAAAAGCTATAATTAATATATGGAATCAAGTTATTTAAAATTTCTTTAAATTTGTTCAAGTTTAGAATTTAAATTAGAATTAGATGTATTTGAGTACAAATCTTTTATTTTAGTTAAAAGGCATTACTTAAGTTTCAATTCTACTTCTCTTTTGTCAAAGCGAGCATGACTCAGCGGACATATGTATGTGTTGACGACTAAGAATTTCGTGGTTCGAATCCCCCCACCTCCAATGTATTCAAAAAAAAGATTTGTTCTACTCTAAAATTATTTCTTGGTGGTCGGTCGGGATTTTCTCTGGAGGTCACTGGAAGTCTTCGACGGAAGTGGTCATTGGAGATTGACGCCGATGGGTGGTGGTGGTTGTTAGTAACAACCATGAGTGGAGAAAATTTAAAAGAGAGAGTATTTTGATTGTTTTAATATACTATGAAAATTAGAGAGGGTTCTCACTTAAAAATATAGCAAAGACAACCTATTTATAAAAATATAGTTGTTTTAAATCAAGCTCACACAAAAGACGATATGCGAGACCAACACATATCGTTCTTTAAAAATTCACGTCAAACCTATTGTTTTTTCAAAAGACGATGTGCATCTACAAAAAAAAAAAAAAAAAAAAAAAAAAAGAGTTGAATAGTGTGAATAGATAAAGTTTTTGAAAAAAATACCAGATTTCATTATTTTTAGAGTTATATATATTTTTGCATATAATGATTAAAACAGTCCAGTCTAATTAAATCATAAATCAAATTTCATCTATTAATTCAATTTTGATCGACTTCTATGATTTTTTTCAAAATTATGACATTTTCATAAAATTAAGAGGTCAACATTTCCAACCAGATTAGAATACACATAATTTTTTTTTTTTTTTTTTTTTGTCTAATACAAATTAAATGTATCACCGACATTAGAGAGGTTACAGTAGACATTATTTATTAAACAACGTGTTGTATTGGCACTAAAAAAAACTTGTTTTTATAGAGAATACAATCAACTTTTTCATTAAAAAAAAAAAATATATTTTATTATAAAGTTAAATGAAATAATAAATAATGTTACATAATTGTTTAGAAAATTTTAAAACTTCAACTTTCTATGAGGTATTTGCACAACTGATTCTCGCTCGAAAATGTATATATTTTTTTTTTGTCTTTTTACTGACTTTATCAGCATTACGCTGAACACGAACACAAGAGTATGTAGTACCCTTCGCAGGACACGAAGATATTAGACTTGCTCATCATAAGATAAGGTAAAAAAAACATATGTTTTAAAAAATCGAGCCATTTAACATTAAAATTCTAAAAGCAAAGTCATTTTCATGATGCTAATATAATATTGCAAACAATAAAGAAAAGGACATGCCAGTGATTAATATAGGCAATGCCATGAAATGTTCAAAGTCTAAGTTTTTGTTTTTTAGTACAATATTCAAAGTCCAAAGTTAAACCTTAAGAAAATGAACCCTAAAAGAAGTCTGACCTTCATTATCAGTCAACCACTGACTAGAAAAATTATTGACAATTGTGTGGTTCTTTCATGTTTGTCCTTTTTTTTTTTGGTTACAAACTTACAAAACACATCCCTTACTTTTCAAAAAATAAAAATTTATGCACTATTGAATAACTATTGATTTTTAAAAATTAAGAATTTTTTAAAAATTTATTATTATTTTTTAATTTTAGTTTAAATATTTATTTGAAAAATATGAAAATTATTATAAAGACATTAGAAAAAAACATGCATAATTTTCAAAAACCAAATGGTTATCAAACAGAGTCTTTTAGTGGTCCACATTTATCATTTTTTAAGTTAAAAAAATCTTTGTAGTCTTGAACATCAATGAACATAATAATCTATGACTCGTTTGATAACGTTTTTCGTTTTTTATTTTCTGTTTTTGTTTCTCATTTTTAAAGAAACACTCGTTTGATAACTATTTTCCGTTTCTTGTTTCTAAATTATAAAAAACGTTTTTAAAAAATGACAAAATTTACTTCTCTATGTCCCAAACAACAAAATTCGTCATTTGTTCGTTGTTCGTTGGTCAAGATCCCGATTTTGAGTCGTGTAATGCACCTTGATTATTTATTTATTTATTTATACATATTTTATATTATTTAAATTTTGCAAAATATATATATATATATATATATATATATATATATGTAACGAAAAACGAAAAGAACAAAGTGTGAAAAAAAAAAAAAATTGCACGAAGGAAAGAAATGTTTCATTTGAATTCTATGCTTTGAATTGAAAACTTTACAAGTATTTATAGGTAAAGAAAATTAAACCACTAAACCCATAAACTATCTCACTAACCTTAAAAATCTCCATAATCATCACATTATGCCACTAAACCACATGCCTCCAAAATGAAAAGCACTAACTTAAATACATGGCAGTTGGCACTTGGCACTACTTTAATTTCAAATAACTAAAAAATTAACAAAGTGATCAAATCAACTTGCATTGTTTTGCACTAATCTTTAATACCCTCTTTAGTGCAAACATACGATCAACAACACGGAGTACACTCCTGATTTCTTCAAATTTGGATTTACCAAATATCTTGGTAAATATATGAGCAACTTGCTCCTTGAAATGTACCTTATGAAATTGAATATCTCGTGTCAAAGCTTTTTCTCAAACAAAATGAAAATGTGTTTCAATGTGCTTTGTACTAGCACAAAACACTGGATTCTCTGCAAACTTGATTGCAATTTTATTGTCACAAAAAAATGGAAATTGAATAATCCAAAGTTGAAAAGATTTCTCCGTCATTTCAACCAATACACTCTTAAGGAGTCATAGTAGTCGGTTACATATGCTACTTCACAACTTAAAAGAGCAACAAATGTTTGTTTCTTACTGCACCATAAAATAACCCCTGAACCTATATTAAAACAGTATCCGGTCGTGGAACGTCTGTCATTTATGTTACCAGCTTAATGTGCATCAACGAAACCACTTAACACAAAAGAGGTAGCTTGTTTATACAACAAGTCAAAACATAAGATGCTCTTCAGATATCAAAGAATCTTCTAGAGTCGGCTATATATTTTGTAACAATTTAGCCATTGTACTTTAATTTTTTTTTTTTTTGTAACAATTTAATTCATCACGTGAAAAATCTCATCAAAATAAATTGTGCGTCTTTATTATACTATTATACTGACCTAATATTTATAGTTTATAAACATATTTGATCCCTAATTCCTAATGAGTTTATCCATCTACAAATTTCATTAAATATTAACAATATTTTTCATAATAAACTCTAAATCATTACAAATTTTAAAGCAAAAAAAACTAAATAGTTTAAAGATTAAATTATTACAAAATTGAAAAATATTGCAATTCAACCCTTACCAACTAAAATTTAAGGACTTTTTCGAGAACCAAAGGGTCCAAAACTGGTTTTTTGAACTTTTGTTTGTTTTTTCAAACTTTCTGCTGTTTCCTTCCCGCCCTGTTGACTTGGAAGAAATCAAAGTCCAAGTATGCTTAATCTTTCTGCATATAATCCACAAACCCCATGTTTACAAATTAAGCTTCTGAAAATTGATCATTCAAAATGTTGGTTTCTCATCTCTTTATTATTTCTCTGCTTTTTGCATTCTCTTCTGCTTCGGGGATGCAGAAGCTGACTCCAGGAAACTCCATGGCCGTGGAGGACAAAACCCAGTTCTTAATTTCCCCAAACGGAACTTTCTCATCTGGGTTTTATCCAGTCGGCAACAATTCGTATTGTTTCTCAATTTGGTTCACAAATAGCTTCGACAAAACCGTCGTATGGATGGCGAACAGAGACAAACCAGTAAACGGACATAACTCTCAATTCTCTCTCAATGGCGATTCCAATTTGGTTTTAACCGATGCTGACGGCTCTGTAATTTGGTCCACCAACACCATTTCCGAAGGTAATTTCGAACTTCGACTTCTCGAAACAGGAAACCTCGTAGTGTCGAATCAAACTGAGCATTTCATTTGGCAGAGCTTCGATTTCCCTACCGACACTCTGCTTCCAAAACAGAGGCTTCTCAAAACATCGACTTTGATTTCAATGAGAACCCAAAACACATATTTGTCGGGGTTTTATCACTTCAAATTCAACGATGAAAATGTTTTGTATTTCATTTACAATAGCCCTTCGCTTTCTAGTTTCTATTGGCCTTATCCAATGGTCTCTGTTTTCGACAGTGGCAGAACTCGTTACAACAGCTCGAGAATTGCTGTTTTGGACGAGATGGGTGGGTTTGACTCGAGTGATAAGTGGAAATTTAATGCTACGGATTATGGAATTGGTCCAAAAAGGAGATTGACGATGGATTTTGATGGGATTTTGAGATTGTATAGCCTTGATGAATCAACTGGGAATTGGATAATCAGTTGGATTCCTGATGGACGTGTAGATGCTTGTATGGTTCATGGGTTATGTGGAGATTATGGTATTTGTGAATATAACCCATTTCCCACTTGTATTTGTCCTCCTGGTTTTACTAGAAACGATCTTTCTGATTGGACTAAAGGGTGCAAACCACTTTTCAACTTGACTTGTGATTCTGCTTCTTCTGAATTGGATTTCATTCCCCTTACTAATACAGATTACTTCGGCTATGATTGGAGTTTAGCAAGGGAGTCATCAATTGAAAACTGCAGGAATATATGCTTAAGTAGTTGTGAATGTGTGGGATTTGGATATGCATCTGATGGTTTGGCACAGTGTTATCCCAAAAGCGCTCTTCGCAACGGGTATCGAAAGCCGGAAACCGCGGTGCTTATGTTTATCAAGGCAACAAAAGGTGCAGGGAGCTCTGGTTTTATAGATTCCAATAATGGTTTGAATTGCTCAGCTTCAGAACTTGTCATGAACACTAATGTGTAATTTCAGAAGAGTGATAAGTTTCGATATATCGGGTTGTTGATCGGAGTGGTGGTGGCGGTCGGGGCAAGTGAGCTCGTTTTGATTAGTTTAGGGTGGTGGTTTATCTTTCGAGAGGGGATGCGTGAGGAATTGGTTAACATGGGTTACATTGTCTTAGCCTTGGGGTTCAAGAGATATTCGTATGATGAATTGAAGAGAGCGACTAAAAACTTCAAACAAGAGATAGGCAAAGGAGGGTTTGGAACTGTTTACAAAGGAGAGTTAGACGATGGAAGAGTTGTGGCTGTGAAGAGATTAGAAGGCGTTTTACAAGGAGATGCAGAGTTTTGGGCAGAGGTTAGCATCATTGGAAAGATCAACCATAAGAACTTGGTGAAGTTATGGGGATTCTGCGCTGAGAAACATCATAAGATGCTTGTTTATGAGTATGTCAAAAATGGGTCTTTGGACAAAGTTTTGTTCTCTGATTCATTACAGTTGGAACAAAGATACGAGATTGCTGTTGGAACAGCAAAGGGTTTATCGTATTTGCACGAAGAATGTCTCGAGTGGGTTCTTCATTGCGATGTCAAACCTCAAAATATACTTCTCGACGAGTCTTTAGAACCCAAGGTTGCAGATTTTGGAATGTCCAAGATTTTTGGAGAAATCAATGAGAGTGGATTCTCCAAGGTGCGAGGGACGAGAGGCTATTTAGCTCCGGAATGGATGATGAACCTTAAGATTGATTCAAAAGCAGACGTTTACAGCTATGGGATCGTTGTATTGGAGCTTTGTAGTGGAAAGAATGCATCTGATTTTGAAAATGGCGGCTGCACAGATCTAGTGAAGTGGATAATGCAGAACATAGAAAACGACCAGATTATGAAAGTGATAGATCCAAGATTGAATGTCGAAGACAACGACAAGGACAAGAAGAAGATACAAGTATTGTTGGAAGTGGCTCTTCAATGCATAAGAGAAGATCGAAACACAAGGCCTGCAATGAGTAGAGTTGTGGAACTTCTCACATTCAACCAAGAATTGAACCCACACCAAAATGTTTAATCATGAGTAGAGTTGTGAGCAGCACCTTTTTTTGCACCAAAAATTGCTGGCTTTTGTGAGATTTTTGTACCTAAAGTTTATTTATGGGTTATGTGTGTACGGGTTGTAGTTCACTAGAGGGAGTCGAGTTGTGTAAGACCTCAGTATACGCGTTCGTTGATATAGTGAAGTTCTTTCCGTCGGGTTGTGCCCCCAGATATATGTGTAAATCGAACTGGGTAACCAATTAATGTGTCACATTTACTTTACACATTTGGTTATTTTATGCTTGCATTGTTAAATTGTAATTGAGTAATTTGTCCTATAATTTTTTTTTTTGCAAAGGTATTTAATTAAAGCGGGGATTGAACCCAGCACAACCTTATGTCAATTGAGCTATGCTCGGTTTGACCTGTCCCATAATTTTTCGTGGTATAATCTGTGATATTTTGTCATTAGATTAATAATTCCATTTGACCTTCTAACGATCCTTGGTAAAACTATTACATAGAAATATACTTATATTAGAAATATAATATTTCAAACATGCATTCTAAAAATGGTAGCATATTACGATGTATTGTGTTTATAAAACATATATTCAATATACATAACATGCTCTCTATATGAAATATCCAATGTACATGTGATTAAAACTAAAATAAAAATAATAAGCAAGTTACATAACACAAAAATAAACAAAATCAATATAATAGTAAAAATATTAAATTTGAAAAGACATATATGTTAAATGTAAAATTAGATATAATAGTAAAAATATTAAATTTCAAAAGACATGTAAAATTAGAATATATGTATAGAGTGTAGTTTATGAATAACAAACATATACCAAAACATAGAAAACAAGTGTATAGAGATAAATAAATTAATTAATTACCATATTAAATACATTGGTATACAAAAAAAAAAAAAAAAAAAAAAAAAAAAAAAAAAAAAAAAAAAAAAAAAATTAATTTAATAATTTAAACTCTACAAGCTTATACAAAGTTGAAATATATCAAAACGTTAATAACAATTATGTAAAATGTTAAAGAAATTTTAAAATCGACATGACATTGTGCTCAAACAAAATATATTGTCAACGTTAAAAATATATATATGGTATTAATGAGATATTCAATTCATATACATTGTACAGATAGAACGTCCATAACACAAATCACGAAAATAAAATAAAACCTACAAAAACTGGTAAAAGCTCGTGCTGATAACGTATTAAAAACAAGAACACAAAACAATAACAAAGAAGGAACAAGAGAGAATGAAATGTAGAGAGAAGATAGACTTTTTATGTGAGTTGAAGTGTGTTTGAAAGCTTTCACACAACCTTCATTTATACAAGTAATTGATGACTAAACTTAGGTTAGGGAGAAAATGATTATGGAGGAGAATGACTCAGAGAGATGAATAAGTCAAATCTATAATTTAGATATCTATATAATATGAGTCACATATTTATAACATTTCATATTTTTCGTTCTTAATTTTTAGTTTTTAAAAAATAGGTTTGTTTGGTAATAAAATTAGTTTTTGGTTTTTTAAATTTTAAAAACGTTTTTAAAGTTGTAAAAGAAAGTTGAAAACATAAAATTTTTGTCTTAAAAAACAAGTTTCCGTTTTCTTTACCACATGTAGTAGGGGTGATCATCGATCAGTCGGAGTCGATTTTTCGTCCAAACCGACGCCGAACCGACCATTTCGATTTTTTAAATACTAGAAACCGAATGTTTTTTTTTTTCAGTTCCTTACACCGACCGGTTAGGTCGGACGACGTCAAGCCAAACTATCTTTTTTTTAAAAAAAAATTAATGTAAATTGAAACGGAGAAAGAGGGAGACGAACTAGACGAGGTGTGCAAGATTTTTGTCAATGACATAATTTATGTCAATTGAACTATTAGGTAAATTTTATTAATTCAATTTTTTTTTTTTTTTTATGTTTTTTTTTTTTGGTGAGGATGATCAAAATAGAATTTAAATTATAATTGTAAGTTTCCTTTCATGGTTCCTGAAATAAAAAAAATAGAAAAAACAAAAACAGTTACTAGATATTTTTGTTTTATAAAAACTGAAAAATCAAAAAATAGAAAATCAAAAATTGAAAAACTAAAATGGTAATCTAACGAGTATGTTTTAACTATTAAATTTTGAACTCATATACATCGAAGATTGATTATATGTTTACTTTGAAACATAACTCGAAACCAAAAAATAACACTCCGTTAGTTAATATATTTAGCTCAAAGCTTTCATTGAGTCTCTTTTGTGTTCTCTCCCTCTTTTCTCCTTTCTTAAAATTATCATTATATTCTCACCGCAATCTCGAGTCTTTTATATTAGCTAGAAAGACTTTCATTTTCTACTCCATCACTCTTTGAAGTGTGTTGTCCAAATGGTCATTTGAGGTAGTTTCTCAAAAATTCACCTACTAAAATCTCGTTGAATCTACTTCTCAATTAGTATAGCCTCTTAACTTTGTTCGTGAGAGTCACTTCGACAAACAATATATTGGTGGTAGTTGGATGCACACGTAGTCCTTTTCTCTCCAACTAGTCCTCATATTATTGACTTTACATTTCTAACCTATACAAATTTCACGAAATTAGAAACACAAAAAAGGAATATAAAAGATTTTTCCCAAAGTGTTTTTTTCAATTAAAAGAAACGGTTAAAAAATGTGGCATAGATCCCACATGACACACCTTAGTTGGCTCTAGTTGGAAATTGATCCTCCCACATCGGAAACATAGAATCCTACTGATCTATTCAGTGTCTATATAAACCCACCAACGTCTTCCTTTAAACTTACGGAGCCGTGCGGTGAGTACAAAGCGAACTATTCTTTCGCCTTTTACTAAAGAATACTGTGTGCTCGCCGTGATAAACGGCATACGCCTATTTTTGGAGGGTCATTCCATTTGGAGTGGTCCCTACATCAATTTAAGTTTAAAATTTATCTCAACTTCAATTCTTAGAGCACATTTTAAATTCCAATTTAGTGGTATAGATTTTGATAAGGTTTTAATCTTTCTTTTTTTTTTTTATGAAATTTTGAAATGGTTGAAAATATGATGGAATAACTCAAAATCAATCAATTTAGGATAAATTATCTTTTTAGTCTTGAGATTTGTGTTGAACAATGATAATAAGTCACAACTATATGAAATGAACTAATATGTAAAAAAAGGCTTGGATTGAAATATGTAAAATATAATATATAAAAGTCGCTAGAAGGAGGGGTTGAACCTCCAACCTTGTGGTTAACAGCCACACGCTCTAACCAACTGAGCTATTCCAGCCTATTGATTAAAATATGTTGAGATGAACTAAACATCTTTACCATTTAAACAATCGCGCGTGGAAGTTTCAATTGAACTATGTTTATAATTTATGTTGACTAAAAAATCAACAAGAATTTAGTTTCGAATGTAACCAATTAATTGAATAAGTTCATCACCGTCGTCTTTGAATAAAAATAAACATAAAATAATTAAGTCAAATATATAGAATTTTTTTTACTCCAACTTAATTAGAGTGGGAGGATTTCAACAATTCATCATGGTGGATGACAATTTTGATGTGAATTGAACTATGAAATATACATTAGAGATTACTAACTAAACAAAACTTTGAGGAATAGTTGTTGATATTTGTTTTTTAAAATCATTTGTGTATGTTTTGGTATCATTAATTGAGAAGCCTCAACTAATCCATTTCCAACCAAATACAAACTTTAAAAAAAAAGTGCAGACCTTCAATATTTATACAAAAATGGAAGAACCAAAATCGACATGCCATTGTGCCCCCATAAAATAGATTATCAACGTTAAAAATATTTACATGATATTTATGAGATATTCAATGCATATACACTGTACACATAGAACGTCAATAACACAAATCACGAAAACAAAATAAAACCTACAAAAACTGGTAGAAGCTCGTGTTGATAACGTATTAAAAACAAGAACACAAAACAATAACAAAGGAGGAACAAGAGAGAATGAAATGTAGAGAGAAGATAGACTTTTTATGTGAGTTGAGGTGTGTTTGAAAGGTTTCACACAACCTTTATTCATGCAAGTAATTGATGACTAAACTTAGGTCATTGATACTCAATGTTACTCATAATAACTGAGAAGGTGATTATGGAGGAGAATGACACAAAGATGAATAAGTCAAATCTATAGTTTAGATATCTTTATAATATGTGTCGCATATTTATAACATGTTTCATATTTTTCGTTCTTAATTTTTAGTTTTTAAGAAATAGGTTTGTTTGGTAATAAAATTAGTTTTTGGCTTTTTAAATTATAAAAATGTTTTTAAAGTTGTAAAAGAAAGTTGAAAACATGAAATTTTTCGTCTTTAAAAAAGTCTCCATTTTTTTTTACCACATGTAGTAGGGGTGAGCATCGGTTAGTCGGAGTCGATTTTCCGTCCAAACCGACCATTTCGATTTTTTAAATACTAGAAATCAAATATTTTTTTTTTCAGTTCCTTACACCGACCGGTTTGGTCGGTGGTGGTGAACTTTTCGAATGTTCACTATGTTCGGGGTGTCGAGTCCTGTCAAAATAATATTTATAATACTGGTAACTTGTAGAACAGTGGTAACTAGGTTGATCCGCAGGGAACCGAAAATTAGCCTCTCCTAATTAATTCTTATTTGCTTTTTTTGAAAACTAAAGAAAAATGGGGGAAGGTTAAAGAGAACTAAACTAAAAACAAGCTGAAAATAAACTAACGGAAAAATAAAAGAACAGGAAATTAAAACTAAGTACATGTGCTCCTAATTTTAAGGGTCGGAGTTGACTTTGTAGAACAGTGGTAACTAGGTTGATCCGCAGGGAACCGAAAATTAGCCTCTCCTAATTAATTCTTATTTGCTTTTATTGAAAACTAAAGAAAAATGGAGGAAGGTTAAAGAGAACTAAACTAAAAACAAGCTGAAAATAAACTAACGGAAAAATAAAAGAACAGGAACTTAAAACTAAGTACATGTGCTCCTAATTTTAAGGGTCGGAGTTGACTTTGATACGACTTAGTTCATAGGGATTCAAATGTACTTAACAAGAGCAATTCAAACACATAATTTAGTTGTACGAACTGCTAATACAAGTAACCCAAATAATTAAATAGAAATGTGGAGTTCTAATTAGATTATTCTTTAATTAATCTAAGGCGATCAATCCTAAATTAAATAAAGAATAGAGACGAATGTTCGATTCTAATTAAACTTGGCAATCAATCAACTGAGGGACAACGTTCCATATTGATCAATTGACAGTAACTGAAACATTACGACGAATGTTTAACTTGGAAGCCTAAGTTAATATTCTGATTTATCTACTTCTTTAAGGTAAGTTAATTCAACCAAAGATCAACATGGAAGCCTATGTTACCTATGGCTCAACTTAACTCGTGTTACCTTGGCGATTAGGAGAGGCACGACATCACTAATCTAATTAACCGTAGAACATGCAAGAAATCAAGGTCGTCAGCCCATTATGCAAACATGCTCCTAAGAATATGCATGGAAGAAATAGATGCCCAAACAATCATGCTAAGCTATAAATTTAATAAATAAACCCTCATGAATCGCATCAAGTATAACCCCTAACCTCAAATTAGAGCACTTATCTTGCTCGTGATGAACACCAAGCTAAATCAACCAAGTCTAAGCTTTGATATATATGAAAGAGGGAGAAAACCCCAAAAATCTAGAGAGAAAGCCTCCAACAAAGTCTAAAATAGAGAGTGAATGGCCTAAAAATTGAAAAAATGAGTTTTTTTTATAATCGGCGTACGCTACAGCTCTCAGGTCTGTCTCAACACTACTATTACAGCGTCTCGACGCTTGGGGCTGTGCTTTACAACAATAATGAATTTTGTTTCCTCCATTAGACTCAAACTCGAACCCATCATTCTACCAAGATTCTCCTACATCACCAGATCACTCATTACGATTAAGATAACTTTTGATTAATTAATATACATAGTATAAGCATTCATAACGATTAATCAAAATTATCCTCTAAACGTTCTTTTAAGCTCTTAATTAATGCAATGATCCGATTAACCCTAAGCAATAAAATTCTACAAAATATAAACATTAGACACGATTAATTTCTTATCTGACAAGACTTATGAGCTAAATATTAGCACTTTTTGAGTGCTATCAGTCGGTCGATTTCAGCGCAAAACCGACGACGTCAAGCCAAACTATCTTTTTGTGCATAGTCAAGAAGGAAGAAAGGGGGAAAGGAAGAAGTAAGAAAAAAAATAAGGGAGAAGAAGAAATATAGAAGAAAAGGGAATGAAAAAGAAAATGAGATGGGAAGGGAGAAGAAGAAATCTTTTTTGCAACAGTATTTTAATTAAAGCAAGGATTGAACCCATGACCTCATGGTCATGGACACAACGTTATGCCAATTGAGCTATGCTCAATGTGGCGTGTTTAAAATAACTTGGGAAGAGGAAGCATGAGATTGAACTCATGATATTTTAGCCAATAACACAACTTTATGTCAATTGAACTAGGTTGGATTTGACAAAACATGTCTTATACTTCTTCTACCGAAACCTTCCTCTTCCTAAGGAATGGGTACCAAAAAAAAAAAAAAAAAAAAAACATATAGTTTTTATATTAATTCGGTAGGATCAAATAAGATTTTTTTTTTTTTTTTTTTTTACAATCAAAATAGAATTTAAATTATGATTGTAAGTTTCCTTTCATGGTTCCTGAAATAAATTTCGTTTTTAGTATTGTTTGATGATGTTTGTTATGTCTACTCATATGCATATTTATTTGGTTTCTTTCTCATTTTGTTTAGTAATACTATTAAATATTTAAAACATTTGCCATGAAATATTGGATAAAACGAGTATTACAAAAGAATCAGTTTATATTTTTTTTTGTTATAAAAAATAAAATTATTTAAAATAAGTTCAAACCAACTCATGGTTGAAAAAAAAAAACTAAAACTAAAAACAGAACACGTTTTGATTTTCAGGTTTAAAAAAATAGAAAAAACAAAAATAATTACCAGATATTTTTGTTTTTCAAAAACTGAAAAATTAAAAAATAGAAAACCAAAAATTGAAAAACTAAAATGATTATCCAACAAGTATGTTTTAACTATTAATTTTTAAACTCATATACATCGAAGATTGATTAGGTTCACTTGGAAACATAGCTCGAAACCAAAAAATAACACTCAGTTAGTTAATATATTCAGCTCAAAAGCTTCCATCGACTCCAACATCTTTTTGTCAAATTTTCTACTTAACTCATTACAATATTTCTTTCATTTAATGCAATTAGACATAACGTAAACTCTAGTCTCTTTTGTGTTCTCTCCCTCTTTTCTCTTTCTTAAAATTATCATTATATTCTCACCGCAATCTCGAGTCTTGCCTATATTAGCTAGAAAATCTTTGAAGTGTGTTGTCCAAATGGTCATTTGAGAGAGCTTCTCAAGGATTCATCTACTAAAATCTCGTTGAATCTACTTCTCAGTTAGTATAGCATCTTAACTTTGTTCGTGAGAGTCACTTCGACAAAGCGAACTATTCTTTCGCCTTTTACTAAAGAATACCGTGTGCTTGCCGCCTCAAGCGGCATACGCTTATTTTTGGAGGGTCATTCCATTTGGAGTGATCCCTACATCAATTTAAGTTTAAAATTCTATTTTAGGTGGTATAGATTTTAGTGGGAAGTGAGTTAAAAAGTGATTTTGATAAGGTTTTAATTTTTTTTTTTTTTTTAATGAAATTTTGAAATGGTTAAAAATATGATCCGAATAACTCAAAATCAATTTAGGATAAATGATATTTTTAGTCTTGAATGTCTTTCTTTCTACCATGAACTTAGTGATAGAAATTATTTTGAACCTAGCAAGCATCATTTTTGTTTTGTTTTGTTTATTTTCTTTCCAATTATCTTTAAGGTACTGTTTACTCAGTAGGCATGAGGAGAATCAAAATGAAAATGAATTGGAAGGGATAAGTGAAGAATTGGAGCTCATGTTGATCCATCACCCCACCCCACATTGTAGCTCTTGTCTCCTAGGTTTCTCTCTCTCATTTTAGTATAAAAATTAATTAAGTAGTTATTCTGGTTGTGATCGTCTGAAAATTTGGATCACTAGCTACCTAAATTTCTCTGTCGTTTCGATGGCAATGCAGTTTTCGTTACTTGTTTGGCTTGAAATCATGGCTTGAACCTAAATCAATTTTGAAATCATGTTCAAGGAGGCGGAATCGGTAAAGAAGGCTCGTGAGGACTCGACTTGGATCATCAATGGTCGTTGAGCCAAGTGTAATCTGACTTCGCTCAGCGCTTGACACAGCTCTAGGTCAGCTTCAGCTGCTCCTTCGCAAGCTACTCAACTAGGTAAACGCACTGAATAAATTGGTCAATTCAATATTTTAAATTGATCGCCCTGCTCTTCCCAAAATCCTGGTGTAACCTTGTATTTGTATAACTTCTCGAGATCAAATGACATATGTTTTTAAAAATATTCCATTATTCAAATTTATCATAGTGGTTGTATTACTTTAGTTCTGATGTGAAACAACACTACAACAGTTTTGTTCTTTGTTAGTATACAGTTCTTTTAGTTCTAGCAACTACTAGAATAAGGTACAGTTTTTGTATTTTAGCCTTCTTGCTTCAGCAGGAGATGCTATGTTTTACATTACTGTTTTGAGTGGGCTGTGTGAGCTAATTGTCTGTTTTAGTTAGGGAGGGATAAGATGCTTTGAAAATACTGTTCTTTTAGTTCTGGAAAATGCTTGAAAGTGAAATAAAGTAGGAAGCTTCAAGAAGTCTGGAAAATACTTCAACTAGTGTTAAGTGTAGGGCTTTCTATTGACTTCCTATGTTATTTTTTTCGGTAATGATGCTAGCTGATGCAATGGGATGATACCTATTGTTGAAGATTATCAGTGACTGATCTTTAAGTTAATGGAAATCCCTATATTAAGAATAAAGTTGTTGCTTTAGTTTTTACAAGTGGTTTATGAATGTTACGATATCTATATTATTAACATTGTCAGTTGTTGCTTTAACTTGGACACGACAAATAGAGAACATGTTTTACAGTACAACAGAGGATATGAGAATCCACAAAATACTATTTGGTTCTCAAATCAATCATTTTGAGGCTATCAATTTAGCTCAAAGAATGGATAACAATTCTTTGAAATAAGCCACTTATACGTTTTTTAATCTCTATCCTTTTGGGGTCTTGGTGTGGATTTTGGAGAAGGTGCAGAAGCATCAGGTCTTGGTGTGGACTTTGGAGTCATCTCTCCTGTTAAATCTTGAATAGCTTCAAATGAATTTGTATGTTTTAGAGATGAGAATTTTGTTTTTCTTTGTGTACTTTGACATAGAATGCTACCTCCTGCTTTATGGCAAATGGGTATTTGGGGAGGTTTTATAATTGTTTTGTTGAGGCATTGAAGAAGGTGTTTTGGATTGATATGCTGCAGCAGGGTGATATAAGAAGTTGTTTTTAAATGACTTCAAGAACTTTGAGGAGGAGGCTCCATCATGGTGATGTTGATGGGAAAAGGAATGAAAAATATGATACTTCTGGCTTCGAAGGTTTGAGTGAGCCTCTGCTTGCCGGCCATGAATATAGTTATAGAAGCTCTGAGGTTTAATCTCCCCCCTTAGGATCTATCCTTATATATGATTCAAGTAACCTGTGTGCTTATGGTTTCCTGTTCTTTCTTCTCTATTTTTCCTTTACTAGTAGTCCTTTGGTAGTTGATTCCTTTGTTGTTTTTCTTATAAAAGGTTCGCACACTTGAAGATATTTGGGGCGATGAGCGGAAGAAGCAACAGCTACACTGGACACTTCTCTTCTCTCAGTTGATTGCACAATGGGCTCAATGATAGGTATACTTATCTTCTTAGAATGAATTTTGTTAGTATAACTAATTTGTAGTCACAGACTCATGGGGTTTGATAGTTTGGCTGAAAGCTTTGTCAATGAAGTGAGATATTTTTTCTGTTGATTACTTTCAATTATTTTTATTGAATTGGAGGAAGACAATTTATCGGCTTCACTGATTTACAAAGTGTGTCTAGGGTGCCTTTATGTTATAAAAAAAACTCTTAAAAATGCTCTCGTTTCTTTACTTCTACATTATCTCATCATTCATGATGCTTGCACTTTAAAAATGCTCTCGTTTCTTTACTTCTACATTATCTCATCATTCATGATGCTTGCACTTTAAAAATGCTCTCGTTTCTTTACTTCTACATTATCTCATCATGCAGGAACTACAAAGCGAAGTGAAGATATTTTCTTCAAGCTAGAAGTCATATTGCAACAAATGATAACTTTTTTGTTGGGTTAAATGAATATTTCATCATGTTATGTAACATTTTACTATTAATGTTATGCAACAATTTAGGGACATCGTAGTTAGTTTCAATATTGTATACATATGAATTAGTTTATGTAAAAGTTGATGAACTTTGGTATTTGAATGATATATTGATATCTACATCTTATTTCAATGATATTGAATTGGGTTAAACTTAGATTTATTTAATTTGCTTTGTATTTTTCATTATTATTAATTAATAATATTAATAATAATAATTACAATTAAAAATATAAATAAATATATTTAGATTTGATAAAAAAAAATTCTATTATTGATTTTGTGACAAAAAAATCATGTCATTGAATTCGTTTTGTTGACTCACAATAGTTGTGGTCTTCAAGCTATTAATGACAGAAAAATTAAGTCATCAAAGCGTACAAAATTTACTGTCTTCCATTCCGATTCGATGACAAATAAAAACTGTTGTCAATTATGTTTACATGACAAAATATGGTATGAGTGGTCATTCAGTGACAATGTTTATGTGTCATAAAATAAGGTCTCTTGACTAAAAAAAATTGTCATTAACCGTATTATGAAGACAGAAAAAAACTGTCACCAAACGAACATTGACGACAGTTTTCGGTTTTTGTCATCTATAGAGTAAAGAAGGCAGGGGCTATAACGACTGAAAAAAATTGTCATCTAAAGTCCTGATGACAGTTTTTATTTGTCATCATAGCCCCGATTTCTACTAGTGTGATAATAAATCCTACTAATATGTATCTAAGGCTCCGCTCGATTGAAATATGTAAAATATATATAAAAATCGCTAGAAGGAGGGGTCGAACCTCCGACCTTGTGGTTAACAGCCACACGCTCTAACCAACTGAGCTATTCCAGCCTATTTGTTAAAATATGTTGAGCTGAAATAAAACTCTTTAATATTTAAATAACCGCGCGTGGGAGTTTCAATTGAACTATGTTTATAATTTATGTTGACTAAATAATCAACAAGAATTTAGTTAGTTCGTTTCAAAAAAAAGAATTTAGTTAGTTTAGAATGTAACCAATAAATTGAATAAGTTACTCACGGTCATCTTTGAATAAAAATAAACATACAATAATTAGATTAAATATATAGATTTTTTTTTAGTTCAACTTAGAGTGGGAGAATTTCATCTTCTTTAAGATGGATGACAATTTTTATGTGAATTGGAGTATGAAATATACATTAGAGATTACTAACTAAACAAAACTTTGAGGAATAGTTGTTGATATTTGTTTTTTAAAATCATTTGTGTATGTTTTGGTATCATTAATTGAGAAGCCTCAACTAATCCATTTCCAACCAAACACAAACTTTAAAAAAAAGTGCAGACCTTCAATATTTATACAAAAATGGAAGAACCAAAACCAAAACCAACTCCATTTTTATGTTTCAGTACCAGCTCCAATAACTTCTCATCTTTGAAATCATTGAAAAATTAGAAAAAACTATAAAAACCCATAAGGTTTCACCTTCTTCTTCATCCAAATCTCTCAAACTTCAATCGAATTCTCTCTCATTTTGTGAACTCTCCAATCAAAACAAAAAAAAAAATGGCTAAATCGCCGATTTTCTTCTTGTTGTTCTTGTTGGTGGCTTTCAGTGCTCTGAGATCTGCCTTTTCTGCCAGAGTATTATTTGATGATGAAGTCGACGCCGTGTCTCAGCCCCAAGCGGCGGTGGTTACTCCTCCTCTGCCCACCATCCCCTCTCCGGCCACGGGTTTCCCGGCAACTCAGGTTTCCACGACCACCATTATTGTACTTGTCTCTTTTTCTTTTTTTCTTTCGTTTTTCATAAAAATACCTCAACTAAATTCTTACCATTATTGGATTAGAAGAAGAGCGGAACTTGACTGCTCCTAGAGTCTAGCTGGGAGGGGAGAATTTCTATTACATTATGAACTTTTTTTCATACCATTGTCTTTAAATGGATGACACGTGGCAAAATTGTTGTTTGACTGGACTCATTCCATTAAATATATTATTTATTTAAACAATTTCGACACGTATCATTCATTTAAAGACAGTGGTATAAAAAAATTTCATACCAGAAATTCTCCCCTCCGCAGTGGCTTAACTCTATGACAAGTGTAACTATATAGTTGAGCCACGTATAGAGCTGCCGAGTTGGAATGTAGGAACATTCAATTTCAGATTTTTTTGTAAGAGTAAAACTTGCTTACAGATACAAATATATTTTGCAGCCCGACACGTATTACTATTTGATTGACTGGATATTTATATTATTTTTTAAATAAAAAAAACCCTCCGTTTACTCTTTTTTATCTTCCGGAACTCTCCATTTTTTCTTATAAACAACTTCTCATTTTCTCTCTTTCTTCCACTTCTATGAACTTTGTTTTCAATTTCATCTTTCACTCTCTCTTCCTTTCTCTACAATAAGTATATTTTTTTTTTTGTTAACTATTTTTTAACGCAATAAGATTTGCAATACTCTAAAGAATGTCTCTAGATAAATAAAATCTTTTTTGTTACCATTTTTTTGGAATTTAAAAAACAAAAACAAAAATTCAATCGACCTTTCCCTTTACCAACCTCAAATGAATCCAACCTTTAAATTTTCCATTCTTTCCTTCACTTTCTCTAACCACCCCCTTGAAAATTTATGTCTATATAACACACAATTCCTGCAAATTTCAAATAACCCTAATTGAAATTTCATGGCCTTAAAGTTTTGAGTGCAAAGAAAGTAGGAGAAGTTGTTAATTTTCTAAAAAGAAAGTTACGGATAAAACCCAAGTAAACAGATTTTATTATTATTTAAAAATAGTTTAAATATTAGTCAATCTAAACCCTCACAGAAAATACTTTTAGCCTAGACACCAATCAAATTTTACTCTTCCAATAATAAGAAAGACATCAATTTTGGATTTAAAAAATTAATTATTATTATTATTATTAGAAAAAAAAAACCAGTAATCTTTTTCCAACACGAATCAAAGTTGAGAAGTTTCAAAATTGTTTCATTCTTTGATCATTAGCAGGTCGGAACAGCCACATCACCCTTAACCACTGGCGGCCAGATTCCTGCAACCACTCTATCTCCGGCCGCCACCAACGACGAGGAAGACGACTCCCCAGTAGCAGCTGCCAACAATAATCCAGCACCAACAGAAGACGATCAAGATGAAGACGACAATAATACAACCACAACCACTCCAGCCGCCGTATCACCGGCCGCCATCGCACCCACAACAATACCGCCAACTGGGCCCCTTCCGACAGCGGCAGCGGCGGCGGCGGTAGTGGGTACCGAACCAATTTCATTTTACATGCACGACATCCTCGGAGGCTCCCATCCATCCGCCAGAGTAGTCACCGGAATCGTCGCCAACTCCGACAGCAGCGGCATCGCATTTTCGAAGCCCAACGACAACCTCTTCCCAATCCAAGGAACACTCCCATTACTCAACAACGACAACCTCAAAAACATCATCAACAACAACAACAACCTCCCTTTCCTCGCCGGCTTCAACGGCGCCGCCCAAGGCAACAACTTGCTCCTCCAAAACAGCGCCAACAACGGTGTCCTCAACGGTGGCGATGGCAACCAGCCCTTCGTCACCGCCGGGCAGCTCCCTTCTAGAGTCACCCTTCAGCAGCTCATGTTTGGCTCCATCACGGTCATCGACGACGAGCTGACCGAAGGCCATGAGCTCGGCTCGGCGGTGCTCGGTCGGGCGCAAGGTTTTTACTTGGCCAGCTCGTTGGATGGGACCAGCCAGACGGTGGCTTTAACGACGTTGTTTCACGGCGGCGGTGGACACGAGCATGTGGTCGATGATTCGATTAGCTTCTTTGGGGTTCACCGGACCGCGGCGACCGAGTCGCAGATTGCGGTGGTGGGAGGGACGGGGAAGTATGAAAATGCAAGAGGGTATGCGACGGTGGAAATGCTTCATCATCAGGAGGATCAGCATACGACGGATGGTGTGGATACTATTATTCATTTTAGTGTTTATCTCTCTCAGGAGTGATTTAGGGTTTGGGTTTGAGGTTTGATTTGTGTTCAAAATGGTTTTTTATATGTATTTTAATCAATGTTATATCATGTTTTAATTAATGTGAAAGTTAATGACAAAATTTACTTTTTAAGTTGTTATTTGGCATATATTCAAACTTCTTTACAAAAATTATACATATTATTAAATATTACGTGCGTGGCTCCCGATACTATGACCTTTGGAGAATTTCTAGTACATTTGGAAAAATTCTCTTTAAATGAATGACACGTGGCGAAATAGTTGTTTGACTAAGACTCACCCTATTAAATATATTATTTTTTTAAACTATTTGGGCACATTTATTTAAAGGCAGTGGTATGAAGTTTTTTCATACCACCGAAATTCTCCGCTATGACCTTTTTCTTTTTTTTTAAAGAATTTATTGAAATTTAATTATGAATAAGAGAAAACAAATTAGAAAAAAAAAAAAAAACAAAAAAAACAAGAGGTATATGACCTAGAATTTAAGGGCATGTTTGATATGCAATTCGAATTATGTTTCCAAAATATGTTTTCAAATTCTAAGATTCAAATAGTAGTGAAAACTTTGAAAATAATATATTTTTTTTGGTACAATATGGAGTGGAAAGATTCAAATGACGAACCTTTTGGTCGTTTTTTTTTACAACACGTAGGATGGGGAGAATCGAACTTGTGACCTTCTTTAGTCACAAAGTCGTACATTATGTCGGTTGAGTTATGGTCATGTGAACGACAACTACTATGTCGGTTGAGCTAGACTCATTTTGGAGTAATTTAGGGTGGGGGTGTTGTTGATTTTGCAACTATTTAGAAAAATAGGATGGTTTTAAAAAAAAAATTGAAAAATGAGGTATTTTTTTTGTCTTATTAGGAGTGCACGGGTTCAACTTAGGGTTGGCAACGGGGCGGGGCGGGGCCGGGGGAACTATCCCCATCCCCGCCCCCGATTTATTTTTTAATCCCCATACCCGTCCCCATCCCCGCCAATTGGAGACGGGGACGGGGGCGAGGATTCCCCGTTCGGGGAACGGTCCCCGTGGGGATCCGTCCCCGATGTCCCCTGTTATTCCCCGCGGGGATTCCCCGATTATTCCCCGCGAGATTTTTCTATTAAATTATTAATTCTAAATTTTATTTGACTCTTTCTTTAAATCCATTTTTTCTCTTTACTTTATTTTGCAAGAAAGAGAAAAAAAGGCAAATGTATAGCATTTAAAACAAATATAATTCATAAAGTTATATTGTGGATCGTAAAAAATTCATTTACATAGAATTACAACAAAAGTTCATAACAAAATAATTCATGACAATTCATTTGCATATAATTACAACAAAAGTTTATAACTCATGACAATCCATTTGCATAGAATTACAACAAAAGTTATAACAAAATAAAATTCAAATGATACAATAGTTAATAACAACAAAAGTTTATAGTTCATATTCCAAAACACCATTCATATTCCACAACATTATTAACATCCCAACTTCCTCTTAACTATGCCAATTATTTTTTCAAAACAAAGGCTAAATTATAAATAACAATAATAATAATAAAATCCTTAGTAACTCATCCAACCTCATCCCAACATCCTAAGTTTTAGCCATAATTTTCTGTTTGTCAAAGTTATAATTTGTCACTTTTCTTCCTTTAGTTATTCCAATACAAAAATTAAAGATTTCGATCGGTTTAAAAAACTATAATATATATATAAATATATGGCAATTTGCGTTTTTAGACTCCATAAAAAAATTATTTAAACTTTTGGGGTTAAGATTTTAAAACTCACACTTTTAGACTCTAGATGTGAAAATCTTAAAATACTTTTTACTTTTTAGGACATGAACTTACATTTATATCCTTCTCGGTTAAATTCAAAATAAATATTTATTTTTTCTTGTTAATTCTTTTTTCAAAACAAATTCAAAATAAATAGTATCCAATAAATAATTATTTTTTCTTGTTAATTCTTTTTTTTAAAACAAATTCGAAATAAATAGTATCCTCTCTTCACTTTTAAAACAAAAACGGCTTCGTTAAAAAAAAAATTAAAGACTCATGATTTTTGAAAAGAATAAAAAAAAAATCGTTTTCCAAAAAAAAAAATTTCTTCTAAGTTTTTTTTATTGCTTTTTGGTTAAAAAAAAAATCTGAGAATTCTGTAAATTTTGGCTGGAAAATCCATCGGTATTTGAATATCACTGGTATACCGACCAATATTCATGGGAATACCGGTCAACGATAAAAAAATCCGACTATTTTTTTTTTATCCAATCTGATGACAGTGTCAATCAAAATTCTCACTTCATCGAATTTCAGTCCCACCCATGGGAGAAGAAGAATAAATCTCAATCGGAAGATGAGAAAGAATAAATTGAATTTTTTAAGAGATGGAGATAAAGAAGAGCAATAATAGAGGATGATGAAGATGACAATTTCGTTTGCAATTGCGGTAACTTTTAAAATAATTGTTGGCAATTGTACTTTTAGAAAAATCAACTATTTTATTGAAACAAATTAGTGTTTGGTAAATAAATATTAAATTATTGTGATTTAGCTATAATGACTAAAATAGATATACTATAAAAATTAGTATAATTATTTTTTAAGAAAAAAACAATAGGGTATTATTTTAAAAAAATAACTATTTGCACTCCATCTATTAATTTAAAAAATTATAAAATAAAACTTGTTTAAGTGAAAAAGATACTATATATATATATAAAATAAATCTTAAATTTGGAAGGATAGAAAATTGAAAATTTGTTAAAAAGTTGATTGACCGATAATCTAAAATCTAGGAAATCTAGGAAGGAATAAATTTTAAAAAGGTGTGAAATAAACGTTGTTGGACGAGATTTACAAAGAATGAACTTTGATTTGTATTAATTGCAGTATAGTATAATGGAGTACCATCTCTAATATTTATCCTCTTATTCTCTCTCAAATGTAAATTCGTCTCGAGGGATGAATTGTTTGTTCTCGAGGTTGAACCTTTAAGTTGAAGGTGTGAAAAGTCTTCACCTTCGAGTTTGTTAAAGGTATTTGACTTGTAGCTTCGTGAAGACCTTCAACTTATAACTTATTGAATGTCTTAATTTGGCTTGTAGCTTAAAGTTTTTGACTTGTATCTTTTCAGTCTTCAGATCTTCAATCTTGAGATAGTTCGAGTCTTCAGAGATTTTGGTCTTCGAAGTGATCTTCTGATCTTCAGAGCTCCATTCAAGTCTTCAAAGAGATTTTGGTCTTCGAAGTCTTCTGATTTTCAGAGCTCCAAGAGAGTTATCATAGTCTTCCGATCTTTAGAAGAATTATCTTAGTCTTCGAAGTCTTCTTTGCTTCCCTCCAAATGAAGAATGAGATCTTTATTTATAGAGTTTTTTTAGAGAGGCTTTTCGTTGGGCTTATATTTGAGCTCATTCCATGGACCGGGTCTTTGTTGACTTTGGGTCATACCATTTTGGGACTTGAGGCCAAATTATCATTTAATGAATTTATTGGGCTTGTTTGAACTTTGACCAAAATACCGTATGACCCAGTTTGACCAGACGAGACTCACTTGATCTGATCGTCATAATGAAGACGCATGACATTATTTTTATAAATAATGACGTGGAAATTTGTGATTGGTTGCACAAATATGTGTGAGTAGGTCTTCCGTTAATTTATACCCTTGATGGTATTAGACACCATGGGGTTCCATCCTATAACCAATTGGTGATAGGAAGAGTAGCCCATGTATGTTATATATTGTGAGTGAGGTCCCTTCATCTTTCCGATGTGGGATCGGGATCCTCAACATGCCCCCTTGGGTCGGGATCCCATTTTTGGACCGTGGGCTCTGATACCATATTAGACACCATGGAGTCATCTCATGGGGTTCCATCCTAAAACCAATTGGTGATAGGAGGAGTAGCCCATGTATGTTATATTGTGAGTGAGGTCCCTTCATCTTTCCGATGTGGGATCGGGATCCTCAACATGCCCCCTTGGGTCGGGATCCCAGATGATGCCTCTTTGGGTTCACCATCTTGGGTCGGGATCCCATTTTTGGACCGTGGGCTCTGATACCATATTAGACATCATGGGGTTCCATCCTAAAACCAATTGGTGATAGGAGGAGTAGCCCATGTATGTTATATTGTGAGTGAGGTCCCTTCATCTTTCCGATGTGGGATCGGGATCCTCAACATGCCCCCTTGGGTCGGGATCCCAGATGATGCCTCTTTGGGTTCACCATCTTGGGTCGGGATCCCATTTTTGGACCGAATACCCGTTTGGGTTCGTGGGCTCTGATATCATATTAGACATCATGGGGTTCCATCCTAAAACCAATTGGTTTTAGGATGAGGGAACCCCATGATGTCTAATATGGTATCAGAGCCCACGGTCCAAAAATGGGATCCCGACCCAAGATGGTGAACCCAAAGAGGCATCATCTGGGATCCTGACCCAAGGGGGCATGTTGAGGATCCCGATCCCACATCGGAAAGATGAAGGGACCTCACTCACAATATAACATACATGGGCTACTCCTCCTATCACCAATTGGTTTTAGGATGGAACCCCATGATGTCTAATATGGTATCAGAGCCCACGGTCCAAAAATGGGATCCCGACCCAAGATGGTGAACCCAAAGAGGCATCATCTGGGATCCCGACCCAAGGGGGCATGTTGAGGATCCCGATCCCACATCGAAAAGATGAAGGGACCTCACTCACAATATAACATACATGGGCTACTCCTCCTATAACCAATTGGTTTTAGGATGGAACCCCATGATGTCTATGGAAGGTTTCAAACTCTACCCAAAATATATTTGAACTTCGAATAGAATTCGGAGTTCCATATCCAATTTTTGTTTGAGAATTCGAAATAAAATTTAAACTTTACTTCAATCTTGATTTGAAGTAAAATTTAGAGGATAACAAAATTTTGATACCATGAGGTAAACTACCGAACTTTGATTTTGAATAGAATTTGAGTTCTATCGAAATCTTGGATTAAATTTGGATTAAATGTTGAATTTGAAATTTTACTCCGGGAATAAAATTTGCAATATGCATCAATTTTTGATAAACAAATTGATTTGAAATAGAATTTGGACTCTATTCGAATATTGACTTAATTCTAATTTAGAAAATTAGAACTTTTCTCCAATTTTGATAACTTAGGAGAAGAATTTGTGGCCTACCAAAACTTAGGAGGAATAATTTGAATTTTTGCCCAAAGTTTTGGTTGGGGGTAAATTTTGATTGGATGCAAAATAGATATTTGTAAATGTTAGTCTTCATCGAATCTTTAATTGGTAAAATAAACGTCAAACCGACCATAGCTCAATTAATATAAGGTTGATCATTGACTAAGAAGTCAGACATTCAATTCCTATCTTAATTAAATATCTTTACAAAATAAATAAATAAATAGATTTCTAAGATTTTGGGTTCTAATAAATTTTGAGTTTTAGTCAAAATTTAACCAAACTAAATATAGATTTTAGATATAAATATGGGAACACATATGAGTTTTCACCATCTTAGGGCATGTTTGATAACGTTCTTGTTTCTTGGTTTTTGTTTCTGTTTCTCAATTTTTAAGAAACGGACTTGTTTGATAACTGTTCTTATTTCTTGTTTTCTATATTTTGAGAAACGTTTCTAAAAAATAAGCAAAATTTGAGAAACTTCAAAAATATGTTTCTCCCAGTTCCGTTTAAATTTATATTAAACCGTTCCTACAAAACCAATAAATGGTTGTTCGTTCATTGGCAAAAGGAAAAGCCCAAATAAATGGGTTTTTTTTTTTTCTTTTGTAATTATGCAGTTTTTTTTATATAATATTTTAATTTTAAATCTTGGTACTTTGTGTTTTTTTAGGATACATTATTCTAAGTATCTTATTTAAATACATTAAAATATTTATTTATTAATTGAAAAAAACAGTTTATTTATTAATTTTTATGTTTTTTTTTTTCATAAATATCTATTGACATCGACCTTTTATCGATATGTTCATCAACATTTTCATAAAATTGAGACATCGACTTTCCATAAAATTGAGATATTAGTATTTCCATCGACATCGACATTTTAAACTTTGCAAATGATCATTTTAAGATTTTTAAATTAGTTTAAATTTCTCAATATTAAATATTAGGTTCACAGAAAATGATATTTTAGTTATATAACATAAATTTATCTATAATATAATTCAAATGTCGATTCACCTCTCATGTCGATATTTAGCTCATTGACACGTGAAAATGTCAATGAAAATGTCCACACGTCAGCGAAAATTTAAAACACGGTCCATAATAAATAATGAGGAATTGACAATGACTTCGAGATTTTAGAGCAAGGAAGACATCATCTTCGAGGTAGGGAATACGTGTTTAACTATCGACATTTTTTCACTGTGAAATGTTATTGAACGTTGTTTTGGCATGTTGGAGGCTCGATTCTCTATTCTTAAACATGTTGTATTATTCACAATTACATTAGATTGGATGATCGTTAAGATGACTTTTTCAATGACATTAGCTATGAATAAATCATTGTTGAAGATATACAGAGTTTTTCGGACAATTTACAAAGGAGTATAATTGAGTTAGATGTGAGTCAACATAATTTAAGGCGGACGACTCGGGTGAGAGATGACATTGCAGATCAAATTTTGACAACATTTAAAGGATATATACAATTTTATTGATGTTTTTAATTTTGCATTGAAACTTATTTGTATTAGATTAGGTAAACTTTGGATAATTATTTTTTATATGTTTTGATGCATGTTATATATATATTTATATATATATATATATTATGGATACTAAATTTTATTTAAAATATAAAAAGGAAAAATATAAAGAAAAACAATAAATAATTATCAACGCACATGTTTCTGTTTATATTTTTCAAGAAACAAGAAAGGTTATAAACAAGTTTTTGTTTTTGTTTATTTTTTTTTAAGAAACAAGAAACATGAATAATTATCAAACATGTTCCTGTTTCTAGTTCTATTAGAAACGAGAAACAGGAAACAAGAAACAAGAACGTTATCAAACGGACCCTTAGAGTTGTTCTTTTATGGGGGATTTTTTTTCCGAATTTCGAAGAGAGTGAGAAAATAAACTCTCTTTTTTCCTTTCTTTTAGCTAGTCTGCAAATAATATTAATCAAATGACGATTATTTTTCTTTTTTTTTTTCCTTTTCTTAATTTGGCTTTTGTCAAAAAAATAAATAATAATAATAATAATAAATAAATAATAAAAAAAAAATTGTGATGTTTTTTTTTTTCATCATCTCTATTTTAAGAGGTAGGTTGAAGGTAAGGGCAAATTTTATTTTTTCTTTGTAATATTTTTTTTTTGTCATCGTTGTTATTTATTTGCAGCTATGATGCCCAGATGAGAGTAAATGGATGACACTTGGGTAGGGTGAACACGTGTAAATACATTATGTCCCTCAATGCTCTATTTTCTAAATAAATTTAGAATGTAAAAAAAAAAAAATGTATAATTAGAATATATTCGTCGACTTGAGCATAGTTCGACATATATATTCGTTCAAAAGGTGGTTTGTTTGAATCTTCAACTCAAATATTGAATATATATATAAAAAATGAATTATTTTACTTTTTCAAAAGCATAAAAAAAAAAAACAAAAGCATCTTCCCATTTTTTTTTTTTTTTTTTTTTTTGGTTAGAAATGTCTTTTAGAACTTTGACGAATATCTTTCCTTTAACTATAAACTTTTGGTCAAATCGAGCATAACTTGACATAAGATCAGGGGCGGATCCAGACATTGATGTTTGAGGGTCAAAAAATTAGAGTATATAAATATTAAAAAAAGATCGCAAAAAATCCAGAGGTTCGAATTCACACTCTCAAATTATGTTGACATTAAAAAAAAGTTATCAGTGATAAACATATGTGAGTGTATCAAAGACTTACGGACTAAGTTTAAATAAACTTAATACCATCATATAATTTTGCTCATCTCTATATTATTAAAAAAAAAAAAAAAAAAAATCGAATTCCTAAACTCTAAAAAAGTCTTGCATCCCTATACTTTCAATTTTGTTTCTAATGAATTCCTGGATTTTAAAATATGTCAAATAAATACAAGGATATATTAGACTTAAACTTGAAAATTTGAGGACCAATTAAATACAAAATTGAAAGTTAAAAAATATATTGAACTTGAAGTTCGTGGTCTATTAAACACAAAATTAAAAGTTCAAAGATTTATTAGACATTATTAAAAAAAAACACAATATAATATGAATTTGGTTACAAAATTTATAAAAGAGAGGTTAATATAGTCTAAATTACTTTTGAAAATGTTAATAAATAAACTAATACAGAGAGTTAATAGATTTTTTTAAAGTATAAAGAATACTAAATTTAGATATTTGAAATTACAATGACTAAAATAATATAACTCTCCAGTAGATCCTACAATGACATTTCAATTAAAAATAAAATCTTATAGAAGTAAATACTAAAAAAAGAAAAATAGGCCTTAATTATTTTTAAGAATGAAATTTATATATTTTTAAATGTATATAAACAAAATATTAAAAGAAAACAATATTTCTTCAACAAAATATAAACCATGCACAATGACCACTGCACCTGCAATTTTATTAATTTGAGGGGGCCAAAATGTATTTAATAACAACAGTATATATTTAAGGCATTATTTTTGCCTACGAGTATAAGAAAATAAAAAAAATTGGGGGGCGTGGCCCCCTAGGTCCGCCCTGCATAAGATTGTGTCCATGACTAAGAGATTATTGGTTCAATCCTCGCATTAACTAAAATATGGTTGCAAAAATAAAAAAAAAAATATAAACTTTTGGGATGGTAAAATATCTTCCGAAGAATCAAATTAAAATTTGATAGAATTTAAAAAAAAAAACATCTTGGAAAACAAGTGATGACAGGGTCACCAAAAAAAATTGTGAAAAAAATAAAAATAGAGAAAATAAAAACTTTTGAGGATGATTTAAATGTAGATGTCGACGAAAATATCGAGGTCTCAATTTTGTGTAAATGTCGATGTCGATAGATATTTATGGAAGATTTTTAAAAATATTTTTTTAAATTTTTTTATTAAAATTAATAAATAAACATTTTTACAGTTTTAAATGAGTTAAAATACACTTATTATAATATTATATTCACGTTAGGTTACATTTTGTTTTTGCTTTTTTAATATTTCATCGATTTTGTACGGTATGATGGAAATGACGATTCATCCCTCATATCGATGTCGAACCTATAAATATGTGGAAATGTCGATAAAAATAATGACATGTGGACAGAAATTTAATACTATGTCATATATGAAGTGTGCATAGAAAGAATAAATTTTTTGACAATATGCCAACAAGAGAGAGTGGTTGTCCCACATCGAAAAGATTCAGTAAGTCATATGTTCAAATGACTATAAAAGAAGCCTATGATTTTGAGTTTTAATCATCACTATGGTTTTGAGTTTTAATCATCTAAAAATTTTAAGCTTGGCTTTGAATTTTAATCATCCAAAACATTTTAAGCTCCAAATATTTTAAGCTTGGCTTTCAGTTTTAATCATCTCAGTTAAAACATTTTAAGCTTGGTGTTAATTGAGTTTTAATCATTTTAAGTGTTCTAACTGAGTTTTAATTAATCATCCCATTAGAAACATTTTAAGTTTGGTGTGCTAACTCTAGTTTGAGTTTTAATCATCCCAGTTGAACAAATTCTCTATTGTATTCTTTTTATTGGGCAAAAAGATGTGAGTTGGGCCAATTAGCTTTGAAGAGAATGTCTCTTCTAATTGAGATCGGATAGAAAATTCTGTGTAATTGTAATAATTTTTCACATAATAGAAGTTGGTGGGCCTTCGATTTTGGAGTTTTTCACGTAATTCGATTTTGGAGTTTTAGTTTTTCACGTAAATTCGTACTTAAACTAAATTCTTATGTTAAAAAAAATTTAAAAAATTTAAAAAACTTTTTCACAATGGAGTTTTAGTTTTTCACGTAAATTCGTACTTAAACTAAATTCTTATGTTAAAAAAAATTTAAAAAATTTAAAAAACTTTTTCACAATATGAACAACACTATTTGAAACATTGAAATGAAATGGTCCTTGGTCTTTCATCATGAATTTCCACACGTGCTCTTGCTTTACCATTCACAATTCCAAAATATCTAATTTTTCAAGGAGTCATTCAATAATATTTCGATTTCTTTTCTTTTCCTGTTAATTTTTTTTTTCTTTTTAAAAAAATAAAATAAACGAGTATTTTGCAAACACGGCTTATAAAGTATAGTGATGACATTCTTCATCTTTTAATTTAAAAGAATATTTATTAATTTGAGCTATAAAAATATAAAGGAGAGATCCAACCTTCATCAATCTTATGAAAAATAATAGATGACTTAGGATCCATTTGGTACCGAATCGGAATTCGATTAAATGTTTTCAGATTTAGTGAGTACATTGAATATACATTTTGCATGGAGTCTAAATTTTGTTTTTAAAACTGTTTTCGAATTCTGTGATCTAAACTATGTAAAATCTGAAAAACAATTTTTGAATTCTGTGATCTAAACTATGTAAAATCTGAAAAACAATTTTTTTTTTCAATGTATTCCGATCTTGAATTTAAAATTTTAAAATGTTTAATAAATAAAGTATTTCATGTTATAAATTCATCAATTCATTTATGTTAAATTAAAATAGGTATAATTTAATGTACTATAAATTATAAGATAGTATAAAATAATAATTATATAAAATTTATAACATAAAATATGTTCATAGTCACCAACTAAACCGACGTTTAAATTCTCGCTCCATCTAAAAAGAGGTGAGACTTCAAATTGAATTATTATTATTGTGGTTGTTAATATTATTTTAATACACTTTCACAAATTTTATGTTGAGTTGGAGTTGTTTAGTCTGCGGAGTTAGTAGATTGGAGGAGTTCGAGTGTTTGGGGTAGAGAGTTGTTTAGTCTGAACTACAACTTTGAACTTCTGAAGTCTGTGGTGTTTGGGGTAGAGAATTGTTGAATTTGATGTTCTGAAGTCCGGATTTATTTTAGCTGTTTTTTTTTTTGCACAATTTTTTTTTACAAATTTTCATTATTAAGATTTTTTTCCAATAAATTATAAAAATAATTTTTATTTTATTTTTATTTTATCTATCCTTTACAAATTTCTCGACAACAAAAAATAATTTTGATCACGATATACCTCACATTATTTTTTTCAATATCTCTTTTATATATATATATATATTATATATATATATATATATCCATTTTGTTATGACTCATCCTTAATTTTATGAATTCTAAGATTTTGATTTTTTTGGTTTTATTAATGTAGGTATATTTTACAAACTTCTTTGAAGAAAAAAAAAAGAACAACACATGAGTATAGTCTTATCCTGACCCATGTATCATAAACACATTCTTCTCCGCCTCCACCCACTTAAACTCGTCATTCCATCTGAATCCACTGACTCGGAACTCAACATCTACTATTTATTTTAGCTGTTTATTTTTTTACAATTTTTCCACATTTTCATTATTAAGCAATCAATTTTAAGAATGCAATTTTTACTTTTATTTTAGGTATCCTTCACAAATTTCTTTGAAGATAATTTTGACCACAATAATTCACATTCTTTTTTCAATATCACTCACATTAATTATTCATTTTATTTTGATAATTTTGAAATAAAGGAGAGTCACACAATAATCTGTTAAATATTAGATGTGAATTTGAAAGATTTTAATCTATTAATTTAAACCGATCCAAATAAGTTGATGTTTTTATTTCTCTTTGAACTCTACATTTTAAATTTTGTCTAAGTATCAATTTTGATCGAACAACCTAATTTATATTTAAAATAATAAAAATGACTCACTCTCTTTAGGAATAACATTAAGACTTTCAAAGTTGACCATCAGTGACCTAAGTTTAGTCATGAAATACTTATATAAATAGAGTTTGTGTGAAGTCTTTCAAACACACATCAAATCAATTGAATACATTGATTTTCTCTACTTTCCTCTCATTCTCTTCTTCTCTTTGTGTTGTTTATTTGTTGTTCTTGCTATTCTTTTATAACAAAATTGCATTTTTAGTTATTTTACACATTTTGTTTAAATTACGTTTTTTTTAATAATTAAAAATATCGTGGGAGAGAAACAAAAAGAGAAAGAAAATGTGTTGCCCTTGAAAAATGAGACAAATAACCATTGTTGAAGTTTGGAGAGTTCAATAATAATTATTGTTTAAATCTGGGTGGTTGATATTTTTTATCTTGAGTTCAACAACTCCTAGGCCAAACAGTGAGTAAACTTACTCCCAACTTTGTGGGCCAAACGACTCTAAAGGGATAATATATGTGTGATAAGACTAAATTTCATTAATTGGGAATGGGACTTTTTCTTCCCTTCAAATTTTAATCCCTAAAATGAAAGATCTGCGTGTTGATATTTTTAGAAATTGAGGGTTTCAAAATTAATAAGAATGATGAATCACATAAAAATGGTTGAAATTAGGGGTGATAGTAAAAACCTGAAAACCTACGAACCGAACCGATCCATTCGGTTATTTAGCAAAACATTGGACATGTCGATTTTGATAAGGAGAAAATTGAGATTCTTCGATTTTTAATTGAAAAAATCAGTCAAAATCGAACCGAACCGAAATATTTAATATATATAAATATTTCTTAAAAAATAAGCCCTAAAAATAAAACCCTATCTTTCTCTCTACAATTTTTTCCTTCAGCCCCCTCCCTCCCTTTCTCACACTGCAATCCCATTTTCATTCCAAAAGTAGTTTCTGCTTTTTATTTTATATTATCTCATTTCGGTTTTAAACTTAGATTAAATTTTTCATTTTTTTTTTTTTTTTTAATAGATACTGGAACTTTCTTCTTCTTCCCCTTTCTTTTTCTTCTTACATAATTTCTTGTAATTATGCCGAACAAATTCTTCGCCCGATCTGCCATTCTTCCGATTGTAAAAGCTCACACCGAAGACCTTCGTCGCCTATTTTCCATGTTTTGAAGGACACTTCGTTGCTTCATCTCCTTCGTCGGTCCCGATGTTGTCGAGTTTTTAATTTCGATTTGTCGCAGTTTGCCGTTCGACGACAACACAACCCATTGTTTCGTCGCTGTTTCGTTCACCTCCACCTCCACCGAACCATCCTGTTTGTTGCCGCAGTTTGTACAACCATCAACAACAACCTTTCGTTTGGGCCAAGAAAGCAAAATGTCAAAGAAAATGGAAAAAATGAAACAAAGAAAAAACTCATTTCGGCCCAAAACCGAAACCGAACCGATTGAAAACTAAACCGATCAAAAGTCGAACCATCGGTTTTGTTCTTTATTGGACATCGGTTCGGTTCCATATTGTACAAAACCGAAAATGTCGGTTCGATTCTCGATTGGGCCCAAAACTGAAAAAAATCGAACCGATATCACCCCAAATTAAAATTAATGTATTAAAATATTTAACATATGTATGTCATATGAATACAAAATATGAATAATAAAAAATTTACAATTTACAATTCAAGATAGAAAAGTAAATGAGTATAGCTGAATTTATGTGTTAAAAAGGAAAAAAAAATTGAATTCCTTCCCTCGTATTTTTTGCAACGGTATTTTAATTAAAGCGAGGATTGAACTCATGACCTTATAGTCACGAACTCAACCTTATGCCAATTGAGCTATGCTCGGTTTGGCTTAAAAATAACAATTTATGAAAGATATAAGGCATCTTTATTTATTATTCTAATTAAAATGATGAAGGTATAAAAGCTGTTGATAACTTTTTTTTTTAATGAGAGTTTGCAAAAAAAAAAATAATAATAATAAAATAATGGACATTTTTGTCTTCAATATAGATTGAGACATTTATAATCATTTACACCAACATTCAATTTTTAAATGGTTTGACTATTATGATTAATAACCGATTAAAAAATAAAAAATAAAAAATATTCATTTTTTAAATAGTTTGACTATTATGATTAATAACTAATTAAAAAATAAAAAATAAAAAAATAAAAAATATCATGAATGAACATAACTTAAACATATATTATCCATTAAAAACATAGATTCCCTACTCTCCATATGTTGTTTAGTTTAAGCGCGGTTTGACCCACAGTGAAATTGGAAAGAGTAAGTTTTTACTCTTGGTCGCAGAGTTAGGGGAGTGAAATTGGGAAGAGTAAGTTTTTACTCTTCGTTTGGTTTATGGAGTTATTGAATTCGGGTAAAAAATATCAAATCTCCAGACTTCAACATTAATTATTATTGAACTCCACAGACTTCGATAGTAATTAGTGTCTCATTTTTAAGGCAACACATTACTCTTTTCCTCCCACAATATTTTTAATTATTTTTTTTATAAAAAAAACGTAATTTAAACAAAATGTGTAAAAAGCCTAAAAATTGCAGTTCAAACTATTTTTATTATTTTAAATATAAATGAGGTTTTAAAATTGATACTTAAACAAAATTCAAAATATAGTATTCCTCCAATTGAGAAATAACACATCTAACTTATTTAGATACGTTAAATTAATGGATTAAAATCTTTCAAATTCACACCTAATTATTTCAAAACTATCCAAATAAAATGAATAATTAATGAGTGATATTGAAAAAAGGTGTGGCCAAAATTATTTTTATTATATTCAAATAAATTTGTGAAGGATACATAAAATAAAAAGCAAAAATTTCATTATTAAAATTTAAGTGGGTGGAGGCGAAGAATAATGTATTTTACACATGGACTACTTACCTCTTAGTGAGAGAGACACAACTTTATGTGTCAATTGAGTTATGTTTGGTTTGACATGGTGATTACATTGTTGATATCTTTAAAAATAATAAAAAAAAAAAAATTAGAGATTTATTTAAAAAAAATGCAAATATTTCCACTTATGCTTTACCAATAATTCTAAAAAATTTGCTAAATATAAAACATAGAAATTATTTAAACATTTTATTTAATTAATGCGGAATGAAGATTTCCGGTATAGAGCAAAATGTTAGAAATCAAAATACACCATTTCAACTAAACACAAATTATAATAATAATAATGCAATGAGAGGAAAATGAAAGAACATATTTTTTTTTCCTCTTTTCCTTGAAGACATTAGACTTATTGAAAGTAAACAAATATTGATTGGAGGAGGAGAAGACATTAAACTTATTGAAAGTAAACAAATATATGGATATATTCACGACAAAGATTGAACCTATGACTTTTTATATGTCAATTGAGCTATGTTCGATTTGGCCCGTGACTTTTTATATATGTCAATTGAGCTATGTTCGATTTGACCATGACTTCTTATATGTCAATTGAGCTATGCTCGATTTGACAAAATTCACTAATCTTTTCATTTTGTATTTATTTATTTTTGAGTACCATATGTGGATCATATTCCCTCATTTTTTAAAGGTATCGACCAATGTCGTACATGCTCTGAAATCTCTCAGAATATCACATTCTACCCTGAAGAATCTGGGACCATTTGTTCCCATTCAATAATTTCACCACCCGTGGTAACAACAAGCAAGGCTACATAATTTCAATATATACCCACATTCCCATAATCGCCATTCACATCCAAGTTTCTTCTCCAATTCCCAGTTTTCAAGCATTCCCCCACTGCCCATTTGTTCCCAAAATGGTCCTCGAAGTTGCTGTCAAGGCTGCCGTTGGTGCACCCGATGTTATTGGGGACTGTATGTTCTTCTTTCCCTCTCATCCTTAGAATTTTTTGTTTGAGTTTTTGTCAATTTTGCGATTGTGGGTTTTTCTTTTTCTTTTTCTTGTAGGCCCTTTCAGCCAGAGGGTACTCTTAACTTTAGAGGAGAAGAAAGTTCCTTACAAATTGCATCTCATCAATCTCTCCGACAAACCCAGTTGGTAATTTCTTGAAATTTGGGTTCTATTTCGATTACATTTGGTTTTAAGCAAATGGGGTTGTGTGATTGTTGATGATTTTGGTAGGTTTTTGGAAGTGAGCCCTGAAGGGAAGGTGCCTGTGGTGAAGTTTGATGAGAAATGGGTTCCTGATTCTGATGTCATTGTGGGGATTCTTGAGGAGAAGTATCCTGAGCCTTCTCTTGTTACTCCTCCTAAATTTTCTTCTGTGTAAGGGTTTTCTTTTTCTTCAACCCTTTTTTGATTTGATCCTTTGTTCCATGTCTGTGTGAAGTTTATGCCTTATGTGTGTTGTGTTTGCTGTTTGCTGTGCTTTTATGTTGACTAATGTTTTCAGCAGTTCATATTTGATGTTTTTATTTGTTGAGTTGTGATGATTGTAGTGTAGCCACAAGTCTTTGTGTTTGTTTGATGTGTCTATTTTCCATGTCCCACTGCCTTCTAGTTTGACTTGTATTTTAGCAGAATGTTTGGTCCTGTTGTAGCTAAATTTGTCTTGTGATTTGTGAAAGCCATGTATTTTTTTTTCTCGTATGGAGTCAGATTGTCAGGTGGTTCTTTCTTTCTTTCTTTTTTTTTGGATAAGGTGACTAGAATTTCATTGGTGGAAACAATATGTACAGACGAGGATTCCAAGGATTAAAGAAGAATATATTATAAAAAATTAGTTGGAAGCTATCAAGGAAAAGTGTGCCAAAACTCCAAAGTGTATTTCCTAGCCTCATCTTGAAAGATCTAGATCTAGTTGTTTCTTTATCCAAAGCAATAGTGTCTTAATGATTGTATTACATTAAAACTTACATTAAAACTCGGTTTCTTACCCAAAAAAATGATCAGATTACGTTAAAACATTAAGTAGGTTCAAGATCCAGATAATCATTGTCTAGATGAAGAAACTTAAGGGGTGTTTGGGGCACAAAGTTGGAGTTGGTTGGATTGAGTTATAATAATTCAGTTCACGTTTGGCCCACCAACTATTATAACCCACAGTCAATACTATACTGACTTCAATAGTATTTACTATTCACAGACTATTATAACTCACATACTATTATAACCACCGATTATAATAACTCACTCAACGCTCCAAACACTAATAACATTTCCCACCTAAAGCACCATTGTTTGGAGTAACACAAAAGTGGCTTTGGACAAAAGTTAAATAGTTTAAAGTGCTTTGTGAGAAAGTACTTGTAGAATATTTTTTGGCCCAAGTACTTGACTGGGAAGCATTAAAAGTATTTTTATTAAAATATAGAACTAATCATCAAAGTGATTTGCGCTTATTCTGAAATCATCAAAGTGAACTGGTTTGGATGAAGAATTACATCGTGATTCCTTTTTTTGATTGCCCGAATTTCTTATTTCTCTACCTTTTAATCAGTAAAGGAAGTGTAAATTTGGTCTACTTTTCAACATGTGATGGAACAAGAATTTGCTGCATGATTAGGTCTTGAACATTGAGATTGTTCTTATAACGACGTGATCTACATGAATGTGATTTTTTATCATATTATTCGTCTCAGTAATATTGCCTAATTCAGTACTCTGCATATGGCATTGGCAAGATTGTAATTGTGAAGGTTTTCCTCAACTAAATCACAAACTATGCTTTGGTTCTGAAAAAATTGTCCTCCCTTTACTTTGGCTAATAGGGGATCAAAGATATTTGGTGCTTTTGTAAAATTCTTGAAGAGCAAGGACTCAAACGATGGTTCAGAACAGGCTTTCGTAGAAGAGTTGAAGGCGTTGAACGAGCATCTTAAGGCTCATGTACGTATGTGTAATACATAGAACAACTATTTTAAAGTGTTTATGATTTTACTCCTCTCATTTAAGACAATGCCACATGGTGCCAGTGTCCTTATGTTGCTGGAGAGAAGGTAACTGCTGTTGATTTGAGTCTGGCACCAAAGTTGTACCATGTTGATGTCGCTCTCGGCCATTTTAAGAAGTGGGCTATCCCCAAAGACTTAGCCAGTTTAATCGCCTACAAAGAGGTACGATGAAGTTGCACGAAGGTTGCGTAGCTCGTGACTTTTAATTGAATTAAATCTTTTTAAGCCAGTATCAGATTTATATTGGATATTAGTTTTGTTTGTTCACTATCTATTTAGACTTTGCAAGCTTCTTAGATTGCCTGCAGTTTGAAATCTATTATGCTGGTTGGTCTCTGCTCAACTGAACTCGAATTTGCAGTAATGGGGTGTGTGTCTAACTGATGGAGAATCATAGGATAAACTATGATGTTCTTGAGTTCATAGGGATAAACTTTGTTCTTCTTCAAGCACAGACATGCTCAATTTAACACACTCCCACTTAATTTTGTTTGTTATGCACAAATGAAATGTAATCTCGACAAGAGGGATGTGAGTTCGTTTAGTTACAATGTTGGAGATGATCGGGATCAATATTTGTTCAATCATAATGAAGGTTGTTTTATTCAAAGCAAGAACTCTGACGAATTTGTTGGTGGTGGGATTGTTGATTTTGCAGTTGCTTTTCGCTCGAGAATCTTTCGTGAAGACGAAGGCTTCCCCGAAACACATAATTGCTGGATGGGAGCCCAAGGTGAATCCTGCATGAATCAGGAGACGTTTTCATCCCAAGTTATGAAATACTTGTGGGGTTTAATCCTGAAAATGGGGCTTTGTGGTTGCTAGGTTGCTTGCTTTTTTCCTATGTCTCAATAAATAGTGTATTTTCGTATGTGCCTCAATAAAACAGTGTAGTATCACTATGCTTCATCTTTAAGAATGCCCATGTTTAGGAAAAGCTGTGTTTCTTCATCTTCTTCTTCTCTGTTTTCTTTTCCCACCATTTTTAAAGAGCTTTGGTTATATGAAAGGAAAAACAAACCAGAGACTGAATCATTACTCCGGTCGCAGATTCGAGTCGGCTTTTGGCTTAGAAATCTCTGATCTTGTTTCTCCAGTTCATTCTTGTTCATAGATTTTCTACTAAATTCCATGTTCTTTGGACTATCCCTCCACTTGATTTCTTTAAACCAACTTTCCCACCTTATTTTTTCAATCAAAATGTTAACAACAGTCTAAATCTTTCTAAGTTAAATTATGTAAAATACTCATGAACTTTGTTGTGCTAGATTTCAATTATCCATAAACTTTGAAAAGTTTTGTTTTAACCTTGGAACTTTGAAATTGTTTGAAAAAGTACCATTGGAGAGTTCCAAAAAAATATTCTTGATGCAGCAAAGATGTTTAATGTTTAAAATTTAAATTCAAAGCGAGCATAGCTCAGCGGGCATATGTATAAGTTGATGACCAAGAAGTCTGTGGTTCGAATTTCCCCCACCCCAATATGTACTCAAAAAAAAAAAAAAAAAAAAAAGTTTAAAATTTAAAATGCTTACCAAACATCCATTACAATTCAATGCAACTATATAAAAAAAATTGAAATTGTTACACAATGTACATTTGGATTTTTTTTTATTTTTTTTTACTAAAAATAAAAATAAAATTGTTGGTACCATTCACTTCATCTTGAAATATATCATTAACATCATTCACAAATTCATTTTTTTTCCATTTTTTCCATTGGCACACCATTTGCGTACGTGAATGATGTGAACGGAGAAGATGAAATGAAAGAGAAGAGAAAAGAGAAATGGACCCCACATAATTTTTTTAATTTTAAAAGAATCGACACGTTTTAAAGGCGGTATGGAAAAACTCCATATATTTAAAGGCAGTGAGTGGTATGGAAAAACTTCATCCACACATGTACTTAAATTCTCCAATCACGGATTCTATTTTCTAAAAAAATCAACACTTTCCCGAGGCTTTTACATTTGCATTGCACGTGTATTAATGTTTTGAAATAATAATAATTTGGAGAAAATACATTTTTGGCCCTAAATTTTGTGTATAATTTTCATTTGCCCTTTAAGTTTCTTAAAATATTACATTTTTATCCATTGAGTTTTGAGTTTAGTTTTCATTTTATCCCTATGTTCTAAAATGCTACATTTTCATCTTTAATTTTTTAGTTTAATTTTCATTTGGTACCTTGATTTCAAGATTTTACACTATTATTTCTGAGGGGAGTTGAGATGATTAAAATAGCATGTAGAGTTAGATAATTTGTGTTTAAGTGCACAATTGTTTAGTTGAGTTTAAGAATTTTATACAATAATTGAGATTTAGAAAATATTTCATTCATTCATCATTTAAACTTTCATACTTGGAGATGTGCATGCAAATAATTGATACTCCATTTTACAAAAAAAATATATATATATATATATATATATATAAATATTTTGGAGTTGTAATTGTCAATTTTGGGCCACAACCACAATTGCACCAAAAAATATTGAGTTTAATTATAAAGTTTACAAAAAGTATAGTGTAGTGTGGCAAAATCAAAAAATGTTTGAGACGAAGATTGATCGACCGTGTTTGTTGAGGAGGAACATACAATATTCTCATTTCAACTCCACTAGGACAAATAAGAAGTTATCCGTCTTTAGGACATTCGGGAAGACGATATTCATAAGATGTGCTATTTTGGCGTTGTCTAAATCTGGAACTGGATAGAGTTGGTCAACAACTTGTTGTCGTTGCTCGATCCCCACTACACGCGTTTCTTTCGGTCATTCTGCAATCATCTCTAGGTTGGTGACTTGGATGTCCACCGTGTTGTGTACAACCTCCATCATTTTTTTATTGATAGGCATTTCACTTCCTCTTTCCCCCTAAAAGAAGTCTTTGTTGCGTTGTGTCCACTGGTCGGTGTCTCCTGCATTTCATCCTAGGACATGTCCACTCCATGAACATACACCCTTGATATTGTGACATAATAATTCTGGGAGCCACAAAGGTGCACATCGTCCTGCATTTGCTCGACTCCATTAGATGCCATAGCCCCAAGGTTCTCTGCTTCTGCCCCTATAGCGCGATCCTTCCCAAAAACGACAACCAAGTCATCGAAGTGGGGGAACGACTTGTTTCGCAACCTCTTTGCAGCAAGATGACTCGTCATGAACACGAGCAGGTGTGAAAAAATTGTCGTATAGCAAAAGATAGTTTTATGGCTGGGCTGCAAAAGATAGTTGTAGCCCAGCACGTAAGTAAGTTTTACTCGGGTCCAAATATTCGATTATATTTTTGGTATTTTTTTTAAATAATAAATAAATACCTATGATAGTCGTGAGCACGAGCAGGTGTGAAAAATCTGTTTTTATTGAAGGTTTGTAAATTTGAAGGGAGTAAATTGATATATTTATTAACTTTGAGGTTTAAATCAATGAAATTGAAAATTTGAGGTTAAAATTTATACACTCTCAATTTTTTTTTTTTTTTTTTTTAACAACTTAAGACCGATGACAATGACAGTTGAGGTTTGCTATGTTTGGCTTCAGACGAGCTCCAGTGGCAGTGATCTTCCTTTTTGCTATTTTTTTCAACCCATCAGTGATGAGGTTTATGAATATGAGCAAATTCCCGGATCATATTCTCGGCATCCCATGTCAAAACTTTCTTTTTTCTATACTGTTTCTTGAAAACGAATCCCCCATCTCATCGATCAACGTCAGAGACTCAGAAAATGCTTTGAAAATGGCCATTGAGGGCACATAACTTCAATTTATACCCAAATTCCCACACTCACTCGCCCTTCACATCATCACTTTCTTCTGTAATTCCCCACCTGCCCTCTCAATCAGAAAATGGCCATTGAGGTTGCTGTCAAGGCTGCCTCTGGTGCACCCGATGTTCTTGGAGACTGTATGTTCTTCTTTCCCTTTCATCTTCTCCCCATAAATTTGTTTCAGTTTTTGTTAATTTTGCTTCTGGGTGTTTTTTCTTTTTCTTTTTCTTGTAGGCCCTTTCACCCAGAGGGTTCTATTAACTTTGGAGGAGAAGAAAATTCCTTACAAATTGCATCTCATCAATTTATCCGACAAACCCAGTTGGTAATATCTTGAAACTTGGCTTGTATTGAAGTTCCATTGAGGGTTTTGACTTTGAGCAAATGGGGTTGTGTGGATTGTTGATGATTTTGGCAGGTTCTTGGAAGTGAGCCCAGAAGGGAAGGTGCCTGTGGTGAAGTTTGATGAGAAATGGGTTCCTGATTCTGATGTCATTGTGGGGATTCTTGAGGAGAAGTATCCTGAGCCTTCTCTTGTTACTCCTCCTGAATTTTCTTCTGTGTAAGGCTTTTCCTTTTTTGGTTTGACTTTATTCCTCGTTTCATGTCTGAGTATGTTTGGTTTATCATATGAGGCTTATGCCTTATTTGTTTTCTATTCACTTTTTGTTGAGTAATGTTTTCAACAATTCAGATTTGAAGTACCACTTGTCTTTGTGTTTGATGTGTCCATTTCCATGTCTCACTGACTTCTGATTGTTCCTTATTTTAGCAGAATGTTTGGTGCTGTTGTAGCTAAATTGTCTTGTGGTTTGAAAGCCATGTTTATTTTACCTCTTATGGAATCAGGCAGCTGCTTTTTGTTCATTTTGTATTTTTCGGGTTGAGAAAACTATAACTTCATTGCTAGAAACAATACATACAAAAGTTTTTTCTAGTTGGAAGCTATCAAGGAGAAGTGGCCCAAATCATTAAATTCCGAAATTTTTCCATTGCCTCATTTTGAAAAATTCAGTTGTTTCTTTTACCCGATCCATAACAAGTATGATTGTATGACATAAATGCATTAGGTATAGGTAGGTTCAAGATCTAGATAATCATAATCCGGATGAAAACACTTTTTTATAAGAAACTTACACATAACATTACTAAGAAAACGAGAACAACCTAAGGGTCGGGGGAAGAGAGACCCCCCTCCCAAAAAAGTTAATTACAAAAAAAAAACTTCCAATCCCTAAGAATCATAGAGAGGGGATGGGATAGTTACAAAAGAATTTAAACTTTTTTTTTCTCACTTAGAAAGTCATTCCAAACAGGCCTTTAATCTTTAACTGGTTTGGTTGAAGAGTTAAATTTATGATACTTTTTCTTAATTGTATGAATTTCTTGTTTCACTACTTCCTAATCTGCGAAGGAAGCGCCTGAATTTGGTCTGCAATCGGTGCGTCGTGGAACATGAATTTGCTACAGAATTAAGCCATGAAATACCACATTGAGATAGTACTTATAGTAATGTAAATAAACTCATGATTTATTAAAATGTTAGTTGTCTCGCAATATGGCGTTCGCCAAGTTTATAACTGCAATGCCCTTCCTCAATTAAATCATAAACTATGCTTTGGTTCCGATACAATTGTCCTCTCTTTACTTTGGCTCATAGGGGATCAAAGATAAATGGTGCTTTTGTAAAATTCTTGAAGAGCAAGGACCCGAATGATGGTTCAGAGCAGGCTTTGCTTGAAGAGTTGGAGGCGTTAGACGAGCATCTTAAGGCTCATGTATGTGTGTCTAATATATCAAACAACTATATTAAAGTGTTTATGATTTAGTCTTCTCATTTTTGGCAATGCCATGTGGTGCCAGGGTCCTTATGTTGCTGGAGAGAAGGTTAGTGCTGTTGATTTGAGTCTGGCCCCAAAGTTGTACCATCTTGATGTTGCTCTTGGCCATTTCAAGAAGTGGATTTTCCCTGAAAACTTGACCAGTTTATCCAAATACAAAGAGGTACGATGTAGTTGCACCGACATTATATAGTTTTTGATTTATAATTAAATCAGATGTTTTTAAGCCAGTATCAGGTTTATATTTGTGATTAGTTTTTTTGTTTTTGCCCTTTCTCTGCTCGACTTTTCTAGCTTCTTAGATTACCTGCAGTTTGAGATCTGCTGTGCTGGTTGCTTAATTTGCTTTCAAGCTCAACTAAACTTGAACCTGCGGTTATGGGGTGTGTGTATAGACCTTATTTCACGCCTATAGACGAAATCGAAAAAATGACTTATAGAGAATCCTAGGAAAAACTTTGTTCTTTTTTTAAGTGTAGGCAGACAAATTTAAAGTAACGACTCCCACTAAACTTGGTTTTTTATGCACAAGTCAATTATACTGTTACGAGTGGGGACGCGAGTTCATCTAGTTTCTTGGATTTGGAAATTATCGGGATTGGTATTTGTTTGAGACGGCAAATAAAGAAGGGTTTTTTAGAAAGAGCAAGAAAAGGGAAATAATAGAAGGGGCGGGAGGGGGGCAGGTTGGGGTGGAAAAGTATAGATGCATTATATGATGCTCTGTTCAATTGTTGTTGTTGGGATTGGTTTTGCAGTTGCTTTTCGCTCGAGAATCTTTTGTGAATACGAAGGCTGCCTCAGAACATGTAATTTCTGGTTGGGAGCCCAAGGTGAATGCTGCCCCAGAACATGTAATTTCTGGTTTGGAGCCCAAGGTGAATGCTGCATGAACCTGGAGATGTTTTCATCCCAAGTTATGAAATATTTGTTGTTTATAATGTTAAGCATTGGACTGTCGTTGCTAGGCCATTGAGGTTGCTGTCAAGGCTGCTGCTGGTGCACCCGATGTTCTTGGAGACTGTATGCTCTTCTTTCCCTCTCATCTTCTCAGCAAAAATTGTTTTGAGTTTTTTGTTAATTTTCCTTTTGGGTGGTTTTTTTTCTTTCTTTTTTTTCTTTTTCTTGCAGGCCCTTTCGCCCAGAGGGTTCTCTTAACTTTGGAGGAGAAGAAAGTTCCTTACAAATGGCATCTCATCAATTTATCCGACAAACCCAGTTGGTAATGTCTTGAAACTTGGCTTGTCCTTCAGTTCCATTTGGGTTGCAAGAGAAAGAGGCTTTTAACTTAGCAAATGGGGTTGTGTGGATTGTTAATGATTTTGGCAGGTTCTTGGAAGTGAGCCCAGAAGGGAAGGTGCCTGTGGCGAAGATTGATGACAAATGGGTTCCTGACTCCGATGTCATTGTGGGGATTCTTGAGGAGAAGTATCCAGAACCTTCTCTTGTTACTCCTCCTGAATTTTCTTCTGTGTGAGGCTTTTTGTTTTTTGGTTTGATTTGATTCCCATTCCATGTCTGAGTATGTTTCTTTTAACATATGAAGCTTGTGCCTTATTTTCTTTCTATTCACTTGTTTTTAGTAATGTTTTCAACAATTCAGATTTGAAGTACCACTTGTCTTTGTGTATGATGTGTCCATTTACATGTCTCACTGCCTTCTGATGCTCCCTTATTTTAGCAGAATGTTTGGTGCTGTTGTAGCTAAATTTGTCTTGTGATTTGAAAGCCATGTTGTGTTTTTTCCCCTCTTATGGAACCCAGCAGCTGATTTTGTTCTTTTTGTCTCTTGGGGATAAGAAACTGCAACTTCATTGATAGAAACAATCTGTGCAAAGGGTTCCAAGTATTACAGAAGTTTTTGCCAGTTGGAAGCTATCAAGTAGAAGTGTCCCAAACCATCAAATTCCAAAGTGTTTCCATAGACCTGCCTAGCCTCATCTTGAAAGATTCAGTTGATTCTTTTACCCGATGCATAACATATATGATTGTATTACATTAAGGCATTAAGTGTAGGTAGGTTCAAGATCTAGATAATCATAATCTAGATGAAGACAACTTATTCTTTAACTGGTTTGGTTAAAGAATTAAAATCATGATACCTTTTTTGAATTGTACGAATTTTTTGTTTCACTACCTTTTAATCCGCAAAGGAAGCATCTGAAATTGGTCTGCAATCAGTGTGTTGTGGAACAAGAATTTGCTACAGGGCCATGAAATACCACATTGAGATTGTACTTATAATAATGGAAATAAACTCGTGATTTATTAAAATATTAGTTGTCTCGGTAGTATTGCCTAATACTATGGCATTCGCCAAGTTTATAACTGCAATGCCTTTCCTCAATTAAATCATAATGCTTCGGTTCTGATACAATTGTCCTCTCTTTACTTTGGCTAATAGGGGATCTAAGATAAATGGTGCTTTTGTAAAATTCTTGAAGAGCAAGGACGACCCGAATGATGGTTTAGAGCAGGCTTTGCTTGAAGAGTTGGAGGCGTTAGACGAGCATCTTAAGGCTCATGTATGTGTCTACATCGAACAACTATATTAAAGTGTTTATGATTTTACTCCTCATTTTTGGCAATGCCATGTGGTGCCAGGGTCCTTATGTTGCTGGAGAGAAGGTTACCGCTGTTGATTTGAGTCTGGCACCAAAGTTGTACCATCTTGATGTTGCTCTGGGCCATTTCAAGAAGTGGATTTTTCCTGAAAACTTGACTAGTTTATCCGAGTACAAAGAGGTACGATGTAGTTGCACCGACATTATATAGTTTTTGGTTTATAATTCAATTAGATGTTTTTAAGCCAGTATCAGGTTTATATTTGTGATTAGTTTTTTTTTTTTTTTTTGCCCCCTCTTCCTTAGACTTTTCTAGCTTCTTAGATTACCTGCAGTTTGAAATCTACGGTGTGGCTGGTTGCTTTCAAGCTCAACTAAACTATAACCTGTGTGTATGACTTATAAAGAATCCTAAAAAAAAACAAATATAACCCTGATGAGTGGGACACGAGTTCATCTAGTTTCTTGGAGTTGGAAATGATCGAGATCGATATATGTTCAATCATAATAAAGGGTTGTTTAGACCGAGCAAGAAAAGAGAAAGATTTAAGTAGAAAATAAAAGGTTGTAGTCAACGGTATCTGACATGTACACCTTTCCTTAAAGTTGGAGGTTCAAATCCCGTGGGGGGGACTTATTTTTTTTTCCTAGTGAATTAGCTTGGGGGTGGGAAAGCTTAAATGCATATATTATATGCTCTAATCAATTGTTGTTGGTTGGATTGTTGATTTTGCAGTTGGTTTTCGCTCGAGAATCCTTCGTGAAGACGAAGGCTGCCCCGGAACATGTAATTGCTGGTTGGGAGCCGAAGGTGAATGCTGCATGAACCAGAAGATGTTTTCATCCCAAGTTATGAAATATTTGGTGTTTATAATCCTAAGCATTGCACTGTGGTTGTTACTTGTTAGGATGTTATTTTGTTTGCTATGCCTCTAAATTAAGAGAAGTTGTATCAATTTGACTTCAAACAATATGTGAATTAATTTAGACCATCCGTTAAGATTTCGTTTTTAAAATGTTAGTACTTAATTTTCACTCATGTATGAGTCATCTTTTAATGTAGGAATTAACTTATTATTAGGGAGAAATGCATGAATCAAATGGTAAGTAACAGTTTTCTATTAAAATGAGTGGTTTTTCATCTTCTTGTCTTATTTTATTTTTCTCTATGTCGAGGAGAAGGTCGGATCCGTGCTGTCACCGTTGTGAACATGTTCGGGTCGTTGCCTCCATGCACCACCTCCGTCTGTTCAAGAAAAAAATTCACCCTCCTCTGTTCGGAACACATGTAATTTTAGAACATCGACTATTATAACTCATACTAATTTGCCTCCATGCACCACCTCCGTGTTGTCACCGTTGTGAACATGTTCGGGTCGTTGCCTCCATTTAAAACGCTACCAAATATAATTTCAAGGATAAAATTGTTGTTTAGGATAAAATTGTTGATTTTGAAACTTTAGGAACTTAAATGCTATCAAATTCAAACTTTAAAGACAAGTAATTCACCCAATTTTTTTATTTATTTTAGAAGTGAAATTTCACTTTTATCTCGGGGTTAAAAAGACATCCAATTTCTCTTTGCTCTCTTTTCCTCTTCTCAATCTTCTTCTTCTCCTTCTCCTCTCTCATCCTGCTATAACTTTAGCATGGACAAATCCTCTCCAACGCCATCATTGTCGTTCATCTACACTCAATTATTACAAATGAACCCAAGTGAAAATTGTACATTCATATAAGTGAATGGAGATCATCTAAAAATCGGAATCATCAATAGAGCTTTAAGGTGTTAGTTTCAAACTTAAAAAAAATGAAATAATGAAGAAAAATCTTGTGTAATTTAAATTGAGGGTCAAACTGACCGTTTCTGGGTTAAAGGGTCGAACAAGCTACCTTCTAACACGTAGATCTCAAAAAGTTACACTGAATAAAAAAAATCCATCTTATTTGCTCAATTGAACTTGAAGTTATGCAAAGTTTAAATTTAGATCATTTCGATTTTTGGGAATTAGAAGTCAAAATTCTTTAAAAAAAATCTTAGTTTATAAGCATGATTGTAAAAAACATGAAAAAGCCTATAAAAACGAGAGATCATTTAGCTAAAACAAATTTATATGGAGGGAGATATGATGTTCGAAAGCAAGTTGTGCGACTATCTTTCGAACATCATATCTCATTCGATATAAACTCGAGTTAGTTAAATGATCACTCTTTTTTATACTATTTTTCATATTATTTACAACCATGCTTATAAATTGAGAATTATTTTAACGAGTCTTGACTTTTAATGCTTAAAAACCAAATTAAATTTAAACTTTGAGAGACCAAAACTTTGAGTTTTATTGACCAAATTGAATGTTTTTTTTTAATTGTACATTCATATAAGTGAATGGAGATCATCTAAAAATCGGAATCATCAATAGAGCTTTAAGGTGTTAGTTTCAAACTTAAAAAAAATGAAATAATGAAGAAAAATCTTGTGTAATTTAAATTGAGGGTCAAACTGACCGTTTCTGGGTTAAAGGGTCGAACAAGCTACCTTCTAACACGTAGATCTCAAAAAGTTACACTGAATAAAAAAAATCCATCTTATTTGCTCAATTGAACTTGAAGTTATGCAAAGTTTAAATTTAGATCATTTCGATTTTTGGGAATTAGAAGTCAAAATTCTTTAAAAAAAATCTTAGTTTATAAGCATGATTGTAAAAAACATGAAAAAGCCTATAAAAACGAGAGATCATTTAGCTAAAACAAATTTATATGGAGGGAGATATGATGTTCGAAAGCAAGTTGTGCGACTATCTTTCGAACATCATATCTCATTCGATATAAACTCGAGTTAGTTAAATGATCACTCTTTTTTATACTATTTTTCATATTATTTACAACCATGCTTATAAATTGAGAATTATTTTAACGAGTCTTGACTTTTAATGCTTAAAAACCAAATTAAATTTAAACTTTGAGAGACCAAAACTTTGAGTTTTATTGACCAAATTGAATGTTTTTTTTTAATTTTTAGTTCATGTAACTTTTTAAGATTAACGTGCTGGAAGACATCTTATTCGTCCCTTCAACATAGAAATGACTATTTTGACACTCAATTTGGATTACATGATGTTTTTGTTCAACATAGTAGGATGGGAGAGAAGAGGAAGAAGAATAAGATGAGAGAGGAGAGAGAGTTTTTTGTTTTTTTTAAACATCTAGGTAAAATATATAATTTCAATCATTTTCAACGCACTCGTTCCAATTATCTATAACCGACTATTTTTTGGTGGAAGGGTCGAACAAGGGTACATTTTGATGAAGTTTTTTCATACCACTCCCTTTAAATGAATGACACTTGCTGAAATAGTTTAAAAAAATAATATATTTAATAGAGTGGATCCGAGTCAAACAATTATTTCGCCACGTGTCATTTATTTAAAAGCAGTGGTATGAAAAAACTTCATACCACCGATGTACTAGAAATTCTCGGTCGTCGAACAAGCTAGCTTCTAGCAGGTAGATCTCAAAAGTTTACACGGAATAAAATAAAATCTTTCAATTTGGTCAATTGAGCTCAAAGTTATTACATTTTAGAGTTTAAATTAAATCAGTTTGACTCTACGAACATTAAAACTCAAGATACTTTAAAAATTTTGCGCACTTTATAAGCAAAGTTGTAAGAAACACGAAAAAATGTTTGAAGACAAGTAGTCATTTAGCTAAAACGAAATTGTATTGAAAGAGATACAATGTTCGGAACATGAAAGATAGTAGTAAAATCACTTATGTGATGACACATCACGCCCTATGCATATTGTATTGAACGTGGAAAAATAATTGAATTTTTAAGTCAAGAAGGAAATTTTGCAGAGGCTCCAATGATCTCCCGTTTTCTAGTTTTTTCAACCCAGGTGTGTTAAGGTTTATGAATATGGTCAATTTCTCGTACCATATTCGAAACCTCATATCGAATCTCTCTTTTTCTCTACTTTTTCCTTCAAAAAGGAATCTCCCATCTTATCGATCAATGTCAGAGACTCGAAATGCTTTGAAATCTCTCGACATACCAAATTCCTGCCTCAATGTTCTGTACCTTCTTGTCCTCTACCTATAATTTCACCGACCCACCAACAGAATCAAGACTTCAAGTGCACAGAACTTCAAATTTATACCCAAATTCCCATTCTCTCTCGCCATTCACATCCTCAATATCTTCTGTAATTCCCAATTTCAAAGTTCCCACCTGCCCTCTCGATCAGAAAATGGCCATTGAGGTTGCTGTCAAGGCTGCTTCTGGCGCACCCGATGTTCTTGGAGACTGTATGTTCTTCTTTCCCTTTTATCTTCTCAACAAAAAATTGATTGAAGTTTTTTCAATTTTGCGATTGGGGGTTTGTTGTTTTCTTGCAGGCCCTTTCACCCAGAGGGTTCTCTTGACTTTGGAGGAGAAGAAACTTCCTTACAAATTGCATCTCATCAATTTATCCGACAAACCCAGTTGGTAATATCTTGAAACTTGGCTTGTATTGAAGTTCCATTGAGGGTTTTGACTTTGAGCAAATGGGGTTGTGTGGATTGTTGATGATTTTGCCAGGTTCTTGGAAGTGAGCCCAGAAGGGAAGGTGCCGGTGGTGAAGTTTGATGACAAATGGGTTCCTGATTCTGATGTCATTGTGGGGATTCTTGAGGAGAAGTATCCAGAGCCTTCTCTTGTTACTCCTGAATTTTCTTTTGTGTAAGGCTTTTTCTTTTTTCGTTTGATTTTATTCCTCGTTCCATGTCTGAGTATGTTTCTTTCAACATATGTGGTAGGAATACCATTATATTATTATGGTTTGAGGGTATATTAGTAATTAGCTAAGGAAAAACATCAGATGTTCTAGTGGTCAATAAAGGCCTCGGAAATAATAAAGTGTTTTAGAGGGAATGGGTTCAAACCTTGGTGGCCACCTACCTAGGATTTAATATCCTACGAGTTTTCTTGTCAATAAAATGTAGTAAGATCATGCCGTTGTCTCGTAAGATTAGTCGAGGTGCGCGTAAACTAGCCCGGACACTCACGGATATCAAAAAAATAAAAAGTTTGTTAAGAAAATTGTTATGGTGATATGTTATAAATAGAGGGAGTGAGGAAGGAGGAAGGTAGGCAATTGTTTAATGGCTTAGGGCTTGAGTGATATCTCAAGAGAGTAGGTTTCAAGTACTTCGAATACTTTAGAAGTTATATCCTAATTATGTTATCTTTTATATTTGGATTTATCAATACGAAGCTTGTGCCTTATTTGCTTTCTATTCACTTTTTGTTGAGTAATGTTTTCAACATTTCAGATTTGAAGTACCACTTGTCTTGTGTTTGATGTGTCCATTTCCATGTTGTCCCTTATTTTTTAACAGAATGTTTGGTGCTGTTGTAGCTAAATTTGTCTTGTGATTTGAAAGCCATTTGTTTTTTTCCCCTCTTATGGGAACCCAGCACTTGATTTTTGTTCTTTTTGTCTTTTGGGGTTAAGAAACTACAACTTAATTGATAGAAACAATACGTGCAAAGACGTCCAAGTATTACAGAAGTTTTTGCCAGTTGGAAGTTATCAAGCAGAATCGTCCCAAACCATCAAATTCCAAAGTGTTTCCATAGACCTACCTAGCCTCATCTTGAAAGATTCAGTTGTTTCTTTTACCCAATCCATAACAATTATGATTGTATTACATAAAGGCATTAGGTATATAGGTAGGTTCAAGATCTAGATAATCATAATCTAGATGAAGACAACTCAATGTCTGTTCTAAATGACTTTCTAAGTACTTAAAAAATGTTTTTAAGTGCAAAAAAATGTTTCTAAGCATTTAAAAAGTAATTCTAAACAGACCCTCAATCTTTTATTTGTTTGATTGAAGAATTAAAATCATGGTACTTTTTCTGAATTGTACGAATTTCTTGTTTTACTACCTCTTAATCCGCGCGTCTGAATTTGGTCTGCAATCGGTGCATCGTGGAACAAGAATTTGCTACAAAATTAGGCCATGAAATACCACATCGAGATTGTACTTATAGTAATGACGAAATAAACTCGTGATTTATTAAAATATTAGTTGTCTCGGTAGTATTGCCTAATACACTATGCCTAATACACTACTCGCAATATGGCATTTTGCCAAGATTATGACTACAATGCCTTTCCTCAATTAAATCATAAACTATGCTTTGGTTCTGATACAATTGTCCTCTCTTTACTTTGGCTAATAGGGGATCAAAGATAAATGGTGCTTTTGTAAAATTCTTGTTGAGCAAGGACCCGAATGATGGTTCAGAGCATGCTTTGCTTAAAGAGTTAAAGGGGTTGGGCGAGCATCTTAAGGCTCATGTATGTGTGTCGAATATGTCGAACCAACTATGTTAAAGTGTTTATGATTTTACTCTTCTCAGTTTTGGCAATGCCATGTGGTTCCCAGGGTCCTTATGTTGCTGGAGAGAAAGTTACTGCTGTTGATTTGAGTCTGGCACCAAAGTTGTACCATCTTGATGTTGCTCTTGGCCATTTTAAGAAGTGGATTTTCCCTGAGAACTTAACCAGTTTATCCGAATACAAGAAGGTACGATGTAGTTGCACCGACGTTATATAGTTTGTGATTTATAATTCAAGCAGATCTTTTTAAGCCAGTATCGGGTTTATATTTGTTATTAGTTTCTCTTTTTGCCCTCTCTCTGCATAGACTTTGCTAGCTTCTTAGATTACCTGCAGTCTGAAATCTACTGGTTGCTTTCAAACTCAAATAAACTTGAACCTCGCGGTAATGGAGTGTATGACTTATAGAAAATCCTAGGATAAACTTTGTTCTTCTTTTGAATTTTAGACGATGGCTTCAAAGTAGTCACTCCCACTAAACTTAGTTTGTTATGCACAAGTCAAATATAACCCTGACGAGTAGGACGCGAGTTCATCTAGTTTCTTGGAGTTGGAAATAATCGGGATCGATATATGTTGAAGCATAATAAAGGGTGTTTTAGACAGAGCAAGAAAAAGGAAATCAATCAATTGTTGTTGGCTGGATTGTTGATTTTGCAGTTGCTTTTTGCTCGAGAATCTTTCGTGAAGACAAAGGCTGCCCCAGAACATGTAATTTCTGGTTGGAAGCCCAAGGTGAATGCTGCATGAACCAGGAGATGTTTTCATCCCAAGTTATGAAATATTTGGTGTGTATAATCCTATATGTTTTTTTATTCTATTTTTTATATCCGTGAGTATCCGAGTCAGCTTACGCGCACCTCGACTAATCTCACCGGACAAACCGTCTGACCCTATAATATTTGGCTATGCCTCTATAAAACACAGTGAATGTATTATCACTATGGCTCAATAAAATAGTGTATGATCACTTTGCTTCTTCACTAAGAGTGCCTATGTTTAGGAAAAGCTCTGTTTATTCTCCTTCCATCTCCATCCATTTATACAAATATTAGTTAAAATAACATATCGCAGTATCGGGGGAAGAACGATTCTTCCCCGTCATATCGTTGTCGGTATGGATTTTTGGGAGAGATATTTTCGATTTACTTCCTTGTTTACAAATGGCCACATCCGTTTTTCTTATCAATTGCATATTGATTGTTCTTCTGTCTATATGAAACTTACAGCGGCACCATTTTGAAAGAGCTTTGGTGTTATATGAAGTTGAAACAAAATAGTGACTGAAATTTTTACTGTCACTCTAATGAAACTCGACCAAGTCATGTGTAATTGCTCTAGAAAATATGGTTAGATACTATATGTCGAGTAATTGGACCTTAAACTAATATCGAGAAGGGTTGGCCCTTAAGAAACTTGTATTTTTGTGTTGTCTCGGTGGCAATCTCGATCGGGAGAACCGGTAAAATTAAGATTTGTATCTATGACCCATTTTGTCACCTCTGTGCTTTTTCGATGACATTGGTCGAGACTCAGATCGAGAAGGGTTGGCCCCTTTTTTTCTCCCTTCAATGGCAAAGTGGTTGAAGTTAAGCGTCCAGTTCAAGAAAGAGATCGGGAAATGTTTGTTTCTCTCCAAAATGCCGACTGAAAAATGTTGAAGGGGTCGGGACCGAGATCACCACCAACGCACCGAAATAGCACAAAAATACAACTTTGTTAAAAGGGTACTATTTTTATAAAAGGTTCAACAAATAACATAGTACCTTCTCTTCTTTTCTTTTTTTTTTTTTTTTTTTTTTTTTTACAACATGTGGGGTGAGGGATCAAACCTAGGACCTCATAGTCGGAATATTTGTAGGGATGACCCTCCCCTCGGGGAGCGTAAAGTTTTTTGACCTTCCCTAAAAAATTTATGTTTTTCGTGATAAGTAAGTGTCCTCCCCGGTGAAAAGTCATTTGTACCCTTCGCTTAGCACGAGAGTACTATAGTTGTCTGCTTGTGATCGTGCTCAGTGAAGGGTACTACAGACTTTGTGCACTTGTTTATCACGAGAGAATGTCAAAAAACATAAGTTTTCAAAAATCGGGTCAAAAAACCTCATGACCCCCGGGGGTGGGTCATACGTACAAAACCCCCTCGTAGTTACTGGTTCATACATTATGTCAATTGAACTACACTCTTGTTGGCACATGGTACTCTCTAAATTAAAGAAAGTTATCGTGTATATATATATATATATATATATTTATTTACTCTCTAAATTAAAGAAAGTTATCGTGTATATATATATATATATATTTATTTATTTATTATGCTGACTACTCAAACTCTTCTTTTAGTTTCTATGGTCACCAAATTTGCTTTGATTTGAAGGAGAATTAATAGTGATGATTTATTTTTTTTTAATAACATGGTGGAGATCGAAAACTTAGGATCTCTTAGTCATTATATCATACATTATGTCAGTTGACCACTGGTTGGTTGGCAATTAATAGTGATGATTTTTTTTACTTTCAAAATATTTCTAAATCAATTCAACATTTTTCATATTTGAGAAATAATCATGGTGAAAGGTCCTTTATATATAGGTTTATGTCTTAACCCAATATATATATATCATTTATTTAAGATCTTTACTAGATAACAAATTAGCTTCTGGTTTTCAATTTTTAAAAATTATGATTATTTACTAATTTATTTTTTTCACTTTCTAAGCAAGACATATATTACAATTTCATTATAAAAAAGAACCTAAATATCATAGACGACGACAATCTAAACTCACGAGAAGGAACAAACAAACTTGAATTTAGAGTATTGAAAAAAGTTCATGATTTTGATGGCAAGAAAGCTACTTGTCCCTTACATTATTTTGCTTCATTTATATGACAACTTTCATATCAACATCAAATATTCAAGACAAAGTTCATTTACCCAAGTTATTTTTTCATATACGTTTTAAATACATATATTATGTGTAAAATAGTCGACATCAACGTCTAAAATCTAATCATTACTTGCCATATGGCAGTACCGAATGCGACTGAATTACATAACTACCCTTGTCTCTTTTCACAAGATGATAACGCGGTATACTTTAATTGGATATCATACGGTGAGAATAATGTAATTTTTTTTATAAGCATGATGGAGGATTTGAACCTCTGACTACTAAGTCACTAGTTCATACATGATGTCAATTGAACTATGCTCTCGATTGGCGGTCGGCAGTGAGAATAATATATTTCGTCTCATACGCTAATATTTGTACATATATTCAATTTGTAACATGTGCAAGAGAAAAATAGCGAGGCAAAAAAAAAAAAAATCATAATCAATCTATATCTAGGTAATTGGTGCATGCATGTGTATACATAGACTTAGCTAGTCATCAATATCTTTAGACATCAACTTTTGGATCAACTGCCTTGTCTCTTCTTCAGCCAATATTCTATCATTTTTGCCTCGAGACTCTGAATAAGCTTCAAAGAATCCTCTATTTTCTTTCTCCAATTCCTTCCACACTGCAAGAAAGAACAAACTTTTGAGATGACCGACACTTCTGCACCGTTAGATATACGAGAGAGAAATTGTAAAAGTATTTTGATTTTGTATCTAATTATTATTAGGGGACAAGATAGATTTTAAGATTTACATCCAACTGTTATTAAAAGACAGCAACGTTGAATAATTGTCTACCAAGTGAAGGTAAGGGAGAAGAGACGGTTAGGCAACGGTAGAAGAAAATGGCAACTAATTACCAGTGGAGGTGATTATCGGGCTGATGTTTGCATGTTTCGAGAGAGCTTCCATGCACTCTTCTTTATTCATGTGAAAGATCAAACACTTTTCAATCAAGTGTTGCACCTATAATAAATAAATAAAAAAGAACGTTTTTACACATTATCGATTCAATGAAAACGAAACGTGGTTGAATTGGAAAGGAGAAATGGTAGAAGAAAAATAAATATGAAAGGAAATATGGTTACCATATGAATGTAAGCAGCAGAAGAATCAGCCATTAAATCTTTGTATAGAGCAAATGATCAATTCTCTTTAAGCCAAATAATGCATATATATATATATATATATATTATATAGATAAAAGAAAGGGGGAGAAGAATTCAATTGGTGAAAAGGGATTTGATAACGTGACAGTGACATGCAGCAAGGAAATGTGAAGGGCGCTGTGTAATAAGAATTGGAATGGTGGGGTCAACCAGTAGTAGCGTACCACGTGGGCGATGGGTGATAATTGGTGGAGAAGGGATTGAAGGGGATTCGTGAATGACCAATCATTTGTCTTGTTTTGTGAGCCTCCTTACCACGTGATTGGTGGGCCCCATGAGATGTGAATTCTCCACATCAGACAAACCACCCCCCTCCCTCCACACACCAACCACCGTTTGCCCTCTTGGATTTTGTTGCTGACTGCTAAACCTAGGTTTACCTACGTGTCCACAAATATATATATATATATATATATATATATATATATATATATCACGTGGATAAAAATTGAACTCCTGTCTTCTCGGTGAAGGCACAACTTTATACTAATTGTGTTTTGCTCGGTTTGACAAGTTTTTACTTTTTACCCACACTAACATATAATTTATTTATTTATTTTCGCCAAAACGAACATAGCTCAATTGACCATGTATTGGGGTGGAGGATTGAACCTAGGATCTCACGACCATTAGAAAAAAACATATGATTTTTTTTTAATTTAATGGTTCCAAATGTAAAACAAAAATTATTGTCTTTGTTTGATAAAATATTTATACTAATTTTATTGATGTATTGTAACTAAATTTAGTATCCACCTCCGTAGTAATTGATATGTATGATGTATTTATTTCTTTGAGGTTGGAGTTTCGAATCTCCCTCATTGATAATTGACATATATGAAAGTCGGTCTCCTATTTATTATAAAAAAACGATGATCCCAACATTTTTGTGACTTCAAACATGACAGGTGAGGGTTTTTGAGGTTGAGATTGCACATCTTCAACTCTACATTTGTTGTACTTAAAAAGGAGCCAAACATATTGTAATGTCCCACACAAAAAGTGCTCTTGTTAATCAATATATGTTAACCATTTTTTTAATTCTTCTTTATGTTAAATTATAATTTCTAAACTTTTGTGTTCAATAAATCTCTAAACTTTAAAAAGTGTCTAATATATAAGTATTTAAAGTTTCGATTTTTTTTTGTCTAATAGAGCATTGATCTAAACAACATTTAAAAAAAAAAAAAAATCACGAAATTATAGGACAAAATTTTATATCGAATAGATTTGTTAATTTTAAAAAATGTGAATATGTTAGGGATCTCTATTAGACACAAAATTGAAAGTTGAATGACTCATTTTACAATTTTTTTTTTTTTTTTTTTTTTAAAATTTAGTAACCTATTAAACACAAATTGAAAGTTCATGAACCTATTAGACACAAAATGGAAAGTTTAGAGATTTATTAGAGATTTTTTAACCGGACATATTTTCTTTACTACATTTGTTCTTTATTTATATAATATTTTTTTTTACAATTATTTTTTCTTTATTTATACAATCATAGTATCTCTCTCATTTTGATTTGGTATAGGTTTATTGATGCCTCTTAATTATCCATGTTTCCCTCTATATATTATATTGTTGATCACACTTCTCACCCTCTTCAACCTTAGACTTTAGTGTAACATATGCATTTGATTTCTAGTAATTGGAGTAAAATGTTTGATTAATATTAGTCTTATTTGATGGAGATTTATTTTTGTAGGTTAATTTGTACATTTTGAATTGATGTGTAGATTCACATATTTTTTTTCTTTGTATAGAATATTACGTCACAAATGCAGAAATAGAGTTCGAATTTACGATTTTTTTTAAACATATTGTTAATAATACATTAAAAATTGACAAAAAAAAAAAAAAAAAAAAAAAGTCTAAGAACTAAAATGTACGATTTAATTGATTTTTTTATATTAAAATTATTATATGATAGGAAAATATCTTTCATGAATATTGTTGGAGATGTCATTATGAATTTCCTTTTTAATATGAAAAATAAAATGGTAAAAATCAATTTTATAACTTTACGAAGGTTGTATAAATTAAAACCTTAAACTAATGATGATATAATTTAAACCCTAAACTTTCAGGAATATATCAATTTACACTTTTTTTTGTTATGATTTTATTTAAAAAAAATATTAATTTAAACACGTGGAAACTTATAATTTCAGCAATTAAACCCCTAAATTTTCATAAGTGAATCAATTGTATGCAAATTTAAAAGTTTAATTTATAAATTATACGTCTCCACATGTATGAAAACTAACATTTTTCGAAGAGAAAGTGTAAATTCATACATTTATCGATTGTTTGCATGTGTGTACGTATGTGTGATATAGGGTGCAGGCAATATTGTGTATGTTAAAAAGGTTCCTTTACTGTGCACATGTGATTTAGTAAGATATCGTCTCTAGTACAATAAGATCACGAGCCTATTCAAACTTTATTTATTGAATTCAATAATTGTAGACTTTTACTTCAATCTTTCTAGTAATTTTGTATTCACACACTATTTCGATCTGTTTCTCTCAATTTTCTCTCGTACTTTTTTTTAAAGTAAGTTGTCAATGTGATAATAAAAGTAAAGATCAAACCATCGAGATTTGAAATGATCATTGGTGTTTTATCCATTAAAATATGCTCGAATCGACAAATTTTTATTTTTTAGTATATTTTTATGTTGTACATTAGTATATATATGTTGTAAATGTTTATATTGATGATGTAATTTTTACTATTATTTAATTGTTTTTCCAACATTTAAGAATTGAAGTATATTTGATTTTTATGATTTGAGCTTGGTTTCAATTTGGTCAATATAACTTTAAAAGATTTAGAATATGATTGGGAATAATTTTAAAATAGATAAAATCACTTTTGTCATATTTAAAATCACTAAAAAACATGTATTTAATCATTCAAAACCAATTTCATATTTGGTTTTACATTGTTAAAGTGATTTATATAGACCAATAAAATTGATTTTAAATGGTCAAATGCATGTTTTGGAGTGACTTTAAACATAACAAAAATGATTTTAATCATTTCAAAATCACTCTCAAACATACATTTAGTTTGGTTCTTAAAATTTGGATTTAGTTTTAGTTTAGTCCATATAATTCTAAAATGTTTTAATTTAGTGTATATGATTTGGTTCTAGTTTTAATTTAGAACAAAAAAAAATAAATCATACTTGATGTTACAAGTCATTACCATATATACTATGTGGAGTGAATATTCAAATTTCTTATGTATTCAAATTTCTTACGTCTCATATATACTATGTGGAGTGAATATTCAAATTTCTGACATTTTGATATAGTTGAGAAATATTAATTGCAGATAGTTTTATTTATACCTTTCCATTGAAAAAAAAATCTTCTAAAACTTTTGAATATCCCAACTATAGGAAATCTTTGAGATGTAATTTTTTTTTTTATGTGTTTTGTTTACTTGCCACTCATTTCTTTTCCCAACAATTTCAATTTTTTCTTTTAACATGTGATTTGTGTGGTACTTTAACAAAAATGTAAGGACAATGTGTAGTGATGTACACCAAAACTTTTTAAGCCATAAGGTAATATATTAAAATCAAATTCAAATTATAGATTTCAAATAGGTAATTTATTAGAAAAATCAAATTTATTGCAGGCTACTTCAGCATAGGTTGCGGGTCTGGCGTCACGCTACCCTTTCCGAGGACCTAGGGCCGACTTCTGGGTCCGATCAGGAGATCCGCAAGATCTTCTTTCGATTAGTCCGAAGATCTCAAATCACACTACAGTCGACCCTTCATACATCAGAACGAAGAATGTCTGGACATTCCTACCTTGGATTACGGGCGACAATATGACGATCCCTTCGAATCCGTCTAGAATCGAGGGTCGTCCCATCTCAATGATGAGGAGGTGTATGGACCGGCGTTGACCGTCTCATCCCCCCTCTTCTATAAATACAAAGTCCACTTTCCATTAAGAGGTATGCGATTCTCATCACTCACACTCCACTTAAGCTTAAAATTCTCTCTATTGACTTAAGCATCGGAGTATAGTAGGTCAACCCCACATCGATGCAAGTTTCTTCTCTCTGTAGGTCGGCCTCAGATTGCACAACATACGTGACCATTTGTAGCTCACGTCCGAAGAGTCCAGATTCTTGCATCAACAAAATCAATTAATATCAATAAAAAAAAAAAAGCTGAGGAGTAGTTAGCACTCTTAACCATTTGAAACCAATTAAAATTAGGTGAGATTATCCTTTCGAACTATTCTATACTAATTAAAGTTAAGTGACATAACCATATCTAATTATTTACAAATTTGTATTTAAAAAGGTGAAACCTCTTTCATATAAAGTTAAGATGTAATTGAGGATTACTCTTTTCCATTTAATCTCCAAGATAATTCTCAATCAAGGAGAAATAATGCAAACAAAATAAGGATAGGGGACAAAATGAAAGGGAACTTTCAAAAGTGGTCCGAAGAGTAATTATAAGAAAATTTTGGAACACAAGGTGGGGCCCATGGGATAATGAATGGGAGTGTTGGAGTTGCACACGCAACCACTGATGCTACTTTTTTCTATTTTGTCATTATTTATATTATTAATTTTTAAATATGGCTTAAAAATATTAAAATTACTTTGGTCATTTAAGAATTACTTTCAAACATTTTTTAATAGTTTAATTTTTTTATTTTTTTTATAAAAATATTTATTTAATATGAGGTGGAGTAATCCAACCTCTAACATCATCATTAATTCACGTCAGTTGAGTTATGTTCACGTTGGCAAAATTTTGATAGTTATAATAAAACATTTTAAATAGTTGCACAAGTACCAAATCGAACCCCACTTTTAATCAAAATCAATTTTAAATGTATGAAAATCGTATTTAAAAGTGTAAATTAAATATTAAATTAATTTTAAATTAACATGTTTTAAATGGTTTAAAGCATGTTTCTAACGAGAAATAATATTCGAATCAACCATAAGGAGAAAAAAAAAAAAAAAAAAAACCCTTATTCTAAGTCTAAAGATTAATCTCGTGAAATTAAAAAATCAACCAATCTTATAAATTTAAAGTTGAAAATTGATTTATTTTTTCAAAAATCAATTTGTTTACTTTAATATCTTTGAGTTTTTTTAACAAATTAAATTATTAGCTAAATTTAAAAACTGAAACAATAGTATATAGGTTCCAAACCTTTATTTCAAAAAAAAAAAAAAAAAAAACTATTTTTAAAAAATTTAAATTTGACTTGTATTTTAAAAATATTTTTTAAAAGTGGATAGTAAGACAAAAAAGACACCACATAGGCAGGGGCGGATGGCGACTTTTTATTGCTTTTGTTCCATTTTAAAAATTTATAGAAATGTATTAGGATATATAAATATATACCATTTTTAAATCTTTAACAAATTAGTTTAGAAAAATTAAGGAAAAAAAAATCTCATTAACAATAAATATTAATGATTATTTTATTAATTAATTAATAATAAATTCATGTTAATTTTAATTTTAACCCTTTACTATTTAATCTACCTACACGATAATGAATTGCTACTTTAAAAAAAAATTAATTTTTTTTTGCAACGGTAGTTTAATTAATGCGGGGATTGAACCCATGACCTTTTGGTCACCGGCTCAACCCTATGCCAATTGAGCTATGCTCGGTTTGGCAAAAAATTAATTAAACATGAATGAAAACTCTACATTAATTATGAATCTGATAAATTGTTCATTGAACTCCCCAAACAGTTGAGAATTTGAACGATTCAACTTTGAAAATGACACATTGTATTCTTCAATACCATAAATTGAATCAACTATTCACTAGGAGTATAAATATTTGTTAAAAAATTTCAATCAATCAAACAAACTCTACATTAATGAATTGCTACTTTAAAAAAAATTAATTAAACATGAATGAAAACTCTACATTAATTATGAATCTGATAAATTGTTCATTGAACTCCCCAAACAGTTGAGAATTTGAACGATTCAACTTTGAAAATGACACATTGTATTCTTCAATACCATAAATTGAATCAACTATATTCACTAGGAGTATAAATATTTGTTAAAAAATTTCAATCAATCAAACAATTTTCCTTTGGGTATTTTCATCCATTCAGCTCCTTCAATTAGGAAAATAATTTTTCCTCTTTTGTTTTGGTTTGTTTCTAACTAAGTGTGTTTCATCTCTGAAAAATATTTGTTTTTGCTTTTGGAGAGTGTATTGTTCTACAAAATGGAGTAACAACAAAGAAAAAATGTTTGACACTTTTTCTTTCTTAGTTTACCAAATTTTATGCAATGTTGAACTTATGACATGCAAAATAAAGTCTCAAATGAAAATGACGAAATTGAAGATGGAGAAATGCGAAAGAGAAAATTCATGGGCGTTTGGCGCGAAGAAGACGATAAAGAAAGACGATTTAAAGTGACATCCACTGTCCACACGAGTTCATTTGTATGATTTAATTATTACCACTTTGAATTGTTTGCATATATAGTTGTGTCGTCTTTGGATAATGTTAATGCAAATATTTATTTTTACACACTACCTTGCACTATATAGAATAATTTGATTAGATTAAATAATGATAAAACTTATGGATTCAAGAGAATATTGTTAACAAAAAAAAAAATATTCTTCTATTATAAAGTTAAGTGTAAACGTGGACCATTTTTTTTACGGAAGATCATTATAATATTTTAGAATAATCTTTAAGTATGAGATTGAATTTTTTTTTTTTTTTACTTTAAATTAAAAGTAAAACAATAAGATTTCACGTCGATTGCACCTGTTTCTTGCTAGTAAGTACAAAAACTAAGCAAAGGGTAAAATGATAATTTCACTTAAAAACTAAGAACAAAATGAAAATAGAAACAAGACAGAATGTAAATCATAATTGAAAAACAGAAATCAAATAGGAAATGTTCAAATGTTCAAATTAAAACAGTAAAATAAATTTGGAAATTTCCAACTCTCTCTCAAACTCATGGATAATGAATGAAGGGTCTCTATTTGGTCGATTCACAACGTCAATGTGAATCGAATCCTCGCAGCACCTTCCCTCCAAAAAAATTGAAGTAGAACGTTTTTCAGATGAGGGTTAGCTCTTGTTGGAGTTTCGGAAATGGGAGAATTCTTCAAGAGAGAAATTGGATGACCTAAAAGTGTGAAGAGTTGACCCTTGACTTTGACTTTCGGAGTCAATTAAGGGATTAGTTGCTGATTTTACTCAAGTGATTGAAAACCCGAAAATCTCGTTTTGACTCAGTCACCGCACTATGTAACTCCTCGTGGCCTCAATCTTGAGTAAAAACAGATTACTGCATAGGACCAAAATACAGTTAATTTTTATTAAAAATAACTTTTTTATCCTCTAAATTGCTTCATATTTAGAAAACGACATTCAGTGACTTTCCTATTTTTACTCTTTTAAATAGATTACATCCCGTTTATATTCATATTTACTACAGTGAAGATAATATTAATATTAAAAAAATTAACTTATTTAAAATAGATAAAATACTTATTATTATTTAAACTTTTTTTTATGCATTTTTTAGTTCTATCATTTTAGTGTCAATAATTTACCCCTACTTTCATTGATATTTACAATAAAATTGACACTTGACATTTTCAAGAAAATCAAGGAACTTCGACGGTAGAATTAAAAATATATTGTATTAATACATCATTCACCAAAGATTCCGTAAAATAAAACATTATTCTTATTAGGTATTATTGGGACACTTTATTTCTTTTCTTTGGGCAGCTATTTTGTCCCTATGTCTTCATTCAAATAATGCAACAAAATCTGGCAAAAAAAATAAATAATAATAATAATAATTTCAAAACAAAAAACGTCGCATTGATAAGAAATATTGCATTTTTCATCTCTCTATTTCAAGCGAACCATGCATCAATGAATTAAAACAATTAAAACTCGCCCACATAATTAATTTGCTTACCTAAGATGACTTTTGACTAATTAAAGTATTATTATCTCTTTTTAAGTTGGGTTGGAGAGGAAGCGGTCAGATTAGGCCGTGTCCTAGAGCTTGTAATTTTGTTGTTCACTCATTAACTAAAGAGGTGGTGGAGCGGTCTTTAGCCCTTCTCCCTTCTTATTCTTCTTTTGTGGCTAAAATTGGTGAGTTCTTTTGACGGTTTGATTTTCTCTTATGGATTGCTTCGGCCCTTTCTGAAGACCTTGATGTTATGTTTTCTCTTAAGTTAATGAAGTTCTCTTTCCGAAAAAAATATATATATACAATTTCATATATGCAAATTGAAATATTCTACTTCATTTTATCATTACCAAGCAAACTATAAATTAATCTTATTTAGACAATGTTTTTTAAATTAAAAAAGGTGAATAAAGTTTTTTTTATAGCTACAACTGAATCAAGTTTCTATTCTATGACACACTACAAACGTAAAATAATGGTTAAATTATAAAAAAAGAAATATTTGAATTGTGGGTTGAGATTCAAAATATTTATGGTTCAGATTCAAAATATCTCTGAACTAGAAAAAACGTTTCAAAAATATTTTCAACATTAACAAAAAAAAAAAAAAAACACGAAATTCTGATGGGGCGAAAATTCTAATTTATAATTGTGTCACATGGAAAAAATGAAAATGTGGACGTCCGAGGTGTTAAAAAAATCAGGAAAACGTGAACATTTGATCTACTATCCATCGATTTTTTCTTGATCTTTTGAATCGATAAAATAAGATTTTCATGTTTTTTTAACACTTCAGACGTCTACATTTTCATTTTTTCCATGTCACACAAGTACAAGTTAGAATTTAATCATTTACATCAGAATTATAATTACAGGTGTGTTGTTGGATGAGGGCATTTTTTTAACTTTTTTTCATAATTGAGAAATATTTTTTAAATTTTTTAAAAATTGAAAAGTATTTTTTTAAAATGAATCCATAGTTGATGATTATTTCCCACAAAGGGACTTTTCACTCACAATTTTCTTCCAAAGGATTGTCATCACTCTTTTCAATCATTCCTTCACTCACATATTCGAATTTTGGGAATGGGAAATATTTTGTTTTTTTTCCTTTAGAGTAGTTTGATTTAAGAATACGTACATGTCTAAAAAAAAAAAAAATATATATATATATATGTTTGAGAATGATATATATAGAAATAAGATGGTTAAGAATAAAAGATATATGTATTTGATTGAATAACATTAAATATTTATAAAGATAGATATAATAGTTGATATATGTATTTATTTTATGTTCTTAATTTTAAGAATATGAATTTTATTTCATTATAAGTATGTATTAATAATCAAATAAAATGTCAAATTGAGTATAGCTTAATTAGTATAAGGTAGAGTCATTTACTAAAAGGTCATGGGTTCAATTCTCGTAGCTTATTATTAAAATATACCATTTTTTTAAAAGATTTGCAAATATGACAATTTTAGTCTATCCGTGATAGCCATTATCTTATATAGTAGTTCCGCTAATTTATTTTTCCATATTTGCAAAATGTTTTATATTTTGTTATTTATACAACCCTAAATCTAAACCATGTGGTCTAAATAATTTGAACTTAGGACCTCATAATCACTAGGCAATACATAATGTCGTTGAGCTATGCTCTTGTTGGCAATTTAAATTTTAGTTATACTTAGCATTTTAGCACAATCATCAATTAAATAATTAACAATAAATGTTATTTAGCTATAATTCAACATGATTGTAGTCTTAATTAGTATAAATTTTATATTAAAAAAAAAAAAAAAATACAATTTTTTAATGGAAAGTGTAAAAAAAATAATGGAGTTTAAAAAATAATAAATAAATAAAAAAGAAATAGTTGTAGTTTCTAAATTTAATAAACTAGAAAAAAAATATATAAAATAAATAAAGCAAAAATACTAATGCATGAGAAAAGAAAAAAAAAATGAAATTGATGAACATTGGACAAAGTCATGAAAATGTGAAGATAAAGAAAGATCATATTGAAAGGAAAAAATGACGTCTGAAAATAAGTTATTCACAGACAAAATGCTGAATTTCGTGTACCAAACATGAGTTTGACCTTCAGAAAATCATTCACATTCTTAAAGTCATCTAATTAAACAGTCCCGTTCTAACGAAATGGAGAATTTCTGTTTAGGCTGTGAGTGAGTACAAAAATAAATAAATAAATAATCGTTAATGGAGATTGGGACATCGGAATCCTAATTTCTTTAATATATACAATAAATTCTAAATTTAAACTTATATAAAATATTATTTTGTTTTTTAAGAAAATTTAAAAATTCCTCTTTAGTTGAAAATTTCTCAGGAATAAACCATTTAAATAGATATTTTTCATACTAAAAAATTAAAAAAAAAAAAAAAAAAAAAAAAAAAAACACGAACACAAAAATGCAATAACCTTCCACATTTTTTTTTATCTCCATATTGATTCTTAATTGTAAAATTAAGTGGAGAATTTCGCAAAAATTATGTGTAACTTGGGCAAGGATGGGTGAACAAAAAAGTCGACAAGATCGAATATACCATTTTTTTTAAAGATTTGCAAATATGACAATTTTAGTCAATTCATGATAGTCATTTTCTTATAGTAGTCCATCCGTGATAGTCATTTTATCGATGAATATCAGTGAAAGTCACTAATTTATTTTTCCATATTTGCCAAATGTTTTATATTTTGTTATTTATACAACCCTAAATCTAAATCACGTGGTCTAAATAATTTTTGGTTATTTAATATATTAAATTGATTTTATTTAGTAGTCAATTTTAATTGATTAATTTATATCAAAATATAGTTAGTTAATTAAGTATAAATCACAGAACCTAAGACCTCATAATCACTAGCCAATACATAATGTCGTTGAGCTATGTTTTTGTTGGCAATTTAAATTTAAGTTATACTTAGCATTTTAGCATAATCATCAATTGAATAATTAACGATAAATGTTATTTAGCTACAATTCAACGTGATTGTAGTCTTAATTAGTAGAAATTTTATATATAAACAAAAAAAAATAGTACAAACTTTTAATGAAAAGTGTAAAAAAAATATTGGAGTTTAAAAAATAATAAATAAATAAAAAAGAAATAGTTGTAGTTTCTAAATTTAATAAACTAGAAAAAAAAAATATAAAATAAATAAAGAAAAATACTAATGCATTTAAAGAGAAAAGAAAAAAAAATGAAATTCATGAACATTGGACAAAGTCATGAAAATGGGAAGATAAAAAAAGTTCATATTGAAAGGAAAAAATGACGTCTGAAAATAAGTTATTCACCGACAAAATGTTAAATTTTGTGTACCAAACATGAGTTTGACCTTAAGAAAATCATTCACATTCTTAAAGTCATCTAATTAAACGGTCCCATCCTAACGGAATGGAGAATTTCTGTTTAGGCGGTGAGTGAGTACAAAAATAAATAAATAAAAAATCGTTAGCTAAATAGAGATTGAAACATGAAATCCTAATTTCTTTAATATATACAATAAATTCTAAATTTAAACTTATATAAAATATTATTTTGTTTTTTAAGAAAATTTAAAAATTCCTCTAGTTGAAAATTTCTAAGGAATAAACCATTTAAATAGATATTTTTCATACTAAAAAATTTAAAAAAACACACAAACACAAACACAAACACGAAAGTGCAATAAGCTTCCACAAATTTGTCGTATGAATCTCCATATTGATTCTTAATTGTAAAATTAAGTAGAGAATTTCGCAGGAACGAAAAATTAAGTGCAACCGGGGACAAGAATGGGTGAACAAAAAAGTCAAGATGGAATTTTATAAAAATTTGCACGTTATATGTTAATAATAATAAAAAAAAAAAAAAAAAAAAAAAACTTGATATTAATTGATTAAATTTTAAGAAGTCAATAGTATAGTTTAGAATACACAGATGTTGAACTAATAAATATTTAGTTGTCACAGTCAATAATTTCGTCAGAAATTGCAACTTCTGTTATTGTCAAAGCAAAGCAAGGCTTGCCTACTTTTTGGATTTGGGAAAATCGCACCAGCTTTTAGAAGAATCTCATTTTTATTTATCTAACAAATTCATCCAAAAGTTGTGAGAATTATATGTTATTTGAAGTGGATTGTGAAAATCACCCCATTTAAAGAAAAAAGACAAACTGACATTCTCCTGACATCATCAATTTTTTTTTTAATATTATTTTCTATCTCTAGCTGCGGATGCGGATTGATCTCACTCTAGCTACGGGCGCGGGCTGGTCTCGCTCTAGCTCTAGCTTCATTTAAGATCTGAAAATTTAAGTTTTTTTCAGATTCGAGACCAGTCCGCGCCCGAACTAGAACGAGATCAGTCCGCGCCCGCATCTAGAACTAGAAAATATTTTTTTTTTTTTAAATGATGATGTAGGTCAATTTGACTTATTTTTCAGATCCGGGTCAGTTTGAAAAATGGGTTAAAATAGGGGATCACTCCCCAAAAGTTCGCGTATTTTTTCATTTCTTTTTTTTAATTGATTTATTTTTTTTAATAATTTTTTTCAAAATTTATGCTTGCTGTTTTTTTTTTTAATATTACAAGTTTCAAAAGTTATTATAAAAATATATCATTTTCAAACTATTTTTAAAACTATAGTTCTTTTTATTGAAGACGATATTTTCATGCCAGCGAAAATCGTCTTTTGAAAAGACAATCTTGTTCGACGATGATGAAAATCGTCTTTTTATAGGACGGTCTTGGCGATGTGACGCTACGTGGGAATGTCGTCTTTTTAAAAGACGACCTTCGACAGCGACACGTGTGGAAAAGACAACCCCAGGTTTGGGACACGTGTGAAGTCGTCTTTCCAAAGGTCAAAAGAAGACTTTCTACTGCATTGCGTGCTGCGGCATACCTTCGATCGCAACTGCCGAAAATGAATTTATTCCTTTTACTTTCTTAGGAGCAAGGTCGGCTTTTGAAAAGACAACCTCGATGTTTTTTTTTTAAACCCTCCCCCTCCCCTCTGTTTCATCCGACCTCCACCTCCGTTCCGTTTCATTCGATGCTACGCTCCTCCTCCCATCTGTTTCATCTGATTCTACTTCGTCTTCAACTTCTTCAACTTCGATTCTTCTTTTCCTTCTCATCTCTAAATCATTCGGTTTCTCTCCGATTCTTTTTTCCCATCCCTCTCCAAAAGGTCTTATAAATTATTTTTTCTTTTGAATTTATCTATTTTATTTTATTTTAGAGTTTAATGTTTATGATATTTTTGTGTTTGTTAGTAGGGAGAGACTAAATTTATCTATTTGAATATACAAATGAGATAGAAACAACACCATTTGTGAGTTTCTTTTATACTTTTGTTTGATTTTTTAATTTTTAATTTTTTAATTTTTTTTTTTTAGCATTTTTCTTTAATTTAATATCAATTAATTGGGAGGGGAGGATTCAAACCACAAACATCTTAGTCATCAATGTGAGCTGCTCATTTTGACTTCTAACTTTAAAATATGTGTTGCAAGTAACATACTAATGTATGTATTGAAACTAACAAAGTATAGTAAAAAAAAAATACATCATTTACTTCGAAGAAAAAAAACGAAGGAAGAAGAAAATAATAAAAATTATTAGATTAAATCTTAAATTAATATTAAAAGTCATTAAACAAATACATTAATGGGTTGCACAAACAGCAATCAGGCCCAAAATAATTGCAAATTTAGCAAAGTTTAAAACATTTTGCAAATATGACAAAAATCAGTGGTTATCACTGATAGACTTTATGACTATTAGTGATAGACTTCAATCACTTTTAGACTATTCTCACTGATAAAATTCTATAAAAAAGACTATTATCCGCGATAGACTTCTATCAACGATAAATTTGTATCAGCGATAGACCATACTATCAGTGATAGAAATTGTCATATCTGCAATTTTTTTAAAAAGTGCTATATTTTTAATTATTTTACTCTAAATTGACATATGTTACAATTTCCCTACCTTAATTATATAATTATTCATTTGTATTCATTTGTATTAAAAAATGCTCAAAATGCTCAAAATCTTGTTTTCTTTTTTTCAAAATCTCAAGGTTATTTTTAGTTTAATGTTCATATATATATATATATATATATATATATATATATATATATATATATATATATATATTTGTATAATTATGTAATTTACTTGTTATTTTCTAATTTATTTTGTTTTTTTAAAATAGGTTTTAATTGATTTATTGTTACTTTAATTTAAAAAAAATCAAATATGTTATTTTTAGTTTAATGTTCATATATGATATCTTATTAGATTTATAGTATAATTATGTAATTTCTTTTATTTTGTAAATTGAAAATTAAAAAATGTTTAAAGTATATATTATAGTATTTTCTAATTTATTTTATTTTTTGAAAGTATGTTTTAATTGATTTGTTGTTACTCTAATTTTAAAAAATCAAAGTAGGTTATTTTTAGTTTAATGTTGATATATGATTTTTTATTAGATTTATGGTATAATTATGTAATTTCTTTTACTTTTGTAAATTTAAAGTTAAAAAATGTTGATAGTATAATTCATAGTATTTTCTAATTTATTTTATTTTCTTACGCGATTTTATTAATGTGATTGTGTTATTGATTATGTTCATTCGATGTTGTGTTATTGATTGTGTTATTAATTATGTTATTTTTTAGATAATCGGTCTAAATCTAGGATCAATAGATCCATCGGTATTACACCGTCAACAGTCTCATCATTCACAACTTGTCGGGCATGATCGAACGTTGGGAGAGATACACTATAGACGTCTTGCGGGCTGTCGTTGAACGTACCATCTCACTTCATCCTTTTATATTCTCTGCACTTCGTTCTTCTGGTTTTTATGGGGTGACTACGTTGGGATTCATTTCATTAGATTGGCATTTCATCACTGCACTCGTGGAGAAATGGATACCGAAAACACATACATTTCACGTGTCTGGCGGAGAGTGTACTATCACTATACAGGACGTATCAGTGTTACTTGGGTTACCAGTTGATGGTCACCCGGTCACGGGATCAATGAATTACAACTGGAAACAATTGTGTCAACAACTACTCGGAGTGACTCAAGTGAACAACAACATGAGGGGTTGTAGATTGAGTCTACTCTGGTTAGCATCTCAATTTCAAATGTTGACTGCTTATGAGGTAACTATAGCAATTATGTTAGAGCGTACATTTTACAGCTTCTTGGTGTGCAGTTGTTAAGTGACAAGTCAAACAACTTGATGTACTTGATGTTTCTGCCACTATTAGAAGACTTTGAAGTTGCAAGACGATATTTTTGGGATGGAGCATGGCTAGCATGGATGTATAGACAGTTTTGCAAGGCGACAACAGTAGATGTTCGCGACATTGTTGGCCTCTAATTCTACTTCAAATTTGGGGTTGGGAAAGATTTCCAACGATGACTCATCAACGCCGCAACATATATGATCGTGAATTTGCTGGATGACCTGGTGGTTCGCGGTACGTCAATTATTTTTTAGATTTAATGTATTTTATGTACTATAAATATAATTGATTTGACGTTTAATGTTTAATGTAGGTGAAAAGATCAATTCAACGTCTCACCTATGCATGTTATTTCCCAATATAGATACATGTTTAATCTCCTACATCCCGACCACGTATGTGCTTATACAAATACAAATATTATAATATTGTAATCTAATCTTCACTAATCTTTTATATTATTGTGTTTTAGGTCATTTGGGAGTCATATAACATCGTCATGCCACATTACTTGATTACTGTAGAAATGGCCATGACATATGGTGCATAGTAAGTCCTCTCATATGTTTTTATATTGTTGAGTGGCATCTACCTAACAGAGTCATGAGACAGTTCAGCATGATACAACTTATCCTGGATCTATCTAATACGGAATCAGAGCTACAAAGCATAGATCTTCAAAATCAAGAATGGTCGAGCAAGATTACACCTTATGTAGTGCGTTGAAATTTACGTAGAGACTATGTTGCAGTCCAGTGGATGGTCCTCAAGAAACTTCTCTTAAATACATGTTTGGTATCATAACATTACTAGGCGCTACATAACTTGTGAAGGAGCCGCTTACGGTGAAGCGGTACGCATTTTGATTCAAAATTACATTGCTTCAATTTCAAGTATAAATAAATTTTAAATATCGTCTAACTTGTCTTATCATTAAAGAGGTTGTGTTTTAGTCGCATTCGTGATATCTCACTAGATTTGGAGATCCTTAATTTATGCGACAAAGGTGAAACGAACATGGAGCAACTGCATTACATGTATAAAACACATGTTGCACCTCCTCGTGCTCCTAGGCGTAGACAACGTGCTCGAGAACAGATAAAGGAGGATGAAGATGTACCTACTGACGAGATTCACCACAACTTTGAAGACATGCCTCATACGACTCAAGGGTAGGAAGTTGGTGGTTCTTCATCATATGTTCAAGAACAAGAGGAACTAGCTCCTCGTCGTCGTCGACAACCACCTCATACTCAGAGACGTCCGCCTTGTGGCACGCATTAAATTTTATAATGTACCTTACTCGTATTATTTAGAGATATTATTATATACAAATATGACATTTTATTTTTCCTATCTATGGAACTAATTTTGTTTACTATTCATATTTTTCATTTACGATATCATGTTTTTCAATTAAATTTAATAATATACTTTATACTATTCATACTAACTTAAATATTTTTCAAAAGATCATCTTGAATTAAAACATCTATATTTTTTAAAATTATTTGAAACATGCAATATATTTATAAAGAGCTTCGAAAATTGCAATATTAAAAAAAAACAGTTGATAAACCCTTACTTAGTTTCTAATTAAAGATATTGACATATTTTTTCAATTTGAATAACAATAGAAAAAATGATATATGAAAATATATGTCAAATGTATATGTCCAATAAATTGAAAAACAATAGAAAAAATGATATATGGAATATCACCTAGTGACCAAAAAAAATTCTAAAATTATATCAACGGAATTGGAAAAAAAAAATTGAATGATTTGCAGAGGGGAACGTTTTAAAAATAAAAACACCAAAATCGTCTTTTCAAAAGAGGATATTGCTGCCTAGAATTAAAAGGGTTTAGGGTTATTGGGAATTAAAAGGGAGTGTTGGAATAATTAATAAGCGACAGTGGAAGGTCGTATTTTCAAAAGACGACCTTAACACGTGTCCCAAACCCGAGATCATTTTTTAAAAAGACGACTTCCACATTGCCCAAGTCGTCTTTTGAAAAAGACGACTTGCATCATCGTTGAACCCGGTCGTCTTTAAGACGGTCTTCGCTTGCGTGAGAATGTCGTCTTTTGAAAGACGACCTTGAATAAAAACAACTATATTTTTTTAAATAGTTTGAAACATACGATATTTTTATAATAACTTTTCAAACTTGTAAAATTGAAAAAAAAAACGTATGTATTCACATCCCTTAAAAAACATATTTAAATTCTAAGCTAAATTTCTAAAACAATATTAAAAATTTAAAAACTACTACTTTTTTTTTCTTTTTTTCTTTTTTTCTTTTTTCTTTTTTTTTCAAAATTTGACTTTCATTTTTTAAAACGTTCTTAAGGACAAAATACAATTTTGGTACCACTGGTCTTGAACTATTTGGTCCTCCATGTTTCAAGCACTTTAGGGTTTGGAAGTTAAGTTGTTAATTGTACATGATTGAGTTGGAAAATATATTAATTTAATAATATTGTTGTTGAGGTAGCTCTTTTCCTTCCCTTCTTCTTCCTAACCTCCAAGCAACAGCTAGTCGCCGCCATCTACGAAAACCTGAGTTGAAAAATATATTAATTTAATGTAAATCGAAGCGAATGGAATAAAAAATCAGAAATATTTGTGGATTGAGAATAAGAGGAATGAAGGAAAAGAAAGGAATCTCCAAAAGACAAGATAGGAGAGGGCGGTTGTGAGCTCTCTTCGGTCATTTCCAAGTATTATCCAACACAACGTAGATGGACTAAAGTGTTTTATTTGAAATATTGGAGACCAAACTTGGAGGACCAAAAGTATATTTTTTCTTAAAAAATAAATGATAAATATAAGAAAAATAAATATGAAAATAATATTCATAAGCTTAAATTTTTAAAAACAGAAAATCAAAGAACAAATAATTATCAAACGAAATCTAGTTATCAAATAGACCTAAAGGTTATGTACACATTCAAATGAATCTAATAGAATAAATTTTCATAATATAGAAGTGTCAAATTAAATTTAGTGTAATATCCATAAAATTTAAAAAATGTCAAATAAGTCCAGAGTTGAGGTAATATTGAAAAAATTGAAAGTTGCTTAAAATTCAAACTTGTATTTTAACCTCTTATAATCCAATTGAGTTTGTAAAGATATCCAGAAGTTTTTTTTTTGTTCTTTTAGATGGGGATTCAACCTTACATTATACCAATTAATGCAATGCAAATTTAATCTTTATTATTTTAGAATATTAGTGAGCCGGATAATCTATAATGACAAAGAGATTACAGGTTCGATTTCTCCATCCCACATATTATAAAAAATATATACAAAAGCCATCAAATCCCTACTTTCAACCTATTCTTCAGAAAAAAAAAATACATACATATCATATATATCATATATATATATACACATATCATATATATGTTTGAAATTTCTGGTTTATATATTTTTTTGAACTATAAGATAGGTTTGACAAATTTTCTGAAATCATGAGGTTGAGAATTGTCAATTTTTATACAATTGTCATTTGCCAGCTTCCATCGATATTTAGCGAGCCACTCAAAAGATTCTTTTTCTTCGGGTTTTTGCTCTATTTTCTTCTAAAATTACCAAAGAAATTCCTCATCGTTTAGGTAGAATCAGGCAAATTTGGAAGACCAAAAAAACGATCTTGTTGCAGTTTTACTTACTACTACACTTTCACCACACAAATGAACATGCGGAATGTATAGTTGAAGAAATCACCATGTTTGCCTTGTTCTAAGAGTGCGCCTGTGCATGCTCTGGTTTATGCTTGTACTCGTAATCAAGATGAACAAAGGCCCTCTCGATTTCCGGTAGCAGCTCCAGCTTTTCTTGCAGCGATTCACCTATGTCGTGAGCCTCTTCCAGTGGCATGTCTGCAGGCAGGACGATATCGACCTCGACGAAGTAGTGTGACCCAAACGTATATGCTCGAACTGTGTCAATGTGTTTGATGGCCTTGTGATGGTTCCAACATAGGTAGGTGAGTTTCTGTAGATACTCGGGCGCAGCTGATCTTCCGACAAGGGAGTTCACGTTTTCCAATACTGTCATCGACCAGGTGCGGATAGTGTATAAAGCCAGCTGTAGCAATTCACAGAGCTCACAGAGTAAACATGGGCAACTTCTACAGAGTTGACATTATTAGGAACTAAAGTGAAGCACAAGAACCAGTTTTACAAATTTGGGTTCGTATTATTTCGACCAAAAGCTCTCTGGTTTTCAACATACCCAAAAATCATTCTCAGGGGGTTGTATGTGTAATAAGAAGTTCTAGATGCACATTAAAATAGATATGCTGTTAAGCGAGTTTCGGATTCAGCAAATATGCATACTAATGGAAAACATACAACAGCAAGTAATGCACAATATGGAGAAAGAGAGCTTGTACTCACAATAATAGCTCCAAGAGGGTCCATCCAGCCATCTATATAATTAGCGAGGAGAGCAGCAACGAGGCCGATTGCATTGGTGACCACATCAAAGAAATGATCTTGAGCATATGCTTTGATTATCTCGTTGGTGAAAGCCCGGCAATAAAGCATCAAGAGTAGTTTCACCAGAGTAACTGAAAGCATTATGCCCACAACCCATCGCTGTTGCTCCATGGTTAAGCTGAACTGAGAATCCTGAAAAAGAGAGTAAGAAAGTAAATCAAGAAAATAAATGTCAAACCTTCTGAACAGTCTGAGGGCGTGTCGTGGAACAAAAATCTAGTCCACTGTTAGGAGAATTTCACGAGAAAAAGAAACAGATCATTGACTAACTACTTACATCTGATAAGAGAGTCCGAACTGACTCCAATATTATCTGTAATCCAAGAGTTGCCATGACAGACGCAAAAACAAGAATACCCTACAATAGAACAAAAAATAGAATATAAATCCTCCAGTAGTGACAGCCCACAATCAATAGATAATTTTTTATTACAAAACAAAAAAAAAGCAACCCAACATTGATTAATAATAGAATGGTACAAACAAACCCAATCCAATAATTGTAAAGATGAATACGCATAAGCAGGCTTATAGAAGAAAGACGCTATAAATATTCAGAATCCATTTATATGGTCTCATAACCAATCATTCATGAGATACTACTTCACCAATCGAGTGAATAGTCCTTTCCATTATGAATAGCACTAGTATGCCCATCCTTTCTCATTTGATCTAATCTTTACTGTCATTGCTTCAAATCTATTTCCTTTTCCCTTGAATACAAGAGAGGAGAACTCATCTAATACTCGTTCTACTTGCCTTCGGAAAAGAGTTAAAAAAATTCAAAATCTTAAAATACAACAAATCTAAGAGTTCTAATTATTTTTTTTCCAAATGGCCAAAGAAGAAATTAATTGATGAAAAGTGGGTGGGCTACCACTAGGATAAAGAACCAGCAAGCCCAGTTTTAGCAAGATTATGGGCTTATCCGTTCAACTCTCTTCAAACATAAAATTATATATATATATAAAATCACATCTCAAAAAAGACGTAGCAAAAGACAAAATGTCAGAAGTAAGCACTCCAGGTTTATCACATTAGCTAGCTGTCCTCTTGAGTATGCTGGACCAGCCGATTGGAATGATTACACTTCAATCAGAATACCCCCTCCACCTCTGGTCCTCTAGACACTTCAAAAGTCCTTTATGCATAGCTTCGCCTACGGATTGCAGAACATCCTTCATTGCAGCCTAGCTATCCTTGAATTTGCATTTCAAGCTGCATCTATGAACAGACGGGAAGCTGAGCTCCTCCCTTCAAGGTTGTTGTTTCCATTGTCTGCACTGCATTCACCAAAAATCCTGATACCAAGGTCTGTGGGTCTTTTTCCTTCTTGGATCACATTCAAGAACTGAGAGCCATAGCTTGGACATGAATGTCTGCTTCTGCAGGATCAATAGAGGTATGCTAAAACACTATTCGATTTATGGATTTCAAGATCCCTCATAGACTGAAAGCATAAAATTGGGTAGTGTAAGTTGAGGCTTCATTTAGATATAGAAAGCTAGTTACAGAGAAAATCTACCAAGTGCCAATATCCAACTGTAAGGGATTTGCAAACCAAAATTGTTAGCATTATCGAAGTCCAACAACATCCAGTTCTGTTCCCCTTTTCCTGAAATTACATTTGACAGCTAAAAACTTCCTGGTGCTTCCATATTTCTTTCTAACATTTTTCGTGCAATTGAAAGTTGCCGGATTAAAATGCCACATATCTGGACTACGTCTCATACATGCTAAGTAGAATCTCTAAATTAGCCTCCACGTCCTCTATGCAAAAGATACTTTTTTTGCTTTTACTTCACTGTATTATGCTTGACTAAAATAGATCAACCACCTTTCTAAGATGCTTTTCCAGCCCCACAAAGGTTTGATCCCGTTTTCATTTCCATAAAGCTTAAATTTTGTGGTACTTAGCCTTGAGGAACCACAAAAGAAGTGAATTAGGATTTAAAGTATCCTCCAACCTTATTTGGCGAGTAAAGAAAGGTATACACTAAACCCCCCTCATACTCAGATCACCCTCTTTGTTATTGAGAGAGAAGTTCTTCACGATTCTACAAATTGAGAGTTTAAAAATTGAGAAGTATGGGCCTTTGATTCCCGACTGGAAGGCATACATACTAGCTATCTTCCATCCTTGCAGTCTGTTCCAAGTATCAGTATCAATATAAGGAAGTGGATAAAAGAAGTCAACTGAACCTATAGAAAATGAAAACCGATCTTTTACCTGCAGTAAAACTCCTGTCTTGAGTATCATAATTAGAATTAATAAAAACAAACACAGGACGACTCAAATTCTGTAAGATTTCACTTGATCTATCATCCATCATTAAACCATCCAGAGAAACGGCAGCAAACAACTATATGAACTCCATAAAACACAATGATCACTACAAGTCTACTCCCCTTCCAAAGTGAAACTTTTGACTGCAATCCAAATTTAAATTGTATGAACTTATTTTACAAAATCACTGCTCTGCCAACTAATGCTATATCAAGTTTATAGTCGAATTGATCATTTTGGTGTGGAAAATGTTTTGCCTGCCCTTTAGGCAATACAGAACAGGCCTGAGGGACATTCAAAAGCAGTATAAAATAGTTTTTTTTTTTATGAATATATAAATTAGAAATTGATCATCGTATATAGTACTATAGATTTTGAAGGGAATAACTGAACATGATAGTGCATAATAATTGAAGTACATGGCAAGTTGAAACTTTTTTCATTCATGCACATAGTAAGTGAAATTCCATAGCTCTTAAACAAATATAGCTTTAGAGGCAGCACAGGTTCTGCGATCTAGAAAAATATCAACAACAGGCCGAATCAGATTTCGAGGCAATTAGACTTTTTTTAAAAAGAAATAAAGGATTTCTAAGGTATTCAATTGTAAGGAGTCTTAAGGAGGGACTCAATGGCAGCAAGCTATCTACAAAGGTATATTAAGAGTCAATCGATAGATGCGAAATCAATAATAGTTTTGTGACTTTAAACCAAATCTATTTAACCTGAACCAAACTCCTCATAAGATAGAAATTTTTAACATTCCCAATATTGGAATAAAAATTGAAGAGAAACACAAGTTTCACTAAGGGCCAGTAATTAAAAGGTAGTTCCATGCAGTAGCAGATGGACTTAGGGTAAAATAAACCTATATGATCATTTTTTCCCCACGTCAAATAGTAAAGAAGGAGAAGTTGCAAGAGTACTGACCAAAGGCTGCATACGTTTTTTGCCAATAGGATACTGGTACGGGTTTGGTGTTTGCATGGAAAATGCAGTGAACCATAAGATAAAACCAGATAAAAGATCAAGAAGTGAATCCAGTGTGGATGCAATTATAGCAAGGGAACCACTTCTAACAGATGCATATACTTTAGCTACAAACAGAACCAGATTGGCAATATTTGATATTCTGATTGCAAATGTTTCACTCTTCGCTAACTTTTCACGTTCTTCCTGCAACCACCATAAACATATTTTGGTTTTGAGCAAAGAAGAAAGTCCTACTCATTAAGAAATCATAGAAGTACAGAACAATATCAACCTTTGACATTCCAGGAACGTAACCACGATCAGCTAAGGCATCCATTTCAGTAAATCCCTCAAGCATTTGTACCTGCTGCTGATAGTACTCAGCTACATAATCTTCAGGGCCTGAATTCATCAAGAAAAATGGTGAGTTTTTTATTTCTTCCTCTATAAATCAAAATCTAACTATGATCTCTGTCAATCCCATATTTATATAAAATAGAAGTAGCTATACAAACAGATACATGAAGACATACACATGCTTTTACAAAGGCAAGAAAGTGTATGCACGAACAAAAAAGTGGAAACCCAAAATATTGGGAAACTGCTATTCCACAACCAATACTCTCAGGACTTCAGAACTTAAATATGGAAAAATCACTCAACTTAAAGAATCAATCAACCACAAAACATCAACATCCAATTGAAGCAAAAAATAAATATTAATTCCCCTGCTTCCAATTCAAGCCTTAGAAGCATTGAATTACATATTCTCCTCTCCAAATTTTAAATTCATCGAAAGAATGGATATGTCAATAGCTCATTAAATACATAAAAATAAAGCAAACGGAACCCACAACCCAACCCCCTTTATTCAACTCAAAAATAAGAAAATCGAATGAAAAGAAAAAACCCCACTATCTCAGGACAGAAATTAAAGGAAATGGCAAAGTGCCAGAAGAATAAATACTCTTCAGTCTTCACAAATAAAAAAAAAAAAATCAATGAAACGAATATATGCAGCAGCTACGCTAAAAGCAAATTAGAAAGAGGGAAAAAACAAGAACCCAAGACATAAAAAGGAATATTTCCAGTAAAGAACAATACAGCAGAACCATCGAATACGATATTGACAAAACAAACATGGATCGCAAACAAAAAGAAGAACAAAAACATGAATCAGGCAAGAGAGGGGGAAGGAAATTACTCAAAACCCCAAGACAATCATGGAGGGCACGAGGGGGTTTCTTCTCCTTGTGTTCTGAGGATAACTGAAAGCCATCGAAGTTCAAGCGCCATGAGAGGTCGCCGGCGGTGGACTGAAGCAAGAGCGAGTTCTCCTCGTCGTTGACGACGGCAACAACGGGCTGCACCATTTGTGAGAAACAGTGAAAATGCGAGGAATGTAACAATGGAGGGGATCGAGAGGAGGAAGAAGAAGAAGATTGAAGAAGAATGGGAGGATTTTGATGGTGAAATTAACGAGAAAATGTGGGCATTTCGGCAAAATAGAAGTTCGGTTTGTTCACTGTTGTGGTTAGCGTAGGTCGGAACGTTTGAACCAGTAAAGTGACACTGCTAAAAACTTATTATTTTTTATTTAAAAAATAAAAAAATATCAAATAACACGTGTACGGCTCCTTTGCTATACATCTAGAATAATATTGCTACCAATTTGATTTGACTCACCTTTTACTTATCCTAAATTTTAAAAATTCATCTAATAATTTTTTTATTTTTTATTTTTGGTAATCTACTTTATAACTTATTCTATTTTCTTTTAAAAAAAAAAAAAACAAATTTATTCTACTTTATCTATGTAATTTGAAAGGTGTATTTACTCTTCTAGATAAATCTTAAAATTAGTTTTAGTTTAAAATTTAAATTATAAATTTGATCCCTATAATTTAGAAGAAAGACGAAATCTAGACTATAATTTTAAAAAATAAAATTTTTTCCGATGAATATTCATGTATCAATGAGTCTTTCCTATTTATGTGATTGAAGATTCCAATAAATTTGTGTGGGTCAATGAATTTAGGTAGTAATTATTATTTAAATATATTTTATATCTTTTGTTTTTGTAAGTTTTATGTCAAGGGTTGATTTCAAACTATAAAAATGACAAAAGGTTTGAATGCCGATGTTGATGGATACTTAGAAAGTTTTCAATTCATTTTGCAAAAGTTTAATTTAGCAACAATTTGAAGAAAAAAAAAATTAAGTAGTCTCAATTTTGCTAGCTATTTAAATAAGTTCGTGGAACCTCAACATAGATCCACTAATCATGCTGTATGCCTCTTTTCAGCTAAGAAGTTTTTTTTTTTTTAACAGAGGTATTTTAATTAATACGAGAATTGAACGTATGACTTCTTAGTCAAGAACACTATCTTATGCCAATTGAGCTAGACTCGATTTGACTTCAATTAAAAAGTTACATGTTGTCAAATCGAACATAGCTCAATATGTCAATTGAGTTAGGCTCGATTTGGCTTCAATTAAAAAGTTAATTGTTGTCAAACTCATGGCTCAATTGGCATAAAGTTGTGCCTTTGACTAAGAGATCAAGAGTTCAATCTCTACATTAATTAAATACATTTGCAAAAAAAATAGAAGTTACATGTTCAAATTTTCGTTAAAAGATGTCAAACCGAGCATAGCTCAATTGACATAAGGTTGTGTCATGACTGTGAGGTCATGGGTTCAATTTCCGCTTTAATTAAAATACCGTTGCACTTTATTCTATTTCAGTCATTATACTCTCCATTGTTAAATTTAGTTCATTTACTTCCAATAAATCTTAAAAAATTTACTATATTTTAGTTTATTGTTAATTTTTTTAATGATTTTTTTTATTATTAATGTTTCTATTATCAATTTTAAAAATATATTAATTTATTTTTTACATGAAAATTATTATTATTATTATTAATTTGACGATGATGATAATAATAATAATAATAATATATAATATATATATTTTTTTAAAAAAAATTTTTTTTTTTTTTTGAGGAATTAATTTTAAGATTTATGGATAGTATCTACTAAAACGGAATGAGATTAAATAGGGGATGAAAAATGTTATTTTAACTTAAATAATAAATTGAAAAAAACTACTATTTTCTTAATAAAAATAAAAAGAAAAAAGAATATGAACTAAAATAGAGGATTCGAATCCCCTATATTAATGGTGCAACAGTTTGCTTTTTAGACTCCGATTCCGAAATAATCTAAATAACAACGGAGTGGGCCCACTATAAAGATTTTTTTAATGAGAATTTTTAAAGTGCTACTAAGCTACACGGAAGCCTCGTGGATCTTCATTTTCTATCGTTCGTCTGATTAGGCGAAATTAAACATGAGTCGTTGGATTGAACCAGAGGTCTCGTGGGGCCCACTGGAGATATATTTATTTATTTTTATGATTTGAGCGTTTATAATTATAACTAAGGCGGCTAACATTTGGGGTAGGGGAATATCGGTGGAAGGAAATGTGTTTGGTTACGTGGATAGCAATAGCAACTTAGTGGATAAGAGTCAACACCAGATGCGTTCCCTGTACAAATAGCCAAACACTGCCGTCTACGTCAAATGGGATCCTTTTGATAACGACTTTTTTTTCTTTTTCCTAATATGTTAAAATAGATATATAATATTTTAATCACTCGTTAAGGAAATCTTAGGTTGAAATCTCCCTCGATATCAATTGATTTTGATTTTAAAATAAAACTTCAATTTCGAACTATGTTAAAAACATACCCCAACCAATTAAAGTATTAAACATGTTTTGATAGGTCAAAGGTTTGAATTTTTCCGCCAACAAAAGCATAGTTCAACGGCACGATGATCATGAAGTCTTAGATTTAATCCTCTTCACATTTCTTTTTATTTTCTTTTTATTTTAAGTTCAAGTCCAAGTACTTTTCTTTTTTTGCAAGGTAATATATTACTAAAAGCAAGTGGTCCCACAGCCCGGGACTAAGGCACTCAAGAACACAAAACGAATAGACAGAAAACCTCAAGGAAATAAATCCCACGGAGGAACGCTAATAGACACATGAGTCATCAACGGTCTTAGCCACGAGGCACACCTAAACACCACATCAGCCTAGACACTTATAAGAACTGACTGAGGAGAACGAAGCCTACCCCCGTGGACGCGGGAGTTACGTTCTCTCCATATATGATAAATGGCCGCACTCCAAGCAAGCTTCCAAACATGACGCTTACGATGATCACCCCGCCCCATGACACTAATCCAAGTCAACTCAGTTGACCAGCTAGCAATACGATGAGAAGAACGACCCCAACGCAGAAGACCCATCCACACCTGCTCACTAAAAGGACACTCGAAAAAAAGATGATCTCTTGTCTCAAAAGCAGCGGAACACAACAGACAACCTGACGGGATTACGGGATCCCAAACATGGAGACGAGCTACGTAAACAAATTGTTTAATTATAAATTTTTTATATCCATTATTTCTCTGAAAAAAATGGAAGAAAAAAAAATTACACCTATGACAATCTCTTTGACAAAATAGGATGACATTATTATATTTGTGTTTCCTTCTTAATATGCTCCTTTCACCATGACTTGACTAATTAATGCCTTACCCCAAAAAGATGAAAATAACAAATAATTCATTGGAGGAGGAAAAAAAATATATTCTTTAGGAATATATGTCTTTTTTTTTTTTTTTTTTTTAATACTTTAGGAATATATGTCTTTGTTATGATGAAGCTTTCTTCGAAACAAAATAAACTCTTTAGAAGAAGTGAAACACAAAGTAGTAGAATTTTTATTTTATTTTTATTTTTGTAGTTTATCCATATACGGACGAAAAGATTCAAACATTTGATCTGCGGATATATATTTTATGTCAGTAGAATTATGCTCATGTTGACAGTGTTTCATCTAGTTGATCAACTTATCAACTAAACATAATTTTTAGTGATAATAAAATTAAGTATGTTGTTTTTAATATTCAAAACTAGTTTTTTTTAATATATATTTGTTAAGTAATTACATAAATAGCATTGAATATGTATTTTCAAATATATCAACAAATTTAAAAATTACCAAAATAGTTTAATCAAAATCAACCAACGCTAACATATTACATAAAATACAATAAGAAAAAACAAAATTATATTGTATTTGAAACAAAAACTAAAAGTAAGAATTTATATATTTTGTGACCATATTCTAAAGTTGTCAAATTTAAGTAAAAAGCTGAGCTCCAAATTAAAAATTATGTAAAGTAGTTTGAGTATCAATCTTTCTATTTCAATTTATTGAGTTTGAGGTTTTAAATGTTTCTTCAATTTTTGGGATATTTTCAGCATCAACATAGCTCATTTAATTAAGTATCGGAGGTCAGAGATTTGATTTTTCTACGCCACATTAATTAAATATCTTTAAAAAAAATTGAGATATTAAAACCCAATTAATAACGCATTCAGTTTTTAGTTTTTTTATTTATGATTTATGATTTTTTTTTATTTCTATTTTTTAAAAGCAAAAATCATGTATGTTTGATAACTATTTTTTGTTTTATATTTTTAAAAAATAGAAAACCAAAATTGTTGATAATTGTTTTGGTTTTTTATTTTAGAAAATACAAAAGTTGTGATTGGATAATTACTATTTGTTTTGTATTTTTTTATAAAATAAAAATAATTTTTTTAAAATAATGTTAATTTATTAGAAGTTAGAAATTGTTAACTTTTATCAAAATTTAATTAAGGTCCGATTATTTGATGAAATTGAAAATTTAGGGTAAAAAATATTTTCTCTAAAATAAAAAAAAAAAAATTGTGTCGATAATTTAATATATTAGACAATGACGTTTATAATACCTAAAGTCATAAAAATAAAATATGTTGATTGTGTAGAGTGAATAAGTATATTGGTGTAATAACAAAATATTAGAAAAAAATTATAATTTTTTATAATTTTTTTTTTTAAAATATACTAATAATATTAATGACAATTTTGATTGCAAAAAAATATTAATGACAATTTTGATTGCAAAAAAATATTAATGACAATTTAATTTTAATTTTAATAAATAAATAAACATTTGAGAATAATTTCAATAATTATATAAATAAAGTTGAGAAAAAAAAACAGTTTTTTTTTTAAGAAAAAAAATTGTTAATGAATATAAAAATATTTTAAAAAACTTAAAAATAAAAAACTCAACCATTATCAAATGAATATATTTTTTAAAAATCAAAAATTAAAAATCGAAAACATAAATTATATGCGTTATCAAACCATCATTAAATTATTGACAATTAGTGCCAGCAAAGTCTTTGATATTTGGACAAATTGATTGAAAACGATCAAATTTATTAAGATAAGATGGCCTCATAGCACCGAAAAATGAAATGGGTGACAATGCTTGATGTGTCAAAACCATCTCTCAAATAATTCAGTAATTTGTGTGTTAAATTGTAATAACTAAAATATAGTCTAAAAATATGTAGTTAGTTTTATAAAAAAAAAAAATAATAATTATTCTAAGCCCATATTTTAAATAAGCATTTTTTTTTTTAAGAAAAGTAAAAATTTGAAGCTACAATTTTTCACCCAAGTTAAATTATGTTGAAGATCAGCAATTTTAAAACATAGATTTATAGGTTGTCGATAAATTATTGGCATTGAATTACATTACAAGATATTAATGGTAGGTTTCGTATAACGTAGAGAATGCAAAAAGATAAGTGTGTATGTGGATTAAGATTAAATTGAAAAGGCCAAATTTATTGCTTATGTGATGTAGATAATATTTCAATTGGGCTAAAGGACCACTTTTCAACGTCAATTTTTAATTCGTTTGGATATACACATATTTTGGAATTTAACTTCTGAATTTGAGGCTTTATCTCAATGTATTTTTTAATCTTCATAGTTTAAATTTTTTAAATTTGTATTAAAGTTTTTTCAGTTTGATATATTATTCCCACAATCTTAATATTTTTTTTTTTTTTTTTTTTGACCTTATTCGAAAATGTATGTTTTTTTTTCACCTTTCATCAGAACTACATTGTGTTGATTACAAGAGAGTAAAAAATATGTATTTTTAAAAATTAAGTTATTTGACATTAAAACTCTAAATGAAGTCATCCGTACAAAAATTAAAAAATATGTATTTTTAAAAATTAAGTTATTTGACATTAAAACTCTAAATGAAGTCATCCGTACAAAAATTCACATTTTTTTAAGGAGTAAACGAGTTTTTTTTTTGCAACGGTATTTAATTAATGCGAGAATTGAACCAATGACCTCATAGTCACAGACACAACCTTATACCAATTGAGCTATGCTCGGCGAGTTGTTGGTATAATGTACGGATTTTATTTTATTACAATAATAGTAATTTTTTTTTTTTTTGCAACGATAGTTTAATTAATGCGGGGATTGAACTCATGACCTTTTGGTCATGGCACAATCCTATGCCAATTGAGATATGCTCGGTTTGACTTTTTTTTTTTTTTTTTTTTTAAATTTTATTTTATGGAATGATGTAATGCAATTCTCAAGCTAAATATATATATATATTTTTATGACAAAGCTGTTATTACTAACAACTCTAAAATCTATTTAACAAAACAACTTGAGTGGTCGAAAATTTCAACTTGATATAAATAAGGTCATGTTGATCATATCGTAACGAATATTTCCCAACAATCGTAATGAATCAATCGTAATGAATTAAAGCTTCAATTGTAATCGGTTTACTTCTGATAGTGTTTATTTAAAGTTAATTCAAATATATTTTTTTTTTTTTTTTGAAAAAAATTCAAATATAATTTGAATTCATTGATAGTGTTTACTTGCACGTAATCATTCGTGAGTTTATAATAATATCCTTTCGCTCTAATCATGTTCAGAATCATGTGTTGATTCGTTGTTCAGGTGTTACTCGTGTGCAGACTCGTTGACCGAACGTTACTCGTGTGCAAACTCGTGAACCCATTTTCCAGCATGAAGGTTCATTTCCCTTCGTTTATTCTCTCTTATTTTTTTTCGTTTTTTTCCCATTGGAGCTCAAATCTCTTCCCTCCTCCATTAACCCATTTATGTTTCTTCATCATAAAAGAAAACAACCTCAATTTTCAACGGTTTCAAAAGTAATGAGTTTCTTTTTTTTTCTCCACAATTTGTTCATCTTTATTATCCAATACCAATATTTTGTTCATCTTTTTATTCAAATGGGTTTCTCTTTTTTCTCCCAAAGTTTTGGATTAAAAAACTTGTGGAGAAAAAAGAGAAATGAGATTGGTGAGGAGGCATGAAATGATTTGTTGAAAGAAAAAGAAAACCCATTTGAGAAAAAAAAAAAAGAAAACTCATTGCTTGAAAGAGAAAGAATAAAAAATCTCATTTTTTTTAAGAAAAAGAAAAAGAAAAAAAACTATAACTTATGAGCGGCGGCGGAGACAAGATTGGGTGGAGTGAGGTGAGTGGCGACGAGGTTGACCGAAGGAGGAGAGAAGAAGAGAGGAAAAAGAAGGTGAAGGAGATGACCATGACTTCTTTAACATCTCAAGGAAGAAAGAGAAATGGACAAACATGGAAAAAAAATAAACAAACAAAAAGATGTGGGACCATGTAATAATTAAATTGGGTAATGAAATTATATATTTTGAGGTGAGACTCACACTTTGATTACGTTTGTAGATTTTGGTAAACGTCATCAAACGTAATCGATGTGAGTTCCACCATCATAATGACCATTGATTGATTACGTTTGGAGGGGAGTAAACGTGACCTAAATGCGAAATAAATTAAATTTATATCACATTCTCCCACTTCAATGGTTAGACCTAAATAAATTAGTGATCACAAAATTAACACTAACAAAGATAAAGAAAAAAAAAGGACAAAAGTTTGATATGTCCAGTATTCTCACATTTACGATACAAATATTTTTCAAATAATTCAACTAGAACTATTTGCTTCTAAATATTTCTAGTTTTTTTGGAATTAATAACAAAGTCCAACCTAGGAGAATGCTCACTTTTCTCTCAAAACTCCTCACTCCTATCTCAAAACTCCTCGGTGCCACACTAAGAACTAAAAAGAAAGAATACAAATTCTTAAACAACAGCTCTGGCCGCAAAATATAAATTGGAAAGGCCACACTCCCAAATTTGTCAAAATTGCAAATATATTAATGACAAATGGGCCAAGTCTTTATTTGAACTTCACATAAAATCTACCAATCTCTAATGATGACGATGTTCACTCCCACGACAACAAAATTGATTATTTTGATAAATTATAAGAATTATACACTCACTGAGAATAGTAATTTCTAACCTTTTTTGGCAAATTTCAAAGCTCAACAAAACCTATAAAATCAACAAACTAATAACACAGATAACTATAAAAAAAATTGACTGTAAAACATTTGTGTTTATCTCGAGATTTGAACAAGCTATGTTGAACTGTCCCACAAACATAAAAGATAGTGAGGTGGGAGCCTAAGTGATAACACAACATCTTCTTCAGTCTCGAACAATTGTTCCTGGAGAACATACATTATGTGAATGACTTGACTACTTCATTCAAGCATATTGTCAAGCTAGAGACACTATCTTCGACCATAACAACTACCTTGACGGTAACGCTCCGCGTTTTCAAAAGATGTTATTTTTGTTTTCTTGGAGATTAATTTGGGTTAATTGGAATTATTGCACGCAATCTATTTTGACAAAATTAAATCTAAGTGAATTAATTTAGGATAATTGAAGTTTCTTCCTATTGCGATTGCGAACATTTACGATTTTTTCTCTCTACGAATCACGATGACCATTTACTTTCTAGAGAAAAAAACGAGTTTTTAAGAATCACGAGGGAGAAAGAAAATCGCGAGTGAATGGTACATATGACTTTTCAGGCGATTGGTAATGTTGACGACATCAACAAAATGACAAAAAAACTTGCATTTTTAAAAACTGAGTCATTTGGCATTACCCCCTCGAAGGGGTCATCCGTGCCAAACCCCCCACTATGTTTGCCTCTTGTTTCTTTTCTCGATCCTCTCTTAGTTTCCTACGCTGACTCTTGTAGTGACCTTTCTTATGGCAGTGAAAACACTCGTACCTCCTTATTCCTATCACTCCATTTTTTTTACTGCTATTCAATTTATTCTATTCATAATCAATTTTGTCTTTATCCTTAATTACAACTAAAGTTGATAGTAGTTTTTTTTATTACTACCCTTCTACAAATTTTCTCAGCTATAGTTAAATCACAAACTCATGTTTGTGAGCGATTCCATTAGCTTAATTGTAGTATCCTTGTTGGCTACGATACTAATTAGCTACTTTTTCATCGACAGACACATCCTTATATTTCAATTACATGTTCATCTAGAGTCTCATGTAACATGCATCTTTCAAAACTAAAAAAAAAATCGTCAAGTTTTGTGACTCTCTCGATTTTTTTTGGATTCATCGCTTCCATGAGTTTTGAACCAAAAGCTCTGAAATCACTTGTTAAGAGGAAAAACACGAGATATAAATAAATACGAAATAAACTAGATTATATTTTACTCTCCCACTTCACAGGTTAGACCCAAAAAAGTCAGCGATCACAAAACTAACAATAACAAAGATAAGGAAAAAAATAGAGAACGCCGCCAAAATTACCAAAAGTTATTTTGATTCACCCTGATCTCCGAACTATGCCCAATCTTCTGCAACTCCAGGTTCTAAAATAATGAATATTATAAAGAGACCCTCAAACTTGCGCTACGTCTCTAAAATAATCTAACTATAACTATTTGCTTCCAAATACCACTAAGTATCTTGGGATTAATAACAACGAAAAACTCCAACCTAAGAGAATACTCACTTTTCTCTCAAAATATCTCACTGCCACAAAAAGAAGAAAGAAGAAAAATTCTCTCACAAAAGCTCCAGTCGCAAAATATAAATCGGAAATGCCATACTCTCAATTTTGACTTGGACAATATTAAAAATATATATCTAGTTGCGTAACAATATAACCAATTGAGACTAACATGAACATAACAACTCAATTGAAGTATGAAATTCTTTATTTATTGAAAATCAAAGTCACTATCTACAAACAAAACTAGCACCAATATATGTTGAGAAGGTGAAGATGATAGTCACCAACCAACACCAATGCTTCTCCATGGGCCAAAGGGGGAAGGGAGGAAGAATTGAATTAGTGCAAAATTAAAGGATTATGAAGAATTTGGTTGAATTGTGTTGTCCCACATCGATGAGGGGGAAGGGAGGAAGTGAGGGTTGAGGCTATATAATGGAAAGCGAAATAAGGGAGAAATTACTTACCTGGACGGGGTGAATGGGCGATCAATGAGGCCCATTTCCTAGGCCTGTGACCTCCATTGCACGTAGGAGGGGTGCTGGCTTAAGGCCTACCCAAAGTGGTGGCGCCTACGTCATAATTTGTGCCAGTGGGGACCTGCGTTCGCGCGGTCCCTCCCAATTTCTAATTTTCAAGTTTTTTTTCTTTCTTTTTTCTCAAACGATTTTAATTTATTCAATTCTTATCTTCAAAATTGTTTTAACAAATACTAAATTTGTGGTTTGGATTTGACTGAAACAAAATCAAAAAACATCTTGGAAAGGAGAAGCTACAGGTGAAGAATCGGCAAGTTGAATTGTGCTTTTTTTTTTGTTTGAAAGTTGGATTGTGCTTCTTTTGATTGTTTTGTTTGAAAGTTGGGTTGTGTTTCTTTTGATGATTTTTGTTTTAGATTGTGTAATTGACTGCTCACTCCTTAGCAAGGATCGCAGTTGAGAGATCGGTTGATATGCCTACTTCTTCCTCCCTCGTTGATGATGGAGGAAGTTTTTATTTTATGAGGTAGGTGAATGCTTTGATTCAGTTAATGAATTGTTGTTTAAAAAAATTAAAAAAAATAGGTTTATAAAAAATAATGGCCTATGCAGGTTTCGAACCTGCGACCTTCGCGTTATTAGCACGACGCTCTAACCAACTGAGCTAATAGGCCAATTATGAAAAATTGTAGACACTATACTTTATATATAAACATTGATGAATACTTCTTATGATACTTTAAAGCTAAACTAGTCTTTCAATACTTGCTACCCATGTGATATTTTTCCGTTTGTAGCTTGTTTATAAATTATTGACATTTAATTACATTACATATATTAATGGGTAGCTTTTGTATAAAGTAGCAAATGCAAAAAGATAGTAGGTATGTGGATTAATATTAAATTGAAAAGACCAAATTTCTTGTTCATGTGATGTAGATAATTTTTGTTACGAGTAAAATTACTTGACTCTAGATAAAGATTTTACAGGGTTGAGGCCCAACCTACTAAAAGTAATCAGACATAATCACCGATCCCATGGAATAGGCGAAGGAAGATAAATGCCGACTCTTTTACATGGATCAACTTAGTGACAAAGAGGAGTCGACCTTAAGGGGTCGTTCCATGAAGAATCACCGATCCCATGTAGGCATCAGTTTGGTGACAGGAAGTGTTGACCCTTCGAGGGTCGGCCTGATGGCAAAGTGCCGCCCGGTCGACCCAATGTGAGAAGAGTCGATCCCACAAGGTGTTGAAGACCTGTCCCATAGGGGTCGACAAGAAGCTGAAAAGGCTGACCTCTTTGAGGGTAGGCCGACTTTGAGCACTCCTTCATGGGGCGGTTACGTATCCATTATAGTTCGGGAGTTACAACCACCATCATGACTCACTTTAATATTGAAACAATAATTATATGGAAAACCTATAAAAAGAAAAAAAAAGTGAAGGATGAAAAAGTTGAGTGATCTTTATTCTTTTCCATTTTAAGCTATTACTTTCCACATTCTACGATATTTCTCTTAAGCTAACTTGAGTGTTGGAGCCGGTGTAATTAATACTACATTGGTGCAAGACCTCTCATCTCATTCATCTTTCAAGTCATGATTAGTTCCTCCAAATGTTAAATATACTGTTGATTCCAAATTTTGGCATCAACCATCTTAAGTTGGTATAAATGACCACTTTCATCTTTCATTCATTTGGATGTACACATATTTTGAATCTAAATTAATGAATTTGAGGCTTTATCTCAAATATTTTTTTAGTCTTTCAATTTAATCTTTGATATTTTAGAAGTTTCAAGTAAAAATTTGGATAAATTAAAGTTGATCAAAAATCAATTTATACTCTTTCATTTTGAGAGTTGTATGAATTAAATCTTTAAACTAATAATTGTATAATTAAAACACTAAACTTTAATAAATGTATCAATTTAGTCTGTTAGTAGATTGTAGCAATTTTAAGTCGAACTTTCAATTTCATCAAATTGAACTCCAAACTTGCATAAATGTTGTAATGTGACTCTAAACTTTCAATTTCATCGAATTGAACTCAAATTTAAATAGATGTTGCAATGTAAACTCCAAACTTACATAAGTATTGCAATATAGACTCCGAATCTTTAATTTCATGGTCTCCTCTCCAAAATCCTCCCATTTCTTCTCACTCTTCTTTTCCTACAATATCCTTAAATTCCATGGTTTCATTCACCTTCACCTGTCCATCCTCCATTACTCATTTCCCTTAAAGTTGCAAAGAGGCAGAAAAGTGTTCATTTATTTGTTTGAAGAAAGCAAGGCTCACCAAAGTAGGAGCAATTGGGGATTGTGTGGAGAATTAGGTGTAGTTGTCCCACATCGAGGAGGTGGAAGAGAGGAGGTGAGGCGTGAGGGCTATAAAAGAGAATTCGAAGGGAAGGAAAAATTACTTACCTGGACGGGGTCAATGGGCGATCAATAAGGCCCATTACCTAAGCCTGTGACCTCCATTGCACTTTGGAGGGGTGCTTGCTTAAGGCCTACCCTAAGAGGTGGAGCTTACGTCATAATTTGTGCTAGTGGGGACCTGCGTTCGCGCGGTCCCCTCCCAATTCCAGTATTTAATTCTTTTAAAGTTTGAAACTAATTACTTTTATATTTTATGCCAATCTTTGAATTTGGGGTCCATCAAATTGTACTCCACTGTGCCCCAAACTTAGAATCTTTGAAGTTAAACTTTTGTTAAATGGTTAACTTATGCATTAATTAAATTTTAAAAATTAGTACGTGAATTAAGGAAAGTTGATCAAATGGTTAACTTATGCATTAATTAAATTTTAAAAATTAGTACGTGAATTAAGGAAAATTGATCAAAATTGTAGCATATAACTCAGTCTAGGTCCCAATTTGATGAAATTGCGAAAATGTGAATGTGTTTTGAGTTAGTTCTAGGTTGTTAAAATTAGAGGTTAAATTTAGCAACAAAATATTAAATAATGAGGGGTGTTCAAAGTTATTTTTATACGAATTTGTGCTCTTGACGTGAAATTTTGATTTTTTTTAGTACAACTTTGGGATTGAACCTCTGACCTCATGAAATGTAGTATATGTCAATTACAGTTGAATTATGTTCACTTTAGCCGTTTTGAATCTTCTTGCTATACATCAATGTGTTCAAAATTATGTTCATTTATACAAATTAAGCCCTCCCTAGCCTCGAGGTTGCGTTGGAGTTGGGTTTCAACCAGCTGGAGGTGGATACAAACTCTTCTCGGGTGGTTCAGCTCTTGAATCACCCTAAGGAGAACTACTCAGAGTTAGGGAGAGTCACCGATGAAATCAAATGTCGTTTCGATGGTGCAATCGATCGGAGAACAGACTGGCGCATGCGATGGCGAGTCTGGCGGTGGCGTCGCCCCTCGAACGACTGTGGATGGAAGAAGTGCCTTCGGAGGCGCGCAAAGTTTACGAAGAAGATGCTTCACATGTTGGGCCTCAGTTCTCTTAATGAAGACTGGGCTTCAATTCTATGTATTTTTTCGTTTTTCCCTCGTTTGCTTATCTTGTCATTCAAAAAAACAAAAAAAGCTCTCTCTGACTTCAAATTTTGAATCCGCCACTGGTTGACATTGATGATAAGTTTTGCTAATAAAGGTTATGTACAAAATTATCCTAAATGAAAAAAAAAGGTTGCACAAAACATCGTTAAATCTCGGTCGGTGAATATATTTAACAAAAACGTCGCACAAATTGCAAGGAAATTTTAAAACGTCGCAAGCTTGCGACGATTACTTATTTTGTCGCAAGGATTTTGCGACAATAGGTATGTTTCGTTGCTAGGACGCATTTTTATGTTTCGTTGCTAGGACGTATTTTTAGTCGTAGGATTACTATGATGATTAAACTTCGCAAAGTTTGATTTGGTAAAAAAATCTGATTTAAATATCTCAAGATAGAGACATTTTTAAAAACTTGCCCATTCCTAATGCTTTCCTTATTGATAAAGATATTGTTATTTAATTATTATTATTTGAATATTCGATAAAAAGTTAGATATATTTTCTATAAAAAATAAAAAATAAAAAAAATCTTTGATAAAAGATACTACATTTTATATAGATTTTATTATTGGTTTAAAAAATCTTAAACAAACATTTGATAAAAGGTAATAATATATATGTCAAAGGGTTTTATAAAAATCTATTGATGAAATAATAATTGGATTAGGAATAATTAGGAGTCAATTGTTTTGGGAAAAGGATTAGGAGTCCGAATTGAAATAGGATTGTTATTATCGGTTTATTTTAAAAACGCTTTCTTCTTCCCTTCCTTTTCCAAAATCTCCATCATCTTCTTCTCTGGTCTTCTGTTTTTATTCTAAGTTTATTTAGTTAATGAACATGAGTGAGATCATAGACATGTCAGATTGGAGTAATCTTCCTCGTGATATATTAGAAGTGATCGGATATAAGTTAGATGTATACCGTGATTATGTCAGATTTCGTATAACTTCTTCTTGGTTGAGAAGCAGTTTGCCGAAGTGGCCGAAGCACTTATCTTATCCATGTCTAATGCTCCCGTGCGACGATGAGAATGATGACAAATTTCAAGGTTTCTATAACGTTTTAAATAAGGAAGTTAGATATTATGAGCTGCCCGAAACTAGACAAAGACATTGTGTCGGGTCTTCTGATGGTTGGTTAGTGACTTTGGAGGGAGGTAAGTTGAATCTCTTGAACCCCTTTAACCACTCTCAGATCCCACTCCCTCACATCTCTACTTTCCCGGATATACAAGATTACGATCCTAATAGACATGGTAAGGAGTATGCCTATATGAATGGCCTTGACCTCCACCTCGATTACTTAAGCCAAGATGAAGTCTTTATTTATATTGCCAAAATTGTGTTGTCTTTCTCCAACCCTAATGATTTTATAGCCGTCGCCATTTATGGTGATTATGGCAAACTAGCTTTCACCAAGTTTGGTCATAAAAAATGGACTCACATTCCTATGCCCGTTCCTACTTTTTGTGACTGCATTTTCTCAGATGGAAAGATTTATGCCATAAATATTGTTGGAGATGTTGTGGTCTCTACCATCCACAATCCAACTCAAATGATCACTCACTTGACCAACTTAATTTCAGTTACTGATTTGTCTTGGAATTTTTTTTATTTGGTTAAAACCGATGATGATGAATTGTTGATGGTTGGAAGAAAGATTATTCTCGACGAGGAAGAACTTATGGAAGAGGATGAAGAGGAATTTGTAGAGGATCCCGACCACGAGGATGAAGATGAATTTGTAGAGAATCTCGACCACGAGGAAGAACCTTCAAAATACTTTGCCACTTATGGATTCAAATTATTCAAGTTGGATTCTAATCAAAGTAGTTGGCTCCCAATTAACAAGCTAGATGATTATACCATCTTTTTGGGGTTGAATACTTCTATTTGTATTTCCTCAAGGAATTTGCCTAAGTTAAATGACAATTGTATTTATTATTCGGATGATCTTCAAAGACTTCACGTTAAAAGTTATATTGCTGGTCATGATTTCGGCGTCTTTAATATATTAGATGGAAGTTTACAAAGAATATTGTATGAAGAACGACCTTTACGTCTCTTCTTTTGGCCTCAACCTATTTGGGTCATGCTTAAATGTTGTTAACCACTTCCTGAAGTCTATGATCCATAAAGTGTTGCTGAATATTAATAATACTAAGCTTGAAATTTGTTATTTATTTATTTTTGTTTAGTTCGTTATTATGGGACATGGATGGCATATTGCTCGAGAAGAACTAAAAATAAAAATTAGTGCTTATTGCAAAAGTTAATGAATATCACAGAACCTAGATTTGTTTTCGTATGTTTTTGTGTGATGAACCTCACAAACAAATAATCAAACAAACAAAAATCACTTTAATGAATGTATGAACCTGCTTAATAAATGTGTGGAGAATGGCATATAAGTTGCACAACGTTGATGAATCACAAGCCCAATCGTTCAAAAATATTATAAACAATAAATTATTTTGGTTAAAAAAAAAGACCAAACCTTTCATAAAAGTATCAATTTATTATTAAACTAAAAAAAAAGACCAAACCTTTCATACAAGTATCAATTTATTATTAAACTTCAATTTATAACGGTTAAAAAAAATTACATCAAAATTAAATGTCATGCATGCGTTTGTATTTCATAAACACACATCTCAACTCTAAAAAAAAAAAAATTAATTAAACCGTGACAATATTATGAGTGAGGCCCTTCTTCCATTTTTGGATGGAATATTCGTTTGGGCTTCGTGGGCTCAAATACCATATTAGACATCATGTGGTTTCATCTTCAACAATTGATAATGGGAGAAGTAGCCCATGTGTGTTATATTATGAGTGAGGTCCCTTCATCTTTCCGATGTGGGATCCTCAACAAAATGAATCCTAAAAAATACTATAATTATCATCAATCCTAAAAACTTACCTCTTTTTAACTACAAAGAAGAAGAAAATGTATCAACACTCTTTCTAAACGACATGATTATATTGAGATAATTGTCATGATCGATTTTTCTTAGTAGTGACTCAATTGAAGTCTACTTTCATTATATAAGTTAAGTTGGGTAAGAGATACAAAAACTAAATAAAATATCAACATGTTGACTTTGAAAGAAATACTATATATATAACAAAATCAAATCAACCGATGAGAATATATTTTATTTTTGTGCAAGATGAATTAAGATCATACAAATTGTAACATTTGGTTGCAAAACTATTATAATGTCAACATTACTTAGTAAGTAAGTTAACAATATGAACCTAATTTAAATGTTTAAGACGTATAATACATTTTCCTCTAATATAATTGAAGTAACGCTCTAATTTGCATTAAGAGGATAGTTTTATGTAGAACACCATCATTATTATTTTTGTTTTGATTAAAAGCAAAGCAATTGTGAATAACAATTAATTAAATATAGGAAGAAACACAAGGACAAAAACATCACAGGTAAGAGCTCATGATTGGTACCCTCTAAATAATTTTAATCAAAACCACAAAAAAATGCTAATGTTAAAGGATACTTTATTTAAAAAATTATATTTATCTTTTTTTAGTTTAAGAATAGATAGGAATCTCAAAATATATATATATATATATATATATATATATATATATATATATATATATATATATTTTTTTTTTTTTATTTATGGATAATATATGTCTTAATCAATTCAATTATGATCGTTTTTTTATAAACAACAAAATTGTATATGTAGGAATATTATTGGGTAAGATATGCCAACAAGAACATATAGTTCGACACGTATCCTCTAGTGACCATGAAGTCCTAGATTCAATCTTGCACCTCAACATGTTGTCAAAAAAAAAAAAAAAAATTATTAAATGATAGAACAACAACGATTACTAAATTATAATTATTTTTTTTCCAAAATTCAAAGACAAAATAAATGTTTTGACTCATCAAACAAAATAAATTCAATATAAAATTGTGATTAAATTTAGACCATTCTATCGATAAATAACTTAATTTTTTGGGTTGAGATAGAACGAGTGTGTTTAGATTGCATTTGAAAGTGTTTAACTTTTTTAAAAAATCATTTAAAAAAAATTGGAGTGTTTGAAACCACCAAAATACTTTATTTGAGAATAAATTTTAGAAATAAATCATTTTTAGTGAAAGATATAAAATTATTAATAATCAGTTACCACTCTAAAAATATGTCAAATCGAGCATAACTCAATTGACATAAGCTTCTGTTCTGTTGACTAGAATGTTATGAGTTCAATCCTGACTTAGAGAGTTCAATCCTGACTTAGAGGTCATGAGTTGAATTCTCACCTTAATTAAAATAACGTGGTAAAAAATTCACTCTAAAAATATACAAAGTACTCAATAAATAATAATAGATTTTTTTAAATTTTTTTTTTTTAGTGGCACTTGAATGAAAATGACCAAAATGCGAAACGGGAAGTCCAATCATTTGGGTTCGTTTGTAAAGTCAAATAGTGGAGCATTTGACTGCTCTCCGCTCATCGCAATCGCAGCTCAATTTTATCCTCAAAATTGCTTAGAATTAAGAACCCAAAATCATGTTGAATTCCCACATTTTCATCTTCCCTCTTGCCCTTTTGATCCCTTCGGCTCTCGGGCTTCTTTCACCATCTGGGTTCAACGATTCCCTCCCATATCTATGGCCAATGCCGTCGGATTTCACTTTCGGAAATGCCACGCTCTCCGTCGACCTTCAGCTTTCTCTCGCCGTCTCCGGCAATGGTGGCACCTCCCAGATTCTTAAAGCGGCGTTTGATCGATACAGGGGAATCATATTCAAGCACACTTCTGGGAGTTCCATGTTTGACAAGCTTTGGGGAAGACGGAGAACATTTGTTTATGATATTACTGAATTGAAGATTATTGTTCACTCGGATTCTGAGGAAGTAAGCTGGAGTGGTGAAATTTTCTTCATTTAAGTGATCTTTCTGAGCTGATGATTGTCAATTGTCATTTTCTTTTCCCCAGCTTCAACTTGGTGTCGACGAGAGCTATACGTTGTTTGTATCGAAGAAAGACGCTCAGTCGATTATTGGGGAAGCGACAATTGAGGTAGAATCTTTGATCATAGTCTGCAATAAATGATTAACTATAGTCCAAGTCTAATCTATTTGTCTACGAGTTCCCCTGATTCTCATTCACCATATTTTTCCAGAACCATATGAATATGCTGATATTTCTATTTTGATTCCACTTGGAAATTCTTATCGCATGAAATAGATATAGATATGCCAACCTAGCTCAGTTGGTTAAAGGTTAGAGTTCGACCACTCGCAAGGGAAAAAAAGGCCATAGCCATCTTAAGTTTCCATTTGTCTCCGGGATTCGAACCTCCGGGAAAGAGTATGCCAATTACCACAAACTCGCTAGTGTTTTGAAAAGCTTTAGGGGCACTAAAGCGCAATAGCCCTCCAGGGCTTAAGCGCGAGGTGCAAAGAAAATGACAGACTTTTTTATGTGGCGCACAATAGATAAGTGTAAATAATTTTTTTATATATGAAGAAAAATAGTAAGATGAATAATAAGATGATGAAAAGTTCAAGAAAATAGAACTTTTGTTCGAGATTGAAAGAATATTCAGGTGTTTCTTCCTTCAAATTAGATTTTTTTAAAAAAAGATAGGAAAGTCAGGTTCGAGGCGCTGAGGCACGCGCCTCAAGTGACCTTCATTAAGTGAGACTCACTTCTTTGAAGCGAGGCTGCACCTTGAGCCTAGGTGTGCGCCTCAATGGGCTTTTAGCTATACTCATGTTGACCTTTATTCTTCTTCGTTGCTTCTACTAATAAGTTCCATATATCCCACCACTACACTTTTTAAAAAGAAAATAATAGTTGGCTTTATTGTTTTTACTTTAAATTGGGGTATGTGCTGTCCAATCATCTTTTGGCTTGATGTTGTTGATCTTCTGGTTGTGCAGGCAGCTACTGTTTATGGTGCATTGAGAGGATTGGAGGTACCCAAGATTTACCATTCTCTATTCTACTGGTTCATTGGCCAAAACAAAGCTTAACAATTAGATATTTTTCACTAGTTCCATCTGCAGTATTACATGACTGTCACCATTCACTTTCATTCCCTCTTCCATTATCTTCACTCATGCTCTTGAATTCTATCTCATGTGCATGTACATGCTAATATAGCCCATTTTGTCATAGGTCCTATAGTTTAGGATAGTGCACTGTCTTTCATTGCATTTTTATGGCCTCATTTTCTACGAAAGTTTCTTCCTAGAGTTTCCCTTTCCAAACGTTAAGATACCCTGTGATTTGGGAAGGAATTTATAATTGTAGGCATTAAATCATCTTAGATCCTTTTTCTTCTTTATGCTACATGTTGGCGTAGACATTCAGTCAACTTTGTACTTTCAACTATGAGACTAAGGATGTACAAATCTATCAAGCTCCATGGTATATCAAAGACAATCCAAGATTCGCATATCGTGGGCTTCTCATAGGTAAGCCTTTCTATATGGAAAATGTAACAAACAATTTTGCAATTCTTTTTTATAACTTTTGGCCCCAATGCATCCCTTGCAGATACATCAAGGCACTTTCTACCGGTGGATGTAATAAAGAATGTCATTGAATCTATGTCGTATGCTAAACTTGTGAGTAAATGGATACATTGTCATTAATTATGAACTCTTGCCAAATTTTTGACTGACTTTATATCATTTTTCTTTTTTCCTTTTAGGTTTTGATTGTTTAATACTGATACTGAGAATTTTGTTCAGTAGAATGTCCTTCATTGGCACATAGTAGATGAGGAATCATTTCCTCTAGAAGTACCTTCATATCCAAATCTGTGGAAAGGAGCATATACAAAACATGAACGCTATACCGTTGAGGATGCTTATGAAATTGTCACGTAAGAGTTCCATAGCTGTTTAAACCCCCAAGTAATTTAACAAAAAATTAGTGCTTTTATGTCTTTCTTTTAACTTCTGTTCAAATATTTCATGGATCGAAGAGCATATTGCAGTTTAAATTGTCAACAATTGTACATTTTTTAGAACCAAACCTCTCAGCTTTTGGCAAAGAAGCAATATTTCCCTTGATTAAATGACTCCATCCCCCAATCTGTGGACCCTCCCCTATAAAATTTGCGATAGTTCTTTCAATCATGGAGGCCAGAATGATTGTAAAAGTACTTTTTAAATTTACTTCAGACGAAAGGGGAAGAATGAAAAATATTAGTTGTATACATCGTATTAGATCAGGAAATTAGTGTAAAGTTAGCATACATCCTTTACTTGACTTCCTATGAATTAAGTATTACAGCTTATATTGCTCATCTGCCAATAACTAACCTTTTGTTTTTTGTTTCATGTTTTTTATTTTATTGTGAAGCTTCGCCAAAATGCGGGGTAAGCTTCATCTTCTAAAGCTCATGTAGAATACTCGTCTTCTTAATGCTATTTTTCAAACTTAGAATCTCATTTGGATGAGTGCTATTGAAAGTAATGTGTTGCAAGTTAAATGACATCTTGCTGATTATCACCACGGTAAAATTTTGTGGGGTCGTTTTTTTTTATTTTTTAGGCATCAATGTTATGGCAGAGATGGATGTCCCAGGACATGCTGAATCATGGTAAAGTCCTTTTTATGGTCTAATTTTCTTTTCACTTTATCCCTCTTTTTAAATCAATTATCTCATGGCAGCCAATAACCTACATATAATTAAATTAATTTGCGTGTAGGGGCATTGGATATCCAGATCTCTGGCCTTCTCCTTCATGTAAAGAACCACTTGATGTTACAAAGAATTTTACTTTTGATTTGATTTCCGGTATACTTACAGGTTAGGACCCTCAAAAATCATTGTACCTATTGTTGAATACAGTTTATGAGTGATGCTTTCACTAGTTACAGGACTGATCTTATGTTCCCTAAACCATCCTCAAGTTTCGTTTCAATTTAATGTCTTGCAGATTTGAGAAAGATTTTCCCATTTGAGCTCTTCCACTTGGGTGGCGATGAAGTAAATACAGGTTAGTATATTTATTGGCATCCTTGTTGTACCTTGGAATCTGCTATAGCTTCACCTTCATTGACAGAAGACTTCATACTCGATGTGAAGAAGGAAATTCAGTTTACTCAAATTTCATTAACCTAAGTAAATGAAAAAGTTTTATCATCCATTTTTGCCTTCAAATTGTAGCTACCCTATTAACATTTTGCAACCTGAGTAACAGAATGGTGATTATGGATTGTTTAAGGATCTGGATGAGCAAGGATAGAAATGTTGACATCGTGAAATACTTGTTGTTTTAAGAAATGTGGATATTGATGAATATTTCTAAAATCTCATGGAAAATATGGTGTTTATATCAAATATTTGAAATATCACATGGAAGTTAAAAGTTAACTTAAACAAACAATTGTACACAAATATTTCCGTTTAAATTTATTAATGAACTCATCTACGAGGAATACATAGGAATAGGCAAAGATTGTGTGCATTGACATCATGTAGTATATGTGTTTCATTTTAAAATGAACTTTTCTAGGGATGAGAATGAGATATGCATGACAAACCAATATTGTTATTGGAAACGGAGGCTATATGTCTTCCAAGCTAAAATTGATAAATTTAGTATATATATGCCATGAATATTTGGGGCAGCTTATGTACACCTCAACTAATCTCATAGGACAACCATTTGACTTATTGTTCTCTGAGGTTAGTTGAGGTATGTGCAAACTGGTCCAGCCACTCACAAATATTAAAAAAAAAACTTGGAAGATATTTTTCTTTTGCAATTCCTACTATTTTCTACTTTGGCAATTTTTAGTGGGTCAAAAAATTTAGTAGGGTCCATTTATTTATTAGATGCAATGGAAATAGACTAATAAAAATACACGGCATCAGAAAATGTAGGATGTCTTATTGACTAGTGTATAAGCAAGTATTCTTCTATTAATAAGAACAATACTGATGGTTTAAATAATATTCTGGTTTCTGAACTTTCTGGCCTTCAGAAGTTAGACCTTCTGCCACAATCTGTTTTACATTTTTGGTTTGTCTTATTTGAAAGAATAAAATTGTTCAAATTTACACTAAGCTCTCTCAAAAGCTTCACAAATTAATTCTTCGATAAGCAATTATCATTCCATACTTGGCAGATTGCTGGGAGACTGTTCCACACGTGAAACAGTGGTATGACTTCGTCTATCTTGATTAATAAATGTACCATATTATCTTTCAGGATAGTTTAATCGTATCAATAATACTTTGAGTGCTGCCTTTGATATAGTTCATACTAATAGAATAGACGAGAGGATGATTTAGTACCATATACTTAACAGATTCTTATTAGCAGTTTGAATAGGACTGTTTCATATGGTTATTACATTACAAGGGAGTGTTTCAATTCAAACCAGATTTTACATAAACCAAGGGGTAGAGGAGTTTAATGAGTGGTTATAAAATCTCTGTTTTTTGAAATTCTGGTGATCTAGCTTTTTTTGTTGACAATATGTGGGGGGATTCGAACCTCTAACCTCTTGGTCGATGATACATGTCTTATGCCAGTTGAGCTCTAGTTGGGGTTTATTTAGTGAAGTCATGTTTCAAAATTTGGCATATAGCTGGGTACCTGTGGTATATTGCTTGCTTATGTCCTGATTTTTCTATGCAGGCTTTTGGATCAGAACATGACTACTAAAGATGCATATAAATATTTCGTGCTTAGAGCTCAAGAAATTGCAATTTCTAAAAATTGGACCCCTGTAAATTGGTATGCAATTTTTGCTTTAGTTGGTCTTAGTTTTCGTCGTAGAGACATTATGTATTATGAATATTATAAAAAAAACTGATTCGAAAATTGAAATACATTTTATTATTTATTGATCAACTTTTCAGACAAAATTGTGCCAATCTTCTCTGTGATGTCCAATGGCAGAAAAATTGATTACTTGACAGATTTTCTTTTTGCATACAGTGGTATTTCGCACTGTTTAATCGTCAGCCATTTGAACGTTTCTAATCTTCTCTTTTCAGGGAGGAAACTTTCGTTAGCTTTGCAAAAGGTCTGAATCCTAGGACTATAGTGCATAATTGGTACGTTCAACTGTTGTTTGGAATCTTGGAAATATCATGTTAAAGAAACTGGCATATTCTGTTTCTCCCTCTCTCCCCGAGCTACATCTCAATGTATTGCTATCTACAGGTTACGTGGTGGGATTTGTCCCGAGGCTGTTGCGAGTGGTTTTAGATGCATCTTTAGTGATCAAGGTGTTTGGTATCTCGATCATTTAGATGTCCCATGGGATCGTGCATACCGTGCCGATCCCCTTGAAGGAATAGCAGATTCTTATCAGCAAGACCTTGTCATTGGAGGAGAAGTTTGCATGTGGGGTGAGACTGCCGATACATCAAACGTCCAGCAAACAATATGGCCTCGAGCTGCTACAGCTGCAGGTATGCTTTGCACCTGTAATTGATGTCATTATCAGCCAGCAATGCTTGCTAGGCTATACTGTGGTATCAGTCAATGTTTGAGCTAGATGGGGATCCTTCTGTTCCTTTAATTTCTTTTCTTCTAGAACATGAAACTGACCCCACCTCCCTCTTGTTCCCTCCAGAGAGGTTATGGAGTAAGAACGAGACAGTTTCAGGAAATATCACCTTGTCGGTGCTACCGCGATTGAGTTACTTCAGGTGCCTCCTGAACAGGCGCGGAGTCGAGGCTGCTCCAGTCAAGAACTTCTATGCTCGAAGACCTCCCACTGGTCCAGGATCATGTTATGACCAGTAAAATTCATGTTATTATGATATGATCTGTTTTAACCTTGTGCATTCAGCATGTCTACTTGCCTGGAATAAAATTTGTGCCATTTCAGACCACAATCTTTTCCTGTCATCCATCCTTGTTTGACATTTACTGATCTGTTTGATTGGTTTGCTTGAAGACCTCATCTTGTTCACTGCCATCCATTTTGCTACTGTTCCTGAACATTTGCTACGTTTGACAAGTCTAGGGCTGTTTCAGAAGTTTTAGAGAAACAAATAAGTGGTTTTAAAACTCTGCCCAATATATAGATTTAAACCATCCTAGATTAGTTTAAGCCTTCTAGAAAGGAATGAGTTCAAATCATAACAAGTTTTCCAGCAACTAAATGTTTTAGTGTTGGACGGATATGAACTATCCTATAAGATTAGTCAAAGTGCACGTGAAAGTTGGTTCGGACTCTCACGTTGAACATTGTGAATTTAAAATTATATTGGAATACAGTTAGAACATTATTTATTGGGTTTGCTTTGTTGTTGTTGGTACATCAACATCAATGCCATGCCATAAATATAATCTTAATGTTGGCTGGAAATTTAGCTGACTAAATTTGAAAGTTGGTCTTTCCATAGTCCCACAAGAAGTTTCCCTTTCCTCACTGCACAAAGAAATATGATCCAATCCAAATCATAAGTTACTTGAACTTGAAGGAATCCCACTAGAAATACTCACAAGTCATTCTCCACAAAAAAAATAAAAAAAAGTAGGTACAATTGTTTAAACCAATTCACACGACTCTCGTTACTCATTTTTTAAAACAGAAATTGTTTGTTTGTTTTAAATGTCTATTTTTCTAAAAGTGTATTTGTAGAACATGTTCGGTAAAATTAGTGGATAATAATGTCAGTAATTCAATTGGCATAAGGTTATGTTCCTGACTTAAAGGTCATGAGTTTGATCCTTGTATTAATTAGAGTACCTTTGCAAAAAAAATTGGGTTTTGTTGTCCTTAACATCATGGTAAATTCATATGAATATGTCTATCATTTTTCTCATGATTCAATTGGCATAATTAAATACCTTTGCAAAAAAAAAAAAAAAAAAATTATTAGACACAATTTTTCGCCTAAGATAGCAGAGAATGAATGTTTGATTCTGGCTTGCACAAATTTTTAAAAAATTATCAAACAACCACTTGGTGTAACGGGTGAGTGAGCGCAATACAGATTTTCAAAAAATTAGATAGTCTTGGGGTTGATTTATCCTGAACTTGTGCAAACAACCACGCACAGGTGCATGAATTTAAATGCATTATTACCACTCAATTTTTAGCCAAATCGAACCTAGCTCAATTGGGTTGTGTCTTTGACTAAGTGATCATGAGTTCAATTCCCTAATTTTATAATTAGTGAAGATTTGATTACAAAGTACTTGTTGTCATCTATAATTGGTTTACTTGACTCAGATATCTTATTTGCTATTTTTGTATATATATATATATTTGCTTCTATATGATTTCGATCTTTATGACAATTTGATTTGATTAACGTTTATTAGACATTCCTATCGTGGTCTCGATATTTTATTAAAGCTTACTAGACTTCTTTATCGAGCATAAACATCGTAAAAAGTTGTTGTTGATGTGATAAATAATTCTGTAACTGTGACATGACATTTTGTCTTAAAGATATAAAAACCATCATATTATAGTTGAAAACATGAATTTACGTTGGGTACCAAATAATATAGACAATAAGAAAATTCTAAAAGCAAGTACATCGCAAAGTTAAAATATATCAACTAAAAAAAATAATCATTTTTAGAGAAATTATTAAGGAAGTTGTCACAAAGTGACCCTCAAAATTGCAAAAACATTTTGAATTTATTTTTGGTGATTATTAGAGAGGCGTAGAATGTACGTAATTTTGAATCTACTTCCAACGATTAATAACAGTCGGTTTGGTTGAATAATTCTTAAGGTCCGTTTGGGATTGCAGTGTAAACATAATTTTTTTTTTTTTAACAAAATCTTAACCGTTTTAGTTGTTTGGTAAAACATATTTTTTTTAAGAGTAAAACTTATTTACAGCCCGGGCTACAATATCTTTTGCAGCCATGATTTGATTGACTGTATATTTATATTATTTTTTAAATAAAAAAAACTCTTCACGCCGTTTACTTAGTTTTTCCTTTATTGTTTGTCAGATAAACAACTTCTCCTATTTTCTCTCTCTTTCCTCTACTTTCATCTGCCATATGACTTTGTTTTCAATTTCATCTCTCACTCTCTCTTCCTTTCTCTACAATAAGTATTTTTTTTTTTATTAACTATTTTTTAACGCAAGATTTGCAACACTCTAAAGAATATCTCTAGACAAATAAAATCTTTTTTGTTACCATTTTTTTTTTAATTAAAAAAAAAAATCCAATCGACCTTTCCCTTTACGAACCTCAGATGAATCCAACCGTGAATTTTTTCACTCTTTCCTTCACTTCCTCTAAACACACACTTGAAAGATTTATGCCTATATAACACCCTGCAAATTTTAAATAACCCTAATTGAAATTCCATGGCCTTGAAATTTGGAGTGTAGAGAAATGAAGAGAGAGAAAGTAAGAGAAGTTGTTAATTTGCTGGAATAAGAAAAGGAAAGTTACTGACAAAAACCAAGTAAACGGGGATTTTTTTATTATTTAAAAATGATTTAAATATTAACCAATCAAATTATGATAGATGGTTGGGCTGCAAAAGATACTTGTAGCCCCGACAGCAAGCAAGTTTTACTCTTTTTTTTAAATAAATTCCTTCTAAATTCTTTGATTTTGAGAATCTCTGAATTGTAGCTTTTATAGCTTCTCGATTAATCTAACGTCTTTTCTATTAAAATATTTTTCTTACCACTTATATCCTTCCACATCCTTGCTTTTTTCAACTAATTTCTACTCTCAGTTCACGCGTGTTCGACAACAGTTGAGTTAAGTCAATTACATAAGAACATTAAGATTATTTCATTTTTTTTTTTTTTTTTTTCTTAATTTGGATGGAAAAGTAGAAACAGAAGAAGAAAAAATGGTCACTCAAAATTTTGTTTTAGATACATGACAATTGTTTTTCCTAACCTTTTATCATATAAATCTCAAGAAATATCAAAATATTATTTCTAATTTAAACTATAAAAATTATAAATAATTAAATTATAATATTCATATATTAAATATTAACATATAAATGATTATTCTCTAAAAATACATATAAATAACTAAAATAGTAGGTCTATTTTGGTCTTTGCTGGCAAGCTACAACAATTTTGTTTGAATTTACCAAGTTATGTGCTTCTAAATTGAAATTTAACAAACACTAATCAGCTCCATATGACAACTGATTTTTCTTAAAGTAAAGCTAACAACAATTATTTTAAAAGTTACCTCAATCTCAAACGTAGCCTAATTGAGTTTAAAGAAAAAGATGCCAAAACTTTGAACTGATAATTACATGTATGAAAATTCCAAACAAGAAACCTTTGGCTTTGGCTTTGGCCCTACCCATTTTCATGAGCTAAAAAAGAAAAGGGTGGGTTTGATAATTTCTCATCATGATGGGTTGGAGTCTAGTTTTCTCTTTCTAGCATTATTAGGGATGAAAATTTGTCATGCAAATGACAAAATATGTATCAATCAAATGGGATAAAAGATAACAAATTAATATTCTTTTGTTTCACTTTCATTTTCCTATTTTTTCTTCCCAACCCCATCAACAAAGGGAAGACTTTCAACCATAAATTAAAGAAAAAAAAAAAGTTAAATTACAAATTAGGTTTTCTACCTATGTCGCATATTCAACATTTTTTTTTAATCAACGAATATCTTAACCATAAATTTGAATATCGCGTCTAATGTGTAGGACATCAATTTTTTTAATTTTGTGTCCAATAGATTTGTGAATTTTAAAAAAAAATGTCGAATAAGTTAAAAACTTATTAGACACAAAAATGAAAAATTCAAGAACTTATTAGACATAAAATCGAAAATTAAAAGACTTATTAGACAATTTTTAAAGTTTAGAGATTTATTATAGGATTGGTTGCACAAACAACAATCATGTCCAAAATAATTGAAAATTTAGCAAAATTTAAAACATTTTGCAAATATGACAAAAAAAAAACAGTGATTATCACTAATAGAAGCTATTGTTGATATTGACTATCACTGATAGACTAAAATTTTATAAAAAAACTGAGGTGATAGACTACTATCAGCGATAGACCATACTATTAGTGATAGCAATTACTATATCTGCAAAAAATTTAAAAAAATGTTATATTTTTAATTATTTTACTCTAAATTCACATCTTATACAATTTTTCTTTATTATATACTTTTAGAAGTTTATAGATAGAGATGTTAAACACAAAATTAGGAGATAATAAACTTAGTGGATAAACTTAAACTTATATATATATATATAAAACTCAAGTTGTGAAAAATATGATTTAAATAAAGATATGAATGGAGAAAGTACAAAGGGAATGGTTGAAGAAGTGAGTAAGAAGAAGCAATGATTGAATAAAGCCAAAGACAAGAAGCTCACCAAAAAAGAAAAAAAATGACATGATTTGGTGGGAGTAATAGAGCTTAAAGCTTTAAATTCAAAAAGGAAATAGAAACAATTTGGTTTAGCAATTAGGCATCATCAATATGTTGCCTTCATTAATTGGATCTAGTGTGACTAAACATATCATTTTGTCTCCAATGTCTTTATCCATTTTTAATTTCATCCTCAGATTTTTTTAATATATATTTTTTTTTTTTTAACAAATGTATTGAATTAATATGAGGATTGAACTTCTGATATTTTAGTCAAAAAACACGATCTTATGCCAATTGAGTTATGTTCGGTTTGACTTAATTTTATTTTTTGCAATCCTATTTTTTTACGGCTAATAATACAATGATGTGAAAAAATTAAAAATAAACATCAAACGAGGTAGTTTTTAATGAAATTCATGTTTATTACACTCGGTATGATAACCCATTTTAGGTCGAAGTTTCTCAATTTTACATGTGACTGGACTAACTTAAACCAAATTCAGCATGGGGTATTTCAACCTCATTTAATAAAATGTATTTTAACTTTTAGGGACAATTCTTTTTTTTTTTTTTTTTTTTTAATGTTATTTTGCAAAAATGTTAAAGGATGTCATATATTTAGGAACTAAGTGGCCACAAAGATTGAACTCATTCTCTCTAAAATGAATTTAATAGATTTTTTTTTTTTTTTTTTTTTGACAACGTGTTGGGGTCAGAGATTAAATCTAGGATCTCATGGTCACTAGGTGATACATCATGTCCTTGAACTATGTTCTTATTGACAACATTAATAGATATCAATTAGACTAGAAATATAGGGGCTGTTTGATAACGTTCATGTTTCCTGTTCCCTGTTTCTTGGTTCTTGTTTCCTGTTTCTTGTTTCTTAGTTTTGAAGAACTAGAAAGAGAAACATGTTTGATAACTACTCATGTTTCTTGTTTCTTTAAAAAGAGAAACAGAAACAGAAACTTGTTTGATAATAGTTTCTAGTTTCTCGTTTTTTTTTTACTTTTTTTTTTATTTCAATGATGTCGACTCACATCCAACTCAATTATATAACTCTGTAAATGACGTTGTAAAATATTAAAGTGAGACTAAATGCATGTTTAGTGAGCAAAATTTATATTTGCAAAATTCTAATTGGTTCAAGTGTACTAAATACTAACAAATATATAAATATATATTAAATGCATGTTTTAGTGAGCAAAATTTATATTTGCAAAATTCTAATTGGTTCAAGTGTACTAAATACTAACAAATATATAAATATATATTTTTTAAAATATTAAAAAAAAATTTAAAAATAAATAAATATACATATGGCATAATATATCAAAATATTTTTTTTAAAAAAAAATAATAATAATAATAAATGATAAATAAATATACATACATATATTATATTGCAAAATTAAGAAATAAAATATAAAAAAACTGCAAAATTAATAAATAAAATATAAAAAACTGCAAAATTAATAAATAAAATATAAAAAACGTACCACGTTAAGCCAAGAAGAAGAGAGAAAATTGGGCACTCCTTTAGACCAACAGCCAAAACCATGTTTAGGTAAAATGGGAACAAAATAATATAAAAAGAAACGGAACAAAAAGAAACACTTTTATTATAGTTTCTCAAATTTTGTCTTTTTTTTATAAACGTTTCTAAAAATTTAGAAACAAAAAACGGGAATAGTTATCAAACAAGTCTGTTTCTCAAAAAATGAGAAACAGGAACATGAAACAGGAAACATGAACGTTATCAAACGGACCCATAGATGTTGGATCTTTTATATAATTAAATTTGTTTGAAAGATACATGTGATTTTTTATTTTTTTTTTTAAATGTGATTCATGAGATTTCATAAATTCTCAATCGAAAAAATAAAGAAACAATAAAGTATATAAACAACAATGTGGTGGTGATTTTTTTTTTAAATCAAGAATGTATGTAATGGACATATGAGTGCTTTTGTCTTCCTCCCATATATATTAGTAGCAGCAATATATATGGATTTAATATAATGGATATATGAGTAAATATTTTTTATTTTTAAACGATTTTTCGTCTTTGACAGGTGTGAAAGTAAATATTTTTTATTTTATTTGGTGCCTGATGCATATTGAGGATTCTATTTTTAAAATTTTCTAAACTTAATTTCAGTTGAACCCAAATAAAAGATTTAAAATTAAATTGTATTCAATTTTTTCAAGTATGGTGATCAATTTTGCTTTATTTGATTTAATTATATATGTAATGTATGCTTTAAATTAACTGATTATTGATGACATTTAGACTAAAATTCCAGGGTAGGATAAACATATCATCCATCTTAATTATTTTTAATATAACTGTTATATTTAAAATGATATGATTATGATGTTTCCTAATAATATTAAGATGTTTTATCCTAATAAGATTAGGTCAATCTTTAAAATTTGACTATAAGGGACAAACTCTTTCCATGAATGATTCTGTCTAAGTTAAGGTATTTAAGCTGATCTGAACACAGATCTCTCTCCTTAGTGGGAGTTGAATTAGCCAATTTTTTTTGAGTAATAAATATTTGATTTGAGGTTGAAATTCATTTGAATGCCATATAATTGAATTATAACACCTCTACTTGGTGGGGGTTGAATTAGCTGATTTTTTTTTGTCATAAATATTTGATTTGATGTTGAAATTCATTTGAATGTCATATAGTTGAATTATTTTCATCTAAATGAATTTTTTAACTTCATATTAATTGGTTATATATTTGTTCACAAAGTTTGAAATTGCATGTTTTTAAATCATTTTTTTTTTAATTTTTTAAACTTGTTTTAATTAGATGCACCTAAAGTTGTATGTTTTTTAAATCAATATTTTTTCAGTTTGATTAGATGCACTAGTTGCAGAATTTGCTCATGTAGTAGCAATATCAAGAAATACATTTTTAACTATTGTGATGAACAAATATAAGGTCTTCTGCCAATAAGAGCATAACTCAACCGACATAATGTATGAACTATGAGCAAGAGGTCTCAGGTTCGAATCCCCCTTTCCCCGTATTGTCAAAATATATATATAATGTCTGTGATATTTAATAATTGTGGTCGAAGTTGAGGTCACACTAGAGGAAGAAATAAGTATTCATAATTACTCATCTTAGGTTAGTTATAGATAATCAAAATATCAAAAATCTCCTGAAGAGATAATGTATCTTTTTGACCCCCTAAATGTGACATATTTTCATGTTGTAAGTTTATTTGAATCTTCTATAGAGATTAACTAATGTTTTTAACCCAATCAAATATTACATATTTGGATGTTGCAATAAATAAATATATATATATATATATATATTCATCTCCTGAAGAGAATATAAATTACAATGTAGATTTATACTTGGTTGATATTAGCATATAATAGACTTAAAAGTAGACAATTATTTTTTCAAAATTGATTATGTTAGAAGCAAAAATGAATACAATCTAAAGTCCGTAGATGGTCACTTGCTCAAGTAGTTAAGCTAAGAGCATAATTTTATGATTATGAAATAAATAAATTTTGTTTTGATAATGCTAGTGAATAAGTGTTTTGATTATTGGGATAAATGTTGAACATCTTGTAATTCAGGTTCATACACAAACTCCTTTTTATGGAATTATGAGAGCAAAATTTTTAATATATGTATGAGCTCATCCTATTTTGTATGCAACACGCTTTAAGTTTGTAGCTTATTCTAATTCATTTATAGCCAGAAGCCAAAATATATTCCAACTACAAATTTTAGTAAATGTTAAAATTGCTCCACCACAAGATTCATAGATGAGTTTCTTAGAGGAGGTTAAAATATATATTAAATTTGATTCCTTATCAATAATTATATATCTTGAATCCCTGATGGGTGGTGTATTTATGGCATATTTGTTAATCGTCGTTAATGAGACAAATTTTCTCACATTAGAGGGAGAAATTAAGAAGAAGTTGAAAAATAAATTGAATGAACTGCATCATTATTGTCTCATTTAGATCCTCATGCATATCAATGTAAACTAAAAGTTCAATTGCATGTCATATGCATTTTACCTATGTTAATATAGTGATTAAGTCATATATACTAGCTACAAATGCACCATCTAGATTTTGATATCCCAATATAATAAGTTGTCAGACAAGTTTGAGACACGCCAGAAACGTGGTAGACCAATAATGGGTTCCAAAAAGACAAATCATTGAAGAAGAAGAGTGTAAACAATAATTAAAATGAATTCAATTGAGAATGTGGATATTCCTGAAGAATTCTTGAATATGACTACTCATAAAAATATTGAGGAAGGTTAAATACCTGAGGATAATAACGAGATCTCGATAAATTATGTCATGACAAGAAAAATGTGAAACTAAATTGATATAGACAAGTATTTGGCTTACAATGTTACTCACAATATTTTTGAAAATGAAGATTATGAATTTAGTTTTGTAGAAAAATGTCGACAGAGAAAGGATTGACTTAAGTTGAAAGAAGTAATCCAAACACAACTAAACTCATTTTCAAAACGTGAGACTTTGGCCTAGTAGTCCAGACACTATAGAAAGTGTCAAACATGGAGATACAAATGGTTATTTATAAAAAAAATAAAATAAAAAAGAATGAGGTCACCAGATATGAAGCGAGACTTGTTGCACAAAGATTCTCACAAATGTCTGATATAGATTATGAGGAGACATATTATCCTGTGGCGGATGCAATAACATTGAGTTATTTAATTGACATGACTGTGTATGAAAAGATTGGTATGTACATCTTATGGATGTAGTCAAAATAGATTATATATATGGATCTTCTTATATGAGAATCTTTGAAGGATTAAAAATATATACTAGGGTCATATAATTCAAATGCTTGAGAATTATATTCGATCAAATCTGTCAGATCCTTATATGGATTAAAACAATCCAAACGAATGTAGTGAATATCGATTGAAATAAGGACCTTATGTGTCCATATGGTTTAACAAAGAAATCACACTCAAGATTTGTTATATATTATTGTTGTATAGGTTGATGATTATAATGTAATGGAAACTCCTGATGAGATTTCAAAGACAATATAGTTTCTTAAGAAATAGATCGAGATGAAAGTTCTCGAAAAACAAAGTTTTGTCTCGACTTGCAAATTAAGTATATAGAGATGAAATTCCATCAATCAATTTATACATAAAAGATTTTACATAGACTAAGTACATCATTGAACATTTCAATGGTATTGCATTCACTTGATGTAAAAAATATGTCTTCTGATCTTGAGAAGATAATGAAAAACTTATCGGTTCTGAAGAACCACATACTTTTAAGAAATAAGTGCACTTATGTATGTTTACTAATTATACACTACATCAGGGGTGGATTTACCATGGGCCCAGGGGCTCGAGCCCCCCTCAACTTTAAAACCATAGCTTTGTTATACATAATTTAGGAAACTATTAAGAAAACCAACCCTTGCTGCAGTGGAAAATGGGTGTCCAGCCCCCCTGAAGCCTTGATTCGAGTTCCGATTTTGTTATGTAAATTGTTTTTTTTCCGTTTTTTTCACGATTTTGTTAGAAAACCAACCCTCACTTTCAATTGTTTTTCCGATTTTGTTATGTAAATTGGTTTTTTCTTCTTTTTTTTAGAACTGATCTCTATTTATTGCATATTTATTTCAATTTTCTATATTTTTAAATTTACAATAAATATTTCACATCTTTATTTTATTTTATTTTTTATTTTATTTAAAATTCTCATATTTTTTTAAAAGATTTCATAAATACCTAAAAAAAAAAAATATAAAAAAATATTTTATATTATTTAAAAAAAAAAAATATATACAATACTATAATTTTAATTTTAATTTCTTATTTAATAGTGGGTAATAAATCTCTAAATTTTAAATTTTGTGTATAATGTCTTAAATTTTTTTAAAATCTTTAAAAAAATAATTTAACTATTATATAAAATTTTAATTTAATATTTAATGAAACTTTAACATTTGTAATTATGAAAGTTTATGGACCAAGTAGACAAAAATAATAAACAAAAATCTCAAAAAGTTGAGAAACTAAATTTATAATTTTATCTATAAATTAGTATATATATTCAAAATTATTTTAATACGAATTTGTTCTATCGACATTAAGTTTTGAATCTCTATGCTATCGTTAAAAATAAAAAATCCTACTATATATCAATGTGTTCAAAATTATCTTCATATTTACGAATTTAAGCTCCCCTCACTTCAAATTCTGGATCCGCCACTGCACTACATGGTGTAGTATTTTCAGTATACATAGATATAATATCTCTCCAACATAAAGACATTGAAAATAGAGTTAAACATATATTATGAAGATTGATTTACGTGGATTTATTTTGTAAATCTAATTTTTATAGTTGGATGTGAAGATACAAATTATTTATCTAACCCATATAAAGTGAGATATTAGACAGATTATTTAATACACGTGGAATAACTTTTATATTATGGAAGTTTTTGAAGCAAATTATATCAATTAATTTTTCAACTTTTATATTATGGAAGTTTTTGAAGCAAATTATATCAATTAATTTTTCAATCATGCTGAAATCATGACAATTCATGAGACAAGTCGAGAATGTGCATGAGTGAGATCAATGATTCAATATATTTGTGAAACTTGTGGCTTATCTTCCCACAAAAATCATTTGACAAACATTATATGAAGACAACACAACATGTATAACACAAATCAAAAGAGTATATATATTGAATGAGATAGAACGAAGCATGTTTCACCAAAGCTCGCCTACACCCATTGATCTTAAAGAAAATGACGATATTACCGTTCAACAAATTTCTTCAAAAGAAAACTTGACAAACTTATTTACATTACCTAGTGCAACATTTGAGAAGTTGGTCAACACATTAGAAAGCGACGACTCAGAGATCTCAAGTGATGTTTCTTCCATGAGGAGGAGAAAATGTGTTGCACTCTTTTTCCCTTGACTATGGTTTTATCTCACTCGGTTTTCCTAACAAAGTTTTAATGAGACAATTATTAAAGTATATGAATAATGTACTATTTTTCCTTCACTTAGAATTTTGTAGATTTTAACGAGTCGTATATTTTATATACTATGAACATCTAAGATCTAAGGGGAGTGTTATGAATATTTATATAGATGTCCATATAGATAAGATATCTCGATCTCCTCCGGATCTTCTTCATATCTTGTAAACCCTATAAATAGTGGTTGTTGTGACCTTTCACATAAACAACTAAATAGAGAATACATTGACTCTTTACTCTCTTCTTTCTACTTTGTTCTTGTTCTATTGTTTCATAACAAATTAAAAAATAAATCGATATGTTTTTTTACAATATGTGATGTGGGGTAGGGGTTCGAACACCTCTTAGTCAAGAGTACATATTTTATGATAGTGAAATTATATTTATGACAAAATAAATATAGTTAATTATATATAGTCATTTGTGAGTGAATATATTAATTTATTTTTAAATACAAAATAAAAATGTGAAGAAAAATAAATTGATGAAAAAAAACATATAAAAGAGAAGTGAAAGACAAAATTGGCATATCAGGATGCAGAATTCAAAATTGGTTTAATGCCTCTCGTGTGTGTATTTTTTTCATCAACTTTTAAGTCATTTTATAATTTATTTCATGATCATTTAAAGTTTTAATTTCACGAGTAATTTAGGAGGGAGGGAGGGGTTGATTTTGAAATAAATTAGAAAAATAAGATTGTTTTGAAAAAAATTAAAAAAAAAGAGTCATTTTTCTATTTTTATTAAAATGCACAGGTTGAGAACCCGAACCTCTAGCCACGCGTTTTTGGTTGGTCCTCTAATTTTTTACTTTTTTTTTTTCCTTTTCTCTCTATTTATTTTAATTTTTTTTATTATTATTATTTTCATCTATCCACTGTTATCATTATTTTCAACAAAACAATTAAAATTTGAAGATTCAAAATAACAATTATAGAAATAAATAAATCAAGACTAAATTACAAATCAAAACTAAATTACAAATAAACTTCTAACGGGAAATTGTAACAGATGTCAAATTAGAATAAGATAATTAAAAATATAGCATGTTTTTAAAAAAATTGCGGATATGACAATTTCTATCGCTGATATCTTATGGTTGATAGAAGTCTATCATTGATCACCTCAGCTTTTTATAGATTTTTGTCAGTGATAATAGTCTATCACTGATAGAATGATAAAGTATATCAGTGATAGAAACGAATTTCTTTTGCCATATTTGCAAAACATTTTAAAGTTTGCTAAATTTGCAATTAGTTTTGGCTTGATTGCTATTTGTGCAACCAACCCTATTTATAACTATACTAAAAAAACATATTTATAACTTTATATCTAACTGCTATAAATTTTTTTTAAAAAAAAAAATTATATCTAATTATTCACTTATTTTTTTTTTAAAATAAACTTAAACAAAACAAATTAATGCTCAAAATATCAATCATTATATATATATATATTTATTATTTTTATTTTTATTTTCTTAAATATGTTAATTTATTCTTTTTAAAATCACCATAAACTCTTAAAAAAATTCATTCAAAATTCATTCAACAAAATATATATATATATATATATATATATATATATATAATTTAACATTTAGTAACAAAATTCATTCAACAATATGATATTGATATTTTGAGCATTAATTTGTTTTATTTAAATTTATTTAAAAAAAGTTAAGTGAGATAGTTAGATATAAAGTTTTATTTATTTTTATTTTTATAGCAATTAGATATAAAGTTATAAATATGGTTTTTTTAGTACAGTTATAAATATGGTTAGAAGTTTATTTGTAATCTGATTTATTTATTTCTATAATTATTATTTTGAATTTTTAAATTTTAATTGATTGGTTGAAAATAATAATAATAATAATAATAATAATAATAATAATAATAATAATAATAAGTAGATGAAAATAATAATAATAATAATAATAATAAAAGATTTAAAATATAAAAAAAAAAAAAAAAAGAGAAAAGGAAAAAATTAGGGAGACCCAAGCGCCTTAGGACGCAGAGATGTGCATTCTCAACCTCTAATAAAAACAAAAAAAATAACTTTTTTTTCCGAATTGTTTTCAAAACAACTCTATTTTTCTAATGTTTTTCAAAATCAACTCCTCCCTCCTAAATTATCTTAATTTCACTGTGGTATGTATTAATTTAATATTTTATTATCACTAAGGAAGCATACATCAAAGAAAAATGGGTCCAAAACCAATTAAAACTTTTGGATTAGCATGATTAAATGATTAGAGTAATTACATCAATGGGTAGGACAAGTTTTGTCACCTCCAAATTATCAAATATCAATCTACTATTGGATCACACATTTTCTTTTAAAATTTGTTTTGTAGAACAAAAGAGTAATATTTGAGACAAAACCAAGATCTTGAAAACGAATAATATTAATATAAACACACATCTACGACAAATCTAAGGTTTTGAATAATATTTAATTAATCCTGAAAATCAGAATAATAGTATATATTATTTCCCAAGTACAGAATTTTCAATGTGCAAGACTACTTTCTTCTAAAAAAGTTGAGACGACAAAAAAATTCAAATTTAATCAATCAATAAAAAAAGAATGCATTTTTTATAAATAAGAATATTATATTACAAATATAAGGGTGGTGATTAGAATCTACACGTAATTGAAAAAGAAAAAAAATGTCTCAATCATATATATATATTTTGGATATACATATTAAATAATGCTTAGGTTCACAATTTTATTTTTTTTTAAATGGAAAAATAGAAGGTGATGTTTGTTAGAGGTAGCCCAAGTTATGAATACTTGTTAACATTTCATTATTAGTAAATATAAAGTAACTGGGAACAATTTAGTAGTTGACATAGATACTTTGGTATAAAGGAACTCATTTGCATGATTTTTTTTTTTTTTTTTTTTTTTTTTTTTATATAAAAAATAAAATTTCTTTGAGATAAGATGTTTTTGAAAATTTCCTTTCAAGAGTTTTGTTACGATAAATCAATAACAAAGAGCAAAAGTAAGTGCAAAGGAATAACGACACAGATTTACGTTGTTCATTAACGTCGTGTTAGCTACGTCCACAGGCAGATGGAGAACAATAATATTACGAAATAAGAGAGAAATACAAATGAACAGATAGGGAGCGGCTGAAGTCATTAGAATGTTTATATATGACCAATACAAAATAGGCCAAAGCCCGGATACGTAAAACCCAAATTAGATTTATATATAGCTACGTCCACCTACCATCGTAGATGGTCTCATAACAAATTTAAGGCATTTCAACAAGAGTCTTTCTATTACAAATCCTCTTTAAAAAAAAAAAAAAAAACTATTTCATTTTACACACTAAAAGAATAGACTTTTATTTTTTCTCATATAAAATTCTTACCCTGAGAAACCGCAAGACTCTTTCATTTGTTTTAAAAATATTCATTATTCTTTTAAAAGTTGTAATATTATCTTTACCTTTCAGAAACGTTTAAAAAATATCTTTAGAATAGAACTTCATTAAAATTTTGAACGAAAAATCGACGTGGCAGTGATCTATATTTCACTATATGTTATCACGATTTTTAAGTTTAGGAGAATTTCATGTTTTTTTTTAACTCAATGGGTGCACATTTGTGTGACTTAGGCATTATGATTGAGAGGGAAGGTTTGTTGGGAAATTGCTTTAACCTAGGTGAAAAAAAGGGTAAGTTTTGAGTGAGAGATAATCAAAGTAAAGAGAGTAGGAAGATTGGCAAGTTAGCTTAAAAAGAGTTAGGCTTAGATTGGCAATTTTTTAATCATTTTTTTTTATTCCTTCAATTTTTTTTTTCTTTTCAAAATGTCTATTTTAGTCATGTACTTTTATAAAGGGACCATTTTGATCTCTATTTGTAAAATTTTAACATAAAATTTATACACAAGGGAAACACTTTATTACAAATTAATGAATATATTTTAAGAAATTTAGTGAATGAACTGTCATACTAAATTTGTGATTGATAAAAATAAAGGGACCAAAAATCTCATCCCATCTTCGGATAAAAAAATCCAAGACATTTATTCATTGAGACTCGAAGAGCCCGGAAAGGAGAAGGGTCGGTGGTGGGCATTTGGGAAAGTCGCGCTAACGCCCCGCTACTATACTGGAATATATAAAGGAAGGCCTTACCCGCACCAATGGTTCGTAGACTCGGAGTAAAATTCTTGAGTCCTAAGGCCCTATGCCTAGGTGGCGACTCTAAACCCCTTTTTCTCCTCTTTTGATAGGGCTTTGTGGCCAAAGGCTATTCAAAATCTGAGGAATAACCCTTAGGAAAAGAGTTCAATTGCTATAACTCTGCTCTCTCCCCGCTAGAAAGACTTTCTTACTTAGCTTAGTTCTCCTACCCCCTCAGAGGAGTAAATTCCTTTTGGAACTCGATTTCTACTTTTATCTTTAGAAAAAGCCTCTGCTTATACCTTTTTCTTTCTTCTTCCGCACCCTGTTCAAATCATCAATTCCATCAGTTCCTGGTTCGTTGGTACCAATTCAATCTTCGGTCACATCGGTCGCAGAATAAATTCCCTTTCTTTATGATCCGGAATCCATATACCTTTTTTTTTTTTAATTAATTCAAATAGGAATGCTTGTAGAATGAAGCTTAGCGAGATTTTGCATATGACTCCCAAAAAGTCTAGGCTTAAGAACGGTGATGATAGTTCAGTTGTCGAAGAAAATGTGTCCCGATGAACTTTTATTCGCACTTTATGTCGCTAACCCGTGGCGGACAGAGCTAACAGGTGACGGTAAAGGTATCTCCACATTTCTAACCTCGGGAGAGGATGACGTTGATCGCTCTTACGAGAAGTATACAACTTATGTATGCGGTGATTCTAATCCTTCTTGGGAAGCTCATGTGAAAAAGTGGGATAACTTCCAGCGCCAGATTCGGAAAAAATCCTTGAATTTGCAAAATGGTCAATTTTTAAAAGTACATGGATCAAAATGGATATTTTAAAAGTACAATGACCAAAATGAACAACAATTAAAAGTTAGGGACCAAAATAAACATTTTAAAAGTATAAGGATCAAAATGAATAAAAACTAAAAATACAAGGACCAAACTCCAAAGTAGTGTTTAAAGCGAAATTAAATCTATAAAATCTAGAAACTAAGGTCGAGAAGTATTTGGTTTTGAAAATTAAGCTTATCAACAAGTACTCTCACTTTATAACTTTCTTTGTTTTATTATCTTCTCTATCAATATTTTAAAAAATCAAGTCAATTTTAAAAATTTAAAAAGTAGCTTTAAAAAAAATTGTTTTGTTTTTTTGAATTTAGCTAAGAATTCAAATGTATTTTCTAAGAAAAGATGAAACTTCTGATAAAGAAATTTAGAAAAAACAAGCTTAAATTTAAAAAAAAAAAAATGAAATGATTATGGACCTAAAATTCTATAATTCTATTTGATAAGGTTCTTACATGTAATAACTTTTGTTTTGTTTGTTTCTCATTTTTTGAAATGTTATCAAAATCATTTAAATTTTTTGAAATAAATATTTTTTTTTAAAATGAAAGCATTATTTTATTATCATGTACCTAAAAAAAATGCATAATAAATTTATAAAAAAAATATAACATAAAACGTTTAAATATTTAATTTTAAAAAGTAATATTCATATAAACCTTTTACAATTTTAATTTTAAACTTTAGAGAACAAAAATATTTATATTAATAATTTAATATTTAAACATTCACCTTATACTTATGTTAGTGTTATTTTTTTCTCAGTTTTTCTTTATCTTCATTTTCATTTCTCCTCCTCATTTTTTCTTTTATATATAACCACAATATATACTTATATATACTTCATAGATAATATGTATTTATTTTTTAAAAGATATATGTATTTATTTTTTATATATATAACATAGATAATATGTATTTATTTTTTAAAAAATATATGTATTTTTTATACATATTCATCATATATATATACTGATATATATTTCATATATACTTTTTTTTATAAAGAAAATATATGTATTTTTTTATATCTACCCACTTTATATATTTTATATATATATATATATATATATTGTAGAGAAGATTTTTTTGGTCTGACCACAAAGAAGGAGAAAACAATTTTAATGGGAAGAGGGAAGATACTTTTTTTTTTCCCTTAAATTAGTTTATTTTACTCTATTTTATTTTATTAAAATGTTAGAAGAATTTTAATATAAAATATTAGAGAGGTGTAAGAGTTTGAAAGTGACTACAACCCAACTTTTATTAAAAATACTAAAGTAGTAGAACATTTTTTTTTGTTTTTTTTATAAAAGATAGAAATCAATGACATTAATATAAAATCACAGTCATACGGACAAATGGGTGGTAAACAATTCGTGTCTAATTAATTCATGAACTTTAAAAAATGATTAATAGATCATTCATCTATTTGATATTTTTTAAAATTCACTAACTTACTAGACACAAAATTAAAAATTTAGGTTCACAATAAACATAAACATAAAATTCAAATTTATATCTAATAGATAGGTTAATTTTTAAAATTTTCAAATATACCAGAAATTTATGAGACACAAAATTTAAAGTTGATGGACATATTGATTTTTTTTTTTTTTTTAAAGTTCATGGACTTATTAGACACTTTTTTAAAGTTTTTAGACTAAATAAACGTGAAACCAAAGCATCGGTTGCTTCCACTTGTGGCCTTCTTCGACCGCCTTGACGCCTTAATATCAAGGAATCCCCCTCTCTTCTCCTCTTCTTGTATGTGGGCTGCCTGCCCCGTCCCGAATAGACGAACAGGAACAAGCTGAAGAAAGGCACAAGACAATCAAATAAAAAAACTTATTGATTGATTCAAGGCGTCGCTCTCCTTCTTAAAATCCATTGAAGGGGCCTCAACTCGGGAAGGGGAGAGTGGTCGAGTAGTCAAAAGCGACAGACTGTAAATCTGTTGAAGTTTTTTCGAGCCAAGCCTTCAGGTTGTTTAAGTAGGTTGGGCTAGGTTAAGTTGATCTTTTGGAGTGGTCTTCAATGGTGTGGGGCGTCAAAGGTTGTTGCCTCGTAAATCGATTTTTTTGAGATTAAACTTGTAATTTAAAGATATATATATATATTTTTTTGTTGGAAGATAAAAAAACCATGATATTTGTTTAAATTTTGGAGGATAAAATTGGTGAGACAAAGAAAGAAATCTAAAAATTAAAGATTGAATATTCTATATTTAAAATACATTAAAGTTTTGACTAATTTTCAAATTGAAGATGTAAAATAAAGAGATGATACAAATTTCCCAGAAAAAAAGTCCACCCATTTTCATTTCACACACATTATCCAACCCAAAGGCCAAAGGGCCAACATCACAACACATTCAAATCTTCTTTAATACTTTACTCTCTCTCTCTCCCTCTCTCTCTCATAGACAACCAGTGCAGTTCTCTTCTTTCCTCTCCACAATCTGCACTCTCTCTCTAATTCTCTCTCAGTTTACTCTTCTCTTTCTCTGCTCTGCTCTCACTTACTCACTCACTCACTCCAGTAATCCTCTTCTATTTGATTTTGTAAGTTGCAAATCTAAACTCTTCATCCCTTCTTCTTTCTCCCCTTTTAATTTCATTGCAAACCCTAGAACCCAAGCACTGTAAATTGCTTTCCCTTTTTTTTTTTATTAAACTCCTTGCTCTGATTTCTCTTTTATAGACTTTCGAGGTGTTATATAGTGTCAGAGTTCGAGATTTGTTGTTTCTTTGCTGTTCTTTACTCCTTGCAATTTCGTTTTTGGGTTATTTATTTATTTATTTCATCTGGGTACTTTGAAATACGTCGTGGGCATTCCTTAATTTTGTTTCTTAAGTGTTTTTTTATGACTTTGATTTGTTTCTGCCCTTTATTGATGTTGATCTGATGTGGGTCTGACTGTTTGATGTCTTTTAATATGATTTCAGCCCAGTATGTTCATTCTTCTGTCCGGGTGAAAAACGTTAATTAGGGTTTTCCATTCTTCTTGGACTTCTTTGAGTTATTGTCTGCGGTTTTTGGGCGGGCATGGTGGGCTCTGAGGAGGACTCTGCTACTTCTGGGGCTGCGGTGCAGATTTCTGGTGGCAGTCGGAAATTGTTCTGGCGCTCGGCTTCATGGTCTGCGTCACGTTCCTCCCTTCACCATCCTGAAGTGAACAAAGATGGAGACCCCAATGGTGATAGTAATGGACCAAGCCGAATTTTCCCTGCTCCATTAACTCCGAGATCACAGCAGCATTGCAAAGCAAGGTCGTGTTTGCCTCCTTTACAACCTCTGTCGATAGCCCGGCGAAGCTTGGATGAATGGCCGAAGGCGGGGTCGGACGATATAGGCGAGTGGCCGCAACCTCCTACTCCAAGTGGCCGAGGAAATGGCGAGAGGTTGAAACTTGATTTGTCGACAATTCAGCGAAACCCGGATAAGAATTGTGGGCTTGTGAAGAGGGATAAGATTGCTTTCTTTGACAAAGAGTGTTCAAAAGTCGCGGAACATGTATATCTTGGTGGTGATGCGGTTGCTCGAGATAGGGATATACTTAAACAGAATGGAATTACTCATGTGTTGAATTGTGTAGGTTTTGTTTGCCCGGAGTACTTCAAAGACAATTTCGTGTACAGAACTTTGTGGTTGCAGGATAGCCCATCTGAGGATATTACTAGTATTCTTTATGATGTTTTTGACTACTTTGAAGATGTTAGAGAACAAAATGGAAGGGTTTTTGTTCATTGTTGCCAGGGAGTATCACGGTCGACGTCCTTGGTGATTGCCTATCTGATGTGGAGAGAAGGGCAGAGTTTTGATGATGCATTTCAATATGTGAAGGCAGCAAGAGGTATTGCCGACCCGAATATGGGTTTTGCTTGCCAGTTATTACAGTGCCAAAAGAGGGTCCATGCTTTCCCTCTTAGCCCAAGTTCACTGTTGAGGATGTACAGAGTTGCTCCACACTCACCATATGATCCTTTGCATTTGGTCCCCAAAATGTTAAATGATCCTTCACCCTCAGCTCTGGATTCTAGAGGTGCATTTATCATTCATATACCCTCTGCCATATTTCTTTGGATTGGTAAGAACTGTGAAGCAATCATGGAAAGGGATGCGAGGGGAGCTGTTGTACAGATTGTTCGGTATGAGAGAGTGCAAGGGCCTATATATGTAATTAAGGAAGGGGAAGAACCAACACACTTTTGGGATTCTTTTGCTAACCTGTTACCTTTAATGGATAAATCTAACAGTAAAATCGATCTTGGGGAATCAAAAGTTAAGCCTTATCTAGGCGTAAGGAAAGTTGTTTCCTATGATGTGGATTTTGAAATTTTCCAGAAGGCTATTACTGGTGGTTTTGTTCCTCCATTTCCTTCATCTGAGAACGAGCATGAAACCCATCTCCCTGTTAGAGAAAGCAGTTGGAGTATGCTTAGGCGTAAGTTTGCCTCTGGGAATATGAAAGAGTTTGTATCAGCTCCTCGAAAATCTCTCTCTAGGGTCTATTCAGACTCGTTGATGATGGTGCATTTGTCTGCAAAATCTTCATCACCTTCGGCATTTTCTTTGTCTTCATCATCTTCTTCACCTATCTATCTTTCTCCAGACTCCCTCTCTTCTGATTCAAGTTCAAGTTCCAAGTATTTTTCAGAATCCTCTTTAGATTCTCCATCTGCTTCTTCACCTTCAGTTCCAGTTTCTTCATCTCTGTCTAGTTTTTCTAACATGTCTCTTATCTCATCCAAAAATTCCTTAGAATTTGTGCCCAATGGTCCAGAAATTCGTGATGCAGTCCCTTTGGAATCAAGTTCTAGCTCATTTTCATTCCCATCCAAAAAGTTCTCACCTTCTCTTGCAGAACGCCGAGGTAGTGCAAAATCTCTGACATTGCCTACAATGCCTAGTAAAATCAGAGCAACAAATAGTGCCTCAAGGTTTCTTGCCACTCAAGAGGATGTTAAGAGGAAAAACAAGATTTCTTGCTCTCTTAATGTATCAATTAATATGAAAAATAGCTCAGAGCCTATAGATAGGGTTGAAAATGAACAGACAAGTTCTGCTCAGAATTTCAAGAATATTGAAAGTGGAATGGATGCAAGGGTAGGTAGTGTGGCCTCGTGTCAGCAGGAAACTAAAGTTGCTAGACAATCTGCCTGTTCATGGAAAAGCTATCCCAAACTTTTTGAAGAAGGCATGGTATCCACTGTGTCAAATGGGATAAAAGATGATGAGTTTGTCCAACCTATGGTATACTGTTGGCCGGAGTTAGAAAAGATCGCAGCTTTTGACACAAGTTACCTCAATTCTAAAGCTGCTGTAGTGATTTTCTCTCCAAGTAGGTATTTAGGCAAGAAGGATGACATGATGCTGTATATTTGGGTAGGAAGTTCTTTTGATCATGATTTATCTCGGGTTCAAGTAAAGAGGGATAAAGACTTGGTTGATTTAGAAAAGATAGACTGGGTTAAAGTTGGTCAATATGTACTTACTGAAATAGGTCTGCCAGAAAATACAGAAATTAAGGTACTTTACTTCGGACCTTATTTTTTATTTTATTTTTTTTTAACTTTTGCTGCATAGAAAACGACAGTTATTAGGCTAGGAAGGAGGAAAAACAATATTTTTTATTGCCCTAAATCTTCAAATGCCAAAACTTCTAAACTTCATGGGTGTGGTGCATGTGTGTTGTTTCCTGCTCAATTAAACGTTTCCCAACTGAAGGTTTTTAATTTCTTTTTTTACTTGAAAGAGTTTTATTTTTTCTAACATGGAGTTACCTTGTCCAATATCCAATAAAAAAAGTATGGAATGAGAGACTCACAATGAAAATATCTATAAGGATCGTCTACTGCTGTAATTCTATTCATTGACTTTTTTTCTCCCTAATTCATCCACAATATTGTTGTCTCTAATTCTTTAAAATATATTCTTCATGGAATTAGAAATGCTCTGGAGTTGTGCAAGGCACCCTCTAAATATAGTAGTGACAATGGATTGTTCTTAGTAGTTTACTTTTCTTCAACATGTTATAGATATATGCCTTTGTTCTTTGTGATTCCTTTCTCCATTATATAATGTATGTTTTGATCTTCCCTATAAACTTCTTGTGAAAACAGATAGTTAAAGAAGGTGAAGAAACAGAGGAATTTCTTGCACGATTGAGTCTGTTGTAGCCCCGCTGCTAATACACATTTCCTTGATCTGGTAACGAAGATTATTCGATTGTTGAGCTGGCTTAGCGAGCCATGCAAATTAGTCATGAAGATGAACTCCCCTTACGAAAATTAGTGAGGTAAGCATGCTGGACATTGTTTGACTATTTCGATTCTCTGCTGCTGCAATCCTAGCTTTGTTCTCACTTTTTCTTCTTTTACTGCTTTCTATATTTTTTAATGGCTTTCTATTGGGTCGAGCCACTTTAACGATGAGACCATCCAAAGTTAATTTTTGGAGGGTTGACCCAAACAAAAAAAGCCACGTAAATAATAAAACACTTAGAGGGAATGAGTTCAAGTCATGGTGACCACCTACCTAGAATGTAATATTCTATGAGTTTCCTTGCAACCAAATGTAGTAGGGTCACACAGTTGTCCCATCTCACGGATGTAGAAAAAAAAATCACATCAGTCTGTTGACAATGTCTCATGTATTATTGGTTTTCTCGACCAGTGAAGCGCACTGTTCCTACTTTCCAATGGTTTTAATGTTTGTGGAAGTTGAAGATCTGAACTCAAGCTTTTACATCTTTTTTCCAACTTGCTGTGGCGAAACAAAAATCTAATATAATCCTGCTAAGCCTTCGGTAGTTTAGTCGGACACAATCTGTCTTGGCTTTGTATTGTCATGTATCCATCGACTTTACAAAATAGGGCAACAAAAAACAAGCCAACAAAAGGGCCTCCACAATACACTATAGAAAAGTTGACATTGACAAGAAGGGACTCCATAGGGTAATAAAAAATTAAGGGAAAATCTTTCAAACAAGAATCATCAGAAGGGCCACCAAAAAAACTATATAAAAGTTACCAGTAGGAGAATCTCAAATTGTTGGTAATGCGTAATAGAAAATGAGGGAAAGACTTTGAAATAAGAAGTCCTATTCCAAATCTTTTCCTCTATCCTAAGTCACCCTAGAGTTTCCCTAGCCATATATGCCAACAAGTAGCGAAGAATTTGGCCACCTATCTAGAATAAATATTTCAATTTCATGTACTAGGCGGTTGTCCTATGAGATTAGCCGAGGTGCACACAAGATGTCCCGGACATTCACGAATATTAAAAAAAAAATCAATTTTATGAGTTTTCTGATAAGCTAATGGGTGGGTGCACCAAAACCGAGTCACGGTATTAAAAACCGGAAAAAAAAAGTAGAGAACACAATCTGCTGGAGTAATTTTTCTCTATTGCTAATGGGTGGGTGCACCAAAACCTCTTCCCCAGCCTGCTGTCTAGTATTTTTTTTCTTTGTATTATTCATTACCAGACATAAGCTTAAAGTTTTGGAGTAAATTATAAATACACCCAATTTGCCTGTTCATTTCCTGCTTTCATTGGATTGGTAGTTTTTGTTTACTGTCTATGGAAAATCAGAGAGGAAGTTTGGCTTGCAGTTGAATTAGATCATCTCATCCTATTTTGTTGCCTTCTGATTCCATGAAAAGCCGACTTCTGATTGATTTTTCAACATTGGTTGCTTTGCTTTGTTTGCAGGAGACGCTTGAAAATCCAAGTCGTTTTATAGCAAGTCTTAACAAGTTGTACAGAGCTGTAACACCCCACCACGTAATTCAAATTTGATATTGTAAACAATTTGCTGGAAGGCCCTTGCCTAACATATGTTATATTGACTTTTGGCTTCTTAATAGGATCAATCTTTCTTTAACTCCTCTTGGGTTCCATTTCTTTTCTCACAATCTGAAGCTATATGGAAAGATAGAAAAAATGATGTCCATGAATGGCGAAACCGAAACCCGACAATTGGGTACCGAGGATCACATCGAATCCTATTTATTTCCGAGAATGAAACACGATATAAGTTGTAGCTTCAATGGTTATATCTTTTATCTTTTGATGTGAACAAGAAGTTGAAGATTTTGTCCAGCAAGAGATGGTGGGTTGCTAGGAAAATGTTGTGCCATTGTCGAAAAATTACAAGACATACTCATTATTCATTGCAAATTCTAGTCAAAACCAGAATACTAGGGCCGCCCAAGTTTGCAGGCTGCAATAATTCTCGAGTTTACTAAACATTGAATTCTAAAACTTAGAAAAATCAGTTTGATATAAATGTAATAATAAATAATGTCTCCAACTCCCACCACCACAGGTTGGCTTTTGGAAATTTGTGGTCGGTTTTGTTTTGTTGGCGCATTTATCAGTAAATTGACGTTCCCACTTCCCATCTTCTTTGGTTGGTGTAATGATCTTTATTTTATTATTTTATTTTGGGAAAATTTGAAGGAGGACTGAGAATAAAAAATTGAATTGGAAAATAGCTAAAAAGTTTCATATTTCCATCGACTACCACAATTCTAGGGAATAAAGTTGACAATTTTCATTTCGATTATACTTCTGGTATATACGCTTATTTACGGACAACCCACATAACTAATTTATTTATTTATTTTATTTGTTTTAGTTTTTAACAACCAGATTTATGTGTTTGAAGAAACACTCTAATAACCAGATTCGAGTTTTGAAGAAAACAAAAAATCTCAACAACTTAGAAAAAAACAAACAAATTCACTACGAGAGTTGAGGGAGACGAAAATCTTTATTCACTTCGAAAATACGTCATAGAAGGTTGTGGGAGTCAAAATTTTCAGCCTAATTCAAGCGTTCAACGATGTAAAAAGTTGAGGTAGATAATTTTTTTTTTCAAGGTAGAGGGTTTCAAAGTTGAGAACCGATGACTCTTTCAAATCGATTTGGAAGATGAAAGATTTGCAAATCTCCTAATTCAATATTGCAGGTAATGTTGAACGTTTTCCCGGTAAACTCAACATGCATACCAATTTTAATTTTTTTTAGTATCATTTGTCCAATGCTCACAGATTAATGGTTTATGGTGTATATACACGCATATACTTCATATGATATATTTACATGTACATTGTTATAGATGTAACTACAAATATATACTCACACTAGAAGTTATCGAGGACACCAATTTTTATAATTTTTTTACAACCGTCTATGAACATTTTAAATTTTGTAGTATCATTATTCAATGCTCACAGAGTAATGATTTATGGTGTATATACACGCATGTACTTCATATGATATACTTGCATGCACGTTGTTATAGATGTAACTACGAATATATACTCACACTAGAATTTATCGAGGGTGTCATTTTTTATAATTTTCTTACAACCGTCTATGACTATTTTAGTTTTTATAAACATCAATATGCTGGAAATTTAATTGCTTATATAATTTTCTTACGTACAACCTATGTTATACTACGTTGACCAATTAATGACTTAGGTATATATACACATATACTCCATATGGTATACTTATATGTACATGTAACTTCAAATATATACGCCAAAGCGAGCATAACTCAACTGACATATGTATGATTTGATAACCAAGAGGTTTGTGGTTCGAATCCCCCCACCCCCAATGTACTCAAACAAAAAAAAAAAAAAACTTCGAATATATACCCACATTAGAAATTATCGAGAGCATCGTTATTATCATTTTTTTCACAGTCCATAAAAATTTTAGTTATCATTCTCTCTAAATACACCTCCCTTGAGTTTGATTTCAACATTGTTTCGTCCAAATATATTGTAAATATTATTCTAAATATAGAAGTTAGCTATTTTTCAACAATTTAATCGGGTTAGCTATTTTTCAATTTACACTTCTCCATTTCAGTTATTACTCTAGTTGACCCTTTTATTTTTAGGGGAAACCAGAAGAATGTCTAAAATAAAACAAGCCAACATGAAAAATGTTCAATTACTTTTTTTCTTTTGAATTATGTCTAAAACCTATATTTAGTAAGAGAATTTACAACCAAATGGACAAGTTTACCCTTCCACAATTTCTCCTAATTTTGAGAATGAAAAATATAATATTTAAAAATATAAAATGTTGGGAAGAGAGAGAAAATAGTTTTGGACGTGGATTTAATAGAGAGGAGACGTTAAAAATGATAAAAGACACTTATCCCATGAGAGTTACATGGTTATACCTCTCGCCCCAAATAATTTAGAAATGGGTCTATATACCTGAGGAAGTAATACAACCACAACGAATCCATCAGTGGCGGTCGATGTATGCGTACCTGCACACAAAGTAAAAAGAATCCCAACAGTGGCGGTGTGTGCATGCCTCCACACAGAGTAAAAAAAAAGACATACACAAGACTGAGGGACCGGATATGTATACCCAGAGGAAGTGATACAACTAACGAAGAATCCATCACTGGAGGTGTGTGCATAACTGCACACAAAGCAATAAAGAGGTAGGCGGTTGGTCGACTAACAACTTAAAAGAGGGAATGCTGGTTTTTTAAATTCGTGAACGTGAATAATTCGAAATAATATCATTTATGGCTTCGAGGGGAAAAAACTATAACACGCAACCGAAAAGGAATTGCTTCTCAGAATTTGTGACCAGATATGTATACCCTGAGGAAGTTATACAGCCAACGAATAAACCATCACTGGAGGTGTGGCACGCAGAGTAATAAAGAGCTAGGCATCGGTCGACCAACAACTTCTAACCTGCAACACAGAGTAATAAAAGAGGGAATGCTATTTTTTAAAATTAGTTAACGATTCCCTATAATTCGAAATGATATAAATTATGGGTTGAAGAGACAAACCTGCAACACGCAACCTAAAATAATTTTCTCCTCAGAAATTGTGTGTTGAGTAGGTGATTAGGAAGGGTTTTTGGCATTTGATTCGGCACACATTCTTCACCGAAAAACCCATACAAAGAAGCGGCTTACATGCATTCCATTCGACCTAGAGACAGAAGGAATCCTTCCTCGGAAACGCATAGAAGTGGCTTACATGCATTACCTTTTTCGACATCCTTCACCGTAAACACCACGCATTCGACGACAAAGTTCGACCTAGAGTCTTACCGGCAGATTTACTTAATTTGGTAAGCATTTCTCTCTCTCGCAATTCTTTTTCATCTCCGTTTTTCGAACGAACAACTAAAATGGTAATGTTAGTTTAGGTAGGGAGTTTCGGGTTAGTAATCTAGGGTTTTACCTTGCGGTAGCTGGACATTTATTTTTGAAACATGTGATTTGTTTGAATTAAAAGTGCACGGTTAGCTCCAAGATTTCTTAAAATTTGAATAATAGGTGGTGATACTCTTTTTTGAAGGATTCAGTTGAACTCCCAGATTATAAAGAATATACGGTTATAGGTGATGTACACGTTGTTAAATATAACAACTACGTATTTGTTGGAATATGACATTTATAATATAACCGTATAAAAATATGGTAAAAGAAGAGAGAAGAGCAAGTGCTAGAATTCAAGCGGCTGGGGGTTGTCGTAGTAAGAAACATAAGAAGCAAATTGAACCAATTTCGGTAGACAGCAACAAGGAGGTAATATGAATTATGTAGATTACTTAAGGTCATAGTTGGTAATGTATACTGACTTTTAGTTTGTATGTATACAGACCCCACAGTCAAGGAGAGAGGTGATTCAAGCAAAAGACAGGGGCGTTATGAAGACAAAAATGGTGAAGAGGAAAATGGCAGTGGAAAAAAAAACAAAAGGTTGAAGATTCAGATTCTGAAAAATGTTAGACTTTCCCTAATTGTAGGGGTATTTGTTCTTTAACAGTATAATTTTGACCGATATCTCCTAATTTGTAGGGTGGGGAGTGTATTGGTTGATCCCTATTTTTAGGGAAACATTCACAAATTAAATGGAGCTCGTAATTACACACGGCAAACTCCAACTGTATACCTCTATCGAATGTATGTGTGACGCAATGACTGTATATCTCCACGGGTGTGTCAAAGCGTATGCCCCGACAAAGGGTGTGTATGTCGGATGTACCCACAGAACCACATAGAGATACATAATAACAAACATTAGTTAACGGAAAAAAATTGGTTTCTTTTAGCGTCAAATCATCCACCTCACCAAATAAACTATTTTTTTTTTTTTTTTTTTGAAAAGTCACCAAATAAACTATTAAAACTAATTAAATTTTAAAATAAAATAAACTAATTTCAAAACTAGTATTTTTAAAAGAAGGGAATCCTAAAAGGGCGTAAGGAAGAACCAACACAAAAAGATGCTCCTAAAAAATCTCTAGACATACGTTACAAACTAAACACGTATTTAAACATTTTCATTCTTCACTCGTATTTACATTTTCATTCTTCTGGTTTCCTTATTTTTAAATCTTCTAACCAAATCATTCTCTTCATTATCTGCTTCCAAAGTAGGGACGGGGCTGATTGTACGTAAATGAAATTGGGAAATTGTGATGTATGTTTGTATGTCTAGAATAAATAAGTTTAAATGTAAAATGTCTAAAAGTTTAATCTATTTGTACTTCATGGCTAGAGTGATTGTAGGGAGGGTGGAAAATTGTGTGTGCCAAATATACCACTTAAGAAAAATTAAAAAGATTTAAGGGACAATGATTTTGGTTAAGGCCCCGTTAAATCCAGGATGCTATATTTATTCGTATATACGATCTTTATTTCATTGGGCATCCCACACATTTTGAGATGTAAACACTTTGTTTCGGTGCCGGCGAGAGAATACCTAAAAAGCTACGACGTTGATGTATAAATTTCAAGAAAGAATGCTGAGCACATAGCTCGTGCATATGGTTTAGACGACAGCAAGGGCATGAATCGCTCAACCGAACAAACCAAGAACACAACAGAGAATGAATTGAAGTTGTAGAGGTGAAAGTCTGTTTAGGCGGATATGGAGAGCTGAAATCGGTTGCCATGAAGGTATTCAAGGAAGACGTTAGGCCGCAACCCTTAGTTGGAAGGGTAGATATTTTCGAATCCCAAAAGTATCACAATGAGAGGGTTTCTTCTTACTTGATTTAACCACTTTTCCTCGACTTAATCAACATGCAACAACCAAAATTTGATGGCCCTATCACTCTAACATCGATGGTGGTTGACAAACATTTGGAAATTGGTATGAGTTTAGGGTATATACACTAATATACATGATGGGTAGACCTTGTCGTGATTGATAATAATCTTGTGTACATGTATACACCTTCATTCTATACCATTTTCAATCAGTTCGCTTAACTCCACAATATAAGTATAACCATGTAAATATTGTTCATTAGATATCAATTAGTTCAATTTAACGTGTATGTTATCTTTTCATCGGTTAGTATATCAGGGGAGTAATTTAGTCCTCCCACAATTAAAGTCTCTAACTAAAAATATAATTTAGCCATTTTTCGAAACACAAAGCTGTTTTGACATTTTTGAAGCTTTCCTATTTATTTGTAGACATTTCTCTAGTTGTCTGGTTGACCCAATGGAATTTGTTCTCATCAAAGTCTAATTTTAAGATAATATCTTTTCAAATAGCCAAAGCAATTGAAAACCTAGTAAAATTAACTCGTCCATGTTCCTTTATATTTTAAAGTGTTACATTTTTATCATTTCGCAAAATGCCAAATTTGAGAAATTTTGTTTTCGTTTCATCGACCTGTATCTTAACCAATTTTTTTTTTTTTTTTTTTGACAACGTATCATAACCAAATTGAGCTAGGATCAAGTTGACAAAAAAAAAAATATATTTAATTAAAATGAGTGGTTAAAAAAGATTTAAATTTGTAAATTATTAAAGGCGTCGTATATCTCGACGTCTACCTTTATCAACACCGTGAATCTCAGAGTATATGGTTGTATATACTCTATATATCTCGGTATTGTATAAAGTTTTGTAGAATGATACTCTTATATTTTTTTGTCATTGATAACGGACAAAGTCATGCATATTTATACAACTTTAATGAGCTAAATCAAGGAAACAGAATAAACTAAATATAACAAGTAAATCTTGTAGAGTATATACAACCCTATACTCCGAGATTCACGGAAACAGAATAAGCTAAATATAGCAAATCAATCTCTGACTACAGAGTATATACGACCATATACTCTGAGATTCACGGTGTTGATAAAGGTAGACGCCGAAACGGTGTTGATAAAGGTAGACGTCGAATAAGCTAAATATAGAAAATAAATATCTTACTGCAGAGTATTTACGATCATATACTGTGAGATTCACGGTGTTGATAAAGGTAGACGCCGAAACGATGTTGATAAAGCTAGACGCCGAGATATATGGAGTATATACAATCATATACTCCGAGATTCACGGTGTTAATAAAGGTAGACGCCGAGATATACGACACCTTTAATATAAACAAACAACCAATGATGAAATAGTAGCTACTAACATTGCATTGGTGTCTTTTAACTCTTGAACTATCTAAACAACCAATAATGAAATAACAATGTTTTATATGGATCTCTTCCCTCTTATTTATTGTATAATATTGTAAGATTTTTTTTTTTTTTTTTAAAGGAAGTTTCTACCTATCACAATTTTAAGATCAGCAGTCATTAAATTTGAAGAAATCTACAACTACACTTTTACGGCTGGAATGAAACTTGATCGTGATGTGGGATGAACATGGTAGGTTAGTTCATTTTTTTTTTCTTTTCTTTTTTGAAAAAAGGTTAGTTTGTTTTATATTTAGTCTAGAAGATTAAGAATTTAAATGTTTTTTCAAGAAAAATGAAAATCATGGTAAAACTTTGAGAGAAAATAAACACAATTTTCAAAAATAAAAAAAACAAAAACTAAATGATTAATTTGCGGTCAATTTACCTTTTCTTTTAATTTTGAAATCAACAACTTCATTAATGAGAATCAAACTTGTCACTAGGGCTACAAACAGAGTTAGAAAAATCACCCACCAGACATGTTAAGTCAAGTGAGAAAAGAATTCAGCAACAAGGAAAAGATCCCTTTGATGTGAAAGCTTGACGAGCGAGTTCATGCGTCAGCGACCTCTGGGGAGAAATATGAACTCAATCTGCTGGAACAACATAGATATGGATTGAATATCTTCAATCCAAAACTTGAACTTCGTTGATCGACGACCCCTTCCCCTCTTAGTATCTGAACAACGACAAACGAATTAGATGAAACCACTACTTTAGAGATCTCCAATCTTTTGGCCAATCTCATGCCTTCCACAAATCGGAGAGTAGGCGTTTGAATGGTGAACATGTCTTGCTGCTAAAATATATCTCCTTTAGAATCATGCAACACAGGGCTCCAACCCAGATCCGATCACCCCCTCCTTACAGGTCTCATCAACAAAGAGTTGGGCACACCCCTTTGGATGATTCGCCATAGCCAAACTTTGAATCAGACCAATGCTAGGGGGATTTCGATTACGATTAAGAAACTCATCCAGGTACACTTTCTGATCCACTCAACTTTGGAACCAACATTCGAAATGTGGTCGTTATGATAAACTGTGTTGTGGTCATTCCAAACAGTCAAGACAGTAATGTACGACATCTCAAACTAAGATAGGATGATCAATCATAGTTAAATGTCCGGGAAGCTCTCATGCCTAAGCTTAGAAGGAAAAAAGGCAAACACTAAACCTCAATTTATCCTAATCTGTCTTCCACATCATAATAGCAAAAATATCTCAACTTATTATGTCACAAAAAGATAAAACTAGAAAACAATAAAATTTAACTTGATGTAAGTTGACGATTCATTTCAATTAGTAAAAATAACATTTTTTTTTTTTTTTTTTTTTTGGGTAATTCTTAAAGGGGTGCAACACGAGGACTTCCCAAGTGGTCACCCAACTTAGTACTACTCTCGCCCAAGCACGCTTAACTGCGGAGTTCTGATGGGATCCGGTGCATTAGTGCTGGTATGATCGCACCCAGTAAAAATAACATTTTGAAATTTATAAACTAAATAATGGAAATTAAACTGAAAACTGAAGGATTTAAAAAGGGTATTTCCCCTATTTAATGATATTAATTACTCTCATTTCCAAGAAAAAAAATAAATAATGAAGGGTGGCCATGCATGATACCGCTATCTCCACCCATATTCAGATTCTCTGTAATCGAAGCGTCAAAAAAAAAAAAAAAAGTACAAAAATGGAAGAGAAGCGAGTGGAAAAAGATAGTAAAAAATAGAAGAGAAAAATCATGTCGACCCAAACTCAAACCCAAAACAAAACCCAAAGCGCAGTGAGATTGAAGCTTGTGATTGACAAAAAGCGGAAAAAGATTCTATATGGTGAAGCCGACAAGAAATTCGTCGACTTTCTCTTCACAATACTCGCCCTTCCCGTCGGAACTGTGGTCAAGCTTCTCTCCACCACCGCCGAAGACATTCCCAATAAGCTTGGTTCCCTTGCAAGTCTCTACAGCAGCGTGGAGAGCTTGAGCATGGACGATTTTGAGGCAAGCCACCACAAAGACGGCCTCTTAATGCCCGAGCTCCCAGCAACCACGGCTGATTCCCACATCGGAAGTCTCTTGCAAATCAAATCTTCTTTACCACCAAAGACCAAGTATTACACATGCACTATTAGTACGGAATGTCGTTATAATTTTAGTGCTCACTATGGCGAAACATGTCCCATATGCTTCAATGCCATGGTCAGGGAAGTAACTTATCTTTACCGAGCTGGTGAAGTAAGGCCGGTTGTGGGTGGTTATGTGAAAGGGGGGACGGCTACGTATATGGTGATGGATGATCTCTCTGTCAAACCCATGTCTTGTTCCTCCATGTTTTTCCTTTCTCTTTTGAATGACTTGAAGGTGGAGAGTGTTGAGCAGGTTGACGAAAAGCTTATTTATTTGAACGTCGAAGACGTATGAATGCCATTTCTTTCTTTCTTTCTTTCTTTCTTCTTTTGACGTATTGATTCAACTTTTTTTGTTTGAGTTTGTTTGGTGATGCTTTAAATGTTGGGTTTTGTTTGTAGGGTGTGAATCTGTTAAGGGCTTCTCTTCACTCATCCACTGTCCTCACCGATTTGTTTCTTCCCAGGATCGACTTCTCTCCCTATTATTCTGGTATTCCGCTTTGTCTCATATCTTAAGCTGAAAAATTATTCAATGAGCTAGGTTGCTGTTAATAACCATTGGATTTAGATTGAGACTTGGGTTATTTAGGTGAGGGTGTAGATTTTAAAACAAATTATAAAAAAGGGGTTGTTATCAAACTATTTAGAAGAAAGGGGTTGTTTTTTTTTACATTGCCCAAACGACGTCAATACGACGTTTGGAATTCGTCAAATATTTTGGGGAAGCGTACTTTTCCCACTGGGGTGCGCGTCTTGAAGCTGCGTAGTCCATAAAAGACAAAAAAACAACCCCTTTCTTCTAAATAGTTTGATAACAACCCGTTTTTTATAATTTGTTTTAAAAACTACACCCCTCACCTAAATAACCCGAGACTTGTATATGCATTTAATAACAAGACATAAATTTAATTAATTAAAATATGAGATTATTATAAAGAATAACCTCTTTACCAAATAATTTATCATCCTTACCAAACAATTTATTTTTGCAATTATCAATTTTAGGTGCAGTCCTGGCCAGGATCGTGCTATATTTTTTTTTTAAAAAACTTCAAATTTGAGTATCTTTATAGAGAAATATTTCTTAAAACAATGTCGAAAATATTTGGGTTAACATCAATAAGTAATATTTCATACGTATTTTCGTTATAAAATATTCTTCAAAAACAACAATGAGAATTTTTAAGGACGATCAAGAGGATATGAATTTAACAAGGTCTGACCAAGATTTGCAACGAGATTTCTATTTAAAAAAACAAAAATTGATTAAAAAAAATGATCTTGTGATCTGATGGATTATAACTTAGATTTATTTTTGATGGTACTTCGAAGATACCCTAAATATTTTTGACATTATTTTAAGAAATATTTCTCAATAAATTTTGTCGACTTAAACTTATAAAATTAAGAAAAAGAAAAAAAATTGCAATGTCAATCCTGGGATGGTTATTGCAATCCTGGTCAATTATTATTTTATTTTATTTTAAAAAAAAATTGAAAATATGGAGACACCAAATGATATATTATTAGCTAGTCAACTGACCTTTTGGTTGTAAACACATACATATACCCCTGAGCCAGACTCGCTTTGACCTAGTCAACAAGTTCTTTTGTAACTACTGTCCCATAAAATTTATTAATCTGGTTTAGACTTTAGACAACATATTCAAGATTAGTCTCAACATGGGTATTGTTGTATTTTCTTTAAAAAAATCACATTTTCATGATAACACACATTCATTTCATACATTTAATATATAATTAATGATATGTCATTCCAACGAGAGCATAATTCAATTGACATGATGTATGGATTAGACTATGCAGTCCTATGTTCAATCTCCACCCCATATTTTGTCAAAAACAAATGATATGATATGTCACTAAATTAAATTAGTCACAAAACTAAACATCACATATTGTATTGTGAAAATCACTAAACAGCTTGTTCACATGCCATGCTACTAATACAACATTGTCTGCATAATTTTATTTATAGCCATTTTATGCTAATATCTTTGGTGTTTTTAGAGCAAATTATGGCTCATATATATATATATATATATATATTTATTTTGTAGGAACAGAGATAAAGAAAGAGTGTATGGAGGACAAAAATTGAAGAAAAGACGATGGCGAATCCATGCCTAAGTCAAAGGTAGCAGAAGACGAGGCTGGCTCTGCGGGTATTAGTTCGACGAGTGCAAAATTTCCTTTTGCTTTTTTCCTTTCCAACAACAAGTCTTGTTGAATTTTTAGTTTTTGTGGATGGTTGATGGATCTTGGGTTATTGCCAAAAATGGTTTATTTGAGTTTTTATTTATCAAGAATAACTTTGTTTTGATTCACTTTTTTTTAGCCTCTCCTACACCGGGATTGTCAATTTTTTTTTAATTCTCTCTAATTTTAAAGAAGTGACAATTTTGGTTCTCAATCCTGACCCGATTCTATTGATTCTAAGTTTTGGGGTTGAAAAAGCTCGTCGATTCTCCCATTCGTTCTTTTTATCTTGGACATCTCACTTGGAATGCTATGTATTCTTCCCTTTTGTTAGCTGCTCTTCGATCAACTTGATATGCCAGATCCAACCTCAACGAAAGAGTTTAAGTCATTTTGAAGAAAAGTTTTTTATAAGAGTAGGGGCGGATAACTTGACACCTGGAGATATAGGCGTAGCGCAGGGCAGTCTTGATGAGATAAGAATTCCATTTTTTAGTATACTTTGTTTGGGTTAGGCGAAGTTCAGAGGTGGAGCGAGATACCTCCATGCCGAAAAAGTAATACCGGGAATGAAAGAGACAAATTGGTTGTCAAGCTCCTTAATGAAATCGAACGAGCGTTTTCCTTTCTTCTATTATTAGAGTGGGGTGATTGGTTCCTTCGACAAGGGATTCTACCAAGATATGCTAAAAAGGAAGTGGGATGTTATTTTTGATAAATAAACCCCAAATGGTCTGTTTTTGACAATATAACCCATGGATCTTGTTAATTCTTATTTCAGCATGATTTTAAATTTTAATAGATTCCCCCTTAATTCTGAATTTAAGCTAAACTTAATTTTAGACCTAAGACTTGATACATAAATATATATATATATTTTTTTTGTTGAGTTCAACCATAAATGGTAATCTAATAAATTTTAAGTTCATCCAGATTACCATTAATTTTAAGACCAAGAGGCTATGTTTTGAATTCCATATTATTGTACTGAAAAAACATAAAGGAAAAAGGAAAAAAAAATGTGGAGAGAAATAAGGAGAAAAAAAGAAGGAAGAAACCCATTAATTTCAATGGTTTTCTTAGAAAAAAAGAAGGAAGAAACCCAATAATGGGTTTCTTAGGGCCCGTTTGATAACGTTCCCGTTTCTTGTTCCCTGTTTCCTGTTTCTTGTTCCCTGTTTCTTGATCCTTGTTTTTTGAGAATTAGAAACAGGAACATGTTTGATAACTACTCTTGTTTCTTGTTTCTTGAAAAAAAGAAACAGAAACAGAAACTTGTTTGATAACGTTTCTTGTTTCTTGTTTCTTGTTTCTTGAAAAAAGAAAAAAAATAGATTGATAATTATTTTCTGTTAATTGTTTCTTTTCTTTTTTTTTTTTTTTTTTTTTTTATGTTTTTTTCTTTTTTATAGTTTAAATATAATTTAGTATACATAATATAAAAAAATATAACATGCATTAAAATATTTTATATATATATATATATATATAAACTATCCAAAGTTTACATAATCGAATACAAATAAGTCTCGATGTAAAATTAAAAACAACCATAAAATTGTATTTATAATTCAAATGTTACCCAAATTTGACGTGGTATATATTTTTGTGTGTTAATCGGTAAGGAGACATTTATTTAAGGATAAGGAATTGAGCCTTCTACACACCAAAACAACATTCAATAACATTTTGGAGTGAGAAATGTCGGTAGTTAAACATTTATGGATGATGTCTCTTTTCTCTAAAATCTCGAAGTCATTGTCAATTTGTCTTTATTTGTTATGAACCGTGTTTTAAATTTTCGTCGACGTGTATACATCTTCATCCGATATTTTCATGTGTCAATGAACTTAATATCGACATGAGAGGTGAATTGACATTTCAATTATATTTTAGATAAATTGACGTTATATAACTAAAATATAATTATTGTGAATCTAATATTTAATAGTAAGAAAATTAAAATTATTTAAAAACCGTGAAATGCTTATTTGCAAAGTTTGAAATGTGGATGTTTATGGAAATATCGATAAACTTTATCAAACGGGTCCTAAACTTTTTGTTATAGAGTTATATCTATACTTGTTTTTTATTTTCAACGTCTCAATTTTATGGAAATGTTGATAAAAAAAATGTCGATGTGGATAGATGTTTATGAATATATATATACTTAAATTAATAAATAAACATTTTAACGTAGCTAGATAGGATAAAAGACTAATTATTAATATTAGGTTCACATTACTATTAATATATTCTCAAACAAAACAAAAATAAAAAGTGGCAAAATTCAAATAATATATAAAAAAAATACTGCAAAATTAAGAGGAAGAAAAGATAAAAAAAAAAAAAAAAACAAAAGTGACAAGACTAGGATTTGAACCCAAGACCTTGAATATAAGAGGCTTAATTAAGCATACCTCTAGCCAACAAATCAACCACACTTTTTTAGATTAAATGGGAACTGAAATTTATAAATGGGAACGGAACAGAAGAAACAACTTTTTGGTGTTTCTCAATTTTTGTCAATTTTTTAGAAACGTTTCTCAAAATTTAGAAACAAGAAATGGGAACAGTTATCAAACAAGTCTGTTTCTTAAAAAAAGAGAAACATGAACAAGAAACAGGAAACGGGAACGTTATCAAACGGGCCCTTAGAAACCCATTATTCAACCTCAAATTTCCATGATTTGCACTTTGCAGTATTTTCACAAGCAAGGAAAGACACCCATAAAAACCCTCACTTAAAACCCATTAATTTCAATGGTTTTCTTAGAAAAACTTACAAAGTTAGAACTCTTTAATAGAGAAGGTCTAAGGTACACGCACTGTTCTGAATGAGGGGCAAATTTGTGTTGCTGGTAAGGTCTTAAGTTAGGGTAACAAACACACCCAAATACCCGAAGATCATGAACATTCAGTTGTCGATCGAGCAATACACATCAATCGGAGATCGATTCTTGAGAGTTGGAGATGGTAGCCCATTGATAAGAAGTACGGCGGTTTGAAAAGAGAACCACCAGAACTTCAATGGCATAGAAGCTTGGGCAAGAAGGGTGAGTCCTGTCTCAACAACATGTCTATGCTTTCGTTCAGCCCTCCCATTTTGTGCTGAGGTGTATGGGCATGAGAACCTTGTGACTATCCCAAGTTGACGACAAATCTGAGCGACAGGTTTAAACTCACCCCCACCATCCATCTGAACTGCTTTGATTGTGGTGTTGAATTGAGTCTGCACGAATTTTTGAAACTCTTGAAATGCTAGGAGAGCATCACTCTTCTGTTTGAGAGAGAATAACCACGTAAAGCGACTGAAGTCATCAACAAAGATTATGTAGTAGCGATATCCATCAGAAGATAGTACAGGGGTCGGTCCCCATAAATCCGTATGAACAAGGTTAAACTTAGCTGTGACATGAGATTGAGACAGAGAGAAGGGAAGAGCATGTATTTTCCCAAACTGACAGGCTTCACAAAAAGGGGTATCCTCATTTACTAATAATTTCAGATTACATTTGCTAATGACTTTGTTTAAAATTTGAACAGATGGATGACCAAGACGCTTATGAAGGAGCGCCTTGGTGACCACTACATTTGCTTGAGGAGAATAAACAGCAGTAGAATAGACAGAGGGTGATAGTGTCTTGGATGAATGGGCAGCTCTACACCTGATTGAGTTAGGAGTAGCACCACTAGCATTATTTATGGACGATCCAGCTGAAGCAACATGATATAAACCATCTTTAAGAGCTCCCCTCAGCAGCTCCACCCCCGTACATTTGTCCTTAACCACACAGAAGTTAGGATGAAATTCAATAAACACATCATTGTCTTGAGCTAGCTTAGATACACTGATGAGATTCTTGGCAATAGTGGGAACACATAAAACATTTTGTAATTTCAGAGAGCCAAAGTGAGAACCAATAGAGGAATTTCCCAAATGAGATATACCACACTCTCATTCAGCATACCAGCTTGGATCAACCACACTCTCTGGTGTAGCCGAGGCAGAGTTTGCAACTAGAGCAGATGGATTGGGCCTGAACATTTGGTTGACAGGAGGAGCTGAAGCATTGTGGTTCTGATGATACCGATTCTCTCTTTGATGTGTGTTGTGGGGGTTGTTGACTTCAGGGAGAAATCGTGAGAAGCATATGGCAGCTGTGTGTCCATGTTTTCCACAGACTTGGCACTGAGATTGGCGACCATTTGAGCCACTGTTCCATCGGCCACGCCCTCGGCCTCTCCTGCCTCCTCGACTGCTTGAACTTGCAGCATTATGATTTGGTTGAGACTGAAGAGAAGGACGGTGAGGTGCTTGACTGAAGTTGCTCTGACTAAAACTGCTCTGTCCTCAACTTTGGGCCATATGAACAGAGGGAGAGCCATTGGTCAGAGATAGACCAGTAACACCAGACTTTAGCGCCATCTGATACTCTAATCGCTTCTCATACGAAAGGAGGTCAGCTTGCATTTCTGTCCAACTAACGTGTGGCTTGCCTTGAATCATCACAACCACTGGATTGTAATCCTCATCCAAGCCAGAAATAACCTGAGATATGAGATCATTGTGGGAAACGGGACTTCCAGGAAGAGTTAGTCCATCAGATAGTTTTTTCATGGAAATGAGATACTCACCCATTTTGGATGCACCTTTGCGAGTTTGCTGGAACAAATGTTTGAGGTAATCAACTTCTGCCCTTGATTGTACTCCAAACAAATCGTTTACTGCTTCCCAAAGATCTTTGGAGGTGTAAAACCCCATTACTTGCATTGCAATCTCAGGTGACATGGAGTTATAAAACCAACCCAGTAGAAGTTGATCGATAGTCACCCATATGGTGAACTCAGGATTGACTTCCTTTTTTGAGGTAAGAGGCAGGACAGGACATACTTTTTCAGTAAAGCTCCTGATTCTTCTACTGGTGCAACAATATTAGGAATGATGATGTATTGCTCTGGACAAAGATCAGTCCCTGTTAGGTGACCTTCCAGCTGATAACTTCTAAGAATTGGCCAAGCAAGATTCTGCCATAAGAGGAAGTTGTTCCTTTCCAGCTTAATAGAGGTGATCTGATTCAAAAGTTGATTTAGGGGTGGCCCTGAATATCCCCCATTGTTTGAGCTGGTTGTTGACAAAAAAGAAGGGAATGATTGATTGGCGTTTGCCATTTTTCTGGTGCTCTGATACCAAGTTGAATAATGAAGAAAATCAGAAAGAGTAGAGCAGAAGCTGAGGGATAAAACTCTCCTTATATTTATGTGTTGATATACAATAATTTCAAAATGAATACGGCTAGAGCTCCTAGCCTCTATTTATATACAATGTAAAGAATGAAGAATAAGGGCAAGGATACAAGAGTGGATAAAACCCTAGACACATGTCACACAAACAATGGCTAAGTACAAAACAGAAAAGTGAGAGAGAAATAAATCTAGAAACTTCCTCCACCTAGGACTCCATATCATTTAATGATTCATTTGGCTGATTGGGTTGACTGCCATGTAGACCTTCTCTATTACTCTTCACTCCTTAAGATCTTCCTGTTCCATTTCTCTCAATTGATTCTCCTTCCCAGAAATTTTACTTTCCATCAGATCTTCACTTCTCGAGCATTTCCTCTCTGCAAACCCTCTCCTTCCAAACTCTTTCTTTTTGGCCCAATTTTTCTAGGGAATTACAGAATCTGACCTCAAAGTAAAAGGTGTGTCAAAATTGACCTCAAATTGAAATTTTATATTTTTTTTTTAAATGATGTGAAATTCCTATTTTACCCACCATCTCCTCTCTCCTCTTCTGCGCATTTTCCTCATTCTCTTCCCTCTCTGCGCCTTTTCCTAATTTTCTTCTCTCCTCTCTCCGAGAAAGATTCTCCACAAACTTTGCATCTTCCATTTCAGATAGTTAGACTCCTTCTTTTCGCTACGATAATGAGATTTGTTTACACGATCGTGTTATTTGAATAACACGATCATGTTGTAGCTTTTTTTTTAAAATTTATTATCGTGGGATTGAATTATGATATTGAATTACAATGATATTGAATTACACATATTGAATTACATAGATTTTTTTATTTTATTTAATCCTGAATTTTTTAAGAACGAAGATTTGTTGGTATTAAATCTGATTAAGAAAGATTTGATTTAAATTTTAAATCTGTAAAAAATTAGAAAATTGTTTGTTTGGTCATATTTGTTGGAGGGAGAAAAATTTTCATTCATAAACTTTGGAAAAAGTAGTAATAGAGGAGGGAAGGATGTATAACAAAGGAGAGATGAAAGATTTTTTTTGAAGCTAGGGGTAATTTTTTTTTTTCACAACAATCTAAAAATGAATAGTAATAACAGCGCAATTTGAAGTCAAGTTTGGCAAATTTTTTTTATTAGAGATTAGATTTTGCAATTCCCCAATTTTTCTGCTGGTTTACGAAATCTTCTCTATTCTTTTTAGTAACACTTCCCACATGTCAAAATCTCCAATCACCACACAAACACCTACAACCCACAAATTCTCTACCCAAACTTTTAATTCCCTACCCAAACCACTCCTTAGGTTTGAAAGTGATTATAAAATAGATTGTGGTATAATCTATTAAAATCACACATTCATTTCATACCATTTTAAAAATATGTTCCCTCTTAACTATTGGATTCTTTAGAGGGTCATTTGGCCCACGGAGGTGGGGAGTGTTTACTCCTCATTTGGCCCACAAAATTATTGAATTCAGATAAAAAATATTAACTCCTCAACCTTCAACAGTAACTATTATTGAACTCCTCATACTTCAACCATAATTACTATTGAACTCTCGAGATTTCAATAGTAATTACTATTGAAGTCTGTCTCATTTTTCAACGCACCACATTTGTCTCTCTTTCCTTCTCTGGTATTTTTAATTATTAAAAAAAAACGAAATTTAGACCACATGTGTTAAATGACTAAAAATGCAATTTAATCTATTTTTATTATTTTAAATATAAATGATGTTGTTCAATCAAAATTTGTACTTAAGCAACATTGAAGGTGCAATATTCCTACAATTGAGAGAAATAAAAACAACTTATTTGATCATTTAAATTAATGGATTAAAATCTTTAAAATTCACATGTAAATATTTAACATCTCTCTTCTATTTCAAAACTATCAAAATAAAATAAATAATCAATGAGAGTGATATTGAAAAAAAATGTGAAGTATTATGGCCAAATTTATTTTTGTTATCTTCAAAGAAATTTGTGAAAAATATATAAAATAAAAAACAAAAATCACATTCTTGAAATTTATTGGAAAAAGTTCTTAATAATGAAAATATGAAAAATTATAGAAAAAATTGTAAAAAAAAACAACTAAAATAAGTTGTCATTGCTGAGATGCTAGGTTCTGAATGCAATGAATTAAAATGAAATGACGAGTTTAAGTGGGTGAAAAGACGGAAAATGACGTGTTTGACACATGCGTCCAGGTAAAACTATACTTTGTGTTACTTCTTTTTTTTTCTTTAAAAAAATTTGTAAAATATATATACATACATTAATTAAAAAAAAATCTCAATTAAAAAAAAATCTCAATTTTAGAATTTAAACAACTCCAACTCCTTACAATTACTTTGAGTAGAATTAATTTCTTAACAAATTTTTAATTTTTAATTTTATCCTTTCTAAAATTAAGATTTATTTTATATATATGTAGTATGTTTTTTTTTTTTTTTATATATAGTATGTTTTTCAACCAACCAAATTGTATTTCATAGTTTTTTAAATTAATAAATAGAATGCAACTATTTTTTTTAAATAATAATTTATTGTTTTTTCTCTAAAATATAATTATACAAAAAAATTTAGTAGGTCTATTTTAGTTTTTATAGCTCAATTGTATACATTTACTAAATAGTGTAACTAATTTATTCAGGTCTAAACCTGAAATTTATCCAACACTAATCTCCGCAGTAACTAACTTATTCAAGTCTAAACCTGAAATTTATGAAACACTAATGTGCTCCACACAACAAGTGCGGCAATTGGTTTTTTTAATAGCCTATCTAACAACAATTATTTTAAAAACTAATTGAATAAAATATCTTTTAATGGTGGATTTAATTTATTTTTTAAACTTATTATTAAAATATTTCAATAAATAGTTTTAAAACTACAATATTAAAAGATAATAATAATAATAAATAAACTCAAAAGAAAATGGTGTTTATAGCTATATAAAATAAAAACCATAGTATTCCACTTCTTCACATATACAATTTCCTCCATTTTTCCATTCCTTCTCAGTTGGCCTACCTCCGTTTCAAAACCCAACAAAATGGAACACCTCGCTTACGATGTCATAATTCTGGGCGCCACTGGTTTCACAGGCAAGTACGTGGTTCGAGAAGCTCTCAAATTCCTCAACCCTTCTCCTTCTAATTCACCTCTGAAATCTCTCGCTCTCGCCGGTCGAAACCACACCAAATTGACCGAAGCCCTGAAATGGGCAGCCCATCCCCACTCCCCGCCGCCGGTTCCGCTTCTAATCGCCGACATCGCCGACCCACAATCCATCCGCCGCCTCTGCACCCAAACCAAGCTCATTCTCAACTGTGTCGGACCCTTCCGCCGCTACGGCGAGCCCGTGGTGGCGGCGTGCGTGGAGACAGGGTGCGATTACTTGGACGTGTGTGGGGAGCCGGAGTTCATGGAGAGGATGGAGGGCGAGTATCATGAGAGGGCGGTGAAGAGTGGTTGCTTGGTGGTTTCGGGATGTGGGTTCGATTCGGTTCCGGCTGAATTGGGTTTGATTTTCAATTCGAGACAGTGGGTTGGGAAATCGGCGCCGAGTTGGGTTGAGGCGTATGTGAGCGTGGAGTCCAACAAAAGAATTGTTTACAACTTTGGGACTTTTGAATCTGCTGTTTTAGGTGTCGCTAATGCTTCCCACTTGCTGCAATTGAGGCGTTCAAGGCCCCGAAGATGTTCCCCAAAGGTCAGCAATTGAGATATGTTCACTTTGACATGGTTGGTGTTTGCTTTCAAAATCTCAATTTAAAAACAACTTAAACATAGCTTCGTAAATCTCCACCACATATATGTTTAATCTCTCATCCCATAATTTTGAATAAAAATAACAAAAACTAAAATAAATATCCCTTTATAGAGTTTTTTAATATTTGTTGAATATTTTATGACATATAATATAATTATCAATTCAACCTCTTATGTTAATATCGAATCAGTGCCGGATCTAAAACTTTATGTGAGGAACTTAATTATAGACGTCTACGGGACGCGACAGAGTCGATAATGATTTTACCGTCCCCATCCCCCACCGTCCCATTTTTTTTTAAATTTTAATTAGATAATTAAAATAACTTTTTTTTAGAAAAATTCTATTTAAATTTTCAATTCATGATAAAAAAAAATAGAGATTTTTCTTTTTTTATAAAATGTTAATTTTTTTTTTAATACATTATTTAATAAAAATTGAAATTATTTGATATAAAAAAAATTAAAATAAAAAGATAATATTATATATTTATTATTATATTATATTTGTAAATGATTTTTTTAAGAAAAAAATACGATACATTTAGAGATGTCTATGAGGTGGGGCGGAGCCGAGTAATGACTTTTCCGCCCCCGTCCCTCCGAAATTTACATTTTAATTTGGTGGGGACAAGGCGGGTATTCCCCGCGAAAAATTCGCAGGAATTAGGTATTCTCGAAGATAAATTTTTTTGTTAATTTATTCTTAACCAATTTTTTTTTTTAAGTTTGGTTATTTGTTAAGTTGATTTTAAGTTGGGGCTCGCCCTCAGCCTATGGTAGATCTGCCCCTATTTATTAACCTGTAAAAATGTCAACATGTTGATGGAAATGTAATATATTGGTTTCCAAATTATTTTAATAAAAAATTGTGTCGCGAACCAAATCAGTACAAAAGCTCATTCCAAACTAACCCAACCAAAATAATTGGATATATATATATATAAAAATATATATATATATAAATATATATATATAAATATATATATATAAATAAAAGTTTATATAGTTTTGCCAAACTGAAGATAATTCAATTGCTATAAGTTTGTGCTTGACTAAGAGGTTGAATCCCCACGTTAATTTAATACGTTTTGGACAGGAAAGAAAAAAAAGTTTATACAGTTCTAACTCCATTAAATTTCTTTCTTTGATTTTTTTTCAATTTTTTTTCACCCCTTAAAGTTTACAATTAAGAAAAATTGTCAACATAATAGTTATATATTTATTACTTGCCATTAATTCTAGCTAAATTTATTTAGTTACCATTAATTCTAGCTAAATTTATTTAGTTATTTATCATTATTAAATTACCATGTATTAATTTTCTTATCTAACTTATAGGTTTAGGGTAAGAAGTTAATATATTATAGAAGCTAAAGACAATATTTATGGTAGGAAACCTAGAGGGAGCAAATATAAGATAGATTGTAACAAAAAGCGAGGGAATTTGATTTGAGGGGTAGAGAATAAAATATATATATATATTTTTACATAATAATATACCTTTACTAAAACATGGTTTGACAAACCCATAACTTAGGTTTATAAAGCTATGGACCAAACTACTTTTTTGGCCATTTTAAAATTGTGCTCTCTTTTTTCTCAAGTTCAAACTCTTAGACTAGCGTTAGTTGGTGTTAAAATGAAGTTTATGATGGCATATAGTTAATATGAATGTGTCACTTGAATTTATAGTAGTGTTTGAAAAGACAATATTTGGCCAAACCGAACATAGTTCAATTGGCATAAAATAGTTGGGGTTCGAATCCCCTCTCCCAATAACCACTTGATACTAATTAAGTGTTTACTCTACAAACATTTTGTTCTTCTAAAACATCATCCCAAACTCACTTTATGTGTTGTGAATATGCAGATTCCCGGTACTTCTCTTCCTAAAGGACCTTTAGTCGAGCATAAAAAAGAGATAGGACTTTGGGCGGTAAAACTACCTTCAGCTGATTCCACTGTGGTTCGAAGAACACTCTCTACTCTAGCTGAAAACCCCCAAGGTCTTTCTGGTGTAAAAGAAACTGTCGAAGATATCGAACAAAGGAAGAACTTTTGGTCGTCGGTGAAGCCAGCTCGATTCGGAGTAAAAATTTGCACTAAATCGCTTGTCGGCATGGTTCGATTAATCATAGTTGGTAATTTTATAGGGAAGCTTGGTAAAAACTCATTTGGAAGGTGGCTTCTCTTAACATTCCCTTCAATTTTTAGCCTTGGATTGTTCAAGAAAAAAGGTCCTTCTGAAGATGAGGTCAATGGTGGCTCATTCAAGATGTGGTTTATGGGTTATGGTTTCAGTGACAGTAATGATAGAAATGGAGAAGCAAATATGAAAATTGTAACGAGAGTTATGGGGCCTGAGGCTGGGTATCTAGCCACCCCAATATTCCTTGTTCAATGTGCATTGATTGTTCTGAGCAAACGTGAGGTTTTGCCAAAAGGAGGAACTCTAACTCCGGGTATTGTGTTTGGACCAACGAATCTTCAACAAAAACTCCAAGAGAATGGGATATCTTTTGATGTCATTTCAAAGAATGATGCGATCATACCAACGCCAACACTAATGTAGCAGATCCCATCAAAACTTTACAGTTAAGTGTGCTTGATCGAGAGTAATACTAAGTTGGGTGACCACTTGGAGAAGTCCTCGTGTTGCACCTTTTGAAAAATAAAGAGTGCTATTACTTATAGAACTTGTAGTTATGTGTGTAGAACATGCATAATAATTATTGTTGCATTTGTTTCCATTTAAGTGTTCATGTCGTATGTATGTCTATTGTCGCCCTGCTTATTTTTCTTATTTTTATTTCTTTTTTTTTTTACAATAATTAAAAAAATGGTGGCAACAATTTATAAAAATGAAGTGGTTTCTAACTACCCAAATAAATAGATGCAAACATATATTCAAACAATTTATCAAACAACCACTTGCACACTACAAGAAAACAGGGCTATTGCAGAGGTTTTTTTGAGCTATAGCAGCAGTTTTAAACTGCTGCAACACTTTTTGCAACGCTTGAGAAACCTCTGGCTAATCCAGTGTTGTAAGGGATCTAGCAACACTTTTTAAAGTGCTAGAATGACTTCTCACAACCGTTGCAATAGCACCCATCCTATTGCAACACTTTCTTATTTGTTTGGGCTTTCAATTTTTTAAAGATTTTTTTTATTTGGGCTTCGCGAATTGTACAACAAAAAATGAACACCCTATTGCAACACATTTTAAAATTGCAGCAAGAAAATCGTTGCAATAGATATATTTTGCAACAGTTTTTTATTTGTTTCCAGAAATTGTTGCGATTTTATTAAATTTTGCAGCACTTTCTAAACCGTTGTAAAAAAATTGTCGCAATAGACTAATTTTCTTGTAGTGGCAACAAGTAACATATCTAGATTGCACCAAGTAACACATCTAGATAGCTCAAAGTGGGGTTGATTAATCTTGCACCTATGCAAATAACCACGCACAGGTGCAAGAATTTAAATGAATTATTACCGTCCAAATTTTTAATTACGCAAACATATAATTTGATTAATCTTGCACCTGTGCAAACAACCACGCACGGATGCAGAAATTTAAATACATTATTATCGCCCAAATTTTTTAGCCAAACCGAGCATAGTTCAATTGACATACAATTGTGCTTTCATGTGGTCAGGAGTTCAACCCCTCACCCGACATTAATTAAATATCTTTGCAAAAAAAAAACATATATACATTCAACGGGTTCAAAATTGTCGCATGCGACATATTTCTAAACCGTGGTTACATTGCAACATGTGTGACACACAGTTACAATAGTTTAATACAATTACAACAATTTTAATAGTAGTAGTTAAACAAACCATTGTAGATATGAATGTTTTATTGGAGTGAATTTTTAAATTGTTGCGAGTTGATATACTATTGCAATGATTCTATAATGATATAGTACTTTCAATAATTTTATGGAGCATAACTCAATTGACATAAGATTATGTCTTTAACTAGGTTATGGATTCAATCCTCACATTAAAAAAAAAATTCTAAAATTAATCTCTATAAAGTTAGAGTTAACTCTTCCAATATATATGATTAAAAAAAATCTAAAATTAATCTCTATAAAGTTAGAGTTAACTCTTCCAATATATATAATTTTTTTAAGAAAATCCTAAATAAATGACCCTCAAACGATGTCTCTTTTTTTTAATTTGAGTTATGCCTTTTTTTTTTTTTTTTTCTTCATTTTCTCTCTCCTTCATCTTTATTTCTTTTTTACCCTCCCAACCTCTTATCTCATTTTAAAATTATATCTTTAAAAAAACTTCTTATCTCTTCTTTCCTAATTTTTCAAACAAAATTCTTCTCAAACTTTTTATTTACCCATTTTCTCTAACAAAATCCTTCTCTCCTCTCACCCTTAATCTTTGATTCTCTATTCTCTCCCCTCTCACCCCAAATCTCATGATATCTATTTTAAAATCTACTAATAATATTTATTTTTAAATCTCTTTTCTCTTACTTCCCTAATTTAATTATATTTGGAAAATAATAATAATAAAAAATAAAAATAAAAAATTGAGAATAAGGTTTAAATCTCCGATAGCCAATGATTTACGGTAATACTAATGATATCTATTTTAAAATATATTTCCTCTCTCCTCTAATTTCATTCTAATTTAAAGTAATAATAAAAAAATAAGAATAAAGTTTAAATGAAAGTTTTTATCTCTCTCATATTAACTCTACGTCAAAAACCTTCATCGTTCATTCTCTCTTCCTCGTTAACTCCACGTCAAAAATCTTCGTCTTTCATTCCTCTTGACCATCGAATAGACCCACCGCAGAAGATCGATCCCTTCTTCGCTTAAGGACACTTGATTTGAAGATTTTCCGGTTATAAACTCCAACATCAATAAGTCAAAACTGAAGATCGATCCATTCTTCGCTCACGCTTGATTTGACAATTTTTCAATTAAAAGCTCCAACATCAATACCCAAAACTGAACACGTCGAATTTCGACGACATTTGGTGTGCAATAGCGAGTGATCCATTAGGTATTTGATTGGTCTCAGGTTTAGTTTAGTTGGCTGGAAGTGCAGAGGTTTAATTTAGTTGGTTGTAAGTGCAAGAGTGACCTCTACTTTAAGATGTAAGTACACTTTTTTTTTCCCAAGTTTTAAATGAATGTTTTTGCAAATATTTGCAATGCATAATTCGGTGAATTTCGAATAGAGTGTATTCGAAATTCACTTAAGTTCAAAGACAGTATATTTTTAATTTAGTAAATTTTGAATACAGTATATTTATAATGCAACAAAGTTTGAATACAGTATTTAGAATTCAACGAAGTTTGAATACAGTGTATTTAGAATTCAACTAAGTTGCAATTCACTGGAGTTTAAATACTGTATTTTGCTCTCTTTTTTTCAAAAAAAAAAAATTCATCAATTACAGATTTTTTTTTCTCTCTGTTTTAGGATTCTTATGCTACTTTAAGTTTTCTCAAACTTTTTTTTTTTTTTTTTTTTTTTTTTTTTTTTTTTTAATTATTGAGTTTGTATTTTTTTCGAAAACTTTTTTATTGCACCGACCATTATATTTTCAATTTTGTAAATTGAAAATACACTGTAATTGTAAATTGAAAATATGCTTGCACAATTGCAAGTACTACTTAAATTCCTATTTTACAAATTGAAAATACAATATAATAGCAATTTGCAAGTATTGTATAGTGTAATTCCAATCTTGTAATTACAATTTGCACAATTGCAAGTACTACTTAATTCCTATTTTACAAATTGAAATACTAGCATATTTTCCTTCAACAGTATGTGTTTTTGTTTTCTTCAAATGTACCGTGTACTGTTTTTGCACTTATAGGTAGGTAAAGTTTGTCTCAATTACATTTGTTTTTGCACTTATAGGTAGGTAAAGTTTGTCTCAATTACATCTTATTTACAATTTTGTATCAATAATGGATTGAAGTAGGGGAAGTTTGTCTCAAGCGAAATATTTATAGGATTTTTGTTATTTTTTTAATTTTTGATCCTCTCCCTAAACAATGACACTTAAGTGAAACGAGTGATATGTAGATATTAGGAAGGGTAAATAAAGAATGAAAAAGTTAGGGAAGAGAGATCAAACAAAAAAAAAATGGACATATATCATACTTAAAAAAAAAATAAAAAAATTGAGAATTAAAAAGGTCATTTGTCTCCTTGTCCCTTTTTTTTTATTAGCATTCTCTTTATAAATTTCGAAATATTCATGTTAGTGTCTTTTTTTTTTTAATGTAAACTATTATTATTTTATCAAATTTGATAAAAAATAACTTCAAACTAACCATAATTCTTAAAAAGTAGAGACTAAATTTAAGCCTTTGAAATTACGATTAAAATAAAATGAGTCTAAAAGAACAAAACATAGCGTGTGTTTGGATTGACTACTAAAAAAATGTTTTTCAAAGAATGCATTTTTTTTAAAACATTTTTTCTAGAAATGTTTATAATTAAAAACTCATGCGTTTGGTTACATTTTCTCAAAAGTGTTTTTATGTGTTTGGTTTGCTCTACTCTAAAGGGTGTTTCTCTTAATGTCAAATTACGGTAAGAGACAATTATTAATAAACAATATGAATTAATAAGTTTAAATTTATATTTTCCGTTTAGGGTTTACTATTGTTCATGGTCGGGGTTGGGGTTTGGCGGACGGGGTCAGGGTTGGGAAGTCGGGGTTAGGGTCGGGCGGCCGGGCTCGGGGTCGGGTTCGGGCAAGTGGAGTCAGTGTCGGGGTCGGGCAGCCAAGGTTAGGGTCAGGGTCAGGGTCGGGGTTAGGTGGCCGGGTCGGGGGTCGACGGTGGTTGGGGTCGGGGCCGAGGCTGGGCTCTGGGCCGGGGTCAAGGTCGGGTTCGAGCAGCTGGGGTCAGGGTTGGGGTCGGGCAGCCAGGGTTAGGGTCGGGGTCGGTGTCGGGGCCAAGGCCGGAGTCGGGGTTGGGGTTGAGGCTGGGCTCGGGTAGACGGGGTCAGGTGGTCGAGGTCGGTGTCGGGGTCGGGCAGCTGGGGTCGGTGTCGGTGTTGGGGTCCGACGGTCGGAGTCGGGGTCGGGGTCGGGGTCGAGTGGTCGGGCCGACGGTGATCAGGGTCGAGTGGCCATGGTCAGGGTCGGGGTCAAGGTAGGGTGGTCGGGCCAGCGGTGGTCAGGGTCGGGTGGCCGGGTCGGGGGTCGACGGTGGTCGGTGGTCTGGGTCGGTGTCGGGGTCTGGGTCGTGTGTTCGGGCCGACAATGGTCAGGGTCGGGTAGCTGGGTCAGGGGCCGACGGTGGTCAGTGGTCGAGGTTAGGTGGCCGGGTCCGGGCCGACAGTGGAAGGGTCGGGGTCGGGTGGCTGGGGCGGCGGGGGTCGAGGTCGGGTAGCCGGGGCTGGGGCGGTAGAGGTCGGGTGGCCGGGTTGGGGCGGCGGTGGTCGGGTGGCCGGGCTGGGATAGCGATGGTCGGGGTCGAGGCTAAGGCCGAGGTCGGTGTCGGGTGGTCGGGTCGACCGTGGTCAGGGTCAAGGGCCGGCGGTGGTTGGTGTCGGGTGGTCGGGTCTGGGCCGGCGGTGGTTGGTGTCGGGTGGTCGGGTCTGGGCCGACGGTGGTAGGGTCGAGGTCGGGTGGCTGGGGCGGCGGGGGTCAGGGTCGGGTGGCCGGGGTGGCAGAGGTCGAATGGCCGGGCTAGGGCGGCGGTGGCCGGGGTCGGGGTCGGGTTCGGGTATGGGTACGGGGCCGGGCTCAAGGCCGAGGTCGAGGCCGGGGTCGGGGTCGGGGTTGGGGTCGGGGTCGGGGTCGGCGTCGGGTGGTCGGGGCGGGGGCAACGGTGGCCGAGGCCGGGGTCGTTGTCGGGGTCGGGGTCGAGGTCGGGCGGTCGGAGTCAGGTTCGTGGTCGGGGCCGGGATAGGGGTCGGGGTCGGGTGGCCGGGGTAGGGATAGAGGTCAGGGTCGGGGTCGGGGTCGAGGTCGGGGTCGGGCGACCGGGATCGGTGTATGGGTCAGGGTAGGGGTCGGGGTCGGGGCCGAGGCGGCGGGGGTCGGGTGGCCGGGGCTAGGGCGGAGGTGGTCGGGGTCGGGTGGCCGAAGCGGGGCAGCGGTGGCAGTGGCCCAGGTCGAGTGGCGGCGGTGGCCGGGATCGGGTGGTAGCGATGGCCGGGGTCGGGTGGCGGCGGCGGTGGTCGGAGCAGGGCAACGGACTGCTGGAGTGGGGAGGCGGTGGCCTGCGACGGGTGGCCGGAGTTGGGCAGTGGTGGTCGGAGTTTGGAGGCGGTGGCCGGCAACGATCGGAGATGGTCGGTGAGGGGCGACGGTGGTCGAAGGAGGTTGGTTGGTAGAGAAAATTTAAAAGATGAGTGTGAGGGTATTTTGGTCATTTTAATATAATATGAGAATTAAGTAAGTTTTCAATTAAACTCCCAAAAATATTTTTTTCAAAAGTTAATATCAAGTGTTTCATCCAAAATGCATTATTTCAAAAACTCATTCTCCAAAAATTCATTTTGGATGGTTGTCAAACACTTCAATTTATTCCAAAATGACTTTTTGCAAAAATTAAATACTTAGCAATCTAAACCAAACACACCAATAGTCTAAAGAACAAGACATAAGGTAATTTGAGCCTTTAATATTTTATTTAATACCTAAATTATCCTTACACTATAACTTCATTTAACTTTCATTTTTAAATTTTATTTTCCATACCTCACATTAAGGCGTGTTAAATGAGTATTAATGACTCAAAATCTTTTAATATTCCTAGAACCCACTTGCACCTCCATATTTATTTGAGTAATAATGATTCTAAATTTAATATTATTTGTACACTCCCTAATGAGCGCAATACGCGTTCTGTTCCATTTAAAATATCTAGGCATATTATATAGTCACCAAATCTCTGTCCACGATATCCCAGTAAGTCTGATAAAAGATCGCATTCGAGCCAACTGCTTTAAAGTTGATATGAACCGAGCTCAACCGACATATGGTATAGATTAGTGATGGTTACGGTTCGATCCTCCATTCTCACATGTTGTTAAAAAATATATATATAATAATAATAATGCATACTTTTTAAGAACGGTTTGATTTCTTCTACTTTAAACTGCCACAAAAGTTCATGTTATGATAAATCAATAAAAAAAAAATCAAGTAAATGCAAAAGAAAATGACACAGATTTACGTGGTTCACTGACATCGTGTTAGCTACGTTCACGAATAGAATGAAGAGCAATATTATTACAAAATTGGAAAGATTACAAATGAATAGGAGCGACTGAAGTTATTAAAAAATTTATATATGACACCCTTCTAATAACTTAATACAAAATGAGCCAAAACCCAAAAAAGATAGGTAAAAATTCAAAAATTCAAATCAATTTATACCCCTAAACTTTGAGGGTTGTATCAATTAAAACCCTAAACTAACAATTATATCAATTTAAACCCTGAACTATCATAAGTGTATCAATTTACACTTTCTGGTAGATTTTATTTGAAAAAAAATTAATTTAAACGGGTGGAAACTTATGGTTTTAACAATTAAACCCATAAACTTTCATAAATGAATCAATTCTATGAAAGTTTAAGGGTTTAATTAATAAATTACAAGTCTCCACACATGTAAAAACTTACATTTTTATACTAGAGGGTGTAAATTGATACACTTATGAAAGTTTAGGGTTTAAATTGATACAATTGTTAGTTTAGGATTTTAATTGATACAACCCTCAAAGTTTAGGGGTATAAACTGATTTTTTCCCTAACTTAATACAAAATGAGCCAAAGCCCAAAAAAGATAAGTAAAAATTCAAATTAGATTTTTTCTTTACGACGTTGCCTCCATATCCTACTAGGGTGCTTCGCTTCTGGACACATACCGACTAATCGTAGAGGGTCATAATCGATTCAAGACATTTCAACCATTCAAGATTATTATCCTCTAACAATGTTGTCATTCTAACACTGTTGTCATTATACAATTCAGAACTTCATCAATAGCACCCAAATTATTGTACTAAAAAAAAGGAGAAGAGATGGAGTGGAGAAACTCATGAATTCCAAGGGTCTTTTTCAAATTCAAAGGTGTTTATCATTAGTATCTACACTACCTTATTTAATTCATGATAGCACTTTAAAAGTCTATTTTAAATACTTAATTCTTTTAATTTGATTGAATTTAATATGTTTAATTACATATTTGACAAGATTCGAGCATTAAGAGTGAAATTGGACGGTTGTGCTGTTCAAGCTTAAAATTGAAGTTTTAGCATCAATTTGAAGGCCATGAATTATAAATGGTGAAAAAGTGGCCAATAGGCATGATTGAAGAAATTAAACAATTATGAAAACGGCCCATTAAAAAAGTTATTCTCTCGTTGCACCAAATAAATATGGTGTTTCTTCCCTTTTGTCCAATAACTTTTATGGTCCATCATTTTAATGTCATTCTGCAATTTTTTTTAAAAAGTGCTATATTTTTAATTATTTTACTAAATTGACATCCATTACAATTTTCCTAAAATAAATCAATCAAAACTAAATTATAAATAAATTTATAACAATGTTTATAATTTTATATATCTAATTATCTCTTTTAAAATAAACTTAAACAAAATAAATTAATGCTCTAAAATATCAATCAACAATATTGTTGGTTGAATTTAGTTATTACATGTTAAAGTTTTGTTTAAGTTTATTTTGAAATATTTTAATTGAGATAATTAAATATAAAGTTATAAACATGATTATAAATTTATTTATAATTTAATTTTGATTGATTTATTTTTATCCTTATTATTTTAAATTTACTATTTTTAATTGATTAATTGAAAATAAATGATAATGGCAGACGATAAAAAAAACTTGAAAATTTAAAATAAATAAATTAAAACTAGAAAAAAAAAAAAAAAAAAAAAGAGAAAGATGGGAATCATTTTTTGGAGTGACACGTGGTGCTATACTATTGGGCCACGTGTGGTTTGCTTTGATATTGATCCAGCTAGAATACGCTTGAAGACCTCCTAATACGACAAAAAAAAAATTGCTATTTTTTTCCAATTTGTTTCAAAATAACACAATTTTTCTAATTTATTTTTAAAACAACCCTCCTAAAAAACCCATAAACATGTATAGTCTCGATTAGGATCAAATAAGCTTAGAGACTATTCGAAACATTTTTTCGAACACCAAAAACTAAAATTACATTTTTTGAAACCAAACCTAGGCACCAACTTCAAATATAAATTATATTTTACTCCTAATTAACAAATGTCATATTAAGGAAATATAGAATTTACCATATTTAATGTAATTATTGTCTTCTATTTTTGGCTTATGACACGTGTATTTTTACCTTGTCTAATTAGGTTAAATATGCAAGTTAGGTCAAATCCTAACCCTAGGGTTTCAATATAAATATGTTTTAATCTATTCATTATTCATATAGAAAATACAGAGAATTGACTCTATTCCCTAATCTCTCTCAAGTTAATTCTCTCACTTGGTATCAGAGCCTTAGCAATGGCTAACGCCTCAATCAACCCTACTTTTTCAAGCCCTCCTCTAAATCAACTTCTAAATCAAATCACAACCATCAAGCTTGATAGAGGAAACTTTCTCCTATGGAAGACCCTTGCAATGTCCATCCTTCGAAGCTATCGTCTTGAAGGACATCTTACAGGTGCAGAAGGGTATCTTCCTTTGTATAAGATACCGACCTACTATGGTGGAGCAACAACAACAACGCGCACACCACCATCCATGGAGTGACCGGCAGCAGCAAAAGGTCGACGGTTCTCGACGTCCGGCGGCGGCGAGGGCTCTTCAATCTCTGAAATCGCCACAGTAGGCGACCCCTCTGCGGTGGCCGACGGCAGCAACAAGGCGGCGGCAGCCGGTGGCAGCATCCAGACAGTGGCGGCCGACGACACTTCAGAGTTGGCCAGAAATCTCAGATCTGCGGCGGCAACCTCAGTCCAGCCCGGCGAAATTCCAATCGGGAGTCCTTCTGCCCTTTTATTTTCAGGTGCAAGTCTCGGCTCAGGCGACTGGGCTGCAGGCTTCGGCTCAGGCGGCTCAGCTGCAGGCTTCGGTTCAAACGGCTCGGCTGCAGGCTTCGGCTCAGGTGGCTCGACTTCAAGCTTCGGCTCGGGTGGCTCGGCTGCAGGCTTCGGCTCAGGCGGACTGGCTGCAGGATTCGGCTCAGGCGGCTCAGCTCAGTTGGCGCAACTTCAACATGAACGTTGGCTTGTAGTTGACCAATTGCTACTTGGCTGACTTTATAATTATATGACTCCTGAGGTAGCTACTCAACTTTTGGGATATGAAAATGCAAAGGACTTATGGACAGCAATACAAGAGCTGTTTGGAATTCAGTCCAGAGCCGAGGAGGATTTCCTGCGCCATGTATTTCAAACGACTCGAAAAAATTCATCTAAAATGGTAGATTATCTGCGTGTTATGAAATGCAATGCAGACAACTTGGGACAAGCCGGAAGCCCAATTCCTATGCGCTCCCTGATATCTCAAGTACTTCTGGGTCTTGATGTGGAATACAATCCTGTTGTTGCAATGATTCAAGGTAGAATTAGTATCTCATGGTCTGAAATGCAGGATGAGTTACTTGTTTTTGAGAAAAGACTTGAACTGCAAAATACTCAAAAGAATAATGTTGCTTTTAATCAGTCTGATTCTGTAAATTTCACAAATGCAAGGGGTCAGTCAGGTTCTATCAGAACTAACAATGTGCAGCAGCCACTGAATGACAATCAGAATGGGAACTCTATTCGTCCTCCCTCCCGAGGTGGTCGTGGTAGAGGACGTGGCCGTGGAAATAACAGAATTGTGTGTCAGTGGTGTGGTAAGACTAGACATCCTACCTATAAATGCTTTGAACTGTCTGACAAAACTCCCCCAAATCAGGATCAGAACAGGTGGTCTAATGAGCGAGGTAATCAGGCAACGAGCAATCATTATGCAACACCTGGATTTCCGCCTCAGGCTTTTGTTGCAACTCAACATAACTCCAACCCCTTCCTGGTAGCTAACCCGGCTACAGCTGCTGATCCTAACTGGTATGTTGGTAGTGGAGCTTCGAACCACGTGACGTCAAATCCCACCAACATGAGTTACCCCACTGAATACGGAGTTAAGGAAACAGTTGTTGTTGGCAATGGTAATGAGTTAGTAATTTCTCATATTGGCTCTTCATGTTTAATTGCGAACAATAAACTTCTTCATCTTGAGAATGTGTTGTGTGTACCAGATATAGCCAAAAATCTTGTTAGTGTCTCTAAGCTTGCCTAGGATAATCATGTCTTTATTGAATTTCATGCTGATTATTGTCTTGTTAAGGATACTCGTACGAGCAGAGTAGTGTTGAAAGGGGTGCTTAAAGATGACTTATACCAACTTGGTGGAGTGGAAGTTCCTGGAACTATCTCAAGAAATGCGCAGTTAGAAACAAAGGCAACTGTTTATTCTAGCTTTATTATTCCCAGTTCTAGTATTAATGTGAATGTCGTTGTGTCCAAAGTTGTTTAGCATAGACGACTTGGTCGTCCTTCTTCAAAAACATTAGGACACTTGGTCAGTCAATGTAATCTTCCATTTAAAGGCAATGACAATTTTGATTTTTGTGAAGCTTGCAAGTTTGGTAAAAGTCATGCACTCCCTTTCCCACGTCCTACTTCTCGAACTACTGCCCCGTTTGATCTAATTCATACAGATTTGTGGGGACCTGCTCCAGTTGTGTCCACAGAGGGATATCGCTACTACATTCATTTTCTCGATGACTTCAGTCGGTTTGTCTAGATTTACCCTCTGCGTTTGAAAAGTGACACACTTGCAGCTTTTAGCCACTTCCACAGGATGATACAAACACAATTTGGAAAGAAAGTCAAAGCTTTACAATCTGACAATGAGGGTGAGTATAAAAGAGTCCATGATTTGTGTGCACAAAGTGGAACTAGTTCAAGATTTTCATGTCCATATACTTCTGCACAGAATGGAAAAGCAGAAAGAAAGCACCGGTAAATAGTTGAAACTGGCTTAACTCTCTTGGCTCAATCTACTATGCCACTGCAGTATTGGTGGGATGCGTTCCTTGCCTCTACCTTGCTCATAAATGGCTTACCATCTTCTGCACTGCAGGGTAAGTCACTATGGAAATGTTACTTGGACATCGACTGAACTTTATGGAACTTAAGACGTTTGGGTGTGCCTGCTACCCTTACCTAAATCCGTACAATGTCAACAAGTTTCAGTTCAAGACAGAACGATGTGTCTACTTGGGTCACAGTTCAGCTCATAAGAGACACAAATGTCTCTGCTCATCAGGGAAAATCACTATTTCTCGCCATGTTCAGTTTAATGAAACTAACTTTTCCTTTGTATCAGGTTTCTCTGACTGTGACACAACTGACTCATTAGCTCAGGATAGACCCTCTATAAGCTGTTGGTTTCCACCTGACTTACTGAGCTCATCAACACAGTACTCTGGTCCACAAGCTAGCAATCTATCAGCTTCTAAGCAACTGACTCCTGCACCAACTGAGTTGTTTAGGTCACCCTTGTCATCATCATCTGCACCAACAACATCAGGCACTTCACCAGATCACTATCCCACTGTGGGATCCGACCCATCGACCCCCTTAGGTGTCTCGGCCAATCTAGCAAATATCTTTGCAGATTTTTCTGATCAGACAGTCTCCTCACCACTATCAGGTATTGTTGCTCTATCACCTGATATCTCCAATATTCCTTCTTCTGCAGTCCAACCCACTCATCCTATGGTCACACGCGCTAAGGCTGATATTTTTAAGCCCAAAGGATGGATGACTGTTACTCGTACTGACTGGCGGACAACTGAACCTACTCGGGTCGTTGATGCTATAGCCACATCAGTCTGGAAAGCAGCAATGGATCTCGAGTTCTCTGCACTTATGAGAAATCAGACTTGGCAACTTGTTGACTCCTCTCCAAATCAAAATGTGGTTGGCAGTAAATGGGTATTCCGCATAAAGCGAGCAACAGATGGCAGTGTGGAACGATACAAAGCTTGGCTTGTGGCCAAAGGTTTTCATCAGAGTCCAGGTATTGACTTATTTGAGACTTTCAGTCCTGTTGTGAAACCATCTACGATTCAAGTGGTGCTCTCCATTGCAGTTTCTAGGGGTTGGGCTCTTCGTCAACTCGACTTTCACAATGCCTTCCTGAATGGCAAACTTGATGAAGATGTGTATATGGTTCAGCCTCCAGGCTATGTTGATCAGAAGTGTCCCACCCACGTGTGCAAATTGACCAAGGCTATCTATGGTCTCAAACAAGCACCTCGCGCCTGGAACATTACCTTGAAGAATACCCTATTGTCTCGTGGTTTCACACACAACAAGCTGATCCATCTCTGTTCATTTACAACAAAGGCAAATTCACGATTTTTCTTCTGGTTTATGTTGATGATGTTATCATCACAGGTAATGATAATTACCTATTGACTAGTCTGATTGCTGATTTGGACACTAGTTTCGCCCTAAAGGATTTGGGTCTACTGAGTTATTTCCTTGGAATTCAAGTTTCTCATCTTGAGTATGGGCTGTTACTAACTCAAACCAAGTATGTTGATGATCTCCTGCACAAGCTTGATATGGTGCACCTCAGACCGACTCTTTCACCTGCTGTCATGGGAACACATCTGTCTATCAGTGATGGGGTGCCTATGTCTGATCCTTTTCTTTATCGTAGTACACTTGGAGCCCTACAGTACCTCACTCATACGCGGCCTGACATTGCTTACATTGTCAACCATCTCAGTCAGTTTCTGAAACAACCTACTGATGTTCACTGGCATGCAGTCAAGAGAGTCCTTCGTTATCTCAGTGGTACCCGTCATATGGGTCTACTCATTCAACCCAACACTCTTCCCTCCGTGGTTGCCTTCTCTGATGCAGATTGGGCAGCTAATGTGGACGATAGAAAGTCTGTTGCAACCTACTGTGTGTTCCTTGGTAACACACTCATTTCCTGGTCCTCCAGAAAACAGACTGTAGTTGCTCGCAGCAGCACTGAGTCTGAGTACAGGGCCTTAGCACATGCCTCCGCTGAGATCATTTGGCTACAACAACTATTGACCGAGCTCCAAGTCACCTCTCCCTCTGTTCGTATCCTATGGTGTGATAACCTGAGTGTTGGTGCGTTGGCCACCAACCCTGTCTTCCATGCCCGCACCAAACACATAGAAATTGATGTTCATTTTGTTCGGGATCAGGTTCTCCGTGGCGCTCTGCAAGCCCGCTATGTTCCGTCCGCAGATCAACTAGCAGACTGTCTCACCAAGCCACTATCTCACACCCAGTTTGGGTATCTTCGCAGCAAACTTGGAGTAGTAGAACTACCCTCTGGTTTGAGGGAGGATATTAAGGAAATATAGGATTTACCATATTTACTGTAATTATTGTCTTCTATTTTTGGCTTATGCCAAGTGTATTTTTACATTGTCTAATTAGGTAAAATATGCAAGTTAGGTCAAATCCTAACCCTAGGGTTTCAATATAAATATGTTGTAATCTATTCATTATTCATATAGAAAATACAAAGAATTGACTCTATTCCCTAATCTCTCAAGTCAATTCTCTCACTTGTCATATCATAATTCTTTGAAGTGAACTACCGGAGAGTTAATACATCAGAACCAAAAGTCAAAAAAATACAGGAACATGAAGTGTATCATTTTGAAACTTATAAACCAAAGGAAAACTAAATTCAAAACTCAAGGTTAAAAAGAAGGATACTTTGCCTATTTAATGATCTTAATTACTCTCATTTCCTAGAAAAAAGAAATAATGAAGGATGGCATGCATGATACCTAGCCATCTCCATCTATATTCAGATTCTCTGTGATCGAAGCGTCAAAAAAGACAATTTTTTTTTTATAAATAATAATAATAATAATAATCAAACAATATATATATTTAGTGGAAAATATAGGAAAAACATACCAGAAAAATCATCTCTACCCTAAACCCTAAACCCGAAACTGAAGACGAAAACCAAAGCCAATGCGAGATGAGATTGAAACTAGTGATAGACAAAAAAAGGAAAAGGATTCTATATGGTGAAGCTGACAAAGAATTCATTGATTTCCTCTTCACTATACTTCCCTTCCTGTGGGAACTATCTTTAGTCTGCTCTCGACGACCACCAGTACCGGCCAGGACATGCCCATGGTTGGATCCCTTGGAAGTCTCTACCGCAGTGTGGAGAGTTTGAACACTAACTATTTTGAGCCAAACCATCACAAAGACAGCCTCCTCAAGCCCGAGCTCCCAACCACCACAACTTCTCAATCCCAAATAAGAAGCTTATTGCAAATCCAAAAGCTGCTTCGGACTTCTCTCCATTCAACCACTGCCCTCAACGATTTGTTTCTTCCCAGGATCGTCTTCTCTCAATATTCTGGTATTTCGTTTTGTCAAAGGTTATTGAATGTTGTCTCCAATAACCGTTGGATTTAGAGCGGGCGGGTCATTACCAAACATATTGTCTTGTGAAAATCATCAAACAACTTATTCCCAAATTGCATTCTATAATACATTTTCTGCTAATCATCTTTGGTGTCTTTTAGAGCAAATTATGGCTCATATATATTGATTTTGCAGAAACAAAGATAAAGAACGAGTGTATGAAGAGCAAGAATTGAAGGAAAGATGACTGCTGATCTTCGACGAGTTGCAAAAGTTCTTCTCTCTTCGTTCATTTTTTTGTTTTAGTTTTATGGATTGTTGTTGGATCTTGGTATATTTCTTTTTTGGGCAGGATTTAAAATTCTAATATTTTAATTTATTAGTCTTTTCCGAAATCTAGTCTTGTAAGATTGTTTTGCATCTCACCTAACCTTAGATTAGGTCTAACTCCCTAGGGAGAATTTCTAGTACACTATGGAGTTTTTCCGTCTTGACTGTTACGTGGCGAGATCTAATTTAAATTTAGCTAACCGATTGTTTAGCTGATACTCATCATTTTAAATATATTATTTTCTTCCGTTAAAAAATATTATTATTATTATATTGTTTTTTTATTATTCTTTGCATTTTGTTTTCTTCCTTTTTAATATTTTGTCTCTCTAAGTTTTTTGGTAGAGTATTTGACTTCTAATTTTTTTTTTTTTAATATTTTATCTTTCTAATAACTTCAGTAATAATTAACTTTATAATATATGAAACAAAAAGTGTAATCTATATGTTCAATTAGGGAGAAAACTCACTCATATGTAGTTCGTCCGAGCTAACCATTGATTCAACAACAAAATTAACAATTAAACCTATAAAATTAACAAAAAGAAGAAAAAATATATACATAATCAAACTTCATAAGAAAAAAAAAATAAAGATTAAAACGCAACATACTCAAATATATGATTGTAATCCAAATATTTTCTGCATTTAAAAAAAAATGAAAAAGAAAAAAAAATATTAGAAAGAAAGAGAATAACAAAGAAAAAAGATAATAATATAAATTATAGAAAACAATCTTTTTCCAAATGAACTTGAAAATTAGCTTAACGGTGAAAATGAGAAAAAAAAGTTTTGAATATATTTTAAATATTAATGAAGAAGTTAGACAAAATATTAAAAAGGAAGAAATAAAAAAATAGAGAATACAATGAGTAAAAAATAAAATAATAAAAATAAATGAGGAGATAGAATTTAAATAAATAATGTTTTTGTTATTTTTTTAGTAGGAGAAAATAATGTATTTAAAATAGTGGTCCCAGCTAAACCATCATTCCTTAAATTTAAATTTAAACTACAGCATGAAAAAACTTCATACCAAGTATGTATTAGAAATTCTCCCCTTCCTATGATATTGTTACTGAACACTCCTGACTTTATTTTTAGCTTCACTCAAAAAGTCTCATATCATTAGATTAGAATAGTTTCATATCATTACAAATAATTGTCTTCTCTTATTTATCCATGATCTTTTTTTTATTGGCTAATGTGAGATATTGTTTGTACTCCTAACAAGTTGAATTAACACCTTCTCTTATCTAGTCAATGTGTCAGATATTGTTTAACACCTTTTTTTAGGGTCCAGACAAGTTCGCAAATGAGATTCAATCATTGGGTGAATTCCACCGAACATCCATCTCAGCATCAACAACTCTTTGTTGATTTTTTTAAAACTATTTCCTTTTATATATGTTTAAGTTTTTCATATTTGGGATTTTTTAATTATCCATATGTGATCTTTACACTTTATAAAATTTCTTTGAAATTGTACATCAACTCATTTGTAACTGAACCCTTAAGCATACTTCCAGAAAATTATAACAATTTTCCCTTAAAAAAAAAAAATCTTTTTTAAGTATTTTGAGGAAACTCTAACAATTTTCTTATAAAATTATTAACAGAGAGTAGCAATTTAAATTATATATTTTTTTATAATCTTATATTGAATATTTCTTAACCATTTTCAACAATTGTTTTTATAATGAAAAAGTATGTCACTTATCAATAAGTTGTAAAATTTAGACAAAAGTACACCAATTAAGAATAAAAAAAACAGTAAACTGTTAAAATTTAAAATAAATTAAAAATATTTCCTAAATTTGAACAAAATTGTAAAATTATTTCTATGACACTTATCAATAAATTGATCATATATATTCAAGAAATCAATAAGATGATATGATTTACTAAGTAGTATAATCCGATGTCTACCCCAACAACAATAATAGTCACCTACTGCTCTTCAATCTCTCGGTGCGTTGTTAGTATATACTTTCTAATGATCTACATTCAAATTCATAAAAAAACGGTGATTTTAGGAAAAAAAACTAAGAACAAGTGAGAACATATTTAAGAAAAAGAAAAATTAAACAACAATATTACAACTATAAATTAAAGAAACCAAACAAATTGAACTTACTTTTTTCATGTGCTAGCCGCCATTTTCTATATGTTATGAAACAAAATCTTTACGTTGTTATTATAAATTATCAAATTTCAATTGATTAGTTTAAAATAAATTAATATCGTCAAATATTTTGGTAAAGAAAGTAAAAAACAATTATGTACTAATAGATTAAATGATTTAATACATATTCCTAAAAAAAAAAAAAAAAAATAGAGAGGGTAGCAAAAAAAACCAGTAAAAAATAAGCAAATAAATAAAAAATATTTTTTTGAAGTAACACGTGGCTAAGCCAGGTGTCGGGCTGGAGAGCTTGACAGTAGCTCAACTATCATAGAGTTCCTCGATCCCTGGAGATTTGGTGTGAAGATTTGTAGATGCCTAAGATGTTATATGTCTGAGAATAAGATTGCTGGAAATAAGAGATGTTTGTGCATGAAAATGACATCAGATATTTATGAAAATAGATATATTTGAATTTTGTGTGATTACCAGTAGGGATATGAATTTTATCACCTTACAAATATGAATTAATAATTAAATAAAATTAATTCAAATAAATAATATAAATTAATTTAAGTTATTATTTATTTTATATTAATATTTAAAAATACATTTTATATTAGCTAGGTCTAATTATTAAAGTATTTCTATATAATTAAATTGTGTTAGCTTTTATTTTTATTTGGTTTTCATTAATTATTAAAAATTAATTTACATCAATTAAATTTAATTAGGTATATTGATTCTAAATCCAAAACAAAAAAAAAAAAAAAAAAAAAAAAAAAAAACATATGATTTAAATTATTTTTGTTAATTAATATATTGAAATATTTTAATTAATAGTCAAGTTTAATTGATTAGTTTATATCAAAATAAAATATAGTTAATTAATTAACTATAAATCACATAAAAGTTTAAATTCTAGTTATAACTTAACATTTTAGTTCAATGATCCATTGAATAATTAATAATAAGTGTTATTTAGCGGCTGTTTTTTAATAATATTGAACTTTTTAAAATTTTACACGTGAGCAAAGGTTGTCTTTTGAAAAGACGATCTTGCTCCACTCTTTTCAAGAGACGATCTTCCTCGGCATCCATGTTCTTTTCATTAAAAAATTGATATATTTTTATCCAGATATTTAAAAATTTAGAAAAAGATATTAGTTAGAAAGCTAATAGAGAGCTTCAATTTGATACGTGGTTTCACTATTTTTGGAGTTGTGTATCGAAAGATAAAAATCATCGGACTATAATTCTGCAAATTTCAGAACTGGAGATTCTTTTGAGGAGGACATTAAAAAACTGATATCTTTTTACCCAAATATTCAAAAACTTCGAGAAGGGTACGGTTGCAAAGCTAACACAAAGAGCTTTATTTTATACATGGTTTCATTATTTTTGGAGTTGTGTATCAAAAGATACAGATTGTGGAAGTTCTGAAAACTTCACTAAACCCATAACTGAAGATATGACTGAAAACTTCAAAACTGTAACTACACTTTGAAGATCTGTATCTTTTGATACACAACTCTAAAAATAGTGAAACCAGATATCGAACTGAAGTTTGTGTTAGCTTTCCAACCGTACATTTTTTTCGAAATTTTTTAATATTTGGGTGAAAAAATATCAATTTTTTAATGCACCCCTCAAAAGAATCTTAAGTTCTGAAATTTGTAGAACTATAGTCTAACTTCCATGATTTTTATGTTTTGATACACAACTCCAAAAATAGTGAAACCAAGTATTAAATTTGAGCTCTCTCTATTAGCTTTCCAACCATACTTTTTTCGAAATTTTTGAATATTTGGATGAAAAAACATCAATTGTTTAATGAAAGAAACGTAGATGGCGAAGAAGATCGTCTCAGCAAGATCGTCTTTTCAAAAGACGACCTTTGCTCGCGTTTAAGCCTCCCTTTAAAACAACATTATTTTTAAAAATAATTTCAAACCTACAATATTTTTATAAATTTTTTTAAAAAATACAATATTATTAAAAAAAACAGCCATTATTTAGCTACCATCCAATATGATTGTATATTTAATTAATATAGACAAAAAAAAATTAGTACAATTTTTTTTAGTGGAAAGTGTAAAAAAAAAACTATTAGAATTAAAAAAAAAATTGTAGTTTTTTAAATTTTATAAACTAGGCTAAATATAAAATAAATAAAGCAAAAAAAATTAAACCAATACATTAAAAAAAAAAGTCATGGACATTTGGACAAAATCATGAAAATGGATGGGCATAGAAAGTCACTCAAACTCATGCGAGCATAAATTATTCCGAGACAAAGTTAAAGCCCGTGTATCAAACACACAGGCATGACCATCAGATGGCATGCCTACCCTCAAAGACATCCAACCAAACCCTAAACCTTTAAGAGAAATGAGAGTATATAACATTTTTTTAGTACCCAATTCTCCATTTTTTTTTAAGTTTAATGTATGTCATTTTTTTTAATTTAATCTCACTCCTCTCATATTCCAATTACTTATTTACCTTTACTTCTTTTACGATTTGTTTTTTTTTAAAGATCTTTCCTTCTCTATTCCAATATTTACTAAAATCTTTTCTTCTCTTACTTCCAACATAATGAGGCCTCCTTCATTACTCGAAGAGTCTCGTCCAATTCACTAACTCCATCAACGGACATCTTCAAGCAGCGACGCCTTCCTTCGTTTTCGGCGAAACTAATTACCCCCATATTCTTTGTGATTGTTTTCTTCTTCTACAGGCTCACTAATTTGGAATGATTACACCTAAGGTGCATTTTCTTGAGGAAACGGATGAACTTATGCTATCAAAGCGTATTCTAATTACCATAGCGTAATTCCCATAGCGTTTCTACTACACGATTGAACATCTCTTTGCTATTGTTTTTTCAAAGAAAATGTTGGAGAAAACTGTGTTGAACAGTTTAAAACCAATGGGTGGTCGGAGTGTTTTTTTTATTGATTGTTCTACTGTTCATCGGAGTCTTGCCATCCACATATAAGCTTATCTAATCCTAATATCTGTGTAATGTATGACATTGTCTACTTTGGTCCTCATAGTTATCTTTACTCATATATGGTATGATATTGTCGTATAATTGGAGATAATTGTCCTTACTTGTATACCCATGATCTTCTCCTTACCTTGCCAATGTGGGAACAAAGTTTCATCGAGTCCCTCCGTGTTTTACTGATTTTGAGCTTAATTATATATGGACAACGACTCAAATATCGGTACGTATGATATTGTCATAGCCCTCATGACTTTGCTTTGCTTTTGGTTTCACCCAAAAGATCTCGTATCATTGGAGATAGTTGTCTTACTTATATACCCATGATCTCCCCTTTATCTAGTCAATGCGAGACTTTGTTTGTATTCTCAAAACACTTTAATCTCCTTAATTGATTTTAGAGTCGGTTTAATTTTTTCGATTTAATCTCTTGTATTTACGGGCATTTTTGTCCATCTCGCTATATTAGAATTCTATCTATTTTTAGATAAAGGACCAAATATCTTCATATATCTTACTTTTAATAAATGTGACATTTATACACAAGTCTGATATAAAGAGAGTCGTATTTCTATGGTTGTCCCAAACTTTAAAGTAAGTTTCATATTTTGAAAAAAAAAAAAAAAAACTTTGATTGAATGACAATTTGCAAATATATATGTATGAGTTCGATAGTATTTGGCGGCAAACGATCCAAATCTCTAACATTTTGGTAAAAAAGATAATGACTTAACCAGGGGCGGATCCAGGATTTTTTGTCAGGAGGGGCACAATTCCAATAGGGTTAACGGCAAGTTTAGCCTTTGAAATTTTCGATTTATGTCTATATAGTTCTTAATCTTTAAAATGTGTTCTAAAACTTTCAATTTTAAGCCTAATAGATCCTTAAACTTTTAATTTTGTATCTAATAAAGACATATTAGAAAAAAATAACGTATTTTATTTTTATTTTTTACAAACATATTTAATTAATGCAAGAGTCGAACCCCTAATCTCTTAGTCAATGACACAATTTTATGTCAATTGAGTTATGTTCGGTTTGAAAATAATAATGTGTTTATTAGATACAAAATTAAAACTTTCAAGTGTAATTGAGTTCGCAAAAGTTGATTTTTACTCGACAAAAAATTAAATGTCTATATTAGATACAAAATTATAGTTAATAAATTTAATTGAGTCCTCAAAAGTTGTTTTTTATTAGGAAAAAAAAATTAAATGTCTAACACCTATTATTTAGAAAATTAAATTTAATAAATCTAAACCGTTTAAACAATCTATTAAAAACAAATTTAAAAATTGAAAGACTAAACTTATAATTCTCTACTCATATAAATATAATTTTAAATATTTAAACAATCTATTAAAAACAAATTAAAAACAAATTTAAAAATTGAAAGACTAAACTTATAATTCTCTACTCATCTAAATATAATTTTAAATATTTAAACAATCTATTAAAAACAAATTTAAAAATTAAAAGACTAAACTTGTAGTTACCTATTCATATAAATATAATTTTAAATATTTGTATATAATTTGTTTTTAGAAGAAAATTCTCTATTAATATAAACATAATTTTAAATATTTGTATATAATTTATAAGTATTAAAATTTAACCTATGTTTTTTTAACAAAATGATAAAACAAAATAAAAAATAAAACAAAAGTTGGGATTGGCAACTAGAGGGCTCGAACTCGGGGCTCCTTGAGGAATGGAGGTTGAAATTTGTGCCCCTTGCCAACAAAACAATCAATAGTTTTACTTGAATTTTCGATTTTGAATATACTAATAGACAAACTGTAGGCATATTTTTCAAAATTTTATATACAAATATTTAAAAGTAATAATTTGAGGGGGGCACGTGCCCCCCTGGCCCCCGTGTAGCTCCGTCCCTGGACTTAACTACCCGTTAAGATTTGACCAGGTTGACAAAGATGAACATTTTTTTTATCGATAAAAAATATTAAAATAAAATAATTAGTCGTATTAAAATTAGAATTAAAAAAAAAAATCTTACTTTCAATATTTTCAAAACATAAAATATATATATATATATATATATATATATATAATAAAGAATGTGTAACTCACATGAAAGTTGGGGTTTTTGTACGGATGACACCCCTCGGGGACCGCGAAATTTTTTAACCCAATTTTTGAAAACTTATGTTTTTTGACCTTCTCTCGTGATAAGGAATTGCACAAAATCATTCGTACCCTTCGCTTATCACGAGGAGATCACAGTTGTCTCCTCGTGATCGTGATAAGCGAAGGGTACGAATGACTTTATGCACTTCCTTATCACGAGAGAAGGTCAAAAAACATAGGTGTTCGCGACGAGGGTTAAAAAACCTCGCGGTCCCCGAGAGTGGGTCATCCGTACAAAAACCCCTATGAAAGTTGGCATTAGAGGGTGAACATGGCTTGAGTTGCCAACCCATATTTGTTTTGAAATTTTAGAATCTATGGTCGGACATACCTTTAGCTCAGACATCATTTAGACAACTTTTCTCCAAAAACCACAGTGAAGTTTTTTTTTTTTTTTTTAATCGTTTTTAATAGCAATCTATGCCATAGCTATGCGATCACATAAGTTGCTATGTGATTCAGGTTCAACTATCGCATAGGTTGCTACTTCTCGTTGCAGCTGTGGCGTTTATTTACATAGGGACTAATTGCATAAATAGTAATTTGTGTGGGGGAGAAATATTTAATACTATAAATAAAATTAATTAAATAAGGACAATACGGTTTAGAATCAATTTACCAAATTAAACTTATGATGTGAATTAGTTCTCACTCTAGTTAATGAAAACTAAATAAAAATAAAAGCTAACCAAATTAAATTGAATGTTATGAAATTTAATTATATAGAAATAATTTAATAATTAGATGTAGTTAATATAAAATGAATTTTTAGAATATTAATATAAAATAAATAATAATTTATATTATTTATTTGAATTAATTTTATTTAATTATTTATTCATATTTATAATATAATAAAATTCATATTCCTATATGTAATCACACAAAATACGGATTTAACATCTATTTTCATAAATACTTTATGTCACATTCTCATATACACATATTTTATTCTCAACAATTTTTTTCCCAGGCATATCATTCACAAACATATTTTATTCCGCAAATCTTCAAACCAAACGACCCCAAAAGTATAACATAAAGCAATATCAAACGACATTTTTTTAAAATAAAAGTTCGTCCTATTTCTACCCTCCCTCTCTTGCACTCATTATAAATAATGTTTTTATACTAACTCCTAAAAGAATCCTTTAGGGTTTATCTAAAATTGAGCGAAGTTTGAAGATTTAATAGACAGTGGAGTCTTCAATTCTTTATGGAGCTTATATTCAAGTTTTGGTTTAGTCGCCAACGTTCTTCTTGTTATTCAAACGATAGAACTCTACTTCTGATTTTGGAATCCACAAGTCCTCTCTGCCAGTGTTATATACATCGCCTTTGTAAAATTCTCGAGTCCTATAAGCCAACACAAGCATAATCATAGCTCCAAACAATGTCACTGCAGCTAAAATTGTGAAAGACCCACTAAAGCAATGAGCTCCAATGCAAGTTACCCCCTTACCCATCACCTTTTTTCCTCCTCCACGTAAAGCTTCTATATCATACAACTTTCCAACTATATCCACATTTAGTATATAAGACCCAAATGGGACAACCAATTGGCCACAATTGAACAACACTGAGAAATGTTTGAGCCCAAAAAGCTCAGAGATTACGGCGTATAACAATGGACCTTGAGCTCCAAACCCAAACCCAATAATCACTGAAGCCATGTAGACCGAACCCGAAGTTGGATAGGCGATACAAAGCTGACCAATGGAAGTGAGGAGAAATGCAAAAGAAAACATTAGAGGACGTGGTAATTTGTATTTGGCCATCAAGGTCTCGGAGATGAAACCAGAAAAGACTCGACCGAAGAAATTGAATATAGAAAACCACGAAACGAAGATGCTTATGGCTTGTGCTGGGTAGCCAAGTGATTCACCAATTTGGCCTAAATTATCGATGGCCGCAAGAGATGACCCACATCCAGAAAAAGTAGCTAAAAAAATAAGACCCATATCTTTGCTAAAAACAGCTTGAAAGATGGTGAAATCTTCCCCTCTTTCAGGCTTGTTAAATATGTTTGCTAAACATGAGGGCGGAGTTTTAGTTATTTCGTCCAATGCGGACACCGATTTGGTAGGGAAATTTACAACGGAAGGCTTTTGCTCAACAATTGAAACAATGACAGAAGAATCATCACAATTTTGTTTGTTGAGTTTGTAGAGAAAAAATTCTTCTCTAAACGCGATGAGAAGGGGTAGGCATAGTAAGCCAACGATAACAGACGCGCCACTCACATAGCCAACGTGAGAGAAAACAACTTGTTTTTGTGCTAAGGTCAAAAAAAAGATGAAAAGAGCCAAAACGATGGAAATGTAAAGTAAGTGGTAAAATACTTTGAGTTCTTCGGGATGTTTACGGATATTGATAGGTCGAATTGTGATGAAAACGAGCAGAACTACGATTGTGGGAAGCCAAGAATAAAGAAGAACAAGATTAGATGGGTCTTCGTGGCCGTAAAAGGCTAAATACAATTGGGTTATAATGGCACCACCAATGCCAACAAAGCCTTTAAGAAGCCCCAAAATAATGCCTCGTCGATCAGGGAAGTTTCCAATGTTAGTGACCATAATGGCGGTGTTGGAGAAATTTGCTGAATTAGTACCCACGCAAATGTAAAGGAACATTTGCCAAAATTGGGGCTTGGCAATACGACGAGTGATGGACAACCAAATCATGAAATAACTGATAAAGTTTAAAAATGCACCGCAGATCAATAGAGCCCACCGTGGGGCCACCTCGTCTAAAAGTCCTGCGAAAATTCCAAAGTTCGACCCGAGATCTTTGGCAAATCCCAAGGTGTTAATTTGGGTTTGACTATAATCAAATTGAGTCTTTATCACTTTCGAGTATGTTCCGAATATGTAAGTTGAACCGTTGCCGATCATGATCAGAAACGAGGCGAATACCATAAACCATCGTCCTGCTACAACTTGTTTGATGAAACTCCAAGCTTTTACTCCTCGGTCGTTGCCCATAATCCCCCTTATCTTTTCCTTTCCCTTCAATTTTCACCACAAAAAAAGAAAGGAAAAGAAAAGATAATGAGATTGATTATTTCTCTCGAATTCGTGGCCCTTTAAAAAGGAATTCAGGTTAAAGTCTGCGTATTATACGCATGTCTGACACGCATTGGTAAAATTTAATGATGGAAAAGTAAACAAAGTTTAGCTAAATTAGTTAATCGAACACCCTAACACAAACAAAGAAAACTTACCTACAGGTTGGCCTTTGTTTTTAAAAGGAAACAGTTGAAATTTAATAGTTTTCACAAAATTGTTATATCATAGGTATTGTTTAATATAGATTCATAAGTAATCTAGATATTAGTTATCTACAAATGTAGTTTACAGGATTAACATATACGTATGTTTAATTTAACATATATATTGGTTAATAAACGAATTTTATTGGTTCTTTTTAAAGAAAAAAATGCAGCAATTTGTTTTTTTTTAAATTAATCGTAAATTAAATATAATTGCATTTAAAACTTGAAAATCAATAATTTAAAAAATTCATAGTTATTGATTAATCTAATTGTTGGAATACAAGCAAAATCTCACATTCGCTACACAGGAGGGAGATCATAGGGGTTTAGAGCTAGAGCATTTTAGATCTACATTGAGAGAGAGAGAGTAGCCCAGCTGATCGAAAATTTTCTATTTTTTCCACCGCGATGACGACGATCTAAGCTCTCTCCTCTCTCTCTCAGTGTTGTGTTTCTCCTTCTATGTCATATGTACAATCAATTTGTTCATATCTTTTTATAATTCCATTCTTTTTTCTTTTTGTTCTTCCATGCTTAGAGTTTCCTACTCTAAATTTTCCTCTCTTTCAAGCTTTTGCTAAATGGGTGATTCCTTAAGAGCTTCTTCTTGAGCTTTCGAATTAGACGATGTGGGGTTAAGGTGATTATTTTCCCAATTTCTTAATTCATTTCTGAGTTTCTTTTGGATTACGATGATTCTCTTTCCTACGTTTTATTAATTTATTTTTCTTCTTAATTTCGTATTCTACTCTCTCACTTTCTAACACGTTTTAACTCTCTGTGACCCTTTTCCATTCGACCAGTAATTATTGTGGATTTTGTTTCTTACATTTGAGATATTTTTTCTTCTTGAGATTTAGAGATTATATTCATGTTTAGTTTAGTCGATGATGGTGCGTCGCCGTCAGCCGTGGTGGGAGAGGGAGGCGGGCGGCGTCGGCGACGGCAGAGTGATGGACGGTGACTGGCGGCAGGAACCATTGATGGTGAAGGTATAAGATGTAACAGGAGAGATAAAAATAAGAAGGAAGGAAATAGAAAAAATGAAAATGAAATAATGAAGAAGAAAATATTTTTTTTAAGTTTAATAATTAAAAAAAATTAAAAAATAGTTTTTAAATAAAATTTATGTGCCACGTCAGCAATCCCTTAGTATTTAACATAAATTTTGACGGAGGGATAAAAAACGCACCAAATACAAATTAAAATTGTTGAGTTTGAAACCTTAGGGACTCAAATGCTAACAAACTCAAACCTTATGGACCATTATGGTAATTTTCCCAAAAAAATAAATAACAATGAGTAACATCCATCATACAGTATGGTTTAATGATGGGTAGATGTCTGAGAATAAAATATGTCTGAAAGTGATACGTCTAAGAATAAAATTGTTGGGAAAAGTGATACGTCTAAGAATAAAATTGTTGGGAATAAAATAGGTTTGTGTTTTATTGGGCATGAAAATGACATCAAATATTTATGAAAATAAATATTATAGTTGTATTTTGTGTGATTTCTAGTAGGAATATGAATTTTATTATATTATAAATATGAATTAATATCAAATAAAGTTAATTCAAATAAATCATTTAAATTAATTTAAATTATTACTTATTTTATATTAATATTCTAAAAATGTATTTTATATTAGCTAGACTAGTTCAATCCTCATATTAATTAAAATATTTTTACAAAAAATAGTTATTTTTGGTTAATTAATATATCGAATTGATCTTATTTAATAGTCAATTTTAATTGATTAATTTATATCAAAATAAAGTTAATTACTTTTATATAAATCATATAAAATTTAAATAAATATTATAAGTGTATTTTGTGTGATCTCTAGTAGGAATATGAATTTTATTATATTATAAATATGAATTAAAATCAAATAAAATTAATTCAAATAAATCATTTAAATTAATTTAAATTATTACTTATTTGATATTAATATTCTAAAAATGTATTTTATATTAGCTAGACTAAGAGGAGTTCAATCCCGCCAAAGCGAGCATACCTCAGCTGACATATGTATGACTTGATGACCAAGAGGTCCGTGGTTCGAATCCCCCACCCCCAATGTACTCAAAAAAAAAAAAAAGAGGAGTTCAATCCTCATAATAATTAAAATATATTTAAAAAAAAATATTTTTGGTTAATTAATATATCGAATTGATGTTATTTAATAGTCAATTTTAATTGATAATCAAATTATAGTTAATTACTTCAATTGATATAAAATTTAAATTCATACTTTATTATTTTAGAATGATCAATTAAATAATTAATAATAAATGTTATTTAGCTACCATCCAACATGATTATACATTTAAATAATATAAATTTTATACATAAACAAAAAAACGAGTACAAATTGAGTTGGTGAAGAGGAAATATGTATATTTAGGACAGAGAGTTGTTTAGTCTAGAGTTTTTATTTTTATCTATACAAATTTCTTTGAAGATAACAAAAATAAATAATTATTTTGAGTACATTGGGGATAGAGATTGGAACCACAAACTTCTTAGTCGTCACACATATATATGTCAATTGAGCCATGCTCACTTTGACATTATCAAAAAAAAAATATATATATATATTTCTTTCTTTCTTTCTTCATGTTAGGACTCATCTTTAATTTTATGAATTATAAGATTGTCTACGCATGTGTCAAACACATCTTTCTCTGCATTCACCATCTTTAAACTTGTCATTTCATATGAATTCATTCCACTTTGGAAATCAACATCTCAACAATGATGGTTTATTTTAAGTTTTTTTTTTTTACAATTTTCTATATTTTCATTGTTAAAGACTTCTTTCGATAAATTTTAAGAATCCGATTTTTGTTTTTTATTTTATGTATCATTCACAAATTTTTTTTTTTTTTGAAGATAACAAAAATAATTTTGACCACAATACTTCACATTGTTTTTTCAATATCACTAACATTAATTATTTATTTTATTTAAATAATTTTGAAATAAAAGAAAGTCATTCCTATCTTCATGTCCATTCTAATAACGTTGAACCAAACGGTCCAGTCCAGGTACGTACAAAAAAAGATTTTCTCCAGAGAATTTATACTTTAGATAAAAAAAAAAAAAAATTGCAATGGAAGATGATTTGCCCCCATAACATTTTCCCACGACACAAGACAAGGGTTCCCATCCCTATCACGTCCTGCTTGCAAATATGGACTCAAAATAAATATTATATATTTATCATGAAGTCTAACAATTTTCTGCTTTAAATGAGAATTTTGTATGGAGATTTAATTAATCATTTAAATAAAGATTCTCAAAGTCAACATAGTTTAACGTTTATCACATGTATTATATTTTATTTGAAGTTGAATGTTCAATCTTCATGCTATATTTAAAAAAAAATCAATCAAAAAACCCTAGTACCAAGCAGGATCGGACCTCGATAGTTTACGAGGTTGGAAGTTCAATCATCATCTCTAATTCCTCCCATTCACCCCAAAGCCCATGTGCTCACCTCAGCTGGAAACGTATCCCATTGATAAACAAAAAATATTCAATCCTAGCATCAACGAGGACCCTCCTCAATCCCCACCTTCAATCATCTCCCGTGATAAGAAGGTTGGAAAGAAGAGTTCCCAACAGCCGCATAAACAAAGGTCGAAGAAAAGAAATAACAGGGTTGATAAAATTATCGAATTTTTCGTGGAAACTTCCCACCAAGGATGGAGAATTTCACGGGATATTGTCCGTTTTAGGCATAAACTCTCGTGACTTTGCTTTTGGTTTCACCCAAAAGACCTTATTACAATGAAGATATTGTTTCTTACTTATATACCTATGATTTTCTATTTTCCTAACTAATGTGAGACTTTGGTTATACTCACAACAAACAGAGAAAATATTACTCCGACTCTGATCCGTCTCGTCGACGTCTCTACTTCCAAGTCTTAAAATCCAAAAGTAATTAATAAATTAAGCCAATTTAAGTTATATATTAAAATAAAAAGGAAAATTTGTTGGCAGTGAAGAAATAAAGATAAGCAAGCAAATAAAGAAAGGAAAATCACTTTAATTAAATAGGGATTGGATGGAGATAAGGAAAAGGTTTGATGAAAAGGGAAAGAAGCAGATAACCACAGGCTGTGTAAATGATGAATGATGATACCTCAATTGATGCCCTAGCTGAGGGTACGTACTAGGAGAGCAAAAGGGCCTTTAATGCAGCGTGGAGACCTTCAAAACCCTAGCCATTTCGAGGCTAACCACAACAAAAACATCATCCCTAAATCATTTCTGCTCAATCCCAAAAGTGATTTTATTGAAACTAGAGAGTTCATTAAGGTTTTTGCATTTTTGTTTTTTGCTAAATTATAAAAAATAACCCTAAACTATGGTTTTATTTAAAGAATACTCCAAAAACTTTCAAAATTTATAAAATACTCCTATACTATGAAAGGGTTTAAAAAATAACTTTGAAGTTTTAAAAGTTTCAAAAATATTTCTGAATTATGAAAAACGTTTCAAAAATGCCTTCAACGTTGGCAACACACAAAATTTTGATGTGGATGATTAAATTCTAATTTGTACTTTGTGACATGGGAAAAATAAAAATGTGAACATTTGAGGTGTTAAAAAAACAATGAAGACGTAGACACCGGATCTATTCTCCACCAATTTTGTCTTAGTTTTATTCTACTCTCTTATTTATGAATCGATAAAATGAGATTTTCATGATTTATTTAACACCTCAGTTATCGACGTTTTCATTTTTTCCATGTCACATCCGTACAAGTTTGAATTTAACCATTAACATTAGATTTTTGCATGTGTTGTTAACTGTGAGAGTATTTTTGAAACGTTTTCTATAGTTCAGAGTTATTATTGAAACTTTTGAAAGTTCAAGAGTACTTATGAAACGTAACCCATAGTTTATAGATATTTTGATAATTTAACATTTTTTTTTTTGTTAAAATTAGAATGGACTAGAGGGTAAAAATTGCAACATTTGTCTAAGTTTAGGACTCAATTTGATAGAGAAAAAAAAAATCAATTTCAATAAATTGAAAATTCATGTTTTTCTTTTTTTTGTGAGTATAACAAATATGAAGTACAGACACGTCGTGGCTCAACCATAGGTTATCACATACCAAATAAAAATGTTTATTATTATTATTATGCTTTCCTTTCCTTTTCGGTTCTTTTGTATATTTATAAAACCACCTACAAATTATAGTCATTTCATCTATTTGTATTTGTAATAAAACAAGTTTAAGATATGTAATAAAAAAAACAAATTGGCAGTGAAGAAATAAAGTCAATAAAGCAAATGAAGAAGAAAAAATCTGTTGATTAAACAGAGATTGGAGAGAGATGATAAAAAGCTTGAATGATAATACCGAGGTCTGATGTCCCTAGCTGATCGCACCTACTACGAAAGAGACATTTTTGTTTTTGTCCCATCACGCCAGAAAGAACTGTCCAACAAAAAAAAAAAAAAACAGAATCAAATCATAGGAGAAATCAAAAACAATGTCTACACAAACCCAAACCCAGGTGAGATTGAAGCTTGTAATCGACAAAAAATGGAAGAGGATTCTCTACGCCGAAGCCGACAAGACATTCGTCGACTTCCTCTTCACAATACTCGCCCTTCCCGTCGGAACCGTCGTCAAACTTCTCTCCACCACCGCCGGCCAACACTTTCCCAACAAGCTCGGTTCCATTTCGAACCTCTACCGCAGCGTGGAGAGCTTGAACCCGACCCATTTCGAGGCAAACCATAACAAAAACACCCTCCTCAAACCCGACCTCCCCACATTCATTTCTGCTCAATCCCAAATCGGAACTCTCTTGCCCCAAATCCAACCTTCGCCGGCAACGAAAACGTCGTATTTCACTTGCTCTGAGTGTCATTATAGCTTTAGTGCTACGCATGGCGTGAAATGTTCGAGATGCGGCAAATTTATGACTATGAATGCAACTTATGTTTATGGAGCTGATGAAGCTAGGCCGGTTGTGGGTGGTTATGTGAAAGGAGGGACGGCTACGTATATAGTCATGGATGATCTCTCTGTTAAACCCATGTCTTGTTCTTCCATGTTTTTTGCTTCGGTTTTGACTGGGTTGAATGTCGAGAATGTTGGGCAGATTGATGAGAAAGTTATATATCTCCATGTCGAAGATGTATGGTTTCTTTTTCTTAAAAAAGCTTACTTTTTTATTTATGGGTTTTTATTTGTTGGGTTTTTTTTGTAGGGTGTGAAATTGCTAAGGGCTTCTCTTCACTCATCTACTGTCCTCAACGATTTGTTTCTTCACAGGATCAACTTCTCACCATCCTCGGGTATTCCCCCAATTTAATTCTCTTGGATTTAGATTTGAGATTTGTACGTTTGTAATTAATAAACATGTGGTGTTAAATTAGAAGGGGGAATTTGTCATTGAAAGAAAAAGAAAGAAAGAAAAAAAGGGTTTTACGTTTTAGAAAAAGAAGTTTTGGTTTTCTGTTTTTTTGTTTAGTCGATGCTGCTGCACAATATGAACCGGGTAGAAAGAGGGGTCGGCCTCGGAAGATTGTTGATGATGCAGGCGTATTGATACCGCGTAGAAAGAGGGGTCGCCCTTGTAAGATCGTCGATGAACCAAAACTGGCAGAAAGATCGTCGGAGAAGAAAGATAGAACCCTCCGAGATGAGCTACGGTATTGGATTCCATTGAAGGAGCTTCATTATAATGAGAATAACCCAAATCCGGAGAGGGTTCCAGAAGCTAAGGAAGGCGAAGAAGATCAAACCCAGAAACAGTAGCTTAGAGTAATGGAAAAAAAAAAATACCTTTTTTAGAAATCTGAAAGCCTTGAGAAAAAATTTGGTTTTGTGCTTTTTTGTTTTTGTTTTTGGTGGGTTTTGTTCTTGCGGAAAATGGATCAATGGCCGAAGAAATTTACTATGTAAGCTTACTTTTTTAAAAATGATTGCTTTTAAAGGTTTTCTCGTTTTAAACCATTTGATTTTTAGGGTTTAGGGTTAGGTGAGGCCAACATCAAACCGAAAAGGACGGAATCAACATTGGACGGTTGATTTTCGGCCCTCATCAGTTGAGTCGGTTTTGAAAATCAAAAACAAAAAACGAAATGGATATCAAATGAACCCTAAGTAATAAAAAATTTGATAACTCCTAACATTAGTGGGTTTTTTTTTTTTTTTTTACATCATGTCGAGGGAGGGGATTGAACCATGTTGAGGGTGAGGATTAAACTTAGGACCTCATGATCACTAGGCCATATATCATGCCTATGTTCTTGTTGACTTAGTGGTTGATTGATGGAATTAAAAATTTGTAAATGATTGTAAGAAACCTCGTCATTTAGGGTGGTCTTAGTTAAAATATATAGTCACCAAAAGTAAGAGAGTTATATTGTATGGTGGAAATCATAACACAACTTAATTATTCCCATATATGCATGCTATGCTATACAACAATTTCTGCATAATTTTATACTTAATTTTATGCTAAACTTTTGTATTTTTAGAGCAAATTATGGCTAATGTCTCGTATATATTTATTTTGCAGAAACAAAGATAAAGAAAGAGAGTATGTACCACGCCTGAGCGGAAGAGCTATTATTTGGATGACTGCAAAGTTTCTTCTTTCCCTTTATTTTTTCATCCAAATTCCAACAACTCTTGTTGATTATTTTTTTTAATATTTTAGTTTTAGTTTTTATTGATTGTTAATGTATCTTGTTATTTCTTATTTGGGCATGATTTTAAATTCTAATATTTCAATTTACTGCTTAGTTCTACTTTCAAATTAGCCAGGTAGATTATATTTTGAACTAAGTTCTAGACTAAGATATGGTGAAAGGTTGGTAGATCACTTAGAAAACTAACAAGTGTGTAGAGGATTTGAATTAATTTAGATCTTGACGAATGATGAATGTTTATGATACAAGTTCAATTACATTTTGTAATTTTTCTTATATATTGAATGATTTAAATTGATACTATCATTAGTTTCAATTACATTTTGTAATTTTTCTTATATATTGAATGATTTAAATTGATACTATCATTAGTTTAGGTGTTGAATGGTTAAAAAAAAAATGTAAATTTAGATTTGGAAAGGATTGAAAAAGAAGTGAAAAGTAAAAAAGTAATAAAATAAATTAAAGGGCATACGAAATTTGGTGGTGGGGTGAAGTGTGATTTTTTTTTACTATGTGGTGTGGTGGTGGAAATATGTTTTGATAGGTAGCATGATTTTGTTTAAAAAAAAGTACAAGAAGAAAATAAAAGAATGAAATTAAAATAAATGTGTTTGGGTGAAGAAAAAAAAAGGAAATTTAGGAATTGTGGGGGAGAGGATGGAGAGATTGAAGGTGTTGGATATTTATTTGGTAGTTTTCTAAGTCCGTGAGTTTTCATGATGTTTTTTATACGGGACAACAATTCAAATATCTCCACAATAGTTGTAGTTATATATCTATGATCTTCTCTTATCTAGCCGATGTGAGACATTGTTTTTATTCCTAACAATTCTCTTCCTCTAACAAAGTTTCAAGCCTCTGTGTTTGAGTGATTTTTCATGATTTCCTCTTTATCTAGCCTAGGTGAGACTTTGTTTGTATTTCCAACCGCTTCAAATCATGGAAATCGGAGATTTAATAGTAGAATTTTGTGATATTCTCCTCCACAAGAAGTTGGTAATGATGGGTCAAGATTTTTCATTAAACCCACAAGAAAAATGGGAAAAATACTTGGACCGAAAAATAAGTTAAAATGAAGGTTGGATATGTTCTATTATAATGGAAGAAATTAAGTAAATTAGAAGAGTTGTTTTGCCAACAAGAGCATAACTTAATTGGCATGCATGACGTATCGCATAGTAATCATGAAGTCCTAAGTTCAATCCTCATCTCAAGTAAAAAAAAAAAAATAATAATAATAATAACGAAGAAAAGAAAAAGTACAAGTTATGGGCTGAAAAATAAGTTACTAAAAAGAGGAGAAAGTGAAAATGATATAAAATAAATTAAATAAAGGAGTGATGAAATGATAAATGGAATTAAATGAGGAAAGATGAGGTTGTTTGAGGAGTTTCTGAAGATGAATTGGAGAGAGATTTAATAAATGAAATTGTTAGAGAAGTTGAGGCTTTCAAATGAAAATTGATGAGAGAAAGAGGAATCAGTTTATTGGTCGGAGAGTTAGAAATGATATTTAAGAGGAGAAAATATAATTGTTCTTTGAAATAGATGGATGATAGAGAGTTTAATTTAATTTGGAAATTGATTTAACTAGTTTAAGTAATATTTTCCTTTTGGAAATAGTTTTTAATGTGACATCATTATTGAAATTTTAGGTTTGGAACAAAGATTGTTATGGGTACGATCAAGGCATTATTGTCACACCCCGTCCTAAATTATCCTACCAAATTTAGGATGAGTTGTGACGACAACCAACACCGGAAGTGCAATGGAATTTATTGATAAGTCTCTCTCCTAACTTTATCTCAACTAAATATAAAAGAAATTTTTTTCACTCTTACATACCGTGAATGATATGCATTGACTCGGTGAGACTGATGACAGATGTTGATCACAACTATCTCTAGTTGAAACTCGAGAAGTCTGGTGAAAAATTAAAGATAAAGAATGAGCTAAAAAACCCAATGAATAGTACGTTAATCATAAAATAAATTTATGGAGAAAAAAAACCATTTTTATAAGCTAAAGTAGTTCAAACTCTATAAAAACCAAAGTAAATCATGAATAATTTTAATAAACTCTAGATAATAAAACATCGAAAAATATCTTATCAAAACCTTTAAATTGTCAACGCATACAAATTAAACCATATGGATCCAATCTGTAATAACAACTTTTGAAAACAACCTAAACACAAGTTTGTAAAATATATCACCAAATATGTATTCAATCTTTGATCATACTGGCGTAGAGTAATCTCAATACGCACAACAGAGCAATCTTTGTCCTACTATGCATCGAGTGATCTATAGGTACATGACATAACCTCTATCATACGTGCATGCAGAACTCTCTATCTCTGATATGCTAGAGTGGGTCCCACATATCTCTCTTGATATGCTATGGAAATATATAACATACAGGTAGTCACCAAACCATAGGTACATAAATCTAGTGGTTTAAAAGTCACTATTTGTATTAAAACTCTTACATTCTCAATCACTCTAAAAATAATTCTCTTTTTGAAACAACATTTCATAAATAACCCTGATGAAAATGATCTTTTTTTTTTCTTCTCAAAAACAACATTTCATAAACACCTCTTATTTCTCAAATAGCATAAAACATTTATAAGCTCTCAAATACTTCAAATATTTCTCGAACTAAAATCATTGGAAATTCTTATCAAATCCAAGAAATCTCATAATTAATTTCAGGAAATCTCAAATCTATTTGTCTAATATCTCATAAGAGTTAGTCTAAAACCATCAATAATAATATGTTTCCTAAAATTTCATAATAATAATTAAATAACGAAAACATTTCGTAAAATAACCGCTCACAACATTGTCGATAACGTTTCAGACAACAGGATATTCCAATACATGTTCCACTTGAGATTCCAACTATTTTTCATCAAATTATGAATTATTTTCAAAAAGAAAATAAACATAAGTTTGTCTTAAATCAATTAAACTAATTCTCAACAATTAAAGAACATTTTCCATCTCTCCTCATAAACAACTATTATTTAACTTAGGTGGAATCATCTTTCATTTTGAGTGAGTCATCATTTTCATGTATATGACTTAAACCAAATGGACAAATCTCTCTCTTCATTTAACTCAGTTTGTACTTCATTATCTATTTTCTTCATTTTGAAAAAACTATCTCCACCACAAACTTTATCTCTCTCCATCCCACTCATTCTTCTCCTTCAACCATGTGCTATGTTTTCAACTCTTTCCATGATTTCCTCAACATTGGTTTAGGCATGGGGTGTTTTTTTTGCAAACTATAACACAACTAATCTCTCTAATTTTTTCCTTGACCATCACTATTCCCAACTTTTAAAGATGGTAAATTCCTAATTCTACTTATCTCATTTCAACCTAACCAATTAACACTTTAATCAAGTTTTGACATCATTTTAATTCAAGAGATTTACTAATGAAGAGAAGAAAACCCATTAATCTCAAAACTCCATTTCTTCATTTCTTTTCAAGAAATTTCTTAGAGGAAACTTACCAAATACATAAGGAACTTTGGCTTCACAACAATCGCGTCTCTGCCATCCATCCACAACACCCACAAGAAAACACCCTAAAATTCCAACTCTAGTTTTGAATTTCTTTTCCTCTTAAGAGCGGGTCTTCACACGTGTTGTGATACAAACAAGTTGTATAATTCTTTTCGGTGGAAATGTGAAGATTGCAATATTTATTTTTTTGGCAAAATACATTAATAGTACATGAGATTTGGTGTGTATTTGATCATCAGGTTTCAAAAGGTCATGGAAGTTTGAAAAACGTTTTAAATAGTCCCTTGACACGTTTGGCGTTTGGTTAACTTAATGAATTGTTGATTAGATTGTTAAGTGCTTATGTAAACTTGTTGACTTGTTATTTTCTTTAAATTAGGTGGCAATGAATTGGATAATTAGAAGGTAAAATTAAAATTGGTAAAGTTTTAAAATAATCTATATGGAATCGTTTGATCTAAGGAGTTGGGAGAGTTGAAGTTGTTTAGTCGGGAGAGTTGTTTATCTAGGGAGTTCTGAAATATGTGTGTTTGGAGAAGAGAATTGTTTAGTCTGTAGTTCTGAAGTTTGTGGTGTGTTTTGGGCAGAGTCTGAGTTTATAAGTGTTTTCTTTTACCCAATGTTTTTTACAAAGTTTTAAAATTTCATTATTAAGTAAATCTTTCAATTCCAATAAATTCTAAAACAATTTTTCTTTCTTTTTATTTTATGTATCATTTACAAATTTCTAAGACCACAAAAATAATCTGGAACATAATACCTTACTTTTTAAAAATATATATCCATTTTTTTTTTAGGATTAGTCTTTAATTTTATGAATTATAAGATTGAGATTTTTTTTGTCTTTACTAATGTAGGTATATTTTACAAACAAAAAAAAACAACAACACATATGTTACCGTGACCCACGTGTCAAACACATCTTTCTCCGCATCCACCTTCTTAAACTCCTCATTCCATCAAAATCCACTATATCTGGAAATCAACATCTCAATGACGGTTTATTTTAGCTATTTTTTTTGTACAATTTTTTCTATAATTTTCCACATTTTCATTGCTAAAAACTTCTTACAATAAATTTAAAAATGTGATTTTTTTCTTTTTATTTTATGTATCCTTCACAAATTTCTTTGCGGATAAGAAAAATAATTTTGACCACAATACTTCACCTTCTTTTTTCAATATCACTCAGATTAATTATTCATTTTATTTGGATAGTTTTGAAATAAAAGAGAGTCGTACAATAGTGTTAAATATTACCTGTGAATTTGAAAGATTTTAATCCATTAATTTAAACGGATCCAAATAAACGGATGTTTTTATTGTCCGTTGTAAGAATACTACATTTTGAATTTGGTGGTTTACATACCAATTTTGATTGAACAATCTAATTTATATTTAAAATAATAAAAATAGGTTGCATTTTTAGTCATTTTACACATTTTGTTAAAATTACATTTTTTTAAAAAAATAATTAAAAATAGTGTGAGAGGGAGAGGAAGAGAGAGAAATATGAGGCAAAACGGGTTAGACTTGAATACTAATTAGTGCATAAATCTTGGAGTTGATATTTTTTATGGGAGTTCAACAAGTGTGTGAGCCAAACGAGGATAAAACTTCTCCCCAACTCTTCTCCAACAATTCATTGGGCCAAACACCCCCTATATGCATAATGTTTTCTCTGTTCTGTTAGGTATATTATTTTAAATTAATTTTAAATTACTCTATTGATAGCTCTCCAAATGTGAACTACTATTTACTTCCTAATTCTACCTAATTATCCTGCTTGATAATGCTTATTTGACCTTGTTGTAGGTATATCACGGTTGAGAGCTCGAGAAGTTAAAGGGTGTATTTTGGTGCTAAGAAGAGCGTTTAAAGGCTTCGGGGATGAAATCAGGCGAAAAAGAGAGAATCAAAAGGACAATTTGACACTGAAGGTCCTACGTCGAGACGGTGCAAAGAGTGTCCCGACGCTGTCCAATTGAAAATTTTAGAAATCAGACCCGAGAGCAAAATTTGTCTCAGTGTCACGACGCTCTGAAGTAGCGCGCGCGATGATTTTTCGTCCGTAGCGTCTCGACGCTGCCTGTAGCATCTCGACTCTTTGTCGATTATAAAACTCACATTTTCTAATTTTTAGGTCATACACGGTTCATTGTAAGCCTCGAGATTGTCGTTTTTCTCCCAATTTTATGAGTTTTCTTCTTCCTTTGGTTGTATGATCAGTTCAAGCTACTCCATGGATGTTTGCCGAATCCCATCATCCATGGAAGGCTAGAAGGTAAGTGGCTCAATTTAAAGATTAAGAGATTGATTAATTAGTGCATGAATGTGAGATTAGAGAGAATTATTTCTACTTAGCATTACTTTAATTTCAAGCATACTATTCTCCTATTTTATTCAATTAGCATGTATCTTTGATTAGGATTAGAAAAAAGTGACTAGGATGGATAGAAGATTATTAGTTATAAAAATTGTATATTTGCATTTTCTTTTTAAAAGTGATATATTTTAAATTTTTTTACTCTAAATTGACAACTAATATCTAGTTGAACAATTAGTTAAATTGAGTTTTGAATTTATGAATATGCAAACACATACCACCATAAATCGTGATATTTTCATTAAATTTATTATTTTCAAATTTATGTTTTCAAATCTCCATGTCTTAATATATTTTGCAAGATAAGCATACAATCAACCATTTACCTTCAAAATCATCAAAATCATCTTACCATTGGAAGAAGCTCATAAACTATTTAGAACAATTTCTCATAGAAAAATTGTTCATTTCAAAATCCGAAAAAGGCCAAAATATATACTAATATATATCAAACTTTAAAAACAAAAAATGGTTGGTTGCACAAACAACAATCAGACCCAAAATAATTACAAATTTAGCAAAATTTAAAACATTTTGCAAATATGGCAAAAAATCAGTGACTATCACTGATAGACTATGTCGTTGATATATATGAATGGCAAAAAATCAGTGACTATCACTGATAGACTATGTCGTTGATATATATGAGTATCAGTGATAAACTATTATCACTGACAAAATTCTATAAAAAACTGAGGTGATAAACTTCTTTCAGAGACCATATTATCAGCGATAGAAATTGTCATGTCTACAAAAAAAAAAAAAAAAAAAAAAAATGTTATATTTTTAATTATTTTACTCTAAATTGACATATGTTACAATTGTTCCACCCAAAAAAAAAAAAAAGTATTTTGCTCATAAATATATTCCAAAATTTAAACAAAGGGAAATAAAATTTCTCCATTTAAGTACTTTTTAATATATCATAAATATAAAAACAATAAGTAACATATATAAAGTTGGAATTCCCACCTGAATATTAAAAGTCGTAACGCAGCGAAATTAACATGAAAGGTTTTATTAATATATACATGTATGTATAGACAGTCCCAAGATACGTTTAAAAAAAAAATGGTCCAAAGATACATAGAATTTCCCCCTGCCTATTCCCATTCTCTTTCATTGTAATCGAAGCGTCAAACAAACATTAACAAATGAATAGCATTTCTAGTTCAAAATAAATGGAAGACTAGAGATCTCGAGGAGAGGAGAACACAGGAAATGGAGAGTAAAACAATGTCTAGCGGGCTGGGTTTGAAGCTCGTGATAAACAAAAAAGAGCAGAGGATTGTGTATGCTGAAGCCGACAAGAAGTTCATCGACTTCCTCTTCAATATACTTTCCCTTCCTGTTGGACTCGCCACCAAGCTGCTCTCCACGCAAGGCGCGGTTGGCCCTCTCGACAATCTCTACCGCAGCGCCGACGCTTTGGATGTCAAATGTTTTGATGCAAACCAGAACAAAGAAAAACTCCTACGCCCTAACCTTCCAATCGTTAATATTCAAGTGAAAAAGCTCTTGTATATCATCAAATATCCAGATTCAAGCATAGATCCGCCCAAGTATTATGGATGTCGTGCTTACGGCAGTGAGAGCTGTAGAAATTATTATGGCGGTCGTTTTGGGGCAACATGTCCAGGATGCGACAGTTACATGTACAACACTTTATCATATGCATATCATACTGCAGGGTTTTATGAAACAATGCCAATAGAGGGAGGTTACGTGAAATGCATGGTTAAGTACATGGTGATGGACAGGGGCGGATCCAGACATTGATGTTTGGGGGGGCCAAAAAATTAGAGTATATAAATATTAAAAAAATATCGCCAAAAATTCAGAGGTTTGAATTCGCTATGTTGACATTCAAAAAAAGTTATCAGTGATAAACATATGTGAGTGTATCAAAGTCTTACGGACTAAGTTTAAATAAACTTAATACCATCATATAATTTTGCTCAAAAAAAAAAAAAAAAAAGTCTTTAATGCATCCCTATACTTTCAATTTTGTTTTTAATGAATTCTTAAATTTTAAAAAATGTCAAATAAATACAAGGAGGACTTTTGAAAATGTAAATAAATAAATTAATACTAAGAGTTAATAAATTTCAATTTTGTTTTTAATGAATTCTTAAATTTTAAAAAATGTCAAAAGGAGGACTTTTGAAAATGTAAATAAATAAATTAATACTAAGAGTTAATAAATTTGTTTTAAAGTATGAAGAATACTAAATTTAGATATTTGAAATTATAATGACTAAAATAATATAATTCTTAAAAAAAAAAATAGGTCTTAATTATTTTTAAGAATGAAATTTATATATTTTTAAATATATATAAACAAAACATTAAAAGAGAACAATTTTTTTTTTAAAAAAAATATACATAGAAGTAAATGTAAAGCAAATATATTATTGTTATAGTTGAGTTTCGAACTCAGGCACAACTAAATATAAACTATACACATGACCACTGCAGCAGAATAAGATTTTGTTAATTTGGGGGGGCAAAATGTATTTAATAACAACAGTATATATTTAAGGCATTAATTTTGCCTACGAGTATGAGAAAATCAAAAATTTTGGGGGGGCCGTGGCCCCCCCTAGTCCCTTCAGAGGTCCGCCCCTGGTGATGGATGATTTGACTGTCGAGCCTATGTCCACTGTTTCGGTGTTGAATGTGTTAAAAGTTGAAGACGCTGCCCAGATTGAGGAGAAGCTTGTATATTTGGGCACAGATGAGGTATAACAAGAGCTAGTTTTCGTTATAATAATCTGTAGGTTATAAATACTATTCAAGTTAATTACTTTTTTTTTTATCATGGATTACAATAGTGGTCGAGTCAAACATATATTAAATTATTTCACTCAACTTCAAGTTTGTGTCCAAACACATTTTATGTTTCGTTTTCCTAGCTGTTGTTTTTTTTTTTTTGGAAAAATTATTCATGGGAGGCTACACCATGATAATTTTTTCAAGGAAGCCACAATTGGATGTAGGAGAAAGAAATTATAAAAATACTTTCATTTTATATACCATAGTTGATAGGGGCATATGATTATTAAGATCTACATTCCACACGGTTAAAAAGATGAGGTAGTGGCATTGTGGTTGCTTCATTGAATAACTTTATGCCACAATAATGTAGTTAATAGTTTTGTAATATTAAACATGTGTGAGAGAAATTGTAAAAAATATTTCACTTTTGTATCTAATCGATGATTATGAGGTGATACTTGTTAAGAGATCAGATTTACGTGGTAAAATAAGTATTGGAGATAATTGTTGTGAGAATTAATTGTATGTTTTATTGTAGGCTTTGAAGTTGATAAAAGTTTCTCTTCAATACTCATCCACTGTCCTCACCGATGTGTTTCTTCACCAGATCGATTTCTCATCAACACAAGATACAGGTATATATGTTCTCAAACAATAATGTTTAATATAGGTTTACATTCTATTTTTTTTTCATTCTCTTACTTTTTAAATAATCTATTTTTGTTTTTCACATCAATTTTTTTATTTTATTTTCATTTTTGGTTTTGATCATGCTTTCAAAATGTATATTAGCTTAATTGTCATAAAATATTCCACCCAAATTAAACTAAAAAAAAACATTGAAACAACTCTTCTTGTTAGTTTAGTATAACAAATATCGAAGTGTGTCAATTATTGTTAAATTATGTTATTTGAATTTTTTGAACCATCCTAATTTATAATCTAGGCACTAATGGATTATGATCCATTTAATTATATTTATACTTTAGACGAATTAGACAAAACATTAAACTTTAATTAATAGTCATTACTAAGAAAAAATGTAAATATATATTTTTGAAAATACTTGTTACGACAATTTGTCCAATAAAATATTGAGAAGGTTGCAATTGCGACAATCTGTATATTTATATTATATATACTCGTCAAGACAATTTTTCCAATAAATATCGAAGGTTGGAATTTTATATTATATATACTCGTCAAGACAATTTTTCCAATAAATATCGAAGGTTGGAATTTTATATTATATATGTTATACTAAGGAGAAAACACTTTCTAATTTACAGTATTTTTTTTTTCTTTTCTTTCTTGAGCAGTCATAATTTAGTCTTTTTTATGCTAAATATGTGGTATTTTTTAGAGCAAATCATAGCTAAAATAAGATAGTTTTGCAGGAATGAAGAGCGAGAAAGGAAACAATGACACTGTGGGTGAAGAGAAAATAATTAAACAGGAGTTGAATAGCTGAGCCACGCCTGATGGAAAATTGTAGCGAAGTGATGGATTCAATTTAAAGTTTTTCTTCTCAACTATTTTCCCTATAAAACTCTGGTTGAATTTTGTGTTGAATTTTATTTTATTTTATTTTAGTTTTGTTTTATGGATTTCTCTGTGGGTTGATGACTCTTGTTAATTCTTATCTTTGCATGGCTTTTAGTTTTTATTTGTTATTTAATTTAATTACTGCGTTTTTAGTTCTACATTCAAATTAGCCAAAAAAAAAAAATGACTTTTAAAGATCTTTCTATTTTGTTTTAGTTCAACAAGTTGGATAGAGATCCAAACTTTAAAGAAAGCAATAAAGTTACAAGAAATAGGAGTTAGGAAGTTTGTGTTTACGGTATAAGTATAAGGATGTTTAGTCTGTAATTTTGAAGTCTCAATTTATTTTAGCTATTTTTCTGTATTTTCTACAATTTTAAAAAATTTCATTATCAATGACTTCTTTCAATAGATTTTTATTTTATTTTATCCATCATTTACAATTTTTTTAATCTTTTTTGAAATAAAACTATTTTATATGATAGTACTACTCTCAATTAATTTTATTTTTCAAAATAAAATTGTAAAAGAAAATGATAGTTAAAATTTAAATATAAAAATTATGCTCATCATTTGTTTTAAAGATGAAGTTGGTTTGTTGTACAATTTACTAATTTAAAAATTATAGTACAGTTTTAAAAAAAAAATGTGCCTTTTATATCTCAAACACATAATATATGTGTTTAAGATGTTAAATATGTAAAAATGTTAAATATTTTTTTATAACTACTTTTATATAAAATAGTAATATTTTATATATTATTTTTAAAAAAAATTAAGTTACTGTCAAATTTTTTTTAATTAATTTCATAATATGATATTTTATTTTTATTAAATTTAGAATAAAAATGTTAAATATTTTTTTATAACTACTTTTAAATAAATAAAATAATAATAATAATACTAATTTTTACATAAACAATTTCAATATATTTATCAATATTTAATAAAAAATTTAAAAATAAATTAAAAATAAAAATGGAAACGGGGATTCTTTGACCCCAACTTCCCTAAACGGGGATAGGACGGGATGAGATAATTCTTCTTTAATATTTTAAAAGGTTAACTTAAGTTCCCATCATAAACAACATGACGGGGAGTGCATCTCGACCCCGCCCCGTTGTCAACCCCAGAAAAGAGAAATGTTCGGCCTGAAAAACTTAAACTGGAGAATTTGAGAATGTGGGGACTTCAATCTTTATGGTAGAAGCCCTTAGAGTTGGTCTATATAACCCTTGTTTGTTAAATCTTTGGGCCAAACGGGGAATGAACTTCATATAACCAACAGTTATATATATAAAACTAAATTAAAACGAATAACATGCACAACCATCGACTTTAAAGGGTCATTTGGTTTAAAAAATTGTAGATGCTTTAGAATGATATGTCATAGAATAAAAGATGTATGGTTGTGCATGAGAATGAATCGAATATCTATGGAAATAGAGATGATATATGTGTTTATTTTGTGTGATTAATTATTTTAGGAATATGAATTTTATTTCATTATAAATATATGGAGATGATATATATATGTTTATTTTGTGTAATTACTTTTAAAAATATCAATTTTATTTCATTATAACTATGGATTAATAATAAAATAAAGTGAAATCAAATAAGTAATAGAAATTAAATTAATTTATTGATTATTTTATATTAATATTGTAGAAAAGTATTTTATATTATCTATGTTTAATTATTAATTTTTTTTAATGCAATTATTAAATTATATATATATATATTTAATGTAATTATTAAATTATATTTTTTATTTCTATATAATTAAATTTCATATATTCAATTTAATTTCGTTAGTTTTTACATTTTATTTAGTTTTTCATTAATTAGTGATAATTATTTTACATCAATTAAACTTAAACTTAATTAGTAAATTGATTCTAAACTCTAATAAAAAGTAATAATAAATCTTATACAAGTTATTTTTTATTATTTAATATATTGAATTGTTTTATTTAGTAGTGAATTTTAATTTATTAATTTATATCAAAATATAATTAATTAATCAAATATAAAATACATAAAATTTAAATTACGGTGATACTTAACATTTGAGTACAATGATCAATTTAATAATTAACGATAAGTATTATTTAGTTAAGTATTATTTAGTTACAATTAACGTGATTGTATACTTACTTCATATAAACTTTATATACAAACAAACAAAAATTACTAATTTTTTTTTAATGAAAGGTGTAAAAAAAAAAACTACAGAAGTGCGTTATGAGCAAAAATTGGGGGGAAATACTTGAAACCGAAAGGGAAGTTAAAATGAAAGTTGGCCATGTTCTATTATGATGGAAGAAATTAAGTAAATTAGAGGAGTTGATGTTTGTAAACAAGAAAAAGTTGAAGTGGCTTGAAAAATAAGTTATATAGAAGAGAAGTTTGGTGAAGAAGATGAACTATAAGAGCCAAGAGGAGAAAGAGAAAATGATAAAAATAAATTAAAGAAAGGAGTGATGAAATGATAATTGGAATTAAATGAGAAATGATGAGATTGTTTGAGGAGTATTTTAGGTGAAGATGAATTGGGTTGTGAGTGAAAGGAGGATTTATTAAATAAAATTGTTAAAAAAGTTGAGGCTTACAAGTGAAATTGATGAGAGAAAGAAGGAATATGGGTTTGTTGGAGAGAAAATTGTTAAAATTGTTTCATAAGAAAAGGGAAGGAAAGAGAAATTGGTAATTTATATTTATTTAATGGTAAAATTGTGTGGTATTAGAAGGGAAGATGTGAAAGAGGAGAGAGAAATGATATTTAATGGGAGAAAATATAATTGTTCTTTCAAATTGATGGATGAGAGAGAAAGTTGAATCTAATTTGGAAATTGATTTAATTGGTTAAAGTAATATTTTACTGTTGGAAATAGTTTTTAATGTGTGGCATCAGGATTGGAATCTAAGATTTTGAAGGAAGGTGGTGTCGGTGACTAAAAGGTCATGGGTTTAATTCTCGCATTAATTAAATAACCGTTGCAAAAACAGTTCGATAGGTGATTATTTACGAAACATTCTTGTTATTTAATTATTGTTATGAAACTTTCACGAAAATTATATTTATGTATCTTTTAGAACAACTCATACGAGATTTTAGAGAATTTGATTTGAGATTTCTTAAAATTGATATGAGAATTCCTGAAATTGTTGAGAGTATATAGTGTTTTTGACGTTTTCCGCTGGAATTATCGTTTGAGAAATATTTGAGATATCTAATGAATATTTGAGAGTTTATGAATGCTTTTATGAAAAGTTGTTTTAGAGAAAGCATGGTTCTGTGTGTAAATGGTTTAAAGTTTATGAAATGTTGTTTCATAAACCGGACCATTTAGAGTGATTTGAGAATTTAAGAGTTTTATGTAGAGAGTGACTTTCAAACCACTAGATTTATGTACCCATGATGATTACTTGTATGCTATGAGGATGTGTTTCCATAGTATATTAGAGATATAGAGGTCTTTGTGACCCACTCTAGCATACATATAGGCATCGGGTCGTGTGTTAACGTTCTTAGCCCTTTTGGGAAAATTCTGCGTGCACGTATGTTAGAGGCTATGCTAAGTACCTGGAGATCACTCGGTGCATAGTATGACACAGAGATTGCTTTGTTGTGCGTATTGAGATTACTCTACGCCAGTATAACCAGAGATTGGGTACAATGTTTGGTGATGTATTTTACAAACTTGTGTTTACGTTTTCAAGAGTTGTTACAAATTTTCTATAATTTTTACTGGCCCGTGTTGTTGATTTAAAGGTTGTTATTACAAAGATTTCTCGACGTTTTAATTATTCAGAGTTTATTAAATTATTCATGAATTTCGTTTGTTTTATAGACCCTTGAATTTATGTTTAGTATGAAAGAGTTTTCCTGAAAGCTATTTTATTATTAACGTACCACTTACTTGGTTTTTTAGCTCATTCATTATTTTTATTTTTACACCAGGGTTGCTCTTGAGTTTCAACCAGAGATAGATGAGATCAGAATCTGCCATCAGTCTCATCGAGTCAATGCATATCATCTAATGTACGCAAAGAGTGAAAATTTTTATGCATTGTTTTATTTGGGTCGGAGTATAAGATATAAACTAAAAAGAGACTTGATAATAGATTCCATTGCACTCTCGAGATCTGTTGTCGTCACATCTCATCCTAGGTTTCGTAGTCTAATCCAGGACGGGGTATCACACAAACAAATTAGTTGTATAATTCTTCACGGTGGGAATGTGAAAAGATTTGAACACAATAATATTTATTTTTTGGCGAAATACATTTTTGGTACATGAGGTTTGATGTGTCTATTTGATCCATCACGTTTCAAAAGGGACCAATTTAGTCATGGAGGTTTGAAAAACGTTCTAAATGATCCCTAGACACCTTTGACGTTTGGTTGACTTAATGGATTGTTGATTAGGTTGTCATGTAAATGATCAGTTTATTTTAGGCATAGTAAAATAGGTTGTTGTTGAGTTGTTTTGTTGGTTAGTTGGACATTTTATCGACTAATTTAATTGTTTCATGTTTCTTTTAATTATAGAAGCAAATTGGAAGAAAGTTGAAAAAGCGATGTTTCAAGCAAAATTACAACAGCTCAGCAAAAAAAAAAAAAAAATACAGAGCCTAGACGCCCAAAACCGGCGCCTAGGCACCACAAACCGCATGATTAGCAAAATGCACGGTGCCTAGGCGCTACGACGATTGAGGCAAAGTTTTTTTAACGATTTTACAGCGCCTGGGCGATACGACGACTTTTGCCCTAAGTTTAAAAGCATTTTGTTATGTTTTAAAAGAGAAATGAGAGGGGGTTATGAACGAACATAAAGAAACGACTGGGCACGTATTTTAAAGATTCGAGCACCCAAACAGAGCGAGAGCAATGTTAGGAAACTCGTGGAATCACCGGAATTTGCTTCTCTTTCTTTTTTAATCCTCTTTTCTTACTTGTTATGAACTTGCTAAATATTGAGATTGTTCTTGAGTTTTTCATTATGAACTAATTCTCTTATCTGGAGCATAGATGTAGTCGCTATTGAATCTTATTCTTCATTGTTGATTGTTAAGAATTTGGTTTCATATTAGATTGTGAAGACTTTTATGAGCTTAATGCATGTTAGTGCATGTTAGGATTTAACCAATCTTAGTTTGAGTTTATGTCAATGCTTTGAGGTCGATAGACGATAATCATTGATGAACTTTAATTGTTTTCCCCAATTTACATGAGAGATAGACATATCCTTGTAGGTTTTGTGGCAATGCTAGTTTTACATCTCCTTCATAATTAAATTGTTCGCATTGTCATAGAAATATAGACAATTGACTTTTTAATGAATATTGTTATTGCTTGGGAGAGACGTAACAAGTCTATTGGGTAGAAGTTACAAGGATATGTAAAAAAAAACTACTATACTTCCTATTGGATCTTGATTTCTCACATTCCTTCGATTATCCCCAAAGTTTGTTCTCTCTACCATTGGATGTTGATTTCTCACATTCTTTCAATTATCAAACCCTTTTGGAGTCCACCACATACATAAACTTATATGAATACAATCTTAATTGAATATTTATAAATATTTAATTGAATTAGGCGGGAAGAAGATGAAACAAAATGACCCAATCAAATTACATATTGAGAAATTAAAATATGTATATGCTTTGATCTTAATTTTTTTTTTCTTAAAAAAAAATATATTAATTATAATATATATATATTTTTTTTAGTACAATCTTAATTTTAATGTGATATCAATATTATTTTTAAAAGCTTTGTCATATCTTTATTTATGGTTGCATTACAAATTTTTGCTCTACCTCTTCCAAGCGGTTAACATATATATATATATATATATATTTTTTTTTTATTTGGGTGAGAATTTCATCTTTTAATTCAAATCCACCATATTCTTCTAATTTGTTTAAAAAAGCACCCCTCCTAACAAACCCAATGTAAAACTATTCCAGGCTTCTAAAAAAAACTATTCCAGGGAGAGAGTACGTATTAATTGATAGAGAAAAGAATAGGAAGAGGCAATTCTAGTCTAGTGTGGTACGTGAATGAAACTCAACCGACCGGCGGCCATTCATCATCATATATTAAATGAGATATACTCAGCGCCAATTAACATGCATGAATGGTCTCGCATTGAATTTTCCTCTACTTCTAACTATTCCCAATTTTATATATGTAACCGAAGCGTCAAACACAAGCAAAACAATTAGTATTTAGTTCAAAACTCTTTAGGAAACAGAAAAGGAAAATCATATGATGTCTACGAAAACCCAGGTGAGTTTGAAGGTTGTGATAGACAAGAAAGGGAAGAGGATTCTATATGGTGAAGCCGACAAGACATTCATCGACTTCCTCTTCACAATACTCGCCCTTCCTGTCGGAACTATGGTTAAGCTGGTCTCCACCAGCGAAGACACGCCCATGGTTGGTTCTCTTGGAAGTCTGTACCGCAGCGTGGAGAGCTTGAGCATGAACTATTTTGAGGCAAACCACCAGAAAGACAACCTCCTAAAGCCCGAGCTCCCAATAACCACTGCTCAATCCCAAATCGGAACCCTCTTGCAAATCAAATATTCTCCACCACCAAAGAAGTCCTATTACACATGTAATTCTGATGAGGATTGTTATAGTTTTACTGCTACACCTTGTGCACGATGTGCCGAATGCGGTGATAAAATGAAAACCTCTGCAACATATGTCTACGGAGCTGGTGATGTAAAACCCATGGAAGGAGGTTATGTGAAAGGGGGAATGGTGACGTACATGGTAATGGATGATCTTACTGTCAGACCCATGTCTTCCTCGTCCATTGACATTCTCTCCGTTTTGAATGAGTTGAATGTGGAGAATGTTGAGCAGGTTGACGGCAAGCTTATATATTTGAATGTGGAAGAGGTATGTGATTGTGATATATTCCACATTGTTTTTTCTTTTTTTTTCGACGTTTCCCTTTCTCATTTGATCTAATCTTTATTGTCTCCCGATTGCGGGTTTTGTTTTTTTGGTAGGGTGTGAAGTTGCTAAGCGCTTCTCTCCAATCATCCACTGTCCTAAATGATTTGTTTCTTTCTCGGATCGACTTCTCTCAATATTCTGATATTCCCAACTTCAGTAAGTTCAAATCTTTTGGAATCTCCATTCGACCATCTTTAACGACGGTTGAATTAGATTGAGTGGCAGCCCCAGTGAGCAACCATTTTTTTTTTTTTTTTTTTTTTTAATTTAAGGTTTATGATTTAAAGTTTTAATATTTAAAAATTACTGTTTAAGGTGTAATATGTAGGGGTGTATATGGATTGTGGTTGTTTTTTTTTAATTACCTTTAAAATCACTATTAATGAAATTTCTTAATCCTTGATTTTACTTTCAAAATTATCATTAATGAAATTTTTTAATATTTATTTTCCTTTTACAATCATGATTTTTTTTACATATATAGAATTCATTATATATATATATATATATATATATATATATATATATATATATATTTAATATATTGAATTTGGATTGGTTCGGGTTGAACTGAGTTAAATTTGGTTCAAACTGTGAAATGACCCGAAAATTTGATTTTTTTCAAAATAGAAACCTAACACAAACCATATTATTAAAAAACTGAACCCAACCTGAAAAGTTAGGTTTGATTTTGTGGGTTATAGGTATTTTGAACACCCCTAATAATATGTAGGGTTTTCTTAAATATTAATAAACATTAAATATTAAACTTAAAACCCTAAATATTAAATCTTAGACCCTAAATAATAAACCGTAAATACTAAACCCTAAATTTAAAGACAACATCTTCTCAACAAAAAAAAATTGTAAGTTAAACCTAAAAAAATAAAAAAAAAGTGGGGGAGGAAACCTTCCTTAAGAAAAAAAAATAATATAAAAGACACGTTGAGATGGTATCTAAATTTTACTCATTTAGATTTGAGATGGTATGTTTTTAATAACCATTGCATTTAGTTTTACAATGTATATGTTTTATACAGATCCTTTCTTTCTCATACTCATATATCCAATGTTGTAGGTGACCTAGCTACAACAATAATAATTTTTAAGTTCTTTGCAAAATTTTACATAAAACTTAGGGAAAAAAGATTATAGAAAAATATATATATAACAAATTCGAACAAGTTCTTTTTTTTTTTAATATATTTTCATGATTACATAACTTATTTCATAAGTTTATTGTGTTTATATTATACTAAATTATTAGATAATTAAATTAAATTTGCTACTAAACTAAACAGCAGGCTGCGGGTTATAACTAAATATATTGTTTTGTGAAATCATGAAACAGCTTAATTATTCCCATATTTGCATGCTATACTACAACATTTTCTGCATAATTTTATACTCATTTTATGCTAATCTTTGGTGTTTGTAGAGCAAATTATGGCCAATAATGCCTCGTAAATATTTATTTTGCAGAAACAAAGATAAAGAAACAGCGTATGGAGAACTAAATTCTTCTTTCCTTTTTGTTCTTCCCAACAACTCTTGTTGAAATTTTAATTTTGTATGGATTGTTAATGGATTTCTTATTTCTCCATGCTTTTAAATCCTAATATATTAATTGAGCTTAGTTCTACTTTCAAATTATCCACGGGTAGGATGATATATAGGAAATCCTAATAAATAGCTATAAAAAACGATGTCTTTTTTTTTTTTTCATATTAAAATTATATCTTTAAAAAAACTTCTTATCTCTCCCAATTTTCTACAACAAAATTCTTCTCAAATTTCTTATTTACCATCCAAATTTTTTTCTACAAAATCCTAATATCTATTTTAAAATCTATTAATGATATCTATTTTTAAATATGTTTTCTCTTTTTTTCTATTTTAATTATAATTTACAAACAATAATAATAATAAAAAAAAATTAAGAATAAGATTTAAATTTTCAATAACCAATGATTTATTAATGATATCTGTTTTAAAATATATTTCCTCTCTTCCCTAATTTCATTTTAATTTAAATTAAGAATAAAAAATTAAGAATAGGATTTAAATGAAATTTTTCATCTTTCTCATTAACTTCACGTCAAAAATAAAATCTTGCCGTTCACTCTTTCTTCCTCATTAAATCCATATGTCAAAAACCTTTGTTCTTCATTCTTCCTGACCATTGAATGAACCTACTGCAAAAGATCGATCATTTCTTCGCCTAAGGATGTTTGATTTAAAGATTTTCTGGTTATAAGCTCTAACATCAATCTGCAAAAACTGAAGATCGATCCCTTCTTTGCCCAAGACGTTTGATTTGACAATTTTCGGGTTAGAAGCTCCAACATCAATACCCAAAATTGAACATGTCTAATTTTGATGACATTTGGTGTGCAATAGCGAGTTATCCTTTGTGTATTTGATTGGTCTTAGGTTTAATTTAGTTGACTAGAAGTGCAGAGGTTTAATTTAGTTGACTGAAAGTGCAAGAGTGACTTGTATTTTAAGATGTAAGTACAATGAATACAATGTAATTACAATTCTATTTTGCTCTCTTTTTCAAATTTTTTTCATCAATTACAGATTTTGTTTCTCTCTATTACAGTGTTTAGGATTCTTATGCTACTTTAAGTTATATCAATGTTTTTTTTTTTTTTTTTTTTTTTGAAAACTTTTTTATTGCACCGACTATTATAATTTCAATTTTGCAAATTGAAAATACAATGTAATTATAAATTGAAAATATGTTAGTAATTACAATTTGCACAATTGCAAGTACTACTTAATTACTATTTTACAAATTGAAAATACACTCTAATAGCAATTTGCAAGTATCGTGTAATTTCAATTTACAAACTTAGAATGTTAATAGACATACTAGCTTATTTTTCTCCAACAATATGTGTTTTTTTTCTTCAAATGTATCGTGTACGTTTTTTCCACTCATAGGTAGGTAAAGTTTGTCTCAATTACATTTTATTTACAATTTTGTAGGATTGAACTAGGGGAAATTTGTCTCAAGTTCTGATTTTTTAAGCTCATTTTTTTACACGAAATAATTATAGGATTTTTGTTATTTTTAAATTTTGATGCTCATGGAAAGAGGAGAGAGATGAAAGGGAGAAAATATTGGGGGAGAGTTATTTTTTTTAAATTACTAAATCTTATTTTAAAAATGAGGGAAGAGGTTGAGATATTAGGGATGATAAATAAGGAATGAAAAAGTTAAAGAGAAAGGGGGCGTTTGGCCCAAAGAGTTGGGGGGAGTTGGAGTTGTTTTGCCTGGAGTTGTTTAGTTTGGGGAGTTCTGAGGTATGTCTGTTTGGGGCAGAGAGTTGTTTAGTCTGGAGTTATGAAGTCTGTGGTGTGTTTTGGAGCAAAGAGTTGTTTAGTCTTGTGAAGTTTGAGTTTATTTTAGTTGTTTTCTTCTACACAATCCTTTATAATTTTTCATATTTTTATTGTTAATGACTTTTTTTTTAATAAATTTTAAGAATGTGATTTTTGCTTTTTATTTTATGTGTCCTTCACTAATTTCTTTGAAGATAACAAAAATAATTTTGACCACAATACTTCACATTCTTTCTTCAATATCACTCACACTAATTATTCATTTTATTGGGATAGTTTTGAAATTGTGTTAAATATTACACGTGAATTTAATATTACACGTGAATTTAATATTACACTAATTATTCATTTTTTTTTTTGTTTCTTTGGTTCTATTGAAAATTGCTTGTAAATTTAAATAACGATTGTAATTCAAGATCACATGCCTCATTGAAAAGCATGTCTGATTTGCCCACCACGATCACATAAAATTATTTGTGTTTAATTTTGTATATTGGAATTTAAAGTTTATAGTTTATTTTGCAAGTGTGTGTTTGGTTTATTTTTAATTTGATCTAGATTTCTAGATGAATTTATGTTGTTTGAAACTTTGTTTAGTTTATTTTCAATTTGGAGTGAATTTTTGGATGAGTTAAGTTGTTTCAATCCTTATTTCAAGAATTGAGTTGAAGTCTAGCCTTCTTTTGGTTTTTTGAGTTGTGGGATTTAAATTAGAGCTTAAATTTCTTATATTGATTCTCTTGTTTTAGAATTTTTGGATGTAAATTTGTTGATATGCATTTGAAGAAGGTGAAAGAACATGAAACTTTAAATAATAAAAAAAAAATGTCAACCCAACAACCCAACCCAACCCAAAAATTGAAGGGTTGGGTTGGGTTGGGTTAACTGAAGGGGTTCGGTTGGGTTGAAAATTTATCAACCCAATATTTTCGGGTTGGATTGAAAAATGCTCAAACACAACCTATGTACACCCCTAGCCCTGGTCGACGAATTTTGTTCTTCTTTTGGTTAATCTTCTATTTTTCCTCTCTCTCTTTCTCATCTTCCTCCCTCCCATTGCTCGCGACTGTTTTTTTTTTTCTCTTCCTTTTTTTTCTCCCTCCCCCTCCCTCTTCCTCTCCCTCTCTATCTCACCTTCATCTACCCCTCTCTTCCCCTCATTTTCAAATAAAATAAAATACCCTGATCTATACAAAACATATCTGTAATTTTTTATTTTTTTTAAATGAGGGGAAGAGAGGGGTAGATGGAGAGGAAGAGAGAGAGGGAGAAGGAGAAGAAAAAGGGGAAGAGGAAAACGAGGACGAGGAGAAAAAGAGAATGAAAGGAAAAAGAGAAGAGAACGAAGAAGAAGAAGAAAAAAAAAATCGTCGGCGTATTGCCGCCGACGACCATGGGAGGAAGAAAGATAGAAGATAGATGAAGGTAAAGATGAAGGAGAAGAGAAAAGGTGAATGTGAAAGAAAGGGGAGGAAAAAGAAAAAGAAAATATAAAATATAAATATAAATATAATTTTTTTAAAATAATTTTAATAATTAAAACAATATTTTTAATTAAAAGTAAGTGTCAGCATTCTTACGGACAAAAACAACGAACTAAATCCAAAGTATAAAACTTTGTGGACCCAATGCTCCCAAACCCCAGGACGATTAGGGCTATTAATAAACACGGGTTCCAATTCTATTGGAACAATCACGTGTTCTAATCCTATTGGAACACATGTACGACAACAATTATATCTATATCTAAGCATGTACATGCGTGGTATGAAAATTCTCCATACCACTGCCTTTAAAAAAATGACACGTGGCGAGATAATTGTTTAACTCGGACCCATACTATTAAATATATTATTTTTTAAACTATTTCGCCACGTGTCATTTTTTTAAAGGCAGTGGTATGGAGAATTTCCATACCACGGATGTACTAGAAATTTTCGTGGAGTAAAACTTATGTTTTGCAGCCCAACGTGCCACAATTTCATTGGCCGTTTTTTTTGTTGGTTCTTTTTTAGTTTTTTTTAACTCTTTTTCAGATTTGGCTTTTTGAGTGTTTTCCATGTGTTTGTCTGTAGGGATCTTAGGTTAATTTTCCTATTAATAAACACGTGTTTCAATCCTATTGGAACACATGTACAACAACATCTATATCCGGAAGACTTGTAGCAACTAAGTATTACTCCACAAATATTTCTGGTGGAGTAACACTTATGTTTTGCAGTCCAGCCACGTGACACAATTTTTTTGGCCGTTTTTTTATTTGTTCTTCTTTTTTAGTTTTTTTTAACTCTTTTTCAGATTTGGTTTTTTTGAGTGTTTTCCATGTGTTTGTCTTCTTAAACCCGAGGGAGTATTTTTTCCTATTAATAAACACGTGTTCCAATCCTATTGGAACACATGTACGACAACAACTATATCCGAAAGACTGGCAGAAGCTAAGCATTACTTGGACAAATATTTCTCGCGAAGTAAAACTTATGTTTTGCAGCCCAACCACGTGGCACGATTTCATTGGCCGTTTTTTTCTTCTTCTTTTATAGTTTTTTTAACTCTTTTTCAAATTTGGTTTTTTTAGTGTTTTCCATGTGTCTGTCTTCTTAAATTTGAGGGATCTAAGTTAATTTTCCCTATTAATAAACACGTGTTCAAATCCTATTGGAACACATGTACGACAACAGCTGAAGACTTGTAGCAACTAAGCATTACTCCACAAATATTTCTCGTGGAGTAAAACTTATGTTTTGGTGCCTAGCCACATGGTCAGATTTCAGATTTGGCTTTTTGAGTGTTTTCTATTGTTTGTCTTCTTAAACTTTAGGGATCAATTTTCCCTATTAATAAACACGTGTTCCAATCCTATTGGAACACATGTACGACAACAACTATATCCGTCAGACTAGTAGCAGCTAAGCATTACTAGACAAATATTTCTTTGGCCGTTTTTTTTTGTTTGTTCTTCTTTTTTAAGTTTTTTTTTAACTTTTTTGAGAATTGACTTTTTGAGTGTTTTTCATGTGTTTGTCTTCTTAAACCTGAGAGATCAAAAGTAGCTTTCCTGACGCTGTGTGTTTCTTTATTCCTAAGTTCATGATTCTAACTTGTTAGATTTCGTTTAGGCTTTAATCTATAATCCTATAGATTGATAATATCTAACATGCATGAATCACAAACCTAATACATGAATCTCTATGTTCATGAGTTGATTAAATAAGCGGAAGCGTACCTGGATTCATGATGAAGAAGATCTTTGAATTGGGTTTGCTCTTCCAATTCTACAAGCGGTTTTACCTTGATCCTCAATTGTAGGGATTTCTGGATTCATGATGAAGAAGATCTTTGAATTGGGTTTGCTCTTCCAATTCTACAAGCGGTTTTCTCCCTTCTCTCTCTAACGATGGAGGTTAATGAGAAATGAAAACTTATCGCTTATGAATCGGGGAACCACAACCTTTTATATTTTTGTTATTTATTTATTACTTAACCATCATAAATAATAAATAAATTTGACGGTTTCTACACATAACTTCCATACCATTAATTATATTAATTATGTGACTTAGTCAATAAAAATAATAAATACTTAATGATCACCTTATTTTTATTGAGTTCCAAATAAAAAATAGCCCAAACACATTTTATATATATATTTGTCCAATAAATCTAACAATCTCCTACTTGGACAAGATATATAATTACACGTGTTCATCTTTATGCGCAAATAATGTGGCTATCATAATTTAAAGTTACTCCAAATCAATCTCGTCCATTAATCATATCAACATTGAACCAAAGCGGTTTAATTACATTAGTTCGTAATTCAACCCATCAATGATCACGAATATCAATATAATTAAATGACATAGATCATAGTACGGATGTGTAGCATAGAAATGACATCCAATGTGATCCATCATGTCAACTTCTAACTGGTCCCTAATGAGATCAAAATTTTTCATAAACAGAGTGTAACAAAATTCTTTATTATCCATAAACTGCAGTAATCAATAAGTCTGTATAACATACATATATATATAGAAACAAACTCCCACTAAATCTGAATATCTTCAAATAACATAACACCCATTTGAGCAGTATGCTCCAAAAAGACCTTGGGTGGTAGTCCTTTAGTTAACGGATCCGCAATCATAGAGTTTGTACCAATATGTTCTATATATAAATGACCACTCTGAACTCTTTCTTTAACAACTAGGAACTTGATGTCAATGTGCTTTGACTTAGTTGAACTCCTATTGTTGTTCGAATACATGACTGCTGATTTATTGTCACAGAATAACTTTAGTGGTCTTTCAATTCCTTTCACAATCTTTAGCCCAGTGACAAAATTCCGCAGCCACATTCCATGATTGGATGCCTCATGACATGCTATAAATTCAGCGGCCATAGTGGAAGAAGCAATGAGTGTTTGTTTAACACTTTTCCATGAGATTGCTCCTCCAGCAAGCATAAAGATATAACCTGAAGTGGATCTCCGACTGTCTTGGCATCCAGCAAAATCTGAATCCGAATATCCAACGATCTCAAGTTGGTCCGATTTCTTATATGTGAGCATGTAGTCTTTAGTTCTTTTCAAATAACGGATAACCCGCTTGACAGCTACCCAATGATCCATACCAGGGTTACTCAGATATCTGCCCAACATTCCGACAATGTATGCCAAATCTGGTCGAGTACATACTTGTGCATACATCAAACTTCCTACTGCAGATGCATAAGGAATTTTCTGCATTTCTTTAACTTCAAGATCATTTTTAGGACATTGTTGAAGACAAAATTTGTCTCCTTTAACAACGGGGTATTTCCTGATTTACAATCTTGCATGTCATATCTTTTAGTTTCATGCAGTAAGCCTGTATCATTGCTAGCGAGCAATATATCATCAACATATAAAATCAGAAAAATATGTTTGCTCCCACTGAATTTGTGGTATACACAATCATCAATTAAATTACTCTCAAAACCAAATGAGATAATAATTTCATGAAATTTGTGATACCATTGACGAGAAGCTTGCTTGAGACCATATATGGATTTCTTTAGTTTACAAACCATTTTGTTTGGATCTCCCACCACAAAATTTTCTGGTTGATTCATAAAAATTGTTTCATCAATGTTGCCATTTAGAAACGCAGTCTTAACATCCATTTGGTGTAGCTCAAGATCAAAATGCGCCACTAATGCCATGATCGTCCTAAAAGAGTTCTTTGTCGAAACAGGGGAAAAAGTTTCTGTAAAATCAATACCTTCCCTCTGAGTGAAACCCTTTGCAACAAGACGTGCCTTATATCTTTCTACATCACCCTTTGAATCCCTTTTGGTTTTAAATATTCATTTACAACCAATAGGTTTCGCACCTTCAGGTAATGAGACTAGATCCCAAACGTCATTGTCTTCCATAGACTTAATTTCTTCATTCATGGCAATAATCCATTTATGAGAATTAGAACTATGCATTGCTTGATGTAAATTGATAGGATCATCTTTCATCATTTCAACGCTATCCTCATGTTCTTGGAGAAATACAATATAGTCATCCGAAATAGCATTTCTCCTTTCTCTCGTGGATCTCTGTAATGGCATTTGTTCTTGAGGTTGTTGAGTTTGTTCTTCAGGAATGTTTACCTCATTTTCAATGGGAAGATTTGTATTATTGTCTTGAAGTTCTGGAATTGCTTCTTGATTAATATCATAAATAAATTCATGATTATCATCAGTAGTAATTGTAGGAATTTGAACAAATTTCTCTTCAAATACAATTTCCTTAGTATTTCTCCCCTCAAACTCAATATCCTCAAAGAACACCGCATTTCCCGTCTCAAAAATAGTTCTGTTCGTGGGAACAAAAAACTTATAACCCCTTGATTTCTCAGAATATCCAATAAAGTAACAACTAACTGTTTTGGAGTCCAATTTCTTTTCATTAGGCTTATAAGGTCTTGCCTCTGCTGGACATCTCCAAATATGAAAATGCTTTAGGACTGGCTTTTTACCGGTCCAAAGCTCATAAGGAGTTTTAGTTGTTGCTTTAGTTGGAACTCTATTAAGAATATATGCTGCAGTCTTTATTGCTTCTCCCCAGAGAGATTCCGGTAAAGTAGAATGAGAAATCATGCTTCTTACCATATCTTTAAGAGTTCTGTTTCGTCTCTCAGATACACCATTCATGCGAGGAGAACCTGGCATAGTGTATTGAGGTACAATTCCACATTCCTCTAGGAATTTAGCAAATGGTCCTGGACGTTGTTCTCCTGATCCATCATATCGACCATAGTATTCACCACCACCACTACAAGAATTTATGTTTTTCTCGACGCAGGAAAACCGTGGAGAGAAGCCACAAAACCGTCGAGAGAAGTTTTCTCGACGGAAAACAAATCGTCGGCAGGAACCGTCGAGAAAACAGCGTCGGGAGAGCCTCTCTCGACGGTTTTTTGCGTTCCGTCGAGAGAACTATTTGTCTCGACGGTTTACCTAAACCGTCGAGAGAAGATGTTTTGTCGACGGGTTAACTAAACCGTCGAGACAAATGGTTCTCTCGACGGAACCGGCTTATCTCGACGGTTTAACTAAACCGTCGAGACAAATGGTTCTCTCGACGGTTTAGGGTTTACTAAACCGTCGAGAGAAATATTGGTTCTCTCGACGGTTTAACCAAACCGTCGAGAGAGATACATTTCTCTCGACGGTTTAATAAACCCTACACCGTCGAGAGAAATTTATCTCTCTCGACGGTTTTGAACGAAACCGTCGAGAGAACCACCTTTTTATAATTTTTTTATTTTATTTTTTTTTTTTTATTTTTTATTTTTTTAATTCCAGATTTTTTTTAATTTAAAATACCTAATAGTTTGAAACTTTGAAGCACATAATATCTAAGTAAATTGGAACATTAGTTTGTAAAAAAATATCTTTATTAAAATCCAAATTAATTGGTACAAAGTTGGGTTACACAAAGAAATTGGTACAAAGTTGGGTTACACAAAGAAATCGAACCTACACAAATATAAAAAACTTGTCAACTTCATATATAATCTTCGAGAATAGCTTTGTGAATAACATCAACTCAAAATACCTGAAAATAAGAAAATCAATAACACATTAGAACATAGCATAAAAAAAACTTATAACTTATAACATAAACTCAAAAGATATAAAATATAACGACACCCATACAAACTAAATTTACTTAACACCTTCAAATACAAGCGAACATGCATATCTCAACTCAAATTTTTATATCTAAGAGTATGCATATCTCAACTCAAATTAATCCACATACAATTTACTTTAACTAAATTTACTTCAACAACACTTAGTTAAACCAACTTTAAACTAACAAATTGACTAAACTTATACTAAAACAACTCACATATCGTTTACTTAAACTAAACTCAACACATATACTTAAACTAAATTAACTTTAAACAACACCAAACAACTTAAATCTACTTCATCTAAATTAAAAACAACTAAATTAACTTAAACTAAACCTAAACTTACCTTAAACTACCAATTTGACTAAACTTAAACTTAAAAAACCAAATTAACTAAACTTAAACTAAAACAACCAACATATAGTTTACTTAAACTAAACTCAACACATATACTTAAACTAAATTAACTTTAAACAACACCAAACAACTTAAATCTACTTCATCTAAATTAAAAACAACTAAATTAACTTAAACTAAACCTAAACTTACCTTAAACTACCAATTTGACTAAACTTAAACTTAAAAAACCAAATTGACTAAACTTAAACTAAAACAACCAACATATAGTTTACTTAAACTAAACTCAACACATATACTTAAACTAAATTAACTTTAAACAACACCAAACAACCCAAATTAAATCTACTTAATCTAAGCTAAACCTAAACTAACTTAAACTAAACCTAAACTAATTTTAAACTACCAATTTGACTAAACTTAAACTTAAACAATCAAATTGACTAAACTTAAACTAAACTCAACACATATACTTAAACTAAGTTAACTTTAAACGACACCAAACAACCCAAATCTAGTTCATCTAAACTAAAACAACTAAATTAACTTAAACTAACTTTAAACTACCAAATTCACGTATTGACTTCATTAGCAAAACTAAACACATATATAATTCTCCTTCTTTCCATCCATGTACTGACTTCATTAACTAAACTTAACTTTAAACAACATCCAACTCAACACACATATACTCAAAATCATATTGGCTACCATAACTGCAGAATAACCAAACTCAACACACAAATATACGACGAATGAAGCAATGAAATCAACAAAAAGTAACATAAATCAATCTATCATTTTCAGCCTAATTCCGAAACCATCAGTTACAAAAGTTAAAACAATTGGCGAGCAGAACAATTTCACCCTAATTCATAAATCATCAGTTGCAAAAGTAAAAAGAATTGGCGAGCATAAATGATACCTAGAGGCGAACGACGACTGTCTTGCGAGCTAGCGCGAGGCGAACGATCGAGCTGTTGGAAGCAGCGTGGAGCGGCGAATAGTGGTTGTGTATCATAAATTGAAAGCAAGTTATATAAAAAAAAAAAAAAAATTGTAAAAAAAAACCACATGGCTGTGACTGTTTCAATGAAAAAAACTTGATACCTAGAGGCGGCAGGGGGCTAGGGTGATGGAAGGAGGCGGCGGGCTAGGGGGATGGAAGGAGGTGGTGGGCGATGGAGGGAGGCGCGAGACGGCGTCGATGGGGAGGCGAATCGAACGGCTGCGGCGTGGAAGAGGCGAAGCGAACGGAAGGCGATGTGGAGAGAGGCGACGACGACGACGAGGTAAGGCAGAGCGAACGGTAGTGGAACGACGACGGCGACGGAGGGCGACGAGCCAGGAGGCGGGCGACAGCAAGGGAGGGAGAGAAAGTGGGCGGCGAAATTTTGGAGAAGATAACGAAAATGAGGAAGGAGAACGAAAATGTTAGGTTAATAAAGTTTGTCTCGACGATTTTTAAAAAACGTCGAGAGAACTATGGTTGTCTCGACGGTTTTTAAAAACCGTCGAGATAACTAAACCATGTCTCGACGGTTGTTTGAACACCGTCGAGACAAATCCATTTTATAAAAAAAATAAAAAAAAAAACTAGGGTTATCTCGACGGTTTGTAAAACCGTCGAGACAGCCCTAGTTCTCTCGACGGTTTTTAAAAACCGTCGAGATAACCCAGGTTTTTTTTTTTTTTTTTAATAAAATGGATTTGTCTCGACGGTATTCAAACAACCGTCGAGATAAGGTTTAGTTCTCTCGACGGTTTTTAAATACCGTCGAGACAAGTTTTTGTTCTCTCGACGGTTTAAAAAAGCGTCGAGAGAGCTCACTAAAATTTTTAAAAACAAATTTAAAAATAATACTCTCTCGACGGTTTTCTAAAACCGTCGAGACAAGGTTTAGATCTCTCGACGGTTTTTAAAAACCGTCGAAACAAGGTTTTGTTCTCTCGACGGTTTAAAACATCGTCGAGAGAGTTCACTAAAAATTTTACAAACAAATTTAAAAATAATACTCTCTCGACGGCTTTCTAAAACCGTCGAGACAGTGTTTCGTTCTCTCGACGGTTTTTAAAAACCGTCGAGACAGTGTTTAGTTTTCTCGACGAAATATTATTTCGTCGAGAGAATGCAATACTCTCTCGACGGTTCAGAAAACCGTCGAGACAACACTGTTCTCTCGACGAAAATAAATCCGTCGAGAGAACATCCGTCGAGAGAACATAAAATTCTTGTAGTGCACGGTCAGATCTGACAGCTTTAATTTTTTTTACCAAGCTGATTTTCTACTTCAGCTTTGTATGCCTTAAACACGTCCAGTGCTTGGGACTTCTCACTAATGAGATAAAGGTAGCCATATCTTGAATAATCGTCTATGAACAAAATAAAATATCGTTGACCATTCCAAGAAGCCGTAGGGAATGGCCCACAAATATCAGTATGAATGAGTTCTAAGACGTCTGTAGTTCTGTTGGCACCCAATTTCTTTACATTTGTTTGCTTTTCCTTAATACATCCAATACAAACCTCAAAATTGGAAAAATCAAGAGAATCAAGAATTCCATCAGTTACAAGCCTTTCAATTCTGTGTTTAGATATATGACATAAACGCTTGTGCCAAATTGATGCAGAATTTTCATTTGTTAATTTTCTTTTAGTACCGCGAATACTTGTATGCAAGGTTTCATTATATGAGGCAATTGTATCAAGTAAATATAGATTATCATAAACCGACAAAGAACCAGTTGCAATAATACTTGAATTTAAAGAAAGACTAAACTGACAATTTCCAAATGAACAACAATAACCAAATTTGTCCAAAACAGAAATAGAAACCAAATTTCGTCTAAAAGACGGTACAACAAAAGTGTCTTTCAAATCCAAATAAAAACCAGTTCTTAATAATAATCTAAAATTTCCAATAGCCTCGACTTCAACTGATTTTCCATCACCCACAAAACTGAATCTTTCATCATCACTTGGCTTTCGGCAGCTCAGGCAACCCTGCATAGAAACACTAATGTGAGTAGTAGCACCAGAATCTACCCACCAAGTGTGACTCGGTACTGAAGTTAAATTAACCTCAGAGCAAACTAAAGTAAGAGATTCACCTTTCTTTGCACGTCATGCGTGATATTTGGTACAGTCCCTCTTCAAGTGTGTGGATTGCCGACAAAAGAAACAACTAAATTCCTCATTTTCTTTAGTTTGTTGTTTCTTTTGCACGAGACCACCTGCAGCTTCTTTAGGGTTCTTCCTTTTATTCCGTTTATCTCTGAAATTAATTCCTGAAGCCAAATGAGCACTTTCAGTCCGATCTTGCTTCAATCTCTCTTCTTCTTGCACACAGTATGAAATGAGCTCATTAAGAGTCCATTTCTCCTTCTAACAGTTATAGCTGACCTTAAACTGATTAAATTGTGCAGGAAGAGAGATCAAAACCAAATGCACGAGCAGTTCATCAGAAAGCTCTAACTTTAGTGCTTTTAGTTTTGAAGCAAGGTGAGACATTTCCATTATGTACTCCCTTATGTTTCCTTTTCCCTTATACTTCATTGAGGTCAAGCTCGCAAGAAGCGTGCTTGTTTCAGCCTTATCGTTTTTTGCAAAACATTTCTCAATTTCCTCAATGAATTCCTTAGCATTAGTGACTTCAGAGATATCACCCCTAAACGTTTCTGGAATTCCTCGCTAAATGATCATTAGACACATGCGATTTGATCTTTCCCATTTTTCAAGGTCCTGTTTTTCAACAAGGGTACCTTGATCCGTAATAGTGGGTCGATCAATCCGAAGCGCAAGGTCTAGATCCATACACCCGAGGATAATCAAAACATTTTCTTTCCAATCTTTAAAGTTATTTCCATTCAGTATAGGAATAGAATTGACATTGGCAGATATTGTAGATGCGGAAGCATTAACTGAAATTAAAACAAAAGAATACTATGAACACATTTTTACATCTTGATTAATAAATTCACATTGAGATTTTTCCATCATAAAAAAAAATATCTAGCACAACATTAATATTTAGTCTTTGGACAGAAATATTAACTTGTAAGTGATATTTTTGTGCAATGATCAAATACTGACAATAAATCCTGTCAAACAATAATTGTATCTTTGGATTGAATTATTGTTCACATGGAACCGAATAATCGTCACATATTTATCATCACAGGTACTTTTGTAATTCGGCCCGACAATATTAATCTTTCTTTGGACCGATATAATATCCGCATGAATTACAGACGTACTTATCATTTAAAATCCATACCGAATCAACATTCACAAGATAAATTACTTTGGTAATTAATATGTTGTTTCAATTGATTGGTTTAAAATAATAAACTCCTTAAATCTCAAAAAAAAAAAAAAAAACTTTATTGAATTTATTAATTAAATTCTTAATTCCTTAAGTTCTTAATTATTTTATTTACGATAATTATCTAGAAAAAACTCAAGCAAACCCTAAAACTTTTAATATTTTTCTGTAAATCTTAATCTCAATATCATGAAAATCTTATACGATTATAAAAATCTTAATCTTAATCATAATCTTATATCATGAAAATCTTAATCTTAATATAATCTTATATCATGAAAATCTTAATCTTAATATCAACATATTAACATAGAGATCGGCTCTGATACCAATTGTAGGTTTTCTTTATTCCTAAGTTCATGATTCTAACTTGTTAGATTTCGTTTAGGCTTTAATCTATAATCCTATAGATTGATAATATCTAACATGCATGAATCACAAACCTAATACATGAATCTCTATGTTCATGAGTTGATTAAATAAGCGGAAGCGTACCTGGATTCATGATGAAGAAGATCTTTGAATTGGGTTTGCTCTTCCAATTCTACAAGCGATTTTACCTTGATCCTCAATTGTAGGGATTTCTGGATTCATGATGAAGAAGATCTTTGAATTGAGTTTGCTCTTCCAATTCTACAAGCGGTTTTCTCCTTTCTCTCTCTAACGATGGAGGTTAATGAGAAATGAAAACTTATCGCTTATGAATCGGCGAACCACAACCCTTTATATTTTTGTTATTTATTTATTACTTAACCATCATAAATAATAAATAAATTTGACGGTTTCTACACATAACTTTCATACCATTAATTATATTAATTATGTGACTTACTCAATAAAAATAATAAATACTTAATTATCACCTTATTTTTATTGAGTTCCAAATAAAAAATAGCCCAAATACATTTTATATATATATTTGTCCAATAAATCTAACACGCACTCCCAACACAATACTTCTCCTCGAATGAAGACACACGACTCAAAAAGACCTCAAGTCAATGAAGATGTTGTCTCTCACTTATATACTCATTATCTTTCTCTCTTTTAACCAATGTGGGACTTTGGTGACACTCTCAACACCTTGAAATTTTAATTTTTTCTCTTATTGTTTTGATTTTGAAATAACCCACTATAATTTTATTGTTGTTCTTTGTTTGTTTATTTTTGGTTCTTTGGTTGGGTATGAGAGGATATTGGTTTCACTTTCATTCAGGGAAGGGGGGAGTTGGAAATTTCAGCGGTGTTTTCTGCTTCTTCTCCGATTTGCTATTCTAATTTTGCATAAAAGTTAATTGGTCAAGAAGATAAAACGAAAAAAAAAAAAAAAACAAACAAAAAAATCCAAATATGAAAAACATGTAAGGGAAACAAAAAAATCAGAAAAAAAAAAAAAAACATTTTTTTTTTTTAGACTTTAACTTAAACTTACAAAAAAATTACAAACTTTGCATGTGTTTTTTTTTTTTTTTTTTTAGTATATTGAGAGTGAGGATTGAATGGCTGACCTTTTGTAACACATACACTTGTCAGCTGAGTCATGCTCACTTTGACAATTATTAAAAGTTTGACTTCGCAGCAGGTGTGGCTCGGCTACAACTATCTTTTGCAGCCCAACCACGTGACAGAGTTTGATTGACCAAGTATTATGTTTTTCTTTAATTAAAAATCATACTTAATGCCTCACGCCACTTCAACCTTTTTTTTCCTCTTCTCCATGGCTTTGAATTTTCGATTTTGTCCTTCTTTCTTTAATCCTATCCATTATGATCTCTTTTTTATCCATGATTTGAAAATGTTTACTAAGATTTGGCAATATCAAATCATCGATAAAAAAAAATAGATCGTATGAATTTTTTTTAATAATAATAATAATATTTAAAACCTCACATTTGAAAATGTTTACTAAAATTGGGCAGTTGCAAATCATGGATAAAAAAAAATCGTATCAATTTTTAATAATAATAATAATATCTAAAACCTCACACATCCCATGACAATTTTTAATAAAATTTCTCTTTTTTCTTCTATCTAATTTATTTGTTCATTTCAAGTTTTCAACTCAATTTCACGTTCATTTATCATGAAATAAATAATTAAATATTACCTTTATAAAATTCTGCCAATTTTCCCTATCGTATTAGGCATATGGAGAGATTAAGAAATGTTTATTAAGATTTGGCAGTAGGAAGTCATTCATAAAAGAGATATTGGAGAGGATTGATGAGAGAGGCAAAATCGAAAATTAAAAGTCATGAAAAAGTAGAAAAAATGAAAGAAAAAAAAAACATGAAAATAACGTGAGACATTAGATATGATTTTTGAATTAAAAAAAATAACATAAAACTTGGTCACTCAAATTCAGGCACCAAAAGATAGTTGCGAGCATGTAATTAAGTTTTATAAAGTGAAATAAAAGAGGAAAATATGGTCTAAATATAAAAGTAATACAGGGAGAGAGTAGGTATTAATTGATAAGAAAAGGATACCAACCAGCAGCCATTAATGATATATTAAATGATATTTACTCGGCGCCAATTAACATCCAATGGTCGCATGGAATTTTCATCTACTTCTAACTATTCCCAATTCTATATATGTAACCGAAGCGTCAAACACAAACAAACAATTAGTATTTAGTTCAAAAGTGTTTAGGAAACAGAAAAGGAAAAGTACCATATGATGTCTACGAAAACCGGGGTGAGTTTGAACCTCGTGATAGACAAAATGGGGAAGAGGATTCTATATGCTGAAGCCGACAAAACATTCATCGACTTTCTCTTCACAATACTTGCCCTTCCTGTTGGAACTATGGTTAAGCTGGCCTCCACCGCCCAAGACGTGCCCATGGTTGATGGATGATCTTAGTGTCAAACCCATGTCCTCCTCCTTCATTGACATTCTTTCCGTTTTGAATGACTTAAATGTACAGAATGTTGGGCAGGTTGACAAGAAACTTATATATTTGAATTCCCAAGACGTACGTGATGCGGAGTTCTTTTTATTTTTTTTACGTTTGATTATTGTTTTTGTTGAGTTTTATTGAGTTATATATGTTGAGTTTTAATGCAGGGTGTGAAGTTGATAAGGGCTTCTCTCCAATCATCCACTGTCCTCACCGATTTGTTTCATCCTAGGATCGACTTCTCTCAATATTCCGGTATTTCTATATCTTCATTTCTCTACATTTTTTTTCATTCAGTATAATGAGTGAGTTGAAATCTTTCGATGGAAACCAAACTTTCTATATCTTTATTTAACTATGCTAGTTATCGAGTTATGCCCACCCCTACCTAATTGCGTGCACACTCTTTTCTGCATAATTTTATACTCATTTTATGTTAATCATTAGTCTTTTAAGAGCAAATTATGACTAATAATGCCTCGTATATATTTATTTTGCAGAAACAAAGATAAAGAAATAGTGTATGGAGAATAAAAATTGAAGGAAAGAAGATTGCTCATCCACGCCTGAGCGGAAGCGCTATTAGGCATTAGTTCGATGAGTGCAAAATTTCTTCTTTCCTTTTTTGTTCTTCCCAAAATCTATGGTTGATTTTATAATTTTTAATCTTATGGATCTTCTTATTTCTTATTTGGCCATGATTTTAAATTTTAATATTTTAATTGATTACAGCTTAGGTCATGTTTACCAAATCGTAATAAAATTTCTCCAACAATCGTAATCAATTAATGCTTCAATCGTAATCGATTTTCATTTGACAATGTTTACTTAAGATTAATTCAAACGTAATTTGATTTTCATTGATAGTGTTTACCATAATAATATTTCGTGAGTTTACCATAATACTTTTTAACTATCTTGTTTAGAATTGTGTGCAGACTTGTTGTTTGAATCATGTTCTTTAGTGAACTCGTGTTACTCTTGTGCAGACTCGTTTGTATACTTGTAAACTCATTTTTTAACATGAATTTTCACTTTTTCTTTTTTTGTTTTTCGCCATTGGAGGTTCAATCTCTTCCCACCTCCATTAATTGATTTTTGTTTTTTCTTGAAAACAACCCTCATTTTCAACTTGGTTTCAACATTAAAGTAATAAATTTCTCTTCTTTTTTTCTAAAACTTGTTTTCTTTTTATCAAAATGAGTTTCTCTTTTTTCTCTACCAAGTATTGGATAATTTTTTTTTTATGTAGAAACAAAGAGAAATTAGATTGGCGAGGAGAGGTGAAAATGATTTTTTGAAAGAAAAAGAAAAAGAAAACCTATTTCAGCCAAAATAATTTGTTGAAAGAAAAAGACTTTTATGCTGAGTATAGATTGATTGAAGACATTTGTAATCGGTAACAAAATGATATTGGTTGGTTTGCGGAAATAATGACAACATAAAAAAAATGCAGAAACAAATAAATAACAATGGCAAGTTGATTAAAAAAAGATGGTATACAAAATCGTAGCAAAAAAACTAAAGTAGAAAATCATTCACAAATAAACAACGTGAAAGCAAATGCGAAAACGAAAGAACAACGAAAACAAGAACAACAATATAACTCTTCACTGCTTGAGAATACAAGGCCAGGTTAATTGTAAGCAATTTAAAGTAAACTACCACAAAGATATTTTAACAACATAAATATGTAACAACTAACCACATAGAACAAACATAGAAACTCTATCAGTATTTCAATCATTAGGAGCCAACACTCTTTTGTTGTACTCATATTCATATACACATGTTGTTTCGAGTGTTTTAGGCACATGATAATATCTCTAAACTCTTTATGTTAGAATCATGAAAGACTAACATAAGCATGAATAATCAGAATCTTCTACTTCTCTCAAAGATCAAAGGCTCATTAATGCATAATGGATGAGCAGTATAAAATGCATCATTAAAAAGAAAACAAACATGCTTAGAAAGTTTTGCACAAATGTTAACTAGAACTCTAAGGATCTTTTACTTCATTCTTCTAACCTTCCCCTTTCGGAGATTAGTTCATGTTACAAGATAAGAGCACAAAATGGCTCGAAGAAAACATAACAAAAAATGTATAAAGTTAAATGAAGTTCTAACAAAATAAAGATGAAGAGAAGAAGGGAATAGAAGGAAGCTATGCCGACGAGAAAACATAACAAAAAATGTACAAAGTTAGATGAAGTTCTAACAAAATAAAGATGAAGAGAAGAAGGGAATGGAAGGAAGCTATGCCGACAAAAGTTGATTTTTCAATGGGGATTCTCCTTCTTCAAGCACCCTTCCTCCGGCGAATAACTCTTCACAAAGCTCCTTCTTCGATGACTCTTCCTTAAGGGAATACAACAACAGCTCCGAAAACACCAGGGTTTCAAAAAACGTTACAAAAATTCTCCTAAAAATCTCTTTGAAAGTGTCTTCTAAACAACGAATTCTGAAGGTCCCTCTGTCAATTATTTTCATTGGATGACAGAAAAGCATAATTTTATTTTCTGAAAAGCATAATTCGTTGTTTAGCAAGCCCACGTGATCAAGTACACATTTTGCGAAAGTTTTGCTAGTTCCAAATTGCGGCGTTGATTGTGCCTCCATATTTTTCTTCTCATTCCGCCAAAGTTTCCTTCCTCATAAAACCCTACACTTCGAAAAAAATCTGTCACTTTTCAACTTTTGTAGGCATTTTTCTCAATATATCATGCAAAAGGTAGAAATGAAGACTTTATAATAAATTCACGACTATTGGCATAAATACATAAATTATAAAAATGAGAATCGAACCTGTACCCAAGCCAAAAGGGAAAGCGATTAACCTGTACCCAAGGCAGAATTTCTAAACTTTAATTTAAAGGATAATTGTAATCCTACGAAAATTGTTTTCGTATTTATAAATATCTCCCATAAATAAATAATTTACAAATATGATAAATTTTTAAATTTAAGTTATCACGGACAAACCATTTTTATAGCCTATCAGCGATGGATGTTTATCATCGAAAATATTTTTATAGTCTATTAGTGAGAGAAAACTTTTGAGATCAATTGTATACTAACAATAGATGAGGCTTTTGCCAAACTGAGCATAGCTCAATTGGCATAAGGTTGTGTCCGTGATTATGAGGTCATGGGTTCAATCCTTGTGTTACCTCAGGGCTTTAATTACTTAATATTTATGAAATCTCTTGAGCATTTTAGTTAAGAAGTTAGCATAAGTGTTTAAAGTGACATTTTGTGAAATGATGACCTCAGGGCTTTAATTACTTAATATTTATGAAATCTCTTGAGCATTTTAGTTAAGAAGTTAGCATAAGTGTTTAAAGTGACATTTTGTGAAATGATGTTAATTTAAGGTTTATTAAGTTTATCGCAATACAGTCTTTGCTGCTACGATTTACGCCAGCCGCCAGTCTTTGCTGTTGCACTTTTTCAGCCGCCAGTCTTTGCTGTTGCACTTTTTCAGCTACCAAACCTCTCTGCTGTTGCCACGTGTGAGGTTGTTACTTCATAATTATTGCTTTCGGATCGTAGTATGTTGGTTTACGAATTGTTATATGAATTGCCTTTTTAAGAGTAATCAATTAGTTTTGTTGAGTTCTTCATTTAATCATCTTTCATTCAATTAGTTTTGTTTTGTTCTTCATTTCATGGGTAATCAATTAATCTTCTTGAGTTCTTCGAAAACCATGAGTAGCTAATTTGTTAGAGGTTTGCTAAAGATGAATCTATAGGGTAAGAATATGTGAATTCAGCATGTAAAGTAGCATGAATGCATTGAATAATGAATGTGATCTTCATCCCATGGGCAATTTCGACCGACCATCCATTTTGTCTAAAGAATTCCTAACCTCTGGAAGGAGTAAGAATTCAAAGTCGTTCATTCATGTTAGCCTTTCATGGTAACCAGAGAGTGGCCTAGGAATATGCATTCTCATAGCACGTTTGTTAGCATGCAGTTATGAATAGGATTTTAGCTTTACTTGGACAGAAGTAATCTAAGAAACTAATGCATATAATCGGAAGATGTATGACATCTAGCTAAGACGATGCATGAGATGTTAATTGACTGCTGAATGATCATAGTTAAATGCCTATAGAGGACTCTTAAGCCAACCTTGCCATCTTTATTTTAGTTTTTAATCGTTGCTAGTTTATTGCGAGAACATTGCGAGAACCGCAATATCACTTTTTGCCTTTACCTTAGTCGTTTTTATTAGCTTTTTAATCCATTGCGAATCCATTGCGAAAGTATTGCGAGACCCGCAATACTAGTTTTTAACATCATAGTCTCCTTTAGCTTATCTTGCTTTGTGTTAACCTTGCATTCTTCTTGCATCTTTTATAATTTCGTGCCTCAAACCAAAATCCATCCAATTTAAGTTACCGTATCTAATCTAACACACACCAAATCGCTAGTCACTTAACTTAGTCTCTGTGGAAAAACAATATAAGTTATACTTATCACTTGCTGCAGACCATGTATACTTGCATGATCTGAGTGCTCTCCAAATCTAATTTACATACACACTGAGCACGCAACACCTTGCTTTAATTAAAACTGTTGCAAAAAAAAAAATAGATGAGGTTTTTGGAGTGCCCTCATACTCAGCGAAAGGTACAAATGACTTTTCATAGGATTTGTTGATCACGAGAGAATGACAAAAAAATTTATGTTTTAAAATATGGAATTATTTGACATTAAAACTCTCGAGGGAGAGGGTCATTCGTACAAAACCCCAACAATAGATCTATATTACCGATAAACCATTTTTATAATCTATCTGGAATAGAATTCTATCACTTATCAAATTATGTCATATTCTCATGTTTTGGCTCGTTCTATCTGGACGAATGCGTAGCATCCTGACGATTAAATGCCACGGATGCAAAACGTCACCTCGGGAACATCGTGTGCTAGGTCATCCCTGACCTCGGTCACCGATGTCAGGTCACCGCTAAACCCTAACGTGCCTCAGTCGCCTCCCAACAATACAGACCAACGGGCCGACTTGTCATAAACAGGTCGATACGTCGGTGGTGCCAATGTTATTGGCCACCTTGACATGATGTCAGCACCATGACGTCATCCACGAGACCCTGAGAGGATTCAGGAAGTTTGAGTCAAGATAGTATCGAGTTGTTTGGACCTAGAGAACCTAGACCCGCCATCAAACTCTGATCAATCGGATTATTGGAGCCCAGATAGTCAGCTAACACTGTCGCCCGTAAAGTCAGGCGGCGGCAGGCTCATATCAAGAAATTCGCCGAGAATTGGGACCCATTCCTTCAGCATAATGGGGGAGGTGTACGACCCTAGGCTCACCACTCCACCCATATCCAAATAAATATGGAGCTTCGTGCTCCAAAAGAGGTACGCAACTAATACTGCTTGAACTCTACTTAAGCTTAGAACTCTCTAGCTCACTTAAGCATAGGAGCGTGATGAGCCTTGCCCCATACCAGTGTAAGTTACTTGTTCCATTGCAGGCAACCTCGAATCTGGATAGTGACACATCCTCTCTGAAGCCCTGCCAAGGACGACTCCAAATCTTGCATCAACAACAATTATCATAAAAAATTAATTAAAATGAAACTTGACCGCACATTTAAAAAAATTATTCAATATGAGTATGGTAATGTTAGTGGTGATTACATTTTTTGAATAAGAAAAAATGTTAGTGCATGGTGGTAACAAGAGTTACTCTTGATCTAGTGACCAAGAGGTCATATGTTCAAATCTACCACCTCGTATGTTGTTAAAAAAAAAAAGTCACTTCTCAACTTCAATATCTATCCACCCTTTTAGAGGGTATGGCACGCAATGTTTTGTCTAATGTTAAATATGTCTATGAAGTTAATAAATATGTGGTGCAGTTGTTTGTAAGTGTAAGGACCCAATTGCCCTTGACACAACACTTTATTATTTTTGAAGAAAAAAAAAGATTAGTTTTGAAAAGGAAAAAAAAGGCTGGATTCATGAAAATGAAGTAAAAAAAATAGAAAAGAAAATTGGAATTGCTCCTTAAACAAATTGGAGGATTTTGGTAAGTTTTTCTCAAGAGAAATCATATAAAATTGGAAGCTTTAACGTAGGTTTTATGTGTTTTTCATCCTCAAAGTCAGTTTTGTTATTGCTCATTTAAGAAATTAACAAATCTAAAGGGAAAGGAGAGAGTGGTTGTATAATGGAGAAAACAATTGTTGGATTGAAGGAGATAGAGAAGATATTGGATAGAGATTGATAAAAAGAGATCTCTCACCGTTGGTAGTAGAAAATAATTAGAAAAAGAAATACAAATTTGAGATTTTCTTGTAGGAAAGTAAAGAAAAGGAGGAGAGGAGAGAGATTGATGGAAGAAATGATTCGAACTTTGGACTTTAGTTGCGGCTCCCTACTTGCTCATTCGAGGGAAGAATTAAATTAATAAAATTATGATGAACTTGTACTTCAAGGTCACTGAACAATACATCATGCTATTAAACTATGTTCTTGTTGGCAATAAAATAAGAAAATTGTTTACAAAGTACAACATGAGTTAATGAATTCCAAAAAATGGTATAAAAACAAAAATCAACGAAGAGAGAGAAATTGATAAATTTGGGGAGAAATTAAAGATTATTTTATTTTGAAAAAATATGGCTATGAGGAAAGAGAAGTGTAACTATTTATATGGGAAAATGTCTTTGAATGGTTTATTTTATAAAGAATATTTATTGGTTAATTATTATTATCGAAATTCAAAAATAATATCAGCCGGTATGATTTCAAAGCATCCCTCGTGAGATTTTAGAGAAATTGATTTGAGATTCCTTAAAATCGTAAAGTGTTTTTAGTGATTTTATGTTTTCAATTGAAATTAATTTAAAAAATATTTGAGATATTTGATTAATATTTGAGAACTTATAAATATTTTATGTAATCTAAGAAACTAGAGATATTTTACGTTATTTGAGAAATCATATTTTATGAAATGTTGTTTTAGAAAAAATATGATTCTACAAATGGTTTAAAGTTTTTGAAATATTGTTTCATAAAGATAATAATTTTAGAGTGTTTTTAGAACTTAAGAGTTATATGTGGAGAGTGTCTTTTCAACCACTAGATTTATATACCCGTGGTGATTACATGTATGCTATGTGATTTTGTTTTCATTGTATATCAGAGATAGAGAGGTCTGTAAGACTCACTCTAGCATGTCAGAGATCTAAAGTTCTGCGTGCACGTATGACAGAGACTCTGCTATGTACCTAGAGATTACTCGATGCATATTATGACAGAGATTCCTCTGTAGTGCGTATTGAGATTACTTTACGCCAGTATGATTAGAGATTGGGTACATGTTTGGTGATGATTTTTACAAACTTGAATTTAGGGTTTTTATAGTTGTTACAAATCTATGATTTTTACTAGTTGGCCTGATGATTTAAAAGCGATTATTATAGAGATTTCTCAATATTTTTTTTAATTATCCAAAGTATAATTAAATTATTCATGTTTTTAATTGGTTTTACCAAGCTTTTGAATTTTATGTTTAATATGAAAAGAGTTTTGATCATAACCATTTTATTACTAACCACTCACTGAGTTTTTTAGTACAATTTTTATCTTTATTTTACCACGAGGTTGCTCTTGAGTTTCAACTAGAAGATGTTGAGATCAAAATTTGCCCCAGTCTTATTGAGTCAATGCATATCATCTACTGTACGTAAATAGTATAATTATCATTGCGTTGTTTTGATTTGAGAGAATGTTAAGATATAAGCTAAGAGATAAGAGACTTGACAATAAATTTCATTGCACTCTTGGGGTTTACTATCGTCACAACTCGTCCTAGGTACGCCAGGTTAAATCTAGGACGGAGTGTGACAATAAGTTAAAAAATATTATCTTTTGCTGACTGTTTTTCTTTGTTTAACTTTTGAGCAGGACTTGGCTGCCAGCGGGGCTACACCCGACACGTGACCCAACAGTATGGCGCCACGTATCAACTTAAAATTTGATTTTTGTTTTGGGCTTGCCCTAGGGAGAATTTCTAGTACATCCGTGGTATGGAAAAACTTCATACCACTGCCTTTTAAAAAATGACACGTGGCGAAATGCTTTAAAAAAATAATATATTTAATAGTGGGTCCCAGTTAAACAACCATTTCGCCACGTGTCATTTTTTAAAAGGCAGTGGTATGAAGTTTCCCGATACTATATAACATTTTTTTTTAAAAACGCCGTGTCAACTTAAAATTTGATTTTTTTTGGCTGCCCGATACTATATAACACTTTTTTAAAAAATTGCAGATATAACAATTTCTATATAGTCTATCGCTCATATAGTAGTCTATCACCTCAGTTTTTTATAGAGTTTTGTTAGTGACTATCAGTGATAGTAGTCTATCACTAATAGTAAGTCTATCAGTGATAGTCATATATCAACGATAAAAGTCTATCAGTGATAACCACTGATTTTTTGCCATATTTGCAAAATATTTTAAATTTTGCTAAATTTGTCATTATTTTGGGCTTGATGGTTGTTTGTGCAAACCCATAATATATTTTATATTTATCTATATTCTAAAATTATTGAATCTACTAGGGGTGGACAAACCAAACCGAAAAACCGACCACTCCGACCGAAACCGACCGAACCGACGTCAGTTGGTCGGTTTAGAGGACTGTACGGTCGGGGTCGGTTTTCTATTAAAAAAAAACCGACGGTCGGTCGGTCGGAGTGGTCGAAAATCACAATTTCGACCGACCGACCGAACTCCTCTTGAGTATGATTTAAATCATAATGAGGGCGTTTTTTAAAAAAAAGAAAAGTCATAATGAGGGCCTTGATTTACGTGAATGACAATGACTTGTCAATGACATTGTCTTGATCCACTAAATTTGTTTTTTTTTTTTAATAAACCTTTCAAATCACAATCACATCACTACTTTTTCTCTCATTTCTCTCCTTCTACACTCCAACGTCTTCTCTCTCTTTTTTAATTTTTGGTCTACCTCTCCTTCCTTTTTCATCTCTCTCTTCATTCACCATTTCTCTCATTTATTCTTCATCTTTTTTATTTCCTTCATCTCCCACCCCTCTATCTTCATTCTTCATCTTTTTCTCTTCAATCTCTTCTTTTATTTATTTATTTTTTCTTATCTTTGTTTAGTTCTCTCATTTTCTCCATCTCTTTTTCTGGTTTTCTTATTTTTTCATATATATTTTTTTTGTTTCTCATTTTATTCTTCTTTTCTCATGGTTAGTTTGCATGAAATTCGAAAACCGACCAAACCGACCGTCCGACCGTGTAGTTGGTCGGCCGGCGTCACCCACCTCCCTCACATTGTCGAAAACCGACCGACGGAAACCGATATGTCGGTGGTCGGCGGCGGTTTCTGCCCAAAACCGACACCGACCGACCGATGGCCACCCCTAGAATCTACCCCTAAATAAATAAATAAATAAATAAAATCCTTCTTTCGTTATGAATCTGGAACGATATCAATTTTTGTTTCATTTTTAAATACTTATTTTCTTTTATCATTTACACAATATTATCACTCATTTTAAATAAATCAATTGAAAATTGAGATTTTAAAATAACAATAATATATAATTTTATATCTAATTATCTCACTTAAAATATTTCAAAACTTAAACAAAATTATTCTTTTAAATTATTGCTAAAGTTTCGAGCAAACAATATATATAAAAAAAATTCTAAACATGTAACTAAAATATTTTGAATATATATCTTAAATAATTGAATGAATGACATATTGTTTTGTCCATTAAACAATAATATTCAAGATTTTTTTACGTATAAAATAAAACAAATTAACCCAGTATATATATAAATTATAGCATTTTTCATATAAAATTGATAATTGGTACCATTTAGATTATAAAGTTTTATGCATATATATAATTTGAAGAATTTATAACAATATTTTTTTTTTTTTTGCAAATAAATTATAACAATTTTTTTTTTCTTTTCAAATGAATTATAACAATTTTCTTATAAAATTAATAACAGAGTAACAATAAAATTGTAAATTTTTTGTATAATCTTATAGGTAATATTTCCCATCAATTGGCCAAAGCACAGTAAAAAAAACTATAGTCATGCGTGGCGCCATACCGTTGGGCCACGTGTCGAAACTAGGTTGTAGTCTAACTAGCCGCCAAGTTCTGCTACTTAATGTTGAACCATTCAAATATTTAAAAGGAAAGTTATATAAATATGTATTTGTTGTTTAACTATTCAATTAGAAATATATTTCAACCAATTAACTTATATTATTTTATGAATATTTTAGAATTTCTTTAAATATCAAATTTGATTGAGATAGACAGATGAATATGGACTGAAGTTCGGGGATTAATTGTTGGGAAGTTTGTAAATTTCTCAATGGCCCTAGTTTCTATACTACGTCCAACACGAGGTCGGGCTTTAGAGCACTCTCTAGGGAGAGAAGTTCTGTGAGCGAAAGGGCAACCTTTGAGGTTTGCGTTTTGGGATCCCTTTGGTGATCATTAAGGTGGAAGGGTCTACTCTCGAGTACCATGGATACAGAGAGTGTTCTTAAAAGGCTAAGGAAAATGAAGCTGACGGAAGAGGAGAAGGGAGAGCCGGTGGAGGTAGAGGATGGGGAAATAGAAGACTATGAGAAAAATATTGAAAACACATTAGCGTGCAAGATCTTATCGGATCGATCAATCAAGGCCGATGTTTTCAAAGCAATAATTCCAAAAATATGGAGTCTTGAAGAGAATGTGAAGATTGATAAAACTGGAAAGAACCTGTACTTGTGCAGATTCAAAAACAATAAAGATAAAGCTCGTGTTATAAATGGAGGTCCGTGGAGCTTCGACAAGGCTCTACTCTTATTTGAAGAACTAAAAGGAACTTGCAAGCTTTCCTCTCTCGAATTCAGGTACGCTTCGTTTTGGATCCATTTTCATGAATTGCCGTTAGTGTATTTTACCAGGAAAAAGGCTGTGGCCCTGGGAGACTCGGTGGGTGTGTTCGAGAGAGTGGATTTGGAAGATGAAAGAAGCAGTGGAGGAAATTCCTTGAGGATTAGAGTCAAAATCGACATTCAAAAGCCCCTAAGAAGATTTACCAAAATTAAAACCGGAACTATGGGAGAGGAATCGTGGGTTCCATTATCGTATGAGAAGCTCCCTGATTTTTGTTACGGGTGTGGTAAGCTGGGGCATGTTTTAAATGAATGTGAGGAAACTGAACAAGAAGATAGTGAAGAAACACCATTTGGGGTCTGGTTGAGGGAGACTTTCACCTCAAAGAGTAGAGGAAAAAGAGAGGAAGTAAAAAACAATAACACAAATGACAACAACAGAGGAAAATAAATTGGGATTAAAGAGGGGAAATTTGATGAAGTAGCTGCAAAGAATAACGTAAAAGCCGCCGGAGACTCTGGAAAACAAGAAACCACCAACGTTTCAATGGCCGGTGAGGCTAGCCGGAGAAGGCAATCACCGCCGGAGGAGAGATCAGAGCATCTTGGGGGGGTTAATTTTTTAATAAAAAAAAATATGGCCCTGACACATATTGAAAGCAGACAAGACAAGGTGGAAGAAACTCAGAGTACAAGTGTCAGGGGATTAGACAACTCAAAATCAAATTCCATAAATATCCGTGAAAAAACTACCGTTGAGAATAAAGTTAAGAAAGGAGAAGATAAAACAAGTGGGCTTCATGAGGTTTCATTAAAAACAAGCCCAAGTGAGATTTCTTTAAAAACGAGCCCAAATGAGAATTCAAACAAGGGTACTAATACAGATGCAAAAGAAGCCCAATTCATGATGCAAGAAACAAAAAAGAATGGGCAGATTACAAATGTTCAGGAAAATCATCAAAAGGAACAGGATAGTTATAATGTAAAAAAATGGAAGAGAATTGATAGGATTGATACTTCAAGCACGGAGAATGATAAGTGTTCAGAAAGAATAGTGGGACAAAAATATATGATTGCAGTGGAAGTGAACGAGCAGAGTAAAAAAAGAGTTTGTGACAGAACTTCAGAGAAAAACAAGAAGATATCGGTGGAGGCTGAGTGTCAGCCCCGCCGGACGCCATGAAAATTTTATGCTGGAATGTTCGGGGGTTGGGGAACCCCCGAACAGTCCGATCGCTACGCCATGAAGTGCGTAGTAAAAATCCCCAGTTGGTTTTTATCTCTGAATCTAAGTGTATTGCAAGCAAAGTGAATAAGATCAAGGTTGAGCTAAATTTCGATAGTTGTCTGTGTGTTCCGTGTCGAGGTAAAGGTGGTGGATTGTTGCTCTTTTGGAACCAAGATTCTAAAGTCTCCATCAACTCTTTCTCGGAGGGGCACATAGATGCTACCATTAAGTCTGGTACCTGGTGGTGGAGATTTACGAGGTTTTATGGAAATCCAGTGACAGAGAAAAGAATCGATTCTTGGAATTTGTTAAAAAGACTAAGCACTGTGTCTGACCTTCCTTGGGTTGTCGGAGGTGATTTTAATGAAATTATGTTTAGTTCTGAGAAGGAGGGGGGAGTTGTTAGGAACGCTAAGCAAATGGAGAATTTTCGGGATGCTATCAACCTGAGTAACCTCCTTGATCCAGGCTATGAAGGAAATGCATTTACGTGGATTAAAGATAAGTCTAAGAGGAATAGCACTAAAGAACGACTTGATAGGTGCTTTATAAACTCAATTATGATGAACAAAGTTCAAAAGGTTAGAGTGGAGCACCTCAACTTTCACAATTCAGATCACAGACCCATTCTGATCCATTTGGCCAATAATATAAATTTTAAGAGCGCGAGAAGACGTGCAAGACCGTAGTTTGAAGAAAGTTGGTTGAGATTTGAAGACTGCAGGGATATAGTCAAAGACCATTGGCAGCAAGGCAACAATGTTGGGATTAATCGTTTTAATGACAATATTCAAGTTTGTATGAAAAATTTGTGTAAATGGAACAAAGAGAGGTTGAATGGGTCGCTGAAAAATGCCATTAAGAAGAAGGAGACTGAGATTGAGGATCTCTCAAAACATGCTACAGGGAGTTGGGTTCACCTTAAACAAAAAGAAAAGGATCTGGAGCTTTTATTGGAGGAAGAAGAAAAATACTGGAGATTGCGATCTAGGGAAGATTGGCTAAATTGGGGAGACAAAAATACTCGTTGGTTCCATCAAAAGGCTTCTCAAAGGCGGAAAAGAAATGAAATTATAGGAGTGTTTGATGAGTTGGGAAATTGGATAGAAAACGAAGCGGAAATTGGTACCGTCGCTACTAATTACTATAAAAAGCTCTTTCAAACCTCCAATCCGTGCTTTGATTCGATTGATAGAATTCTAGAAGGGATCCCTCAGAAAGTTACAGATTTACAAAATAGAGATCTCATAAAGAATTTCACCAAAGGTGAAATTGAAGAAGCTTTGAAGAGTATGGGTCCTTCGAAAGCTCCCGGGCCAGATGGTGCTCATGCAATGTTTTTCCAAAACTATTGGGAAGTGGTGGGTGAAGAAACCACTAGAGTATGTTGTAAAGTGCTAAATGAAGGAGAAAACGTTGGTCCTCTTAACAACACTCTGATTTCGCTTATCCCTAAGATTAAAAGTCCAAAAACTATGGCAGATTATCGACCTATCAGTCTGTGCAATGTTGTTTACAAAATTATTGCAAAAGCTTTAGCTAACAGGCTAAAAAAGATTCTCGACCAGATCATATCCCCCACTCAGTCAGCTTTCGTTCCTGGAAGACTTATAACGGATAATGTTATGCTCGGGTTCGAGTGCATTCATGCCATAAAGCAAAAACGAAAAGGAAAACAAGGTGTGATTGCCATGAAGCTCGATATGAGCAAAGCGTACGACAGAGTTGAATGGATCTTTCTGAGGAAATTGATGATCAGGATGGGGTTTGATTGCAAGTGGGTCGAAAATGTGATGAATTGCGTGGAATCCGTGAAATATGCGACTCTAATCAATGGCGTCCCTCAAGACATTTTCATTCCTAATAGGGGCTTGAGGCAAGGAGATCCTTTATCCCCCCATCTCTTTCTAATTTGCGCGGAGGCTTTGTTAAACAGGGAAGAATCAATCTCTTCTTTTAAAGGTTTCAGCATTAATAATCGTTGTCCATCTCTCACTCATCTCTTTTTTGCAGACGGTAGCCTTCTTTTTTTCAGAGCGGCCGTGGGTGATTGCGAGAAGATCAAAGAGATGTTGCAGGTCTATGAAAAAGCCTCGGGCCAAACCATTAATCTGGAAAAGTCTTCTTTTATGTGCAGCAAGAATATTGATGATTCAAAAGCGGCAGACTTTAGGCAAATCCTGGGGATAAAGAAGACTGATTCTCTTGGCCATTATCTCGGATTGCCTTCTCAAGCTGGAAGAAACAAAAACAAAATATTTTATAAAGTCAAAGATAGAGTGTGGAAAGCCCTTCAAAGTTGGAAGGAGAATTTCTTCTCGCAGGGGGGTAAGGAGGTTCTCATCAAGGCTATTGCGCAAGCAATTCCAAATTACACGATGAGTTGCTTTCGGCTTCCCCAAAGCATCTGCTCGGAGATTAATCGTTGTTGTGCTCAATTCTGGTGGGGGTCTTCTAAAGACAAGAAACGGGCGCATTGGATGAGCTGGAAAAAGTTTTGTACGAGCAAAGGTTCAGGGGGTTTGGGCTTTAGAGATCTTACGCTTTTTAACCAAGCAATGCTTGCAAAGCAGAGTTGGCGCATATTGAGAAATCCTGATAGCCTCCTCTCGAAAACGCTAAGAGGTAGATATTTTATAGATGGGGACTTTCTCAATGCTGAACTTGGTTCTAAACCCTCCCTTACCTGGAGGAGCATCATTTGGGGAAGAGAGCTTTTTAGCAAAGGGTATAGATGGAAAGTGGGCAACGGCAGATATATAATGATCGATACAGACCCTTGGATTTCCAGAGTTGGTGGTCGGTTCCCGACCTGGATCAATGAGGAGCTAAGAAACAAAAGAGTTAACTATCTCATGGATGACCAGGGAACTTGGAAGGAATCACTAATCAAAAACAATTTTTCTGCAATTGATGCTGAAGATATTCTTAACACCCCCACGGGAAGAGCTAATGCAAAAGACGAAATCATTTGGAGCCTAGACCAAAAAGGCATTTTTTCTGTTAAAAGTGCTTATCACTTGGCTACTAACTTAAATTCTTCTCATCAAGCTTCCCCGTCAGATGCAACGAATACGAAAGGCCTATGGGATTATTTTTGGAAGTTGAAGGCTGCCCCGAGGGCTAAAATTTGTGTCTGGAAAATTTTAAATGATTCTATCCCTACTAGACTTAACATTCAAAAACGAGGAATTGATATTAACTCTACTTGTCTCTTTTGCAGGAAGGACAAAGAATCAACTAGCCACATTATGTGGACTTGTAAGGTTTCTAAAAAAATTTGGCTTGAGTTTATTCCCCTCTCAGTTGGTATGTTTAATATTTTCAGGGAAAATTGGAAAGCTTTGGAATTTTGGGATTGGTTAGCTTATCATCTGAACAAGGAAGAGTTGTCAAAAGTTGTTATTATCTTGTGGAGCATATGGAATTATAGGAATCTTATCAACCAAAAACCTCAAGATGTTAACAAACCAGATTTTCAATTTTTGTATCAAGCCATTGACAAAGCTCTACTGGAGCTTGAAAGTTCGTTGCATTCTAATCTTCTGTCGATGAGATTAGAGAACCACACGAGTCAGAACAAGTGGGTGCCCCCACCGGAAGGTCATTGGAAACTTAATGCAGATGCGTCGTGGAGCGAAGCTCAGAGAAGCGGTGGTCTCGGCTGGGTGGTTCGTGACTCTCGGGGATCTCCTATTTGTGCAGGCTTTCAAACGTTCATGAGAAAATGGCCAATCAAAGCCATGGAAGGGAAGGCTATTCTTGCGGGCCTGACATGGTTGCGGCAAAATCATGATGGTCCTTTCCTTCCTCTGATTGTCGAATCTAATTCGTTGGATATTGTCAACGCCATTAATAATGGTGACCTAGACTTGTCGGAAACAAAGAACATTGTGGAGTCCATTTTGGAAGAAGCTTTGGCTCTTGAAGTGATTGAGTATGTGAAATGTCATAGAACTTGTAACAAATTGGCTTATATTATTGCTAGAAATGCCACTAATTTGTGTTTTGTTCAGATTTCCTCCTCCACTTTGGAGGAGGGATTTGTTTGTTGGAATTCTTTGTACCCACAGTGGTTCTCCTCCGCGCTTAATGAGGAGGTTGTTGTAGACTCTTCGGGTTGATTGAGATAGACAATAATTTTCTTCAAGAAAGAAAAAAAATTGCCAAATACTTGATTGTCAAACTTAAGTTAAGTAGTTTTTCTGTTTGTTCGTATTGAGAACTTGAGATAGAGGCAGCTCTCAACCCAATGCAAATGAATAAAAAACACGAATCGTTTTACAGATCGGAGAGTGAAGAAATAAAAATGATAAGCAAATAAAAAAGAGGAAAATCTGCACAATATCTCTTCTACAGATTGGAGAGAGATGAGGTAAAACTAAAGATGAAAAAAAGCAAGCTGTAATGATACCTGAGCGAGCTGACGGTACGAACTATTAAACAGACGCAAAATCAAATCTATTGAAGAGACTTTTTGTTCTTTGTCCAGCAGGTTGAGAGGAGATATCGAAGAACCAGAAATAATTTGAGGTGACCTCACAGTCATCATTGAAATTTTGTCCATTGTTAAAGGATGGAGACAAAAAAATTATAAAAATACTTCATTTTTTTATTTAATAGTTATTTGTCAGTGGAATATATTTGACAGTTGAATATATTAACTAATTTCCTAGGTAATTTTTTAATATATCTTTTAGTGCATGTTTAGCAGTAATTATGAAATTGTTAAAATTACTTTTGTTACGTTCAAAATCGGTCTCTAAAGTTTGATTTTACATTTTTTTAATGTGATTTTTATACTATCAAAATTAATTTTAAAAGACATGTTTTTGATAAGGACAACAGAACTCCATATTGATATGATATTGTCTATTTTGAGCCTAAACCGGCATAACTTTGCTTTTGGTTTCACCCAACAGACCTCATACCAATGTAAATAATTGTCCTCACTTATATACCATGAATCAATCTGTTCTTAACTAATGTGAGACTTTTTGTTAGCACTCCTAACAATCCTCCCCTCGAACAAAATACCACTTGGAGCTTCCTTCGAACAAAGATCTACTCTTCTTAGCCAACTTGATAAAGTTATACTTCTTGTTTGTTACTCAAGCACTTTTTGTTCGATCCGAAGATTCATCCACAATGACAACATGAAGCTTAATTAATCATCTTTGTTCGGAATTTGAGAAACTTTCCACACAACTAGGGTACCATGGCTCTGATACAAATTGATAAGGACAACGAAACTCCACATTGATATAATACCGTCCACTCTGGGCTTAAAGCCGCATGATTTTGCTTTTTGTTTCACCTAAAAAAGCCGCATGGTTTTGCTTTTAGTTTCACCAAAAAAGCCTCGTACCAATGAAGATAATTGTCTTCATTTATATACCAATCAATCTATTCCCTAACCAATGTGAGACTTTGTTAGCACTCCTAACAGTTTTAGAGTAATTTTGAATACGAACAAATAAATTATAAAGAATCAATATTTGACGATTAAGAGAGAATATTTAGCCAGATGTCCTTGAATTAAGGCCCATTCGAGAGATTGATGCGCGATTTTAAAAACTAGATAAAATGACCTGACATGACTCTCGCTGAGATTTCTCTCGCTCTCGCTCTCGTTCTTTTGCGGGCTCCATTTTATAACTAAAAATTTCCCGTTCTCGTGAACGTGAACGAGAGCGAGAGAAATACCAGCGAGGGTGATGTTAGCAAAAAATGATTTTGACTAATTTTTAAAATCGTGCGTCAATCTCTCGAATGAGGCTTAATTTAAGGCCATCTGGCCAAATATACGGACTAAGAGTATGAGTAATGAAACTTTATAAAAAGTAAAAGACGAAAATGGTGTCCAATCAAATCATCATCTCTGAAATGGAAGCGTGAAACAATGAAAAGAAGAGAGTATTTGAGTTTGAAAATGGAAGAGGAGAAACACAACAAAAGAAAAAACAATGTCTACTATCCAACCCCAAAACGAAGGCAAGGTGAGTTTGAAGGTTGTGATAGACAAAAAAGGGAAGAGGATTCTATATGCTGAAGCCGACAAGACGTTCATCGACTTCCTCTTCACAATACTTGCCCTTCCTGTTGGAACTGTGGTTAAGCTTCTCTCCACCGCACAAGACATGCACATGGTTGGTTCCCTCGGAAGCCTCTATCGCAGCGTCGAGTCCTTGAGCATTGGCAATTTTGAGGCAAACCAACACAAAGACAGCCTCCTAAAGCCCGACCTCCCAACAGCCACTACTTCTCAATCCCAAATCAGAAGCCTGTTGCAAATCCAACCTTCTTTACCACCAAAAAAATACTACACATGTTCCGCTATTCTAAGCACCAACTGCATAACCAGTGCTAATTATAGTGCGACCTGTCGTTATAGTTTTAGTGCTACAAATGGTGCACCATGTCCCAGATGTTTCCAATCAATGAGCACCTTTGCGAGTTATGTTTATGGAGCTGGTGAAGCTAAGCCCATTGAGGGAGGTTATGTGAAAGGAGGGATGGCTACTTACATGGTGATGGATGATCTTACCGTCAAACCCATGTCTTGTTCCTCCATGTCCATCATTTCCGTTTTGAACGAGTTGAATGTGGAGAATGTTGGGCAGGTTGACGACAAGCTTATATATTTGGATGTCCAAGACGTATGTTATGCCACGTTAATGTCGATTTCGAAGAAAATATCATAGTCCAAATATTGATAAAATATCGATGTCGGTGAATATTTCTGAAAGATTTTTTAAAAATATTTTTTTTAAAAAAATGATTGAAATTAATAGATAAACATTTTACACTTTTAAATGATTTAAAATACACTTATTATGATATTATATTCATGTTAGGTTACATTTTGATTTTGTTATTGTTTTATTAATATTTCATCGATTTTGTAAATGAAAATATCGATTCACCCCATGTCGATGTTGAACCTATAGATATGTAGAAATGTATGAAAATATCGACATGTTTACGGAAATTTAATACCATGGTTATACCCCAAGTTTTTTTCATTGTTTTTTTTTTTTCAAGTATGTTTGGTTATATGTTGATTTTTATTTTGAAGGGTGTGAAGTTGTTAAGGGCTTCTCTGTACTCATCCACAGTCCTCACCGATTTGTTTCTTTCCAGGATCGACTTCTCTGAATATTATTCTGGTACTCCCAAATCCCAATTTAATTTGCCTGTATTTTTTTTTTCTTTAATTAGTTATATGAGTTAGAAGGTTTTAAAATTATTGTTCCAACTTGACGATTTTTAATTATCTAATAACGGTTGGATTTAGATTCAAGATTTATAAAATGAGAGAAAATTAAAAAAAATACTACTAGTTATAGTTCTCTCTCGTATATTCAAGAATATAAGACACATCTCTAATGATTCCTTTAGTTAGGAGGCAAAATTTTATCTTACATTTAGGGTATTAGAGAAAGTAATCAAGGGGATTAAGGACTGGTTAGGGAAATAACCAACTCCACCACGTCATCGAAATTCCAGAACCTTCACCCAACAATTTCGATTACAAATTGATTCTCCTATATCTGCTTTATTCAATACTTGAGTGCCATCTGTATAGTTTGTTATGATTATTTCTCTCTCGATTATTTTATTCTTGTACCCTAAATTAGAAAATCCTTCTATAAAAAGGGCATCAGTCCCTCACAAAGAAAATAAGAAAAACAGAGCATTACACTCCAGAAATTAGTATACGATTTCAAGTTTTCTTTTAGGGGAGATGAATTAGAGATTTTTCTTTTTTTTAAATATGATGTTTTTATTAAACTAAGACGAACTTGGGGGCATTCTTCCTTTTTCAATCCGACACTACTATGATATTCATGTCGCTCTAATTTATGTGCATCTTGATTGATCTAATGAGAGAAGAAGAAATAGAGTTTGACCCAAGAGAATTAATTTTTGTAACTGTTGTTCACTTAAATTTATTAATTTCTCGGTCTCTACATTGGTCAACTCCATAAATCTCAATGTATATCATTATATATACGTTGTATATATTTCCGAGTCAAAGATTTACTTACTTATATTTAGCTGTTTTTTTTTTATGACTTTTTCGTAAGTTGTGCATTCAAAATCTTCTTGTTGACGCCGTATATCTCAGTATCTATGTTGGTCAACTCGGAAATATATACAATTCATTTTCTTTTAATTATTTTGAATTCAACAATATGGTGTGTGAGATTAGATCATCTAATCTCTTGGTGATGAGATGACTCATGTTTTATGTCCCTGGAACTAAGCTTATGTTTTACTGTTTATATTTGATTGAATTATGATAATTAATGAGCCACTAAATTAACCTAGTCACCAAACTAGACAGCAAGCGGGTCATAACTTATATATTTATTTTGCAGGAACAAAGATAAATAAAGATGGTATGGAGGGCAAAAATTGAAGAAAAGAGAATCGCTGATACGTGCCTAAGCGTACGTAAGGTAGCAGAAGACAAGGTTGGCTCTGCTGTATCAGTTAATCATTTTGTTTCTTTTTTTCTTTTTTTCTTTTCAACCACTCTTGTTTGATCTTTTGCTTTTAATCATTTTGTTTTAGTTTTTATGAAGTGTTGATGGATCTTGCTATTTCCTATTTGGGCATGATTTAAAATTTTAATTGATCACTACTGCTTAGTGATACTTTCAAGCTACCAAAGTTGCACAATTCACTTAGTTAATGTTGAGAATTTTACATCGAAGACATCGGAAAAATGAAGGACTCACTCATAATATAACATACATGAACTACTTTTCGTAATTACTAATTGGTTTTAAGATAAAATTTGATGATGTCTAATAATTAATACATATATATACTTTCTTAGATTAATAATTCGAATCTTCCAATATATTTATTTAGTAATGACCCTTCTATTTAAAGTTTAGTGCCTTGTTTAGTGGCAGATCAATAACCCTCCAATTTATAAACAAAAATCTATAAAATAATTTATATAATTATGTCATGATTGATTAAGACTCTGTTTGGCATTGCGGTAGCTTTTAAAATAATTGTTTCCAACTTTGCTTTTAAAAAAATCAGTTGTTTGATGAATTAAATTAGTGTTTGGTAAATTTTAATTGTAGACTTAAATAAGTTGGTTATCGTGTTTGGTAAATAAGTATTAAATTATTGTAATTTAACTATAATCACTAAAATACACCTATTATAAAAAATTGTATAAATTTTTTAAGAAAAAAATAGTAAAGTATTATTTTTAAAAAAATATTTGCATTTGATTTATTAATTTAAAAATTATAAAATAAGATTTAGTGGTATGAAATAGATACTAGATATATAAAATAATTTTTAATTTTGGAAAGATTTGAAAAATTGTTAAAAAAGTGATTGTTAGAGAATCTAAAAGCTACAAATAACCGCTTTTGAAAGCTGTGCAAAATGAACGTGTCATGCAAAATTGATTTTAACGAATTATAAAATAATTTGTTTTACCCCTACAATTTGTTAATATGAAAATATGAAATTTAGTTTACAATTCTATGAAATCTTACCACTTTTTACCATTTTAATCTCAAAAATCTAAAATAGGATTTCAAAAACTATCATCCTATTTTAAGTTATAACAAAAATATCCCACCCTAAAATCACTCCAAATATTATAGAGATTCTTGATATAAAAATAGTAAATAAATGTATTTGGTTTAAATGAAAAACAAAAATAGTAAAATACTTCAACATGGCTGAAAAACAAGCTTCTGTCTTTTTTACTGGTGAGAATTTCAGACTGGTAAAACCGAAATGATTCAATTAACATAAATGTATGTTGTTGATGCAAGATTTTGGATCTTTTTCGTCCTCTCTGTGTTCCGCCGTGAGCAGCGGTCGACGGCGTGGTGAAAGACTTGCGAGAGGAAAGAAAACATCATTTTGCACCGGTGGGCTAGGCCCACGGGCCTCTGATGCTTAAGTCGGGAACAGGAAACAAGAAACGAGAACGTTATCAAACGGGCCCTTAATGTCTCAGAGAAGCATATGTATGTGTTGACGATCACAAAAAATAAAGTTGGATAAACAAAAGATAAAAGCAATGACCTTGACCCTCTAAAAAAAGGTCCTCATTTGAGTCGCAATGCTGTCGCAACGTTTTTTGTGACGAAGAGCGACCGACATTCTTCTGTTAAACAAGTGTTTTTACAAAAAAAAAAATATAAAAACAGATGTGGGAAAACAAATTCCCTCATCTAAATTTACCAGTCTGGAATTTATCTCTGTTCTCAGCCAACGTCGTTTTTAACCTAAGAAACTTGTGAAAAACTTTCTTTTTCCAAGAAAAAATAACAGAACATACCGAAAATCTTCAAAATTTTAACGATTAACAAAATTATCGATTGAAAATTAAAAATCTAAATGTTGAAACTCTAATATCTCGAAGAAACGAAGGGAAGGGGAATAGTTGTTTGCCCACTGATTGAATAGTTGAAGAAGGAAGAAGAAATTGGGCAATGAGAATTCCAAGTTTGAAAATTCCAAGAAAAAAGATGAAAAAATTGCAGTTGGAACCTTTTTTTCTTGTGCAGTGAAGAGGGATCTGTAGGGTATTTTAGACAATTCACACTCAAGGGTCTAGAATATTAAGTTTAATATTTTGGGGTCTAAAAGCCCCAATAATTTTGGTTCGTGGTCTATAAAATCAAATTGCCCAATTAGATTATTTTTTTACTAAAGTAAATAATGACTGACTTAAGAAGGAGAGAAGAAAGTATTACTTAATTGAAAAAAAAAGAAGGGTATTTTGATATTGATGGATTGGAGGAGTGAGAAGTTATAATATGGAGTTTGAAATAAAGAAAGAAATTGGAAAATTGGATTAATTGGATTAATTGATTGTTATATGATGTTATGAAACTCTAATTATCTGATTTGGAGAATGGTTATTGAATTGATTATTGGAATGTCAGGACTCGACATAAATTGATATCGCTTACGATTTGAGGGTGTACGACTAAGAGTTCTGTGAGTGGTTACTTTACAAAATATTTTTGTTATTTAATTATTGTTAAGAAATTCTAAGAAACATATTATTATGGATGGTTTTAAGACCAATTCCGATGAGATATTAGAGAAATTGATTTGAGATTCCTGAAATTAATTATCAGATTTTTTGGATCAAGTGATAAGAATTGCAAGTGATTTTCTGCATTTGACTGAAATTGTTGTTTAAGAAATATTTCAGATATTTGATAAATATTTAAGAGATTGATTATTTGAGATATTAGAGATGTTTTTATTTATTTATTTATTTATTTATTTATGTGAGAAATCAGAGAGTTGTATGAGATATTGTTTTAGATGAAGCATGATTGTGCTAATAATTTATAGTTTGTGAAATGTTGTTTCATAAAAAAAAAAAAAAAAAAAAAATGATTTTAGAGTGTTTGATTTTAAGAGTTTTATACTCATATTGTTTTAGATGAAGCATGATTTTGTTAATAATTTAAAGTTTGTGAAATGTTGTTTTATAAAAAAAATGATTTTAGAGTGTTTGATGTTAAGAGTTTTATACAGAGAATTACTTTCAAATCAATTACTCGTGTGCTATGTGGATGTGTTTCCATAACATACCAGAGATAGAGAGGTCTGCAGAATCCAGTCTAACATACCAGAGATAGAGAGTTATGCGTGCACGTATGACAGTGGCTCTGCTATGTATCTAGAGATTACTCGGTAGATTTCTCTGCATATTGAGAGTACTATATGTCAGTATGACCAGAGATTGAGTACATATTTGGTGATGATTTTTACAAACTTGTGTTTATGTTTTCAAAAGCTATTGTTACCGATTTCTCTACGATTTTACTAGCATGTGTTGATAATTTAAATGTTGTTAAAATAGATTTCTCGGTGTATTATTCATCCAAAGTTTGTTAAATTGTTCGTGATTTACGTTGGTCTAATAGAGGTTTGGTTTACTATTATTTGTGAAAAGAGTTGTTTCTTGAAAGTTATATTATTATTATCGTACCACTCACTGAGCTTTTTAGCTCATTCTTTTATGTTTATTTTTTCAAAGGATTGCTCTTGAGTTTCAACGAGAGATAGTTGAGATCAACATCTGTCACCAGCTTCATAAAGTCCATGCATATCATCTACTGTATGTAAAGAGTGTAACTTTTGATGCGTGGTTTATATTTGGACGAAGTTTAAGTTATAAACTAGAGAGAGTCTTGACAATAGATTCCATTGCACTCTCGGGGTCTGTTGTTATCACATCTCGTCCTATATTCGGTAGGGTAATCTGGGACGGGGTGTGACAATATATATATCCATATATATCCATTTTTGTTAGGACTCATTTTTAATTTTATGAATTTTAAGATTGAGATTTTTGTTGGGAGTGCGACCAAAGTCCCACATCGGTTAGGAGAGGGGAAGATCATGGGCATATAAGGAAGGACAACATTCTCCATTGGTATGAGGCCTTTTGGGGTGACCAAAAGCAAAGCCATGCGGGTTATGCCCAAAGTGGACAATATCATATCAATGTGGAGGTCCGATTTTCCTTATCAAATGTGGTATCAGAGCCGTGCCGAACAAAAGAGAGACTCCAAGGGAGGGTGTAGTCATTGGTCCGATTTTCCTTATCAAGTGTGGTATCAGAGCCGTGCCGAACAAAGGAGAGACTCCAAGGGAGGGTGTAGTCATTGGTCCGATTTTCCTTATCAAGTGTGGTATCAGAGCCGTGCCGAACAAAGGAGAGACTCCAAGGGAGGGTGTAGTCATTGGTGGAGATCTGCCGGAAGGGCCTAGATAAGTCTATCTAGACGGATATGGATGACTATTTAAGGGACTCCGTGGTGCTGGAAGAGCCTAGACAAGTCTATCTAGACGGTGTCGGGCTTAGATATGAGTATCTAGACGGATGAGATCCATGGTGCCGGAAGGGCCTAGATAAGTCTATCTAGACGGATATAGATGACAATTTAAGGGGAGACTCGGTGGTATTAGATATGAGTATCTAGACGGATGAGATCCATGGTGCCGGAAGGATCTAGACGGTGTCGGGCTTAGATATGAGTATCTAGACGGATGAGATCCATGGTGCCGGAAGGGCCTAGATAAGTCTATCTAGACGGATATAGATGACTATTTAAGGGGAGGCTCGGTGGTATTAGATATGAGTATCTAGACGGATGAGATCCATGGTGCCGGAAGGGCCTAGATAAGTCTATCTAGACGGATATGGATGACTATTTAAGGGGAGGCTCGGTGGTACTTCGTTCGAGGGGAGGATTGTTGGGAGTGCGAGGAGTGCGACCAAAGTCCCACATCGGTTAGGAGAGGGGAAAATCATAGGCATATAAGGAAGGACAACATTCTCCATTAGTATGAGGTCTTTTGGGGTGACCAGGCATTTTGGGTGACCAAAAGCAAAGCCATGTGGGTTATGCCCAAAGTGGACAATATCATACCAATGTGGAGGTCCAATTTTCCTTATCAATTTTTTTGTTTTCATTATGTAGGTATATTTTACAAACTTGTTTAAAGAAAAAAGAAAAACACTACATAAGTACCCATGTGTCAAACACATCTTTCTCTGCCTCCATCCTCTTAAGCTCGTCATTCCATCTGAATCCACTGCACTCGGAAATCACATCACAGCAATGACGGTTTATTTAAATTATTTAATTTTTTTTGTACAATTTTTATATAATTTTCTATGTTTTTATTGTTAAGGACTTCTTTCAATAAATTTTAAGAATTCAGTAGCCAACAAGAACATATAACTAAACCAACATAAAATATATGAATTAATGATCGAGAGATTAGAGTTGTTTGCATAAACAGAGTTCGATCAAATGAATGATGGAGAGATCAGAGTTGGATCAAATGAATTAAAGACGTATCTATCCCTACAAATTAAATTAATACAGGCACTGCATTCACTTATAATTATTATCAATAATACATATATGGAGTAATTTATACATTTAATTGAATTTGCTCACCCTGGGAAAGTTAAGAACATTTCTGGTTCAGTTATACATTTTGATTATACTCTATTACTGCCGATTTAATTTGAAAATTTATCCTTACACATGTATTAAATGAATGTACAAATATCCTATTAAAAAAATAGTTAATACAACTTGTTCTTCTTCAAAAACATTCTTTTAATTTAAACATGTAAATCCACTAATCTCACACAATAAATTAATTTCTAAGTAAGTAAGTCACTAAAATTCATTCTATAAAGATTTTAATAGTCTCAAAACCTTTCATTATGATGCAACTTGATATCAAAATGGTTGGTTGCAAAAAAAAAAAAAAAAAATATACTATATTTTTAATTATTTTACCCTAAAATACTATATTTTTTAATTATTTTAGCCTAAATTGAGAAAAAGCTTATAGATTGAGGAAAAGCTTATCTATTTGGACATGAACGTCATAGTACATACAACAACAATATATATATAATATTGTCCAAAATGTTTGATTATTTGAGGTAATTTTGTAGGGTGTGAAGTTGCTAAAGGCTTCGCTGCACTCAGCCAATGTTCTCACTGATGTGTTCCTTCACAAGATTTTGGTACTCCGAAAAATTAAAAATGTGTGTACTACAATTGTTTCCTTACGCAGTCATTTTTTTAAAAACCATTTGTTTGATAGTTTAGGGTTTTTGAAAATTAACCATGTAAACACTATTTTTCATCTATGTTTCTCTAGTTTTGTTATATAATCATTTCTTTTTACTTGTGTTTTAAAATCCAAATTTAAAAACGAAAGCATGTTTGATAACCATTTAGTTTTTTATTTTTTATTTTAGACTATTGTGTTTGGTTTTGACACAATTTTTTTAATAATTGTTTTCATCTTTCATAAGAAAAAATTAGAATTTTCAGCTAAGCCTTTGGTCCACCATTTTAAATGATTATAATATGTTATCTATTATGTCGAACAGACTTGAGGATCAAACATATTATGTGGTGCAACGTCTTCACGACCATTTTATGGTATATTTGGTTGAAACGAAATGACCGTATTTTTAGTGATAAATCAAAGTCTATACATTAGTTATGGGAGGAGATTATCATCAATGTTGCTTTATGGTGCTCTAAATCGGAGTTGTTTTGTAATTATGACACTTCTACTATAACCTTAATTGAAAGGTTTTCCTCTAGCCTCTTATTTGTACTCTATTCTCTCTAATCAATGAAGTATTTTTTTAAAAAAATAATTCTTAGCTAAATTTCAAATACCAAAACAAGTTCTTAAAAATTATTATTATTTTTTTTTTTTAGTTTTCAAAACTTAGTTTGAATTTTAAAAAATTAAATGATTATTTAATTATTATCCATGTTTTGTATTTTGATGTCTCAGTCTCTTTCTGAAAATTATTATTTATTTTGCATATCACAGGGTAAAATGAGGAGAACGAAGTAGGAGTCGAATTAGCGCACAGATGGTGGTCATCGTTATTTTTTTTTACTTTTTAGTTTTCAGCTGTATCTGTTACCTTCCTTTACGTGCATTACAACGTCGTCTATTTAACTAGTTATTGTTATTGTTATGAATTACGTTTTATTTTATCACATTATTATGAACCTTTGTTATTTTTTGTCTTCGTTATATATTGTGGTCTGTGTTCGAGGTAGCTTTCGAGTATTAACTACTTAATCTTTTATTTTTTTTTAAAACATACAAGGTGGGAGATTAGAACCTCGAACCTACCGGGGTGACCAATTCGTACCTCATACTAATTCTATGATTATGTTGACATTAACTACTTAAAATTCTTGCTTTGTTCTTGAAGGCTAAGATCATTATAATCAGAATGTTTTATTTCAAATTTCAACACATTATAGATGATACCAAAAACTTAAAATTATTTAGTGTTGTGTAGATTTCAGTTCATGCTTAATTGTATCTGTTTTTGTACTAAAAACGAATCGTATTATATTTGTTTTCAATACTCTTCCAAGAAAAAAAGTTGAGTTTTTAAAAATAAAATATTGGGTTTTTTTTTATTTTTTTGCAAAATATATATAAAGAAAAATGAAGGGAAAAAATGTAAAAAAAAAGATGCCCTAGACATCAGAATCCTTGGAAACCCATTCATGACCACATAATGTTGTAATCTCGACCAAGAGATTAGAGGATTGAATCCCACACCCCACATGTCAAAAAAGGGGAAGAAAACCTAGTATATGTCTCCTAAATAAGTCTATCTATGACTTAAAACAGTATTCAAGAGAAAGTAGGAGAAGTTGTTAATTGGCTGGAATAAGAAAAGAAAAGTTACGGACAATTTTTATTTATTATTTAAAAATGGTTTAAATATTAGTCAATCAAATCATGACAGATGGCTGGACTGCAAAAGATACTTGTAGCTCCTCTATTTTCCTATTTCCAAAGAAAATTATTAAAAATAATAATAATATTTTTTATTTTTCTCTATTTCTTTCTTTCTTCCTCTCCAATTTTTTATCTTCTTTTCCTTTTCTTTATTTTTTCTTCATTTTGTTCTTCCCCTTTCTTCTTTCTTCACCTAGGCCGCAACACTTTTAGTTTTTTTTCCCTCACCTTGCCTCAATCATCTCTAGCTCTCACCCCTCCATCGTCGTCTTGTCCTCTACCTCCGTCGAGTCAGATTGACGACAAAATTGACCGACTGAATCGTTCGGGTCGATTGATTGAAGGAACTATGAAGAAAAAAAATTGATTTCCAGTATTTGGAAACCGACTTGGTTGATTGGGTGTCGGTTTGGTTAGAAAATCGACTCTGACCTACTGAGATTCTCACCCTTGCCCAAAACTATGATCATGTTCAATGTTACAAACATCCAAGTTAATAAAAATCTTATGAGACAAGTTTAGAGGGAAGAAGAATAAAACTCCAATCATGCGTGACTCTTCGTTCCCGTTGTGATATCCACGATCTTCAGCTTCGATTATGCCTCATCAATTCGACTGGAAAAATAACCTTAAATATGCCCATATACCCAAAGTCGAGACGTTGTCCAAAATCCATGCTCAACAAATTTGAAAAGGCAGCATCGAGACGCTAGGAACAACGTCCCGACCGTACGGACAAAATGATGTTGCTTTGTCTTTTCGTAGTGTGTCGACCCTACTGCTCCGGGATAAATAATGGCTTGAAAGTTGTATTTTTGGGCGTCTCGACGCTATAGACAGCGTCGCGACGCTCTGTCCTTGGAATTTTAAGTTTGACTTTCTTCTTCTCTTGGCTTGACTTCTTCCATTATCATCCAAATCTAAATGACTAGTATTTTTATCATGAATCTTCATAAAACATCAATTTGCTCTATTTGCTAAATCTCTACAAAACAAAAGAAAATAAACGTGAAAGTAATTGTTTAAGGAACACAACTAGCGATAAATAGGCTCTAAAGACGGCTCACAGCTTTGTGCGCTATCTGTCCTCTACTTCCACGTAGTCAATTTGAGGAAGAAACTGACCGACCGAACTGTTTGGGTCGGTCAATTGAAAGAACTGAAGAAAAAAATTGATTTCCGATATTTGGAAACCGACTTGGTCGATTGGCCTCTCAAAAAGCGCTTTATTTAACGTTTCTAGCTAGACGCAATAAACGTTTAAGCATTAAGGTGGTCGAAAGACATTTAATATATCACGAGCTCGCTTTCTTGTACCCTTTTTGTAGACCAACATTAATGTTTCAGTTTGAGATTTAGAATCCACTATGGCTTTAAAAATTTCTTTTTCATGTTGGACTCTAATGGTCAACTCCCATTTATCCACATCAATTAAAACTCTCCCAGTTGCTAGGAATGACCTTCCAAGAATAACTGGTAGTGCATTGTCTTCCTTCACATCTATCACATAAAAGTCAATGGGGATAAATAATTTGCCCACTTTAATTAGTGCATTCTCTACAACTCCATAGGGACAAACTATGGATCTATCAGCTAATTGAAGTTTCACAGTAGTGGGCTTTATCACCCAAATTTTTAATTTCTTGCATAATGACAGAGGGAGTAAATTAATGCTAGCACCTAGATCGCATAAAGCTCTAAAAGAATGACTACCAAAACTACAAGGGATAGAAAAACTCCCTGGATCATTCAATTTATGTGGTAGTTTCTTCTTAAGTCTGACACTGCATGCCTCAACGAGATGCATTATCTCAACCTTTTTATTTTTCTTCTTCTTAGAGACTTATTCCTTCATGAACCTGACGTAGTTAGGCATTTGCTTTAGAGCATCTGAAAAAGGAAGATTAATGTTAAGTTTCATGAAAATATCTATAAATTTAAAAACTCTAAATTTAAATTTTTCTTTTTCATTTTCTTTTTCATTTTCTTGAGTTGAGGAGTAAGTAAAGGAATAGAAGAAGTAGATAGATTAGAAGTAATAGGTTTTTCAGCCTCAAGTAAATGTGATACTATTTCTACTTTTTTTTTCAATGATCGGTGTTGACTCCTCAATCTTCTCTTGCTCAGGTTCTTGACTTTTAACCACATGATGCACACTGATGACCTTGCAATGTTCAATTTGAGTTTGTTCATTGACTACATGAGCCTTTCCATTTTTTAGTGTGTTAAAATCAACTACTAGTTGTCCCACTAGATTAATTTCTGTTGTGTTCGGTAAATTGCTTGGAAGCCTATCCACCATCATATTGGCTAGCTAACTAACTTGCACTTCTAAATTCTTAATTGTTGCACCTTGATTTTGGAAGTGTGTCTTTGTGTCAGCCATGAACTGACTCATAGTGTTCGCCATCTGAATCATTGCCTCCTCAAGGCTAGTTTTCTTTTCTGGTTGTTGAAATCCCGATGGTGGTGGTAGATTTTGATTTTGATTTTGATTCTGCTTCCATGAGACATTTGGGTTATTGCGCCATCCTGGATTATATGTATTAGAGTAGGGATTGTTTGCTTGATGATGGTAATTGCCCACAAATTGAACTTGCTCACTTTGACCTTGCATAAATGGATTACCCATTTGACAATCTTCACTCTAGTGGCTTCCATGACAATATTCACAAAAGATAGGTGAGGTTTGAATCAAATTTACCGCAAGTTGCCTTGATTGAAGTTGCTTAGTAAGCGAGGCAACTTGTGCGGTCAATGCGGTGATGACATCCACTTCATTAACTCCCATCGCCTGTTTTTGAGTCATTCTCCTACTTGGGCATTCATAATGATTTACTGTCATCTCTTCCAACAATTCAAAAGCATCATTATCTGTTTTCTTCATTAAAGATCCCCCAGCTGCTGCATCAATTGTGGTTCTAGTACCACCATCTAACCCGTTGTTAAAGTTATGCACTTGCATCCATCGAGGAAACCCATGATGAGGGACACTTTATTAAAAGTTCCTTAAATCTTTCCCATGCATCATACAGAGATTCCCCATCGTTATGAACAAAATTTTCAATTTCACTACGAATCTTTGTTGTCTTTGCTGGTGGGAAGAACTTGGCTAGGAACTTTTGAGCTAGATCATTCCATGTATCAATTGAAGCTGTCGGTAAAGAAGTCAACCATTGTTTAGCTTGCCCCTTAAGAGTAAAGGAAACAACCTAAGTCTTACGACATCGTCTGTCACTCCATTATACTTGAACGTATCTCGAAGTTATTTGCCTGAATTGCGGGTCTTTGGATCGCAAAATGTAACCCAGCTATATTCGGCAACACATAGTCCCTGATCAAGGTCTTGTTCTCATCATTCTCATTCGCAGGGTTTGCCATAGTCAATTGTTGTTGTGCAATACGCTCTCTCTTTTCTTTTCTGTTCCTTCGACAAGTACGCTCGACCTCAAGATTAATTGGAAGTAGGCCGCTACTTCCAAATTTCCGCATGCACTCTCTCTCTAACTCCTGCAACCAAAAAACGTAAAACAAAACTCAGATTAAGACTAAAGCTCTTGTTTTGATATTAGTAAAATTAAACAATCATTCCCCGGCAACGGTGCCAAAAACTTGTTGTTCGATTTCGCAAGTGTACGAATCGTTCCAAGTAATAATTAGTACTTACACTACTATATTACTTGAAACGATTCGTACACTTGCGAAATCGAACAATACCCACCCCCAATGTACTAAAAAAAAAAAAGTGGCGTCGAATAATGAAAAAAATTATAGTACTATAGGTGAATACCATACCCCTCTTGATTTTGTCTTTATAAATATATATTTTTTTAGTGACTCCACATAATTTTTTAAAAAATGATGACCTACCCTGCAATAAATTGAAGGTGTTATTCATTTAGTACCATAAATTTTCCCCATATTAATTGATTAGAAAAGAATACCAACCAGCAACTAAGTATTTAATTTGGAGGAAGAAAAAGTGGTACGTGAATGAAACTTAATAACATGCATGAAATTACGAATGGCCGCATAAAATTTTCCAATGTGCCTCTAGCTATTCCGATTTTATATATGTAACCGAAGCACATCAAACACAAACAAACAGTTAGGAGACAGAAAAGGAAAAACCATCATGTCTTCGCAGGTGATATTGAAGGTTGTGATAGACAAAAAAGGGAAGAGGATTCTATATGGTGAAGCCGACAAGAATTTCATGGACGTTCTCCTCAGCCTTCTTTCTCTTTCAATAGGAGCTGTCATTAAGCTTCTCCCCACCAAAGGCTTTGTCGGCCCTCTCGGAAATCTCTACCGCAGCGTCGATAACTTGAGCAGTACCTGTTTTGAGGGATACCAAATCAGAGATAGCCTCCTAAGGCCTAAAGTTCCATTCACTAAATCTCAATATGGAGACGACGTGCAGATGGAATTTTATTCAGCACCAAAGTCCCATTATCGATGTTCTGGTGCCAATTGTGGCAAGTATTTTACTGCTACATATAATGCAAAATGTCCCGGATGCAGGGCTTCCATGAGCAGCACTGCAGAATATGTATACGGAGCTGGTGAAGCAAAGCCAAACGAGGGAGGTTACATGAAAGGAGTGGCTACTTACATGGTGATGGATGATCTTACTGTCAAGCCCTTGTCCTCCATGTCCACCATTTCGGTGCTGAAGCAGTTTAACGTCGAGGACGTTGGACAGATTGAGGAGAAAATTATTCGTCTGTGCTTGTTTCAGGTACATATCATCATTCTATACAGGATGGATGTGTGAGAAAATTTCATTATATTAGAGACAACGGAACCCAGAAATCTCTACAATGGTATGAAATTATTCCTAAACCCTTATGGATTTGCTTTTGGTTTCAGCCAAAAGGCCTCGTACACCAAGATAATTGTTACCCATTATATACCATGATTTTTCCTTTTTCTAGTCAATCTGAGATATTGTTTGTATCCTAACAATCCTCCTGTCAAACAAAGTATCACACTTAAGCCTAATTTGTTTCCAACAATCCTCTCCTCGAACAAAGTACCACGACCTCCCACAGATAGGATCATATCTCTGATACCAACATTAGAATTCTTAATTAAATTTGAAAAATAAAAACAATTTTTTAAAAATTATTTTATAAATCAAAGTTTGAACTTTTATGAAAGGATAATTTAGAGAGCATATAGATTTGGAATCATTGTCTCTCTTATCCCTTGAATAATTTTTGGTGTTTTGTAGGTTGTGCACTTGTTAGAGGTTTCTCTGCATTCGACCACTGTGCTCAACGATGTGTTTCATTACATAATTAAGTAATGAAAATATTATGGTATTCCGACGAATTAATATATAATGATGTATACCTACCAAATCTTCCCTTGGAAATTTAATTATTATGTCCAATTGGAGAATGAATATTTATTACCTTCCTACATAGGTTATGAACGTTATAATCCCAGCCTCACATTTATATAAATATAATATATATATGTTTTTCCTTTAATATTTATCAATTATTTTGCATCACAATGTCAAATGTGGAGTAGGTTCGGTTTACTAAGATATATAGATCAAAGCAAAAGATAGTTATCTTGTGTTATGTAGTGTACGTACACACACCAAAACACTCGTTCCGTGATTAGAAGTATGATCAAAAGATGATTAAATTATATTTCTCGTATTTATATTTAAGCACTATGTCTATTTAGTGATCATAAACTTCGAACAATGACTACCATATACTAAATTACTATTGGAGTACTCAACAAGTGGACTGATATAATGAGAATCAAAGCAATAAGTGAAGTTTGAACTCTAAGATATTAGGCAAAATGATACTACATTAAATAATCATTTGGCCAGAATACTTAAGCTAAGAAGTCATAGCATATTGATTTTTATTTTTATTTTACATGTGGGGCGGAGGAAATTGAACATGTGACCTCTTAATCACAAAATCGTATATTATGTCGGTTCAGTTATGTTCATGTTGACCATAATATAATGTGTTTTTGTCGATGAAAGTTAATTTGATTACGAAATAGGAGAAAAAATATATATGTCCGAACATACCTCAATTGATATAAAGTTGTACTTTTGATTAAAGGTCAGACTCTAATTCTCTCTAATTAAATATCCTTGAAAAAACATAAAAATATATATTTATTATTATTTTATTTTTTTTAAAATGTAAATTTGTAAATACTTTAAAAAGAGAAATTGTAACATATGTCTTAGAGTAAAATAATTAAAAATATATCACTGTTTTTTTTTTTTTTTTTTTTTTTTTTTTTTTTTTTTTTTTTTTTGTTTGTTTGTTTGCAGATATGACAATTATTGTATGGTTTATCGCTGATAGTAGTCTATCACCTCAGTTTTTTATAAAAATTTAGTCTATCAGTGATAGTAGTCTATCAGTGATAGTCATATATTAACGATAGCTTCTATTAGTGATAGTCACTGATTTTTTGTCATATTTGTAAAATGTTTTAAATTTTGGTAAATTTGTAATTATTTTAGGTTTGATTGTTGTTTGTCCAATCAACCCTAAAAAGAGGGGTAACTGATATTGTAAAAAAAAAAAAAAAATGTTAGCCAATTATATGTATACTAGCAAGAAACATGTGTGATGCACGTGAAGTCTTATCATTTTTGCTTTTTGCTTAGTCATGCCCTCCATATAATACTGTTTGTTGTTTAATTAATTAGATGTTTGAATCTTTTACACTCTACATATTTAAAAAGAAAATAAAATACATAAAAACAAAACTTGTATAATAAATAAATGAAGAAAAAAAGTAAAAAAAATAAAGATAATGTATTGATTATAAATTTGCTCCAACAAAAAAAAAATATAATAAAAAATATTTGATTAAAATTTTAAAAATTATAAGATAATTAAAAATAAAATATTTTATATATGAAAGATTGTACACATTTTCAAAACCATTAATTATTGATATTATGAATACTTAATTTTGTGAATGTTGAAAAGATGAAAGATTGTATGCATTTTCAAGACCATTAATTGAGGATGAAAGATTGTCTTAATTTATGAAGGTTGAGAAGATGAAATATTGTACACATTTCAAAACCATTAATTGAGTAATGTTGGGAAGATGAAAGATTGAGAGTGTAAACTAAATGAAGGGGCAAAATGAGAAGAAACAGTTTATCCTCTTAAGCCCCTTTTAGATATAGTAATAAGATATTAGAATTGACATAAGGTTGTGTCTTTGACTAAGAGGTCATTGGTTCTATCTTCGCATTAATTAAAATCTCTTTGTAAAAAAAAATATATTGTATATATAATTCAAATAAAGTTTCCATATTGACATTGAAGTAAATGTTAATTAGCGCCCATTAACATGCATGGTCATTCGCTAACAAGAGCATAACTTGATTCGCACGAAGAATGAATTAGTCACCATCCTCATATGTTGTAAAAAAATATATATAGGGATAAATTTTCAAGTGGATTTTTAGAGAAAGTGAAGGAAAGAGTGAGAAATTTCACGGTTGGATTCATATGGGTCGGTTATGGTAGTGCGATTAGTATTCTTCAATTTCGGGTTTAATAATCAATTTCTTCAAAACACTTACACTAACAACGAAATTAGACCACGTGGGGCAGAGGTTGGTAAAGATAAAGGTCTATTGATTTTTATTTTTCTAAGAAAAATCTCAAAAAAAAAATGGTAAGAAAAAAGATTTTATGTGTCTGGAGAAATTCTTTAGAGTATTGCAAATTTCAAGAACTTGACTGATCTTAAAAAATAGTTAACCAAAAAAAAGAAAAAAAATACTTATCGTGGAGAAAAGAAGAGAGAGTGAGATATGAAATTGAAAACATAGGTCATGACAGATGGAAAAAGAGATAAAATAAGAGAAGTTATTTATGAGACGAAGAAGAGGATGGTAAAGTTACGGAAAAGAATCTAAATAAACAGTGTGTGAAAGGGTATTTTTTTTTATTTAAAAAATAATATAAATATTTCGTTAATCAAATCATCACACGTGGCTTAAGCTGCAAAAAAAATATTTGGGAGAATTTCTAGTACTTAGTGGTAGGGAGAATTTCTAGTACATCGGTGGTATGAAGTTTTTCCATACCACTCCCTTTAAATGAATGACACGAAGTATTTCGCCACGTGTAGACAGTGGTATGGAAAAACTCCATACAACCCATGTACTAGAAATTCTCCCCTTTGTGGTATGCAATTTTTTCATACCACTGTCTTTAAAAGAATGACACGTGGCAATATATTTAATAGAATGGGTACCAGTCAAACAACTAATTGGCCATTTGTCATTCATTTAAAGGAAATGGTATGAAAAACTATAGCGATGTACTATAAATTCTCCCAAAATATTTGTAACCGGATGTACTATAAATTCTCCCAAAATATTACTCCTGATCCCTAAGGGACGTTTGGGCGCAGGGTGGGTTATTATAGTTGGTAGATTATAATAGTCTGTGTTTGAGGTGCAGAGTTGTTTAGTCTGAGTTTAGAAAATATATGTTTAGGATACTGTTGTTTTTAACATGAAGTTTGAAATATGTGTTAATGGTAGTTTATTTTTTTTTCTACAACTTTTGGTTGTATTGTATAGTTAAATGTATATTACATATTAAATTTTTAAAAATTTAAAGAATAAATATTATTTAAGAAATCACAAATAATCCACTACAAGAGCCTTCCGTCCGTGGAGAGAGACATTTGAGATAAAATCCACCATAAGGAATCGTGAGGTGAGGAAGACAAAGAGAGAGGAAAAATCGATAAATTTGGTGAAAAAAAGAAAAGAAAACAAAAAAAAAAAAACAAAGAGAGAAAAAATCGACAAATTGGGTGAAAAAAAGGAAAAAAAAAAACAAAAAAAAAACAAAGAGGAAAAATCGGTCATGGGTGAAAAAAAAAAACCACCGAGTGCTACAGTGTTCAAGGTAGCAAACGGGAGTTATAATAGGTTGTTTTTTAATAATATTGTATTTTTAAAAACTTATTATAAAAACAGTGTAAGTTTGAAACTATTTTTAAAAATATTGCAGTATTAAATCGAGGTCGTATTTTCAAAAGACGACCTCTACACGCAAACAAAAGTGGATGAAGGTCGTCTTTTGAAAAGACGACCTTCATCAGTATGTACCTCTTTTATTAAAAAATTGATATCTTTTTAACAAGATATTCAAAATTTTCAAAAAATGTATGGTTGGAAAGATAACAGCGAGAGCTTCAATTTGATACCTTGTTTCACTATTTTTGAAGTTGTGTATCAAAAGATAAACATCATCGAAGTTGAACTATAGTTCTGCAAATTTCAGAACTGAAGATTTGTTGAGGAGTACATTAAAAAATTGTTATCTTTTTACCCAGATATTAAAAAACTTCAAAAATGGTACTGGAAAGGTTAACACAGAGAACTTCAATTTGATACCTAGTTTCACTATTTTTTGAGTTGTGTATCAAAAGATATATATGGTAAAAGTTATGAAAACTTCACCAAACCCAGAACTAAATATAGGACTGAAAACTTCTAAACTGCAGCTAAACTTCCAATCTTTTAATACACAACTCTAAAAATAGTTAAACTAGATATCAAATTGAAGCTCTTTGTCTTAGCTTTTCAACCGTACATTTTTCTAAATTTTTGAATATCGGGGTAAAAAGATGTCAATTTTTTAATGTACTCCTCAAAAGAATCTTCAGTTCTGAAATTTGCAGAATTATAGTCCAACTTTGAGTCTTTATCTTTTGATACACAACTCAAAAAATAGTAAAACCCAATGTGGAGCAAGATCGTCTTTTCAAAAGACGACCTTCATCCCACTTTTGGTGGCGTGTAGAGGTCGTCTATTGAAAAGACGACCTCGATTTAAAACTACAATATTTATTAAAATAGTTTCAAACTTACAATATTTTTATTTTATAACTACTAAATAGGGGTGTAATCGGTTCGGTTCGAGTGCTGAACCGAAACGATAAGAATAGTGAAGAAAATGTGAAACCGAAACCGAACCAAACCGATTAACCGACGGTTTAATCGGTTCAGTCTGGCGGTTCACCGATTAGTTAATTCAAAGAGCAATGGGCCGCTAATGGGTTATGGGCCCATTCTACTTTGTAGGAGTAAATAGTTCAAAAAATATGCACATTGTCAAGCTCAAACTCAAGACATCTTGTTTGTAAGGCATCTCTAAAGCCACTGGACCACTTACAATTATTAATAATTCTTCGGTTTATTATATATATATAGTAATCGGTCGGTTCGGTTATCATCGGTTTTAAAGCATCAAAACCGAAAACCGACCGAATATATTCGGTTTTCTTAATATTCAAACCGAAACCGTCAACTGAACCGAACCAAACCGAAATTAACGTCGGTTTCGGTCGGTTTTTCGGTTCGGTTCGGTTTTTTCGGGTTTCCCTTACACCCCTACTACTAAATGCCACAACATGCCGTATTTAGAAAATCATTCACTCAAAATTAATATCCTAGAACGAGCCGCAGCGGATCACCCCTGTAGTGGCATTTCAAGATTACACAAATTTTTTGAGTGAATGGTTTTTGAGCGTTGGATTGTAACAGTCAAATAGTATATGTTCAAAAAATGGATCAGATTTTTTTTAAAAAAAAGATTTTTTTTAGAACATATACTATAAAGATTAAAAGAGTGAATATATATTCTCACCTTTCGTATTTAGATTATAAAGATATTTTTTTTTAAAAAAAAGTCAAATAATTCAAGTCAGGTCAATAATTGAATAATAACTTGAATTAGTTGATAATATTTAAATTATTGAGAATGAGAATAAGAAGTAAGAACCTATTTTCAAAATGAGTTTTTGTTTTACGACTTTTCAAATTATACTATTTGACTGTTTTTTTATCATCATGTAAGGTGGCTGCGATTCAAACATATGATATTTTGGTCAAGAGTACATACCTTTATGTAAGTTGAAATTCTCCCATATTTGCAACCCTTTAATAAGTTGTTTGTAAATTTATTTGAAAAAATATTTTCATACTCTCAATCAATTAAAAAATATTTGATTGTCCTAAAAAAAAATAATAAAAAATAGTAATAATAATAATAATAATAATAATAATTGATTGAATGTTCTACAATATTAATTTTGAGTGAATGGGTTTTGAGGGTTGAATTGCTTATTTGGAGGTTGAGACTGGATCAGAAGAAGACATTTGCATGTTGTGTCATTTAGATGTTTTGTTTACCTGCTTTGGATTTTTTTTTTTTTTTTTTTTTTTTTTTTTTTTTTTTTTTTTTTTTTTTGATAATAAGAAATAATTTATTGTTGAAATTAAAATATTGAATGTTTTTGTTTAAAGAAAGATATAATCACGTGAATTTAAGTACTTAGATCTAGTTGTTGCGCCGGTTGAACCCAATCAAGATTTTCAACGTTTTCCAATCGGACCGTAGCAGCTGCGCAAGCTGATGACACGCGGTTCAGTGACAATCTTTAACCGGTCCAAGTGCGTGGATTCAACCATCACACTTAATAAAACAAAAAAATTACACAATTTTTCGATTTTTTTTCTAAAACAACCCTATTTTTCTAAATAGTTTAAAAAACGACCCCTCACACCAAATTACCCTAAAATACCCCTCAATAATCTCTCGGCAAGTGGGATTAGGTTAGACGTGACGTGGTCGTGAAATACTGTGTTATTTAGGGAGGGGGGTTTGTTTGGGAACCTTATTAGAAAAAAGGGGTGGTTCTCAAACTATTTCGAAAAATAGGTTCCTTTTCTTGTCTTATTAGGAGTGCGCGGGTTCAACCCGTCTATTATGCCACTGGACTGCCCATGTTGAAGACGCGCATCTATGACGGTGTTAACGGTCAACGTTTAAGACGTTTAAGTCTTAAATGTGGGGTTGAACCCGCGCAAAACCTCGGTAAGCGTGACGGACTTTTTTTTTTTTTTTTTTTTTTTTTTTTTTTTTTTTTTTTTCTTTCTGAAATCCTCCTAATTCGCGGGTTGGACCCGGGTATAGAGTTTTTTTTTTTTTTCAATCCTCCTAATTTATTTTTTCGAATTTTTATTCAAGAACAAAATTTATTGTGGAATATAATTCTCTCACTGTCCCTTTCAACAAAATTTATTCTTGAACCCGCATATCGTGTTTTTTTTTTTTTTTTTAATGCAAAATAGATTTTTTATTTATTTCATTTGAATTGAGGAGGTGAGGGAGAGAGGCAGATTGTTACGCGGTTTGTGAGGAGGTGAGGGAGATTGTTACGCTGTTTGTGAGGAGGAGGGAGGAGGTTTGTTGGAGGATTTAAAGGGAGGGGTGCGCGGCTTCAACAGGCGCATCCCATCTGCCAAATGAATATTCGTGGACGGCTACATTGGGGGCTACATTATGGACGGCTACATTGGGGGCTACATTAGGTCACATCACATCAGGCTGTCACATCCGGCGGCGTCAGGTCACGTCACATCAGCGTCAGGTCACGTCACATCAGCGTCAGGTCATGTCACATCAGGCGGCGTCAGACGACTGATTGAGAGCTACATCATAGATGTTGCGCTTCTTCAAGTGGAATGGAGTTTTTCCATACCACGGATGTACTAGAAATTCTCCCCCAAAGAGCCAAACAAACCGACGTTTATTCCACTTGCGCGGCTTCAGAACGCGTAGTCCAGTGACATTTTTGACCGGTCCAAGTGCGCGGGTTGAACCCGCGCACTCCTAATAAGACAAGAAAATGAACCTAATTTTCGAAACAGTGTGAGAACCACCCCTTTTTTCTAATAAGTTTTCCAAACAAACCCCCCTCCCTAAATAAAAATACTTATCAATGGAGAAGAAATTAATACCAATTGAAACATGAAGGGTTTCCTTGGTTCCTTGAAGAGAAAGAATACGTTAGAATGATTTACCCCTGCCTATTCCCATTCCCTTTCTCTGCAATCAAAGCGTCAAACTAACGAACAGTCAGTATTTCAGTTTAAAAATGGAAGACGAGCGAGAGAAAAGCATAGAAAAGAGAGAGAAAAAGAATGTCGAATCAGGTGAGTTTGAAACTTCTGATAGACAAAAAAGGGAAGAGGATTCTATATGGTGAAGCCGACAAGAAATTCATCGACTTCCTCTTCACAATACTCGCCATTCCTGTCGGAACTGTCATTAAGCTTCTCTCCAATGAAGTCACGGTTGGTGGCCCCCTCCCAAATCTCTACCGCAGCGTGGATGCTTTGAACAGTACTTATTTTGAGGCAAACCAAAAGAAAGACAGCCTCCTCAAGCCTACAATTGCAGTTGGTAAATCTCAAGCCGGAAACCTCTTGCAGATCGAATCTTCTGCATCAAATACCTATTATCTTTGTTATGGTGCCAATTGTCGTACGTATGTTACGGCTACACATAAAGCAACATGTCCCGGATGCAGGAGTCCGATGAGCAACAGGGCAAATTATGTAATCGGAGCTGATGAAGCAAAATTAAAAGAGGGAGGTTACGTGAAAGGGTTGGTGACGTACATGGTGATGGATGATCTTACTGTCAAACCCATGTCCTCCAGTTCCACCATTTCTGTGTTGAATGCCCTAAACGTTGACGCTGGGCAGATTGAGGAAAAGCTTATCTATTTGGACATCAAAGAGGTATACAAGACATAAATACAACGTAATATCCGAGGTTTTTGGTGTACTATTAAAACACATTGTCCAAAATGTTTTATTATTTGTAGTAATTTTGTTTTGTTTGTGAGTTTTGTAGGGCGTGAAGTTGTTGCTAAGTGCTTCTCTGCACTCAGCCAATGTGCTCACCGATGTGTTTCTTCCCAAGATTGACTTCCCAAATCATAATGGTACCCAAAAATTAATGTATACTACAATGTTTCCCTCCTCTACAAGTTTAATTACTATCTATATGTTTTGTAATTTTATTTTTCACCCTGAAATTATTATTTATTTTGCATCACAGTCTCGAATGTGGAGGTCGAAGAAGGAGATGAATTAGGGCAAGCATGGTGGTCATCGTTCTATTTTTACTTTTTATCTTTTTATTGTTGTACTTGCCACCTTCTATTTGCATTATACCGTCGTCTATTTAACTAGTTTTTGTTAATGTTTTTAATTACGTTTTATTAGTTTATTTTTATCACATTATAAACCTTTTTTTTTTTTTTTTGTCTTCATTAGATTGTCATTGTTTGAGCTTTGAGGTAGTGCTTTTCGAAAGATAAAAATATTCGTCGATATTTCAATGCATGTGTAAAATCATGGGAGAATTTGATATAGATATCAAAAGTTAACCGATATTGTCAAATTGAGCATAGTTTAATTGACATAAAATTATGTCATTGGTTCAATTCTTGCATTAATTAAAAATATTGTTGCTAAAATGTTAACCAAATCTTCTAATATCTTTTATAAATACCTGTAAAACATAAAAATATCATGTGTTAATCTCAACATAAATATAAATACTAATAAGATATATAATTGTAAATCAAGCATAAATTAAATACCTATAAAAAATAAAAATATTATGGGTCTTAGCATAATTAATATACATATATATATATATATATATATATATCAAATAATAAAATCTAAATTTGTCAAATCAAGTATGGGTGTGCATTAAATACTTTTGAAAAAAAAAATCTATATTGGTAGTTAAAAAAGTTTAATTATTAATATATATATATATATATATATTTTTTTTGACAACATGGTGGGGTGGAAAATTGAACTTGAGGTCAATAGGACAATACATCATGCTGAATTATGCTATTCTTGACAAATATATATATTTTTTAATTTATTTACAAAAATATTTTGATATCAAAATTTTCATCTTGTTACCAAGTATGCAAATTTCTTCGAGGTTGAGATCATTTTAACCAAAAAAAAAATTGCCTGCCTTTTCCAATTCTCTGTAATCGAAGCGTCAAACAAAAAAATAACAATTTCAGTTCATCAAAAAATGGAACACCGAAGCGAAAGGTAAGTAAACATAGAAAAAAAAACAGAGTGAAAAAATGTCAAACAATGTGAGTTTTAAGCTTGTGATAGACAAGAAAGGGAATATAATTCTATACTTCGCCGACTTTCTCTTCACAATACTTTCCCTTCCTGTTGAAACTGTCATTAAGGTTCTCTCCACCGAAGCCATGGTTGGCCCAGCGTGGATACCCTTGGCCTGAACAACAAAAACTATTTTGAACCAACCGTCCGGCATGTAAAAAAACCTGCTAAACCCAAAGCCAACAATCTATTATTTATGTTCTTATGAGCCTACGTACCGTTGTTATAGTATTAGTACTACATATGGCGCAAAATGTCCCAGATATGCATGCAACAGATCCATGACCATCTTTGCAACTTATGTCTCCGGAGCTGACGAGGTAAAGCCCATTGTGAGCGGACCAGGAGGTTATGTGATTTGGGAGATGGATAGAAAGTACATGGTATTTGGTTGATTGAGGAGAAGCTTGTACATCTCGACATCAACGAGGTTGGTTCGTTCGGTTGTTGTTGGTTTATACTAAGACTACTCTTCCTTTGAGTTTTTGTTTGTTTCGTGCTTTGTTTAGGATAAATTATTTGAAGAGTCGATACAATGCGTAGCTGATAGTTTTAACCTTTTGTTTTTTAAAATCAAGCATATTAACATTACTTCTACTTGTAATAGTTTTGTTGCTTTTGCCAAACCGAACATAGGTGTCCTCCGCCATCTAAGGTTTGAATATCCTCAAATTGTACTAAAAAAAAATATTGTTGCGCTTTAATTACGTTTGCAAACAAAATAAGCTAGATTTTAAAAACTGACTTAAAAAAAATAGTTTTAAAAACTTCATTTTTTAAAAAAAAATTGCCACTTGAATGTATTTTGAGGAAGTTGAAAAGCTTAAAAAAAAAAAAATATGTGAAGAAACAGAATTAAAAACAAAATTGTTATGAAATGGATTTGTGATTTATGGATTTAGAAATTTGTGTTTGGTAGTGCAAGCATTTAGTTGAACATCAAAATTTTAGAAGCATACCTGAATATTTATTCCATAAGCGCTTATTTAATAAATTGTACCACATAATCATTTAAAAGGTGTCTTGAGACTCGAGTTATTTAGGACTTGTTTGATAACGTTCATATTTCTTGTTTCTTGTTCTCGTTTCTCATTTTTTAAAAAACAGACTTGTTTGATAATTGTTTCTGTTTCTTTCCATATACATAAAGAAAATCTAAACTGGCTTGGTGGTCAAATAACCACACAGTTTTAACTCTCCTTGTAGAATGTTTGGTTTCGAGGCTAGGGTTGTACATTTTATTATATTTTCCTTAATTTTGAGTTTTTATTTTATTTTATATTATATAGATTTTGAATCTTGAATCTTGTCATATATATTTATATATTGTTTTTATACATTTTATTATATTTCTCCTAATTTTTAGTATTTTTTTTTTTTTTACATTATATTGATTTTGAATTTTAAAATTTAAAATTTGCATTTGTATATTTATATATTATTTAAATTTTGAATCTTGCCATATATATTTATATATTGTTTTGATTTTTTTTAATTTTTTTTAAAAAATATTTATATATTATTTAAATTTAAATGTCGATGTCGATAGAAATATCGAGACCTCAATCTTATGGAAATGTCGACGGAAATATCGATGAAATGTCGATGGCGATAGATATTTTTGAAAAACTATTAAAAACAAAATTCAAAAAAATATTTAAATTAATAAATAATTAGTTTGCTCTATTTAAATGAGCTAAATTATTTTTTATCAATATTATATTCACCATAGTTACATTTTGGTGTTATTTTTGTTAATATCTCATCGATTTTTTACGATACAATGTAAATGTCGATATCAACCCATGGAGATGTAGAAATGTCGATGGAAATATCGACATATCGACAAAAAATTAATACTATGATTTTTAGTACACTTGAACGAGTTGAAATTTTTCAAATATAAATTTTGGTCGCTAAAACATGCATTATATTTAGTCTCACTTTAATATTTTACAACCACGACATTTATAAAATTATATAATTGAGTTGGATCTGAGTCGTTATCATTTAAAGTGGAATGACTCGAGTGAGAGATGATGTTGTCGATCAAATTTGGGCAACATTTGATGAATACAAATAATTTTATTAGTGTTTTGCATATAAACTTATTTGTATTAGATAATTGCGACTTTTGATAATTAATTTTTTTTATATATATTTTAATGTATGTTATATATTTCTTATATTATATAACTAAATTCTATATAAATTATAAATAAAATGAAAAAAAAAATTAAAACAAGAAACAAGAAACAGTTAGCAAACAAGTTTCTGTTTCTTTTTTTTCAAGAAACAAGAAAGAGCAAACATGTTTCTGTTTATAATTCTCAAAATATAAGAAACAAGAAACAGGGAACAAGAAACAGGGAACGAGAAACAGGAAACGGGAATAGATAACATATTAGAATCATTTAAAAGAGTGGACCAAAGGCTTTTAGCATAGGGACAATGGAGAAAAATATGATCCATAGTTTCAGCATTCCTTTTAAGTTATCAAACAGACCCTTAAGCTCCATGCGCTTTTGAGTTTTGTTCCCTCCCGATGGTTCTTTTTTAAGGGTGTGAAGTTGCTGAGGGCTTCACGGGAGAATTTCTAGGACATCCGTTGTATGGAGTAGTCCATACCTCTTCCATTGAATGATCTCGTCACATGGAGATTTGTTTCTCTTAAAAAATGTGTAAAAATATAATGGTGCCCACATTTTTTATTTTTTATTTTTCTTTTTTTAACCGTTCTCTCCCTCATTTCACTATTTTTTTTTACTTCTCTCCTATCTTCTTCGGTCTCATTTCTCTTCATTTTTCTCTTTTTTTAAAAAAAATGGATCGGCGGCGATTGCAGCTGCAACTCGAGGAAAATGTGGTGATTAAGAGTGACATAAAATGAGAAATAGGAAGAGAAAGGAGAGGGAAGAAGATGAAAGGAAGTGAAAAAAAAAAAAGTGGAAAGGGAGAGAGGAGAGAGAATTAAAAATAAATAAAAAACAGGAGTGAAATTGAATGAAAGAAGTATGGAGAACTTCCCTACAACGGATGTATTAGAAATTCTTCGGGGCTTCACTGCACAAGTCCACTGTACTCACTGATGTGCTTCTTGGACAGATTGACTTCTCAAAACGTTATGATATTCGAACAAAGTATTAACGTGGAGGTGGAATAAGGAGAGGGAGTGAAAGGATCTTTTTTCACATCCCTATTTTTCTTCAATATTTATGTTTTTTTTTTCCACAGTTATTATTAGAGAATTATCCATACTAGTTAGAAAAGTAGTTAATATTTAGTTACTAGAGAATTATCCATATTAGAAAATTAGTCAATATTTAGTTACTATTGAGTTAGTATTCTTTATATGTTTTGGGAGATTAGAATTGTATAAATCCATATCATTTAAATGAAAAATCAAGAAAAAAACAAAGATTATCAAAGAGGAAAAATACAGAGAATCAATGTGTTTTGTCATGGTATCAAAGCGAAGATCTTGCTAAACTCGATCATACAAAAACGCTAGGGCGGCGGCGATTTCGCCGCCGCCGCCCAACTTTGTTCCTCCGATGTTGAAGTGAGTCTACCTTCTTCTTCTTTGGAAAAAAAAAATTATCTACACTCTTCTTCCAGAGAGGAAGAAAAGATGGAAAAAAAAAAAATCGGTCTAGATCTAAACCAGCCGCCGCCGCACCTTCTGTTCTCCGTTCGTCGGAGGTGAAGGAGTCGTCGTCGTCGAGAGCTGGTGGTCCAGCGACGCCGGCGTAGTTCGGGAGGAGCTCCGAGGAAAGTGGTTTATGTGCCTCTTATTTTATCTATCTTTATTTTTGGCACTAAATATTAAGATGAAGTCTTTGAGTTTTTTAGTATTTGGGTCGTATTCCCTCTATTGAATCTCAACTTAAGAAAATGAAAGAAAAAGAGATGAAGAAGAGAAGGAGAGGTGAAGGTGCGTGAGAGGGATGTGTGGTTTTTTTTTTCCAGCTCTCTGATTGGTTTTGAAAAAAAAAAAAAAATTAGCACTGACATTAGTGAGGAGACTACTCTTCAACCGAGCCAAAATGTCTATTAGTAATATTGAAATTTTAATTTACTAATAGCAAACTTTGAATTTTACTTGCGTCGCTTTTAGCACACATGATAATGTGTAGGAAGGGAACACCGAGGATAAATTGATTCTTCATCTCCTTTAAATTAATGAAGGGTGTTGAGAGAGCTCAAATTGTCCTCTCCTTCGATGACGATGAATAAAGGGAACATTGAGGCGAAAACCTCTCATTTAAATTACTGAAGGGAACATTTAAGTGAAAAAATTCCGTCCTCTGCTTCAACAACCATAACATTTAATCTGCAATGAAAAGTACCGGCCCACGCTTGGAGGCTCGCAGATTTTTGTTATATTGCGTGGTCAAAGCGATGATGCGATGTCCCGCATAAATTGAAAGATGTCATGTTGACATCGGCCTGAAGATTGGAGTAACAACCCGCGTTTGGAGGCTCTAAGAAAATTAAAGATGCAATGAGCATCCACCTGAAGTGGTTTGCAACACGGACCCGCATTCGGAGGCTGCAGATTTTTTTTTTTTTTTTTTAATCTTATTCTCACTCTATTTTCAAGTTGGACATTTGTGATCATGCTCCAACTTGAGAGAGGGTATTAGAGAATTATCCATATTTGGAAACTAGTTAATATTTAGTTATTCAGTTGATATTCCTATATGTTTTTGGAAGATTAGGGTTGTATAAATCCATATCATTTGAATGAAAGAAAAAAAAAATTATCAAAGAGAAAAAATATAGAGAATCAATATGTTTCGTCAGTTCTTGTCATCTTCTAGTTAAGCTTGCATTATCATAACACAATGTCATTTGCTTTTGTTGTTAATGTTATTAATCACTCTTTATAGGGTATATTATGAACATTTTGTTATGTTTCATTTCATAAAATTGTGGTGGGATAATAATGCCTCTTGTTCGAAGTAACTTTTCATGTCCGTAAGTAATGAGTAAATAACCTGCTCCAAGCACATGAAAAGTTACCTCCAACGAGTTAGCGTTCAATGTACAAGTAATGATTTACTGAAAATTGAAAAATATTTTTCAATTTTCGATAAATCATTACTCCTACATGCTAACATCAAAGTAATGACAAAATTTAACCACTATTTAAGCTAAACCATAGCATTATCACAGTCTAGCTATTGATGTATATTATTAAATAAGAATTTTTTTACAACATATTTATCTTGAATAATCAACAAAACGTTGTTGTTGTTGTTTTTTTTTTTTTTTTACAATATCCGAAACTCTGACCGTTTGAATTAATAGTTTGTATTTTATGCCGGTTTAACTCTGCTCATGTTGGATTAAACGAATTGTTGGAACTTAGAACAATTACAAATAAAAATAATAATATTAAGTAGATTTTTTGTTTTTTTTTATATCCGTGAATGTTTGGGGGCTAGCTTACGCCCACCTCACGAATCTCACGAGATAGACCACATGATTCTACAACATTTGGTTGCTAAGAAAATTCGTAGGATGATCACCAATAATTGAACTCATTCCATCCAAGAGGGCTTTAATAGTTTCAAGGCTCTTTATTAGCACTAGGTCAATTCTTGATGACTTATAATATTAAATAGATTTCATTCCACAAGTATATGGTGACTTGTCCTAGGTTCCTTTAGGATAATGTGGAGTGGGGTGACACTTTAAAAATTTACACTTTTTTTTAAGTTTAGGGGCCAAATAGCAGTTTTAGGGACTAATTAAACTTTAAGTTGGCGAAGTTTATTTAAATTATTAGAAACGAAACGACGTATTGAACAAAGTAGAAGGAGAGACATAAGATAATTAATGTTGACAACTAATAATATTAAATGATCTCTTTGATTCCCCATGAGTTTTGTAATCGAAGCGTCAAACAAAAAAAAGCATATATATGCAACTGCATTCCAAAGTTCATAACAAAAAAAGAAGAAACAAAGCCAAAAGAGAAAAGAAAAAATGTCTACTAGTTCCAATCCCCATGTGAGTTTGAAGCTTTTTATAGACAAAACTCGGCGCAAGATTCTATTCGGCGAAGCCGATAAGAACTTCATCGACTTCCTCTTCTCCACCCTCGCTCTTCCGGTTGGCACAATCGTCGACCTCATCACCACTGAAGCCATGGCTGGCTCCTTTGGAAATCTTTACCACAGCGTCCAAAACTTGAGTTCCAACTATTTTGTTGAAACCCATTGCAAAAACGCATTGATAAAGCCTGGGCTTCATATCCCACAATCTCGAATATCACTTTTCCCAATTCAATCATCACTTCCCAAGGAATATTATACTTGTAGCTATTCTATATGTAGTGGTAATTATGTTTCTACTAAATCAAACTTATTATGTCCCCATTGTCGTTACTCTAATCTTAACAAAATTGCAAAACTATTACGCTCACCTGATGAAATGATGATGGTAGACGAAAGTTCAAGTGAAAAAATAGGGTACGTGAAAGAGACAGGTTCTTACCTGGTGATGCAGGATCTGACTGTTAAGCCGATGTCAGTCATGTCAAGTGTTTCCATTCTAGCTGAGCTTGGAGTGGTTGATGTGGGGACTATTGAAGAGAAAGTTGTCTATTTGGATGTGGAAGAGGTAATTGAATTATTATTATTATTATTATTATATGTGGGATTAATTTTGTGTTAAATTACTTCGTATTTTTTTTTATATTAATTCTAGTTTTTTGTGATGTGTTTTATTAGGGTTTGAATTTGCTTAGGGCTTCATTTTGTTCAACCACTGTTCTCTCAGATGTGTTCCTTTGTGAGTTCGACTTTGGAAATTCTAGTACAGTTTCAGATAAAGAGGTTGAGGATGAAACTCTTGGCAAAAAGTCAGCGGAGGAGAAAATAAAGAAAGAGGAAGGCAATCCCCCACTTAAAGTTTTTCTTTAAAATCAAGAAATTCAATGAAATCCAGTGTATTTTGTATTTTTGATAGATTTTTTTTTTTTTTTAAAAAATGTATTTTGTATTTTTCATCTTTTTGAATATGCGTGATAATTTTTTTTTTCCCCGAAAAAATACTAATTGATAAATGAAGAAATTAGAGACTAGAAAAAACGTTCTAATTGAGAACCTATTATTACTATTAGAATTTGTTTTGAAACTCTATGGATCAAATTGACTCAAAAATACATATTTAAAGGTTCAAATGACTAAAATAGACAAAAGTTGAAATATTATATTTTTAATTTAAGCACAAAAATAAAAATAAAAATATTAGAATTTTTTATACTATAATTTTATAAAATATAAAAGATACACATTATTCACTTATGTAAATATTTTAGAAATTAAATTTAGATATATATTATCTTCATTTATTAAATCATAAATTAATTATTTAAAGTAAATAGTCCATCGAGAAATATCACATTGTATTTGCTTGGATTTGTTTGGGATTCTATTTATTTTAATTAATAGTTAAATTCGTAGGTAATTTATTTTTCTATGGATGTGAAATTGATTTATTTTTAGAATTCAAAAACTTTAGGTGTGACGATCAAATGATCGACCTTGAAGATAATGTGCCTTATTGATCTACACACAGATTGACAAATGTGAAATTGAATTTGAACCATAATACTGAATTTTTAAACTTAATGTCATTAGGGTAATTAATTAATATCATTTTTTTTTAATTATGACCAATTCCATTTTAGTAAACATTCTAAGTTTATTGTATGTTGTTGATCCCAAAATTTGTACAGGGTGGGGGAATTCTCACCTTACTTTTAGGTGCTTTAACTCTAAATTTAGTACACATGCATGCTCAAGTCAGACCCAAAATTTGTACCGGGTGGGGAATTCTCACCTTCTTTAACTCGTAACGACATATTTAAAGGAAAATTATTTTGAGTTACACATTTTAGTGTATTTGCTTGCAATTGTGTTGTGAGTCGACTTAAAACCCTAATTAGTAGAGTATTTGGGCTATTGTGCCTAAGAGTTGATTAGTAAAGTCAAGGCAATAGTTAGTTAATTTTGCTCTCCTTTTTCCTTAGGTCCATTTTTGTTGGTAGTGCGACCAAAGTCTCACATCGATTAGGAGAGAGGAAGATATGTTCATATAAGAAAAGACAACATTCTCTATTGGTATGAACCTTTTTAGGGTGTCCAAAAGCAAATCTGTAAGGGTTATGTCCAATGATCATACCGTGGATGTTCAATTTTCCTTATCAATTTTTACACCCAACAATATTTATCAGTAATTAATATAAATTTAATATCGGAAACTTTTTAATATAAATATAAACAAATGATATATACACTTAGGTTTTGCACATCTGGAATACATTAAACCACAATCAATGTCGTGGAGTATGTCTCTTTATATACCATATAGAAGTTGCGTGTGAATGCAACATTACGAATGTATATCTGCAGGTACATATCACCGACCACACATAACCGTCAAGGTAGCAACTATAGTCAGAGAGGCTATGAAAATAATCAAAGAGGATACAATCAGTTAGGTGGTGGTAGAGGTCGAGGTCGAAATCGCAACTACAACAATGCCAATAACAAACCGACGTGTCAAATATGTGGAAAATATGGTCACTCGACCCGAGTATGCTCTCAGAGAAATGAGACCCAAAGCACTTGGTCGGGGCAAAATCAAAACAGAGGTATGTACAATGGTGGACAACGACACCAACAAAGTGGAGGTAATCCTCAAGGAAATAATCCGTTTATCGCCAATCCTGAGATTGTAATGGACCCAAATTGGTATGCTGATAGTGGATCGTCCAATCATGTGACAGCTGACCACTCGCATATGTACGGGTCGTCTGAATATGGAGGTACTTCCACAGTTACTGTAGGTAATGACAATGAATTATCAATCTCTCATGTTGGTAGGTCTCATTTGATTATTAAGACTGGCTCGTTAAATCTGGAAAATGTGTTGTGTGTCCCTGAGATAGCTAAAAATTTAGTCAGTGTTTCTAAACTTGCTCGTGACAATAATGTGTTTATCGAATTTCATGCTGATTTTTGTCTTGTTAAGGACAAATGTACGGGCAAGGAAGTGCTGAAAGGCACACTCAGTAATGGCCTATACAAGTTTGACCCAGAAGAAGCAACACATGCCTTATGGACCAAAGAGAAGAGGAAGTTGTGTCCACCCCCCGGTTTTGGAACTAATGCTGCACATTCAGCTTTTGTTGCATCTAGTTTATCTATTTTTGTCAATGTAACCGTGTCTAGAGCTGTGTGGCATAGACGTTTAGGACATCCGTCAATAAAAGTACTTGATCATGTAGTTTCGAAGTGCAAGCTGTCAGTTAAGGCTAATGAAGTATTTTCCTTTTGTGAAGCCTGTCAATTTGGGAAGTCACATGCTTTACCTTATTCTAATTTCAATTCCAGAGCGTCTCGCCCATTTGCCTTAGTTCATACTGACTTATGGGGTCCCGCCCCAGTTGCATCTTCGGATGGTATTCGCTATTATGTTCACTTTCTCGATGACTTCAGTAGGTTTGTGTGGATATATCCGTTGAAACAAAAAAGTGACACGTTGACAGCTTTTCATCACTTTCTCTCCATGGTTCGAACTCAGTTTAATGCTTCCCTTCAGGTGTTACAATCGAATAACGGCACAGAGTATAAACGGGTACATCAGGTATGTGCTCAAATGGGCATCGAATCTCGATTTTCCTGTCCCTACACATCTTCTCAAAATGGACGTGCTGAACGGAAGCATCGACACATAGTTGAAACGGGGTTGACATTGTTAGCCCAAGCCTCTATGCCGCTTTGTTACTGTTGGGACGCGTTTCTGAGTGCAACGTTTCTTGTCAATAGCCTTCCTTCTTCGGTTCTTGAAGGTAAATCTCCCATGGAAATTTTGATTGATAAAAGTGCCGACTATAATGCTTTGAAGACATTTGGTTGTGCATGTTATCCATGTCTACGCCCATATCAAAACCATAAGTTTCAGTTTCATACAGAACGATGTGTTTATGTTGGCCCGAGTCCCTCTCACAAAGGGTACAAATGCATGAACTCTGCTGGACGTGTGTTTGTTTCACGACATGTTAAGTTTGACGAGAATACGTTTCCATTTAGCCATGGTTTTGGTCGATCGTCTGCCGATGTCACCCAAACGGAGTCTCCTTTCCCAAGTATATGGACATGGTTTCCCCTTCCCAACCAAACGCCACTCTCCCCACCACTCTCAATTCACCCTGGACTAACCTCTACCCCTACACCTGGACGAATGTCCATCCCTACACCTATCAATCCCTCAGATTCACCCTTTCCCTCTGCAACTTCTTTACCCTCACCCGCCACGCCTAGCCCCGAGATGTCTGACTCTCCCAACCCCTTTTCTCCTCCGTTGTCATTACCGTCGATCTCGGCTGCTCCACCCTCAACACAACACCCTATGATCACCCGCGCACGAGCTGGCGTGTTTCGACCAAAGGTCTGGGTTGCTCAAACTAGCAGAGACTGGTCTCAGACTGAGCCCACACGGGTTGATGTTGCCTTGTCCACACCTCAGTGGAGGGAAGCTATGAATCTTGAGTATAAAGTCTTGGTAGATAATGGTACATGGAGCCTAGTTCCCAACTCATCGTCTTTAAATGTGGTTGGCAACAAGTGGATTTTTCGCATCAAAAGAAATCCCAACGGGTCGATTCAACGTTATAAAGCCCGTCTGGTAGCCTAGGGGTTCCATCAAACCCCCAGAGTTGATTTTTTTGAAACGTTTAGCCCAGTTGTTAAGGCCTCTACGATTCGGGTCGTCCTCACCCTCGCTGTCTCTCATGGGTGGGTTTTGCGGCAACTCGACTTCAACAATGCTTTTCTTAATGAGACTCTTGAAGAAGATGTCTACATGTGTCAACCTCCTGGTTATGTTGACCCTGACCGTCCGGAGTCGGAGTATCGAGCGTTAGCTCATGCATCTGCTGAAATTGTCTAGCTTCAGCAACTTTTGTCTAACATCGGGTGTTTGTCGTCCTCTACACCGATTCTCTGGTGTGACAACATGAGTGTAGGTGTTTTAGCAGCCAACCCCGTGTTTCATGCCCGCACAAAACACATTCAGATCGATGTTCACTTTGTTCGTGATCAAGTGCTCAAAGGACTTCTTGACGTTCGATATGTTCACTCTGCGGATCTGTTGGCTGACTGCTTAACTAAACCTCTTACCCATTCACAGTTTCACTACTTACGGTCCAAACTCGGACTCGCTGAACTCCCCTCTCGTTTGAGGGAGGATATTAGAGATATCACTCAAGCCTCCAACATTCAATAACTTCATTCAACAACTTCTGTTAAGAGATAACTATTTGTGTGCCTTATGATTATGTATATTTCCCTAAAATCTCTACTATCATGATCTTTTTTGTTATTGTTGTTATCATGAACCCTAAATAGGTGTTCCATTAGTGTATAAATACAGGGTATTGAAACCCAATTAAATATCAAAATATAATACAGAGAAGTTCTCTCTATTGCCCATTGTTTTGAGAACCTTAGAGTGATGGTGTGTCCGCCGCCGACCATTCCTCTCTGATTTCGACAATTCTTCTTTCCGAGAAGAAAAAAAGAAAAAGAAATCTAGATCTGCATGTGTGGTCTAGATTTTAAGTACCGCACGCTTCGATCTCTGTTGACGGACCTACTGCCGTCGGAATCTGTCGCACAGCACAGATTCAACAGATCTGTGAGCTCTATCTAGCCGACATTGCATCCTGAGAGCTCTGCGAGCATTTGTCGCTGTTCGGACTCGTTCGTAGCTGTTCGGACTCATTCGGCGCCGCCGCACTTTCGTGGTACAGATCTGATGATTTTGCTTTTTGCGTGGTGAGTTCGTCCAAATGCCAAGCGTTGTTGTTGTCGTCGTCGCACTTCATTTATTATTCTCGTCTGTTATTTTAAAATTTTGAGATTGTCAAGGTTAAGATGAGCTTCATTTTATCAAAGAAACCCTCAACCTACCCAGAAGAGAAGGAGAAATTGGAAATGGATGAAAGGGAAAAAAAATCTTCTGCATGTCTTTGTCCTTCCCACCGTTGGGACAGTGTGTTGTCCGGAAAAGGAAAAAAAATAAATAATTATGAGGCTAAAGCTAGTTAGCCTCGATCTCAGGAGTATAATTATGAGGCTAAAGCTAGTTAGCCTGGATCTCGGGAGTATGCATTAATAATTTGGTGATTTTGCTCGAGTAAAACTTAGTTGCCGCTACAAGTATTTTTGCAGTTTAACCCCACTGTCATAATTTGATTGGTTAAATATTTAAATAATTTTTAAATATTACAAAAATCTTCTCACAAGTAACTTTCCTTTTATTATTCCATCAAATTAACAACTTCTCACTTTCTCTCTCCATTTCTGTGCACTCCAAACTGACAATGAAATTTCAATTGGGGTTATTTGAAATTTGTAGGTTGATTGTGTGTTATATAAGCATAAATTTTTAAGTGAATTTTTAGTTTTTAGAGGAAATGAAAGAAAGAGAGAAATTTTACTGATTCATTTGAGATTGGTAGCTCGATTGGATTTTTTTTTTTTAAGAAAAATCCAAAAAAATATGGTAACAAAAAAAAGATTTTGTTTGTTTATTGTAAATCTTACTGCCTTAAAAAATAGTTAACCAAAAAAGAAAAAAGATACTGTAGAGAAATGAATATGTGGTGACTGGTGAGAGATGAAATTGAAAACAAATGGAAGTAGAGGAAAGAGAGAGAAAATAGGAGAAGTTGTTTATCGAATGAAGGGGAAAGTTACGATTTTTTTTTAAATAAAAGGCTTGACGATTTTTTTATTTAAAAAATAATATAAATATTCATTCAATCAAATCGTGACACGTGGCTGGGCTACAAAAGAACTCTTTTGCTTTTATTGATAGCATATTGTAGTTCAGTATGGTGTATTTTGCTTCCGCCGTTTTTTTATCACACATGACCGTGTGAACGAAAGGAACATTGTGGGTGAAAATTAATTCGTCATCTCTTCTTTTATGACGAACAACGATGAAATTTGATCTGTGAACTACCAATACCAACACGCTTTGGAGGCTCACATTTTTTATTTATATATTAGTGGTCAAAGCAATGATGCGAAGACCCGTAGAAATTAAAAATGTCATGTGGGCATCGACTTGATGATTGGAACACCAATTCACGTTAGACTTTTAGAAATTTAAAGATGCAATGTGGAACATCGATCGACCTGAAGTTTGCAACATTGATACGCGTTTGGAGGGTTCTGATTTTTTTTACTATAATATTTTACTTTATTCTCACCTTATTTTGAAGTTGGATATTTGTGAGGTATTTTGTGTCCCACCCATTTGAGCGAGGGTATTAGAGAATTTATCTATCATCAACCAATATATATATTTATATTTATATTTATGTCTTGATCTTTTTCCATACTTAAAAATTAGGTTTAGTTTTCGGTTGTATATATATATCCATCTTAGTCTAAATGAAAATGAAAGGAAACGTTGATTTGATACACTTAGGGAGCATTCAATGCTCTGTTTTGGGTTAAGAACCTTGAGAATCAGAACTGAGAGTTTGTCTGGGGTTCTGAATCCTGAGAATTAGAAAATGGTGTTTGGGGTGCAGTAAGTTTGGAAATCAATCAAAAGTTTGTGTTTGGGGTGCATTGTGCTGAACCTGAGTTTCGACAATTTTTTTTTTATTCATTTTATCATTTTTACTATTTCTTTCACATTTTTCTTCTTCTTATTTTTTAGTGGATGATTTGTGAATTGTAAACATTTTTTTTTATAATAAGAGTAGAGGAAGGTAACTTATTCCTGATAAAAGAGACTCATTAAAACTTATTCATAAAAAATAAAAAAATAAAAAGTTATAAACTTCTAAGTAACTTTTTTTTTTCATAATAAAAATGCATGTTTTGTGTCTTTGAACTTGTGACATCTTAAAAAAGTAAGGAACATTATTACATAACAAAATTTGGTAAGAAATTTTACTTTTGACAAAGTTGAAATAGGTCCGTGAAAAAATAAACATTGGTAAGGATTTTTTTTTTCTTGATTTGTCACATAATGAACTTTAGAAAACAAAATTTGTATCATTTTTTTAAAAACCTTTCTTCAGTTATAAATATTGAAAGCGGTATGTAATAAATAAATAAATAAAATAATTGAAATTATTATATTAATCTAAATAATATTTTTGTAAAACATATTTTGTAAATATTGTACATATTTACCTTATTAACTTAGTTGTCAATTTCACATTTCTTAAAATCATATTATTATATAAAAACTGTTTTTATAACTAAATATTACAACTATTTTTTTTTTTTGAAGGAAAAATATTACAACTATTAATTATAAAATGTTGATGCACAAATTTTAAATCAATTTAAAAATATATATTATTGAACATATTTTTTAATAATTAATTATATGACATAATATTTTATAAAATATAAATACATATGCAAGAGTTAGAAAAATTTAAATATTTAGCTAGAAGAGGTACTTTTTCTCTCTAGCTACCTCGAACAACACTGCTGCGTTTGAGATTGGAGAATTGGAAGTGATTAAGAAAAAAATTTAACCGTTTTTTATGTTTGATAAATCAAATTATTTTAAAATTTATTAAAATTACTTCTGCGTTCATTTTACCCATTTCTAAAAAATTGTTTTTCCCTAACTTTTAGATTGTCCGAAAATCAGCACAAATTTTTAAATCTTTACAAAATTATGAATTATTTTATATATTTACTATTTTTTCCACCACTAAATTTATTTTATAATTTTTTAAATTAATAAATCAAATGCAAATATTTTTTTTAAAATAATACCATATTGTTTTTTTCTTAAAAAAAAATTATACAAATTTGTACCGTTGGGTCTATTTTAGTGCTAAATCATAATAATTTAATCTTTATTTACCAAAAACAATAATCAACTTATTCAAGTCTACCACTTAAATTTACCAAACACTAATTTGATTCATCGAACAACTGATTTTTAAAAGCAGAGTTGCAAGTAATTATTTTAAAAGCTATCGCAATCTCAAACGGAGCCTGAACCTTCCATCTCCCTCCTCTCCCGGACCACCACACTCGTTTCTTCTTTCTGCCTTCTCCCTTCCTTCCCAACCCCACCTTTTGCCATGGCCCTCGATCCTGCTTCATTGAAAAAATGAGTTTAAGCGAACTCGTGGGAACAAAATGTTCTTCTCACAAAAGATCAACTAACAGGATCATCCCACTTGATAAGCGAACTCGTGGGAAAAAATGAATTATTACCGGTGCTGGGGCGAATCCAATAATTTTGATGGGCACAATTCCAATCGAAATTAATTCCAAGTTTAGTGGCGAATCCAATAATTTTGATGGGCACAATTCCAATCGAAATTAATTCCAAGTTCAGTCATTGTAATTTTCGATTTATGTCTATATAGTCCTTGAATTTTAAAATGTGCTTAAGAGACTCTTAAAATTTCAATTTTTAGTCTGATAAATCCTTAAATTTTGTGTTTAATAGCCATCAAATTTTAATTTTGTGTCTAATAATTAAACTCTAGACATATTAGAAAATTTAAAATATTAAATATTTTGTTAGACATAAAATTAATATGTCATCAACTTATTCGACATTTTAAAAAAAATCACATATCTATGAAATACAAAATTAAAATTTTTAAGTATAATTGGTTGATTTTTTTTAGAACATATAATATTGGGTTGGTTGCACAAACAACAATTAAGCCAAAAATAATTGCAAATTTAGCCAAGTTTAAAACATTTTGCAAATATGGCAAAAAATCGACTTTATGACTATCACTGATAGACTTTTATCACTGAAAAAATTCTATAAAAAAAGACTACTATCAGCGATAGACTTCTATCTGCGATAGACCATGTTATCAGTGAAAGAAATTGACATATCCGCAAATTTTTTAAAAAAATGCTATATTTTTAATTATTTTACTCTAAATTGAAATATGTTACAATTTCCCTATATCAATTGTAGTTATATTTTTTGAACATCAATATACAAACATATAAAATTAATAATTTGAGGGAGGGCACGACCCCTACGTGTGGCTCCGCCCCTGCCCGTGCCAAATCTAAATACCGTTTACAACTATTTTGCAAACCTTAATGACTAAGGCCCCATTTGATTACCATTTGGTTTTTAGTTTTTGGTTTTTGAAAATTAAACCTATAAACAATACATTCACATATGAATTATTTGGTTATGTTATCTATCTTTTGAAATATTTTTAAAATCCAAGCAAAAAATTGAAGAAAAAAAAAATCTTTCAAAAATTTGCTTTTATTTTTAGAAATTGGCTAAGAGTTAGTAACGTTTCTTTAACAAATGAAAGTCATTATAAGAATTCACATGTGGAGGTATGATTTATAGGCTTAATTTTAAAAAAAAAACAAAAACTAAAATACAAATAGTTACCAAACCCGGCCTAAATTATCTCTTTTAAAATAAGTGGGACTGAATTGGCACCAAACTCACAAAAGATTAAAAAAAATGTAATTTGCCATTTTTAGAATTATAAGCCCATAAGTGGGGATTAGGTTAGAGTTGGAAGGAACTGAAGAGACAGGGACGTGGTCATAAAATACATATTAATTGACAATAAATTAATAGCAATTGAAACATGAAGGGTTTCCTTGTTTCTTTGGACAGAAAGAATACGTTAGAATGCAATCAAAGCCTCAAACGAAAGAACATCCCGTAATTCAGTTTAAAAATGGAAGACCTGAAAGGAAAGCATAGAAAACAAAGAGAAAAACAATGTCTTACCAAACACAGGTGAGTTTGAAACTTCTGATAGATAAAAAAGGGAAGAGGATTCTATATGGTGAAGCCGACAAGACATTCATCGACTTCCTCTTCACTATACTTGCCCTTCCTGTTGGAACTGTCATTAGGCTACTCTCCAACGAAGCCACCATTGGTCCCCTCTCAAATCTCTACCGCAGCGTCGATGCCTTGAACATCAGCTATTTTGAGGGGAACCAAAACAAAGACAGCCTCCTAAACCCTAAACTTACAGTTAATAAATCTCAAGTCGGAAACCTCTTGCAGATCGAATCTTCTTCCGTATCAAAGACCTATTATCGATGTGGTCGTACCAATATTTCTACCAACTGTAGTAAGTATTTTACTTCTAAATGTTACAGAACATGTCCCGGATGCGGGAATCAGATGTACGACTCTGCCGAATATGTATATGGTGATGAAGAAAAACCAAGGGAGGGAGGTTACGTGAAAGGGATGGTGACGTATATGGTGATGGATGATCTTACTGTCAAACCCATGTCCTCCATTTCCACCATTTCTGTGTTGAATGCCTTAGACGTTGACGCTGGGCAGATTGAGGAAAAGCTTATCTATTTGGATATGAAAGAGGTATACAACGTTGTACATATATACTATTTCTGTACATAAAAAAAAACCGAGTACATATATACACGTAAAACTAACATGGGAGGTTTTATTTTTTATTATTTGACGTTTTGTTTTGTTTGTGGGTTCTGTAGGGTGTGAAGTTGCTAAGGGCTTCTCTGCACTCAGCAAATGTGCTCACTGATGTGTTCCTTCACAAGATTGACTTCTCAAACCATAATGGTACTCCGCCAAAAGTTTAATGTATACTACAATGTTTCCCTCCTACAAATTTAATTACTATGTATATTCATATATATATATATATATATATGTTTTGTATTTCGATGTTTTCCTCTCAAAGTTATTATTTATTTTGCTTTTCAGTCTCAAATGTGGAGGTCGAAGAAGGAGATGAATTAGCGGAAGAATGGTGGTCATCGTTATTTTTTTCCATTTTATCTTTTGGCTGTACTTGTCACCTTCTATTTGCATTACACCCTCGTCTATTTAACTAGTTATTGTTAATGTTATTAATTACGCTTTAATAAATCACATTATATTGTAGTCCTTTTGTTCGAGGTAGCTTTTGAGTATTATCTATGAAATTTTCTTGCTTTGTTCTTGAAGGTTGAGATCATTTAAATCAGGGTAATTTAGGGGAGGGTTGTTTTTAAAACTATTTAGAAAAATATGGTAGTTTCGAAAAATGAGTACTTTTTTTTTTGTCTTAATTTGGTTTGATTTAGATGTTTTAAATTCACTAGAGAAGATGAAGGAAAGTGTGTCTTAGTTTGGTTTGATTTTGATGTTTTAAATCCACTGGAGAAGATGAAGGAAAGTGAAGAGAGTGGGAAAAGAACAAAAAAAAAAAAAAAGATGTTGGAAAAAAAGTTTGTGATTTGATTTTGATTTTATTGCTGGAAACCAACCAGAGAAGATGATGCGAAGAGAGAGGAAGGAGAAAAAAAAATAAAAGAAGGAAATTTGTTTATTAAAAAATTGGTGGGCTTAGGAGAAAATTTACTTATTTTTAATGTTAAAAGAATCGTGTGACAATTATTGAAAAACAGTGATATGAAAAAACTTTATCCACACATGCACTAAATTTTTTCCCCGCAACACCTCGATTTAAAGGGGTGAAGACCCATCTGCCAAATAACAATATCCTTGTCTGGCTTCTAGTAAACAGTGAAGTTACACAAATTCAAAACTCTCATAAATCTCACTTAAGTCTGATAATATCCGATCTCCAAATTTAACAAAATAAATAATGGATGTATGACTGGACATGACATGACTTCCTAATAAATATATATACTTTATCACTTCCATTCTTCATCATGATCACTAAAACCAAGACAAAAACCTTCAAACCCTAACCATGGCTGATCATCATTTCTCCCATCCTTCTTTACCCATCACTTCCTTCTCATGGCCTCTCCAAAGTCGTATGTTAAGAATTAGTGAAAAGTCATTATACAAATTTATTTCATTTAGTTTTATTTTAAATATTTGAAATTAAGGTGATGCATTCATTTAGGATAGTAACATGTGTTTAGGTAGTGCTTCCAATTTTATAGGATGAGCCAAATTGAGCATAGCTCAATTGGCATAAGGTTGAGCTTATGACTAAGAGGCCATGAGTTCAATCCTCGCATTAATAAAAATATCGTTGCAAAAAAAATTGTAAATCACTCCATGAGACCTGACAAAATCAATGGAAATCACTCCATGAGATAATAATTGACTGATAGATGTCTAATTCTGATGTACCTTGTTTTTCCAATTGTATATTTTATTGTTTGCTCTAGCTAAAGTAGCTTGACTATCACAAACACTCGGATTACTAATTAAAAATATAAGAATATCAGCAATTAAACTTCTTAACCATGTTGCCTCTTTAATAGCTAAATCTAGTGTAACAAATGTCAAAATTGAGAGTACCTTTAAGATATCCGCACAACCTTTTGATTGCACACCAATGGTATTCATTTGGGTTACAAGTATATCTACTTAATCAATTTACTATATCAGGCCTAGTGCAATTAGAAAGATACGATCACAACCTTTTGATTGCACACCAATGGTATTCATTTGGGTTACAAGTATATCTACTTAATCAATTTACTATATCAGGCCTAGTGCAATTAGAAAGATACTAATGAACCAATTATTTGAGAATATTTATGCTGTGAAATTGGTTCTACTGTATTCTTTTTAAGTTTCAAATTTGGATCAAAAGGGTAGATACATCACTCAAATCAAAATAATCAAATCTCTTTAATAAATGTTCCACATAATGTGACTGAGTCAGTATAAGATCATGGTCCCTTTTAATCAATTTGATGCCTAAAATAACATTAGTAGGACCAAAATCTTTCATATCAAAATTATTTGATAAAAATTATTTGGTTTCATTAATGATTTTCATACTAGTACCAAAGATAAGAATATCATCAACATATAAGCACAAAATGATGCATGCATTTTCTACCATTTTACTATATACACATTTATTAGAGTCATTAGACAAACCCATAAGAAATTATTACACTATCAAATTTTTCATGTCATTGTTTAAGGGTCTGTTTTAGTCCATAAAAGAGACTTAACTAATTTACAAACTTTATTTTTCTTGTTTGGTTTTATAAACCTCTCAGGTTGTTTCATGTAAATCTCTTCTTCTAATTCACCATTTAAAAATGTTGTTTTAACATTCATGTGATGAATTTCTAACTTAAGTACAAAAGCAATGGCTATTAAAGTTCTAATGGTAGTCATTTTAGCTATGTGTCACTACTTCCTTTCGACTAAACCATTTTGCAGCTGATCGACCTTTGAACTTATCTATGGAACCATCAGTTCTAAGTTTTTTCCTGAAAATCTACTTACAACCGATTGCTTTGGACCCATGTGGAAGTTTAGTTAAAACCCATGTATTGTTAAATAAAATTGATTCACATTTTTGGAAAGTACTATTAATAGCTTCTTCCCAAAAATGTGAATCAATGGATTCCATTCCTTTTTGAAACGTTTTAAGGTCACTTTCAACTAAATAGACATAGAAATCATCTCAAAACTTTTACGGACTCTATTTCTTCTACGATTTGGCTCTAATTGTTCTAAATTTGGCCACTTTCTTTTAGAGGGAGGACTTTCACTAATTTACTTATTCAAATTATTTTTCATGGAAAAAATATTTTCAAAGAAACTAGCATCACATTCGATAATAGTATTTTTTGTATACCCAGAAATATCTGAATTTAAAACTAAGAATTTTTAAGTTCAAGGAATATCCCACAAAGACACAATCAATAGTTTTGGGACCTAATTTTCTTTTTTTATTAAAAGAAATATTAACTTTTAGCCAGACACCCACACTTTTGCGAAAATTCAAGTTAGGGATTTTATTTTTCCATATCTCATATGGAGATTTATCAGCATTTTTATAGACAAACCTATTCAAAATTAAACCAGAGTATAAAGCTTCACCCAAAAATTGGTAGGCAGAGCTTAACAACATAACATTCACCATATCTAATAAAGTTCTATTTTTCCTTTTTGTCACCCCGTTGGATTGAGGTGAATAAAGAGAGGTAACCATGAATTAATTCACGCAGACTCCAAAATTCATTCAATATTTGGCTCTAATTGTTCTAAATTTGGCCACTTTCTTTTAGAGGGAGGACTTTCACTAATTTACTTATTCAAATTATTTTTCATGGAAAAAATATTTTCAAAGAAAACTAGCATCACGAGATTCGATAATAGTATTTTTTGTATACCCAGAAATATCTGAATTTAAAACTAAGAATTTGTAAGTTCAAGGAATATCCCACAAAGACACCATCAATAGTTTTGGGACCTAATTTTTTTTTTTATTAAAAGAAATATTAACTTTAGCCAGACACCCACACTTTTGCGAAAATTCAAGTTAGGGATTTTATTTTTCCATATCTCATATGGAGATTTATCAGCATTTTTATAGACAAACCTATTCAAAATTAAACCAGAGTATAAAGCTTCACCCAAAAATTGGTAGGCAGAGCTTAACAACATAACATTCACCATATCTAATAAAGTTCTATTTTTCCTTTCTGTCACCCCGTTGGATTGAGGTGAATAAGGAGAGGTAACCATGAATTAATTCATGCAGACTCCAAAATTCATTCAATTCATCTGAACAATACTCACCTCCCCATCAGATCGTAAACTTTTAATTTCTTTTCCAATTGATTTTCTACCTCAGCTTTATAAATTTTAAAAGCGTTAAATACTTCATCTTTAGAGCTAAGTAAATAGACATAACAGTATTTAGAGCAGTCATCCACAAAAGTTACAAAATACATGTTATATTATTGCAATCACAAACATCACTAGCAATGATGAATTTCTCTCTACTGATTTAAAGGGCTTTCTAGGTTGTTTCGCTTGCACACAAACTTCACATTTATCTTTATTATCTAAAGCGGATTTAGGAATTAAATGATCCATATTCATCATTATTTTTATTGAACTAAAATTCACATGCCCAAGTTGACTATGCCATATATGAGAACATTCATCATTGACCACAATAGAAGAAGAACATGAATATTCATAGACATCAACATTCATGATATTGAGTTTAAACAAATCATCAACCAAATAACCTTTACCAATAAAAATATCATGTTTACTAATTACCACCCTATTTGACTCAAAGACAACTTTAAAACCCTGTTCTACTAACAAGAAAAGACTAACTAAAATTTTAAAAACTTCTAGAACATGCAAAATGAGATCTTTGCCAGAAGACAATTTTAATAAAACTTCTCCTTCTCCCTTTACGAGGGTCTCATTACCATCTTTACATATTCTGGTACTTGATTCCTGGTACGAAGAAAATGTTTTTTTTATTAGAACACAAACATGAACATTCGCACCAGAATCAAACCACCAATCAATTGAGTTAAAAATTAAATTTAACTCAGGAATATTACTGATATAATACATGGGAGAATGGAGCCGGCCTGGCCTAACAATATTGGCCTGGCCTAACAATATTGGCCGGTTTTGCTAGCCTGGAAGTTCTACTTTAAGTTGGTAACAATCCCTTGCAAAATGATTTGTCTTGCCACAAACCCATGAGGATAACTCATATTATTTTGATTAACATTTTTATCCTTTCGTTTGTAATTGTTCTAGTGATTTTTGTTTGGACCAGTTTTCTTGAACTTTTTTGGCTTGGGATTATAAGTTTTTTCAACCAACAAGGCTTTTGCTTTATTACTAGAATGACAAACTTCTTTCAAGTTCTCACGATGCATATCCTCAATTCTGAGTGAAACAACCAATTCGTCATAAGATAAATTTTCAGGTTTTTGTTTCATAACTGTCTGAAAATCTGACCAGATTTTTGTCAACACTAGATTTGGTGCTAGATTGAGTAGTTATGCTAAGGTCAGAATCAATGGCTCTCAAAGTTTCACTCACCTTTTTCTTTTCCCTTCTCACTAAAGGTTACAAAATACAAACCTAGAGTAATGAGCCAAAATTTCATCTGTTGTTGCCAACATTGGAAATTTTGAAATTATATTTAAACCCTTGAACATAAGTCATATCAGACATATTTACAGAATGAAATTATATTTAAACCCTTGAACATAAGTCATATCAGACATATTTACAGAATTTCTATCCAATCACGTCTTCTATGAGATTGTTGGAAATATTGTAAAAATATTAATAGGCATGAAACTATAAACACACACCAACCAAAAATAATATAAAAGGCAAATGATTAGAAAAGCCTGTCAATTGGGCAGAGGCAGAAAAACTTGTCAATTGGGCATAGGCGCGTTGTTGAACGATGTCCTTAGAGAAGACGTGCCCCCACTTGCACTGATTTATTCGGCACTCCACTCCCAGGATATAACTCCCTCCAAGATAGCTTGTGTGCAAGTAAGCTAACAAAATTCATACTTATTTCGCTTGTTTTTTTCCATTTTTTTTAAGAAAGTCTTTGTTTTTTCCTTTTTTAGAAAGCCTTTGTATTTCAGGTTTTTTTTAGCTACCCTTAAGGATGAAGAAACGTTACAAAAACACGTTCTTCCTCCTAACTTTTTTACTTGAGAGAGGAGGTTAATCTCGCACTCCTTTCTTTTTCCTTTTTTATAAAACAATTAAGTTTTAATTAAATAAATAAATTAAAATAAAATAATAAAATTCAACAGTATTGAAGAGAGAGTTGTCTATTTGGACGTGAAAAAGGTAATTGAATTATTATTATTATTATTATATGTGGGATTAATTTTATGTTAAATTACTTTGTGTTTTGTTCTTATATTAATTCTAGTTTTTTGTGCTGTGTTTTTTTAGGGTTTGAATTTGCTTAGGGCTTTATTTTGTTCATCTCTCTCCAATGTGTTCCCCTCAGATTGACTTCAAAAATTTTAGTACAGATAAAGAAGTTGCTTAAAGGATCAAAATCTTACCAAAAAGTCTACAGAGGAGAAAATAAAGAAAGAGGAAGACAATCCCCGCTTAAAGTTTTTCTTTAAAATCAAGAAATTCAATGAAAATCAGTGTATTTTGTAGTTTTCATTTTTTTTTTTTTTTTTTTAATATGAGTGATAGTTGAGATTGAAATGTAAACTCAACTCAGTTGCATGTGTAAGAAATCTTTCTAACTATTATTGAAATGTAAATTGACACACTTTTTTTCACTAGTATTACTTTACAATATAAGAGTGCTTCTTTTTGTTTTCTCGGAGTCGTCCAAATTTACAATATAAGATTGCTTCTTTTTGTTTTCTTGGAGTCATCCAAATTTTGATTTAACCATGCATACGTTTGATTCAATTCATTAGTTTAACAAATTTATGTTTTAGTTAAATTACAAGTGTAGTTGGAACTATTTTTTGTATCTTCCTGATTTTTTAACTTAAAAAAATGTCTTTTAATATCTCTGAACTTTTAATTTTTATATAATAGGTCCTTAGAATTTAAAAATGTCGTCCATATATATCATTTTCAATTTTGTGTTCAATAGGTTTTTTTTACATATTAAAAAAAATTAAAAAATTAACTAATGTGTTAGATATAAAATTGATTAGAATTTTGTGTTTAATAGGTGATTTGCATATTCAACATTTTTTAAATTTTTTAAATTTTATTTTATTTTATTTTTTTTTTTTTTATTTATTTATTTTTTTTTTTTTTTTTTGTTGAAGTTTATGGACAATAGTTTGGATTGTCTTTAAAATTTAAAAACAATGTTTCAAACTTTTCACATCTCTATGCGCCCTAAGTTTTAATTCTTATCTTTTTTTTAAATGTTAATAAGATACACGCTACTCACACACTCACAGTTTTTCTTCTTATTTTAATCCTTATTTATTTGATTAAAAATGTTAATTTAATATAATTTATTAAAAAAATAACTACTCACACAAATATCTATGACTTTTGGTCATTAATTCTACTTCATACCTCATGAGCATCAACAAAATGTTGAAACTTAAAAGAGAACAATTACAATTACAAATAAAAATAAAAATAATATAAAGTAGATTTCATTGCACATCTAAATTATATGGTCGTCACAATTTGTCCTAAGTTGTTTTGGATAATATGGGGTGAGACATTTTAAAAAGAGTAAAACTTGCTTAGCCTACAAGTATGTTTGCAGCCCAGCCTAGCCCTACTTAGATTTTTTTGGGAAATCACGATGAATGATCATTTTTTAGACCTCATTTCAATTCTTTTTTTTTAAATTAAGTTCGGTGTCCCTTTATTATTTATTCTTCATCTTCTACATTCCATCTTTTTCTCCTATATTTTTATTTTTATCCTAATCCTAAAAATAATTATAAAAAAATGTTAGATTTTATTCTAATTTTATTGTGAGATTTAAGAAAGAAGGGTTGTATTTGAAGATATTAAAAGTTATTCCAAAATTATTTTAACCGTTTTTTTATGTGGGGTAAAACTGATTCTTAAATAATTTAAATAAAATCACTTTTTAATTTAGTTGATTTGCAAAAAGCTATTAATAGTAGCTTTTAGATTTAACTTCTCTAAAAATGGTCTAACTAACTAATTTTAATTTTTTTTTTTATTCTACGAATTATTTACAATTTAATTAATCTCATTTCATCATTTTTTTTAATTTAATTGGATGCTTTTTAATTATTGTTCTTACTTTTTTTATTATTTATCCAATCAAGTTAGATTAAATTAGATTTTGTTTTGCACCTTCATTTGAGAAATTTACCAAGTAAACGGAAATGTTGTTAATGGGATGAATAAGAAGTGGTCATTTTCATCTTGCTTTGTTCAATTAGTCGTAATTGGCATATGTATGAGTTGACGACCACGAGGTCTGTGGTTCGAATCCCCCACCCCCAATGTACTCAAAAAAATTAGTCGTAATTTTACTGAAGTGGAAGAAGAGGGTTATTTAGCTTAGGGGTGTTGTTTTAGAAATTAATTAGAAGAATAGGATTATTTTCAAACTATTTAAAAGAAAGGGTAGATTCGTAATTTTACTGAAGTGGAAGAAGAGGGTTATTTAGCCTAGGGGTGTTGTTTTAGAAATTAATTAGAAGAATAGGATTATTTTCAAACTATTTAAAAGAAAGGGTAGATTCGTAATTTTACTGAAGTGGAAGAAGAGGGTTATTTAGCCTAGGGGTGTTTTAGAAATTAATTAGAAGAATAGGATTATTTTCAAACTATTTAAAAGAAAGGGTAGATTTTTTGTCGTTAGTGTTGGAATACGCATCTTGAAGACGCGCATTCAAGACGGCGCATCTTGAAGACGCGCATTCAAGACGTCGTTGGAATTCCAGACGTTGTGCTGCTGTTTTCGATTTGGGGTTTTGCGTTGCCATTTATCAAAATGAAACTTGGAGGCGGTGAACAACATTGAAATTGACCCTCTCGTTTACTTTGCAGTCCAAGAACACAACAACAATGAACTATTTTCATTTCTTCAAAGTACTCTTCCCCTTTTTTTTCTCTCGCTATCGATTAATTTTTGGGTTCGTGAATTTGGAGATTGTTGTTGGGATTTACGGAAGAAATTGGGGGTTTAGATTAAAGCTGGATTTATTAGAAATGAAAAGCCCATGTTTGGTTTGGGATCTGAAGTTGTTGAGATTTCTTTCTAGAGAAATTTTTTAATTCAAAATTTGATGAAAGAGTGTTCCAGAAATCGACTCAATCTCCATTAAACTAACTAAAGAGTTGTTTTCATTTCTGATTTTAATTTATCTATCTCTCTCTTCCACTACAAGAATTTTAGTTTTTCTCGACGCAAAAAAATCGTGGAGAGAAGCCACTAAACCGTCGAGATAGGCTTTCTCGACGGAAAAAAAAACCGTCGGGGTGAATCGTCGAGAGAACACCGTCGGGAGAGCCTCTCTCGACGGTTTTTTGGAGACCGTCGAGAGAACTATCTCTCTCGACGGTTTGGTCAACCCGTCGAGAGAATATGTTCTCTCGACGGTTTACTTAAACCGTCGAGATAGATAGTTCTCTCGACGGATCCTGTTTCTCTCGACGGTTTAACTAAACCGTCGGGAGAATATCCTCTCTCGACGGTTGGTCAAACCGTCGAGGGAAGCCTATCTCTCTCGCGACGGTTTACGGTTTACTAAACCGTCGGGAGTAACGTATTTCTCTCGACGGTTTAGTTAAACCGTCGAAAGAACCTATACACTCTCTCGACGGTTTTGTGAAACCAAACCGTCGAGAGAGTGTATAGGTTATCTCGACGGTTTGATTTAACCAAATCGTCGAGAAAGAATGATCTTTCTCTCGACGATTTATCTAAACCGTCGAGAAAACTATATGTTCTCTCGACGGTTTAATTAAACCAAACCGTCGAGAGAAATGTATGTTTGGGTTTTTGGTATATTATTTTTATTCCATATTTTTTTTTATAATTAAAATATGACGGTTTATTTTAGTTATTTTTTTGTACAATATTTTCTATAATTTCTCATATTTTCATTGTTAAAGACTTCTTCTAATAAATTTTAAGAATGCGTTTTTACATTTTATTTTATGTATCCTTCACAAATTTCTGTGAAGGTAACAAAAATAATTTTGACTACAATAAATAAAAGAGAGTCGTACTATTAAATATTACAGGTGAATTTGAAAATATTTTAATTCATTAATTTAAACGGATCCAAATAAACTGATGTTTTTATTTCTCTCTGTCATTGTTACATTTTGAATTTGGTTAAGTACCAATTTTGATTGAACAACCTAATTTACATTTAAAATAATAAAAATAGGTTGAATTGCATTTTTAGTTTTTTACGTCCTTTTGTTTAAGTACATTTTTTTAAAATAATTAAAAATATTGTGGGAGGGAGGGAGAAAGAGATAGAGAAATGTACATTGAAAAATGAGAAATAGTAAAAAATGTAGAAGTAAGGGAAGTTGATATTTTTTAAAGAGAAGATTATATGGATTTGTCTTCCTTTTCTTTGGCTTTTGAATCTATTATCGATGCTTCAAAGGTGGAGATTAAAATTTTAACTATGATATTATTTGATTAGATTGAATTGGACGAAATGGAAGAGTGATTGACTTTGAAATGTTGAGAATTAGAAGAAATTAACTTGATTAGCAAGTAGAAAAGGAGTTGATAGTTAGCTGCAATATCTAAAAGAATTTCTCAAGTTGAATTAAAAGGAAAAAGAAGTGGGTTTTGGGCTGGAAAAAGAAAGTTACAGTTAGGGGTTTCTGACGGAGATCATGAGGAAGAAGAAGGAAGGGTCTATGTGAAATAAATGAAGAGAGAGTTATAAAAACAATCAAAATTGGTTGAAAAAACCTAAAATTAGGAGAAGAAGAAATGAGAAGGAAGGGAGAACTGTTTGAGGTAGTCATTCAAGTTTTTAGATGAAGATGAATTTGGAATTAGGGAGGGAGAGACTGCTTTGGTTTAAAATGCATTTAAGTATGTTCACATAAAATGTGAGAGATTTGACTTAAGGTGGAGAGACTTTCATTTTGGGTAAGTAATTCACTTGATATGATGGTACATTTGTGAATAAATAATATTATTTTAGTTTGGGAAAAAGAAATGGCTGAGGAGAGATAAAACAAATGGCTTATGAGGAGGGAGAATAGGATGTTTTTTTTTTTTTTTTTTTTTTTTTGATAGCAAAGGAGACTAGTAGATTACGCAATAGTTATGCCCAACCGGCTACAAGTAGAAGAATCTGAAAGCAAAATACTAGACAACCAGTCTGGGGGGTTTAAATCCCAAACAGAACAACCCCGTAGACAAAGCATAACCCGCCAAATTATGGGCCACTTTGTTAGTCGCTCGCGGGCTAAAGAACGGCCCCATCACACCACACTGAGGCATCAACAACTTAATCTCTTCCAACAAAACACTCTGAGGAGCCAAAGTCAAGCCATTTGAGTGCAAAGCTCGAACCAAAATCTGGGCATCCAAATCCACACAAATATTTGACAATCCCAAAGACACTGCAAGTTGCAGCCCTTTAAGCAAAGCCAAAGCTTCAGCAGACAAAACGTCAATCAGACCTTCCGCAAAGCTCCGCTTGCGCCACAATCAACTTACCTCCCGCATCCCGAATCACCATCCCCAGACCCGACCGTCGCATGGATTTAGAAACTGCAGCATCATTATTAAGCTTAAGCATGCCCATGATCGGCGCTGCCCAAACCTGTGTAAGCGGGCCCCCGCTCACCCTTTGCTCCCCTACTAATCCACCATCACCCAATTCTCGCGACTGGTCCAACTCCCATAGGTAAGACCTGATCTTCTCCAAACGATCATCCACGTTGGGAATGACTCTACCCAGATTGACTGCATTTCGATCAATCCATATAAACCAACATGTCACAAAAAACAGACTAGCCAACTCCACACTCAGATGTACCGCCACCCACACACATATCTTGGATTGAAGGGAGCAAACCCTGTTGTACACTCATCACAGGGATAAAACAGGACCAAATAGCTTTTGCCCTCTTACACGAAAAAAACGTATGCCATGTTGTCTCTCTTTCTCGCTTACAGTTAACACACCAAGGATGAATAGGGGCTCGTCTCTTACATAAATGATACTTTGGTAATAAATGGATGAAATGTGAAATGAGAAATGAGAAATGAGAAATTTGGTTTTTGTGAGATTGGATAAATTGGAATTTTATTGGTGTTAAAGTATTCTAAATTACAAGGATTGATATTGATTTAGTTATATTGGAATCTCAGGTGAATCATGTATTGGAATAACTTGCAATCCAAGGCGTTACAGATAATGTTGTGAGTGGTTAATTTACAAAATATATTCGTTACTTAATTATTATTATGGAATGTCAGGATAAATAATATTATGTTCGAGTTCCAGAAATTAAGTTGAGATTTCCTTAACTTGTTATGAGATTTTGTGAAATTGTTAAGAATTTCTAGTGTTGTTGATGTTTTTAAATGGAATTGTCTTTTGATAAATATTTGAGAGCTCATAAATGTTGTATTGATTATTTTAGAAATCGGAGGTGGTTTTATGTTATTTGAGAAACCATAGGTATTTTATGAAATGTTGTTTTCATAAAGAGAATTATTTTAGAGTGATTTGAGAACTTAAAGGAGGCCGCGTTTGGCCCCTGTCTTGTGTTTGGGTGGACCCATGTTTGGATGGATGTATTGGAAAGTCATGGGTTTAGAACCCAAAACGAAGAGATGCATCATTCTAAGTTTGCAAATTGAAATTACAAGAAAGAAGCCCCTATATATTTTGTATAGAGAATTAATATAAAATTGATCATGTTCCTCAAGTTTACCCAAAAAAAAACTAACCTCGCCGGGAAGAAGAAGAGAGCGGCAACAACGTGAGGAAAGAGGGTGACATCGACGTGAAGAAAGGAGGGTGGTAGCCCAACGTGAGGAGCGGAGGGCGGAGACATGAGGAGAATAAAATATCATCAGATATGAAATAGAAATAGAATGAAATCTTATCTATTAAATTAAAATGGGGAAATAAAATGAACCTAAGAAAGTGAATAAAATTAGGAGAGGAAAGAGGGATTTTTTAAAAAAAAAATATAAGGGGAGAAAGTTGGAAAATAAGGAAGATTTTTTAAAATTTAGAATTTAGAAAATGTTCGAAAATAAAGAAGGATAAATTCAAAATAAAAAAAAGAGAGGGCAAAGAAAAAGAAAGAGACATCAATTAAAACGGGTCGAGACCATCACGGTGATTTTCCTAAAAAACAATATGGTGGACTTCTCCATATTGGCTCGATTTGGGGACTCCACGACTTCGCTAAAATAAATGTGATATAGATTGCTTGAGATGACTATGAATTTGTACTTCTAAGTCTAGCTATACCTTCTATTTCACATTTCAATTGGATTTTCTTTCTTCTTATTTTGTTGTTGTCTTATTCCATCAAATTCTTTTGCCGGATAATTTATCATATTTCTGTTTTGACTGAAGAATGAGAATTTGGGCCATACCACATTAATGATATTAATTTTTATCTTTTTGCAACCGGGATATAATGATTTTGTATCGTCTTTGAATGGTTTTGGTATTATGTTGTTTGTGGAATTCAAAGTAATAATTCAATATTTATTTGTCTTTTAAGTACTAATGCTTGGTATATACACTATGACAGGATGATGAGATCGTTGAGATGATTACTGTTGGTAGAACTATAACAACATTTAATCGGTAGCATGGAAAATGAAAACACACACAAAAAAATGATAGGAAATTTTGTCAAAGAGTTGTCAAGTTGGTTGTAATTCTTATAGGAGAGATTGAGACTCACATTTTATGTCATATGATCAATGATGGTCTAAATAAAAATGAAGAGAATTATACTAAATAACGATATTTCTTCCTTATTCAGGCAATCTTCAGAATTTAAATTTTAACACTCAACAATTTTGTTGTATTTTATGTTAATAATTTACATTATTTTTATATTACACGATTAAAATAATTGGGTTGAATGATATACTCATAAACATATTGTAAATTGAACTAAAAAAAAAAGCATATTGTATATATGTATGTGTATGAGCTCACAAAAAATAATGTTTAAATTCATATAAATGTAAATAAGATTAATTTTGGTATTCTATAATTTAAAATAATAACTAACAACATGTTTTAAAAATTAAAATAATAAGATTAATTTTGGTATTCTATAATTTAAAATAATAACTAACAACATGTTTTAAAAATTTCATAAATTTGTGGTGGGAAAATACAAAGTCGTCTTCCATCAATCAGTCTTAATCCAAATTGGTGTGTGATTTGCAAAGAGAATGAAAAAACTATGGATAATATTTTTCTCGGTTGCACCCATGCTAAAAGTCTGCTAAAAGTCTTTAATTCCATCTTTTTAAATGATTCTAATATGTTTTCTATTATAACAAACAAATTTGAAGATTTTATTTCTCAAAGTCTTGCTATGCCCCATGTAAATGTCAAACATATATTAAGTGGTGCAACATCTTCGGAGTCATTTTATGGTATATTTGATAGAAACGAAATGGCAGATCTTTAGTGATAAGTCAAAGTTTTTACCTTAGTTATGGGATGAAATTATCATCAATGTAGCATCATGATACTTCTACTATAGGGTTTAATTGAAAGACCTTCCTCTAGTCTCTCATTTGTACTTTATTCTCTCTAATCAATGAATGGATATATGTTTGAGAATGATTGTCAAAATATTGATTTTAAAATAAGAGATTAAACTACTATTGACTTGGTGGAGTTGATATTTAGACAATCAGTTTTATATATATTGAGTTGAGGTGATTTTTGTTTAATTACGAGTGTTTTTTTATTATTATGTGTTTGGTTTCAAAACTAATTTTAAAATTATTAAATTACTAAAAAGAGTATTGAAAGTAGAATGATGCCAAATTTAAGACTTTGACCAACAAAGAAGAATAGCATTATCTACATAATACACATGGATTTAAGAATAGCGGGGTAATATATATATATATATTTTTTTTTTTATGAAGATTAGAGGGGTAATATTGATGTTGAAAAAGGGTACTAACATTAACATTGGTATTTCAATCATTGAATAGAACGAGACAAATTTTTGTTGGTGATTCTCAATCCATCACCTCATCTAAAATCACTCATCAACTAATCCTTTAAAAATTAATTTTAAATAATTTTAAATTTTTTTCAAATCAATTTAATATTCTGTCAAACATCCTCATTATAAAGGAAGTGATTTTCACAATTAAAAAATTGAGTTAACATACCCTTATCTTTTTCAAATAAACATGCCCTTATCTTTTTAAAAAAGTGGTAGATAATGCCTCTTGTTCGAAGTAACTTTTCATGTCCGTAATGAGTCATAAACTGCTCCATTTTTCAATTTTCGGAAAATCATTACTCGTAAATTGAATGCGAACATCAAAGTAATGACAAAATTTAATCACTATTTAAGCTAAACCATTTCCCCACTACATCCGCCCCTGATCACCGATTCACAAACCTTAGCATTAATCATAGTCTAGCTATTTTTCAATGCATTATTAAATAAGAAAAAAAGAAAAAAAAATACACCATATTGATCTTTAATAATCAATATTTTTTTTTTCTTTTACAATATACGAGTCTCTCAACTTTTAGTCAATAGTTCCACTTTACGCCTCATGTTAGCATAAATCAAACGGTGAAACTTGTAATAAAATAATTACAAATAAAAATAATATAAGGTAGATTTCATTGTACACTTAGAGTATATGGTCGTCACAACTTGTTCCGGTGAATAATATGGTGTGAGGCAAGGGCGGACCGTATAAGGGACTAGGGGCTGCCCCCCAAAATTTTAATTTTGTTTATATACGATAGGTAAAAATAGTACCTTAAAATATTTTTTTTTTTTAAGGGAAATTTATTAAAAAAGCCACTCAAGGACAAATGGGACAATCCACTCTTGCTAAAGAAAGAAGCCAAGAGGGAAAACGATCCAACCACAATACAGAGAAAGGGGGAGAAAAAGAAGAAGAAGCTAGGACATCCGCCAAAGCGTTACAATTTCTAGGGATAAAAGAAAGAGAAAAATGATCTTCATCAGTGAGCAGATCTTTGGCAGCAATGATCCTTGTAAGGAAATATTTTGTTTTAATATTATGTATACTGGTCCCCTAAATCAACTAGAATTGAACTTTGTCTTGGTGGTTAGACGACCAGCTTTTTATTTTTCATTAATTTTTTTATATTTTCTTCTTTGTTTTTTCTTAAATACTTTTTTTTTTCAAAATGTCTAATAAGTTTAACATTTAATTTTGTGATTTAAGAATTGTATTATTTTTGTCATTGTAATTTCAAATGTTCAAATTTAGCCTTTATATTTTGAAAAAAAAATCTTAAATTTAATTCTTACTATATTAATTTATTTATTAATTTTTTCAAATATAATTTAATATGTATTAACATTATCTCTATAAATTTTAGAAAATATATATTCACATTATATTGTGTTTTTTTCTTAAATATTTTTTTTTTCTTCAAAATATCTAATAAGTCTTTGAACATTTAATTTTGTGGTTAATAAATCCATAAACTTTAAAAAATTGTTCACTATATTTTTCAACTTTCAATTTTGTATAGGTTTTCGAATTTTTAAGTTTAAGTCTAATATGTCTTTGTTATATTCGACAATTTTTAAAATTCAGCGATTTATTAGTTTATTTATTTTTCTAATTAATAAGACATCGGGTTAAATTATATGATGATATTAAGTTTATTTGAATTTAGTTAACTTTTAATTCACTTACCTATTTTTTATCACCAATAATTCTTTTTGAAGGTCAAAATATAATGTGTGAGTGTAAATTCAAACGATCTTTTTTGTGATAAATTTTTTTTTTATATATAAAAAAAAAATTTGGCCCCCCCAAATATGAATGTCTAGATCCGCTAAAAATTGAAAGTTTTGAACTTATTACAATTTTTAATGTTTTTTATGAAGGACCAAATAACAGTTTTAGGGACTAATTAAACTTTAAAATTGGTAATATTTTTTTAACCTAAAAAAATAAAGTTTTTTCTTTGAAATTGGCAATGGTTATTTATATTATTAGAAATGAAACAACGTATTGAAAAAAATAAAAGGGGAGACGTAAGATATTCAACGTTGATAACTCATGAAATTAAATGATCTCTTTGATTCCCCCATGGGTTTTGTAATCGAAGCGTCAAACAAAAAAAGTATATATATATATATATATATGCAACTGCATTTCAAAGTTCATAACAAAAAAAATAAACAAAACCAAAAGAGAAAAAAAAATGTCTACGAGTTTCAATCCCCAGGTGAGTTTGAAGCTTTTTATAAACAAAACACAGCGCAAGATTTTATTTGGCGAAGCCGACAAGAACTTCATCGACTTCCTCTTCTCCATCCTGGCTCTTCCGATCGGCACAATCGTCGACCTCATCACCACTGAAGCCATGGCTGGACCACTTGGAAATCTTTACCACAGCGTCCAAAATTTGAGTTCCAACTTTTTTGAAGGAAGCCATTGCAAAAACGCATTGATAAAGCCTGGGCTTCATATCCCGCAATCTCGCATATCCCTTTTCCCACTTGAATCATCACTTCCCAAACCCAAAGATTGTTATGTTTGTCAAACTACATTATGTTTGGCATACTTTTCTACTAAATCAAAATTACTATGTCCCGAATGTAATACATCTATGAACTTAAAATTAAAACCTGTATTCTCACCTGATGAAATGAAAATGGAAAGTTTAAATGCAAAAATAGGATACGTGAAAGACGTAAGTTCTTACCTGGTCATGGAGGATCTGACTGTGAAGCCGATGTCGGTTATGTCAAATGTTTCCGTTCTAGCTGAGCTTGGAGTGGTTGATGTGGGGACTATTGAAGAGAAAGTTGTCTATTTGGACGGGAAGAAGGTAATTCAATTATTATTATTATTATTAAATTACTTTGTGTTTTGTTCTTAGATTAATTCTAGTATTTTTTGTGCTGTTTTTTTTTAGGGTTTGAATTTGCTTAGGGCTTCCTTTCGTTCATCCACTGTTCTGTCTGATGTGTTCCTTCACGAGATCGGTATTGAAAATTCTAGTACAGTTTCAGATAAAGAGGTTGCTTAAGAGGATGTAACTCTCGCCCAAAAAGTCAGCTGAGGAGAAATATTAAAGAAAGAGGAAGGCAATCCCCCACTTCTAAGTTTTTCTTTAAAATCAAGAAATTCAATGAAAAAGATTTTATTTTGTATTTTTCTCATCTTTTTGAATATGCGTGATAGGTGAGTTGGTTTAGAAACTAAATTCAATCAAATAAAGCTTGATTTTTGGGTTCCTACTTTCCATAATGGTGGGTGGCTTATTTTTGCTTATTGTTTTTACTGATAAAACATGTATATTGAACTAAAAATAAAAGCATATTGTGTAGTTATATTAGCTCACAAAAAAAATAATGTCTTCACAAGGAAATTCATATAAATATAAATAAGATTATTTTTTGTAATCTATAGTTTAAATTATAATCACAAGATTTCACGTGCTCGTGTTTCTTGCTAGTTTTGTAAATTTGTTGTGGGAGAAATGTTTAAACACTTGCCTAATTGGAATTAATTTCTGAGTTTCCTTCACAACCAATTGTTGTAGGCTCAGTTGGTCTGTTTCGTGACAATAGTTGAAGCATGCATAAACTAGTTCGGGATACTCATGAATATCACAAAAAAAAAAAAGTTCAAACACAGTCTAGAAAAGACAAATTTGTGTTAATCCAAATTGGTGTGTGCTTTGCAAAGGGAATGCATAAACTAATCTTCCTTGGAAGACTTTCCTCTAGTCTTACTTTGTACACGGCACCCCGATAGCTTTTAATTGGAAGACTTTCCTTAGTCTTCCTTTGTAACCTATTCTTGATGAATGAATTTGAAAGGGTGGATATGTTAACTTTTCGTGTCTGTAACGAGTCATAACCTGCTCCATTTTTCAATTTTCGATAAATCATTACTTGTTATTTGAGCTAAACCATTTCCCAAATACATCCGCCCTTGATCACAAACCTTAGCATTACCATGGTCTACCTATCTCAATGTATTATTAATTAAATAAGAAAGAAAAAAAGTACACCATATTGATTGATTGATCTTAAATAATCAAATATATAAATATATATATATTACAACATCGGAATTTGTGAAATTTTCTTTATGCCTCATTTTAGCGAAACGTTGAAACATAGAAGAACAATTACAAATAAAAATAATAATAATATAATATATAGATGTCATTGCACACTTAGAATATATATGGTCGTCATCGCTTTCCCTAGATTCCGGTAGGATAATGTGGGGTGGGGTGTGACATTTTAAACTGATTCCACAAGGATAATGTAGGGTGGGGTGGGACATTTCAAAAATTGAAACTTTTGAATTTATGAGACACTTTCAAAAGTTTAAGGTTATTTTTTTGAGAAATAAAGTTTAAGGGTTATTTAAGAGGGAGGGAAGGGTTGTTTTTAATATAAATTAGAAAATAAAGGTTGATTTGAAACATTTTTTAATTTCAAATGTTTTGTTTTTCAAGCCGCCCACTAGACTCCATTTTTTCTCTTTTTTGTTTTTCCATTCCCTTCCCGATTATTATTATTATTATTATTATTATTATTATTATTATTATTATTATTATTATCTAGTTTTAATTTATTTATTTCAATTCTCCAATTTTTTTTTTTTATCACCGGCACAATATTATCATTTATTTTTAATTAATCAATTAATCAATTAAAAATATAAGATTTAAAATTACAATGATATAAATAAATTTTTAACAATGTTTATAACTTTATATATAATTATCTCACTTAAAATATTTTAAAATAAATTTAAGCCGAACAAATTATTGCTCTAAAATATCAATTATCTTTTTTTTTAGTACAAAATATCAATTATCACTGGTTGAATTTTGTTACCAAATGCTAAAATTTTCTATATATAAATTGTCCCTCATGATTTTTTTTTCTTCTAAGATATAATTCTTGTTTTAGAGTGAATTTGAACTTGTTTTCTATCAAGACAAAAAGAATAGTGGAGGAAGAGAGGACGGGGAGGGGAGGCATAAATAATTATTTCATTTTTCTTTTTGTAGAACCACATTAATAATTATTTATCAAGCGTATATAGAATCAATCCATTTTTATGATGGTTAGATTAATATAGTATGAATCGTAAGAATTGAAAAACTAGACAAATTGAAGATAACTCCACTGACATAAAAATACATTATTGATCAAGAAGTAGAAGTTCAAATCTAACAAATTAAACTAAAAAAAAATGAGAAACTATTTTGAACACATTAAAACAAAATGATTTGAAAAACATGAAAAAGTATTTTGAACATACTTTAACAAGGGAATAATTAAACTTTAATTTCACCTAAATTTTTTTTTTCTTTTAAATTGACAATGGTTATTTATATTATTAGAAACGAAATGACTTATTGAACAAAATAAAAAGGGAGACGTGAGATAATTAACGCTGATAACTCATAAAATTAAATGATCTCTTTTTGATTCCCCCATGGGTTTTGTAATCGTCAAACAAAAAAGTATATATATGGAACTGCATTCCAAAGATCATAACCCCCCCCCAAAAAAAAAAAAAAAAAAAAAACCAATAGAGAAAAAAAATGTCTAGTAGTTCCAATCCCCAAGTGAGTTTGAAGCTTTTGATAGACAAAACTCAGCGCAAGATTCTATTCGGCGAAGCCGACAAGAACTTCATCGACTTCCTCTTCTCCATCCTCGCTCTTCCGATCGGCACAATCGTCGACCTCGTCACCACCGAAGCCATGGCTGGCTCCCTTGGAAATCTTTACCACAGCGTCCAAAACTTGAGTTCCAACTACTTTCAAGAAAGCGATTGCAAGAAGGCATTGCTAAAGCCTGGGGTTCATATCCCGCAATCTTGCATATCCCTTTTCCCAATTGAATCATCAATTCCCCAACCCAAAGAATATTATGTTTGTAGTACTGCATCATGTTGGCAATATTTTTCTACTAAATCAAACTTAGGATGTCCCAGATGTGAACAACCTATGATAATAAATTTAGAACGCGTACTCTCACCCGATGAAATTAAGATGGAAGAAAGATTAATTGCAAAAAGAGGGTACGTGAAAAACTCAATTTCTTACTTGGTGATGGAGGATCTGACTGTGAAGCCCATGTCGGCCATGTCAATCGTTTCTATGCTAGCTGAGCTTGGAGTGGTTGTTGTGGGGAATATTGAAGAGAAAGTTGTCTATTTGGACGTGAAAAAGGTAATTCAATTATTATTATTATTATATGTGGGATTAATTTTGTGTTAAATTTCTTTGTGTTTTCTTCTTATATTAATTCTAGTTTTTTGTGCTGTGTTTTTTTAGGGTTTGAATTTTCTTAGGGTTTTATTTTGTTCATCCACTGTTCTTTCCGATGTGTTCCTTCCCGAGATCGACTTCGAAAATTCTAGTACAGTTTCAGATAAAGAAGTTGCTTCAGAGGATGTAACTCTTGCCAAAAAGTCTGCGGAGTAGAAAATAAAGAAAGAGAGGAAGGCAATCGCCCGCTTAAAGTTTTTCTTTAAAATCAAGAAATTCAATGAAAACCAGTGTATTTTGTAGTTTTCATTTTATCTTTTTTAATATGAGTGATAGTTGAGTTGATTTAAAAATCTTTCCAACCATGATTGAAATGTAAACTTAAGTGTATATTGACACACTTTTTTTTCTCTAGTATTACTTTACAATATAAGATTGCTTCTTTTTGTTTTCTTAGAGACATATTAATAAGTAGTTTTTAAAGTTGAAAGGACTAAAATAAACACAAGTTGAAAGTTTTGGGACAAAATTTGTAATTTAACCTTAAATATCTTGTTGGTCATTGTGTACAGTAGAACTTGTTCTATTTTCCAACATGAGTTTCGCTCAACTAAGTGGCATAATGTATAAACTATTGATCAAAAGGTTGTCAAATGGTCGAATCTTCCACCCGCGCACGCGCATGTTGTCAAAAAAAAAAAAAAAAAAAAAAACTTGTTCTATTTTCCTTTACTTTTTTGTCACTATTTACAATTAGTTTTTTTTTTTTTTTTGTCTTCTAACGTATCGTTGTTGGTTTGCTGAATACTCTTGTAATTTCAATTTGTATGCTTCTCTTTGTTTTTTAACTACTATACTACAAGATTTTGTGTCACTATTTTTAGTATTTTTTTTTGGGTGATACCAATTAAGTGAAAACCAATAAAACTTAACCGAATTGATCCAGTGGATTGGTTCGGTTTAGCAAAATATTGGACACATGTCGGATTGGATTTAGAGAAAATAGTGAATTTTTGGTTCGATTTGGTTTTTGTTTGAAAAATCTAGTTTAAATCCGAACTGAACCATGGTATATAAGTATACCTACATAAACTTTAAATCCCTCATTTTACAAGTCAGCGTGGTTCATCTCCTCATCTCCACTCGAATCTCTAATAGAGGTTTTACAAGCGTTGATCAACCAAATTTTGGTTATCAAACTGTTTTTCTGCACTTCAAATCCACTTGTTCTAGCATTCTAAAGGCAAAAAAAAAAAAAAAAAAAAAAAAAGGAATATGCAATATTTTCTAAAAAAAAGGAAAGAAGCAGGTTTGAAACACTTAGATTAATTTCCACCATAACTAAATACCCACCACCATTGTTAGGGCAAAACACAGAGGTTGAGGCTGGAGCATGGAAGTAATTATAAATAGGACAGAAGCAGAAAATTGAAAAGAAAAAAAACTGAGAATCGATTGAACCGCACAAGAACCAAACTAAGTAATAATCGAACCAACGGTTTTATTCTTTATTGGACATCGGTTCGGTTCTCGATTTGACCTAAAACCGAAGAAAACCGAACCGATATCACCCCTACTTCTAATGTATCGTTGTTGCCTTGTCAAAAGAAAGAATAATAGTACACGCCTGTATTTGCATTTTACAAAATTACACAATTGCAAGTACCGTGTAATTTCAATTTGCAAAACACTATAATTTGCAAATTGCAATTATAGTTATTGCAAATTGTAAATACACTGTAAATCCAATTTGCATAATTGCAAATACATTATAATTACAATTTTAACCAAACGAAGGTACATGAGAAAGAATGGAAGAAAAAAAAAAACCAACAAATAAATTTTAATTAGGAATCGGGATAGAGGATCTTGGAAGAGAGATCAAAATAAGTGATTTGATGACTTAATATTTATTTACTTCCTATTGAAAAAACTAGGAGAAATATAAGGTCCAAGATTTGCAGTTATATTTTTTTTTAAATGATCAAATTCTAGAGAAAATGTGAGTGAATATTTGTTTCACAAAACTAATGTTTTGTTTTTTTTTGAATAATAAACTAATGTTACTTTAATTTTCTTATAACCAATAACTTAGATGATAATTAATGTTTTTTTCTTTATTATTATTATTATAATTTATAATCACAAAACAATATTATCTAGATCCGCTCCTATAACTACCTTAGACAAAACCCTAGAAAAAAAATTAGACACCAAAAAAAACTTATAATTTAAACTAAAAAAGTGAGGAGTAACTCCCATGATTTAAGTTCATATTATTATTATTATTTATTTTTAATTCAACATAGAGGTGGCATTCAATCATCTAACATAAAAGGTATATGTTTATAGGCTTAATTGGAAGAGTTTTCTTTAGCCTCTTATTTGTCTATATTTTTTCGTAGTACTATATTTTTTCAAAAATAGACATCCAATAATTAACATTGACGTGTATTTTAATTAATGCAAGAATTTAACCTATGACCTTTTAATCTTATGTCAAGTGGCAATCAACTAATTGATCTTAGCATTCACACATCACAACAAAAGAGATACATTTTGTTAATTAATATACTCAAAATTAATACTAACCATCAAGGGTTGGCCTAGTGGTCATAAAGGGCCTTGGGACTTCAATGCCCTCTAAGAGGGAATGGGTTCAATCCTTGGTGGCCACTTACCTAGGAATTAATTTCCTACGGGTTTCCTTGGCAGCCAAATGTTGTAGGGTCATGGGTTTCCTTGGCAGCCAAATGTTGTAGGGTCAGGCGGTCTGTCCCGTGAGAATAGTCGTGGTCTAATTAATCAATTTATTATTATTATTATTAAACTAAATACACCCAAAATTAAAAATTTAGACATATTAAATAATTTTTAAAGTTCAACGGACTAAAATAGACATTATCATGTTGGTCGTTGTGTATGGTAAAACTTGTTATAGTTGCCGACATGAGCTTTGCTCAACGGACATAATGTATGAACTATTGACCAGAAGGTCAAGGGTTTGAATCCTCCATCCCGCATGTTGTCACAAAGAAAAAAAAAATTTGTTCTATTTTTCTTCAATTTTATTCTATTTTTCTTCAATTTTGTGTCACTATTTACAATATATGTTTTAAATTTTTTAATTTTTTAATTTTTTTGATTTTTTTAATTTTTTTTTTTTAATTTTATTATTTTATTATTTTATTATTTTATTATTTTTTTTTTTATTTTGTCTTGTCTTGTTGCGTTAAAAGAATAATATACTTTGAATTTACAATTTTCAAAATTGCACTAAGTACGGTGTAATTTAAATTTGCAATTTATATTTTCTATTTGAATTTTTTTTTCTTTCTTTCTCTACTTGGCTAACTACTTTTGATAATGAAGGGCCACATAAATTAAGAAAGTGTAGAGGAGAGAAGAAAGAGGAGATGTGATTTTAAAGTTTTTATATATATTTTTCTTTCCATTAGAGAGGAGATAAGCATTGGAGAGAATCGGGAAGGAGAGGGGTATTTGTTTTTAAGAATAAAACTTAGTTGCATGTTGGACTATACAAGTATCTTTTTGCAGCGAAGCCATGTTTCTAGTTTTAGATTTTTTTTTTTAAATTAAAAAATTATATTATTAGACATCATAGGTATGTTATATTGTGAGTGAGGTTCCTCTGGGATCCTCAACATGCCCTCAAGATGGTGCCTCCTCTTGTGAATTATCATGATGTGGGATCCTCAACATGCCCCTATGATGTTATGGGATCCTCAACATGCCCTCTATGATGTTATGGGATCCTCAACATGCCCTCAAGATGATGTCTCGTGATGTGGGATCCTCTTGATGTGGGTTTTTTCTCGACGGTTCATGCCGACGATTTTTTTTCGTCGAGAGTTTTTTGGCTTCTCTCCACGGTTTTCCTATGTCCAGAAAAACAAAAAATCTTGTAGTGAATTGATTACCGTGTTTGATAAATAAATATTAAATTTTTGGCTTCTCTCCACGGTTTTCCTATGTCTAGAAAAACAAAAAATCTTGTAGTGAATTGATTACCGTGTTTGATAAATAAATATTAAATTATTGTGATTTAGCTATAATGACTAAAATAGACATAGTATAAAAATTTGTATAATTATTTTTTAAGAAAAAACAATAAGGTATTTTTTTTTTTAAAAAAATGCATTTGATTTATTAATTGAAAAAATTATAAAAGAATTTATTAAATTATTGTTATTTAGCTACAATGACTAAAATAGACATAGTATAAAAAAATTGTATAATTTTCTTTTAAGAAAAAAATAATAAGGTATTATTTTTTTAAAAAAAAAATTGCATTTGATTTATTATTTTTAAAAATTATAAAAAAAAAAATTAGTGGTGGAAAAAAAATACTAAATATATAAAACAATTCTTAACTTTGAAAAGATTTGAAAATTTGGGGAGAAACAGATTGTTAGAGAATCCAAGAGCTAGAGAATAAATTTTTAGAAGAGTGTAAAATGAATGGAGAAGTGATTTTAACCGATTATAAAATAATTTGATTTACCAAACACAAAAAACGGTTAAGATTTTATTTTAATCACTTCCAACCCTCTCAAACCCAATCCCAAATGCAAAATAAAATCTAACTTTAGTTTAAAGTAAGAACAATAATTTAAAAGCATAAGATTAAATTAAAAAAAAATGATGAAATAAGATTAGTTAAATTGTAAATAAATAGTAGAATAAAGAAAGATTTTTAAAGATTTTTAAAATTTATTAGTTACACCAAATGTATAGAGAAGCTAAATCTAAAAGTAAAACTACTACTAATAGCTTTTGCAAATAAAAAAAATATATATATAAATATATATATAAAAAGTGATTTTATTTAAATTATTTAAGAATCAATTTTACCAAAAGGGTTAAAATTATTTTGAACTTTTAACGTCTTCAAACGCAATCCTAAACGGAGCCTTCAAGGTATAGGGATGACAACGGGGTTGGGGTCAGGGATGCACTCCCTATCCCCGTCCCCGTGGTGATTTTTCATTCTCATCCCCGACCCGTTCCCCGTTTCGAGAAGTCGGGGTCGGAGAATCCCGCAAAAAAAAAAAAAAAAAACCTTCAATTTTTTTTGAAAAAAATAAATAAATATCAATAAATATATTAAAATTGTGTATCTTAATATTATTATTGTCTTATTTAAAACTAATTATAAAAAAAATATTTAACATTTCTATTATAAATTTAGTAAAAAAAAAATATTATATTATGAAATTAATTAAAAAAAAATTAAAAAAACATATATATAAACTGGCAGTAACTTATTTTTTTTAAAAATAATATATAAAATATTACTATTTTATATAAATATAATATATATATTATATATATATTTTTAAAAAAATTAATAAAAAATTATTCGGGACGGGTTCGGGGTTGGGGTCGAGGCGGGGGTGAGAATCCCCATCCCCGACCGGGGACCCGAATAAAATCTCTGGTTTGACCCCGTACCCGGTCAAACCGAGGATTCCCCGACCTGATTGGGTTGGGGACCCGCGGGACCCGACCCCGTGGGAAATTTTGCCATCCCTACTTCAAGGTCATGAAATTTCAATTGGGGTTATTTGAAATTTGCAGGGTTGATTGTGTGTTATATAAGCATAAATTTTCAACTGGATTTGTGAAATTTCACGATTGGATTCAATTTGGATCGATCATGGTAGCGCGATTAATATTCTTCAATTTCGGGTTTAATAATCAATTTCTTCAAAAACACTTACACTAGCAACAAAAATAGACCACAGGGAGAGGTTGGTAAAGGAAAAGGTCGGTGAATTTTATTTTTCAAAGAAAAATTCCGAAAAAAAAAAATTGAAAGATTGGCAAATAAAGGTCATGGCAGATGGAAGTGGAAGAAAGAGAGAGAAAATATGAGAAGTTGTTTATCCGACCGAAGAAGGAAGGGAAAGTTATAGAGAAAAAAAATCTAAATAAAAATGATTTTTTTATTTAAAAAATAATATAAATATTCAGTCAACCAGATCGTAACACGTGACTGAACTGCAAAAATACTTGTTGGCCAACCTGTAAGCAAATTTTACTCTTTTTAAAATGTCTCACCCCACATTATCCTACCAAACAACTTTGGGCAAGTTGTTGAGACCATATACTCTAAGTGTGCAATGAAATCTACTTTATATTATTTTTTTTTTTTTTTTTTTAATTGTAATTGTTTTCTTAAGTTTCAACAGTTCATTGATGCTAACATGAGGTATAAAAGTAGAATTATTGACCTGATATTAAATTGTGAGTAGTTATTTTTTTTAATAAATTATATTAAATTAACATTGTTTTTAAATTTTAAAGACAATCCAACCATTGTCCATAATGTGAGATAAAAAATATTGAAATAGATTTATAGTTGAGTTATTTCATACAAAGTTTACAAGTTTAGTAGTAATTTACCAAATACGGTAACCAAATATTTTAGCTGAAATTTACCAAACACTAATTAATACAGCACAATCAATTTTTACTATTTTAAAAAGATTAAAACTTTGCCAAACACTAATTAATACTGCACAATCAATTTTTACTATTTTAAAAAGATTAAAACTTACTTGCATTGCAGACTACAACTATCTCTTAATCTCTTTGTATTTTATACACTTGGATTATTTGTTGCAATATTTTGTTTTTTCTTTTTTTTTTCTCTTCCTCCTGGCTTCTAATTTCCTATTTTGCCATTCTCTCCAATCTTCTCCAATATCTCTTTTATGGATGATTTGTTCTTTTTTATGGATGATTTGTTAGTGTCAAATCTTAGTAAAAATTAAAATTTCTTAATCTATCTGTATTTTATACACTTGGATTATTTGTGTTGCAATATTTTGGTTTGAAGAGATTTTTTTTGGGTGTTTTTAATAGAAGTCTATGTTTGGCAAGGGTAAAACATATAGATATTAAGAAAATATAGTTTTCAAGGATTGAAAATATAGATTTCAAATTTTTACTAAGATATTCAAAGTAGAAAATATAAAGATATTCAAAAGATAGAAGATATAGAAAGATTAAGAAATTATAGATTTCTATGAAAAACACTAAAAAAAATCTTTAAAAATAAAATATTGCAACATATAATCTAAGTGTAGAAAATATAGAGATTAATTTTTTTTTACTAAGATTTGGGTGGTAACAAATCATCCATAAAAGAGATATTGGTGAGGATTGAAGATAAGGGCAAAATAGAAAATTGGAAGCCATGGGGAAGAGCAAAAAAGAAAGAAAATAAAGTGTTGAAGTGACGTGAGACTTCAAGTATGGTTTTTTTAATTTAAAAATAATAGATAAAATTTGGTCAATCAAACTCTCCCACACATGTTAGGTTGGAAAAGATAGTTGTAGTCCGAGATGCAAATAAGTTTTACTCATTTAAAAATTAGAAGTTTTAAGCTTATTGGACACTTTTTAAAGTTTAAAAACCTCGTAGGACTAATTAAAGTTTAATTTAACCTAGAAAAAGTTTTTTTCTTTTAAATTGGCAATAGTTATTTATATTATATAGAAATCAAAGGAGAACAAAATAAAAGGGGAGACGTAAGATAATTAACGTTGATAACTCATGAAATTAAATGATATCTTTGATTCCCCCATGGGTTTTGTAACCGTCAAACAAAAAAAAGTATATATATGCAACTGCATTCCAAAGATCATAACCCAAAACAAAACAAAAAAACCAATAGAGAATAAAATGTCTAGTAGTTCCAATCCCCGAGTGAGTTTGAAGCTTTTCATAGACAAAACTCGGCGCACGATTCTCTTTGGCGAAGCCGACAAGAACTTCATCGACTTCCTCTTCTCCATCCTCGCTCTTCCGATCGGCACAATCGTCGACCTCGTCACCACTGAAGCCATGGCTGGGTCCCTTGGAAATCTTTACCACAGCGTCCAAAACTTGAGTTCCAACTTTTTTGAAGAAAGCCATTGCAAAAACGCATTGATAAAGCCAGGGCTTCATATCCCGCAATCTCCAATATCCCTTTTCCCAATTGAATCATCACTTCCCAAGGAACTTTACATTTGTAGTTATGCTTCATGTCCTGGTATTTTTGTTTCTACTAAATCAAACTTAAAATGTCCCTGTTGTTCCTCCTCTATTAACAGAAATGCAATAGTCTTACTCTCAACTGATGAAACGATACTGGTAGAAAAAAGAGGGTACGTGAAAAAGATCATTTCTTACCTGGTGATGGACGATCTGACTGTGAAGCCGATGTCCGCCATGTCAATCGTTTCCATGCTAGCCGAGCTTGGAGTGGTTGATGTGGGGAATATTGAAGAGAAAGTTGTCTATTTGGACGTGAAAGAGGTAATTGAATTCTTTTTATTATATGTGGGATTAATTTTGTGTTAAGTTACTTCGTGTTTTGTTCTTATATTAATGAAGTTTTAATTCTAGTTTTTTGGTGATGTGTTTTATTAGGGTTTGAATTTGCTTCGTGCTTCATTTTGTTCATCCACGGTTCTCTCCGACATGTTCCTTCACGAGATCGGCTTAGAAAATTCTAGTACGGTTTCATCGAAACTCTCGCCAAAAAGTCAGTCGAGGAGAAAATAAAGAAAGAGGAAGGCAATCCCCCACTTTTTTTTCTTTAAAATCAAGATATTTTGGCTGGATGTTGGCTACAAGTATTTTTGCAAGTATCTTGTCACAATGTCAAGGTTTATATATCTTTTTAAATAAAAAAAAATAAACTTTTAAGTTTGTTGAAGTATTTTTTTACTTTTTCTTTTTTGTATGTGTATTGTTAGCTAGATGTTCATGCTTCCATTTTTAGTGTTCTTCTCCTTAATCCTAAATTGATTAGCTTAAAAAAAAATAAAACTATAGTCATTAATTATTAGCAAATCTAAAAATGGAATTCAATGCTAAGCTAACATAATATATCGGTCTAAAATTATATCATCTTGTACAACATTGGAGTGTACCGATTAGATAAAAAATAAAAAATAGAAATCAAGAATTGAGATATGGTATGAATAATGCTTTGTGATTCAATTTATAAAAGGAAGCTCATCTTCCTCTCAAAATTTTCTCAAAATTTTCATTTCCCGTTTTCGAAAAAAACCCATTTTCTATTTCTATTATTTTCTTCCTTCCCTAACCACCTTCTTTGATTCTCTCAACAATATTTCTAATTCCATTTTCCTCTCCATATAAAAATAAAGAAAAGTACCAACCAACCATTACCGGTTGAACTAAGTTGAATCTAGATTAAGGAGAAAGAACACTAAAAATAGAAATTTGACCATCTATATCTTTAAATCCCTGAATTTGATATGTATTTTTCATTGGAGTTCCTTACGGCCGGGGACATACCAAAATTCTTTGCGTAAACACTTTTGACCACCTCCAACTTCCCTTTGCTAGTTTTCAAAGCATTAATGAAAAACTTTATATATAGAATATGAAAAAAGGTAGGCCTGATCTCCACAATTATTTCGCTAGTTTGCAATAATCAAACATGGCGCAAAATGATGTGAGATTGAAACTACTGATAGAAGGGAGTGGTGACTTACATGGTGAATAATATATATTACCTTGTTGACGTCCAAACTTATGATTCTCTCCTCTAAAGAATTTAAACCCTTGATATTGAAGTTGTTCAAAAGAGTAATGCTAGAGATTGTGGACATTGGGAATCACAGTCAAATCATCCATCACTATGTAAGTCACCACACCCATCACATATCCTCCCTCTTGCTCAGCAACTTCCTTTGTGCTTTCACTTGGTGGCTTCACATACGTACCCTTTTGGTTCATGACACGATTACATCTAGGACAAACTGCCTTAGGGTCATCAGAATAGTAATTGCCACAAGTGTTATTACGACTACACACAAATAAAATAATTTTGGCAAAGGTGGGGAATCAGTAGAAGGCAGGAGCATAGTGGAATTGCAAAATGAGACAACTTTGGGTTTCAAAAGGGTGTCTATGATCTTCTGGTTTGGCTGCAAATAAGTTTGGCTTAGAGTTTCCACACTGTCATACAGATTTTCTAAACACCCAACCATGTTTTGCTCTTGGAGAAGCTTACAAACAGTTCCAAGTGGAAGGGTAAGTAAATGGAAAAGGAAGTCCACCACGTTCTTGTCTGCTTCTGCAAATACAACTCTTTTCCCTTTCATGTCAATCAGTAGTTTCAATCTCACATCATTTTGCGCCATGTTTGATTATTTGCAAACTACCAAATAATTGTGGAGATCAGGGCTGCCCTTTTCTTCATTCTATATATAAAGTTTTTCATATAATCAATGAATGAAATCAAAACTGGCAAAGGGAAGTTGGAAGAGGTGGCGCTTGGAGAATGTCAAAAGTGTTTACCGTACCGTGTGCAAAGAATTTTTGTATGTCCGGTCCATTCGAATTTCCTCACCGTTTCTGTTTCCGAAGCGTTGAATTCATTAAAGAATCTGAATATTATTGGAGTGTAGATTCAATTATAGAGAAAAATGGGAAATTGCAATGAGAGCAAAACATTAACAAAATTGATCCGTCTCCCAACAAAATATTAAAAGTGACCGGTTTGGGGAAATTGCATAAAGTAACCTGTCAGAGCAAAACATTAAGGGGCTGTTTGGCCCCCCGAGTTGGGTAGGGTAGGGTGGGCTTAAATAGCCCACCCCATGTTTGGAGCCCCAACTATATAAGTTGGGGCTGGGGTTATTATAACCCCGGGTTGCTACAGTGTTTACTGTAACAGTTCTACAGTAACACTGTAGCAGTTCTACAGTAGTTTGTTTGTATTTTTTTTTTTTTTTTTTTTTTCATTAAATTTTCCGGGTTTTCTTCTCTCTTTGTTTTTTTTCGAGTTTTTTTTTTTCTATTTTTTTCACTCAATTTACTGATTTTTTCTCTCTCTTTGTCTTCCTCACCTCACGATTTTTTATCTTCCATTTCATTCGAAATTTCTCTCTTCACCGGTTTGTGATTTCCTAAATAATATTTATTTTTTTAACTTTTAAAAAATTAATATGTAATATACATTTAACTATACAAATATAACAAAATGTTGTAGAAAAAAAATAAACTAACATAAACACATATTTCAAACTCCATGTTAAAGAAAACTGTATTATTTCTCTCTCCACCGAGCCTCTTGTTGTCGATTATTTGTGATTTTCTAAATAATATTTATTTTTTAAATTTTTAAAAAAATAATATGTAATATACATTTAACTATATAAATACAACAAAAAGTTGTAGAAAAAAAATAAACTAACATAAACACATATTTCAAACTTCATGTTAAAGAAAACTGTATTTTAAACCCACACTATACAACTCTGCACCCCAAACACAGACTTACTAAACCCAGACTATACAACTCTGCACCCCAAACACAGACTATTATAACCCACAGATTATTATAACCCACCAACTATAATAACCCACCAACTATAATAACCCACCCTGCGCCCCAAACGCCCCCTAACAAAATTGACCCGTCTCCCAACAAAATATTAAAAGTGACCGGTTTGAGAAAATGGGGGTGTGAAATTATACATATGCCCTTCAGTAAGAAAACCTGAATTTGTCTATGCGATCGCACAGCCTATGCCATGACATAGGCAATTTCCATCGCACAGCCTATGCCATGGCACAGTCTATGCCATCCCACAGCCTATGCCATGGCATAGGCTATTTTAAAAAAAAAAAAAAAAAAAAAACAATTTTTTTTCTTTCTTTTTTTAAATTGGGTTTTTGTTTTTGGTTTTTGGTTTATGGGTAGTGATAAAATTTTGAAATTTAGAGAGAAAATAATTTCACAGACTGTGCCATGACATAGGTTGTGCGATGACACAGACTGTGCCATGACATAGGCAACGACTGTGCCATGACATAGGCTGTGCGATGGAAATTGCCTATGCCATGGCATAGGCGGTGCGATCGCATAGACACATTTGGTTTCCTTACTGAAGGGCATATGTATAATTTCACACCCCCTATTTCCTCAAATCGGTCACTTTTAATATTTTTGTGGGAGACGGGTCACTTTTGATAATGTTTTGCTATCACAGGTCACTTTATGCAATTTCCCGAGAAAAATCTATATTTATATCTATATCTATACTATAAAAAAAAAAATAGGGATATTTCATTAAAAATACATCTCAGGCCACAGCAATACAATTAAGACAAATCTCACACAACCACGTATACATTTGGTTTCAAACCTTTTCATCTCACATAACCCGTATAATTAATCAGCATAATTACTTTTTAATCTCACATTATGGACAATAGTTTGGATTGTCTTTAAAATATAAAAACAATGTTTCAAACTTTTCACATCCCTATGCGCCCCTAAGTTTAATTCTTATCTTTTTAAAATTATTAATAAGATACAGGCTACTCACACACTCACCATTTTTTCATTCTCTTTTTAATCCTTATTTATTTGATTAAAAATGTAAATTTAATATAATTTATTAAAAAAAATAACTACTCACACGGTCAATTTAATATCTTTGACGTTTTGGTCAATAATTCTACTTCGTACCTCATGTTAGCATCAACGAAATGTTGAAACTTAGTAGAACAATTATAATTACAAATAAAAATAATAATAATATAAAGTAGATTCCATTGCACACTTAGATTATATGGTCGTCACAACTTGCCCTAAGTTGTTCTGAGATAATGTGGGGTGGGACATTTTAAAAAGAGTAAAACTTGCTTACTGCCTGATTTACAAGTGTTAGAAAAATAAAATCCAACCGACCTTTCCTTTACCAACCTCTGCCCGCACGTGGTCTAATTTTGTTGTTAGTGTAAGTGTTTTGAACAAATTGATTATTGAATCCAAAATTGAAGAATAATACTCACACTACCCAACCCAGATGAATCTAACAGTGAAATTTCTAAAACTCACTTGAAAATGTATGCTTATATAACACACAATCAGCCCCCGACAAATTTCAAATAATCCCAATTGAAATTTCATGGAGGGCAGAAAAATGAGGAGAGGGAAGATAGGAGAAGTTGTTAATTTGATGGAATAAGGAAATGAAAGTTAGAAAAATCAAGTAAACGGCTTGAACAGAATTTTTATTATTTAAAAATGGTTTAAATATTTAGCCAATCAAACCATGAGAGGTGGTTGGACTGCAAAGATACTGGTAGTCGAGGCTGCAAAAGTTTTAATCTTTTAAAAATGAGTAAAACTTTCTTGCAGCCTGGGCACAAGTATCTTTTGCGCATTATTTGATTGGCTAAATATTTAAACCATTTTAAATAATAAAAAAATCTTCCACGCCGTTTACTTTCCATTCATTTAACAACTCCTCCCACTTTATCTCTCTTCAATTAACAATTCTTCCTACTTTCTCTTTCTCTCTCTCTCCATTTCTCCGCCCTCCAAACTTAGGCCATGAAATTTCAATTGAGGTTATTTGAAATTTGCAAGTGTGTGTTATTTAGGCATAAATTTCAAGTGGATTTTTAGAGGAAGTGAAGGAAAGAGTGGAAAATTTCACGGTTTGATTCATCTGGGCCGGTCATGGTAGTGCGATTAGTATTAGTATTCATGGTAGTGCGATTAGTATTCTTCAATTTCGAGTTCAATAATCAATTTCTTCAAAACACTTACCCTAACAACGAAATTAGACCACATGGGAAGAGAGGTTGGTAAAGGAAAAGGTAGGTTGAATTTTATTTTTCTAAGAAAAATCTCAAAAAAAAGATACTTATTGTAGAGAAAGGAAGAGCGAGTGAGAGATGAAATTGAAAACTAAGTGCATATGGAAGTGGAGGAAAGAGAGAGAAAATATGAGAAATTGTTTATTGGATGAAGAAGGAAAGGGAAAGTTAATAAAAAAATAAATTTAAGTTAACAACGTGAAGAGTTTTTTTATTTAAAAAATAATATAAAAATTTAATCCATCATTAGATAAAGTTTATTAGATACTTTTTAAAGTTTAAACATTCTAGGGACTTATTAAACTTTAATTTAAGTTTTTTCTTTTAAATTGGCAATGGTTATTTATATTTTATAGAAATCAAAGGACGTATTGAACAAAATAAAAGGGCAGATATGATAATTAAACGATCTCTTTGTTTCCCATGGGTTTTGTAATCCAAGCGTCAAACAAAAAAATTTATATATATGCAGTTGCGTTCCAGTTCATAACAATATATGCAATTGCATTCCAGTTCATAACAAAAAAAAAAAAAGAAGAAACAAAACCAAAAGGGAGAAAAAAATGTCTAGTAGTTCCAATCCCCAAGTGAGTTTGAAGCTTTTTATAGACAAAACTCAGCGCAAGATTCTATTCGGCGAAGCCGACAAGAACTTCATCGACTTCCTCTTCTCCATCCTCGCTCTTCCGATGGGCACAATCGTCGACCTCGTGACCACTGAAGCCATGGCTGGCCCCCTTGGAAATCTTTACCACAGCGTCCAAAACTTGAGTTCCAACTATTTCCAAGAAAGCGATTGCAAAAACACATTGCTAAAACCTGGGCTTCATATCTCGCAATCTCGAATATCCCTTTTCCCAATTGAATCATCACTTCCCAAGGGATATTATAGTGGTAGTTGTTCTGCATGTCCTGTTATTTGTTGGAGTGCGACCAAAGTCCCACATCGGTTAAAATTAGGGGAAGATCATGGTATATAAGAAGGGATAATATTCTCCATTGATATGAGGCCTTTTGGGTGACCAAAAACAAAGCCATGCGGGTTTCGGCCCAAAGTGGACAATATCATATCATTGTGGAGGTCCGGTTTTCCTTAACAATTTTGTTCATCCACTGTTCTCTGACGTGTTCCTTCACGAGATTGGCTTAGAAAATGTTTCAGATAAAGAGGTTGCTTCACAGTACGAAATTCTTGGCAAAAAGTCAGCGGAGGAGAAAATAAAGAAAGAGGAAGGCAATCCCGCACTTAAAGTTTTTCTTTAATATCGAGAAATGTTGGCTACAAGTATTTTTGCAAGTCTCTTGTCACAATTTGATTGGTCAAGGTTTATAAATCTTTTTAAATAAAACAAAAATCAACTTTTAACTTTGTTGAAGGATTTTTTTTTTTTTTTTTTTGGTATGTTTATAGTTAAAGCATAAAAGCTAGATGTTCATGCTTCTATTTTTAGTCTTCTTTTCTTTAATCCCAAATTGATTAACTTAAATAAAAGATTATAGTGGTTATTAGCAAACCCAAAAAAAACTACAGTCGTTATTAGCAAATCTAAATATAACATAATATAACCATCTAAAATTATATAATCAGCTAAGCTAACATAATATAACCGTCTAAAATTATATAATCATGTACAACATTCGAGTACCGATTAGATAAAAACAAAAAATAGAAAGCTCATCTTCCTCTCAAAATTTTCATTTCCTGTTTTTTAAAAAAACTCATTTTCTATTTCTATTATTTTTTAAATCTAATCGGTAGCATATTTTGCCGTTTCTATTTTTTTCTTCTTCTTTTTTTTTCTTCCCAAGTTGAATCTAAGGAGAATGAATACAAAAAAAATAGAAATTTGACTATCTACATCTTTAACCATACACATAGGAGAAAGAAAGAAAAAAAACTTCAACAAATGGGGTGAAAACTTAAAAGTTGATTTTTTTTATTTAACCTAGTATGAACTGAGTTTTTACTCCTCAAAGCGAGCATTGGCTCAACTGGCGTGGCGAACATGGCTCAGCTGACGTATCTAACGTCTTTGGAGGTCTGTGGTTCGAATTCCTCCACCCCAATGTACTAAAAAAAATTAAATTTTACTCAAATTAAAAATATAAGTGAATAGTTGAATTATTTATAAATCAAACTATGATTGAAATGTAAACTTAACTCATGGTGCATGGGTAAGAAATCTTTCTAACTATGATTCAAATTTGAAATGTAAACTCTAATACTCAACTCGGTGTCAATTTACACTTATTTAATTTAAACCAATTCAAGCATCGGAAAAAATCTCTATATTATTTCTGAGAATAAGAAACGACTTTGTTTTTTTTAAGAGATTGGTTGAAAGTTCAAATGTGGTTAAATTACAAGTTTAGTTTTCAAGCAATTTTTGTATCTTTTAAGAGATTTGTTGAAAGTTTAAATGTGGTTAAATTACAAATTTAGTTCCTGAGCAATTTTTGTATCTTGTCTTTTAATATCTCCGAACTTTTAATTTTTTATATTGGTTCTTGAAATTTAAAAAAGTGTCTTGAAATTCGCAAAATTGAAAATACATTATAATTGTAATTTGAAAATTTGCAAAATTTGTAAAATTGCAATTACAATTTATATTTGAATTTTGAATTTTTTTTCCTTTATTTCTCTACTTTGGGCTAACTACTCTGGATAATCTTGGGGGAACGAGGGCCACAAAAATAAAGAAAGTGAAGTAGAGAAAAGGGGGAGAGATGTGTGATTTCAAATTTTATATATATTTTTCTTTCCATTACCGGGGAGAGGAGATAAGCATGGGAGAGAATCCGGAAGTGGAAAGAAAAATATATATAAAATTTCTAATATTCTATTTATCGTCAATTCTTCGTCATCTATCATCTAATCCAAAATCTCTAATATTCTATTTATCTAATAACAAAATCCTCTTCCATCACGTACCTTCTAAAACATTTATTAAAGATAAGAGTGTACAAAAACGGAATTTCCAAATACTCCAAGAAACCTCCAAGAAGTGAGGGTATTTCTCTTGATTTCTCTGAGAGTTTCTCCATCGATTGGGTGGCTCTTCTCGCCTTGCTGCTGTTCTTTTGAAGCTTGGTTGGCTTCATTTCTGATCTCCTTCTTCTCTTCTCTGCCTTCTTGCACTTTGCCTCACCTTTCCCACCTTTGTTTTACCCTGCGTTTGCCTGTTGCCTTGAGCTTTCTGACCTTCAAATTTCTGCTTCTATTCCTCTCTGCTTCTGTGAAGGACTTTTAGTTTCTTCATCTCTTTTGATCTTTCTTGATCTTTCAAGATTTCCTTGCTTTGACCTATATGGAAGAAGAAGATTTAGCAGCAGTCTTAAACAACTTGTCTCTATCAAATGAAGAAGAACAAACTATTATCTCCCTTAAACCCCCTTCTTTAAACCCCAATATTGACAATTTGAGCCTACACTTATTAGGCAAACTCTTATGCCCAAGATTCATAACAAGTGATACAATTCAAACATCTTTTCGCAAGATTTGGAACCAGCCCCATCTCCTTGCTCATAACCTATCCAAGAACTTATTTGTCATAATTTTTGCTAACATTGTGGATCTCAACCGTATCTTTCTTTCAGGACCTTGGATCTTTGATAAGAGTCTACTTATTTTATCTAAACCGGATCCCATGATTAAACCCTCAGATATGGTGTTCTCAACAGTGCCCATGTGGGTTCACCTATTTGATTTACCTATTGCTTGCAGAACCAGAGAAATGGCTACTGAGTTAGGAAATGCGATTGGATCTTTCATTGATGTTGAGGATGATGCTATGGGCAGATGTTGGGGCACAAGTCTAAGGATACGAATAGCTATCAATATTAACAAGCCTCTCAGAAGGGGTATTAAGCTATCTTTAGACGATCATCAACCGAAAAGCTGGATTATTATCCGCTATGAACGACTTCCAGATTTTTGTTATTTTTGTGGGTTAATTGGACATTTGGTTAAGGACTGTGGAGCTGCTTTATGAACCCTACCCTAAAACATCCTAAACATTACCTCTTTGGTCCAAATCTGCGCTTCCAACCAACCATATCCAACATTTCTTCTAAAAATGGGGGAGTCTTTCGCCCTGTTTCACCTAAGAACAAGAAGCCACCTTCCTCAACTTTTACCAATCTATCACCTCACCTTAGCTTACCTAACTCTCCTTCCAACTCTTTTATTGTTAAAGATCCCCCCTTTCTTCCTGATGGTTCTAACCAAGATAGACTTAATCCCTCTCAAGAAACTATGATCCCTATAACCCCATTAGAAGCTATCCCCATTATACCTTCTCATCTAAGCACCCAACCCTTAATTCCCTCTTGCCCTCCACATTTTTCTTTTACCAGTCAACCATCTCCTATGAGTAACAAAAGAAAAGGGAAAAAAAAGATGTCTGCAGATCCTATATTAGACATCAATAGTCCATATATAGAGAATAAGAGGAAGAGTTTACAAGATCCTATAGTTACAAATTCAAAAAAATCAAAGAGTATGGCAAATATCTCATCACCTAGCAAGTCAAGCAATTCGAGCATCATTGATTTCACTTTGGCAGAGGTTGTACCACAACCTCGGCCTTTGCCATGAAAATCTTTTGTTGGAATGTCCAAGGAATGAGTAATCCTAGGACATTCCGTGCTGTCAAAGATATACTCAAGCTTCGTCAACCCCACATTGTTTTCCTCTCAGAAACCAGATGTGATTCCTATTCTATGAACAAACTCAAGATGGCTGGTGGGTTTTCTGATTTTTTTGCTGTTTCTAATGAAGGCTCAGGTGGTGGGCTCTGCTTACTTTGGAAAGATGATGTCACAGTCACTATACGGTCCACTTCTAAATTTCATATTGATTCTTCTATTTTATGGAAATCTAAATCTTGGCGTTTTACAGGTTTCTATGGTCAGCCTGAAGCCCATAAGCGCTCTTCATCTTGGGACCTTTTAAAAAGGATTCATAATGAGGATGATTCAGCTTGGTTAATTGGAGGAGACCTAAACGAGATTTTATCTAACTCAGAAAAAAAAGGGAGGTGTTCCTCGTGACCCTAATCTTATTTCCTCCTTTAGGGTTGCTTTAGATGTTTGTAGGGTTAAGGATTTGGGGTTTAAAGGGAAAAAGTTCACTTGGTCTAACCGGTGGAAAACTCGCTCTCCTACTTTTATTAGACTTGATCGTTTCTTGGCTAATAATGCTTTTGAAGACATTTTCCAATCCATAACTAATCACCATTTAGGTTGGTCTGAATCTGATCACAGACCCATTGAACTATCGCTCTATAATACTCCTATTCTTTTCTCTAATCCTAGACGCTACCGCCCCTTCAAATTTGAGGAACATTGGACCCTTCATGATCAATGTCGAACTATTATAACTAATGCCACTCAAAATCACCATAATTCTTTCTACAAAAAGGACCTTTATTCTTTTTTACAAGAAGTTTCTAAGGATTTGAATTCTTGGGGTTATCCCCTCTCGAACACTCTTAAATCTAAGATTTCTTCTTGTAAAGATGCCCTCCAATCAGCCTACTGTTCTACTCCCCATCCCGACTTTAATAAAATTCTTCTTATTGAAGATAATCTTGATCAACTTCTTTGCGAAGAAGAGATCTATTGGAAACAAAGATCTCGTGAAGATTGGTTAAAATGGGGAGACCGAAACACCAAATGGTTCCATAAAAAGGCCACTATAAGGCATAAGAAAAATAAAATTGAAGGAATTTTTGACTCCTCAAATGTTTGGCATTCGGATCCTAATGATATTGATTCTGCCTTTATCAATCACTTTCATAATACCTTTTCTTCTTCTAGACCAAGCTTAATGGACATGAATAAAGTTCTTGACAAAATTCAACCTCTAGTTACTAATGATATGAATGTTGGTCTTGATGCTCCCTTTACTAGTGAAGAAATTGTCAATGCGCTGAAGCAAATGTTCCCAACAAAAGCCCCTGGCCCAGATGGTTTCCCTGCTATCTTTTATCAAAAGTATAGGTCTATTATTGGACCTATTACTATTGATCAATGTCTTGTCATTCTCAATTCTTCTGCCCCTATCAATTCTCTAAACCATACTAATATTGCTTTAATTCCCAAAATAAAGAACCCCTCATTGGTTTCGGATTTTAGACCTATTAGTCTATGCAATGTTAGCTATAAACTCATTTCTAAAACTCTGGCGAATAGGTTGAAACCTCTTCTCAATTCTCTAATCTCTCCCTTCCAATCGGCCTTTATCCCTTCTAGATCTATCTCTGACAATATTATCCTTGCCCATGAATGTATCTCCCACATTAAAAAAAATACTTCTACTACTAAGGGTTCTGCAGCGCTTAAGTTAGATATGTCTAAAGCTTTTGATAGGGTTGAATGGACTTTCCTTGAAAATTTAATGCATAAAATTGGGTTTAGTAGTAAATGGATCACCTTAATCATGAATTGTATTACTTCTGTTTCTTTTTCTATAATTATTAATGGTCAAGCTAAGGGGCACATCAACCCTACTCGGGGTCTTAGACAAGGTGACCCTCTATCTCCTTATCTCTATCTCCTTTGCTCTGAAGGTCTTTCCCAATCACTTCATCATGCTCAATCTATTAATCTTTTGTCAGGTATAAATATTGCTAGAACTGCCCCCCCCCATCTCTCACCTTCTTTTTGCTGATGATAGTTTAATCTTTTTTAAAGCTACTTCTTCTAATTGCATCATGTTAAAATCTATTTTAAGAAACTATGAGAAAGCTTCAGGTCAGTCCATTAACTTTGAAAAATCAGCTCTGCTAGTTTCCCCTAAACTTGATTCTTCTTTTCAGGTCCAATTCCAACAAATCCTTGGGGTGAAGCTGGTCAAAGATTTAGGCAAATATCTTGGAGTTCCTTCTTGCTTTTCATCTAAAAAGGGAACTGATTTGAGCTATGTGACAGAAAAGATTTGGAATTCAGTCTCTGGATGGAAAGCAAATTTTTTCTCTATGGGAGGCAAGGAAGTTCTAATCAAAAGCATAGCTCAAGCTATCCCAACATATGTGATGAGCTGCTTTAAACTTCCTAAAAGAATTTGTGTTGATATCACCAAAGCAATATCTCGGTTTTGGTGGGGTTCAAGCAACAAATCAAAGAAGATACATTGGTGTAAATGGGACTATCTTTGCAAACCAAATCTCCTGGGGGGTCTCAACTTCAAAAATATTGAGAATTTTAACCAATCCCTTTTGGCCAAACAGGCTTGGAAACTTCTAACCAATCCTACTAGTCTTACTGGCCGTGTCCTAAAAGCTAAGTACCATCCTAATTCTGATTTCCTCAATGCCTCTCTTGGAAATTCTCCTTCATTTTTCTGGAAAAGTGTTCTTTGGGGTAGGGATCTTTTCACTAAAGGCATTCGTTATAAAGTTGGTAATGGAAGGGATATTTTTGCTTTTAAGGACAAGTGGATTCCTAAGGAATCCCTATTTACTCCCTTTAATCAGTATAATAGTCCTACCAATACTACTGTGGATATGCTAATTCTAAATAACAGAAGATGGAATATCCCCCTCTTATCCATTCTCTTTTCAGAAGCAGATATTCCCATTATACAATCTATTCCCTTAAGTAAAATAGTTGGGAAGGACAGATGGATGTGGCATTATTCAAGAGATGAAACTTATAATGTGAAGAGTGGTTATAAGCTTGCTCTTACTCAGAAATACCCAGCTGGTCCATCTAATGACCAACAATCAACTAAACAATGGAAAATTTTGTGGAGTCTAAAGATTCATAATAAGATAAAACATTTTATGTGGAAAGCACTAAAAGGTTATCTTCCTACTCATGCCATTTTAAGAGGTAAAGGAATTGAGTGTTGTACCTTGTGCCCTCTCTGTTCAGCAGCTGAAGAGTCAATCTCGCATGCCCTCATGTTCTGTCCAAGGGCCAAAGCAGTATGGAAACATCTCCTCCCATCTTTCTTCAGCAAAGTTTTTTCCAATAATCATTTTATTGATCTTTGGAATCTCTGGATCTGTCATAACAACAAACAAGAGTTAGTGTTTAGCCTGTGTGATTTGCTGGGCTCTCTGGAATGACAGAAACTCCATCATCCATGGAAAGCAAATTTTGGATGTGGAAGCAAAAATTATATGGATTTCAGATTACCTTATTGAGTCTCATAAAGGAATTTCAGACCAGAATCCTTTGACTATTCAGCAGCTGAAATCTCCAGTTGCTTCCGGCTGGTCGGCTCCTCCTGAGGGCTTCCTCAAAATGAATGTTGATGCTTCATGGTCTTCTACCTTAGTACCAGCAGGAATTGGTGTTGTTATCAGAGATTCAGAAGGTTTAATCAAACATGCATATGCTTTGAAAGAGTATTTTTTTCAAAATTCTTACCATGCGGAGCTAGAAGCCTTTCGTACTGGGATTTCCTTCGCCTGTTCTTTGGGAATCAACCGGATTGTTATCGAGTCGGATTGCGCTTCAGCAGTACATGCTCTCAACTCCGAAGCTTTGCTCCTCAACGAATCAGCTGTATGGGTGGATGATTGCCGGCGTCTCCTTCGCCATCGCCCTTCTTTTTCGATTGCTCTCATCCAACGCTTCAACAATCGCCTGGCGGATGCCCTAGCGAAGCTGTCTTCTCCAACATCCGTAAAATGGGATAATAATTTCCCTTCGTGGTTATTAACGATGGCGTGTAATGACTTCCAAGCCCCTGTGGCTTCTGCTTAATTTCGTTGGTGCTTTGGTTCAAAAAAAAAAAAAAAAAAAAAAATCCTCTTCCATCTTCACTGATTTTATTCTCAAAATTCTAAAAATAGGTTAAATTTTGTCGTTGGAATTTGAGGTTCTGTTTAGGTTAGATTTTGTCGTGAGAATTTGAAGTTCTGTTTTTTTTCGTGGAAATTTAAATTTAAAAATGGGTTGCAAAATTGTGCTCAATATGTGCCAATTTCGCCAATATCTTTCTAGGGAAGAATCTGCAGATTTTTTGAGGAACAAGAAATAACTTGAAATTTGAAGTTGATATATTGGGCAAAATTCTTCATTCTCATTCCGAGTTACACCATTTAATACGCAATATTTGAAGTTTTTTTTTGTTGCAATTACATGATATTTGAAGTTTTTTTTGTTCCAAAAACTATTTATTTGATTTTATTTTTGTAAATACAGGCCGTTTTTGTGAGTTTTTGCAAATACAAAGTATTTTTGTACCGTGTAATTGCAGTTTGTAAAGTGCAGTTACGGTATAATTGTACTTTGCAAATTACAAATACACTGTAATTTTACTTTGCAATGTATTGTGTAATTGCACTTTGCAAATTATAAATACATTGTAATTTCACTTTGCAATGTATTGTGTAATTGCACTTTGCAAATTTACAATGGCCCTATATTGCACTTTGCAAATTTACAATGACACTATAATTGCAATTTGCAAAATTACAATGACATTGTAATTGTCGTTTGCAATATTGCAATCTACCGACGGGTACAGTACCAAACACTGTAAACACTGTATTTTCTTCTTATAATCAGAATTTTTTTATTGTTCAATTTAATAATGGAGTAAAAGACTAAGAGCATATTTTTTTTTCTCTAATTTTGATTTTTTTCCGTGTCTTCTAAATATTGTTGAGAATAATACACTCTAATTGCAAAATGGAAAATACAATTTCCAAAACATTATTTTTGCACGTGATTTGCAAATACTCTCATCTTTTGATTTATGTAATTTTCAAATTATCTATCAATTTGCAATTACATTGTTTGGATTTTTGTATGTATTTATCTTACTGTGAAGAGAGACTATGTTTATTTTTCTTATGTTTGATTTATGTAATTTTCAAATTATCTGTCAATTTGCAATTACATTGTTTGGATTTTTGTATGTATTTATCCAACTGTGAGACGATTTTTTTTTTCTTTCTGGTAAGGTTTATTTGTGGTTTTGTAATTCTATCATCGGTACTGTGATTTGCAATTTGCAATTCTATGTTTTTTTTTTTAATTTGTTATCATAGTTATGATTTTTTTTTCTTGTCATTCTATCATCGTTTGCAATTCTATGTTTATTTTTAATTTTGGATCATATGAACAATAGCAGTGAAAACATGAGTGATATATTTTTTTTTCTGTGTGGAAGATTACCGTTAAAATGATAGAGAGGGAAGAGAGAAAATAGATCGTAGGAGAGTTAGTTTTTTTGAATTATTAAATTTTATAAATTGGAGAGGAAATTGAGATCTTAGGAGTGTAAATAAGGAATGAAAAAAAAAATAGAGAGTAGAGATTAAATTGAAAATGACATATATCACACATTAAAAAAAAAGACGTCGTCCATTTTGATAATAAAAAATAAAAGGGTCATCGTGCAGGTTGGGTCACACCGGGAGAATTTCTAGTACATGGAGTTTTTCCATACCACTGCCTTCAAATGGATGAAACGTGGCAAAATGGTTTAAAAAAAATTATATATTTAATAGAGTGGGTCCCAGTGTTATAGAAAAACTTCATACCACCGATGTACTAGAAATTCTCCCGGGTCACACCTATTTGCAGCTCAGCCACGTGTCAAAATTTGATGGGCCAAGTTTTATATTTGTTTTTAAATAAAAAAAAAATGGAAAATCATGTAAATGGCGTTTTTTGGTGTCCTTTTTTTAATTTTTTTCTCTCCTAACATTTTTCTTCCCACTTTGTCCTCATAACAACTATTCTTTAAAAAAATCTATTTTTTTCTTCCCTCATTTTATTTTCTATCCTAAAAAAATTAAAAAAAAATGTTAGATTTTAGGGAAATTGTAGTAAATGACAATTTAAGACTTATTGTTTGCAAATATAGCATGTTTTTAAAAATTTTGCGGATATAGCAATTTCTATCGTTGATATCTTATGACTGATAGAAGTCTATCGCTGATCACCTCAGCTTTTTATAGATTTTTGTCAGTGATAATAGTCTATCAGAGATAATAGTCTATCACTGATAGAAGTCTATCAGTGATATAATAAAGTCTATCCGTGATAGAAACGGATTTTTTTGCCATATTTGCAAAACATTTTAAAGTTTGCTAAATTTGCAATTAGTTTGGGCGCTATTTGTGCAACCAACCGTAGATTTTATTTCTCCCTCTCCTAAAAAATGCTAGATTTTATTTTTCCCTCCCCTCATTTTATTCTCTATATTCTAACGATTTAAAAATAATAATAAAAAAATAAAATAATAGTTTTTACAACTCCTCTCGCAAGATTTGTCTGTAACATCGCCATTGGCGTAGATCTTCTTTCTGTTCTGCTTCTCGCTAGCAACGTCAATGAAAATAAAGTTTACAGATGCAGGGGCGGACACAGTAACGTTTGGGGGGCCAAAAAAAAAACTATCACCAAAAGGTCAAAAGATTAGAATTCACATACACCCCACGTTGTGTTGACCTTAAACAAAGTGTATCAAATTAGATTTAATAACTAAGTTTGAATAATCTTAATATCATCATATAATTTAGATCATTTGGATGTCTTATTAATTAGAAGGAAAAAATATTAAATTATGAATTTAGTCCATAAATTTTTAAGTTTTAGTCTATTAGATTCTTAAACTTTCAATCTAGTATCTAATAAATTGCTAAATTTTAAACATGTTCAACAACTCTCTAAAGTTTCAATTTTGTGTCTAATTAATCTTTGAATTTTAAAAAATGTTGAATAAAACAAACATCTATTAGACTTAAAATTGAAAATTCGATACATATTAAATATAAAATTGAATGTTGAAAGATATATTGGATGATTTTTAAGGTTCATGGATCTATTAGACACAAAATTAAAAGTTGAAAAATATAATATATACTTTGCGAAAATCAATATTTCTATTTAATAAAAGACACAATGTGAATATGTTTCTAAAATTTACAAAGAGTGTAAATAGAGACTAAATTATTTTTGAAAAACTGATTTTTAGATTTTTTACACAGGTATTAAATTAATGTAGGGTGTGGAGATTGAACTCCTGAGAAGGACACAACTTGATGTCAATTACGTTATGTTCAATTTGACACTAATTTTAAGATTTGTGGTAAATATGAAAACTAAATTTAAACATTTAAAAATATAATAAAAAAATATTTCTTAAAGTATAGATAAAATGACATTTCAAATTTTTTGAAAATATAAATATATAAAGAAAATAAAATAATAATTAAATTTTTGTGTTTCATAATAATTAAGTTTCTTATATAATTAAATATTAAAACTAATGTCCCTCTGTCATTTATATACCATCAAAATGATTAATAAAACTGTTTTCCTTTGAAAAAAAAAAAATATATATATATATATATATTAAAACTAATTTACTAACATTTTTTTAATGAAAATAACGTACTTACATAAAATATTGGTATCCAATTCTATTAATATTTGAAATTGGCTGTTTTTTAATAATATTGTATTTTACAAATTTTTTATAAAAATATTGTAAGTTTGAAACTATTTTTATAAATAATGTTGTTTTAAAGGGTGGTATTCACACTCAAATGAGTGTCCATGAAATTATGATTTAGGATATGAGGTTCTTTGATTTCAGTACAATGTATCCATATTTTGGATAATTTTTGTTGGAAAATCATTATTTGGGAGATGAATTTTTTAGATGGTATTTGATTTCATTTGGAAGATGAGAAATCGTAATTTGGGAGCTGAAAAGAGAAGATTATAGCCAAGGTGATTGATAAAATGTCTAAACATGACTTAACGTCAAAAAATTAACGGTGGAGCTTTGGGTTATGGGTAACATTTTCAATGGGTGGTCGAAGCGTTTTGTATTATTGCTCTTCATCGAAACTTTGGCGTCCACATAAACTTCCAGGCTTTTATTTAAATATTTTTTTTTCTAATGTATTGGTCTTGGTTTTTCAAAACAAATACAATTCACACAATTGTATAATTGCAAGTACGGTATAATTTCAATTTGTGAAATTGTAAATAACTTGGAAGTGCACTTTGCAAAATTATAAATATAGTGTAATTTCATTTTCACCCCTGCTTTATTTTCTTCTGTCTAATTGTAATATACAATATGTTATGTTTTTTTTCCCATTTCTTTTTGTCACTGTTTACCATAGTATGTTATGATTTGTTAATTCTTCTAATGTATTTCCCATGGATTTGTTAATTGTAAATACACTTTAATAAAAATTTATAAATAACAATATATTATGTTTTGTTTAGCCGGATGTATTTACCGCGTATTTGTTAATTACAAATACACTTTAATTAAATTTTGAAAATAACAATATGTTATGTTTTGTTTAGCCTTATGATGTATTTACTGTGTATTTTGTTAATTGCAGATACACTTTAATTAAAATTTGCAAAATTATTTAAATATTTTTTTGTTGCATGATATCGTGTATTTGTCCAAATACATTGTAATTACAATTTGCAAAATTATAAATACATTTGTAATTACAATTCATAAAATTGCAAGTACGGTGTGTAATTCTAATTTTGCAAATTGCAAATACACTGTAATTGCAATTTGCAAACTTAGAATGCATCTCTTTGTTTTTTCGAGATGTATTACAAAGACTAGCGTATTTTTCTCATTTTTTTTACTATCGTGTAATTACAAATTGAAAAATTGCAAATAGAGTGTAATTGAAAACTTTGTTTTTGCATAGTTAGGTGAAGTTTGTCTCAATTACAGATTATATTATATTTACAATTTTGTATCAATGATCATTGAAAATGGGAGGAGAATTATCAAGAATAACTTCTTCCCAAACGTTTTATCAAGAATAACCTCGTTTTTTGACACTATCAATTATAGCATTTCTCAGGGAACCACCGAGATTTTCCTTTAAAAAAAATTGATTAAAAAAAGAATCTCAGATCCTGGTGTGATTCTGGGCCAAGATTTGCATCAAGATTTTCATTTAAAAAAAATCGATTAAAAAAAACTTTCACCTGGTGTGATCCTGGCCAAATTTTTTTTTTGCCAAGGATGGATTATAACTCAGATTTTTTTTTTTAATTGACCAAAAATTATAGTGGAGAATTTGAAGTAAAAAAAATCGTATAGATCTTGTTGCAATCTTGAAATTTTTTCTTTCTCTATATGTTTTGAAATTTTCTTAATAAACAAGTAGGTTAAAACGTCATAATAGGATAATTTGTAAATGCATAAAATGAACGTGTTTATAAAAACAATGTGTTTATAAAAAAAAGAATGTTAAATTAATTTATCTTTTAAAACTGTCGGTGTTTACTTCAAAGTTTATCTAAAATTCATATCCCGATCTTCTTTAAACATTCTCATTGTTGTGTTTGAAGAATATTTTATAATGAAAAACATATGAAATATTACTTATTGATGGTACTTCGAAAGATACCCCAAATATTTTCGACATTATTTAAGAAACATTTTTTTTTGTTTTGTTTTTTAGAAGAAAAACTTCAGATCGACAAAAAAAAAAAAAAAAAATCTTGGGTGCTCGATCTGACCAGGATTGCTGCTAAAATTGATAGTGCCAAAAAAATAGTGCCAAAAAAAACGATATTAGTGTTGATAAATTGTTTGGTAAGGAGGTTATTTTTTATAATAACCGGAGAATTTTGTATAAGTTCTGATATGATGTATCGACTAGTGACAAGAGGTCCTGGGCTCAATCCCCCACCACACGTGTGGTAAAAATAACATGTATCTACTAGTGACAAGAGGTCTTAGGTTCAATCTCCCACCCCTACATTGCCACAGTGATTCAGGTTATCATACATCAATGAAATTGATCTTAAACATCACAACAAAAGAGATACATTTTGTTAATTAATATTCAAAATTAACACAGACAAAATAGACACTGTCATGTGCCAGACTTCCTCTTCTTCCCTCTTAACATAACTTGTGGAGTAGTCTTTCTTCTTTCCTCTCGAACTAATTTCTGGAGTTGTTAGAATAATCCTTCCAAGGAAGACTTCTGTAAGAACAGTCTTGGACTGCAGAGAGGCCTTTAGCAGTTCCACACCCTACAAAACCAAAAATACATCAATATTCAACAAAACTTTTCTAACTTAGAAAATTATTATTGGAGGAGGCCGCCACAACACACAGTGTACATTGGATATATGAGAAAAATTACAAAATATATTTCAAATCTGGAGATCACAATATTGTGTCAGCTCCCACTCAACGCCGGATGGATATAGAGGCTATTAGGACTGACTTTTTAATTATTTTTAAGCATTTGAAAAATCATTCAAACTCGAGTATAGTTTATTGTGGAAGTAAATTATAATATATATTACCTTGTTGACGTCCAAACTTATGATTCTCTCCTCTAAAGAATTTAAACCCTTGATATTGAAGTTGTTCAAAAGAGTAATGCTAGAGATTGTGGACATGGGATTGACAGTCAAATCATCCATCACCATGTAAGTCACCACTCCCTTCTATCAGTAGTTTCAATCTCACATCATTTTGCGCCATGTTTGATTATTGCAAACTAGCGAAATAATTGTGGAGATCAGGCCTACCTTTTTTCATATTCTATATATAAAGTTTTTCATTAATGCTTTGAAAACTAGCAAAGGGAAGTTGGAAGGTGGTCAAAAGTGTTTACGCAAAGAATTTTGGTATGTCCGGCGTCCGGCCGTAAGGAACTCCAATGAAAAATACATATCAAATTCAGGGATTAAATAGAAAATTGACAAATTGATTTGGAGCTCCCCAATTAACCATTGCCTAAGTAGTTTTGCAATTTCTCCCTTCATCCAACAAATGGAAAATTGTCGGCCACAAGCCCATAGGTGACCTCCTCCAATAATTTCTCCCTCAAGTTTGAAGTTTTAAAAATTAAGAAATAGGCGTGCAAATGGGTTTTTTTTTTTAGGTTAGGAACCCTTCTCCTATTTCCTCTATATTTCATTCTCTATTTGGCTCGCCTCAAACAAGAAAAAGAAAAAAAATGAGAGGCTTATTGATTCAAAGTCAATGCGAAATGGTCACTAAATTAAATAGCATGGCTCTTTCTTTTTCGGGTCTCCTTTCGAAAGAGAAGATGGGGTGGGGCGAATTTGTTTGCCCCCACTTGGCGAATTGCATCTGTGTGCAACGACATTATTTGTACTGATCCAATACAATAATAAGTTAAAGGAAAATTGTGTACCGTAACCTACTTAAAAATAGTATTTTAAAAAAATGTTCAAATATAATATCATATTTACCAACAGATTTTCACCAAATTGGAAGACTATTATGTCATTTTTAATTTTTTCTCCCCTATTAATTAATTACATTTTTCATTTATTTTGAATTATTTATAAATCTTATAATCCCATAATTTTTGCACCTCATTTCTCCTATCAATTAATTACGAGCATTTATCTCACCATTTTAGTTAATTTGTCATCATCTCTCCAACTAAAATCTCAGTTTATCTCTCCTATCAATTAATAATAAAAAATATTATGTCATATTTAACTTTTGTTTTTTTATATTTGATTATTTGCACATGTTCATTTGTTATGAAGTCTATCACTTATATTCCTTAACAATAGAATTAAAAATGTGGTTTTGGGTTTGAAATTGTTTTCTATCCATGATTGTTTGCATGTTATAAAAAACACTATGTCAATGATATTTAACTTTTATTTTAATGTGGGGTGGAGAATCAAACCTAGAACCTCTTAGTCTCTCGTTCTTACATCATACTAGTTGAGCTATGCTCTTCTTGAACAAACAAAAAAAATGCATTAGTAATATTTGGATTTGTTATCTATGAATAATTATTTGCATGCTCTTTTACTATTAGGTCTATATAATTAATAACCATATCATTATAATAAATAAATAAAATGTATATCAAATTTGTGGTATTTCACTTGGTTTTCTATATATCAACTGATGGACATACTAATAGACTCTATCGCCACAATAGACAAAAAAAAAAAAAAAAAAAAAAAAAATGTTAGCAACAAACATAAAAATGACCGATTTGTATAAAAATAGTATGTCTGTGATAGATGTCCATGGCTGATAGACTATAAAAATAGTATTTGAGTGATACAATCAATCAATGATAGAGTCAAATTTTTAAAAAATTGTTATATTTGTGGGACACATTTGTAAATATGACAATCAATTTTGTCACCTATTACAATTATTCTATATTATTATTTTTTATTATCTCATTAATCCAAATGCCTAACCTGCATCTTGTTTCTTTAACGGTAAGAATATGTATCTTGTTATCTCTGCATGGATTTTAGAAGAATTATTCCATGTGACTATCTCATAATATATAATCAATGTAGATTAAAAAATATGCACACCTCTTAATAACTACTAAAACAAGTTGGTGAAATGAGCATAGCTTAAGTGGTACGTAATTGACATGTATTTATTGCTTTGAGATCGAAAGTTTGAATCTCCTATACCTCTAAACATATTGTACTAAAAAAAAATTACCAGAACAAGTTCGAGGTACTTTTACAAATTTTATCATATACATCCAAAATTGTGGCCGCGCGGTACTTTTACAAATTGTGTAGGTTCGAGGTACTTTTACAAATTTTATCATACAAATCCCATACCTCTAAATTGGAACATTAGTTTGTAAAAAAATATCTTTATTAAAATTCAAATTAATTGGTACAAAGTTGGGTTACACAAAGAAATTGAACCTACACAAATATAGAAACTTGTCAACTTCATATATAATCTTCGAGAGTAACTTTGTGAATAACATCAACTCAAAATACCTGAAAATAAGAAAATCAATAACACATTAGAACATAGCATAAAAAAAAAATTATAACTTATAACATAAACTCAAAAGATATAAAATATAACAACACTCATACAAACTAAATTTACTTAACACCTTCAAATACAAGCGAACATGCATATCTCAACTCAAATTTTTATATTTAAGAGTATGCATATCTCAACTGAAATTAATCCACATACAATTTACTTCAACTAAATTTACTTCAACAACACTTAGTTAAACCAACTTTAAACTACCAAATTGACTAAACTTATACTAAAACAACTCACATATAGTTTACTTAAACTAAACTCAACACATATACTTAAACTAAATTAACTTTAAACAACACCAAACAACCCAAATCTACTTCATCTAAACTAAAACAACTAAATTAACTTAAACTATAAACCTAAACTAACCTTAAACTACCAATTTGACTAAACTTAAACTTAAACAACCAAACTGATTAAACTTAAACTAAAACAACCAACATATAGTTTAATTAAACTAAACTCCAACACATATACTTAAACTAAATTAACTTTAAAGAACACCAAACAACTCAAATTAAATCTACTTAATCTAAACTAAAACAACTAAATTAACTTAAACTAAATCTAAACTAACTTTAAACTACCAATTTGACTAAACTTAAACTTAAACAATCAAATTGGCTAAAGTTAAACTAAACTCAACACATATACTTCAACTAAGTTAACTTTAAACAACACCAAACAACCTAAATCTACTTCATCTAAACTAAAACAACTAAATTAACTTAAACTAACTTTAAACTACCAAATTCACATACCACTTCATTAGCAAAACTAAACACACATATACTTCTCCTCCTTTCCATCCATGTATGACTCCATTACCTAAACTTAACTTTAAACAACATCAAACTCAACACACATCTACTCAAAATCATATTGGCTACCATACCTGCAGGATAGCCAAACTCAACACACAAATATACGACGAATGAAGCAATGAAATCAGCAAAAAGTAACATAAATCAACCTATCAATTTCAGCCTAATTCAGAAACCATCAGTTACAAAAGTTAAAACAATTGGCGAGCAGAACAATTTCACCCTAATTCATAAATCATCAGTTGCAAAAAAGTAAAAAGAATTGGCGAGCATAAATGATACCTAGAGGCGAACTGTGGCTGTCTTGCGGGCTAGCGCGAGGTGAACAGTCGAGCTGTTTGAAGAAGCGTGGAGCGGCGAACGGTGGCTGTGTATCATAAATTGAAAGCAAGTTATATACAAAACAAAAATTGAAAAGAAAAAAAATCACATGGCTGTGGCTGTTTCAATGAAAAAAAATTGATACCTAGAGGCGGCGGCGGCAAGCTAGGGCGATGGAGGGAGGCGGCGGGCTAGGGCGATGGAAGGAGGTGATGGGCGATGGAGGGAGGCGGGGGCGGCGACGAGGGGGAGGCGAAACGAACGGTTGTGGCGTGGGAGAGGCGAAGCGAACGGAAGGCGATGGAGAGAGGCGGCGACGGCGACGAGGTAAGGCAGAGCGAACGGTGGTGGAACGACGACGGCGGCGAGCCAGGAGGCGGGCGGCAGCGAGGGAGAGAGAGTAAGTGGGCGGCGGGATTTTGGAGAAGATAACGAAAATGAGGAAGGAGAACGAAAATGTTGGGTTAATAAGGCCTGTCTCGACGATTTTTAAAAACCGTCGAGATAACTCACCTTTTTTTAATTTTTGTTTTAAAATGGATCTGTCTCGACGATGTTCAAACAACCGTCGAGACAGGGTTTAGTTCTCTCGACGGTGTGTAAAAAAACGTCGAGATAGGGTTTTGTTCTCGCTCACTAATTTTTTTAAAAACAAATTTAAAAATAATACTCTCTCGACGATTTTCTAAAACCGTTGAGACAGTGTTTCGTTCTCTCGACGGTTTTATCCAACTGTCGAGAGAGTGTCCCGTTCTCTCGACGAAATATTATTTCGTCGAGAGAACGCAATACTCTCACGACGGTTCATAAAACCGTCGAGACAACATAGTTCTCTCGACGAAAATAGATCCGTCGAGAGAACATCCGTCGAGAGAGCATAAAATTCTTGTAGTGCGCGAATAATTTGTCCTCGATTAGAGTTGGTTTGGTAATACATTTGATTGTGTTATGGTAGAATTGAATAACAAAATCGAATAACAAAGAATAAAAACAGGAAAAAAAATCAACACAGAATTTACGTCGTTGTGTTAGCTACGTCTACGGACATAAGGAATAGAACGGTTGTATTACGAATATGAGAGAATTACAATCATGGCAGAAGCGGCTGAAGTCATTAGAAGATTTATATATGTCACTCTTCTAATGATGTAATACATAACTGGTCAATGTCCAAAACAAAAATCAAATTTTGTCGCGTTGTCCCCAAACCTTACGAGGGCGCTTTGCCAACCCTTTATTGAATCAGTCGTAGTAGGTCATAACAGATTCAAAATATTCCAATAGATTGTTTCGGACAATTTAATGAAAAAATAAACAAAATCAAGGTGGGCTTGCCTTTTTTACATTTTTCTTAAACCGAGATACACCAGCATTGTTTCAATACAAGCCGTTGGTGGAATGCCTTGGTAATAGAAAAGAAACGACGGGGAAATTCGAATGGGCAGATCAAAATTCTTTGAACAGTTACACACTGTTTACATTCTTCATTTTCATTAATGGAGTTACCAAAGCGTCGCCAATGGATAAAGCTTTATATAAACAAAGACAGGATTCTTCTTCTCTGCACCATATCGTTCCATCTCAGATAGTAATAATGGCTCAAAAGGAAGTGAAATTGAAGCTTCTTATAGATTCAAAATCCCAAAGAGTACTTTTCGGTGAAGCCGACAAAAATGTGATCGACTTCCTTTTCAACTTACTTTCCCTCCCACTTGGGACTGTTGTTAGGCTGCTGAAAAAGGAAAAAATGATAGATTCGTTGAAGAATTTGTATGAGAGTGTGGAAGGTTTGAACGAGACGTATATGCAGCCAAATCAGAGCAAAGATACCCTTTTGAACCCCAAAGTTTCATTCAGTGGTTCGGCCTTGCTTTTGCCTAATATTGAATCTTCAACTGCAGTGAGTTTTTATTTATGCCCGAGTAAATGTGGCTATAACGTTGCTAATGAGCCTACAGCGATCTGCCCGAGTTGTAGGCAGACAATGTACCAAGTTTGTACATTTGTGAAACCAGCAAGTACTGCATCTGCAAGTACAAAACAGGCAAAAAATGTGGAAGGTGAAGGAGGGTATGTTAAGAGTGTGGTGACTTATATGGTGATGGATGATTTGACTGTCAAACCCATGTCCACCATTTCAAGCATTACTCTCTTGAACAAGTTTAATATCAAGGAAGTTGGTGCTTTGGAGGAGAAAATCATCACTTTGGATGTCAACAAGGTAATATATATACATCCACAAAAAAAATTCCATGTTGGGGGTTGTTTTTATGGACGTATTCATATAATTAAATTTACCATAATCTATCGGCTCATATTTTCTCATATTTTAAGAGTTGTATGTTCCAATCTTTGTAATGTTAATTCTTCACTAATTAATATTAGTTTTCACACCACTAGTGAATTGAAGTGTTAATATTAACCTATGTTTTTGGGTTTTTGTAGGGTGTGAAATTGCTCAAGGCCTCTCTACATTCCAAGACTGTTCTCACAGATGTCTTCCTGAAGGGGTTTTAGTTCAATATTATCCTTTATATCTAGCTAGTTGTTGAAGCTACCACAACTATTTAAACAATATTTTAGTTATACAGTGATTATACAATCTTTCTTTTATCAAATATATGCAATTTTAATTTGTTTAATTCTTTCTTGAAGTTTCTTGACCTCTGGTGTCCTTTGCTTGAAAGTTTCTAAAATAGAAAACAACGCATAAATTACACAAAATTAAAAATGAAATGATTATTAAACAATATCCTAATTTTAATGATGGTAAGAAAAGTTCTCCAAATATGAATATGAGCCCAATATCTCCCATGCATAGATTCAATTTAATTTTCAAAAACATATATATATATATTTTAAAATCACTGATCAACACAATAAATAATTTGAAATTCTATTTTAGAAATAATCAAAGCAAAATATAAATGTTTCAACAAATACTTTGGGATCCCAATGAAAATATAAAAAATATTAAATAAGTTCTTTTAAAATAAAATTTAAAACCAAAACTATTCGTTATAATCTTTAAAACTGTTGGACTGACTCAAATAAATAATGAAATAAATCAATGAAAGCGGAATCTCGGACTCCAGTGTCCCATGACATCATCAACCGATCTCCTCATCAAGCGCCCGATACTTCCCTAGTATTACCTGGAAAAAAAATTAGAAAAGAAGAAAGAATGAGTATTTTAAATCAAATACTCAACCTCACCTATTGGAGTCAGACTATGCAATCACATGCAACATGAACTGAATAAGACTTCAACTACTGGGACTTAAACTTGACTATTCTGTAATTTATGTTATGGCCATCTAAGTGAACAATTAATTCAATCCCGCAATAATTCTCACAATTACTTGGTGTAGTGGACTCCTCTAGAGACTCATTCCTACTGATGGTTAGTTGGCATTGAGTCAATGGAGCAAAGGCCTCATCCTACTAGGTACCAACATGACTAGCAGGAGATGAGCATAATTGTCACTAAATTATCCTGACTGAAAAAATGTGTCATGTAATAATGATGTCCCACAACATATATATACTCATCATGTTAAAACATGAAATTTCATAACATCAATCATATATTTCTCATACGCTTAACATGATAAACTTAACATTCTCATCACTTCATTTATAAATTATCCTCTAATATCATATGAGCACTTTCATCAACATAACATAAACTTTAGAGCTACGACATACAGAAATTCAATTCAACATTTACATCAAAATCAAATCAGTAGCTCATCCACAATATTCAACATTTCACCATTAAATTACACTTCAACATACATTCAACATACAGTTCAATCATCTCAACAATATTCGATAAATTCCCAACCTCGCCCGAAAACTGGCCAACATTAATGTCACTTACCTTTCAGCGAAGCTCAACGGATGCTAAAGTCGCTTATGAAAATTCTTGGTCTCAACCTACAATAATTCTAACACTTAAAACTATTTTTTAGGCTAAGCAAAATGATGTAAAATTCGTTGGAATAGGGAAATGCAAATACCTACGCAGTCCTAGCTCGATGTCACGCCTAAGCTAACTTGAATCGGTTCGAAATCAAAATCGAATCTACACTAAAACAGCGATGATTTTTCAACGATTAATAAAAGGAATCTGGAAAAAATATGAATCGAAGAATAAGGGTTCGAAAATTACAAATAAATCCGGAGTCGAGCAGCGAAGGGAGAGAGGCGGCTGGGCGACGGACGACGACGACGACGTGCGACAGGGTAAGTGGAGGCGTGTGGCGGCTAGCAGAGGGAAAGAGAGAGCGACGGCGTGCGACAGAGAGGGAGAGGGAGCGACGACTGTCGGCTGAGAGCAAAGGGAGAGCGGGTTGAGAAGGACTGACGACGACGTGCTGCGGGGAAGAGAGTGGCGGCTGGCAGTGTGGTCGGAGCTGAGGGGGTTAAGGGAGACGAGGGAGAGAGATGGAGATAGGGGATGAGAAATCTGAGGGGGGAGAAGGCGTCGTGCATCTGCCGAACGAAGAAGAAGAAATAAAATTCTACTTTTATATATACTAGTAAGAAACACGTGCGATGCACATGAAATTTGTCGTTTTTAAGCGCATACAACATTTAAAATAATACTTTAGAATTTTCCTATTAAATAAATATGTTATTGTTTTAGTTTTTGTAATATTGCAGTGTTCCAAATTTAATTTAATATTGTTTTCATATTCTTGTCATACAACCTATTATCCATATAAAATAAAATAATATTGAATTGTTTAATTTGTATGATGGTTCATGGTTTTGGGTGTTAATAACATCACCATTTTGGTGTAAAATAAAGTAAAATGTTTAGAAAAAAATGTAAAACTTTATCTTGAGTACCAATAGAATTAGAACTTAGCTGAGGAAGATATTATAAACCATCAAAATATTATAAAATAAAAATGACAAAAGGATTATTTGTATGTAGATAATAATACTGATTATAATCATTTCTAAATTATACTGATTTTAAAAAGATTATAAAAAAAAAATCAGTTTATTTCATTTAAAAGTAACAAAAGAAAATGTATAGTAATATTTATAATACAAATTAGTAAAACACAGAGAAAACGTAAAAGACAATGAAACCTTAGAACTCAATGAAACTCTACGACTCTCATCCCTCCTCATTGGTTTTCAAGCTGCTATGCTCTCGTTCTTCCATCTTTCAAAGGAAATGTCTCTCTTGCAAAAAAAATTGTCGATTGATCACCAACACCAACTTATTACGTCGTTGACAACAATAACAACTTTAATCGCCCTCTCCTTCGAATTAAAGGCGAGGTGAAGAAAAACAATAAATACAAAATTGGGTGTTGAAAAATTAGAGTCAAGAGATTTACAGAGGTCAGCAGAAGAACAACAATAATATTGTCATGTGGAAGATCGGTGTCGTCGGACGATTTGAATAGGATGATAATTCTCTACAGTGTAGAAGACTTTGTTTACGTTGTTCTGAAGCACACTTCTTGTAGAACCACTCTACTTCCAAGAAAAAAATCTAAAGGTAAGTGACCAATTGTTTTTTCTCTATTTTCAAAGTAGTTATTTTCAAAGTAGTGAAGAGTTGGGGAAGTTGGAAGGATTAGAGAGTTTTTAAATCCCATTTTTTTTTTGACAACATGTTGGGGTGATGGATTGAACCCTAAGACCTCATGGTCACATACATCATGCTTGCTCTTGTTGGCATGATGTATCATTCTAGCCCCGACAAAAATGGTAGGAGTTGAACCATTTTAAATAATAAATAAAAAAACAACATTTAATTAATTTTAAAATTTTAAAACTTTGGAAATTACGTTTATAGTTATAAAGATAAAAGATAAAGATAAAAAAAGGGGCAAAATGGGAAGAAAAAGTTTCTCCCTTATCCCTTTAGATATAGTAATATATATATATATATTAAATAATATTATATTATATTAATAATAATAATATTATTATTATTATTTATTTTTAATTATTTTTCAAAACAAATAAACTTATATTAAAGGCTATGACTATTTCTTCAAGTCAACACTTTAATTTCTATATTAAGTTTTATGTTTCCTAGAATAAAGGTGTGGTTAGTCTTTCCTACAAAATAGGAATTGTAAGAGTATATATACTCCTGGCTTTGGCCATTCTCAATAACAGAATATATCTGACTATCTGTTCCACAAAACTCTTTTTGGTATAGAGCTCGTGGTTCAGAGCAAAGATCCTAAGAAAAAAAAGGAAAAAAACCCCTCCTAGACTCTAGGGTGGCGACGACTCTAAGAGAGGAGACGACGACCAAACTACGACTACTTCGATTTTTTCGTTATGACTAACGACAAAACAACAAAATTTGATTATTGTCATCTCGTTATGAATGACGACGAAACCATGACATCCGACTATCGTTATCCTATTATGGTTGACGACGAACCTATGAATTCCGACTATCGTTATCCTATTATGGTTGACGACGAACCTATGAAGTCCAACTATCATCATCCTATTATGGCGGACGATCGAACAACCAAACCTCCTGACGGATGGAATTATGAACGAGAGAGGAGGAAGGAGCGCTGCGACCAAGTAGCCAATGTCGTCAGGTATGACCGAAGTTTGGTAAGGACGTATACCGCAACAACCACCTTACGACCTATTGATCAAGCACCCGTTCAGGATTCAGATCGGTGTGGTGTTCCTGGTCTCTCAGATGATCAGTGGGCTACACTTGTGCACATGCTCCACACTTCAAAAGAGAAGTGTTCTTCAACCGGAAAATTGAGTGGTAAGAGTGATTCTTCCACTGATTGGATCATTGACACCGGATGCTCAAATCACATGACTGGTAATGTTGGATTATTTACTCAATTATTTGACGTTGCTCCTACTTCTGTTGGACTGCCGAATGGTAAACAAATCATTGCCACCAAGGAAGGCACAATTTCTTTGAATAAATCTTTGGTCCTACATAATGTACTATACGTTCCAGATCTTACTTGCAATTTGTTGTCCGTGTCTCACTTGCTTGCCGATCAATCTTATTTTGTCACTTTTACTGATAAGCTTTGCATCATACAGGATCGTGCTTTGAGAACTTTGATCGGAGCAGGTGAGCAATGTGACGGGGTTTATTGGTTTCGGCCTTTGAGACAATTTCAAGCGTATCGAGCAACAGTGGGAGATAAAAGTGAATTGTGGCATCGACGGTTGGGTCATCCTTCTCGAAAAGTAGACTCTTTTTTGCCCGATAATATTGGAACTCATGGACATAAGGATGGTAATGTTATCCATGAATCTTGTGAAATTTGTTTACGAGCTAAGCAAACTAGAAGCATGTTTTCTCTGAGTACTAATAGAGCAACAAATGTTTTTGACTTAATCCACTGTGATATATGGGGTCTGTATTCTTTGTCTGCTAGTAGTGGTGCTCGTTATTTCTTAACTATTGTTGATGATTGTTCTCGAGCTGTATGGGTATATTTGATGACTGTCAAAGCTGAGGTATCACAACTTCTTAAGGATTTTTGTCGCATGATTAAAACTCAATTTGATAAGCATGTTAGGATTCTTCGAAGTGATAATGGGAAAGAATTTACATGCCTTCATCGTTTTTATGCTGATAATGGTATTCTCCATCAAACCTCTTGCGTTGATACACCGCAACAAAATGGGCGTGTTGAACGTAAACATAGGCATATTCTTAATGTGGCTAGGGCATTACTTTTTCAAGCCAATCTACCTATTTCTTTTTGGGGGGAGAGTATTCTGACAGCCGCTTATATCATCAACCGCACCCCTACTCCATTACTCAATAATAAAACACCCCACGAAATTCTTTTTGCATCACCTCCTAAGTATGATGTTCTTCGTGTCTTTGGTTGTCTTTGTTTTGCCAAAAATCAACCTCGTATAAAGGACAAGTTTGGCTCTCGTTCTCGACGATGTGTGTTTGTGGGGTATCCGTTTGGTAAAAAGGGATGGCGTTTGTATGACTTAGAAGAAAAGGTATTCTTTATATCGCGAGATGTTGTATTTTGTGAACAAAAATTTCCTTTCTCCGAAGAGGTCTCCTTGCATAATATTGATAATCCATCTGAAAATACGAAGTATTATGATAGTGTCGCTTTTCTTGAGGATATTGTCTTACCATATGGGAGTAAGGATGCCTCGGGCATCGCCGAAGATATAGATATGGAAAATGTTGAGTCCTCGGGTATGGCAGCAGATATACCTCGGGGGAATGCTGAGTCTTCGAGTATGACAGAAGATATACCACTGACTATACCGGTATGTACACCACCTGCAGTTAGTGACTTGGATACTGGACATGTAGTACCTACGGTTGAACCTGTTGTGCCTGAAACTGGTCGAGGTCATCGACTAAAGAAACCCTCTTGTAGACTCAAGGGTTTCATCACCAACACCGTCCGTGTTACCAAACCCGTCACATCACCTGTTCACGATTCATCAAAGTCCTCAGGTACTCCTTTTCCCATTGCTTATTACGTAAATTGTGATAAATTTTCTGCAAAACACACCCATTTTTTGGCAGCAATTACTACAGGAACTGAACCTACCTCCTTTAAAGAGGCTGTTAAGGATCCAGGTTGGCGAAAGGCTATGCAAGATGAAATAGATGCACTTGAAAGGAATAAGACTTGGACTCTGGAGGATCTTCCACCTGGAAAGAAAGCAATCGGTTGTAAGTGGGTTTATAAAATAAAATATCGGTCTGATGGTGCGATTGAACGATTAAAAGGACGTCTCGTTGTATATGGGAATCGTCAGATTGCTGGACTCGACTTTAATGAAACATTTGCTCCTGTAGCAAAAATGGTCACGATTCGCACATGTCTGGCTATTGCAGTGGCACGAAAATGGGAGCTTCACCAGATGGATGTGCATAATGCTTTTCTACACGGAGATCTTGCTGAGGAGGTATATATGCGACTCCCTCCTGGTTTTAACTCCGGTGCCCCTGGCAAAGTATGTCGATTGCGTAAGTCCTTGTATGGACTTCGACAGGCGCCTCGGAATTGGTTTGCTAAGCTCTCAACGGCCCTAAAGGAGATTGGTTTTACGCAATCTTATGCTGATTACTCATTATTTAATTATTCCAAGGATGATGTTGCTTTATATGTTCTTGTATATGTCGATGATCTTATCATTACAGGTTCCTCTTCTTTGGCAATTACAAAATTCAAGCAACAACTCAGCGAGAGATTTCATATGAAAGACTTGGGCATACTCAAGTATTTCCTTGGGATAGAAGTAGCACGTGGGAAGGACGGTTTGTTTCTTTCCCAACGCAAATATGTTCTTGACATTATCAGTGAAGCGGGCTTGCTTGGAGCACGCCCTGTCTCTACACCAATGGAGCAGAATCATCACCTTGCCACAATCAATGGTGTCAACATTGATGATCCAGAGAAGTATCGGCGGCTTGTAGGTCGCCTTATATACCTGACGATTACACGGCCTGAACTTTGTTACTCTGTGCATATACTAGCTCAGTTCATGGGTGATCCTCGTGTTGAACATTGGGATGCAGCTTTGAGAGTTTTGCGGTATTTGAAAGGTTGTCCTGGTCAGGGCATTCTGCTGCGAGAAGAGAATGACCTTCAGCTATATGCTTTTTGTGATAGTGATTGGGCGAGTTGTCCACTAACACGAAAATCATTGACAGGTTACATGGTCTTATTAGGTTCTTCTCCTGTGTCTTGGAAAACGAAAAAACAACCAACTATTTCTCGTTCTTCGGCGGAGGCCGAGTATAGATCTATGGCCACTACTACATGTGAGTTAAAATGGTTGAAATCCCTTTTGGCTTGTTTTGGGATACAACATGTGCGTCCCATGAAATTATTTTGTGATTGTCAAGCCGCTCTCTATATAGCGGCCAATCCAGTTTTCCATGAACGAACGAAACATATTGAAATGGATTGTCACTTTATTCGTGACGCTGTGCAAGATGGTACGATTTCTACGTCTCATGTTCGGACGGGTGCACAACTGGCAGACTTTTTAACCAAAGCCCTTGGTAAAACACAATTTTCACTTCTTCTTCGCAAGTTGGGCATTTGTAATCTTCACGCTCCAACTTGAGGGGGAGTATTAAAGGCTATGACTATTTCTTCAAGTCAACACTTTAATTTCTATATTAAGTTTTATGTTTCCTAGAATAAAGGTGTGGTTAGTCTTTCCTACAAAATAGGAATTGTAAGAGTATATATACTCTGGCTTTGGCCATTCTCAATAACAGAATATATCTGACTATCTGTTCCACAAAACTCTTTAACTTACTCCATTAGTTGACTCTAAGCCGAAATAATTCTATGAATCTTCTACTTAAACTCACTTCGATAACATTAATAATTAACATTAATAATTAAGTAATTTCTCTTACTAGGAGTTGGAGAAGTTACAATTTCAGCCTGATCTAGTATGAGAAAGCAATTACAAAAGTTTTTTTTTAAAAAAAAGAAAACCAAGCAATTACTAAGGTTAATGAAGGACAGCTACTTCCAATATTTTTTCATCAAATTTGATCCAATCTAAACCACTTGCAATGCCTCTTTCTTAATTTGATCCATATAAGGAAACAGGAAACCATATAAAAATGTGTGTTCAACCCAACCCAATCCACCCCTTATATGTTCGGTTTGGGTCAGATTTTGGTCCCCGGGTTGAATCCACCCCCTTATACATAAGATGTAATAGTAAAAGTAGAATAATGATTCATAACATTCAATTTCATATAATCGAACGCTTTGGAAACAGAAACGGCAAGGAAATCCAAGCGCCACCTCTTCCAACTTCCCTTTGCCAGTTTTGATTTCATTCATTGATTATATGAAAGCATTAATGAAAAACTTTATATATAGAATGAAGAAAAGGCAGCCCTGATCTCCACAAATATTTGAAAGCAATGGCGCAAAATGATGTGAGATTGAAACTACTGATAGACAGGAAAGGGAAAAGAGTTGTATTTGCAGAAGCAGACAAGAACGTGGTGGACTTCCTTTTCCATTTACTTACCCTTCCACTTGGAACTGTTTGTAAGCTTCTCCAAGAGCAAAACATGGTTGGGTGTTTAGAAAATCTGTATGACAGTGTGGAAACTCTAAGCCAAACTTATTTGCAGCCAAACCAGAAGATCATAGACACCCTTTTGAAACCCAAAGTTGTCTCATTTTGCAATTCCACTATGCTCCTGCCTTCTACTGATTCCCCACCTTTGTCAAAATTATTTTATATGTGTCCTAATAACTATTATGACGGTGGTTATGGTACCACTTGTGGCAATTACTATTCTGATCACCCTAAGGCAGCTTGTCCTAGATGTAATAGTGTCATGAACCAAAAGGTTACGTATGTGAAGCCACCAAGTGAAAGCACAAAGGAGGGAGGATATGTGATGGGTGTGGTGACTTACATAGTGATGGATGATTTGACTGTGATTCCCATGTCCACCATTTCCAGCTTTACTCTCTTGAACAAGTTTAATATCAAAGATGTGGCTGCTTTAGAGGAGAAGCTCATCACTTTGGATGTCAATAAGGTAATTCATATTATAAAACTAAACCCGTCATAGATAAAAAATTATTGAATGAAGTCGTTATAATGTGGTTGTCTGATCTTTCAAGCCTTTATATAATTATTAGCGATACAAATTCAAAATATATTTTGTAGTTTATCTATCATATATCCAGCCGTATTGTGACCGCCTCCTCCATGGTATGTTATTTAATATTCATTCTATGTTGGAAGAAAAATTTAATGTAGGACATATCTTTTTGTTTTGTAGGGTGTGAAATTGCTAAAAGCCTCCCTACAGTCCAAGACTGCTCTTACAGATGTATTCTTTTCGGAGGATATTAATTAGTCGTTTTTTCTAATCGACAACATGTGGGGTAGGAATTGTAATCTTCTACGCTTTGATGATGAGTTCATATATCAGTTGAGTTATGTTTACGTTGAGATACTATCTATTAAATTAGTTGTTTATTATTTATTATATCTAGATTTCTGTTTTAACTACAGCTTTTTAATTGTAGATTGCATTATACTCTTAATTATATGAGAGGAACTTGTTTGTCTTCTTGATTTTCATTTTGTTTCTTTTTTAGTTTTTGGCTGCTCTCTCTACCAAATCTTTTTATCTTTTTCTTTTCTATTTATTTTACATTTAAGGAATATCAAATTTATATTTATTTATATTCTAAAATTATTAAATCTATTCATAAATATATATATATATTTTTTTTTTGTTTCTTTACAAATCTTTACAAATCTTTGATAATATCGATTTATTTTAAACTAATCAATTGAAATTTGATAGTTTATAAACAAGGTGAGGTTTTTTTCTTCATAATTACCTATAAGTAACCATAAGCATAGGAAAAAAGTGAGTTTAATTTTTTTTTGTTTATTTAATTTATTGTTTTAATAATATTTATTATTTATTTTCTTAAATATGTTCTCTTATTTTTTAGTTTTTTTTTTTAATTTTTTCTTCTTAAAATCACTGATTTCTTATGGATTGACCATTAGAAAGGGCACACCTATATATATTTCTTTTTTTTTTGTAATGTGACATTAAAAAAAAATTATTTAATGTAACATAAAAAATAATGAAATAAATAGTGAAAATGATACTTATAATTCACTATTACATTAAATTCCAGTTTCATTTATAATTCACTATACTTATAACCAAACATACCTCAATTGGCATAGGGTTGTGCCCTTTGATTAAAAGGTCATGGGTTCAATCATCGCATTAATTAAAATATCGTTGCAAAAAAAAAATGTTGTTAATTTTCTCGAACAAAAGAAAATAATAAAAAATAAATGGAAAAAAAAAGTTAAATTACGAGTTTAGTTGATGAGCTCTAAAACTTGAGTCATCTATTAGATCTCTAAATTTTAAAAAGGTTTTAAGGATTATCTAAATTTTTAATGTATTATTTTAAGTTTCTAAATTTTAAATGTATTCAATAAGACTAAACATTAACTTTTGTTTCTAATGAATCACTTAATTAAAAAAAAAAAAAATTGAATAAAACAAAGATCTATAAGATTTAAACTTGAAAATTTGAGGACCTCAAAATATTGAATAATTTTTTAAGTTTGTTGATCTATTAAATATAAAATTCAAAGTTCATAAAAATTTAAGATTGAGTAGTGTAGACCATCGAGGGATGTAAATGTTCTGTATAAGCGCATGAAAAAATCTTAAGATTGAGTAGTGTCGACCATCGAGGGGATGTAAATGCCCGTATAGGCGCATGAAGTGTTTTTACTTGAGTTATTTCATTTGTTATTTTATAACATTGAAATTAAGTGTTGAGTCTTGTCTTCTAAAATTAAAATGCATAGCACATCTTTCATACACATCTCATCTAGGAGTAGGACATTTTTAGACACTTTCATACACTTCCATAAGATCATTTTCTCATTTTGGTTCAGTCATCACATGAAATCCAAAGAGTCCATTAAGTTTTAGCATACTCTAGGATATAAGCATCGTGCATTTTTCACGTTCATAAATTGGTCATGGGTCATTGGACTCTCTCATGCAAGTACAAAATTTTTCTCTAGTGAATACTTTTTTTCTCTTTCTAAATACATTTAGGATTTAGGCTACATGTATATAAAAAGAAAATTTCATTGCATTGTCTCATTTTGCATGTCAAGGCATTAACATTTAAAAAAAAATAATAATATATATATATATATATATATATATATATATATATATATATATATATATTTTTGTTAATCACATAATATCATCTCACATATGCATACAAAAAATGACAAAAATAAAAAATATTCATGCATCATTATCTAATTTCGCATGTCAAGTCATAACATTTAAAATATATATATATATATATATATATATATATATATATATATATATATTTGTTAGTTGCATAAAGTCATCTCATATATGCATCATCAAAAAATAAAAATAAAATATTCATGCATCATTATCTAATTTCGCATGTCAAGTCATAACTTTAAAAAAAAAAAAAAAAATTATTATTATTTGTTAATCGCATCATATCATCTCACACATGCATACATAAAAAATAAAAACAAATATATTATTTGTTATCACATCATAAATTTTTTTTTTTTTAAATAATAATATTTATGCATCATTACGCATGTCAATTGTCAGTTGCATCATATCATCCCACAGAAACATATATAAAAATAAATAAAACAAAAAAATCATTTGTTATCATGCACATGCATACATCACAAAAAAAAAATCAAGTTTCATTTTCATCTCACATAATAAACATATTCATGCATCATTATCTCATCTAAAAAAAATGTTTAGTTTGATCATCCTTGTATTTACTTTGGTCGTTCTTGTTAGTTGAAACGCATTAACAAGAATTATGGACAAATATTGTGAATCATCGCGGAGAAGTTTAAAAAAAAAATAGAAAAAAAAATCAGAAAAATCAGAAAAAAGAGAAAAAAAGTTATAAGTGTTTTCACTACTCTTTTATGAAAAATTGTAACTCTCAACCATTTTATGATCATCTTGGAAATATCTCTCTCCGCCTTCATTGTTTGACTACGCTCTTTATTTTGACCTTCAAAATTCTCATGTCCTAAATCTCAGCAACTTTGGAAATTATCTCAAAATCTCAGCTTCATTCAATGAGTTTTTCTTGTAGGATCTTCATCACAATGTCAGGGGTCATGGGCAAAGAAACGAAACGAAAGAACTACAAGGGTCATGGGTAAAGGAGTAACCACATATTCAATCTTTCGTATGTGATTGCACAATTTCTTGCTAAATAAAGGAAACAGTGTTTAGCAAAAAAAAAAAAAGTGTTGCAAGATTTGTGCAATCAATAGATCAAGAAACTACATCACGAATGCTTGAAAAATCTCTTTTGCAAGGCGACCAATTGGGGCAAAGCCTCCATCTTCTGTAAACAGAGACAATTTTTTTCAACTTTGCACACATTGGAGCAAAGCCTTTATTTTTTGTCACACTAGAGCAAGACCATTATTAGCACATTGGAGCAAAGCCTTCATTTTTTTCACACTGAAGCAAAGCTTCCATCAAACAAAACTAGAGCAAAGTCTTCGTCTTTGTCACACTGGAGCAAAGTCATCATCAACAAAACTGGAGCAAAGTCTCTGTCTTTGCCACACTAGAGCAAGGTCACCATCCACACTGGTGGCAAAATCAACATCAACAAGCTGGAACATTTGATTGCAACATTTCTAATAAAAAAAATAATAATAATAAAAAAAAAAGTTACAAAATTGGTGCAAACAAGACATAAAAAAAACTTCATGGTGAAATGCTTTAACATCTCACCTTTAAATCAACATTGGAGCAAAACCTTCATCTTTGCTATACTGGAGCAAGACCGCCATCAACAAACTATAACAAAGTCTTGATCATCTTTGCAAAACTGGAGCAAAGCCTCCATCTTTGCAAAGCTGGAGCAAAGTTTTCATCTTTGTCATACTGGAGCAAAGTCTTCATCTTTGTCATACTAGAGCAAAGCCTCAACAAACCGGGCAAAACTGTCGCCTTTGCCACATTTGGGCAAAATTATTCATCTTCGTCACACCACCAGACCAAGTGAAGATGAAGATAATAAAATTATCGAGGACTTCGAGCTACCCAAAGAAAGAAGCATATATGAGATGATTTCCTCAGGTGCTGGCTTCAGGTTCTCAAAATTATTTTCCAAAGAATTGGAATCACTTCATTCGTTCATTCGTCGTCCATTTTATCATATTCAATTTTTTACTCAAATATTTGAAATATATCATCAATCTCTTATTGTTCAAAAGATTATTTGAAACCACATTCTCCGTTGTATTTTTCCTTTCGAAAAAACATGTACTTTTTATCATTTTATATACTTACTTCGAAGCTAAATTTATTCAAATCATTGTGTCTATTACAAGACTAAAGTTATAAAGCAGTTAATCGAGTAAAATTCTATAAATTACTTTTAATAGTTCTCTAAACTAGCACATAAAACACTACCCAAAGTCCATCACGCCCGGTGGAGTGATCTACGATTGACATACATAATCCCTTTCGAGTGAAAGCATTAAATATATATATATATATATATATATATATATATATATATATATATATATATATTCCAATGATGACAACATTTTCTCTTTGATTCATTGCTAAACATCAACTAACAAGAACGATGCATATAAAAGATCATGCATACATGCTGCATTTACGACTTTTCAATTTACCATTGGTATGCACATACATATATATTGCATTCATGATATTTTTAAAATCTACTATTGGCATACGCAGGCATACATGTTGTATTTATTTACCATTGGCGTACACATGCATACATGGTGCATTCATAACATTTAAAAAAATTATATATATATATATATGTGTGTGTTATCATTGACATACACATGCGTACATATTGCATTCATGCCATTTTTAAAATCTACTATTGGCATACGGAGGCATACATGCTGCATTTATTACCATTGGTGTGCACATGCATACATGTTGCATTCATGACATGTTTTAAAAGAAAAAAAATGTTATCATTGACACATATGCGTACATATTGCATTCATGACATTTTAAAATCTACCATCAGCATGCACATGCATACATATTGCATTCATTGACATTCATTTTTCTACCATTGATCATCATGCCTTCAAAAATCAATTTCATTAATCAAACCAAAACAAATCAAGGCACACGTTGTCATACGTGATAATGAACAAGTTCCACCCATAACGAACATTGAAATTTATCCACATGATTTTAATTCATTTGCATTTTGCATTTTTTTTGTATTTGCATGTCAACACATTCTCTTTAGAGAGTCATTTATCAATTCATACTAGTTTTCATGTTCTGTGACAAACTCACATCTCATAACTCATGCATTTAAGTCTTCTTCATATTCATGAAGTCCTAATGTTTTCGAAAGAACATTTTAAAAAAGATCTAAAAACAAAAGTTTCATTTTTGACAACTAAGTTTTGAAATAAAAGTTGTTGTCCCCTTTAAAGGAAATTTTTTAAATATGAAGTCTTTGTTTTAAAATTATCTTTTATTTTGGCAGCTAAGTTTTGATATAAAAACCATTGTCCATATTTACAAAATAAAATATAAAAAAAAAAAAAAAAACAAAAAAACAAAACAAATTTTAAAAAATCAAAATCAAAATCAAAATCAAAATCAAAATCAAGATCAATCACTCAACAGGTACATCTGCCTCTATAGGAAACCAACAAGATTTTAATAATGTGTAGAAAGACACTATAGAAGCAGATGTACATGTTGTTTATAAAAAAAATATAGAGGCAAATATAAAATGGGGCTGAACTATCTAGACCATCTTCATATATCTCTACATTAAGTAATGATATTATCTATTTTGAGTCTAAACTCTATTTTTTATTTCATTAAAAAAGGATATAAAAAAGTTTTAAATCAATGTAACCAACAATATGAGACTTATTAGCACTCCTAACATCCGTAAATCTGAATCTTGTTTGCTGACTTTATTAAACGACGAGAAGCAGGGACGTTGCACGTATAGGAGACAGGGGCACGTGCCTCCCTTAAATAATTTTGTTTATGTAGATAAAACTCAAAGTTTCTTGCTGTATTGGTGGTCATTGGGGGCACATTACTTTTCCGGCCCTTTGGCCTGAGTTTGATCCTTTGTTCCATTTTTTTTATTTTGTAAATTTATCTTTATATATTATTTAAGGTTAATATGCTTGCCAAAGCGAGCATGGCTCAGCGGGCATATGTATGTGTTGACGACCACGAGGTCTGTGGTTCGAATCCCCCCATCCCCAATGTACTCAAAAAAAAAAAAAAAAAAAAGGTTAATATGCTTAATATATTAAGTTTTAGTTAATTATATGAATATATATACTATTTTCTAAAATCTTTAAAAATTAGTTTAGAAAAATTAACAACGAAAAAAAATAATTATAAATATTTTGAACTTCATTATTTACTTATAAATTTATGAGCTTTCAATTTTGTATTCAATAAATCTTTTGTATATATATATTTAAAAAAAAAAAAAAAAAATTGGCATTTCTCATTGAACCTTCAAAGTTTAATTTTGTATCGAATAGATACTTAATTTTAAAACAATTATCTAATAAGTTGATGACCTTTTAGACACAAAATTAAAATTTAATAGAACATTTAAATTTTTAAATTTTAGAACATGATTCCACGGGATAAAAAATTAAAAATATATGAATATATAGGATACAAAATTGAAAGTTTAGGGACCATATAAACATAAATTCAAAATTTAAGACTAAATTTGTAATTTAACTTTATTTGAATTGTGTCCCTCTATCATAAATTATTGGATCCGCCTCTTACGAGAACCATGGTTAGACTTAAACGTACAAAGCCCATTAGAAGATATATATACATGTGTATATCTTTATAGTTCATGTGTAATTATCATATATTATTGATTCAATTAAAATAAATAATAAATTTTAGTGAAATTGTAACAGATGTCAATTTAGAATAACATAATTAAAAATATAGCATGTTATTAAAAAATTTGCGGATATGGCAATTTCTATCGCTGATATTTTATGGTTGATAGAAGTTTATCGCTGATCACCTCAGCTTTTTATAGATTTTTGTCAGTGATAATAGTCTATCACCGATAGAAGTCTATCAGTGATAGAAACGATTTTTTTTGCCATATTTGTAAAAGATTTAAAAGTTTGCTAAATTTGCAATTAGTTTGGGCCTGATTGTTATTTGTGCAACCAGCCCTAAATTTTATTGAATAATAAAATGAAACGTAGATTCTTAAATTTAACACTTTGATGAAACATGTATTTAAAGAAAAATCCTAATAGGGAATTGGTCTTCTATCTCTCTGCCCTACAATAGGTAAAGTTTTTCACTCGTCTCTAAATGTTCGTGAAACAGGAAGGGGTTAAGGAGAGAAACCCAATTTTAAGTTGGAAGAAGAATTTCTTTTGTAAGGAAATATTAATGCTTATGGTTTATATTGTTGGAGTGCGACCAAAGTCTCACATCGGTTAAAAATAGGGGAAGATCATGGTATATAAGGAGGGACAATATTCTCCATTGGTAGGAGGCTTTTTGGGTGACCAAAAGCAAAGTCATGCGAGTTTAGGCCCAAAGTGGACAATATCATATCATTGTGGAGGTCCGGTTTTCCTTAACAAGTGGTATCAGAGCCATGCCCCTACTTATTTGTAAAAATCCTCGGGTGTCGAAGGAATCTCCCAAATGTGACATTGTCATAATTTGAGTCATAGTGGTATTCGTGGGCGGTGGTGCCCTAGATAAAAACTCTCAAATGACATTGTCATAATTTGAGTCATAGTGGTATTCGTGGTTTGAGCTTTATCGGAAAGGCGGTGGTGCCCTAGATAAAAACTCCCAAATGACATTGTCATAATTTGAGTCATAGTGGTATCCGTGGTTTGAGCTTTATCGGAAAGGCGGTGGTGCCCTAGATAAAAACTCCCAAATGACATTGTCATAATTTGAGTCATAGTGGTATCCGTGGTTTGAGCTTTATCGGAAAGGCGGTGGTGCCCTAGATAAAAACGCTCTATCGGAAAGGCGGTGGTGCTCCAGTGGAAGGAGTTTGCCCTAGACAAGAGCTAGATGGATATGAGGATTTGAGGGGAGGTTATTGGAAGGAGTTTGCCCTAGATAAGAGCTAGATGGATAGAGATGACGATTTGAGGGGAGGTTCTCGGTGGTACTTTGTTCAGTGGAAGGAGTTTGCCCTAGATAAGAGCTAGATGGATAGAGATGACGATTTGAGGGGAGGTTCTCGGTGGTACTTTGTTCGAGCGGAGGATTGGATAGAGATGACGATTTGAGGGGAGGTTCTCGGTGGTACTTTGTTCGAGCGGGGAGGATTGGATAGAGATGACGATTTGAGGGGAGGTTCTCGATGGTACTTTGTTCGAACGGAGGATTGGATAGAGATGACGATTTGAGGGGAGGTTCTCGGTGGTACTTTGTTACGATTTGAGGATTGTTGGAGTGCGACCAAATAGGGGAAGATCATGGAGGGACAATATTCTTCATTGGTATGAGGCCTTTTGGGTGACCAGAAAGCAAAGCAATGCGGGTTTAGGCCCAAAGTGGACAATATCATATCATTGTTGAGGTCCGGTTTTCCTTAACATATATTAAAAGTTATTTATAATATGTGAATACTAAGAACTATTAATGTTGTTTGTTAAGCACTAAAGTGATTTAGCCGTGAAGTCTATATTTAGTATATCATATTTTCGTTTCAATTTGATATCTATGATAGATGTGTAATTTGTTAGTGACCAAAGTAGCCAAATTAGAAATATTTCATATATATGTGAAATTAAAATCAATTCAACTACTCATGTTTATGTAATGTCTATAATGAGATGACGTTGATGATATATATAAAGTTTCTAGTATATTGATGTTCATTATTTTAAAATATTTTTTTGGATAGCCCAAAGGTTAATTAGTTATTTTATACTTTATGAACATTAAAGTGGTAAAATGATATGCTTGGTTAGATATATACCAAATTGAAGTAGGCTAATTGCCAATTATGTGAAATTAAATTGAGCATCAATAATTATGTTTATTTCATTGTATATTGTTGTATCACCCAAATAAGAACAACAATATACGCCTTATGTCGGTATAATGTTTTGTGAATCTGTATTATAGTTAAGTTAACTACTCAAAGCATTAATGTGTGAGTGTATCTATATTTTGTCGTATATGTTTTTGTTTCTCTTCATTCGCAAGCCTCATCCATTATTAAGTTTAATGGACTTAATTTCTCTGAATGACGTGAACAAATTCAGGTTCACCTAGGTGTTCTTGATCTCGATTATGCACTCTTAAGTGAGAAACCAGCTGCTCTCGCTGCTACCAGCAACGTTGGATTATTGAGATCTTCCTATAAAGCTTGGGAAAAATCTATCAGGCTTAGCTTAATGTTTATTTGAATGACTGTAGCAAACAATATCAAGTCCACAATTAAGAAAATTGAAAGTGTTGGGGAATTTAAGAAGTTCGTGGAAGAATGTTTCCAGCCTGAGTCGGCTGACAAGTCACTTGTTGGGACACTAATGGGTACTTTAACCACCATTAAGTTTCACGGTTCTCGTACCATGCATGAGCATATCGTTGAAATGACGAACATTACAACAAGACTCAAGTCCATGAGAATGGGAGTGAATGAAAATTTCCTAGTAACGTTTATCCTTAATTCTTTACCTCTTGAGTATGGTCCATTTCATATGAACTATAATAATATGAAGGATAAAAATGGAATGTGCGTGAATTACAAAGCAGATGGGGGAGAAGAATTTTATTGAAGAGAGAGGGACGTTAATGAGAGTTTCTAAGATTTTATTTTTTCCTTAATGAATTTTTTTACTATTTTATTTTGTTAAAATTTTAGAGTTACATGAATGACTTAAAAGTAATTAAACTTTATTTTTTTATGAAAAATCTTAGATGTAGTTAACCCTTTTTAGAGTAAAAAATCATAATAAATTGAATCATGTACTTATTCCTAAATATTAAACCTTAAATCATAATCTTAAACCCTAAACTCTAAAATTCAATAAGGTAAGACTTTTAGAAAGAAAGGAAAAAAAAAAAAAAAAAAAAAAGAGGAATTTTGTTTTGAAAGTATATTAAAAAAACAGAAAAATAAAATAAAGGAAACAAACGTTACAAGAAAAAACAAACCGATAAAAACGTATCCCAAATATTTGAATTAGAGCAGCCTCGAATTTAAGCATAGAGTGATCAATTATGATTATGGAAAACATATATATTTTTTTTTTTTTTTAGGCTATGGAAAACATATATTCTTGGGACACAGCAAGGTTAATGCATGCAAACGTCATCAACAAGGCCATTCAAGCGTCAACCAAAACACTACTTATATTTCTCATGCATGGCAGTCATATATATATCCAAGAAATATAGTTTGGTTGGAACTTAAATTAAACCATTTTGAAGTTGGAATCCAATGGCACAATCCGATGTTAAATTGAAGCTTTTGATTGACAGAAAAGCACAAAGAGTTATTTTCGCTGAAGCAGACAATAATTTCATCGACTTTCTTTTCCATCTACTTTCTCTCCCACTCGGGACTGTGGTCAGGCTGCTCAAAAATCAAACTATGGTAGGGAGCTTAGGAAATGTATACCAGAGTGTAGAAACCTTGAGCGATACCTATTTGCAGCCAAACCAAAATAAAGGCGCAATTTTGAACCCTAAAGTCTCAATTTTTGGTTGGACTATCAATATGTTTTTGCCTCACATTACTGATTCCTCATCTAGAAGTACATTTTATTGCCAAAGCGAGCATAGCTCAGCTGGCATATGTATGTCTCGACGACCAAGAGGTCTGTGGTTCAAATCCCCCCACCCCCAATGTACTCAAAAAAAAAAAAAAAAAGTACATGCAAAAAACTCAAGTCTAGTAAATGTCCCCGTTACGTTTCTGATGGTCCTAATGCGATTTGTCCCAAATGTAAATATTACATGAACCGAGTGGGTACGTATGTGAAGCCACCAATCGCAACTGCAAGAACACAGGTAACAAAAGTGGAAGAGGGAGGTTATGTGAAGGGTGTGGTGACTTACATGGTTATGGATGATTTGACTGTCAAACCCATGTCCACAATTTCAAGCCTTGCTCTCTTGAACAACTTTAATATCGAAGATGTCAGTGTTTTAGAGGAGAAGCTCATCACCTTGGATGCCAATGAGGTACATATACATAAGAGATTTGAATCTCTCATCTTCATTTTGTCGACAATATAATTGTTTATATGCTCAGATTGTTAAGAATACATGCAGAAATAGATTATTAAATTTTCAGATTTAGTGGCCATTTAAAAGTTATTCATGTTTAGGAATGAAAATGTCATACACGTATTTTGAAATTGTTTTGTTTTGGTTTGGGTAGGGGGTGAAGTTGCTGAGGGCTTCTCTGCATTCGAAGACTGTTCTCACAGATGTCTTCTTTGGAAACAAGCTGTGAGGATGTTAGAATAATATATTATATATGTTTTTGTGATAGTTTCAAAGGTGTTTAGAATAGTGTTGTTTGTTTCAGCAGTGAATTATTAACACATCTATATGTATCTCTTCTGTTTTATATATATCCTGAATATTGGAATGCATCGGCGTTATATCTTTAGGTTTCACCTTTTCATATACGATATATCAAAGATTAAACATTTTTGGAATTATATTTGGATGATATTATTAATGTTTCTATATCTAAAAGGTCAGAAACATTTTCTATCCATTTTGCCTCTCTTATTTCAACTATTTTTATTTTTATTTTGGTGGCAATTATGTCATTCAACTATAGATTCACTAATTAAAATTATCAGAAATTATTTAAAGATTTTAATTTTTTGATGATCGAGAATTACTTACCCGATTGAAGCACATAGACATATTGTTTGGAAGTGTGTAACCTTCTCAATAGAATTGGAGTGGACCTCACCCTAGTTCTTTTTTCATTCGAGAAGCTTTGGATCTGAAAGAGGCCATGTGCATTGGATAATGTTTTGGCACATCAAATTGTGCTTCTGTGGCATTACTAATGGCTCAGTGGGAAGATCTTGTTCCCTCAAACTTTTCATTGTTTCATTGTTTTGTGAGTCTGAGGGTTTCGTCTCTAGTTGAGATTTAGCTCTAATGTTGTTATATATATTATGTTTAGTTGTAATTATAATTATTAATTTATTGTTTAGAAAATTTTATATATAAAAAAAATATTCTCCATAATATTTCAAATTTTAATTGAATTTTTGAAAAATATTAAATAAAATAAATAATTTGAAAAATATTAAATAAAATAAATATAGAAAGAGTCAAAGAAAAGAAAATATTAATCAACCATCAAAAATTGTAACAGATGTCAATTTAGAATAAGATAATTAAAAATATAGCATGTTTTTAAAAATTTTGTGGATATGACAATTTCTATTGCCGATATTTTATGGCTGATAGAAGTCTATTGCGGATCACCTCAGCTTTTTATAGATTTTTGTCAGTTATAATAGTCTATCACTGATAGAAGTCTATCAATAATATGATAAAGTATATCAGTGATAGTGATAGAAACGATTTTTTTTATCATATTTGCAAAACATTTTAAAGTTTGCTAAATTTGCAATTAGTTTGGGCGTGATTTCTATTTGTGCAACCAGCCCTTAAATCTATAATAACATAAATAAAAATATATAAATTAAAGAAATTAAAACATAAAATAAATGATAAAATCTAAATGTATAAAGGTAATTGAAACATGAAAACTAAATGTATATTTCTTTTTACTAAGTTTCACGCAACAATTAGATGCAAGAAATAAAAAATGTGATAGTGAATTCATTTAGTGATAGTGATAAAATCTAAATGTATAAAATAAATGATAAAATCTAAATGTATAAAGGTAATTGAAACATGAAAACTAAATGTATTCATGTAATTGAAATATGAAAACTAAATGTATATTTCTTTTTACTAAGTTTCAGGCAACAATTAGATTAGAAGTCTATCAATAATATGATAAAGTCTATCAGTGATAGTGGTGATAGAAACGATTTTTTTTACCATATTTGCAAAACATTTTAAAGTTTGTTAAATTTGCAATTAGTTTGGGCGTGATTGTTATTTGTGCAAGAAATAAAAAAATGTGTATAGGTGTATATAGGGGCGTGATTACTAAGTTTCAGGCAACAATTAGTTTGGGCGTGATTACTAAATTTGTAATTAGTTTGGGCGTGATTACTAAGTTTCAGGCAACAATTAGATGCCAGAAATAAAAAATGTGTATAGGTGTATATAGGGGCAGATCCAAGATTTTTTTGTTAGGAAGGGCACAATTCCAATAGGGTTAATTGCAACTTTAGTCCTTGAAATTTTTGATAAGTCTATATAATCCTTGAACTTTAAAATGTGCGTAACACCGGGGACGGACCCAGACATTCATGTTTCGGGGCTGAAAAATTATAACATATAAATATATACAAAATAAAAAAATCACAAAAAAATCAAAGGTTCGAATTCACACTCACACATTATGAAGAATATGTAAGTGTATCAAAAGATTTTTTACTATGTTCAAATAAATTTAGTACCATCATATAATTTACCTCATCTCGAAATTTTATCATATATGTGGGGTGGAGGATTGAACCTAAGACCTAAGACCTCATAGTCAATCGATTCATCATGTCATTTGAAATATGTTCTTATTGGTGATATCTTATCAAATATTAAAAAAAAAAAAATTGGCATAAGGTTGTGCCCTTAACTAAGAGGTCATGAGTTCAATCCCTGCATTAATTAAAATATCGGTGCAAAAAAAAAAAATATTAAAAAACAAAAGAAAAAAAAAGAGATTATAAGTTAGAGTGTAATTCATGAACTTTTTAAAACTTAATGTATTAGATCCCTAAACTATAAAGAATCTTTAATGATTTTCTAAACTTCAATCTTACTTTTTAAGTTTCTGAACTTTAAAGCTGTTAAATACATCCCTATATTTTTAATTTTGTTTTTAATTAATCTCGAAATTTTAAAAAATATCGAATAGACAAGAATTATATTAGATTTAAATTTGAAAATTCGAAAAATTTATTTTATACAAAATTGGAAGTTGAAAAATATATTGAACACTTTTTGAAGTTCGTGGTCTATTAAAAACAAAATTGAAAATTCAAAGACTTATTAGACACTTAATAAAAAATATTATTCAAGAAAAAAACACAGTATAATATGAATATGTTTCCCAAATTTATAGAGGTAATATTAATAATAGCCTAAGTTACTTTTGAAAACCCTTTGCAAAAATAAATAAATAAATAATGAAAAGTTAACAAATAAATTAATTAATAGGAGTTAATTTTAAGATTTATCCAAATGAGTCCTAAATTTGGAAATTTGAAATTACTAATACAATTCTAAACCAAACATAGCTACAAGGTTGTGATTCTCAAAGTATAGATATTAAAATACATTTCAATCTCAAACCAAACATAGCTACATAAGGTGGTTGTGCTATTGACTAAGAGATCATGAGTTTAATCCCCGCATTAATTAAAATAACATTGGAAAAAAAAAAAAAAATACAAAGTACTATAAATGCCAATACCAAGTTTAGAACTTGTGCACAATCGCATAGCATGCATGACATGCAATTGTACCGCTACGGCCGAAAATATGTTTGTAAATTGGGGGCAAAATATATTTATTAAGCATATTATATATTTAAGGCAATATTTTTACTTATATGTATTAAAAAAAATAAAATAAAAATTGGGGGCCTAGTCCCTTCATAGTCCACCCGTAACACTCTCATAAATTTTTAATTTTGAGTCTAATAGATCTTTAAACTTTTAATTGTGTCTAATAGATTCTTCAAATTGGAATTTTGTGTTTAATAGATCCTTAAACTCTCAATTTTATATCAAATAAGGACAATAGAAAATTTAAAATATTAAACGTTTTGTTATACATTAAATTAATGGGTCCTCAACTTATTCTACATTTAAAAAAAATCACATAAATATTAGATACAAAATTAAAATTGTCAAGTGCGTAATTGAATTATCAACCGTTGATTTTTACATTAAAAATAAAATAATATGCATAAGACCTATTCGATACAAAATTAAAGTTAATAAATCTAAACAGTTTAAACTTCACGAACTCAAATTTAAAAATTGAAGGACTAAACTCATAGTACATTCGTATAAATATAATTTTAAACATTTATATATAATATATATATTTTTTTAGAAGATATAATATTTATATTAAGTAATATTAATTAAAAAATAATAATAATTCATTTTAGAATTCTCTACCTAAATACATATGATTAAATAATAAAATTTTAAAGTTGAATTATGAATTATGTTTTTTTTTTTATTATTTAAAACTGAAAAACAAAATAAAAATCATAATTTTTGCATTTAGTAAGTTTCGAGTTGGGGGAAAACAAGCAACTTATTTGAAAATTAACCATCAAACCAAACCCTACTTATATTTTTCGATTTTGTAAATACAAATATAAAAATGGTGATTATATTTTTTTGCATGCACTTTTATATATAAATACATCAAATTAATAATTCTGGGCTCCGGGGTCCAACGTGGCTCCGCCCCGTTTATAAATTGAAATGACTTTGTTTTTTGTTCAAAGCATTATAGTGGTGGCTATAACATTTAAAAATGTCGAAGAACGATGTTAATTTTAGAAAATTAGAGTTTGAATATCCCACCAATAAATATATTAATATATTTTTTATATCACCCAATTTTATGTAATAAAAGGCTGGTTGCACAAATAACAATCAGACCCAAACTAATTGCAAATTTAGCAAACTTTAAAATATTTTGCAAATATGGCAAAAAAATTTGTTTCTATCACTGATATACTTCTATCAGTGATAGACTATTATCACTGATAAAGTATTATCACTGACAAAAATCTATAAAAAGCTGAGGTGATCACCAAAGCCATAAATGGCATATCCGCAATCTTTTTTAAAAACATGCTATATTTTTAATTATGTTATTCTAAATTGTCATCTGTTACAATATTCCTACTATAAATGACTTATATTCTAATTTGACCATATTATTTATAAAGATAGAATATTGAGGGATTTACATTAATCTTACTATATCTAAGAGGGGTTTAAGGGGAAAAACTTTCTCTCTCCATTTTGTCCCTTTCTTTTTTATCTCTCTTCTATCCTTATGGTTAAAAATGTAATTTTGAAATTTTGAAATTTTAAAATCAATTAAATGTTTTTTTTTTTTCATGTATTATTTAAAACTCGTTTCATTTCAAATGGTTCAACTTGGCTGTTTTTTTTTTAATATTGTATTTTTTAAAATTTATTATAAAAATATTACAACTTCCAAACTATTTATAAAAATATAGCAATTTTAAATAGAGGTCGTCTTTTGAAAACACGACCTCCACATCTGATTCCAGGTGGATGAAGGGATGAAGGTCGTCTTTTCAAAAGACGATCTTGCTCCACATTGGATCGAGGTCGTCACCTTCATCGTTATGTACTTCATTTATTAAAAAATTGATATCTTTTTAACCAGATATTCAAAATTTTCAAAAAATGTATGGTTGGAAAGCTAACAGCGAGAGCTTCAATTTGATATGTGGTTTCACTATTTTTGGAGTTGTGTATCAAAAGATAAAGACCATTGGACTATAATTCTGCAAATTTTAGAACTGAAGATTCTTTTGAATAGTGCATTAAAAAATTGACATCTTTTTAGATATTAAAAAATTTCTAAAAAGATACGGTTGAAAAGCTAACACAGAGAGCTTCAATTTGATATCTAGTTCACTATTTGTAGAGTTGTGTATTAAAAGATACAGATCGTCGAAGTTTAGCTATAGTTTTGAAGTTTTCAGTCGTATCTTTAGTTTTGGGTTTAGTGAAGTTTTCATAACTTTGACGATATATATCTTTTGATACACAACTCAAAAAATAGTGAAACTAGGTATCAAATTGAAGCTCTCTGTGTTAACTTTCCAACCGTACCATTTTCGATTTTTTTTAATATCTGGGTAAAAAGATGTCAATTTTTTAATGCACTCCTCAAAACAATCTTCCGTTCTGAAATTTGCAGAGTTATAGTCCAACTTCGATGATTTTTATCTTTTGATACACAACTCCAAAAATAGTGAAACCAGGTATCAAATTGAAGCTCTCGCTGTTAGCTTTCCAACCATACCTTTTTTGAAAAGTTTGAATATTTGGTTAAAAAGATATCAATTTTTTAATAAATGGGGTAGATAATGATGAAGGTCGCCTCCATCCCCTGTGGAGTTCTTTTGAAAAGACGACCTTCATCCACGTGAAACAAGATGTGGAGGTCGTCTTTTGAAAAGACCTCCATTTAAAATTGCTATATTTTTATAAATAGTTTGAAAGTTACAATATTTTAATCCTACATTGCTCTCTACCATTTTCAACATTGCCTCCTCGAGTCGTGGCTTTGGTAGGACTCGATGTTTCTACTATGCCAAAAGATATTCACTTTGTTGTGTTCGTGATTGCATTTGTTATGACTTGATGGGTGGGAAGGAAAATTCAAATGTCCTAAGGAGACAAATTCGATGTTGGCATATGGCTTGAGTAGGACCCGAAACCTGCATTATATGAATCATCACTCTGTTCTCGCAGTTGGTCGAAGGCAAACTTGAAATGACATTGCGCTAACAATTTTTCTTTAGATCTTTTACTTTATTTATTTAGGTTTAGTTATTGTTGTGGTTGGTATTATTATATTATTCAGTTTTTTTTTTATTTAATTTATCGTATACTTAGTGACGTCTATTTTTAAAAAAAAAAAAAAAATAGTGATGTATATTTATTATTTTTGTAGTTAAATTTTGAGATTGGTAAATGTAACTCAAGAAATTGTTGTAAATGTTGATGGTGATGAACGGTAAATATCCTCCATCAATACAAACTTTAAGTATGATCAAGTTTTTACCATGTTCTATTTAAATAATAAAAAATAAAGTGTATATTTTGGTTTGTTTTATTTTTTTTTTAAATATAATTTTGGATGGATATGATTGGGTGTATTTTATTTTATACATAATTTTGGAGATTATACTATATTGTTACTTAATACATTTTATTTTCATTTTTCTCCTTTTTTTTTTCTTTGATTATTTTTTCTTACAATTCATTTTTCTTCTTTGCTTCCATATAAACAAAATATTTATTGTCTATGTAATGATAATTAGAATTCTTTATAAAAATTATAAAAATTCATTCATATACTCAAGTATATTTTGCAACCCTTTGTCTACTTTTTTAAAGATAAATGAATGTATATTAAAATGACCTCTCAATCCATTTTTTTCTTCACTTAATTTTTTTTTAATGATTTAGCTTCTTTATTTTATATTATTTATCTAAATGTCTCTTTTTTAAAGATAGAAAAATAAAATGATAAATTTCACGTGCATCGCACGTGTTATAGACTAGTTTATACTAAAAACACAATTTTAAAATTTTAAAGTGATTTATGCATAAAGAATAAAATGATTTTTTCTTCGAAGGGGCTAGAAAATGTAAAAAAGAAAAAAAAAAAAAAAAGCAAAGACTTGAACTCAAGATATAGAGGGGACTAGAAACAAGAACACCACTAATGCATTTACAAATTTTTTGAAACGTGTTGTTTTTTATATTAATATTACTTAAACAAAGAAAATTGACCAAGTGGTTGTTTGAAAATTTTCAAAATTCTTACATCAATGTTAACGAACAGCAACAACTTCCAATAATTTTTCATCAAATTTGATCCAATCTAAACGGGAGAATTTCTAGTACATCCGTGGTATGGAGTTTTTTCATATCACTGCCTCTAAATGGCTGTCACCTGGTGAAAGGTAGTTTAAACTTAACGAACTATTGTTTAGCTGTGACCCACCATTTTAAATAAATTATTTTCTCCTGCTAAAAAAATAACGAAAAACATTATTTATTCAAATTCTCTCCTCTCATTTTTATTTTTTTTATTTTTTTTTTACTCTTTGCATTCTCAATTTTTTTTCTTGGTTTTAAATATTTTGTCTCTCTAACTTTTTTGGTAGAGTATTTGGCTTCTAATGTTTTATCTTCTTTTTTAATATTTTGTCTTTCTAACAACTTCAATAATAATTAACTTTATAATATATGAAACAAAAAATGTAATATATATGTTCAATTAGGGAGAAAACTCACTTATATGTAGTTCTTCCGAGCTAACCATTGTTTCGGCAACAAAATTAACAATTAAACCTAAAATTAACAATAACTCTACTCAAAATAATAAAAAGAAAAAAATATATATATACATAATCTAACTTCATAAGAAAAAAAAACGAAGACTAAAACACAACATACTTAAATATTAATTTGCTCCCCTAGGGATGAATGTAATCCAAATATTTTATGCATTTAAAAAAAATGAAAAGGAAAGAAAATATTAGAAAGGACGAGAAAAACAAAGAAAAAAGATAATGAAATAAATGGATATAAATTATAGAAAATAAATCTTCTCCAAATGAACCTGAAAAATAGCTTAACCGTGAAGAAGAAGAAAAATAAAGTTTTGAATATATTTTAAATATTAATGAAGTAGTTAGAGAGACAAAATATTTAAAAGGAAGAAAACAAATTGAGAATGCAAAGAGTAAAAAAACAATGAGAGGAGAGAATTTGAATAAATAATGTTTTTTCGTTATTTTTTTTAGTAGGAGAAAATAATTTATTTAAAATGGTGAGTCCCAACTAAATAATTGTTGGTTAAGTTTAAACTACCTTTCACCAGTGGTATGGAAATGTATTAGAAATTCTCCCCAATCTAAACCACTTACAATGTGTATTTCTTAATTGAGTAATACTTTGGGTGCAACTCTACGTGGCTCAACCATAGGTGTCAAAGTAATTTTTTTTAAAAAATATATATATATTTTTTTTATATATATATGTTTTTTTTATATATATATGTTTTTTTTTTATTTACTTTTTTTTCTTTTCAAAAATATATTTTACCCTCTAGAGTTTATTATTTATGATTTAATATTTAGAGTTTTGAATTTAGTATTTAAAGTTTATTAAAATTGAAGAGAGTTTATCATCTTTGGAGCCATTTTATAGTATATTTGGTTGGAACGAAATGACAGGATTTTTAGTGATAAATCAAAGTCCATTCATCAGTTATGGGAGGAGATTATCATCAATGCTGCTTCATGGTGCTCCAAAAATCGAAGTTGTTTTGTAATTATGATACTTCTACTATAGCGCTTAATTGAGAGGTTTTCCTCTGGCCTCTCATTTGTACTCTTTTCTGTCTAATCAATGAAGTATCTTTTTCAAAAAAAAAAATTATTTAAAGTTTTGAATTTAGTATTTAAAGTTTATTAAAATTTAAGAAAAATAAAAAACTCTACACCTGAAAACTAAACCCTAAATATTAAAATTCTAAACCTTAAATCATAATCTTAAACCTTAAATTTGATCTTAAACCTTAAATTTTAGGAGGAAGTATATTCTAAAATAAAAGAAAAAAAATTGAAAGTTAAATATAATCCATTTTAGACCCAAAGTTAAATATATTAAAAAAAAATGCAAACATAAACATAACTCAACTCTTATGTTATGAGCCAAAGCGAGCATAGCTCAGCTGGCATATGTATGAGTTGACGACCACGAGGTCTGACTAGTGACCAAGAGGTCCAAGTTCAATCTTCCACTCCATATGTTGTAAAAAAATAATAATAATAACAAAAAATTAGAAAAAATAATAATAATAATATATGTTTGATCCATGACAACCTATGGTCGAGTCACGTGGACTGATTGAACCTAGAACCTCATGATTATTAGGCAATACATCTAATATAGCATGTCGATGAGCTATGCTCTTGACAATTATTACTCTTATTAATTTGATCCAACTCAATCAATCCCTTATATGTTCGGGGGGTTGAAATGGCGAGGTAACCATATAAAAATACATGAGATGCAATAGTGAAAGTAGAATTTTTTTTTTTGATTATATTGGGGGTGGGGGGATTCGAACCACAGACCTCGTGGTCGTCAACTAATACATATGCCAGCTGAGTTATGCTCACTTTGCCTAGAATTATTATTCTAAAAACAAAAAAAAAAGTAGAATTATGATTAATAAATAATAACATTCAATTTCTTTTAATCGAACGCTTTGGAAACGGAAACGGTGAGGAAATTGGAATGAACTGGACATATACCAAAATTCATTGCACACACAGTAAACACTTTTGATATTCTCCATGAGCCACCTCTTCCAACTTCCCTTCGCCAGTTTTGATTTCATTAATGGAGTTCTATCAAAGCATTAATGAAAAACTTTATATATAGAAGGAAAAAAGGCAGGCCTGATCTACACAACTATTTCGCTAGCTCGTTAGCAATAATCAAACAATGACGCAAAATGATGTGAAATTAAAACTACTGATAGACATGAAAGGGAAGAGAGTTGTATTTGCAGAAGCAGACAAGAAAGTGGTGGACTTTCTTTTCCATCTACTTTCCCTTCCACTTGGAACTGTGTGTAGGCAGCTCCAAAAGAAAAGCATGGTGGGTTGCTTGGGAAATTTGTATACAAGTGTTGAAACTTTAAACCGAACTTATTTGCAGCCAAACCACAACAGAGAAACCCTTTTGAAACCCAAAGTGATATCATTTTGTAGTTCCGCTATGCTCTTGCCTTATACTCATCCCCCACCTTTGCAAAAATATTATATGTGTGAGAAAAATAGCTCCTATGCCGATTGCTTGTATTACATTTCTTATGAGCCTAAAGCAGTTTGTCCAAAATGTAATGGTCACATGAGCCGAGAGGTTACGTATGTGAAGCCACCAAGTGGAAGCACGAAGCCAATTTCTACTACTAGTGAGGAAGATCAGGAAGATGAGGGAGGTTATGTGAAGGGTGAGGTGACTTACTTGGTGATGGATGATTTGACTGTGTATCCCATGAATCCCATGTACACTATCTCCAGCATGACTGATCTCATGAACCAGTTTAACATCATGGAAGTAAATTCTTTAGAGGAGAGAATCATAATATTGGACGTCAATAAGGTAATAAGACATACTATACTTTATGTTAAATTATAAGTTTATTCTATAACTTTTAGGTTGGTGTTTATGGTTTATAAATTTTCAACCGGTGTGACATGTTCCTGAGTTTAATTTTGTTTTTAATAGGACTTCTAATTTTTTCTAATAAATTCTTAATCTTTTAAATTTATGTTCATTGGATTCATCAACTTTAAAAGTGTTTAATAGAATCTTTTAAACCTTTAATTTTCAATAGATCTTTAATTTTTCAATTTTTATATTTAATAAATATTTGATTTATTCGACATTTTTTAAACTTTACCGACATACTAAACTTAAATTTAAAATTTAAGAGTAATTTGTTTGGTTGGTGATTTGAAAACAAGAATTTAAAAATAAGGAACCAATGCAAATAAAGTTGTATTCCATGTTGTTTTGATATGTGTTTGTACCAAATTTAGAAATTAAATATTAATTTAATTAATGAATTCTTCAAAGTATGTTTAATAAGATTTTTATAAACCATAAAACTAATTGTAGTTACCAACTAAATTTTAGGGTGATTATAAATTATTATTAATTAATATATGAACATATATGAACATATTTTTAGATTTTTTTTAATTATTATTTTATAATATAATATCATATAATTTATAATATATTATATTATACGTATTTCAATTTAACAAAAATAATTGAGGTTATAACATGAAATACTATTATTATTCAAATTTTTATCATTTAAAATTTAAAATTTTGATACATTGAAAAGAAGAAAAAATGTTGTTTTCATAATTTACATCATTTGATTCAAGAATGAGCGGAATTGTACTATCTAATAGATCAATTATCAATTAATTTAAAACGTAGCGTGTGTGTCGGTGTGTGTGTGAACGACTCTTTTAAACACAAAATTATTGAAGTTTAGGTATCAAATAGACACAAACTTGTAATTTAACTAAATTTTATTTTCACAAAACTATACCTAAGTGAATTTATTGTATGAAGTGGCCATGTGGTTCCTGATTTAACCGCCTTTTAATTTATAATTATTAGATACGTATTCAAAATATGTTTTGCAATTTATCAAATCATATATATATATATCCGGGGCATTGTTATTTCATGTTCATTCTAAGTTAGAAGAAAAACTTAATGAACCACGTTTAATATCTTTTTGGTTTTGTAGGGTGTGGAATTGCTAAAAGCCTCTCTGCAGTCCAACACTGTTCTTACAGATGTCTTCCTTTCAGAGCATTAATTTAGTTCATGCCTCAGTAATGATTAAATATACATACTAATGCTCCTACACCTTCTTGGCTCCTCCCCTTTGTTGCTTCTTCTTATGCTTTTCCAATAATTTTGTACTGGTTAATTTAACATGAATCCTTCCAAGTTTATGAATGTTATGTTGGATTATGTTTATCTGTTCTTCATTCTTTGCTAAGATTATATTATTATTTTTTTTAAAAAATATTGCATTTAATATAAATCTTAAACCATGAATTTCTAATTACACATGATTTGTAGTACATGTGGGGTTATTTGGAGAAGTATGGGTGGTTTAACAAAAATGACAAATGGGTGGTTTTGAAAGTTTTTTTTTTATCTTTATTAGAAGATTTGGGATTTTTTATATTAATTATGTAGTTTAATAAAATTATTACACAAATTGAGTAGGCTAGCTTGAAAGTATTTACAAAACTAGGATACCTAAATCATGTACCATGGACACGAGTTCGAGAAATCGTGTCCATGGAACACGACTTAGGGTGTAACTTGTGTTCATGGTATACGAGTTATGGGGTAACTCGTGTACCATGAACACGATATCGGTGACATGCCAACCACGTGGACGCTTATTTGGCAGCTGCTCGGTAGTTGAAACTCATGTACCATGTACACGAGTCTGGTTAAGAAACTCATGTACAAGGAACACGAGTTTGGTGATCCCAAAATATAACCTACCCTTTCTTTTCTTCTCCTCGCTGCAAACCTTTTCTTTTCTTCTCCCCGCCTTCCTCTGTCTTAATCTGTCGTCGTCGTCGCTCTCCTCAGTTTGTTGAGCAGCCGTCGTTCGTTGAGTCTCTGTAGTGGTACTTCCGTCGAACGTTGAGTTGCGTCGTCGCCGCCGCGATTTTGTCCTACTTGCCGCCGCCGCCTTGTCTTCTTATATCGCTGTCTCCTCTCACCCCCATCGGCGATTGTCGTGTAACTGTTCTTAACAAAAAAAATCTCAAATTCATTATATGAGTTTATTGAGTTTTTTTTCACCGAATATGAAATATTTGATATGGTTTGAATTGATTTAGACAAAATAATTTTTTACTGATTTTGGACTGCTAGGATTAATTTTATATGTATTTGGACCGTTTTGAACTATTTTGATGACTTTTAGCTATTTTTTATGATTTTTGACTCGTTAGGATTGACTGATTATTATGGATTTTTATGACTTTGCAATGCTTTTAACTATTTTTTTTCTTTATGATTTTTCACTGCTTTGTATTAAATTTTATGTTTTTATTTACTATTATGTATTACTCGATTGATACTTATAGTTTTTAGTCTATTATATAAATTAATGAAAATTAACAAAATTTAATTTTTAATTATTGTTGTCTAATTTTTAACAGTTGTAATCAAGTTGGAAAAATATGTCATTACGTCAACAAAAATTAGTGATTCTTGAACCTGGAAATTGTGGAGATAGTGATATAGGAAGTTAGAAATTGATGAATTATTTGGGAAGAACTCAAATTTGTCGTGTCAAAGTGAAAATGAAGACATACCTAATAGGTTCACAGATATAAATTGAGAAATAACTAATTCAGTATGTAAGAAAGGTTTAAAGTTGGAAGAACGTACAAAATTCGAAGAAATAGACACTCAAGTATAATACATAAAGGTTCGTTATTTCATAATAAAACAGATCTACAACTAGCCGTTAAAAAATATTGTGTTGCACAACACTATCAGATTACTGTGGTAGAATCAAATCAAGATATGTGGTATGTGACATGCAAACAGTGGAGTGGTTGTTTTTAACAATGCTCAAAATATCAATCATCATATTGCTGGTTGAATTTTGTTACCAAATGCTAAAGTTTTTTTTTTATTATATATATATATATGTTTTCTAATGGTCTTCATTCCAATTCATAAAAAATTGGTGATTTTAAAAAGAAAAAAAAAAGAAAAATTAAGAATAAATTAACATATTTAAGCAAGAAAAAATTAACGAAACCAAAAAAAATTGAACTGGTTTTTTTCATATGTTAGCCGTCGTTTCCTATAAGTAATTATGAAAAATATTTATCACGTTGTTACTGTAAACTATCAAATTTTAATTGATTAGTTTAAAATAAATGAATATTGTCAAAGATTTTGTAGAGAAATAAAAAAAATTATTTATGGGTAGATTAAATGATATAGACAATTATAAATAACATATTCTTTAGAGGGAAATTGTAACAGATGTCAGAGTAAAATAATTAAAAATATAGCATTTTTTTAAAAAAATTGCGGATATGGCAATTTCTATCCCTGTCGCTAATAGAAGTTTATCGCTGATAGTAATATATTTTATAGAATTTTGTCAGTGATAATAGTGTATCAGTGATAAAAGTTTATTACCGATACAAGTCTATCAGTAATAGCCACTGATTTTTTTTTTTGCCATATTTGCAATTAATTTTGGCCTGATGGCTATTTGTGTCGCTCTTCTTTAATTGTAAAAATATTAGAAAAGTCAATTTTTGTGTTCTTTCGTTAATTTATGGTTTTAATATTGTTGTTTATTTTTTTTTAAAATATGTTCACTTATTCTTAGGTTTTTTATTTTATTTTTTATTCTTAACATCGGAAATTTCTTATGGATTCGAATAACATTAAAAATCATATATATATAGTTATCATTTGACAACAAAATTCAACCAACTAATAATTGATATTTAGAACATTAGTTTATTTTGTTTAAGTTTTTTTTGAAGTATTTTAAGTGAAATAATTAAATATAAAGTTATAAACATTATTAAAAATTTATTTATAATTTAGTTTTGATTTATTTATTTCTATTATTGTTATTTTAAATCTTCAAATTTTAATTGATTAGTTGAAAATAAATGATAATATTGTGTACATGATAATAATAATAATAAAAAATAAAATAAAATAAAGAAATCAAAACTAGAAAAAAGAAAAGAGAAGAAAAAAAAAGGAAAAAATAGCAGATGAGAGAATGAAATTCAATTTTGAAAGTGACACGTGGCGTCATAGGTCACGTGAAGATGAGAGAATGAAATTCAATTTTAAAGTGACACGTGTCGTCATACGATTCGGTCACGTAAAGATGAGAAAATGAAATTCAATTTTTGAGGTGACAGCGATTGAGCCATTGCCAACTCTAATAAAAACAAAAAACAAACTCTAAAAACTTAGTTGCAGGCGGGAGAATTTCTAGTACATCCGTGGTATGGAGTTTTTCCATACCACTGCCTTTCAAAAAATGACACGTGGCAAAATGGGTGTTTAACTGGGACCCACCCTATTAAATATATTATTTTTTTAACCCATTTTGCCACGTGTCATTTTTTAAAAGGCAGTGGTATGGAAAAACTCCATACCACGGATGTACTAGAAATTCTCCCGTTGCAGGCTCGGCTACAACCATCATTATGTTATTACTTTTAATTAAAAAATCATATTTAATGCGTCAGGTGACTTCAACTTTTTTTTTTCCTGCTTTTTTTTTCTCTTCTCCGTCGCTTTTAATTTCCGATTTTGCCCTTCTCTATTCAATCCTCTCCAATATCTCTTTTTTATGATTGATTTGAAATTTTTTACTAAAATTTGAAAATAGCAAATTATAGATAAAAAAATCTTGTGACAATTTTTAAAATAGCAAATCATCGATAAAAAAATCCTGGGACAATTTTTAATAATAATAATAATATCTAAAACCTCACCATTGTCCAACATCCTATGACATTTTTTAATAAATTCTTCTTTTCTCTTCTATCTAATTTCTTTGTTCATTTTAAGTTTTCACCTCAATTTCACTTCATTTATCATAAAATAAATAATTAACTATTACCTTTCTAAAATTTGACAATAAAATTCCTCTTTCCTCTTCTATCTAATTTCTTTGTTCATTTCAAGTTTCAACTCAATTTCACTTCATTTATCATAGAATAAATAATTAACTATTACCTTTCTAAAATTCTGCCAATTTTAGCTATGCTATTAAGCATATGGAGAGATTAAGAAATGTTTACTAAGATTTGACAGTAGCAAATCATCCATAAAAAGAGATACGAGAGAGAATTGAGGAGAGAAGGACAAAATTGGAAATTGAGAGTTATGGGGAAGTGGAAAAAATGAAAGAAAAGAAAGCGTTGAAGTGACATGAGACCTTAAATATGATTTTTTAATTAAAAAAATTAACATAAAACCTGACCAATCAAATTCTGGCATGTTTCTGGGCTGCAAAAGATAGTTGTAGCACAGCCTGCAACTAAATTTTACTCTTAAAACAATCCTATTTTTCTAATTTATTTTAAAATCAACCTCTTCCACCTACATTACCATTTACATTGAGAAATAATTTCTGGAAACGGTGAGGAAATTCGAATGGGTGTGGGCCAAAATTCTTTGCACAGAGCAACTCTTTACATTAATCACCATGCGCCTCTTCCCCTTCCACTTCCGGTCGTCAAGATTCGGCCTCCCATTGTAATTAGTTTTCATTAATGAAAATAATCTTTATATAAATACGATGGAGAAAGGTAGGCCTCTACCACCATTTCCCTAGTTGGCATCAAACAATGGCGCAAATGTATGTGAGGTCGAAACCTCTTATGACGTTTTCACGTTTCATTTTCAGGTATACATTATGTTGCTTTTTAAATTCATTCTCCTATCCATGCGCGTCACCTTCCTAATTTTCATTTCATTAGTCAAAAACTAATTTTGTATGTACGATGGACAAAGCCAGGCCTCCACACCATTTCCATAGTTGGCGTACAACGATGGCGCATAAGGATGTGAGGTTGAAACTGCTGATAGACACGAATGAGCAGAGAGTTGTATTTGCTGAAGCAGACAAGGACGTGGTCGACTTCCTTTTCCATCTGCTTTCCCTTCCACTTGGAACTGTGTGTAGGCTGCTCAAAAAGAAATGCATGGTGGGTTGTTTGGATAATCTGTATGAGAGTGTTCAAGCTTTGGACCGATCTTATTTTCAGCCAGACCACGACAAAGACGGCCTTTTGAATCCCGAAGCTTACGAACATAGTTCCAATCCCCCAGATTTGGCAAAATTTTATATATGTAGTTATCATCGCAAATATACCCAATGCTGTAATTACATTTCTGATGACCGTAAAGCAGTTTGTCCTCATTGTAATAATTACATGAGCCAAGAGGTTACTTATGTGAAGCCACCAAGGGAAAGCACGAAGCTAGTTACTGAGGAAGGGGGAGGCTATGCGAAGGGTGGGGCGACTTATATGGTGATGGATGATTTGACTGTGAAGCCCATGTCCACCATCTTCAGCATCACTCTCTTCAACAAGTTTAATATCAAAGATATGGGTGTTTTAGAGGAGAAGCTCATTGATTTGGATCGCAATAAGGTAATTTTTTATACCCTTTATTTATATATATATATATATATAAATACTTCATTGATGATCAAGAGAAAAAGAGAAAGAATGGCTAGAGAAAAGTTTTCCAATTGAATACAATGACAGATAAATCATAGTTACAAAAGAATTTAGATTTCGAGCACCACGAATCAGTGTTGAGGATGATATCGTCCCAAAGCTGAGAAAAAGTCTTCGAACTATTGTGAAAAAATCGATTTTGTTACGTTTCAACCATAAGTTCCATAAAATGACACAAAATATATTGCTCCAAAGGATGTTTGAGATATGTCAAGGACCTTGAAATAAGAAAGTATCAAAATTGCTTGGTCGGGAAGCGAACAATCTTGATTCATTAAATAAGATGGACCAAAGGTTATCGGCATAAGAGAAGATATGATCCAAAGATTCAGAATTTCTCTCGCAAAAAACACACCAGCTTGCAAAGAACAATCTTAATTCATTTTTTATACCCTTTATATGAGACATTGATGTGAAAAAACTAAGGCCTTCTAATAGTTAATTAACCTCACTTTATGTTGGTTTTGTTTTGTAGGGTTTGGAATTGCTAAAAGCCTCTCTGCAGTCCAACACTGTTCTTACAGATGTATTCCTTTCAAAGTATTAATTAGTTCTTTACTTGTTATATTCTAGTTTCATTTTAATTAATCACAGATCCTTGTTTGATCACAAATTAATTATACATACTAATGCTCCAACATATGGGATTTTGTGTTGCGTAACTCACCTTAAATTTTTCCAAGTTTATGGGTGTTATGTGGATTATGTTTATCTCTGTTCTACCTTCTTCTTTGCTAAGATTATATTATTATAGGAAAATACAAATTAACTTTGCAAAAAAAAAAAAAAAAAATGTCTTTATAGCAACTATTTTCAACTTTGCATATATAGCAAGCAAAATATTCAATTATATTTCAGGATCTATCATTTTGTTCAAGCCAAATATTTAGGGGGGGAGCCATGTTAATGTTAGGGTCAGGTAGCCCCTCAAATTATTAATTTTATATATTTATATATAAAAATTCAGAAAATATAATCATATTTTATAGAGGTAAATTGTAATAGATGTCGATTTAGAATAAGATAATTAAAAATATAGCATGTTTTTTATTTTTTTTGCGAATGCCAATTTCTATTACTCATATCTTATGGCTGATAGAAGTCTATCGCTCATGATCACCTCATCTTTTTATAGATTTTTGTCGGTGATAATAGTTATCAGGGATAGAAACAAATTTTTTGCCATATTTACAAAACATTTTAAAATTTGCTAAATTTGTAATTAGTTTGGATCTGATTGTTATTTGTGCAACTAACCCTTTTATATATTTTGTATATACAAATTCAAAAAATATAACAAGATTTTCCTATGGTTTGTTGGGAAGGGAGTACATTTTTTAAATCTGGAGCCCCCGATTTCGAAACTATCCTTGTAAAATTGTGTTTTTAAGATTTGTTCCAAGTATAATAACTAAATTTTGACAATTGAAATTACAATGATTAAAATAATACAAACACTAAAATGACATTTTAACATTTATTTTTTTAGATATTTAATATTTTGTAATATAATTATATATAGAAAATAAAAGGGAAATCGTAACAGATGTCAATTTAGAGTAAAATAATTAAAAATATAGCCGTTTTTAAAAAAAAATGCGGATATGGCAATTTCTATCACTGATAGCATGGTCTATCGCTGATAGAAGTTTATCGCTGATAGTAGTCTTTTTTATAGAAGTTTGTCAGTGATAATAGTCTATTAGTGATAGAAGTCTATCACTAATAGAAGTCTATAGTAATAGTCTGAAAGTCTATCAATAGTAAAAAAGTCTATCAGTGATAGCCACTGATTTTTTGGCATATTTAGAAAAGATTTTAAACTTGGCTAAATTTACAATTATTTTTGACATGATTGTTGTTTCTACAACCAGACATTTAAATTAATAGAAAATTAATTAATTAATATTTTCAGTCAAATATTAAGTAGTTTAACTATAATTAATATTTTGAGTCAAACTATATTAATTTTATATATTCTTATCAATTAAAATTAATTGTGTATATATTTTAAACTAACAATCCATAAAAGGTTAGTTTAGAAAAGAAAAAAAAAAATGTCAACATGCTTAACAGCTATAATGTAGTTTGAACTACAAGACAAAGGTTGTCTGTCTCAAGTTCAAATAGAAAAAAATAATATGTTAAAAAAAAAAAAAAAAATAATAATAATAAGTTATTCTCGTGTCCATCTCTCAAACCCTTGTATCAAACAAAGATGAGAGAGAATAAGTTATTCTCATGCCCATTTTTATCACTCTGCCCATCCCAATGACTTGGACATCCATATGTTCATTTCTATAACTATGCCCATTCCAATGACATTGAACCAAACCAAACCGCTCTAAGGGCCCGTTTGGTTCGATGGCATTGAAGGGTGGGACATGGGCTTGGGATGTCCAAGCCCATGTTTGGTTTGAAAGTTGACAATTTATGTCCGGGCATTCCTTTAGCCCGGGCATCATTTATTAGTTTCAGAGTGGCTTTTCAAACCCTCCGAAAATCAAGACTTTTCCTTTAGCCCGGGCATAATTTTCTCCATTCTTCTTCTTCTCTGACTTTTCCAGGTATGTCTTCTTCTTCTCATTTGTTTTTTTTTTTTTTTTAAATCTTCTTCTTCCGTGACTCTGATTTCAGGTTTAGGGTATTTTATTTTTATTTTTTTTATTTTTTTGGTTAGATTCATTACAATCTCTAGCTATTGAAACCTATTCGATTTAAAGATGAACCAGAATCGAAGAAATATGCGATAGTTAAACCCATGTGTTAGCTATGAGATCGCATCGCATAGGTTGTGCATTCTCATAAGTCGTGAGATCGCATCGCATAGGTAGTGATGCGATAACTGTGTGATAGTTGTGTGATCGCATAGGTAGCTATGCGATAGATGTGCGACCGCATAGCTACTTATGCGATCACATATCTATCGCATAACTATCGTATAACTATCGCATCGCTACCTATGCGATCACACAACCTATTCGATGTGATCTCAGAACCTATGAGATCGCACAACCTATGCGATGCGATCTCATATAACTAACACAGTATGTTATCTTCTTTCCATTTTGAGCTTTGTTTTATCAAATCAGATTTTTCTTTTGTGTTTACTTGGTTCTTTGTTATTGATTTATCCTAACATCAAAGATGAAAAGAGAACTAGAATCATGCCTAATAAGTAATTATAAGTGTGATGTTTGATTTTTGAATTATATAATCTTTATGTTATTTCTTCAATTTTATTATTGTATTAATTAATTACAATTGAAAATTTATTTGCAAATTTGATGATATTCACACGCAACACCAAACACAAACATCATTTAATTTCCATGAAAATCTGATAACATTCTTATTCTGCACCAAACACAACATCATTGATTTTCATGGAAATCTGATGACATTCTCATCCAGCACCAAACACAAACATCATTGATTCCCAGATATCTTATTCTCAGGCATTTGCAAATCCTCAAACCAAACGGGCCCTAAATGCTCCTTGGGTTTTTTTTTTTTTATAGATAAATTGTTGCCTCTTCTTTGGCTTCTCTAATCTTTCTTTTATCAAATATATATTATATGCAATTTTGTGGTTGTAAATTCACCTTGAAAGTTGAATTCTTCCGAGTTTATGAATGTTATTATGTTGGATTATGTTTATCTCTGTTCTTCATTCTTTACTAAGATTATATTATCATATGAAATATATTAGCCGTTAGACTCTTTAAGATGAAGGGTCGCCTATACCTTTTTCTCTTTAGGCATATTCCCCATGGCTTGGTAAACGAAGCGTCAATCAAACCACATTTAGTATTTATAATTGGCATTTCAAGGCTAGCTCTTGAAAGTAACCAAGAATTCAAAAGAGAAGATGGTATCAGACGTGAGTTTGAAGCTTCTGATTCACAAAACTCACCGGAAAATTCTTTTCGGTGAAGCCGACAAGAAATTCATAGACTTCCTCTTCACCATTCTCGCTCTCCCGGTCGCTACCATCGTCAACCTCGTGTCCACAGAATCCATGGTTGGCCCTTTAAAAAATCTTTACCAAAGCGTACAAAACTTGAACCCGGGCTATTTTCAAGAAAAGTACAAAGAAAACAACAAAAGTACCATGCTAAAGCCTAAGGTTCAAATGCTGAATTCTCATATCTCATCAATATCCATTCTTCCAATCGAATCCTCACTGCCAAAGGCGTTTTACAAATGCTCTACTTCATCATGCCATCGTCATTTTTCTACCAAACAAGGTGTACGATGTCCCGAATGCAACAAAGGTATGTCCATTACTTTAAAATATGTTCAATCATCACATGATGATGAATTCATGAGGGAAGAGAGCTTGAGAGATGAAAGCGGGTATGTGAAAGACAATATTTCTTATATGGTGATGGAGGATCTGACTGTCAAGCCGATGTCGGCCATGTCGAGTATTTCCATGCTAGCTGAGTTTGGTGTGTATGATTCCAGCCTTATTGAGGAGAAAGTTGTGTACTTGGATATGGAAGAGGTAATATATACTTATGGAATTAGTATGTTGTTTAGTTCTAATTTTAGAGCTTGTGATTTTAGTAAAATTGTTTTGATTTTAAGTGTTTTTTATAAAAGCATGTTTGGGAGTGACCTCGAATATGACAAAAGTGTTTATCATCTCGAAATCACTCTCAAACATATCATTGACTTGATTTGATTTGTTGTGGTAATATATTTTTTGTGTGTTTTATTTAGGGTTTGAATTTGCTTAGAGCTTTATTTCATACGAGCACTGTTCTCTCGGATGTGTTCCTTCAAAAGATCGACTTTGGAAATTCAGATTGTAGTACAATATTGGAAGAAGAAAAAGTTGCGGCTGAGTCGAAAAAGGAGACTCATGTTGAGTGTTTTTGTGGTCAATGCGATTTGTGTTCTATCTCCAAATCAACTTAATGAGACTACAAAAGAGCATGATGCTTGCTATTTGGATTGTAACTCTTTCATTTTGTTCGTTAAACACAGATTAAATTAACATTTTAGTAGTTACGTGTATTTTTAAATGTCTAAATTTATTTTGATAGTTACTTTCCATAAATCTGAAGTTAATTTTTATTGAAATTGAGCTGAGCATCACACATTAAAAAAATGAATTTACTTTACACTCTCTATAAGATTTATGAGTTACTTCTCTTGTTGCAATTGATTTTAAAATAAACTTTTAGAGCCGCTGATATATGATATAAGTTGAGATTTTCGGAGTTGACCAAAGTAGACATCTAGATATACATGGTGACCCTCATATAAACATCATAATATATAATAATTAGACCTAAATTTGGAAACAAGTAGGTGTGAGGACTTGCGAATAATATTATAATGTTTTGTGTGATACTTTTCAAAGGCTGTTTGATTTTAATTACGTTTGGATTATTTGTTTTCTTTGTTTGAGAACTGATGAATGTTTCAGAAGTGAAAGTGAGAGCTGTAAGCATTTTGTCCTTTTGAGTATTTAACAATTATATTGTCTCTCTATGTTTGGTATCGATCCTGAATTTGGAATGTGTATGTCTTACCTATTCATATATATGATATCAAAGACATTAAACCTTTTTCGAATTAAATTTGGGTGATATTATGAATTTGTCTTTACTGTTTTCCTATATATTTTTATAATTTTTTTTATCCAATTTTAAATTCAATGTGTTTTGGCTAGGCTTTTGCCTATTATCAATTTGGACGATATTAATTCCTACTTGCTTTTTTTTTTAATTGTGTGGGATGCAATAATGAGGTCTCACAACAAGCATGTTCAACATGATAAAAGAAACATGACATTCTCATAACTTCCATAATAAATCTCTCATATAACATCATAATAGTACTTTCATAACTTACATAAGCTTCCAAAACTACACAAATTTCGTTCGACATTTATAAAGAATTCAATTCAACATATTCAACATTCAGTTCAGTTTCAACATTTAATCTAATCAACTCAACAATATCAGAAAATTCTCAACCTAGCCCAAGGGCTGGTCAACAGTAATGTCACTTACCTGAAACTAATTCCAGCAACCTTAATCTTCCAAACTGACTTGTAAAAGTTTAACCTCAATTCTAAAACATAACTAAATAATTAATGTCAAGGCTTCAGGTCAAAAGCTACCATACAAAATAATGACAAATATAGCAAAATTTAAAACATTTTAAAAATATGACAAAAAATCAATGACTATCATTGATAGATTGTTATCATTCATATATGACTATCACTTATAAAACTTATAAAAAATAGAGGTAATAGACTACTTATCAGTGAAGAATTGTCACATTTGCAATATTTTTTTAAAAATATTATATTTTTAATTATTATATACTCTAAATTGACATGGGTTACAATTTGACTTATATTTATTTATTTAATTACTTTTTTATTATTATTATTATTATTATTATTATTAATTTTAATTACTATTCAAAACAAAATAAACCTAGTTGACTTAATCAAATCTAAGTCCAATTCTTTTTAAGCCCAAATTTCAAATGATCAAATCACTTAATCTCACTATCCAGCGTGATAATAATAATTAAATAAATTTCTCCTATTCAGGTTGTTACATTAGGTTTGGCTGACCCTCCCTCGGCCTGAACCGACCAATGGTCGGCCCAACTTCTCATATGGGGATTTGGCCCTTAGTTGTTTCACGGGGAGAATTTCTAGTACATCCGTAGTATGGAAAAATTCCATACCACTACCTTTAAAAAATTGACACGTGGCGAAATGGTTGTTTAACTGGGACCCACACTATTAAATATATTATTTTTTTAAACCATTTCGCCACGTGTCAATTTTTTAAAGGCAGTGGTATGGAGTTTTTCCATACCACGGATGTACTAGAAATTCTCCCTTGTTTCACGGGCAGAGTCTCTGATTAATCTTGGGCCGAGCACTCTTCGATGTGTTGGGCACGCGTTTTTGTTTAACTATGTTGTTGAGGTCAAGATAACGTAACATTCTCTATTGCATCGGGCATGTTTTTTTCTCCTAAATAATATTTCTCTATTCACTTAAAAAATAAATCATAAATTTAAATTAATTTAAGAAGTACTAAAAGATTAAAAAAAACCAAAACATAGAGAAATAATAAAATAAGGATTTTTTATAGTTTCAATAACTAGTAGGAGAATTCAAACTTCTAACTCTTGATGACATGTGTCTTAACCAATTGTCCTAATTAACTCAAGTTGGTAAACATAATAATTGATGAAATTGATTTAACAACATAACATTATGACATTTGATAAATAGAAATAGAAATAGCCTCTAAAAAAAATAGAAATAAACTGAAATATGACAAATATATGGATGTCAAATTAATCCAAACAAATGTATTCTTACGATAAAAAATGAATGCACATTTAACATGCATGGAGGTGGCAGGATCTGAGCGAAACAACTTTAATGGATATAGCAGCGGAACAGCACACATGCACAGCTGCCTATGTAGATTTCTCATCCACATGGTTATCGAAGAGTCATCCAAAAAACCCTATACATATACTATACAAATAATACAGAAGAATGATATTGGAAAATAAAAAAAAAATGGCGGAAATTAGGGTTGTGAGATTGAAGCTTCTGATAGACTCGGAATCACAAAAAGTGCTTTTCGGTGAAGCAGACAAGAATTTTATCAACTTTCTTTTCAATTTGCTTTCCCTCCCACTTGGGACTGTGATCAAGGTGCTGAAAAATCAAACCATGGTGGGGAGCTTGGGAAAATTGTACGAGAGCATTGAAACTTTAAACGAGAATTATTTACAGCCAAACAAGAGCAAAGATACTCTATTGAATCCCACAGTTTTTGGGGATTATTCTTCTTCTATGCTTTTGCCTGAAACTGATTCCTCTTCGGCTTTGGCAAGATTTTATGTATGCAATTCCAACGAGACTGAGGATTGTCACCATTACTTTGCTGATGATCCTGATGCAGTTTGTCCTGGATGTGTTAACTGGATGGACAAAATGTGTAGGTATGTAGGCTTAGAGGCAACGTCTGAGAAAAAGGGAGATTTTGTGAAAGGTTTGGTGAGTTACATTGTGATGGATGACTTATCTGTGATGCCCATGTCTTCCATTTCTAGCTTAACTATTTTGAACAAGTTCAATGTCTCTAAAGTTGATGAATTAGAGGAAAAGCTCATCACTTTGGATGTCAATCAGGTACATATCTCTTATCTGAGAAGGTAACAAAAATGTGGCTGACAGTTTTGTACCGCTGGATGTATGAGATAAAAATTGTAAAAGTATTTCAATTTTGTATTCGATGGTTACTAGGGAGAGACAGTCACATATTGTGGTGGTCTCTCATTGAATAATTTTTACTTCCGACCACCATTAATTTTTTTGAATCATTTAGTCTCTGTTTCATAACTATTTGGTTTTTACTTTTTGATTTTTTAAAATTAAGTCTATAATCAATATATCCACATATGAGTTAATATAGTGATTTTCATCCTTGTTAGGAAAAAAAATAGAACTCTTAGCCAAATTTCAAAAGCTTGAGCTTACCTTTTTTTCTGTTTCCAAAATTTGACTTGGGTTTTGAAAAGATTTTGAAAACACCGGTAACATATAATAACACAACAAAGAAACTTGTTGGTGAGAATGTATTGTTTATAGAATCAAATGGTTATCAAACGGGCTTAATGTTTCTTACAGTTTCTTTTTTTCCATTTTGGTGAGTTGATTTGTTTGCTATTTTTCTAAGCAAAATGCACGAAACTATGTGTCTGAGTACTGATTTTGTTGCTTAAATTTGTAGTGTGTGAAGTTGCTAAAGGCGTCTATGGAGTCGAAGACGGTTCTCACTGACGTCTTTCTCGAGAAGAAGTGAAAAAGTGAAATTTGTTTGATATTGATGGAGGAAGCTATTGAATGTTGAAGTTAGTTTTCTATTTTGTTTGAATGATTAAAGTTTCGGCATTGAAATTGAGCTGTCGTAAGCGTTTGTCTTTAGAATTTTATAACTATGCTAAATTTGGTTTGATGTCAATCTCTGAATAGTATCCTCTAAGTTTCATAGATGATATATATATCTAAAAGACTTTAAAACTTCTTGAAATTCAATTAAGGGGATGATATCAATGGACTACATATGTTCCATTTTGGTCGATTAAAATTTACATCCCTAATTTTTATTTGGTTTTTGTTTTTAATTTTTTATTTTATTCTTAAAGATGCTTTAAAGAAACAAAGAAGGAAAAGAAAAAAAAGGAGTTAAGCCAATATAGAGTTGTACTCTTAAAAAAACGAATTAAAGAAAGTTGACTTCACAGTTTTTTATTTATTTATTTTTAGTACGTTATATATTATATATTCTGGAGAATTTTCGTAAGAAAAGAAGAAGATGAAGAAACCATAGAAGAATGAAAACGGGAGAAGATGGCCATTTTGGTTCCTTATCTTTATTTTGATTTTAACAAATTAATAACGTAGGTTTGAATATGTGTACTAACATGTTAATATATGAGCCTATATTGAGCTAGTAGATGGAAAAATAACATAAGCAATGACCAAAATTGTTATTTTTTGAAAGAAAAAATTAGGAACTAAAATAAACATTTTAAAAAAAGAAACTCCCTCATTGTGCTAAAATATCATTTTGAGTTTATATACTGAATTGAAAAATTAATAGTCTCAAGGTCGTTCTGTTCTCGACCACTAGGTCATTCATTGATGGTTAAACTTAATTTGTCCTAATTACTCCTTCGGTCAATTTTGAATTCATATACTTTTAAATGTTCAAATTTAGTCTTATTTCCAATTAAGTCTTATTTAAAAGAATAATAATCTTTATCCCTCTATTAGTCTTTATCCCTCTATTAGTCGTCCCTTTATAAATTTTGAAAATAGAATCACATTGTATATTTATTTGAATAAAAGTTATTGGTAGTATTCATCGAGTTGGATAAAAATTAAGTCCAAACTAATAATGAGAACTAATTTTAGGATTCATAAAAAGTATTTAAACATATTTGGCTAAGTGGCCCTAAATTAAGGTTTATTTGAGAGATTGACCGAAATTTTAAAAAGTAGTCAAAATGATCTTTTGCTACATTACTCTCGTTGATATTTTTCTCGTTCTCGCTGACGTTCACGAGAGGGTAGAAATTTTCAGTTATAAAATAGAGGCCACACTAGAGTGAGAGCGATAAAATTAAAATCTCAGAGTGATATCAACAAAAGGTTAGTCTGACTAATTCCTGTAGTTCATCTTTCTAGCAGACCTTAATTTAGGGTTATCTCTTAGAGTATTTAGACTGAATTTTGGAATTTCAAAATATAGAACTCAAAATGATATTTTAATCCACATAAGTATTTTTTTTTTTTTTTCGCTTAATATCACATAAAAAGGGGATTGAAACATTCAAATTTTATATTCATTTCGAGCATGGGGAGCTTGCCTCGATCTCAGAAAATAGAAGAATAATCATCATTTAGAGCTGCCATATAAGAACTCAATTGCGATTATGGAAAACACGCATTTTCTTGGACAGAACAAAGAGAGAGTTTCTGTTGCATGCAAAGCCAATTATATTCATCAACAGGCCGGGTTATCCAAGCGTCAACTAAGCCACTATATAAGCTAACCCCGTGCATATCTTATCCAAACATTATCCAAACAAAAGCAATTAGTAAACCATGGCGGCACAAGCAGATGTGAGTTTGAAACTTCTGATAGATTCAAAAGAACAAAGAGTTCTTTTCGGCGAAGCAGACAAGAATTTAATCGACTTTCTCTTCAATCTACTTTCCCTCCCACTTGGGACAGTGATCCGGCTTCTCAAAAAGCAAGGCATGGTGGGTTGCTTGGCAAATTTGTACGAGAGCGTCGAATCATTAAACGAGACGTATTTGCAACCAAATAAGAGCAAAGACACCATTTTGAAGCCCAAAGTTTCATTCTGTGGTTCGTCAATGCTTTTGCCTAACATTGAATCTTCCGCTGCAGCTACGTTTTATTTCTGCAATTCAACTGCTTATGTGAATTGTCGGCGTTCTGTTTCTGATGGTCCTAATGCGGTTTGTCCGACATGTCATGTTCCCATGAACCAAGTGGGGAGCTTTGTGCAGCCACCAAATGCTGCAACCACAGAGGCAGCAGCCAGTAGGGATGATGAGGGAGGGTTTGTAAAAGGTGTGGTTACTTATATGGTGATGGATGATCTTACTGTCAAGCCCATGTCCACTATTTCTAGCATTACTCTTTTGAATAAGTTTAATATTAAGGAAGTTGGGGCTTTGGAGGAGAAAGTTGTTACTTTGAATGTCAATGAGGTAATTTTATTTATTTGTATATCCACAAAATAATATACATGTTTTGTAGTTTATTGGTCTTAATACTTACTTTTTACTTGGTTTCTTTTTTAGGCTGTGAAATTGTTGAAGGCCTCTCTTCATTCCAAGAGTGCTCTCACTGACGTCTTTCTTAAGAGGAAGCTGTGACGATTTGAAAATGGGGTCCGATATTTGATGATATTGTTGACGGTTATTAGTTGAAGTGTTTTGGTCATGTTTTATTTTGTTGTGTTATTGGGTTTGGAGTCAAACTCATTTGATGTTTTTGTTGGGTTGGGTTTTTAATTTATCTAATCAATGTTTAAGCAAGTGTATTAACCATGCAATTCTCTCTCATTTTTTTGGAGATTTTCTTCTATTGTAATTTTTATGTTGCTTGGTTTTGTTATGGGAATCTATGTTTGATGGATACACTGCTGTAAAGTACCTTATTTAATTTCTATTGTCTTGTAGTTTTTTTCTTTTTAATCTTTGTAAGCTTATATAACTTGGTTATGTGCCTCTTTACTTTTCAGCTTTCATCATTTTATTTTCTAATTTTAGTGTATATATATTACGTTTCCAATTGGTGTTAAAAACAATAGTTTTGTATTTATTTGATGGTGTTGCCCGTTTGGATCATGGGAAGTATATAGTTTTGACCAAGAGTGTTTGTTAATGTGGAAAAATAGATGTGTGTTTCCGTTAAATATCACTAAGTAGGATGAAAATTTCATAAAAGAGTTTGACGAAAGTTCCATAAAATGTCAATTGTTAAATCTCAATTGTTAAGAGTGGAGACCAAGTCTCACATTCGATAAAAGAAGAAAAAATAATCGGTATACAAAGAGGGACAATATTCTCTATTGGTATGAAGTTTTTTTTGGGTGAAACAAAAAACAAAGTCATTAAGATTATTTGAGAATATCATATCAATTTTTAACATCTAACATCAATCTTATTGAATTATATATCATTTATTAATAGTTAAAGAATTGAGTAAAACTTAGTTGCAGGTTGGGCTACAACCATCTTTTGCAGCTTAACCACGTGACAAATTTTGATTGACCAAGTATTATGTTATTATTTTTAATTAAAAAATCATATTTAATGCGTCAGGTGACTTCAACTTTTTTTTTTTTTCCTATTCTCCGTGGCTTTTAGTTTCCGATTTTGCCCTTCTCTGTTCAATCCTCTCCAATATCTCATTTTTTATCAATGATTTTTGAAATTTTTTACTAAGATTTGAAAATAGCAAATTATAGATAAATAAATCCTGTGACAATTTTTAAAATAACAAATGATAAAAAAAATCCTGGGACAATTTTTAATAATAATAATAATATCTAAAACCTGTCTAACATCCTCTGACATTTTTTAATAAATTCTTCTTTTCTCTTCTATCTAATTTCTTTGTTCATTTTAAGTTTTCAACTCAATTTCACTTCATTTATCATAAAATAAATAATTAACTATTACCTTTCTAAAATTCTGCAATAAATCTCTTCTTTCCTCTTATATCTAATTTCTTTGTTCATTTCAAGTTTCAACTCAATTTCACTTCATTTATCATAGAATAAATAATTAACTATTACCTTTATAAAATTCTGCCAATTTTCACTATGCTATTAAGTATATGGAGAGATTAAGAAATGTTTACTAAAATTTGACAATAGCAAATCATTCATAAAAAGAGATACGGAAGAAAATTGAGGAGAGAAGGGCAAAATTGGAAATTGAGAGTTATGGAAAAGTGGAAAAAATGTAAGAAAAGAAAGAGTTGAAGTAACATGAGACATTAAATATGATTTTTTAATTAAAACAATTAACATAAAACCTGACCAATCAAATTCTGGCATGTTGCTGGGCTGCAAAAGATAGTTGTAGCCCAGTCTGCAACTAAGTTTTACTCTAAAGAATTAACTCATAATTTTTGTTACTCATAACTCAACTTAATTAAAAAATTATATTTTTGAATAAAAGTTTACATTTGAATTCCTACCTACATTTAACATATTGAACTAAAAAAATAATTTACAGTTAAAAGCTAAGATCAACTCGACTAAGTCCAAAAATTATTGTGGTCTTTTCTTTTTTTTTTGACAATTGGGGTGAGGATTGAACCTAGGACCTCATAGTCAACTAGTTGATACATACACTGTTGAGCTATATTCTTGTTGGCTATTGTGGTCTTCCTTAATGTGGGTAGAACTTTACAATGTATATTTGATATTTGTATATGTAACGACATGCTCAAATGGATTCATAATTTGGCACCTACCGACCATATCATTCCCTTGTGATTTACTTGGACTTGACCTTGCAACTTACTTGACTTAAATGTACTAGAGTGAAGATAGCCCTACAAATAAACACACGTCTTTTATAATAATGAGATTGATGATGTTAGGTTATTCATGTACCTCTTTAGTTAGAGTGTCACATGCCCATCAACTACTGCTTAGATCATTTCATATCACATTGAAATAAGAGAGGTCCTGCTCATACCATTAATAGGCTCATGAATTCATACTATTGTTCAGGATCCATATTCAACACTTCACCACTCCGACAATTCTCTTGCATCTAGTGGTGATTGTTGGTCACTCGACATTGAATTTGGACGAAAACGACATAGAAAATCAACCACTACTTGATTTTGTGTGGGTCAGTTGCCAAGTCGACCAACCCGTCAGTTTGGTCTGTTTTTTTTTTTTTCCCTAACGGGAGGATAGTGTCGGTCAACTCTTATTTTTTAGAGAAGAACTTGGCTGCTGGGACAGCCCAGCTCTGCCGCCCGATATGGCCCCACGCAGGAACGGATGGTAAAAGGAACTATGGGGCATGCTCCCCCCTCTCCCTGTTTTTTTTTTTTTTTTTTTTTTTAAATGTACCCAAAATTAGTGTCTTAAAATATATAGGTTTATTAATGTATGAATAATGACACCCAACTACTTGTTATATGGGTGGAAGTAGTATTTATAAATTTAATTTTTAAAAACTAAAAACCTTTACTTCTAGGATTTGAAGTTGCAATTTTGTCCTTAGATCTCTAAATATCCTTACTACTCTATAGACCGTTCCAGAAACATTCGAAACTTGCAATTTTTTCTTCTTCTTTTTTTGACGTTTCAGACTTGAAATTCTAATTACTTCGTTTTTCTTCGTTTTTCCCCTTCCCTTCGTTTCTTCGAGATATTAGGGTTTCAACATTTAGATTTTTATTTTTCAATCGATAATTTTGTTAATCGCTAAGATTTTGAAGATTTTCGGCATGTTCTTTGGTTTTTTCTTGAAAAAAGAAAGTTTTTTTGGGTGAAAAACGGCGTTGGCTGAGAACGAAGACGGAGGAAAGAGATGAAGTCCAGACCGGTAAATTGATTGGTAGGTTTTTTTGGACCGGTAAATTTACAGATGAGAAAATTCGTTTTTCCTTATCTGTAAATTTATCGGTCGGAAAAAACCTACCGATAAATTTACCGATTTGGACTTCATCTCCTTCAACCAGGCTGAAAATAAGCATTTTATTTTTTTACCGGTGGGATGTTGGCAATAGTTAAATTGATTTTGAATAAAAAAATAGATATATTATTTTGTATTGTTATGAAACTTTTTTTTTTTTTTTATTTGACAATGCAGTTGGGGATTGAACTTAGGACCTCATGGCTTCTAGGCGACATTATCCGGTTGATATGTTCTTGTTAGTATAATATGCCTACATACTTTTTCCAAATTTAGATACAGCATATAGTTGGAGAAGCATATTATTGGCTGTTTTTTTTTTTAATATTTTAGTTTTTAAAACTTTTTATAAAAGTATAGCAATTTTGAAAGTATTTTTAAAATATAGAGGGGCCGTTTGGCCCACGGAGTTGGGAGGAGTGGAGTTGTGGGGAGTAAAGTTACTCCCCGTTTGGCCCAAGGAGTTGTTTAACTCGGACAAAAAATATCAACTCCCCACACTTCTACAGTAATTACTATTCAACTCCCCAGACTTCTACAGTAATTACTATTCAACTCTCCTTCATTTTCCTCTCTTTCTCTCTCTTCCTTTTACAATATTTTTTTAATTATTTTTAAAAAAACATAATTTAAACAAAATGTGTAAAATGACTAAAAATGCAATTCAACCTATTTTTTATTTTAAATATAAATTAAGTTGTTGAATTAAAAGTTAAAATTGGTACTTAAACAAAATTTAAAATGTAGTATTCAAGAAGAAATAAAAATATAGCTTATTTGGATTTACTTAGATTAATGGATTATTATTTGGATTCACTTAGATTAATGGATTAAAATCTTTAAAATTCACATGTAATAGTTAATCGACTATTGTATGTTTTATTTCAAATTCACATGTAATAGTTAATCGACTATTGTACGACTATTTGTTTTATTTCAAAACGATCCAAATAAAATGAATAATTAATGTGAGTGATATTGAAAAAAGAAGGTGAAGTATGACGGTCAAAGTTATTTTGGTTATCTTCGAATAAATTTGTAAAGGATACATAAAATAAAAAACACAAAAATTGTATTCTTAAAATTTATTGTAAGAAATTCTTGATAATAAAAATATGAAAAATTATAGAAAATAGGTTCTAGGTGTAGTGCATATGAAATTACGAGTTTAAGTGAGTGGAAACGAGGAAGAACGTGTTTAACACATAGATATGTTTATGTGTTTTTTTTTTCTTTAGAGAAATTTGTAAAATATACAAAAAAAAAAACAAAAAAAAAATCTCATTTTTAAAATTCATAAAATTAAAAAATTAAAGATTGAGTCTTTAAAAAATAATAATAAATATATATTATTGATAGTCAAGGCGAGAGAGATTACAAAATTAATGTGAGGTATTGTGTTCAAAATTATTTTTTGTTATCTCCAAATTTTTTTTGAAAAATAGATAAAATAAAAAAAAAAAAATTGCATTATTAGAATTTATTAGGAAAAGTCCTTAATAAGGAAAATTAGAAAGTTTGTAGAAAACAAAAATTGTGTCGAAAGAACTAGTAAAATAAACTTAGATTTCAAAACTTGAAGTTCAAACAACTCCGTGTCAGAAAAATATGAAAAATTATAGAAAAAAATTGTAAAAAAAAAAAATAGCTAAAATAAATCATCATTGTTGAAATACTGATTTACGGGGGTGAAGTGAATTTATATGGGAGGCAGAGAAACATGTGTTTGACACATGAATAGACTATACTGAATAGACAATCTTATAATTCATACAATTAAAGATGAGTCCTAACAAAAAAAAAAAAAAAAAAAAAAAAAAAAAAAAAAAAATATATATATATATATATATATATATTTTTTATAATCAATGTGAAAAAATAATGTCAAATATTGTGCTCAAAATTATTTTTGTTGTCTTCAAAAAAAATTTGTCAAGATAGATAAAATAAAAATAAAATATTTCATTTTTAGAATTTATTGGAATTGGAAGAAGTCCTTAATATGAAAATTTTGAAAGTTTGTAGAAAAAAATTGTGCAGAAGAAAACAGCTAAAATAAACTCAGATTTCACAACTCCGGACTAAACAACTCCTTGCTCCAAACACACCACAGACTTCAGAACTCCAGACTAAACAACTCCCTGCCCCAAACAGACATACCTCAGAACTCCCCAGACTAAACAACTCCCCAGACTAAACAACTCCAGACAAAACAACTCCAACTCCCCCAACTCCTTGGGCCAAACGCCCCCAGAGTTTTAATGGAAGATCTCAAAGACACCTCTTCACGCAAGCAAAGGTCGTCTTTTGAAAAGAAGATATTGTTCCACGTGGATGAACTTTGAAAAGACGATCTTGTTCCACGTGGATGAAGATAGTCTTTTCAAAACACGATTTGCATAAAAAAAAAAAAAAAAAAATGTATTAAAAAATTATATCCTTTTTATCTAGATATTCAAAAATTTGGAAAAAAATGTGGTTGGAAAATCACTATTTATGAAGTTGTGTATCAGATCATAGAAGTTTGATTATAGTTCTGCAAATTTCAGAACTGAACATTGTTTTGAGCCATTAAAAAATTGATATTTTTTTATGCATATATTCAAAAAGTTTGAAAAAATATGGCTGGAAAGCTAACACCGAGCTTCAATTTGATATGTGGTTTCACTATTTTTTAAGTTGGATATCGATAGATAAAAATAGTCGAATTGAGCTACAATTTTGAAAACTTGACTAAACTCAATCAAATCAAATTGTCATAATCTAAACTTGAAGTTGTCAAAACTATAAGTCGACTTGGAAGATCTTTATCGATATACAATTTCAAAAATAGTAAAACCACATATCGAATTGAAACTATCCGGGTTAGGTTTCCAACAATAGATTTAAAAAAAAAAAACTGCATATTTGAATAAAAAGATATAATTTTTTTTAATATTTTTATGTTTTGATACAACTCTAAAAAAAAAAAAAAAAACAGTCGTCAAATTTAAGTGTTAGCTCTCTTAGCAATAGATTTTAAGAAAAAAATGAAAATCTGAATAATAAAAAAAATATTAAATTTTTAATGCACAAGAACATTCTTCTTTTTCAAAAAAAAACTTTGCTCACTTACAGATGTCTGACTTTAAAAAATAAAACGAATTCCTATTAAAATTAAAATATTTTTAAACCTAGGAAAATTGTAGTAAATGACAATTTAAGACTTATTGTTTACAAATATAGCATGTTTTTAAAAATTTTGCGGATATAGCAATTTCTATCGCTGATATCTTATGACTGATAGAAGTCTATCGCTGATCACCTCACCTTTTTATAGATTTTTGTCAGTAATAATAGTCTATCAGTGATAATAGTCTGTCTATCAGTGATATAATAAAATCTATCAGCGATAGAAACAGATTTGTTTGTCATATTTGTAAAACATTTTAAAATTTGCTAAATTTGCAATTAGTTGGGGCGTGATTGCTATTTGTGTCACCAGCCCATCATAAGTTTGGATTAGCTTGAGAAGAAAAAGTAGTTTTGGTGGGTTGGAGAATGTGCGTCGATATGAGGAAACAGCAGAAGAATAATGATTTAGAAACCTTGGAACTTCATCCATTTTACAGCTGCAAACGCCATGCAAAATTCTCATCATTACAAGTTTATCCAACCGTCAACATCACATACAATCATACACACACGTATTTTGTTCTAATACAATTTTAGCCTTCCAATTTTAGGTTATTTGGGTTCATATATTTTCCTATATTTTATTCTATATACTTTTTACTTTTTCAGAAATATTCAAAGCTAACTTTGGACTTTTAAATTTCAATTTAATTTGTATTTGATCATACATATTTTTTTAAAAAAATTGTTTCATTTAAATGGTTGGGATTCAATATATAATTAGTTCGTCAAGTTGAAAATTAGTTGCTAATTGATAATGGAGTGTAAAACATCAAATATAAATAAAAAAAATTTAAATTATTTAAAAAAATAAGTTAAATTATATGAAATGTTCTCAAACTTTAAAATAAGTTTTAACTATGTTTATGATAAAGTCTCCCTTTATCTTTTGAAATTTGTTCTAGAGAATATTTTTTTTCTATTAAAATAAAGGATAAAAATTAAAGTGGCAGTGTTTTTTTATTTTTATTTTTGACCGGTAGAGATAATTGTATGACTCATCCGATATTTTGAATCGTTGGTCAAACTAACTCGAATTTAAAAATAAGTCAAATTGACTCTTCACGGACATTATCATTTTTTTAATATTATTTTATAGCTCTAGCTGCGGGTGCAGGCTAATCTCGCTCTAGTTGCAGGTGCGGTCTCGTTTTAGCTCTAGCTTCATTTCAAATCAAATTTTCAAGATCTGAAATTTTGTCGAGATTCAAAAATTTAGTTTTTATAGATTTTTCAGACGTAAAATGTTTTAGATTTGAAAAAATATTGGTTCTCAAGTCGTCTCACGTGAGAGTTGTTGTCAATATTTTTGTGGATGAGAGTCGCGGACTATGGGTGAATAGGAGGGAGAAAAAACGTGATAGAGGAGAGAGATAATTTTTTTCTTTTCAAATTCAAGTCATTTTAAGAAACGGAAAAAAATAGAGAGTTAGTCGTACAATTATCCCAACATGTAGGAATGAAGATTGAATCTAAGATCTCATAATGACTAATCGATACATCATGTGAGGATACTGAAATTAAAGTGATTATCAAATTAAAGTGATTGATAGTAATTATTTATTAAAACAAAGTTGAAGATTAAAATTGTGTTACCATGCCATCTATTTAATTTCAGAAGATATTATATTAAAATTATTTATCTAATAAATTTTCACATCTCTCACATCAACGAGAATCATTAGCATACATCATTACATTAGGTGAATTACCCTCAACTTGATTCTAGACCATCTTGAAACCAATTTCAAACTAAGACTGATTAGATTTGAACTAGAAGTGAAGTTAAAATAGCATTTTAGCCCTACATATACTACCAGAGAACAAAGAGACCATATAGCTTCTGCACCATTTTTACAGTTTAGGAAGAATGGCAGGATCAGCAGTTAAAGTGAAATTAAAGCTTCTTATAGATGCAAAAGAGAAAAGAGTACTTTTCGGTGAAGCAGACAAGAACATGATCGACTTTCTTTTCAATCTGCTTTCTCTCCCACTTGGGACTGTGATTAGGCTGCTGAAAACGCAAGGCATGGTGGGTTGCATGGAGAATTTGTACGAGAGTGTTGAAACTTTGAACGAGACGTATATGCAGCCAAATAAGAACAAAGATATCCTTTTGAAGCCCAAAGTTTCATTTTGAATCTTCATCTGCAATGAAGTTTTATTGGTGCGGGAATAGAGCATGTGGCGGTTATGTTGCAAATGAGCCTACAGCGATCTGTCCAAGTTGCCAGACTGCAATGAACCAAGAGTATGCATTTGTGAATCCACCAAGTACACAACAGCCAACAAATGTTGTAGCTGAAGGTGGGTTTGTGAAAGGAGTGGTGACTTACATGGTGATGGATGATTTGATTGTCAAACCCATGTCCACCATTTCAAGCATTGCTCTTCTGAACAAGTTTAATATCAAAGAAGTGGGTGCTTTGGAGGAGAAAGTCGTCACTTTGAATGTCAACGAGGTAATTTCAACTTTTCATATTCATATTTTGATACAGATTATAATTTTTTTTTAATATTTATATATGAGTGACCGAAGTAGCTTGTGTGCATCTCGATTAATCTTATTAGACAGATCGTCTAACGCTAAAACATTTCGCTACCAAGTAAACTCGACTTCAAACACTAAACCCTAAAACATTTTGGTAATGGTCACAAGGATTGAACCCATTTTCTGCAAGATTATAATTTTAAATCAACCATAATCCAAAAATTTAAAAATTTAAGTTTATAGATGATGATGAATTTAATTATATCAATACTCAAAACATACCATAACTTCACCAGTTGAAGTGTATACTTTGAGATTTAGTTGTATTTTGATAGTTATTCATGTTTAGCAATGAAAAGGCACATGCAAGTATTTTGAATTTGTTTTGTTTTGGTTTGGTAGGGAGTGAAGTTGCTGAGGGCTTCTCTGCAATCGAAGACTGTTCTCACAGATGTCTTCCTTCCAAAGAAGAAGCTGTGAGGATTTGAGAATAGTATATTATATATATATATATATATTTTGTGATCGTTTCAAATGCTGTTATGTTAATTATGTTTGGATTATATGTTTTGCTTTTGTTTAAGAACTGGATGAATGTTTCAGCAGTGAAAGTGAGCTGTAAGCATTTTAGCCTTTTTGGGTATTAACAGCACAGCTATATGTATATTATCTTTGAAGTTCTATCCTGTGAATATTGGAATGTATTATTATCTTTGAAGTTCCACCTTCTTCTCTTCTGCTTTTTTTTAATAATATTGTTTTCGAAACTTTTTATTTTTGGTAGCTCACTAACAATATAACATATATGGGTTACTCCTCTTATCACCAATAGGTTTTAGGATGGAACTCACGATGTCCGATATGGTATCAGAGCCCATGAAGCTCAAACGGGTATTCTTTCAAAAAAGAGAACTCTTTGGGATTTCGAGTTAGTCCATAGCTTTAATTTCAAATCTCCTTGTGCCATTATTATATCTCTTTTCAAAATTCTGGAACTAATTTGTTTGAAGGGGTAGAGAGATAGACTGATACTGCAGCCTGCAGTACTAGGAGAATTTCTAGTACATCCGTGGTATGGAGTTTTTCCATATTACACGTGGCAAAATGGTTGTTTAACTGGGACCCACACTATTATATATATTATTTTTTTAAATCATTTTGCCACGTGTAATTTTTTTTAAAGGCAGTGGTATGGAAAAACTCCGTACCACGGATGTACTAGAAATTCTCCCGTCTAATCCCTCAATCCACCGTCTTGAAAATGTAAAATCAATAAAGTAATAAATTTTGTACTTCTCTCTCTTTACATGATGACTCCTCGATTCAAGCAGTTTTGAAAAAATAAACAATTAACTATTTTTTCTCTTTCTCATTAAAACGTCTTTTCTATTTCATTCTATTTCTCTCTCCATCTTTTCGTTTTCTTCCCTCTCCTCTCCCTCGTTCAACTCTTGATTTTTAGAATTTATCAAAAAAACTCTTCATTTCTCTTTTGAATAAACTTTTCTCCTCTGAAAAAACTCTTCATCTACGCTTTCAGCTTTTCTCTTCGTCTTCATTCTTCATGTCTCACCTCTCTTCCGACGTTGTCAACGCTTGCTCGCCTCCAGCCATCACTCTTCATCTCCAAGCTCGCATCGCAAATCCAAAAACCGACCGACCGGCCGGATCGGTCGGCCGACAATTTTCTCCCCCCAAAACCGTCGGTTTCCATTTAAGAGAAACCGACTGGTCGGTTTTCGACGCCGATTTTCTTCCAAAATCGACTCCGACCGACCGATGACCACCCCTAATACAAAATTTTGTGTTATTGCAAAATAATATTATTGCAAATGTCAATTTTGTGTTAAATTGGCATTTGCAATAATATTTTTTTTATCTTTTATATTAATAATTTCTTAGTGTTTGTCCAGCATAGTTCAAGAAGTTATCAAAAAGGTTGGAGTTTCAAATTTTCATTTCCACTACCAAAAAAACATAAAATAAATAAATAAATACTCTAGTGTTTAGGAACCATCTTTAATATTCTTTCTCCTTCCTTTTTATTTTTCTCCAATCAAGTATGAAAATATTCATCGATATATATGTAGATATATCCATAAATTGAAGGGTTCATATATATTAAGGATTAATGGATGTCTTCGATATCTTTTATAAATACTCATCAAACATAAAAAATAGTATCCAGTAATTTAATATGAATCTAGATATTAAATAACAAAATCTATAATTTAGTTTGAAAGTTTTTTTAAAAAAAAGATATTTCATTAGAGGAGAGGCTAGAGGAAAGTCTTCCAATTGAGTACAATGATTGATAAACCATAATTACAAAACAACTAAGATTTAATACACCATGAATGAAACAACACAAATAATAATATCTTCCCGCTGGAAAATAGATTTAGAAGAATCATTGAAGACTATTGTTTCGCTCAATCCAGATGTTCCAAAAGATGGCTCCAAAAAGGTTGCTCCATAGAATATTTTTAACAGATGTCAACGTTAAAACAATGCCGCGTGAGAGAAGAGCATTCAGACTAAGGGGAAGAGCTGCAATCCGATCAGAATTACAGACAAGGATGACCTAGAGACTGACAACATAAAGGCAATATGCTCAATGGATTCTTCTTTTGCAGAGAACACCAATTTGAAATTAATTAGGTTGAAAGTAAAAAAAACTTAACTGTTTGAAAGTAAAAAGAAATTAAATTTAAGAAAACCTTCCAATTTTTTTTCATCATTGCTCTCCATTATCAATCTCTCCTATTTCCATGTTTCAAACAAAAAAAACCTCTCATTTCTTCTTTCCTCAATTTAAGAAAACCTTCCATTTTTTTTTATTTTTTTTTGACAACATGTTGGAATGTGGATTAAACCTTTATGGTCACTAGGCGATACATTATATCGTTGAACTATGCTCTTGTTGGCAAGAAAACCTTCCAATTGAGTACAATGATTGATAAACCATAATTACAAAACAACTGAGATTTAATACAGCACGAAGCAACACAAATAATAATATATTTCCATAGCTGGGAGATAGACTTAGAAAAATCATCGAAAACTCTATTGTTTCGCTTAAGCCAGATGTTCTAAAAGATGGCTCCAAAATGGTTGTTCCATAGAATATTTTTAGGAAATGTCAACGATAAATCGATGCCGTGGGAGAGATGGACATCCAGACTAAGGTGCTAAGCCAAAAGTACAGAGAAGGATGGCCAAGGACTGACAGCATAAGTGGAGTGGAGGAAAATTACCAATTTAGCTAAACAAATATGCAATTTTTCAACTGTATTAAGACCTCTATAATTCAGAGTCTATAGAAAAAATATTCATTTTTTGGGTAATGTAAATTTTTTGGTCCAAAATTTGAAGAATTAATAGATATGAAGAATTAATAGAGATGATCAACAAGCAATAATTATTTCATGAATTTCATTGTGAACAAGTTCTTTGAAAAATAAATAAGACAAAAGTGATAGAAAAAGTTTTTACAAAATAGTTTTAGATAGTGAAAACATACAACTTCGAACTCAAAATTTGTCCATAATTATATTATAATCCATAAGGCAAACTAAAAATCCTTAACGAAATTGAGATCATAGACCAAAGTGTTTACATGAATTCTCATCAAATAACATCCACTAATCTAATTCATCTCAGTTTTCCAAAATCAACAAAAGACTTATTTACATCAAATACCATACTAAAAAGTTGACTTGATTTGATTTCTTCAAAACCCAACACACAACGAAACAAAACAAACCTTCAATTAGACAGAGAAGTCTTAACATCCTCAGAAATCTTAACATCATTGTCAACGTGTGATCTGCGTCTTTTAAGGAAGGCATTTGTGAGAACTGTCTTCGACTGCAAAGAGGCCTCTAGTAATTCCACACCCTATAAAATTAAATAACAAACTTGCTCTTCAAATTTTGCTTCCAAGTTGCAACATTGCTTCATAAAGAATTAAAGATATAAAATAATAGTTCCCTATACTTTGAAAAAAGTTTCAATTTCATTTCTATGATTATAAAAGTTCTAACTTAGTTCGAAAGCTTAGACTTAATTGTAATTTCAACTTTGTTTTAAAAGTTGGTTAAAAAAACAGAGAAATAAGTGGCTCACGAGGTCTCGAAAGAAATATATTCTATTTGATCTCGAAGGTACCCAAACTTTCATGAAAGTAAGAATTCAGGCTCTCAACTTTAATTTCTAACGATTTAGTCTCTCTATACTTTTAATTTTGTAACGATTTAGTCCATGAACTTAAGTATGCAATAATTTAGTCTATATACTTTAGAATGTGTAACAATTTAGTCTCAATCATGCAAAATATTGTTAAAATTTTATGGAATTTCTTACCTACATCGATCATCAACAAACTGATTAGAGATTAAATGTTTAATTATAAGCTACAAAGACTAAAAGAATAAAATTATCATCTAATTTTGATGAATTTTTTCATATGGTAAAGACTAAATGGATACTTTCATGAAAGTTCAACTATTTTTAACCTAGTTTTAATTTGGTTCTTATGGTTTGATTCAATTTCAATTATGTTTTACCCACTTGAAAATCTCACCTATTTCCTTTTTTCACTTAGCCCTAAACTCTAATAGAGTCAACTAACACAATTACTTGTAATATAGTAAACAGCAAAATGAAACTTTTGAAACCATAAAGTAACTTCAAATGAACACAAGCATCAATATTAAAACTAAGCTCAAACCATAAATACTAAACTGAAACATTTAAAACTATAGCGACCAAATTGAGTGAAAACTTGTGGATGGATATAATATTACCTCATCGACGTCCAAAGTGATGACTTTCTCCTCCAAAGAATCCACATCCTTGATATTGAACTTCTTCAAAAGAGTTGTAATGGAGAAGTCAGAAATGTGGTTCACAGTCAGATCATCCATCACAATGTAAGTTGCCAAATCCTTCACAAATCCCGCCCCGGGGGCGGGAGCCGGTCGAATTCCTGCAGTTGGAGGCACATATGTACAAATTTGCCGGAGGGAACCATTACAACTCGGACAAGTTGTATTTTGGATATCAGAAATGTAACCACGACAGTTGCTATTGCTACTACGATAAATTGTTTCTGGATAGCACGTATAAAATGTAGGCGGTCTAGCTGCAGCTGGGATATCAATATTAGGCAAAAGTTTGGTCAAAGAATTGAATAACACTTTGGGTTTCAGGACAATATCTTTGCTTTGATTTGGCTGCAAATATGTCTGGTTCAAGGTTTCTACACTCTCGTAGACATTTCCGAAGCATCCAACCATGCCATCCTTTTTCAAGAGCCTAATTACTGCCCCAAGTGGAAGGGAAAGTAGATTGAAAAGAAAGTCTATGAACTTCTTGTCTGCTTCACCGTACAGAACTCTTTGTGATTTCGTGTCTATCAGAAGCTTCAATCTCACGTCGGTTTGCATTTCTTCCATTGATGCCAACTTTCAAAATGCTCCAAGCTAAGCATAAGTTGATGTGTTAAGCTAAATTCAATTATATCAACACTCTTTTAACACTCGAACACAAGGACTGACATTACTAATTGAGAAGAAAATGACATTAGTTAACTCGAACATATAATCTCATATTAAATCACTAATCAATTCAAAAGGTTAACTTGATGATTAAAGACTTAAAGTTAAATTTAATTATATAAATACTCTAACACTCTCCGTCACTTACCGGCTTGAAAAGACCCAACAAAAGAAAATCAATACTAACTAGAGAGAAAATGACATTACAATATGGTTGACTCAAACACAAAACTTACTATTCTCAGGTACAATGTTAAATAACCAATCAACTCAAAAGTTTAAAACTTAAGCCCTCGTTTGATAATCATTTGATTTTTAGTTTTTAAAAATTAAGCCTATAAACACTACTTTCACTTTGTAACTTCTTTGTTTTGTTATCTACTTTCTACCAATGTTATAAAAATCAAGTCAATTTTGAAAATTAAAAAAATAGCTTTCAAAAAATTAGTTTTACTTTTTGAATTTGGGTAAGAAATCAAATGTTTCTCTAAGTAAAGTGAAACTCATAGTATAAAAATTAGGAGAAAACAAGCCTAAATTTTAAAAACAGAAAACAAAAACCGAAATGGTTATCAAAGGGAGTTTAAGTTGTTGTGAATTTAATTTCAATACTCTAACAACAAGTTTAACTTTTTTCTTTAATTGACATGAAGCACAACGATAAATATACTAAAATGCAATGCAATATACAACTCTAACTTGCTCGAATTCTGGTAACAAAGCTAATTAAAAAACAAAATCTCACAATAATCCGGAATTGAAAGAATTCTATGGTTAATTGCCTACACCGTCGGCCGTAGGAACTCATTTCTATTAGCTTAATTTTTTAGTAGAATTCATTTTATCTATTGAATGCAGTAAGACTTAGAAATGAACCAATGAAAATATGCAACATCGAACATAAACAGAGTTACAGAGGAGCGTAAATTGGTTCGGTTCAATGCGGTTTTAGGCATAACCAGTAGAACGGAACCGAACCGTGATTATGAGAAGACGACAGAACTGAATCGGGAACTGTGAGTTTTCAAACGCTCACGAATTTCGAAGAGAAATGGAAGTTGATTACCTTATAGTTTGTTACACCGAGAGAAGAGTGAGGAAGAGAGTGCGGCGGCGGCGACGACGGCCGGCGGATTGAGAGAGAGCAACGCAGCAATAAAGAAATGGGAAGGAGGCGGTTGGTGATTAGGGCTTTTCAAATGCTAAAATTGTTGGTTTTCTTTTTTCTTCAATAAAATGCTCAAATTAAACAGAGCCGGCAAGATTTTTTATTTTCTTTTTATTTTTAATGCTAAAACAGAGTTAAAAAATATTTTCAAAATTTTAAGCTAAGAGCATGATATTAAATTGGGCTGGTTGCACAAATAGCAATCAGGCCCAAACTAATTGCAAATTTAGCAAACTTTAAAATGTTTTGCAAATATGGCAAAAAAACTCGTTTCTATCACTGATAGACTTTATTATATCACTGATAGACTTCTATCAGTGATAGACTATTATCTCTGATAGACTTCTATCAGTGATAGACTATTATCTCTGATAGACTATTATCACTGACAAAAATCTATAAAAAACTGAGGTGATCAGCGATAGACTTCTATCAGTTATAAGATATCAGCGATAAAAATTGCTATATCCTCAAAAATTTTAAAAACATGCTATATTTGCAAACAATAAGTCTTAAATTGTCATTTACTACAATTTCCCTATTAAATTTTACTCCACATCTCGAAAATTTACAAATATCCACAGGTTCAACATGATTGACATGAATGGTGAATCAACGTTTAAATCCTATTCTTCAAAATCCATGAAATATTAAAAAAAAAAAACAATAACAAAATGTGACCTAATAATAAATGTATTTTAACTCATTTAGAATTGCAAAATGTTACTTTATTAATTTAAATATTTTAAAAAATATATATTTTTGTTTTTTTTTAAAAAAAAAATCTTCCAAAAATATCGATTGACATCGACATTTTATCGATATTTCCATCTACATTTAAATAAGTTAAAGTGAGACCTCAAAATTTCTGTTAAGTTGGGTAGTCTTACCTATATAACTAAGCAGAATTTTTATCCTTCTGAAAAAATGTATTTCTTTATTTCTTTATTCATTTTTAGGCTAAATTAAAAATAAAATAAAAAATTATCTCCCATAACTTTATCATATGTTTCAAAACTGGTTTTTGGAATAGAAATTCATTAGAGCCTTGGACGAAAAATCGAGGTGGCTTGACTTGGAGCAACGTGTCGGTGTCGATGACTAAGATGCTTACCTGAAAGAACAACATTTTCTCACGTCGATTTTTTCATCCAAAATTTTAATGGATTTCTCCTCCAAATATAGTTTTAAAATTATAGAGAGATAAAAAATGTTAGAAATAAGAAATAAAAATGTTAGAAATAAGATGAAAAAATTGAGAGGGAAAAAAAAAAGTTAGAAAGAGAAACAAAAATTTTAGAGGGAGACAATTTATAGAGCGAATTGAAAGTGCAAACAATCTTACTCTAATTAAAATCGTTGATGAACAAAGCTTATAGGAATTAATTAAAGACATACAATTTCGATTAAAGCAAGCCATGAAATGATTGATAAACTCTACCTTTATCACTATTCACTATAGTTTTTTTTTTGTTTTTTTGGTAAAATATAACGGGATTACAAAACCAAATTATTAGAAAGTAAAGCAATATTACCACTTTAAGGTAAGGGCCTATTTTAAGAGAAACAGACCTGTGTTCTTCCAAAACCTTTTACCAAAAAAAAAAAAAAAAAAAAAAAAAAAGTAGTGCCAGAATGTTGCTCTTACAGAGGGCATGTGTGAAAAAGACGTCCCCACGGGTTCGAGCTAGCCAACGACTTGACATCATCCGTGAAAAAAACAACTTTCATAAGATCAATCGTTACTTCGTTTAGTAGATTTACCACCTCGAAACAATCGAATTCCACAATCATAAGAAGATGGTTTAACTAGAAAATAATGTTTATCAATTATTTCGATGGTGGTCATAATTTTAAAAATCTTGACCTTCCACATTTGTGGGTGATCATCTTCAACCTAGAATGATGAATACGACAAAGATGATCTCTTAGCACTCATCCCAATCCACCTAGCTAGCGAGAAGGTCTCTCCAAGTTGTGTCAGTATTAATTTTTCAAGTATTCGGAGCAGTAGGACACTAGCCCAGATCTACCATCGTCGAACGGGCACGAGGAGGATGTTGGTATTCCTCTGGATGACACTGCTTCCTTCCAAACGTCTTGCAATAGATTCGCAAAAAGTGTCAGCATTCGTCCAATGTCCTCTAAAAGAGAAGCTTGTTTTACTTGCTTCTCATATCTGCCACGGGATCACCACTATCTTTTTTAACTCGGTATTACCACGATCCATAAGCCAGTGGTCCTAATGGCTCCAGAATGTCTTGTCATCACATAAAATTTCACTACAAATGATTTTAATTTTAGAATTCAATAAGTATCCAACAAAAGGCTTGAATGTAGAGAGTTTACCTAGGTGCCTTTCTAGCCAACAAACCAACCAAACATTTTGGTTAAAATAAGAACTACATTATTTAAAAAGAAACCGAACAAAAGAAATAATTTTTTGGTGTTTTTCAAATTTTGGCATTTTTTTTTAGAAACGTTTCTCAAAATTTAGAAATAAGAAACGAATAGTTATCAAACAAGTCTGTTTCTTAAAAATTGATAAACAAAAACAGAAAACGAGAACATTATCAAACGACTCCTTAGTGACTCCCTTCATTGTCATTTTAGATGAAATCTTATTTAAGATCGTATTAAGTAAAAGAAAATTAAAAAAAAAAATGACTCAAGAATTGTAAATCCAGAGAGACACCATCTTAATCTACCTGTTGAAGATCTCACTTAAAAAAAGAATGAAGACCTCACTATAAAATATATACATGAGATACTCAACTCATCTCATCCCATTATCAATGATATTTAACAACCATGAGGAAGAAAATCACATTGAATTTATCATCTCTTCCTTTTCCAACTAATTTTAGTCTTTATTTTGCAGCTAACAAAAATATACAGTTTTACACTCAAAACTTGTCCAACAACATATTACAAAAACTTACAAAGAAATTGATAGGAAGACATGCACTAACTTAACTGATTACGAAACATAACATCATTATGATCATCATCAATAATTCGTCGCTCTCTCCTCAGAAAGACATCTGTGAGAACCATCTTTGACTGTAAAGATGCCTTTAATAACTCCACGCCCTATAAAAATATAACATATTCATTCATTAAGTTTTCCTTCTTCTCAATTAAAAATACTATATAAAAATTACATTTTTAAAATAAATATTCAAGAACAATAGCAAAATACTTTTAGGTTGAATTATAAACTTGGTCCATACGTAGTTTCCAGAAAGTTAAAATTTAGTTCATACGATCTTAAAAGTCAGAATTGCGTCCATATGATTAGATAAAACCTTATAAATAATCTCTGCTCAGAAGCCACCAACCGAGGATTGAGTACATAGCACGATAACTACTCGATCTATTAGTGACTTCTAATGGTAGGAACTATATATTTATAAGATTTTATCAAATCATATGGACTAAAGTCTAACTTAATCCAAGGAACTTGAAAAAAATTGACATTAACAGCAAACGAGAGAAACAAAAAAACATGTACACCACCTTAGAAACGTTTTCTTAAAAAATGCTAAAGTAGAAGTCTGATCCATATGTTTTTCAAAGACACAAGAAACAAGAAAAAGAAACGTTACCAGACGATCATACCTCATCGACATTCAAAGTGATGACTTTCTCCTCCAAAGTGCCCACATCCTTGATATTAAACTTTTTGAAGAGAGTTGTAATGGAGAATTCAGAAATATGCATCACAGTTAGGTCATCCATGACAATGTAAGTCGCCAAACCCTTCACAAATCCCACTGTTTCCACATTTGGACCAAATAAAAGAGTTGAAGTAGTATTGAATAGAGTACTTGATTGGGTGCTCATACTTGGAGTGCAGTAATTATTATAACTTGAAGGTGTAGATGGAAATGTCGATGGAAATATCGATGTAGTAGATTTAGACGTAGTCGAAGAGGTGTCGATAATATAAGGAAAAAGTTTGGAGGAAGAATTGAATGAGAGTTTAGGGTTCAAGAGTGTGTCTTTGCTTTGGGTTGGCTGAAAACATTCGTCATTCAATGTTTGAATACTTTGGTACAGATTTCCCAAGCAACCCACCATGTTTTCTTTTTTCAACACCCTAATTACAGCCCCAAGTGGGAGGGAAAGCAGACTGAAAAGAAAGTCTATGAAATCCTTGTTTGCTTCTCCATACAGAACACTTTCTGTTTCTGTGTCTATCAAAAGCTTCAATCTCACATTGGTTTGTTGGCTCATTTTTATTGACAACTTTGAAGATATGCTGCAACCAATAAGGTTTTCTTTAATTAATTGACATCAACTATATTCTTGGGTGTAAAAATGCAAACAAGTAACTAAGAAGAATCTTCCTATAAATATGTCATTATGACTAAAAGAAGGTAAGTTTAACTTAATTTTCATAATTATTAAATTTAAACTTGCTAAACTCTCTTCTCGGATCTAATTAAGTTATTAAGTTTGAAGTGTCTGTGACAAGTACCATACCGATGTTTTTTTCTCTATTTTGTAGATCGAACGAATTTTAGCATCTCAACAAGTATAGTAATAAATTATTAGGTACTAAAATGCAACATTTACATTATTGTTTATTTACGTTGGCTGTTAATAAATTTAAAGTACATGATATTTTAGATTAAAATATTATTTTAGTCTTTGTATTCTGATTTTATTCCATTAATTTATATACTTTTAAATGTTCAAATTTAGTCGTGTACTTTCAATAAATTTTAATATTAAACTTTACTATTAATTTATTATTAACTTTTTTTTTTAAATAAATGCTCTATAAACTGTCCTTTTATATAAATTTTAAAAATATATTTTCATTGTATTTTTTCTTGCATTTAAATTAGAATTAGTTGCATAAATAGCCACCAGACCTACAATAGTGACAAATATAGCAAAATATAACCTATTTTTGTAAATATTGCAAAAAAATTAGTGACTAACTAACTAACTGCTATCACGGATATAAAATGACTATCACTGATAGAATACTATCAGTGATAGTCACGGACAAAATTCTATAAAAGACAGATGTGATATACATTATGAATTTATATTCTTGACGAGAAATATGAAGCAACCTCAAAATTTTGAGTTAAGAGGAGAGGAAGAAGACCATACCAAAATGTGTTTGCTGAGAAAAACTCTATGGCCTTGTAAACAGCTTTCAAATGGTATAAGGGATTTGATAGCTTTTACTATCTAAGATTTCAAAGATGTTTTATTTGATTACTATATGTGTACCATAAAAGAGGTAATTGGTTGCTAATGCAGGGATCATTATTCCTCATTAAGGATTTGTTTAAATTTGGAATTTTTTTAAAAGAAAAAAAAAGGGAAAGAAAAAAATTATTGTATTTTCAAAAAGAATGGCAACGTGGCAAAGGAAAAGGGTGGTGAGGTTGAGGTGTGTTTAACTGAGGGTGTGCTGGCAAGTGAGTAAAGAAAATGGTTAAAAAAGAATCATGTTGGATGTTTGACACCTGACTCTCAAGAAAATTAAAAAAATTAAAAAAAAAAAAGAAAGAAAAGAAAGAAAAAAAAGGAAAAAAAAAAAATTGAAGGGAGTTGGAAGAACCATAATTGAAAACAAAACAAGTGAGAGATTAGTTCAACTCAGATTCAAAAGATGAGAGAATCTTCTTTCTAACTGTGGATGAACTAAAAAAAAATCCTTTTAAATGAATTTACCATATGAGGAGGGACATATATCTCTACATTGTTATGATATTGTCCGCTTTGAGCCTAAATCATCGTGATTTTGTTTTTGGTTTCATCCAAATGAACTTATATCAATAGAGAATGTTGTCTCTAAATCGCACTCTCAACAATCCGCCCCCGAGTCACAAGGAATAATGATGAAACAACTTTAAAAACTCTGTCCATATATATTTCTTCTAGACTTTCTTTTAACTTGTGTTCCTAATTGGTTAGCTAGTCAGGGAATTTCTATTTCAGGATAAAAAAAGAACAAATCAGCCGTTAATCAACATAGATGATAAAGTAAGATATTTAGAAGAGAGAAAAAAATAGAAGAAAGAAGAGATAATGAATAAATGAAGAATTACCTTATAGTTAGAGTTACCAACAGCCACAAATTCAACAGATTTTGAAGAGATTCAAATTCAAGAGAGAACTAAAAGAAAGAGGATGAGAGTTGAGAGAGACAGAAACACAGCAACAACAACAGAAGAAAGGGTCTTAAAGTGTTTTTTGTTTTTTTCTTCCCTTCTCTTTTCTAGCCTCTAATCTATATTTTATTTTACTTTCTTTTTTTCTCCAAACTCTAAAAAGGCTAAAAGTTCAAAAATGTTTCAAAATTAACATCAATGCTAAATTTTAAATTTTCATTTGTCTCTAAATATCTCCATCAACATTTTATATCTAACGGAATTTGACATTAGATTTAATCTATATGTACATAAGTTTGGAGTTTCACATTAGATATTAAAGATGGATCGAAATTTCCATGAGATAAAAAAATAAAAATAAAATCAATAAAATATCATATATGGTTAAACTATATATATATATATGTGTGAGTTACTTTATACATATTTCACGTGTATGTATTTCAATGAAATAGTGTATTCAATAAATTAATAGCTAATAATATTTTTTTTGTTTTAGCTACATCTCTGTCAACCTGAACACAGCTCACGAGTTAAGGCATAAGATTCTCGAGTAAAATAGTATAGGTTTCAATCATCACCTCTACACGTGTTGTTGAACTAATAAAAAGAAAAAAAAATTATTGGAAATCTTCCTTTCTCATCACTCCTACAAATTTTTCTTTTTTTTCTCTACCTTTCTCATTTTTCTTTCCTACTTGTCAAAACTTATCTTCGTGGTTAAAGTCCCTATACCTCAGTACATACCAAATGATGAGATGAGGTCGATTTGTGAGACATAAATATTGTTTTACACTTTTTTTTTTAATTGAATAAGTTGCAATGCATGTGTATATGGTAGGAGAGTTTCGCAGTTAAATATCATTTTGGTCTCTGTACTTTCGGTCATGGGTGGATTCAGTACAGGCCCAGGAGAACTGTCCTCCTCAACTTTTACCTTATATATAATGTGTATAAAATAAGTTGTGAGATTAATGAAATATTATAGTGGTGTAGTGATAAACGTGGTTACAACTCTTGATGTCCAAGGGACAAATTGATGTCCAAGGTTCAAACTTTGTCCCGACCTCATGAACATACATTTCTGAATTTCTATTTATTTTTAATTTTTTTTTTCTAATTCAATTTTAATATTTTTCATCAATTTAAAAAAAAAATCATGAAAAGTCGTATTTATCTTCTAAATTTTTAATTCTTTTATCTTCTCTTTCATTCATCTTGCCTTTCCTTCAATTCTTTGGGTTTCTAAATTTCTAATTCTTTTTTCTTCTCTTTCATTCATTTTGGCTCCTCTCCTTCAATTCTTTCGGTTTCTTTCTTTAATTTTGTTAAGTTTGGTATTTTTTTTTATACATCTAATTTTTATGTTTCAATTACCATTTAGTTTTCATAATTCTTATTTTTATGTTTTAATTTCTTTATTTTATATAATTTTATCGGAGATTTAATTTTAAATACAAACGAAGAAATATTATAAAATGAAATTGTGAGGGTCATCATCTCCATTAAAGAAAAGCACTAGTAATAATAAAAAACATAAAAATTAAGTTAAAAATATAAACGAAAATAATAAAAAATAAAACTATAAAGCATACGAAGGAAAAAATATACTTATTATTTAAATTTTTATATATATATATATATAAATATATTATATTATATTATATTTATGTAGAAAAATCAATATGTTGTATGAACTAGTGACTATGAGGTCTAGGTTCGATTCTCATCCCCAAATATTGTAAAAAAAAAAAAAAAACTAATACCAAAATGTAGTAAAAAAATATAAACAAATTATAAATTAATATATTTTATATGTTAATGCGTTTAAAATGATGTTTATACGAATTTGTGCGACTGACATAAAATTTTGAATCAACCTACAATAGATTAACGTGTTCAAGAATTTTCTTTATATATAGGAATTTAAGCACCCTTGACTTAAAGCTCTGGATCTGCTACTGCTTTCGGTCTTGTTTCATTTTTAGTCCATATACTTTTAATGTTCAATTTTAGTTCATGTCCATTAAATAAATTTTAAAACTACTCCCTACTACTAGTTTATTGTAAACTTTTTCAAAACCAAAATTAATCTTTATTATTTGAAATTATTGTTATTATCATCTCAAAAGTCGATGATTTAATCTCTCGTGCGCTATTATGAACTCATAAAAATAAAGTGATATTCTCCTATGTAAATACAAATAAAATGTTTTCAAAAAAAAAAAAAAAAAAAAAGGTGAATAAATCAAATTTGTAGATTATAATATATAATGTCAATCTCATTAAATACACAAGATCAAGCACCAGTGGTCTAGTGGTAGAATAATACCCTGCCATGGTGCAGACTTGGGTTTGATTCCTGGCTGGTGCAATTGAGTCTTCCTATACGGCTATACATTTTTTACCGAAAAAAAAAAGAGTACGTACAAAAATTTATAAGAGGTGGAATTGTCGCTCTCCATAAAGGTGATATGATGTCAATCTGAATATAACTTAGTAGTAATGCACTCACAATTTTTTTTAAAAAAAAAGTGATCTGCTCCTATGTAAATACAGTTAAAATGAGACACTAATTGAAAAATTCTTGGAAGAAAAAAGGTGAACAAATCTAATAAGCATAAAATGTAATTTAATACTCGTTAAGGAAACACAAGAAGCACCAGTGGTCTAGTGGTAGAATAGTACCCTGCCATGGTATAGACCCGGGTTCGAATCCCGGCTGGTGTAATTAAGTCTTGTGATGAAGAAAATTGTGCTCGATGTGATCTGGTCGATCATAACAGTGTGATTAATGACGAATCTTGCAGCACTTCGGAGCTCTCCATAAAGGTGATATGATGTCAATCTGAATATAACTTAGTAGATAAGACATTTAGTAAACTTAATGTCGATGACACAAATTCTTATTAAAATAAGTTTGAACGGATATATAAATATAATTTATAGATAAAATTATAAATTTAGTCGTTGAACTTTGAGGTTTATGTTTATGTTTATTATTTATATCTATTTGGTCCTTGAACTTTATAAATTACAAATTTAGTCTTTCACTTTCGAATCTTTTAAAATTCACAGATCTACTAGATACAAAATTAAAATTTTAAAGATTCATTAGATATTAAATTCAAATTTTATATAATAGTTAAATTATTTTTAAAAAATTTCAAAAATTTCAAGGATTTATTAGATACAAAATTGGAAGTTTAGATACTTTTAAATAATAAATTATAATTATAATTATAATATTGTATATTTTTTATTGAGAAATTGTAACAAGTGTCAATTTAGAATAACATAATTAAAAATATAGCATGTTTTTAAAAAATTTGCAGCAATTTCTATCGCTAATATCTTATGACTGATAGAAGTCTATCGCTGATCACCTCAGCTTTTTATAGATTTTTGTACGTGATAATAGGTTTATCACTGATAGAATTCTATCAGTGATAGATAAAGTCTATCAGTGATAGATACGAATTTTTTTGCCATAATGGTAAAACATTTTAAAGTTGGCTAAATTTGCAATTAGTTTGAGTCTGATTGTTATTTGGGCAACCAACCCTTTTTTATTTAATTTTATTTATTTATTTAAAAATGATATCAAATATATTTTAATATTATTTTATATTTTTAAATATTTACGAAATCTTAAAAAAAACAAAATATGAGAATCTTAAAAACAAAAATGGAAAAAAAAAAAAACAAAACAAAACAGAAGAAAGAAAAATACGAAAAAAATACGAAAAAGAGTGATATATTTAAGGTAGATTTAAGAATATATATATATATATATATTATATATATATATATATATATATATATATTTTGATTTTAAAATGATAATTTCCAATATGTAATAGAAAACAAAACAAAATGGAAAAAGGGGCCAGGATTTGATCCATGGTTAAGGGGGGTTGAATGCTCATTTTACCACTTAAGGCAAAAATTGATTTTCTTAACATTTCTCTCAATTATGTATTAAACCTATACTGTTTCAACAAGTTGAGGGGGCTCGAGCCCCTCTGGGCCTATGGTAAATCTGCCCCTGTCTGCTCCTATGTAAATACAGTTAAAATGAGACACTAATTGAAAAATTCTTGAAAGAAAAAAGGTGAACAAATCTAATAAGCATAATATGTAATTTAATACTCGTTAAGGGAACTCAAAAAGCACCAGTGGTCTAGTGGTAGAATAGTTCCCTGCCACGGTACATACTCAAAAAAAAAAAATACTTACAAAAATTTATAAGAGGTGGAAATTGCCGGTCTCCATAAAGGTGATATGATGTCAATCTGAATAGAACTTAGTAGATAAGACATTTAGTTACCATCCCGAAAGTTGATGGTTTCATCTCATTGCGCAAGTAATGAACTCATAATTCTTTTTTACAAAAAAGTGATCTACTCCTATGTAAATACAGTTAAAATGAGACACTAATTGAAAATTTCTTGAAAGAAAAAAAGGTGAACAAATCTAATAAGCATAATATGTAATTTAATACTCGTTAAGGGAACACAAAAAGCACTAGTGGAACTTGACTATTTTTTTTTCTTAAAAAAAAAATGATTTTTCATTTTTACCTCTTCTCCCTATACGGCTATACATTTTTCAACGAAAAAAAAAAAGAGTACGTACAAAAATTTATAAGAGGTGGAAATTGTCGGTCTCCATAAAGGTGATATAATGTCGATCTGAATATAACTTAGTAGATAAGACATTTAGGGGGCGTTTGGCCCCTGTCTTGTGTTTGGGTGGGTTTGGTTTTTGAAGCCAAACCCATGTTTGGATGAATGTATTGGAAAGCCATGGGTTTGGGTTCTAAACCCCTCACTTCTCCAATTTTGTTTCTCTCTTTTCGTCACATCAACAATTTTATCTCTCTCTTAATCCATTTGATATCAACACCAATAGTTTTTTTTTTTATCTCTTTTTCAATTTTGCCATCAATTTTTGCTATATGTCTATTCATTTTTCCTTTATATTATATATATATATATATATATATATTTATTTTGTCCCATCTTATTCCATTAACTAACCTTGTTAGTAATTTTTTTTTAGTTAAAATATTTTATTTTCTATTATAAAAAATGATATTCTTTTGTAATGTTTTTTTTTTACTACTTTCTAATATGAATATATTTTAATATTATTACAAAATTTTCATTAATAATAGGGAATTATTGGAATCTACATTATATCCGAACTAAGGTTTTTTTTTTCAATTTTTTTCCTTCTTTATTATTTGTTTATTTTATGTATTTTTTCAACCGTATTCTATAAATTAATGTTGTGTTTGTAATTATTTTTTTCCTTTTATAATATATTTTTTTAATTGGAATATACAAAATTTTAATCAATAATGTATTTTTTTTCCTTTCTTCTATTTCTTGTTTTTTTGTTTTTGTTGTTTTTGTTAAATGTTTTTTTTTTAAACAAAGAAGTGATCTGCTCCCGTGGCGGATCCGGAACTTGAAAGTGAGGGGGGCATAAATTCATATATATGAATATAATTTTGAACACATTGATATATAATATGGATTTTTTTAATCATAGTAGGGAGATTCGAAACTTAATGTCGATGACACAAATTCTTATTAAAATAAGTTTGAACGGATATATAAATATAATTTATAGATAAAATTATAAATTTAGTCGTTGAACTTTGAGGTTTATGTTTATGTTTATTATTTATATTTATTTGGTCCTTGAACTTTATAAATTACAAATTTAGTCTCTCACTTTCGAATCTTTTAAAATTCACAGATCTACTAGATACAAAATTAAAATTTTAAAGATTCATTAGATATTAAATTCAAATTTTATATAATAGTTAAATTATTTTTAAAAAAATTCAAAAATTTCAAGGACTTATTAGATACAAAATTGGAAGTTTAGATACTTTTAAATAATAAATTATAATTATAATTATAATATTGTATATTTTTTTATTGAGAAATTGTAACCGGTGTTAATTTAGAATAACATAATTAAAAATATAGCATGTTTTTAAAAATTTTGCAGCAATTTCTATCGCTGATATCTTATGACTGATAGAAGTCTATCGCTGATCACCTCAGTTTTTTATAGATTTTTGTCAGACGGATAGAAGTCTATCAGTGATATGATAAAGTCTATCAGTGATAGATACGAATTTTTTTTCCATAATTGTAAAATATTTTAAAGTTTGCTAAATTTGCAATTAGTTTGAGTCGGATTGTTATTTGTGCAACCAACCATTTTTTATTTAGTTTTATTTGTTTATTTAAAAATGATATCAAATATATTTTAATATTATTTTATATTTTTAAATATTTACGAAATCTTAAAAAAAAACAAAATATGAGAATCTTAAAAACAAAAATGGAAAAAAAAAAAAAAAAAACAAACAAACAGAAGAAAGAAAAATACGAAAAAAGAGTGATATATTTAAGGTAGATTTAAGAATATATATATATATATATATATATATATATATATATATTGATTTTAAAATGATAATTTCCAATATGTAATAATAGAAAACAAAACAAAATGGAAAAAGGGGCCAGGATTTGATCCATGGTTAGGGGGAGTCTATCAGTGATAGATACAAATTTTTTTGCCATAATTGTAAAATATTTTAAAGTTTGCTAAATTTGCAATTAGTTTGAGTCGGATTGTTATTTGTGCAACCAACCATTTTTTATTTAGTTTTATTGGTTTGATATCAAATATATTTTAATATTATTTTATATTTTTAAATATTTACGAAATCTTAAAAAAAACAAAATATGAGAATCTTAAAAACAAAAATGAAAAAAAAAAAAAAAAAACAAAACAAAACAGAAGAAAGAAAAATACGAAAAAAGAGTGATATACATTTTTTATCGAAAAAAAAAAGTACGTACAAAAATTTATAAGAGGTGGAAATTGCCAGTCTCCATAAAGGTGATATGATGTCAATCTGAATAGAACTTAGTAGATAAGACATTTAGGGCCCGTTTGATAACGTTTCCGTTTCCTATTTCCTGTTTCTTGGTTTTTGTTTCCTGTTTCTTGTTTCTTATTTTTTAAGAACTAGAAACAGGAACATGTTTGATAACTACTCCGGTTTCTTGTTTCTTTAAAAAAAGAAACAGAATCAGAAACTTGTTTGATAACAGTTTCTAGTTTTTTTTTTTTTTTTTTTTTTTTTTTTTTTTTAATCTTTTTTTTCATTTTATTTATAGTTTAAATATAATTTAGTTATATAGTATAAAAAATGTATAACATGCATTAAAATATATAAAGCAAAACTAATTATCAAAAGTTACATTATTTAATACAAGTAAGCCCCGATACAGAATTAACAACACTAATAAAATTATTTTTATCTGTAATGTCATGTTTCACTCGAGTCATTTTGCTTTCAATAATGTCGACTCAGATCCAACTCAATTATATAACTCTGTAAATGTCGTTGTTGTAAAATATTAAAGTGAGACTAAATGCATGTTTTAGTGAACAAAATTTATATTTGCACAATTTATATTTGCAAAATTCTAATTGGTTCAAGTGTATTAAATACTAACAACTATATAAATATATATTATAAAATTTAAATAATATATAAATATATATTTTTTTAAAAATTAAAAAATAATATTAAAAATAAATAAATATACATATGGCATAATATATCAAAATATTTTTTTTGTAAAAAATAAAAATAATAAATAAATATACATACATATACTGCAAAATTTAAAATTCAAAATCAAAATAAAATATTAAAAACTGCAAAATTAAATATGTACAACCTTGGCCTTGAAGCTAGGAACTAAGAAGAAGAGAGAAAACTGGGCACCCATTTAGACCAACAAGCCAAAACCATGTTTAAGTAAAATGGGAACAAAATAATATAAAAAGAAACAGAACAAAAAGAAACACTTTTTTATAGTTTCTCAAATTTTGCCCCTTTTTTGAAAACGTTTCTAAAAATTTAGAAACAAGAAACGGGAATAGTTATCAAACAAGTCTGTTTCTCAAAAAATGAGAAACGGGAACAAGTAACAGGAAACGGGAACGTTATCAAACGGACCCTTAGTTACCATCCCGAAAGTTGATGGTTTCATCTCATTGCGCAAGTAATGAACTCATAATTTTATTTTTAAAAAAGTGATCTACTCCTATGTAAATACAATTAAAATGAGACACTAATTGAAAATTTCTTGAAAGAAAAAAGGTGAACAAATCTAATAAGCATAATATGTAATTTAATACTCGTTAAGGGAACACAAGAAGCACTAGTGGAACTTGACTATTTTTTTTTTCTTAAAAAAAAAATGATTTTTCATTTTTACCTCTTCTCCCTATACGGCTATACATTTTTTAACGAAAAAAAAAGAGTACGTACAAAAATTTATAAGAGGTGGAAATTGTCGGTCTCTATAAAGGTGGCGTTTGGCACTAATTGAAAAATTCTTGAAATAAAAAAGGTGAACAAATCTAATAAGCATAATATGTAATTTAATACTCGTTAAGGGAACATAAGAAGCACTAGTGATCTAGTGGTAGAATAGTACCCTGCCATGGTATAGACTAGGTTTCGATTCTTGGTTTGTGCAATTGAATCTTGTGATGAAGAAAATTATGCTCAATACTTGACTATTTTTTTTCTTAAAAAAAATGATTTATATGGACGAGTTAGGCGAAGCACACGGAAGTTCAGAAAAATCCAAAATGCCAACAAAGTTTTATTATATAATGGTTTTTAACTTTCAAAAGTGTTTCTCTAGTAATTATATAATAGATGAATGATGAAACTTCGAATAAGTAAATTAATGTGTAGTCATAGACATGATTGGAGCCACAAGTTAATTGGGAGAGGACATCATGTAATTTTTATCCTACTTCACGACTTGCAATTTATTTTTACATCAAACTTTCAATTTCATCACTTTTGTTGCAATTTATTTTTACATCAAACTTTCAATTTCATCAATTTTGTTGTTTAAGTGAGTTTTAAGATGTATGTAAGATTCCTCAAAAAAAAAAAAAAAAAAAAAAAAAAAAAAAAAAAAAAAAAAAAAAAAAATAAATTAGACACCATTTTTAAGTTTTATTTAAAATATAGGGACTAAAATTAGACATTTGAAAGTATGAAGTCTAAAATGGAATAAACTATAAAGTACTTGGACCAAAATCATATTTTAACCTAATGAGAAGCCTAATATGAAAGGGCAAATGTGACATAATTTTTTTTTCAAATTTCCACTTTTTAAGATAGTATATATAGATATATTGGATCAAGGGTTCACCATTTTCGCGAAAGTTGATGTAGAGATACTAAATATTGTTATAGGTAACTACTCTAAAATAATCGTAATGAAATATAACTAATTTATTTTACAATTTGTATCTCATAGGTAACTAGATTATAGTAAAGGAAAGAAAAGACGTGATATACCTAATATGTCATTTGTAGATCACCATATTTACAAGTCTGTCACCCAACCGATTTGTTATTTCAACTAACTAAATTTATTTATTTTAGGAATGAAAAAAAACGAACTCACATTCAATTCCCAAGCATCAAGATATTTCTCCTATTATTTTGAACTTTCCTCCTAAATTTATGGCTTCATCAAAACTGATTTGAGGTTGTCTTTCTGTGTATATCTAGCACTTTTGATCTGATACATTTCCAAAAGGGTACCCAAATCGGCAGTAACTACGCACTTACGGTTACTCCATACTGAGACAATGTATCTAAGGAGGTGTAAACAGTTACATACTTACAATTAGGGGTCACTTACAATTAGGGGTAGATTGACGGTCAATATGCGTATAGACCACACAACAATATTTTTTTGTGTTGAGAAATGAGGTGAATTAGAAGTATGTACCTTGAAACTAGATTGATCGGTCAGGGTAGCATTGCCCCTATAGGTGTTCCTTTAATATGCTACCAACGAATTACCAATAAAAGACAAAGTACAGTATCAACATTCATACTTAGATTTATATAACACATTACAACATGGTGTGGATTCAACGTTATACATGCAGGTATACACGAGGACCATTAATTTACTTTTCAATTTGATTCGAAGTATGTATAAAGTTATTTTGAAGCTACTAACAACGATTACCGAAAAACGGGGATATCACGAGATGAACATACATGTTTAGATTAATATAACATCGTACATACATGTCGACAAACATTCTAATAATATATTTACGTTGTATAAACTAGTCTGTACACAGATAAACATACATAAGGGTGATGTATATAACAGGAGATACAAGGTATATCACCCAATCATACATAACTAATCCCTATATGCCTAACGTCGTCAATGAAAGTACACAACAAAACAATGCACTACACTCGTGGTATATACTATTGTTTACTAGGACAGGTATACGATGAGGGAGGTATATGACAACAGATACAAGGTATGTCATCCAAATTTTCAGGAGTGAGAACCGCACTCTTGTCCGTTTTGTCTGCCTTCCCTTTTCGTTTATTGTCTGGCGACCTTGAGAGAGTCACACACAAATTCTCCTTTCGCGGTTCCTATAGAACAACAAGCAAATTTGTGTAAATACAAGAAGTGGAAGGTTCGATTTTTGTTTCATTCAAAATTTTCAACGTTTACTAATGTTACGATTTTTTCTCCCAACTAATTTTTCTCTCATAAAAGCAACCATTTTTTTTAAGTCTCACTGTAGTTTAAATAGTTTACTAATTATAGTTGTTAGTTGTATTTCATTAATTTAGAGAGGTTAGTTATTTTTCAATAACCATTATTTCATTCTAGTTATTTCTCTCGTTGCCCCTCATTTCAACCTTTGACCCACTTAGCTTTAGGACCCTTGAGCCCAAAAGTTGGTCAAGCAAAAGTGCATGGTTGACCCAATTGTAAGTCGGAGAAATTCTTTGATACAAACAATGAAAATTCTGAAAAATAATTTTTTTTAGTGTATTCAGATTTTAAATTGGGCAAAATAAACTTTTGGTCCCGCAAGTTTGAGCTTAATGTCTATTTGGTCCCTCAAGTTTCAAAATGGACACTTCAGTCCCTGAAGTTTGATAAATGATTCTAAATGGTCCTTTGACCGTTAGTTGACTAATGAAAAATGATGTGGAAGTTAAGTTTATTCACTATGTATCAATGAGTTGACAATTTTATTAATTTAATATTAATTTTTTAGTGAGGTGGCTTATTCTCTCTATGTCTTTCCTCCCTCTTTTCTCTTGTCTTCCTCATCTCCGGCCAAGCATGTCATCGCCGCCCACTATAGATGAGGTTTTTTTTTAGATATTTATGTATAGGACTTTGGCATTTTCTCGGAAGCGCTTTTGCACTCTTAAATCACTTATGGGTCTCCCTCAAACATAGGAAAAATCAAAGCTTTTCTTGTTTTTTGACTTGGGTTTTTGAAGTTCTTTCACCATGGCGGCCTATTCTTCTTGGTTGGATTCTGTCGACACTTCTTTCGATCTCAATATTCATCCTCTCAGATTCTCCGGCGAAGCTCCGATGAGTGAACTCCTAATCTCTGTTTCTAATTTCTTCCTTTTTTTTTTTTTTTTTTTTTTTTTTTTTTTTTCTGATTTGGGTTTCTTTGCAGAAAGAGAAGAATTATAAGGATTTTGACACGAAGGTTTCCGTAAAAGATGAGGTATTGATTTCAAACAATTTTTTATTTTTTGGTGCTGATTTTTATTTTTTTTTATTTTTGAGACTGGTGCTTTAATGGAGGAATTGAAGAGGGTGAGTGTAGAGAAGATATTAAGTGAAATATTGACGGTTGTGTGTGAAAATTACAACACTTTGAGAGGTCATTTGGTGGAACAAATGAACAAAAATGGGGAAATTAAGGAGATTTCTTCTATAAAAAAGAGGATATCTAAGAGTAGTTGTTGGATTTCATTGAAATTATGTGAAAGAAAGTGGTGATTTCAAAACGGTTGCTTAAGTTATGAATTTAATATCCGGAAATTAAATTCGTAATTGTTGTTGAATTGAATAGTTTGTAACTATTTAATTATGTAACCGACTATGTAATTCGTCATAATTACAGTGTATCTTGGTTGTCTGGGCAGTTTTTCATAATTGGTGTTTTTATTCATGAATACTCTATAATCGGTGGGCTATCAGTTTTCTATAACTGATGTAATTATTCACGAATAATTACACTGTAACCGATTGGCTATCAGTTTTCTACAACTGATGTATTTATTCATGAATACATTGTAACTCTTGTAATTACAGTGTACTTATTGTCTAACGTTTCAGATTGGGAGAGTTACGAATTTCTCTATTATAAATAGTAGTTGGATTCGTATTTGCAAGAATCCCAAGTATCCAAAACATTTGAGCTTCATCTATATTTCGAGTTTTTTTTCTTCCTTTGATTTTCTTGTGTCTTGGTTTTGTTGAGAGCAAATATTCAAGAGTTCTGTCAGGTCCGGTAGTTCGTGGTTGTTGTTCTACCGGAACAAGTCGTTGAATCCGGCTAAGACGATCGATGTAGTCTGCTTGCAACCCGTGCAGAGCGAACAATTGTCTTCAGGACAACGCTTTTATAAACGTGCCTCAACTTTCAATCATAACATTATTTTGTTTTGCAGGTTCTGATCGATTGAATGTGGTGTTGTTGTTGATATGATCATCTACGACTATTGGAGTTTATGATCATCTCTGATCCGATCAATTTTTTGAGTTATATATAATTGTTGTTATATATATAGTGTATGTAATGTTTCTACACTGTATCTATTTTGTATCAGTTATTGTGTAATCTATTTCTAGTATTACACAGTTTCTATATACAGTGTATCTACTGTTTTATACACTGTAATTATTTGTAAACTTTTACGGTGTAATCTGTGTGTTAGTGCTTCTCAGTTCATTAAATACAACGTATGTTCCAACAGTAGTAACAATAATATGGTTGGAATGAATGATAATTCTAGGATTAGTTCAACTTCTCTTAGGATTGGATTTGTAATTCAATATTTTGCTAGTCATGCTTAGATGAAGAAGACAAAGAATGAAGAGAGGGAGGAGAGACATAAGGAGAATAAGCCACCCCATTGAAAAATAATATTAAATTAATAAATTGTCAACTCATTGATACAGTCAACAAATTTAGGGTCCGTTTGATAACGTTCCTTCCTGTTTCTTGTTCTCTGTTTCCCGTTTCTCGTTCTCTATTTTTTGTTTCCTGTTTTGTTAGAACTAGAAACAAGAACATTTTTTATAACTACTCTAGTTTCTTGAAGAAAAAAAAAAGAAACACAAACTTGTTTGATAACGTTTCTTATTTCTTGTTTCTAAAAAATAAAAATAAATAAATAAACAAAATATATAATTATTTTTTTTTGTTAATTGTTTGTTTTTTCTCTTTATGTTTTTTCTTTTTATAGCTTAAATAAAATTCAGTATACATAATATAAAAAAGATATAACATGCAATAAATAAATTAAAAAAAAAAACTATGCGAAGTTTACATAATTGAATACAAATAAGTCTCGATGCAAAATTAAAAACAACTATAAAATTGTTTTTATATTTCAAATGTTATCCAAATTTGATTTGATTTAATATATGTTTTTGTGTGTTGCAAGGGTAAGGAGACATTTATTTAAGAATAGGGAAGCGAGCCTCCAACACGCCAAAACAACGTTCAATAATATTTCACAGTGAAAAAATGTCGATATATAGTTAAACATTTATTCCCTACCTCGAGGATGATGCCTTCCTTGCTCTAAAATCTTGAAGTCGTTGTCAATTCGTCATTGTTTGTTATGAATCGTGTTTTAAATTTTCGTTAACGTGTAGACATTTCTACGTGTCAATGAGCTCAGTATCGACATTTCTACATGTCAATGAGCTCAATATCGACATTTCAATTATATTATAGATAAATTTATGTTATATAACTAAAATATCACTATTTGTGAACCTAATATATATTCAATAGTGAGAAATTTAAACTAATTTAAAAATCTTGAAATGCTAATTTGCAAAGTTTAAAATGTGATGCCTCAATTTTATGGAAAGTCGAGGTCTCAATTTTATGGAAATGTTGGTGAAAATATTAATAAAATGTCGATCCCAATAGATATTTATGAAAAAAAAAACATAAAAACATAAAAATTAATAAATAAAAATTTTAATGTATTTAAATAAAATAAAAGATTTAATACTAATATTAGTAATTAGTAGTGTATCCTAAAAAAACAATAGCAAAATTTAAATTTAAAATAATATATATAAAAAAAATACTGTATAATTAAGAAAGAAAAAAAAAACTGCTTAAGAAAGAAAAATAAAAAAAAAGTTATATTTAGGATTTGAAGCAGATAGATGAAAAGTTTATTTGGTGCTTCCCTTACCAATGAACCAACACTAATTAATCATCATTTTAGGAACAAATTAATATAAAGAGATACGGAACTAGGATAAATACCTTTTTGAAGTTTCTCAAATTTTGCCTCTTTTTTAGAAACGCTTCTCAAAATTTAGAAACAAGAAACAAGAATAGTTATCAAACAAATCCGTTTCTTAAAAAATGAGAAACGAGAACATGAAATAGGAAACGAGAACGTTATCAAACAAGTCCTTAACTTCCACATCATTTTCCATTAGTCAACTAACGGTCAAGGAACCATTTAGAATTATTTATCAAACCTCGGGAACTAAAGTGTTTATTTTAAAACTCGAGGGACCAAATAGACATTGAATTCACCTGGGAGACCAAAACTGTATTTTTTCTTTTTAAATTTGAAATTTGATATTTTTAAAATGCATAATTATATTTAAAAAGATAAAAACTTTAATAAAATAATATTGCATGCTATAAATGTTTTTTTTTAGGCTAATGCTATAAACTCAATTCAATTTTTTTTTTTTTGTTAAATTAATATGTATAATATAAAGTTATATGATACAATAATTTTAATATAAAATATGTTTATAAATGAAATAATAATAGTTTATATTAAATCTAATTTTAAGGGTGATTATAATTAATTTTATGATTTATAAAAAAAATTCAAACAAATTTTGAAGAGGTAGTAAATTGAGATATAATTTTTAAATCTGTTGCTAAATACATATCTGTAAACATGAAATTTTGTTGGTTTACAATTTTGTTTTCATCGATTTATTTTAAAAATTTTGTTTTCACATGACCAACCAAATAAATCGAAAATTATTTTTTTTTCAAAGATAAATAAAAAACAAAGTTAATATAAATTAAAAAATGTTAAAGAAAACAAAATTCAAATATACTCCAATAAATAAGGCCCACCTTTTTTTCTTTTAAAGCCCAGCCCACGTTTCTTCTTAAAGGAGACAAAACAAAGCCCACGAAAAAACGGAAACCCTAACTCTATCATCTCCACGCTTCTTCTTCTTCTTCACGCCGTCTCCTCCCCTGCTTTTCTTTTTGTTTTAATCGTTTCTTCCTACTAGCAGGTCAGTGATTTTGATACAGGGTCTTCAACGATGGCACCTAAAGGTATGCGCACATTCTGATTTTTGTGTTATTTCATTACCAGATGTTCGTTTACTCGAATTCGTACTTCCATTGATTTCAATTGAAACTCAGTTTTTTAAATTTACTTCTGCTCTGAACTACAAGAATTAGTGTGGTTTCGATGTTCGAAAATAATTGATGTTGTTCTTCGTCCATTATATGATTGTTGGATGGGATTTTAGTATGCTTTAACTAAGAGAAGAGTAGTTTGTTGAAGCGAATCCTCTCTGTATTTTTCAGTTCATGATATGATTGTTTGTACGTTTAAACATCATTTTGAGATTGGTTTAGTGGATTTTTTCTATGTGCAAATTGTATTGAATATACTGGTTTAGTGGATTTTTTCTCTGAGCTTACTGACACGCTTGATAATCATTTGTTTTTTATTTTTGAAAATTAAGCCTATATACACTTTTTTTCACTGGTTTCATTGTCTTGAGTTTTTTAAAACATGTTTTTGTTTTTAGAATTTGGTTTAGAATTCTAATCTTTCCTTAAAACTAGAAAATGCACAAGCACCTGCGTTAGCTCCATGGCCAGCCTTTCTCATCTTTTGAATTCGTATTTTTTTTATGTCAAATCTCTCTGATTTCTTCTTCATGTTATTATTTCTCAAAATTTCTTTTGTTTTCTGGATCAAAAGCCTCTGTTCTCAAATGAATCGGCGCTTGAGATTATATTCTCTTGTGCCGCGAAGAACAGTGAGGTATAGCGAAGGCCGAGATATCGTTTCAGTCGTCATTTGATACCAGTTGGCGATTAGATTGTTGCTCGTCCACATCTCTTCTTGTAAAGTTTAAAAACAAAATCTTTTCTTATGAAAGATGAAAACCATTGTTAAGAAATGATAGAGAATATAATTACAACTTTCAAGAATTATAAACCAAAAACTAATGCCCAATAACCATTTTATTTTTAGTTTTTGTTATTTGATAATTGTGGTTGTTTTCTCATGATTTCTTTACCATGTTTTCATCTTTCTTAAGTAACCGTTAGAACTCTTAGCTAAATTTAAAAAATAAAAACAACTTTTTAAAATCTCTTTTTTTTTGTTTTCATAGGCTCAAATTTTGAAAACACCAGAAAAGGTAGATAACAAAGCAAAGGATCCTATAGTGGGAAGTAGTGTTTATAAGCTTAAAAACCAAAAACCAAATTGTAATCGAACGGGGCCTAACTTGTGCCTGGTAATTTTGAGCTTTTGATGCTCTGTGTCTGTCCTTATAAGGGTTTTTGTTGTCTTTTGCAGCTGACATTAGCAAGAAGGCTGATCCTAAGGCTCAAGCCTTGAAGACTGCTAAGGCAGTGAAGTCTGGTCCAACCTTCAAGAAGAAGGCAAAGAAGATTAGAACATCAGTCACATTCCATAGGCCAAAGACATTGAAGAAGGATAGGAATCCTAAGTATCCTAGGATCAGTGCAACTCCAAGGAACAAGTTGGACCACTATCAAATTCTTAAATATCCATTGACCACAGAGTCTGCGATGAAGAAGATTGAGGACAATAACACCCTTGTTTTTATTGTTGACATTCGTGCCGACAAGAAAAAGATTAAAGCTGCCGTCAAGAAGATGTATGATATTCAGACCAAGAAAGTGAACACTTTAATCAGGTATGCATTGTTCTGAAATTTTGACGAACATCATTTTAGAACCTACATTTGCTAGTTTGTATTCATTATCATTTAGAAAGAAACATGGTATGATACAAAATAGAGAATAATTCAGATCATGCCTTCTAGTTTTACAGATGAAAATACCTCAGCTATAATTTCATGGTTGGTTGGTTGTTATGTTTGGGCCTGAATCCTGATTATGCTTATTATTGTGATGATGAATGATTGATGTGCTAATGTATGATCCTACATTCCTCGTATACAGGCCCGATGGAACGAAGAAGGCATACGTTAGGTTAACTCCAGATTATGATGCCCTAGATGTGGCGAACAAGATCGGTATTATCTAAACTGCAGAGCCTGTAGCCAGTAGTTTCATTTCAATTGTTACATGTTTAAATTTTGGAGAGCATTTTGTAGTAGGACCTTAGTTTTATTTTAGCTTTTTTTTAATATGTATGTATTTGTTAGCTCAGATAGACAGACTGGGTTCACAATACATGGAATATGCATTCCAATCATTATCATTATAGTTTGCTTCAGACTTCATTATATCATTATTCATTACTGAATTTTGTCTTTACAACTCCTTTTTGGCTTTTTAATATATGGTATCCAATTAGCATTTTGAATGATAATGTACTGAAGTGCAACTCTAATTGAAGCAGATAGTTGGTAGAGATTTTATAGAATTTCATAGAAAAATGACATTATGATTTATTTTTTTTGGAGAAGTTTTTAAGGAATGTAATTTGAATTTGCAACAATTATCTACCATCTATTATGATCAAATTAGAAATTTATGTTAAAAATTGATATAACTTGTTGACTAGTTGAATGTAAATTTTGATTGTTTTCCTAAAAAAACAATTATATTATTAATTATCCTTGACCTTTATTGTTTTTGATAAAAAACAAAATTCAATCTTGATCTTCAAAAGCACTTTTTTTCCCCTCTCTTCATCAAGCTTTTCCTTTAATGGGTGGAGGAAACATTTCTTTATTTAAACTTGGCGAGCATTCTTTCTAGCCTTGAACAAACAAACAAGGGTGACTTTGATTTTAACATAGGCTCAAGCTTTGAAGGTCCTAGCTACGCCATGGGGAATAAAAATCTTATGATCCTAATTTAATTAAAAAAGGAAGAGAGGCCAGAAGCAAATCAAGAATTTGAACTAAATTTGCTAACCAAAAAGAAAATAAACTAAAATTATAACTTTTTAATTTAGTTGTAAATTTAGTTCTCCAACTTGAAGAAGTTATAATTATGTCTCTAATATCAAAAAAATAAAAAAATAAAAATAAAAATTGTGACGTACAAGGAGTAAGTCAAGTTTTTCTTTAGTTCAATAATTGCACGGGTGGAAAGTCGAATCATCTGAGCCAAAGTAGTAGGGTTACTTGAATTAGGGGTTACTTGAATAAAATAAAAACAATAAAATAAAATATTTAACGAGGCCGGTAGGTGAAGTACATTTGACAAGAGGTGAAAATTGTCCCTCTTAATAAAAGTGATATGCTGTTAATCTGAATATAGCTTAGTAGATAGGACATTAGTTACTATCTCGAAAGTCCACGGTTTCATCCCCACTGTTTAATTAATGAACTCATTAAAAAAAAAGGTGATTTGATCATATGTAAATACAGTTAAAATGAGACACTAGTTAAAAATATTTTGGAGGAGGAAGGTGAATAAATCCAATTAGTTGATAAGAATATGTAATTTAAGATTGAATGTTTAAATAACAAGCACCAGTGGTCTAGTGGTAGAATAGTACCTTGCCACGGTACAGACCCGGGTTCGATTCCCAGCTGGTGCAACTGAAGTCTTGCGGTGAAGATAATAGAGCTTGATGTGATCTGGTCGATCACAACCGTCTGATATGGTGACGAATCGAACAGCGTATCTGAGCTTGATTATTTTTTATTTCTTCATTTTTTTTTTTCTTTTTTACCTCTTGTCCCTGTACATTTTTGACAAAAAAAAAAAAAAAAGAGCATAAAAATTGACATGTATAAATTTTTTGTTTTCGCATCATATTTCACTTTCTGAATTTTCTGTGATTTTATTTCCGTTTTTCATATTTTGAATTGTTTATTTTAGTTACTTTAAGTTGTAGGTTCATTTTTAACTTTTAAAACCTATGTCTTTTTTCATTAGTTGTCTAATAGATGAATGATAAAACTTCGAATATGTACTTTAGCGTATGTGTTGATGTGGGCATGCTTGGAACTGATGGTGGATTCAATTAAGGTTGAACAATCTTTTTAGATTCGTCATTGATTAGAACCATATGTTATTTGTATGTGTTGATGTGGATATGCTTGGAACCGATGCCAGATTCAATTAAGGCTGAACAATTTTTTTAGATTTGCCACTCATTAGAGCCATATGTTATTTGAAAAAGGTATGGAGTAAAGAAATATTAAGTGGCAAAAAGACAAAAATAGCAAGAGGTTATTTTTTTTTTAGATTTAGAGATCAAAATAGATATTTGGAATATTTACACACCAAAATAAAACTAAAACTAAGTGTAAGTACAAAAATGAGATATAAATTATTTTTTCTCCTATCCAATGTCATATAAATATCTAAATAAATTGGTTGGATAATTCATAGGTTTGGTGGAACATAATAATAATATAATAATTATCTAAAGGAACCTGTAGAGGTTTGAATTTGAAGGTTGGAACACACCAAACTGACATAAAGATGTATATTGACCATGAGGTCTAAGGTTTGAATCCTCCCAACTCCAAGTTTATCACGAATTCAAAAGTCAGAAATTCAAATCTCCACATGTTGTTGAACTAATAAAATAAAATTTTTATGATTAATTTATGCTCATTCACCTATAAATTTAGTCTCTAATGCTTTGATATATATATATATTTTTTAATTTAGTCTCCATTGTTTAAAATGTTTTAATTTTGCCTCTCATGTTTAAACATTTTCAATCATACCGGCCAACACATCGGTAAATGATAATTTGTTGATGATAAACTTACCGCTTACGTATATGACACCATATACTTAGTGAATTTAACATAAATTTAGAAGAAAAAAAAAATTAGGTCATGATCTAAAAGAAGAAAAGTAATTTTTTTTTTTTTTTTTGACAATTTCTATGAAATTTAGAGGAATTCACTAATTATTAAGTTATTTAAACTTTTATCAACCATAAGGGAGAGAACATATTAATACTCATCCACTTAAACAACTATGCTCAAGTGAGATACGACAAATTGAACCTCCAACCTCAAAGTAGATAATGCATGTCAATGCCAGAGGAGCACGACTCAGCTGACATATGTATGTCTTGATGACCAAGAGGTCTGTGGTTCGAATCCCCCCACCCCATGTACTAAAAAAAAATAAATAAATAATGCATGTCAATTATCGCTGAGTTATGCTCACTTTGATAGTTAGTCATATATATAGTTGTTGTCAGGGGCGGATCCAGAAATGTATATCAGAGGGGGCACAATTCAAATAAGGTTAAATTACAAGTTTAATCTTAAATTTAGTATTTGTGTATATGATCCGTAAACTTTAAAACGCATGTAATAGGTCTCTAAACTTTCAATTTTGTATCTAACAAATTCATAAATTTTCAATTCTTTTTGTCCAATAGAAACATATTTTAAATTTAAAAAAAAAATAATTGTTTTATTAAACATAAATTTTTATTTTGTGTCTAATAGGTCCTGAATTTATTCGACATTTTTTAAAAAATCATATCTATTAGATAAAATATTAAAACTTTAAAGTTTAATCAAAGATAAAATTAAATGTCAAACCGAGCATAACTCAATTTACATAGGGTTGCAAAATATTTATAATTTTTTTTAAAATAGAAACAACTCAATTTGCATAGGGTTGCAAAATATTTATAATTTTTTTTAAAATAGAAACACGTGTAGAATTATTCATCTAAATAGGTAGGTAAATAATGAAATTCAAAATATTTATAATTATTAAATAATATATAAAATTAAATTTGTAAAATTAAAATGAGAATAAAAGTTATAAATAAATATAGATTATAAGGGAATTGACTAAATAGTTATAAATACACATTATAATTGAACTAACTAAATCCTTATTAAATAATATACAAAATTTAATTTGTAAAATTAAAATGAGAACAAAAAGCACTAAATCTTAATTAAATAATATATAAAATGAAAAATTTAATTTGTAAAATTAAAATGAGAACAAAAAGCACTAAATCTTAATTAAATAATATATAAAATGAAAACGAAAACAAAAACAAAAGGGCGAAATTACAAAAATACGGGGATGGGATCGAACTCGAGCTCAAAAGGCGTAAAGAATTGAAGGCGTGCCCCCCAACCACCGTTCCATCAACTGAAGATTTATTAATTTCTGCATTTAGTTTATAAATATAAAACCACAATCAATTTAAATCTACATTTTCATATACAAATATACAAACTAAATAAATCGAGGGGGGGCACGTGCCCCCTGGCCCCTTCATGCATCCGCCCCTGGTTGTTGTTATATGAAAGTTGTGTCCATGTACTATAAATCTTAAAGAACAAGATTTTACGAAATCGCATCCCCACTTAGTCAATACCTCATAGTGGTGGAGATTGAGACAGGGTGGCGGCCAAAAGGTATGTATTTCAAAAATGTAATATGTATAAGACATGTGTTGTTCTAAGGTGGCAACGGAGATTAATAGTAGGTTTAGAATATACCTTAAAAAAAAATAAAGATTTTTTCAAATAGAATCAAGTTTTGTACACATTTTCAAATATAATTAATTTAAAGCTTGTTTAAAGCATGTTTAAGAATAATTTTATAATAGATAATTTTCGACAAAGTAATTTTAAAAAAAAAACATTTAGTAGGTATAAATATTGACTTTGAATATGATGACAATTTAAAATTGAGGTTTCAAAATTTATGTTAATTCAACGTTAAATTTTAATTTATTTAAGGAAAGATGAAAGATACAATATAATATTATATTAATTTTAGTTTTAATTTATTTTAAAAAAAAATCTTTAAGAAATCAGAAAAGTTACCATCTAATATTCAGTTGGTTAGTAAAAACAAAACCGAAAAAAAAGATGAAAAAGAAAATTAAGTTAAATTGTAATTTATTTAAGAAAAGATAAAACTTACAATATAATATTATATTTATTTAAAAAGAAGGTCAGGCACCAACAACGCTAATATTGGCTATCTGTTTACACAATGTTCTTAAAGAGACGACATCTAATCTTGCAATTTTTTTTCATGTTATTTAATATCGTCACTCTTCGAGGGACGGTGTACATTCACCTCATTGTATCTCATCTCTGCAAGAGACGATATATTTAAAACAACATATTTTTATAATAAGTTTGAAAACAACATTATTTTTCTTATAAAAATAAGTTTAAAAAACAATAATATTAAAAAAAAAAAGCCAAACTTTTTTTTTATTTGAACTTGACCGACATCTTTTCTTTTAATACGTTTAGCTTGTTTAAACAAACCAATAAGGGTGAATTTGGTTTGAAGATAGACTCAAACTTTGAAGGTCCTAGTTAGATGCATCATGGAGAAAGAAGATGGCGTTCTAGTATTAGTTATATTTTGTATATATGGGTCTAATCGAGTATAAGAAATCTTAGGAAGCCAATTTAATTCAACAAAATAAAAGGGCCCAAGCAAATAAAAAAAAAAGGAAAATAAGCTAGGGGATATAACTTTTTAGTTTAATTGTATATTTAGTTCAACAACTTGGAGTTGTAATTATGTCTCTAATACTCGAATCATCGATCTTTAAAGTGATAATTGATACCGTATATACTGAATTATCTCACATGAGTCAAAGTAGTAGATTAGGTTAATTGAATAAAATAAAACAACAAAATAAAATATTTAACAAACCGAGTGGGTGAAGTACAATTTATAAAAGGTGGAAATTACCGCTCTCCATAAAGGTGATATATGATGTCAATCTGAATATAACTTAGTGGATAAGACATTAGTTATCATCCCGAAAGTCGATAGTTTCATCCCCACTGCGCAAATTGCGCAAGTAATGAACTCGTTAATTTTTTTTTAAAAAAAGTGATATGCTCCTATGCAAATACAGTTAAAATGAGACACTAGTTGAAAAATTCTTGAAAGAAAAAATGTGAACAAATCTAATAAACATAATATATAATTTAATACTTGTTAAATCTAATAAACATAATATATAATTTAATACTTGTTAAGGGAACACAAAAAGCACCAACCAGTGGTCTAGTGGTAGAATAGTACCCATACACGATACAAACCTGAGTTTGATTCTCGACTAGTGCACAACGATGAAGAATTTGCGCTTATTGTGATATGGATTGAATCATATTCATTCGAGTTTCAGAGTGCATGTTTAGTAAAGTTTTCAGAACTGTTGCTTAACTTCGGCGATCTTTATAGTTTGATACACAACTCCAAAAATATTTTCAAACATGCAATATTTTTATAAAATTTTAAAAATTACAATATTAAAAAAAAAACAGCCAAGTTTTAGGCTATTCTTATTATATTGTGGGTTTTAAGTTTTAACTTTTAAAATGTCTTTCTTCATTATGAAAGATGAAACTTCGAAAATATACATTAATATGTTGATGTGGGTATGATTTCGACTTGTGACAGATACAGTTAATGTTAGAGTTCCCATTATTTATTTTTTATTATTTACTAAATAGTATAATTAATAAAAATATGTCATTGTCTTAGTGGTTAGAGTGTCATTGGTATGTAGTCTTGTTTTCTAGGCTCCAAGTTGTACTAAATTTTTTTATTTATTTTTGTTTAAGGTTTGGTTGTCATAAACTTCACTCTTAATTTCCTCTAAAATATATGGTCAATCAATTCAATTCTTATTTTTTAAAATGGTCTCTCATGGTAGTCAAAACATTTCATGCGTGATTCTTGATTTTTACTCTACCATTTGTGTTGTGAGTTTGATTTATCCCGACTCCTCTTGTAATTTAGACAAACATTCTATCTTATTTGGTTCTTTCGTATTCACTATATCGTAAATTTTCATAGGATTTATAATGAACATTTTTGTTTATTTTCTTTGATTTTCAAGAGGACTAAAGATAGCAATCAATCCACCCAAAAATAAAGATGTTTTAATTTAGATGTTTTTTTTTTTTGAGTAATATGTTGTTTGTGGTTGTTGGTTTGGCATATTCCCCACTCTTCTTGAAATTTAGACACCATTCTCTTGTTTGACTTCTATTTTCATTGAATTTATAATAAACATTTTTGTTTATTTGCTTTTTGAGAAAAATAATTTAATTCAAGAAGTATCTTGAATAATCCGTCTATTTGTGTTGTTGCTTGGGTTTATGGGACGCCTCTTGTAATTTAGACGATTATTCTCTTCTTTGGTTTTTTTCTATACAATATACTGTAAATTTTCATATTCACTATACCGTACATTTCTTTAGGATTTATAATGAACATTTTTTTAAATTTGCTTTCATTTTCAGGAGGATTTGAGATAGCAATTTTGTTCACGCAAAAATAAATACATTTTTTTTATTTAGATGTTTTTAGTAATCTGCCATTTTGTGTTGTTGATTTTGGTTTATTCGAACTCTTCTTGTAATTTAGACAATCATTTTCTTTTTTGGCTTCTTCATATTAACTATATTGTAAATTTTATGAGCATTAAAGATGACAATGGGTCCTGACAAAAACAAAGACGTTTTTCTCTATATGTTTTTTGTCGTTTGTGCTGTTGGTTTGGTTTATCTCGATTTTTTTTTTTCATAGGTATTTAATTAATTCGTGGGAGATTGAACCATTGACTTGGAGTGAGAGATTGAACCATTGACCTCTTAGTCAAGAACACAACTTTATTTCAATTGAGCTAGATTCAGGTACTTTCTTTAGCTTCTTGGTATTCATTATATTGAAATTTTGTGTATTTATATTGTAAATTTTCATAAGATTTATAATAATTTTTTTTTGTTTATTTGCTTTTGAGAAAAATAGACTCATTTTAAAAGAAAAAAAAAAGAATTTTGAGAGAAAGAATGAAAGATGTTTTTATTTTAATTTTTTAGAAAGATTTTTTTTTAATTAAAACTCACACACCCAATAATTATAACCTAATTAAAAGACATTAAATAAACTCATAAAACTTGCCCCTCGGGTTCAATTCTCCCCCACGTCAAAATAATAATACTAAATTAAAAGACACATTCAAACTCATAAATAACCTATATTCAAAAAGAAAAAAAAAAAATCATAAATAACCTCAATATAATATTCTTCAAAACTTTTGATCTTTTTCAAACTTTTAATTTTATATACTTTTTATTTGTTCACTTTGTTGTTATATATGAATAGTTTTAGGTTGGAACCAAATTAAATTCATAATTTTTTCTCATTTTTTTTATTTCCAATTCTTATATTGAAAAATCCTTCTATCCACGCTATTGATTTTTTATTCAAATGATATATATTTATACAACCTTAATTTTCCAAATCATATAGAAATGCCTACTAAATATTAACTAAACACTAACTAGTTTCCTAACATAGATAATTCTCTAGTACCCTTCTCCCTTAAGTTGGAGCATGAAAGATTACAAATGCCCAACTTGAAAATAGAGTGGGAATAAGATAAAATATTATGGTAAAAAAAAAATCTACATCCTCTGAACGCGGGTCGGTGTTGCAAACTTTAGGTCGATGTGCATTGCATCATTAATTTTCTAAGAGCCTTCAAACGTTGGTTGGTGCTCCAATCTTCAGGTCGATGCGAACATGACATCTTTAAATTTCTGCGAGCTTCGCATCATCGCTTTGACCATGCAATATCAGAAAATCTGCGAGCCTCCGAACGCGGGTCGACGCTCTTCATTGCAGATTAAATCTCATGGTTGTTGAAGGAGAGGACAAAGTAATTCTCACCTCAGTGTTCCCTTCAGTAATTCGAATGAGAGGAAGAATCAAATGCCCTCAGTGTTCCCTTCATTTCATTCATCGAAGGAGAGGGGAAGACAAAAATATTCTCCCTCAATGTTCCCTTCATACATGTTCACTTCATACACACTATCATGTGTGCAAAAAATAGTGTAAAAAAACAGTGGAAGCTAAAGCACAATTTTTTTTTTTTTTTTTTTTTTGTCTTTTCATTTGGGCGAGACAGCCCGCCCAAAATTTCTATTATTATTATTATTTGAATTTTTCTTGGTCATTCTCGGTAGGCAAGTAACATACATAAATATATTCTCATCTTGGTTTTTGTTGCATTTTGCAGATACATTTATTTTTGACAAAAGGATAATGTGTACTAGTTTATAATTTCTATTGGTGAGCAGCAAGTACCTATTCCTATCAAAAAAAATATTTATCCCGAGTATTGAAGATGCATGTAAGATTGTAATCTAAGTTAATAATGAAACTTGATAAGGAAAAAAAATCAATATTTACTACGAGTAACTTTCAATTTCATCAAATTACACTTCAAACTTAAGCAATTTTAAATTTGAATTTGAAAGTGTTTTTGTTCAAAATATTGTTTCAAAAAATGGTAGAGATTTTATAGAATTTCATAGAAAAATGACACACTATATATATATATATTTTGGAAAAGTTATTATGTAATGGAATTTGAAATTTCAACCGTTGGTCTAAGCCCACCGTCTATTATGATCAAATATGGAATTCCTTCCGATAACACACCTGCAGGCCATCCTTGGCCTTCTTTGTTTTTGATAAAATAGAAATAAAAACACTTTTCTTCACCTATCTTCATCAAGCTTTTCCTTTAATGATTGGAGGAAACATTTCTTTATCTAAATTTGGGGTGCATTCTTTCTAGCCTTGTTCAAACAAATAAATAAGGGTGGTTTTGGTTTGAACATAGGCTCAATCTTTGAAGGTCTTAGCTACGCCATGGAGCAAATGCCAAATTAATTAAATAAGGAAGAGGGCCAGAAGCAAATCAAGAAAACGAACTAAATGTGCTAAGGAAAAAGAAAATAAACTAAAACTATAACCTTTTAATTATTAGTTGTAAATTTAGTTCTCGAACTTGAAGAAGTTATAATTGTCTCTAATACCATAAAAATAAAATATTTTGTGACATACGAAGGAGTAAGTTGGATTTTTTTAGTTCAATAATTGCAGGGATAAGAAGATCGAATCATCAACTTTTGGAATGATAATTGGTGCATTATTTGCTGAGCTATGCTCGATGAGCCAAAGTAGGTTAAGTTACTTGAATAAAATAAAGATAACAAGATAAAATATTTAACGAGGCCAGTGGGTGAAGTACATTTTAGTGAAAATTGCCCCTCTTAATAAAAGTGTTATGCTGTCAATCCGAATATAGCTTGGTGGATATATAGACATTAGTTACTATCCCGATAGACGACGGTTTCATCCCCATTGTGCAATTAATAAACCTCATTATAAAAAAGGTGATATGCTCATATGTAAATTCAGTTAAAATGAGACACTAGTGAAAAAAAAATTGAAAGAAAAAGGTGAATAAATCTAATTAGTTATTAAGAATATATAATTTAAGTCTGGATGTTAAATCAACAAGCACCAATGGTCTAGTGGTAGAATAGTACCCTACCACGGTAAAAACCTGGGTTTGATTCCTGGCTGGTGCAATGGAGGTCTTGCGGTGAAGAAAATTGCATTGAAGGTGATCAAGTCGATCACAATCGTCTGATTTATGAAGAATCCAGCGGTGCAAGAATATGTAGTTAAGACTGGATGTTAAATAAACGAGCACCAATGGTCTAGTGGTAGAATATAGTACCATGCCACGGTATAGACCCTTGCAGTGAAGAAAATCGTCTGAAGGTGATCAGGTCGATCACTATCGTCTGATTAATGAAGAATCCAGCAGTGCTTCCGAGCTAGACTTATTTTTTTTTCTTAAAAAGAACTTTTTCATTTTTTCCTATTTTCCTTATACATTTTTTAAAAGAAAAAGCTGAATAAATCTAATTAGTTATTAAGAATATGTACTTAAGACTGGATCTAAAATCAACGAGCACCAGTGGTCTAGTGGTAGAATAGTACCCTACCACGGTACAAACTCGGGTTAGATTTAATTGGATTGATGACAAATCCAGTCGTGCTTCCGAGCTAGACTTATTTTTTTCTTAAAAAGAACTTTTTCATTTTTACCTATTTTCCTTATACATTTTTTAAAAGAAAAGGCTGAATAAATCTAATTAGTTATTAAAAATATGTACTTAAGACTGGATCTAAAATCAACGAGCACCAGTGGTCTAGTGGTAGAATAGTACCTTGCCACGGTACAGACCCGAGTTTGATTCCCGGCTGGTGCAATGGTTGTCTTTGGTGAAGAAAAATGCATTGAAGGTGATCAGGTCGATCACAATCATTTGATTTTTGATGAATCCAGCAGTGCTTCCGAGTTAGACTTAATTTTTTCTTAAAAAGAACTTTTTCATTTTTACCTCTTTTCCAATATGTAGTTAAGACTGATGTTAAATCAACGAGCACCAGTGGTCTAGTGGTAGAATATAGTACCATGCCACGGTACAGACCCTTGCGGTGAAGAAAATTCGACTGAAGGTGATCAGGTCGATCACAATCGTCTGATTAATGACGAATCCAGCAGTGCTTCCGAGCTAGACTTATTTTTTTCTTAAAAAGAACTTTTTCATTTTTACCTATTTTCCTTATACATTTTTTAAAAGAAAAAGCTGAATAAATCTAATTAGTTATTAAGAATATGTACTTAAGACTGGATCTAAAATCAACGAGCACCAGTGGTCTAGTCGTAGAATAGTACCCTGCCACGGTACAGACCCGGGTTCAATTCCCGGCTGGTGCAATGGTTGTGTACCATGCCACGGTATAGACCCTTGCGGTGAAGAAAATTCGACTGAAGGTTATCAGGTCGATCACAATCATCTGATTAAAGACGAATGACTTATTTTTTTTTCTTAAAAAGAACTTTTTCATTTTTACCTATTTTCCTTATACATTTTTTAAAAGAAAAAGCTGAATAAATCTAATTAGTTATTAAGAATATGTAGTTAAGACTGATGTTAAATCAACGAGCACCAGTGGTCTAGTGGTAGAATATAGTACCATGCCACGGTACAGACCCTTGCGGTGAAGAAAATTCGACTGAAGGTGATCAGGTCGATCACAATCGTCTGATTAATGACGAATCCAGCAGTGCTTCCGAGCTAGACTTATTTTTTTCTTAAAAAGAACTTTTTCATTTTTACCTATTTTCCTTATACATTTTTTAAAAGAAAAAGCAGGTCGATCACAATCGTCTGATTAATGACGAATCCAGCAGTGCTTCCGAGCTAGACTTATTTTTTTCTTAAAAAGAACTTTTTCATTTTTACCTATTTTCCTTATACATTTTTTAAAAGAAAAAGCTGAATAAATCTAATTAGTTATTAAGAATATGTAGTTAAGACTGGATGTTAAATCAACGAGCACCAATGGTCTAGTGGTAGAATAGTACCATGCCACGGTACAGACTCTTGCGGTGAAGAAAATTCGACTGAAGGTGATTAGGTCGATCACAATCGTCTGATTAATGACGAATCCAGCAGTGCTTCTGAGCTAGACTGATTTTTTTCTTAAAAAGAACTTTTTCATTTTTACCTATTTTCCTTATACATTTTTTAAAAGAAAAAGCTGAATAAATCTAATTAGTTATTAAGAATATGTAGTTAAGACTGGATGTTAAATCAACGAGCACCAGTGGTCTAATTGTAGAATAGTACTCTGCCATGGTACAAACTCAGGTTCGATTCCTGGCTCGTGCAAATAAGGTTTTGCGGTGAAGAAAATTGCGTTGAAGGTGATCAAGTCGATCACAACCGATTAATGACGAATCCAGTAGTGCTTCCGAGCTAGACTTATTTTTTTCCTAAAAAGAACTTTTTCATTTTTACCTCTTTTCCTTATACATTTTTTTAAAAGAAAAAGGTGAATAAATCTAATTAGTTATTAAGAATATGTAGTTAAGACTGGATGTTAAATCAACGAGCACTAGTGGTCTAGTGGTAGAATAGTACCTTGCCACGGTACAGACTTGGCTTGATTCTCGGTTGGTGCAATAGAGGTCTTTCGGTGAAGAAAATTGCATTGAAGGTGTGCTTTCAAGCTAGACTTAATTATTTTTTTAAAAAGAACTTTTTCATTTTTACCTCTTTTCCTTATACACTAGTGGTCTAGTGGTAGAATAGTACCCTGCCACGGTGGAAACATAATCATCCACACTTCAGATCCTGGAGAAGGCCAGATGTGAAGTGTAGAAGGTGTCATTTAATGGGGCGGTGGAAACATAATCATCCACACTTCAGATGCTGGAGAAGGCCAGATGTAAGGCCAAATGTGAAGTGTAGAAGGTGTCATTTAATGGGGCACATTGAGAGATTCTGTAAGGGATCTCAACAGCAAGGAGGAGCACATGCTGCAGTACAACAAGAAGAAGATCGACTTTTTTTGGCTACATGTTTCTCATCAGTCACTCAATGTGACAGTTGGTTGGTTGATAGTGGGTGTACCAATCACATGACAGGTGACAAGGAGTTGTTCAAGGACCTTGACAAGTCATTCAAGTCAAGGGTGAAGATAGGAAATGGTGAGTATCTAGAAGTGAAGGGGAAAGACACAGTGTCAATAGAGAGTTGTGCAGGAACCAAGTTGATTACTGAAGTGTTCCTAGTTCCTGAGATTGATCAAAACTTATTAAGTGTTGGTCAACTAGTAGAGAAGGGATTCAAAGTATTATTTGAAGAAGGAAAGTGTCTTATTTTCGATTCCAATGGGAATAAGTTGTTCAAAATAAAAATGCAACACAAGTGTTTCTTATTGGATCCACTCGAGAAGGAACAAATAGCTTTCAAGTGTTAAGTGAGTGACACTGAGCTATGGCACAAGAGGTTGGGGCATTTTCATCAGAAGGGGTTGCGGTATTTGCAGAAGAATGAGATGGCAGTTGGAGTACCAGTTCTGGAGGAGCTGAAAGCAAACTGCAAAACTTGTTTGACAGGGAAGCAAACGAGGTTGCCATTCAAGAAGTCAATTTGGAAAGCAACAGAGAAGTTGCAGCTCATCCACACTGACTTGTGTGGACCACAACCAACTCTCTCACTCAATGGTAGCAGGTATTTCATTATCTTTATTGATGATTATACCAGAATGTGTTGGATTTACTTCATGAAGAATAAGTCTGAAGTAGCTGAAGTATTTCTGAAGTTTAAAAGATGGGTTGAGAATCAGAGTGGTTGTCAAATTCAGGTGGTGAGGTCCGATAACGGAATTTAATACACGTCACAAAGGTTCAATTCCTTTTGTGAAGAAGCTGGAATAGAGCACCAACTCACTGCTCCATACACTCCACAACAAAATGGAGTTAATGAGAGGAAGAACAGGAGTATTATGGAGATGACAAGATGCATGTTGCATGAGAAGAACTTGTCAAAGGAGTTTTGGGTTGAAGCAGCAAACACATCAGTTTTTTTATTGAATAGACTACCTACAAGGGTATTGGAGAAGAAGACACCCTATGAAGTTTGGTTTAATGTTAAACCAAAACTGGAAAATTTGAAAATGTTTGGTTCTTTGTGTTTTTCTCATGTTCTACAGGAGAAGAGAGACAAGTTGAGTGAAAAGGCAAAACAAAGAATCTTTGTAGGCTACACCATGATGTCCAAAGCATACAAGATCTATCAACCTCACAAAAAGAAAATGGTGATTAGTAGGGATGTTCAATTCTTGGAGGATGAGGATTGAGACTGGACAGAAGAAGCAGAGGTGGTGAAGAAACAAGAAGTTTCTCTGGATCCTTATGAACTGGTTGATGATGCACCAGTTAAAGGGACTAGACTGCTGAGTGAGGTATATGAGAGAAGTAGTGTAGTTGTGTTAGGAGCAAGCTAGATGTTTGCAGCATTTGAGTTAGGAGGAGTATGTTAGTTAACTCAAAGCTAAAGTCTATTTTTAGTAAATTGCTATATTTGAAGTTAGTGGGATAAGTATTGATATATTTAGAGTGAGTGGAGTAAGTGGCTATTTTTGTGGAGTTAGAGTTAGTGGAGTTAGTGACTGTTTTTATGGAGTTAACTAAGCTACTTTTAGCATTTAGAAAGTGTACTTAAGATCAGATTTTATTGAATGAAAATGTAGTAGTTGTATTCCCATTTCTCTTCTCTCTTTGAAACAACAAAATCATTTCTCAAATCTTTTTCTTCAATTTCATTAGTCACTCAACCATTCTCTTTGTTGATCCCTCCATAAATGACTGTAACAAGCAACAATGGTAAGCAAAAAATATGTGGTAGCAAATAAGCACCCGAGACTCTTGTTCACCATACATTTCATGCGTGATTCTTGACTTTTACTCTACCATTTGTGTTGTGAGTTTGATTTATCCCGACTCCTCTTGTAATTTAGACAAACATTCTATCTTATTTGGTTCCTTCGTATTCATTATATTGTAAATTTCCATAGGATTTATAATGAACATTTTTGTTTATTTTCTTTGATTTTCAAGAGGACTAAAGATAGCAATCAATCCACCCAAAAATAAAGATGTTTTAATTTAGATGTTTTTTTTTTTACTAATATGTCGTTTGTGGTTGTTGGTTTGGTATATCCCGACTCATCTTGAAATTTAGACGACCATTCTCTTGTTCGACTTCTATTTTCATTGAATTTATAATAAACATTTTTGTTTATTTGTTTTTGAGAAAAATAATTTAACTCGAGAAGTATTTTGAGTAATCGGCCTGTTCGTGTTGTTGCTTGGGTTTATCCGATGCCTCTTGTAATTTAGATGACTATTCTCTTCTTTGGCTTTTTTCTATACAATATACTGTAAATTTCCATATTCACTATATTATAAATGTTCATATTCACTATAGTCTATACCGTACATTTCTTTACGATTTATAATGAACATTTTTTTTATATTTGCTTTCATTTTCGGGAGGATTGGAGATGGCAATTTTTCCACATGTTTTTTTTAGTTAGATGTTGTTTTTAGTAATCTGCCATTTTGTGTTGTTGATTTGGTTTATCCGAATTCCTCTTATAATTTAGACAATCATTTTTTTTTTTTTTTGGCTTCTTCATATTAACTAATAATATTGTAAATTTTATGAGCATTAGAGATGACAATGGGTCCCGACAAAAGCAAAGACGAAAACAAAGACGTTTTTCTCTATGTTTTTTTTTGTTGTTTGTTCTGTTGGTTTGGTTTATCGCGACTCCTCTAGTATTTTTTTTTTTATCATAGATATTTAATTAATTCGGGGTGGAGGGTTAAACTCTTGACTTGGAGTGAAAGAGATTGAACCCTTGACCTCTTAATCAAGAGCACAATTTTATGTCAATTGAGTTAGACTCGATAATTCTTTAGGTTCTTGATATTCACTATATTGAAATTTTCTATATTTATATTGTAAATTTTCATAAGATTTATAATAAAAAATTTGTTTATTTACTTTTGAGAAAAATAGAAACTCATTTTAAAAGAAAAAAAAATAAAATTTTGAGAGAGAGAATGAAAGATGTTATTATTTTTATTTTTTAGAAAGAAAAATATTTAATTAAAACTCATACACCCAATAATTATAACCTAATTAAAAGACATTAAAACTCATAAAACTTGCGCCTCGGGTTCTATTCTCCCCTCACGTCAAAATAATAATACTAAATTAAAAGACACATTAAAACTCATAAATAACCTATATTCAAAAAAAAATAATAATAAATAAATAAATAAATAAATAAATAAATAAATAAATAATAATAATAAATTGTGCCACCTTAACCTACTTAAAAATCGTATTTTCAAAAAAAATATAATATCATTTTCACAAACAGATTTATACCAAATTGAAAGACTATTATGCCTTTTTTAATTTTCTCTTTCTCCTTATTAATTAATTACATTTTTCATTTATTTTAAATTATTTATAAATATTATAATCCCACAATTTTTGCACTTTAATTACTTTTCTCCCTCCTATCAATTAATTACAACTATTTATCCCACTATTTTAGTTTTGTTAGTCAATTTATCTTCATCTCTCTTCACAATTTTAGCTAATTTATTTATAGGAAAATATTCAATGTACAAATAAATCAATAGGTATTAGTCAATTTATTTATATGAAAATATTCAATGTACAAATAAATCAATAGGTATTAGCCAATTTATTTATATAAAAATATTGAATGTACAATTAAATCAATAAATATGAATATATTCATAATATACCGTATATATGAAGATATTTCATACATAATTTAATCTATGTTTAAAATAGTTGGTATTTTTATTTATATAAAAAATATACCATTTATAACGAATTGCATAATAATGATTACATAAGGTAGTATATTAATTTATATTTGATCATATCATGTATATATGTGTAGACAAATTAGAAATTGAATATAACCCTTATCTATTTAATAAGAAGTCAATTATGAATATATATCATATTATAAATCATATATACCAACTCATATATTATACATTCAACTGTTTAGGTAGTTCTATTATTCTAGTGAATATATATTCCTAACATATAAGTTCATACATTTCTTTCCTATTCAAATATATCACGTGTGGAACTTATGTTCATATTTCTTCACAGTGTAAATAAAAATATTTCATGTATAAATGAATCATCGGGTATGAATATATATTATTAATATATACGGTATATATGAAAATAATATTTCATGTCTAACTGAATCTTATGTTTAAAACTGGTGAGATTTTTATTTACACGAATATACACCATATATAACTAATTACATATCTTTAACAAATGGTAGTATATTAATTTATATTTGATTATAGCATGTATATATGTCTTTGGAGAGAGAGAGTTTTGCATAATAATGTATATATGCAAATAAATAAAATAAAATAAAATAAAAAGACATTTTTGGAGGGAGAGTTTTGCTTGAAGAGGAGAGTAAATGACCTTAGAATTGATTAATATAATTAATGCGTTAACTTTTGGATTTACAATTGTATTAAATTATGTATTTATATCTTAAATGATTAAAGTTTATTTTATTTTATTTCATACAAATCTCAATAGTTATATGAGGGGTTTTAATATAATTGAACAACTTTTATGAAATACTTCTAATACATTTGGTCATTTGTGAAATAAATGAGACATTTGTACATATTTGTAAAATCATAGTAGTCTTAAGGCTAAGTACGTAGAAACCAAAAAAAAAAATTGATAAATAACCTCAATGTAATAATCTTCAAAACTCTTGATCTTTTTCAAACTTTTAATTGTATAGTTTTTATTTGTACTTTGTTGTTATTATATATGGATAGTTCTAGGTTGAACCAAATTCATCATTTTTTTTCCTCTCTATTCGAATTACATTTTTTTTATTTCCAATTCTTATATTGACAAATCCTTGTTTCTACTTTTCATTTTTCATTCAAATGATATGTATTTATACGACCCTAATTTCTCAAAGCATATAGAAATACTAACTAAACACTAACTAATTTTCTAATATAGATAATTCCCTAATATATATCTAAGGTCTTTAGAAAGATTATATGTTGTTCTAATGTAGCCAACAAAGATAAATAGTGTGTTTGGAATATACCTTTTTGAGATAAAAATAATTTTTCAAATAAAAGTATATGTTTTGTACCCTTTAAAAAATTACTAGTTTAAAGTATGTTTAAAGTATATTTGAAAGTGATTTTAGAATATATATTATTTTGAATAAAGTGATTTAGTTATACAAGACTAAAAAAACAGACCATATGTAGTAGGTACAAATGTTGACTTTGAATATGATTGACAACTTAAAATTCAGCCTCCCAAAATTAAGGTGACTTTGGACTATCCTTGTTCCCACCATAAGGATAACAACATAATCTTAGAGGATAATTGCCTTTGGTTGTAAATTAAAAAGAACAAAAGATTTTGCAAACTTGGCCCCTTATAACTATCCTGTGTTTGGTTGTAAATTTAAGAAATTAATATAACTTTCATTTATTATCAGTTTTGGCCCCTTATAACATATTGCCTTCAAATTTTGGAAAATAAAAGAGCAGCATAAACATACAAATATCTATGTTTTAACCAAGTTTCAATTCTCAAAAACAGAAAACTATTTTCCAAAACAGCTCCCAAAAGATCTTTTTAAGAAATGAACTAGTAGTATTGATGAAGAAAAAAATGCAGGTAGACACAGTGAAAAGGAAATTTTTTTCTCAAAAAAAAAAAAAAATGATATGCTCCAACAATTAAAATGAGAATGAGACTGATTGAAAATATTTTGAAACAGAATAAATCTAATTTGAGTGAGAACATTTAATACTATCTCATCCAATAAACAAAAAGCACCAGTGGTAGAATAGTATCCTGTCATGGTTCAAACCCCAATTCTATTCTCGACTTATGCATACGATGTCTGGCGATGAATAAGTATATGTTCATGCATAGACGGACGAATATTAAGTGGCAGCGAAATAACAAGAAAAAAAATATGGTTATTTTGTTTAAGTTTAGGTTAAATAGACATTTTGAATATTTATACACCAAAAAAAATAATTTTAAGCACAAAAATGAGATATAAATTCATTTTTCTCCTATCCAAAGCCATAGCAAAATCTAAATCGATTAGTTGGATAATTCATAGGTTTGGTAGGAACATAATAATAATATAATAAAATATAATAATTATCCAAAGCAATTGGAGAGGTTTGAAAGTTGAAAGGTAGAGATAAGATGAGTTGGGAAGAGTACTAAGAAATTTTGACCAAGAATTCAAAAGTCACATTTTCAAATCTCCCTCCCATGTTCAACTAAAAAAAATAAAAGTTCAATTTTTGCTAATTTACCTACTAATTTGCTGCAATGTTTTAGTATTTTTTTCAATTTAGACTCCAATTGTTTAAAAAAATTCAATTTTACCTCTAATGTTTTAACATTTTCAATCATACCCAACACATCGATAAATGATAATTTGTTAATAATAAACTTACTTATATGACACAATATAAGTAGTGAACTAACATAAATATAGAAATAGAAATTAAGTCATCTAAAAAAAAGTAATTTTTTTTTTTGACAACTTGTACGAAATTTGAAGGAACTAAAAAAAAATCTCTCTTAAGTAATTTATTTTTTCATCAAAATTTATGTTAAGTCATTTAAACTTATATCAAGCAAGGAAGAGAATATATTAAATATTCATCTACTTAATTATACCATACTAAAAAATGACGACATTTAGTAGATATAAATGTTGACTTTGAATATGATGACAATTTAAAATTTAACTTCTCAAAATAAGGGGACTTAGACTATTTTGTTCCCACTGTAAGGAATTAACAACATAGTCTTCCAGTGTGAATGACTTCATTGAAATTCAACACATTTTAATAAATAAAAAAGAAAGAAAGAAAAAATAATTTTGACTAACTTAGTAAGTTGTAGTAATTTTAATTCTGATTTTTTAATTTCATCAAATTGAATCTCAAACTTGTATAAGTGTTGCAATGTAGACTTTGAATTTTCAATTGCATCAAATTAACGATTTCTTCTCTGTGGAGATTCAGGTTAAAATCGCCAACTTGGAGATAAGATAATTGCCTTTGATTGTAAATTTATTAAGCCCATTTACTTTACTCCAAACGTAATCAATCAATCAAACTTAATTAATAAAAGTGGAAGTCTAAAGCTGTAAATTACAAGAGAATCCTCAATGAGATTCTCATTGCACATAGAATCCTCAATGAGATTCTCATTGCACATTATGTGGAACACACCTTCTATTATTATTATTATTATTATTATTTTCATCTTTTTCATCTTTTTCATCTTTTTCATTTTTTCCATGTTTTTCTATTTCTCTCTCTTCTTCTCTCATTCTTTAAATGAGTTTGTCTTACATAATCTTCAATTTCATCATTTTTATTTTTTTTTCTCTCCTTCTTGAAATAGGTTAGTCTTGAGATAATCTTTAACTTCATCTTGTTCCGGAGATTTTGAAATGAGGTTGGTCTTGAAATAATATTAAGAGTTACAAAAACCTTGAAAGAATCAAATTTGTGCAATGATTTAGGTAAGCTTCTAAAACCAGAGAATGAATTGAAGAAAAAAGTTGGGAAAGAAAACACAAATCCTCAATAGCCTTTAATGGAGAGTCTGCAAAAGAACGAAAGTCCGCCAAAGCATTAGAGTCAGACAAAGAATATGTTGAAGACTTTGAACAAGATTCAAATGAAAGGACCTTAAGTAAACAAGGTCAAAGAGAAATCGATTGCGATTAAAGTTTTTTTTTACGATTGATTTTCATTATGGTTGGAAGTTTAAATTACATTATGGGAAATATGATTCTGATTTCATGGTCCTACCAAGTTGATACAGAAAGGGTGGGATCCTGGATTATGATTTATTACCAGTTTTTGGCCCTTGTTGCCTTCAAATTTTGGAAAATAAAAGAGCAGCATAAACCATAATTAAATTAAACATACCCAAAAGATCTTTTAAAGAAATGAATTAGTAGTATTCATGAAGAAAAAAAAAATGCAGGTCTTAAGGAAACAATCTCTTCAAACAGAAGAGTGAACACAATCTAAAACTTTAGTCTCTAAAGAATTTGATGATTTTTTCTGTTCTTTTTTGTGAATTCAGCTGGAAAGGAACTAAAATAAATCTCTGCAAGAAATTACTTCCATCTGATTCTGCAATTCTCAGTTGCTTTTCTGATGATATTTCATCCTCCTGGCTTGCAAATCCCTTCAAAATCATAGCTTTGAGCTCCTCAAGTTCAACATCCCTTTTCGTGTAATTGTTCGAAAATGCATCCGACCTCTTCAAAATGCGGTAACTATCAGGATCGAACTGCACATATAGTTAAAATGATCATATACTCACGTTCATTGTACATTAAAGCACTTGAAAAGTCATTCCAAACAGGTCGTTAAACTTTAAGAAAATTTCGAGAGATGAATACCGTAACGAAGAGGCGCTCTAGAGAGGGACACACTCTAATGAAAGCAATCAATGCATTGAGATTGAAGTTTTCCTTTGAATCATCAATCCACCACAACTCTTTCAGCTTATAAAATGTGAAGTGCCAAGAAAGAAAAGGAAAGATCAAAGCCTGCAGCAAACAACCAAAAGATCAAAACCAAACAAAACAGGGGGGTTTTGTACGGATGACCCACCCCTCGAGGGCCGCGAGGTTTTTAGGTTTTTTAACCCAGTTTTTGAAAACTTATGTTTTTTGACCTTCTCGTGATAAGGAAGTGCACAAAGTCATTCGTACCCTTCGCTTATCACGAGGAGATCACAGTTGTCTCCTCGTGATGATAAACGAAGGGTACGAATGACTTTGTGCACTTTCTTATCACGAGAGAAGGTCAAAAAACATAAGTTTTCCCGATGAAGGTTAAAAAACCTCGCGGCCCCCGAGGGGTGGGCCATCCGTACAAAACCCTAACAAAACAGCACTAGCTATTTAAAGTGCAAAAGTTACTTAATTAGCAAAATACCTCAAAAGTCCATTTACAAAGAGTGAGTTTTGTAACATTCTTAAATGTCAACAAAATTGGATCAAACTCACTACTCTTATACATGTATCCAGGACCTTGCCTGCAGTCAAGCATAACATCATCCATTTTAAAATGATCACGGATCCGAATGCGAGGAAACCACCCTCGATATTGAAGCGACCGGAGTTTCTCGCATCCAATGTGAAGAAACTCCAACTGCAGACAATCTAAGATGGCCAAGCTGTGCAGATTTGAACCAGAAGTGATTGAAAATGATTGCAATCCATTACATTCAATGATTTTCAAGCTTTCAAGAGAATAAATACTCGAAACCAACGACGAAACCGCCTCCGTCGTGAGGCCGCTAACCGATTTAAGACAGAGAGTTTTGACAAAGAAAAATGAATGATGAGAAGGGTGGAGATCATAATTCAAGGTCAATTTCCAGGAAAATTGGGTTGGAAGTTGTTGTTTCTCAGAAGAGAAATGCAAGTGAAGTTTTTCATTGGCCACAACAGAGATCAATAAGGCTTTGCCATTGCCAAACTGATATTGAAGCCTTCTGGGATGATTGAATATTGGATTGAAGTCATGAATAAGGAATTTTGAAGCTGCATTTGCAAGATGTTCAAGAGCTCCATTTTGCACTGAAATTTCACTCCAAAATTTTCTCCACTTTGTTGAAAGGAAGCTAGTTAGGAGGAGTGATTCAAAGGGTAAAAAAGATGTAATTTTGTAGAGAATTTCATCAGGCAAATTGCTTATCAAATCCTTTTGAATTGGCTCCATGTATCAAAATGTTAGTATTTTCAAAGTTTGAATAAGGATTTTGTGTGAAACTTGGGAATGGGAAGAGCTTTAATTTTGAAGAGATTCAATAGAATCATACGGTCCTATCCTATCCCTACGATATCGAGTTGTTTTCGGAGGGTTGAATTGTTTAAAGATCCCCATTTTTCTCCATCTTATTAGAGAATTATCTCCCATACTAAAATATCTACACTTTTAGAAAATATATATTAAAAACTATGCTTTCAAATTTATAATAAATATTTAGAATCTTCCTTCTCCCCCTTTTCCTCTTCTTTCTTCTTCTTGTAGGTTTGGATTTGGTAATATTTGAATCTCTAATGTTTTAGATCCAATAATTATATCGCTCAAATATTTCATACTATTTTTTAAGAATATAATTGTTAGAATTGACCAGTTACCAAACCCAAACATGATGGACCATAGGTAATTTGTAATTTATAATAAATATTTCACACTTTTTTTTTAATTCTTATATTTTATATTGTTTAAAAAAAAACTAAATAAAAATATATAATAATATAATTTTAATTTTAATTTCTTATTTAAAAGTGTCGAATAGGTCCCTATATTTTTAATTTTGTATTTAATAAGTGGGTTATTATCAAGAATGGCATCTAACCCTTTAATTTTGTATTTAATAAGTGGGGTATTATCAAGAATGGCATCTAACCCAAAAGAATTATAAACTTGTTTTTTGCCACTATCACTTTTAACGCTTCTCGATGCATCCTAGCCCTCAGGATCGGACACCTTTTCGATTTGAAGTTTATTTATTTTAAAAAAATAATAATAATAATTGACCAGGATTGCAATAACCATATAGGATTGACCACGATTTTAATTTTATTGAGAAATATTTCTTAAAATAATCTCAAAAATATTTGGGGTATCTTTCGACATCAATAAGTAATGTTTTTTATTATAAAATATTTTTCTCTTCAAATAATGTAAAAATAGAAATCTCGGTGCAAATCTTGGCCAGATCTTTGAAGTTAAACTTTTAAACGGAAATCTTGGCCATCAGGATATGAATTTGTCAAGATCTGGCCAAAAACAAATTGAATCTCGGTGCCCTGGCCAGATGCACCGCGTTAAAAGTGATAGTGGCAAAAAAACAGCGCTGATAATTTTTTTTGGCATATATACCATTGATAATAACCCTTAATAAGTCCTTGAAAAGTTTAAAAACTAATTTATTTATTATATAAATTTAAATTTTATATCTAATAGATATGGAACTTTAAAATTTTAATTTTGTGTCCGGTAGATTTGAGAATTTTAAAAAATTTGAAAGTCATATTAAATTTGCAATTTTAAAAGTTCATAGGTCAAATAGACACAACCTCAAAATTCAGAGAAAAATTGAAATTTAATATTAATATATATATATATATATATATATATTAATGTGTTCGAAATTATTTTAATATAAATTTGTGCTTCGATATTAAGTTTTGAATTTTTCTATTATGGTTTAAAAAATAAAAAATCATTCTACCATATATTAATGTGTTTAAAATTATCTATATATATATATATATATATAGAATTTAACCCATTGACTTCAAGTTCTCGATCTTCCACCGGATCCATTTTGTATAAAAAAAAAAAAAAAAAAAAAAAAAAGACGGTCAAGGAGAAACATTTTCTTTTTTTTTTTTTGATAGCTAGGAGAAACATTTTCTTGACACATCGTTATTTGTTTGTTTTTGGAGTTCGAGAAATGGGGTTTCGAGGATTTTTTTCTAGACATTTACAAATGTGGAGTGGAATTGTGGAGGTAGATTTTTGGACTTTAAAGAAAATAATACGAGTTATTAAAAGAAAAAAAATAAATACTCTTTTCGAGTTTCCAACTATAAAAAAAAAATATATATATATATATTGCCAAACCGAGCTAGCTCAATTGGTATAAGGTTGTGCCCGTGACTATGATTTAGAAATATTTTACATCCCAACAACAATGTCTAATCTTGAGATCCCAACAACATCAAATAATCTAAATTAAAAAATAATCCACAATAATTGTATTCACCAAATGAAAATATATTTACCTATAGTTCTGTTTGGATTTCCTCTTACCTTCATTCTCAGCGTTTCCATCATGTTCTTCTTTCTTCTATATCTCTTTGAATTTTGCATTTCTAGTTTGGAGATAGATATGTGTTATTCGCTTAACTGGTTTTTTTTTTAACTCTATCCCAATATTTTAGAGATTTTGTTGCATGACGAACCTATGAAAAAATGATAGGATTTTGTTGCATGACGAACCTATGAAATTCTAGTTTGGAGATAGATATTATAAATTGTTGTTGTAGTTTTTCACACGTATGTATCGTTATATACATATAAGTATTGACTGATTTGATATGTTTAATTACATGCAAATGAGACACATTGTTGTTTCTCTTGATAGTTGTTAGTAATTTACATGTATATAATATTATATACTCTACTAATAATCTCATGTCGTATTTTTGGTATTAAGAATCTTAAGACACGCGTCGTCTTTGTATGTGTTCGTATCTACAACTTCATCATCCACGACCAAACAATAGTCGTGGTACATCCGATTTGAGTAACCTTCTAGCATCCACGCAAGATTCATGTCTTTAGATAGCCTTGTGATCAATGATTTCTCTTCCTCATTCCTAAAGAGATTAAAAATGGACAATTGTGAAATTATAATTGGACATCTAGTGCGAGAAGTTTGACCATAAAATTACATATTTTATGAGAGAGAAATTAGTTTGGAGAAAAAATGGTAACTTTAGTAAATCGTTGAAAATTTTGAATGAAACAAAAATTGGACCTTCCACTCCTTGTATTTCTTAGTATACACTGACTCGACAAACAAAAATCAGATTTTTCAGTCCTTGTATTTCTCAGTATACACTCACTCGACGAACAAAATCAAACTTTACTGTCCTTGTATTTTCTAGTATACACTGACTCAACGAATCAAATTAAAAAGTAAATTAATGGTCTCGTGTATACCTGCATGTATAACGTTGAATCTACACCATGTTGTAATGTGTTATATAAATCTAATTATTGAGATTATGGTGATTTTGACAGAAAATATAACATTATTATTGAGATTTAGCATCGAGTTTTTTCATTTTATGCTTATCTCTTTAGTAAATGTGTAAAAAAAATTCCTACAACTGCTTTGTTTGACTTGTACAATTTTTTTATGCCACCGCTTAGTAGTAGTATTAATGAAAGGTTGACCGTCACAACTTGTGAGATAAAAACAAATCCATGTGCATTTTTATTTTAAAAGTGTGATTATAAATAAAATCTTAATTTTAATACAAATTAAAGATATATATATATAGTCAATTATTGTCAAATATCATAATAATATTTATATCGGTTCAATTAACATAAAGTTATGTCTTATCTAAGAGGTTAGAGGATCAATTTTCCACCCCACATTAATTAAATATTAAAAAAAAATAAAAAAAAATTAATATACATAATTTTGTCACACAATTAGCACGAGTCATACTTTGGGCTTGTTTATATAATATGTTTGGAACATTTCACCACGTTAATAACTTAATTATTTCATCCAGATCCATAGTCACTTGTTCTAAAAGAATATTATTTGTTATATTAAGCTTATTTTTTATACTTATATTTAGTTGATTTTGATCCATCTACTTTTAAAGCAACCATTTTGCACACTATATTTTTGCTAATTTTATCCTTTAATTTTTATTTTATTTTATTTCTTTTTTTCATAATTTCTTACTAATCTTCTTTTTAAATGTAGTCCTGAATTGGAATTGGTATTAAACGGTTTCTATTTGTGTATAAAATTTACGTTTAAATTTTGTAAACAAGAATCAAATTGATATTTCTAAAAAATAGGCGAAACCAAAATGAAGATTTTGAAAGTACATTGATCCAAATAAATCAAAATCAGAAATATATTGACTAAAATAAACATTTTGAAAGCACATAAATCAAGATGAACTAAAATAAAAAGTACAGGTACCAAAATAATATTTAAAATTTTATATTAATAACAAGTTAAATTATTGTTTGTAACAAGTTTAGAAAATGATGATATGTTGCTAGGCTAGCATCAAAGTAGAGATCAAATATATAATAAAAATATCAACGATTGGTTGAATTGGCAACATAAAATTAAATTAGTGCAAAACGTTAACTTGCCTATGAAATGAATATCTCTATGAGCAGAAAAGCTATTTGAATAGAGAAACAAATAATTAGGTTAAGATTTTGTAATTACAAGAATATGATTATATCTTAATAACCTCTAGCTATTGACTAAAAGGGGTAGCTCCCTATAGACAAATTTATTTGCATCATGTCAAGGAAAGTTAAGTTAAAAATGACAAGATTAATCATATGCTTGAAGGGTCACAAGAGGAAGCAAATATTTAGGAATGGAGCAAGGACCTATAATAATTATCATCAAATCCATTTATTTAATTAAGATTGGCCAAGTTGTTATGATTTAAGATCATATATTTGATGTTTTCAAAGAGGTAGATTGAGCAAATTAAATTAAAGAAAATATTTAAATAAATTCACATGGAATATAGTAACAATTCTAATAAACTCTAGTCTGAGTATAAAATGAGCATAAGTCAAGTGTGAACTGACAAAGATCTTGTTTGGAATTGTATTTACAGTGAAAAGAGATTATGCGAGAATCTTTAACTATTGTTTGTTGTTTGGTAAATCAAATTATTTAATAATTTATCTAAAATCACTTTTCAATTTACTCTTAGGTTCAAAATCACGTTATAACAGATTTTGAATTCTGCTTCCCAAAAAATCTGTCAATCATTTTAACTCTACTTTAAGAATTACAAATCTAACCTTGCATTTTTTTTTTTTTTTGTCTTACGAATGAAATTACGATTTTGATTCAATTTTTTTTTTTAACTTTTATAACAATTAAGATTACAAAAAAAATTACTTACTAATACTTTCAATTTTTTTTTTAACTTTTATAACAATTAAGATTACAAAAAAAATTACTTACTAATACTTTTACAAAAAAAAAAAAATAATCGCCAAACCGAGCATAGCTCAATTGGTATAAGGTTGTGCATGTGACCAAAAGGTTATGGGTTCAATCCTCGCATTTATTAAAATACCGTTGCAAAAAAAAAATATAATAATAATAATAAAATAAATAAATAATACTTACCATTTAAATCATATACAAATTTAAATAATATATCTATTTTGGTCATTATAACTAAATCGCAACAATTTTGTATTAATTTACCACACACTATCATTCGTTTTTTGGAGTTTAAAATTAAAATTTACCAAACACTAATTTATGGTAAAGCAGATTTTTTTTAAAAGAAAAGTTGACATCAATTATTTTAAAAGCTACCCAATTAATGAGAGTCTAAGAAGTTAGAGGTTTGATCCCCACTTCACATTAATTAAATATTTTTTAAAAAAATATATAATAAATTTTAATTCTTGTTGCTCGATAGTATTTCAAAAAAAGAAAGGAAAAACAAAACCCTAAACCCAAAGTCGAAATATTTCATAAGTTTAATAACCAAGGAAACATGCTTTCAGTTTGGAACAATGAGAGAAAACTATTTTTTCATTTCATTTTAACAAAATGTTTAACCATCTATAGTTTTTCATTTCATTTTATCAAAATGTTTAAACCTCTTAAAATTTATAAATAAAGTTTAAATAGTCTCATGTAGTTCAAAACCTAAAGAAACTAAAAGCAACTAAATTAAACTAAACCCTAAACTCTAAAATTAACTAAAACCAAAAAAAAAAAAAAATAGTGTTTTATTAGTTACAAAGTTATTTGGAGGTTTCTCAAATGGATCGCCCCACTTTTGGGTCTCACATGGTATTAAATTTTCGTTGAGATACCGACATTCTCATCGATATTTCCACATGTCCATAGGTTCGACAGCGACATAAGGGGTGAATCCATATTTCCATCATATACCGTACAAAATCGATGAAATATTAAAAAAATAACAACAAAATGTAACCTAATGTGAATATAATATTATAATAAGTGTATTTTTTAACTCATTTAAAAGTGTAAAATATTTATTTATTAATTTTAATATTTGTTTTAAAAAAATTATTTTTAAAAATCCTCAAGAAATATCCCTCGACATCGATATTTTACCGATATTTCCATCGACATTTCCATAAAATTGAGACATATTTTCGTCGACATTTCCATAAATCTGAGACATATTTTCGTCGACATCGACATTTAAATCATTGGGCCTAACTTAACAACCTATTTTTTTTAGGCCAACTACAAGAATATCTAAAATTGAAAGGTGAAAGTTGAAAAATAGTTAACTCAATTATTTTATTAAAAAATAGCTTAACTTCTATATTTAGAATAATATTTACAACCTGTTGGGACGAAACTACTATTGAAACGTTTGAGCATTGAACTCAAACTCCCTAAAAAAGGAAAATTTATTCCGGGAGAATGATGAGAAAAATAAGCATTTATTTAGACAGAATGAAAAATAAAGATTTATTCCAAGAGAGAATCACGAAAAAGTAATAAAAAAAATTAAGATAAGATTATAACAACCACCAATTAAATCGAAACATGTAAACAAAATTCAATAAAGTCTAATCTGGAATATTAATTCAAATTAATTTTTAACTAAAATTTTCATAGACGGTTGTGAAAAAAAAAGATAATAACGGTGCTCTCGATAATTTCTAATGTGTATATATTTGTAGTTACATGTACATGTAAGTATGTCATATGGAGTATATGTGTATATACATAAGTCATTAATTGGTGAACGTACATGTAAGTATAACATAGGCTGTAAGAAAATTACATAAGCAATTAAATTTCCAGCATATTGATGTTTATAAAAACTAAAATGTTCATAGACGGTTGTATGAAAATTTTAAAAATGACACCCTCGATAATAACGTACATGTAAGTATATACATATGAAATATATGTGTGTATATACACCATAAGTCATTACTCTGTGAGCATTGAACAAATGATACTAAAAAATTAAAATGTTTATAGATGGTTGTAAGAAAATTATAAAAATGGGTGCCCTCGATAACTTCTAGTGTGTGTGAGTATATATTCGTAGTTACATCTATAACAATGTACATATAAATATATCATATGAAGTATATGTGTGTATATGCAACCATTAGTCATTAATCTGTGAGCATTGGACAAATGATACTAAAAAAAAAAAAAATTGATATGTATGTTGAGTTTATCGGGAAAACGTTCAATCAATGTACATTACCTGCAACATTGAATTAGGTGATTTGCAAATATCATAATTCAATGTTGCAGGTAATGTACAATTGATTTAAAATCTTTCATCTTTCAAATCGATTTGTAACAGTCATCAATTCTCAACTTTGAAACCCTCTATCTTAAAAAAATAACATCGATTCTCAACTTTGAAATCCTTTACCTTAAAAAAATAACATTGATTCTCAACTTTGAAACCCTCTACCTTAAAAAAAAAAATAATCTACCTCAACCTTCTACATCGTTGAACGCTTGAATTGGGCTGAAAATTTCGACTCTCAAAACCTTCTATGACGTATTTTCGGGGTAGGTAAGGATCTTCGTCTCCCTCGACTTCCGTCTCTACATTGTCGTCGTTTGAACTTTGAAAAAAAAAAATCAAAATGCATGAATCTAAAAGAGTTGTTAGTGAGATGAATTTGTTTTATTTTTATTTTTTTGTCGTTAAACATTTTCAAATCTTGAGATTTTTTTTTCTTCAAAACACATGAAACTAAAACAAAAAATATTATTGATGTCTATTTTTTTAAATGTTTCATATATGTCTATTTTTAGTTTAATCTTTGGGAAAATTGTACGATGGACCTCTTATTTTCGCTCGTTTGTCAGCCTAACCCGAATTTGAAAAACAAGTCAAGTGACATCATCACAAATTTTTTTAATATTTTTTTCTAGTTAGTTTTCTAGCTCTCTCGCTTTCCCTCTCTCTTCTCTAAACATATTTTCTTCATCTTCTATTTTTTTTCTCTCTCCTCTATCACGTTTTTTCTTCCTTCTATTCATCCATCGTCGCGACTCTCCGTTGACGACTCTCATCGACAACAACTCTCCCGCGACGCTTCGAGAACCAAGATTTTTTTTTTAAATCTAAAACCTTTCGGATTTGAAAAAAAAACAAAAAAAACTAAAATTTTCGGATCTGGAAAAAAATTCAGATATGAGACCAGCTCGTAACTAGAGCGAGACCCGCCCGCAGCCCGCAACTAGAGCTAGAACGAAAAAATAATATTAAAAAAAAAAACGATGATGTCAACAGAAGATAAATTTGCCTTGTTTTTTAAATTCGGGTTAGTTTGACAAACGGGCCAAAATACCGGGTCAGTCGTACAATTTTCCCTTAATCTCTATTTTTCATTCTTTATTTACCCTCTATTAAATCTCAACCTCTTTCATTTTTTTTAAGATTCTGTATTTAAAAAAAAAAAACTATCCCTCCCCCTCTCAAAAATATTTTTTTCTCTCTTTCACTTTCTCTTATCTCGGGCCATTGTTTACACCATAAAATCAAAAGTAGTTACCCGGAGAAAAAGAAAGAAAAAAAAAATTAAATGAAAATATATACTATAATTGCAATTTTTCAAATAACAATTATAGTGTATTTGCAATTTTACAGAGTATTATTCTTTCGGCCCAACAACAATACATTAAAAAAAAAGAAAAAGAGCATACGTTACATAGTGACATAAAATTGGAAGATACTATGTTAGTGTTTGTAATGTAGAAAAACACAAAGATGTTCACAAATAAGATTTACAGATCCAAAGGTTGTCTTCTCCAAGGCTTATTTGGGCCCTAAGCTAAGTTGAGTCGGCCTGAATCTTTGTAGGTCTCAACCTAGGTAGATTTGGGTCCATCCTGCCTTCGAGCTTCTAGCCTCATTCTTTTTTTATTCTCGATATTTCGGTATGTCTAATTGCCTTGAGCTTTCGATCCAAGGTGTGTCTTCCCTAGGGTCGATTAGAACTTCGGGATTGCTTGTCTGAAAGGGTGGGGTCGGCCCGCCGTACCTTGGGCTTCTAACCCAAAGGTTGTCTTCTTCAAGGCTTATTTGGGCCCTAAGCTAAGTTGAGTCGGCCTGAACCTTTGTAGGTCCACTTTGCCTATGCAGATTTGGGTCCACTCTGCCTTTGAGTTTCTGGCTCCATTCTTTTTTTATTTTCGGTATTTGGGGATGTCCAATTTTACTACAACAAATCTATTATTTATTTATTTAATTTTTTTTAATTTAGTATATTTTTTTTTAGAGATTGAACTCTGAGTTGTCAAGAAGACAATTTTATGCCAATTAAACTATGTTCGATTTGACCTACAATTAAACCTACCTTTGTTTTACTCTTTAGATGAATATTTAATCTTAATAACATTCATATATTGCTATGAAACAAATGAAACAAATTTTAACAATATATTATTTTTCATTGTCAAGTACTCTCTAATATTTAAATATATGAATTTATAAATTTTTAAGTTATTATTAAGGCTAAATGTATGTTTTATTTCTTAATATTTGAGTTATTAATTTAATTCCTATCATTTAAAAAAGTTTCAAAATAGTGCCTTATGCTTTGATTTTTTTAATCTTAGGCACTTACAATTATTAATTTCTATTATTTAAAAAAAAAGTTTCAATTCAGTCTTTTATGTTTTGATATTTTTTAATTTAGGCACTCTTGATAAAATATTAAAATTGACTGAGGCTATAATCTACCTTGAAAAGGTTTTGAACTTTTACTCGTGACCAACGTCCACGATTTACTTTGAAACTTGTGATCATGGTTGACGAGTTACCTTAATCTTAGTCTATCTATACAATTTAACCCTCATACTTTTAAGAATAGTTTTAAAACTATCCTACTTATTTATGTAATTTCTTTTTAATTTAAATTACATTATTTTTTTAAAAACAATCATAAATTATGACAATACTTAATAATTTGACAAAAAAAAAAAAAAAAAAAAATTAAAATTAAAAAAAATCATCAATTACAATTTATTATTTTTTTTTTCCTTCGAGTATCTAACAAATTGGTAGAAATTTTAAGTATTCTCCTACTTTTCAACATGAGTATAGTGTATGACCTAGTGACTAAAAAGTACAAATTCCATTCACTTCTCCCACATATTTAAAAAAAATAAAAAAAAATTATTTCCTACCAATTTGCTTAAATTTTAATTTTTTTTTTTTTTTTTGAGTACATTTGGGGTGGGGGAAGTCGAACCACAGACCTCTTGGTCATCAAGTCATACATATGCCAGCTGAGCTATGCTCGCTTTGGCGCTTAAATTTTAATTTGACTAATTGAAGAATATTAAATTATACGAACTAAATGAAAATATTTTAAACAATAAAAAAAATAGCAAAATCATTAGGAGTAATTTACTAAAACATATATTTAACTTATAAATTATAATTAAATTAAGCGATAAACCCCAGCCGCTGCAAATAGGTTTTAGTGGGAAAAAATGGGAACCCTCGAACTCGAATTTAGACCTCTTCTTTGCTCGTTTCGCTAATTTGATCTCTGCTTCCGTTTCTGATTCCGCCACTGAAGATGGTTTTGTCGAACAAAAAATTGAAGCAGAAATTGAGGGAAAAGTTAGCCCAATCGTTGATTTCATCAGTCGCCGGCAAAGTCTCCAACGGTGATGTTTCCGGTGAACCGGTTTCGGAATCTCGGCTACAATCCCTCAAAGGGCTTTTACGAGCCGCCAATCCCAATGGACCCAGATTGTCCAAGCGAGAGAAACGTAGAGAATCGCTTGTTTTGACAGCTCCGGATGGGAAGAACACTGAGGAGAAGAAGGAAGATGAGACGAAGAGAGAGAAAAAGAGGAAGAGAGATGAAGGGGTGAAGGAGAAGAGTGTGGAGGATGATGAGAAGGCCAAGCAGTTGAAGAATAAAAAGAATAGGAAGAAGAAGAAGAAGAAGAAGAGTAATAAGAAGGCAAAGATTGGCGAGGAGGAGAAGGAGAAGGAGAAGCAGGGAGGGGAAGATGGGAATGAAGTGGAGGAAGGGCATGTTGAAGAAACTCGTGATAATATAGGCAGGTAGTTCATTTTACCAATTGGCTCAGCTGTTTTTTTTTAATAGATTGAATGACATTGATGAATTGTGATTAGTTGATTGTGAAGTTTTCTCTTGGGTTGGATCATTACATTCTTAAAGGTTCAAATTGGTCGATTATAGTCTATCATCTCTGCTGGAGAATAAGAACACTCTGGAACTATGCTTCCTATTGTTTTAATCTTTTCATTGTTTCACATTGAAATGGAAATGGTTTGTCTGTGATTATTTACTATCAATGCTGGAGGAGGGAGGAACTTCTAATATGAAATTGTTGAGTAGGGAATGACTTGAGTTTGATTAAGCTAGTTCTGTTGAAGATATGTTTTTTGTTTGATATCCGTGAGTGTCCGGGCCAGCTTGCGTGCACCCAACCAATCTCACAGGATAATTGTAATATAATCTCATGGGACAATCTCCCAGGATAATTGTAATATAATCTCATGGGATAACTGTCTAACCCTACTATATTTGGTTGTGAAGGAACTTGTATGATATTAAATCCTAGGTAGGTGGCTACCTTGGTTTGAACTCATTATCTCTAAGCCTTTTATTATTCTCATTTCTCAATGCCCTTATTGACTGCTGGGTCAACCCATGATGGTTGTTCCGTTGAAGATATGTGCACCAAAAATTACCTTATGTTTAATATATTAATACTGATAACTTTATTTGGCATCATGCCAAATGCTAATATTTGTAGTCATGTATGAATGTATCATCTAGATTGATAGATGCATAAGTTCCCCCTCCCTCCCTCCCTTTTAATCGTATTAATGTATTAAGATGCCTTTTCTTTTGCTGAATTTTACAAGTGTTCTGCAATATTCTCCAGTGAAGTAAATGAAAATGTGGCTACAAAAGTGTATGGTGGAGGCATTCCATATTATTCAACCTCCAGTGAAGTAAATGAAATTGTGGCTACAAAAGTGTATGTTGGAGGCATTCCATATTATTCATCCGAGGACGATATTTGTAGCTTTTTCGAAAGCTGTGGCACTATCACCGAAGTTGATTGTATGAAGTTTCCAGAGAGTGGGAAGTTCAGAGGCATTGCAATATTAAGTTTCAAGGTATGGTAACCTGATCTATATTAACTTTCATTTCTCCTAGTAGGGAAGATCAAATAACTTTTGAAGATGGTTCATGATTTATGCTTTGCCAGATCTTGTTGCGTGCGAGTATAAAAGGAGGATTTAAAGGGCCTTATAGCACTGAGATTTCTGAAATTTAGCCAAGGACCAAGTCATGTATAGAAACATTCTCAAAGAACACATGAATATATATATATATATATTTGGTAAGAAATGGAGCTTTCATTGAGAAGAATGAAATAAAGAACAAAGGCATACAAAAAAAGCCCAACAAAAGAAGTCCTCTAAAAACTACACAAAAGGACTCCAATCCAACAAAATCAAACCAAGACCATAATTACAAAACAAAATCTAGTGACCGACGCCCACAAGGAGGCATCAAACCTAGCTACCTTCCAAACCTCGTCACAAGACCGCTCCAGCTCTCTAAAAATCATATTATTTCTCTCAATCCAAACCCCTCCACAAAATAACAAAAACACTAGCATGCCACAAAACTTTGCCCTTCTCCCGGAAAGGGGAACTATGGAGCACCTCCTTAATCATAGCGTAACAATCATCATTCCGCGTGAACATACAATTAGCCGTCTTGCTCTAAATAGTATATAATATATCATTTCAATGGATTATTGTGTAACTAGCATGTAATGACTGTCAAATTCTAGTTGAGAGCTTGAGACTTGTTCTTTGGTTTGTGCTGATATGGGCCAGATTTTCCCCCCTTTGTTGCCAAGTGAACATCTACTTGACAATATATACCATTGGATATATTGAGCATTTATAAGGACAGGGACCATCTCTCAAGTCTGCTGCATTTATTTTCTTAAACTAGTATCAGTATTCCATCTCTGTTGAAAAGTATCATATATTATTGGTGTATTGTTCTTTGTAATTGAAAATTTTGCTTGCACCAGTCACCAGAGTTGTTTTGGGGGTGGTGAATTAGGGGATTTCAGTTTTACTGAATTTTGGATTTCTGGAGGCCAGATTTCTTTTGGTTTTTGAGTTACCTTAGTCCTTACCACTGTTTTTGCCTTTTGCAGACAGAAGCTGCAGTGAAACGAGCACTAGCCATGGATGGAGCTGACATGTGAGAATATGAACAATTTGATCCCATCTCACCATTATACTTTCTTACCTAATGTCGCCATCTTATTCCCAAGTATTTCTTATGTAGGGGTGGATTCTTCCTTAAAGTACAGCCCTACAAGGGAACTCGAACGAATAAAGCAGTTGATTTTTCTCCAGGAATCATGGAAGGCTACAACAGAATCTATCTCGGAAATCTATCGTGGGATGTAAACGAGGATGATCTGAAGAAACTCTTTGCCAACTGTAACATTGCAACAATACGTTTTGGCATGGACAAGGAAACAGGGGAGTTTCGTGGCTATGCCCATGTCGATTTCTCTGACAGTGTCTCGTTAAAAACAGCACTGAAGTTAGACCAGGAGACGGTTCATGACAGACCTGTCAAGATAAGATGTGCAGTTCCAAAGAAAGGAACAGAAAGAGGAGGAGGAGGACCAGCAGCAGCAGCAGAAATACTTTCAAAACCACCAGTAGCAGCAGAAATACTTCCAAAACCAGCAGCAGCAGCAGAAACACTTCCAGAACCCGTGCCTGAAATGAATGAAGCTGATAGTGGATTAAGCGCTGTAAGTGGTAAGATAAAAAGAAGAACATGCTATGAATGTGGTGAAAAAGGCCATCTTTCTTCCAACTGTCCAGCAGCAGCAGCAAAATTACTTCCAAAACCAGCAGCAGCAGTAACATTTACTAAACCACCACCAGCAGTAGAAACACTTCCAAAACCTGTCCCTCAAATGAAGGAAGCTGATAGTGGATTAAGCGCTTTAAGTGGTAAGATAAGAAGAAGAACATGCTATGAATGTGGTGAAAAAGGCCATCTTTCTTCCAACTGTCCAGCAGCAGCAGCAAAAATACTTCCAAAACCAGCAGCAGCAGCACAAACACTTCCTAAACCACCACCAGCAGTAGAAACACTTCCAAAACCTGTCCCTCAAATGAAGGAAGTTGATAGTGGATTAAGCGCTTTAAGTGGTAAGATAAGAAGAAGAACATGCTATGAATGTGGTGAAAAAGGCCATCTTTCTTCCAACTGTCCAAAGAAACAGGTTGCAGACTCAGTTGCAAGTTGAGTAAAATGAATGCCTTTCTCTTTGTTTCTTGTAGGCAGAAAATAAGACTGTTGAGATTTTTTTGCTGCACTGTATGGTATTGTAATCTGATGTTTTGAATTTCACTTACAGAAAGGTTAATGTACTCTGTTCTGAATTGGAAAAAATATATTTTTTACTGCTTCAGATTATTCTTACATTGTATCAGTTCCGTCTGATCTGATTTTGGTTTTGTTTTTTTTTCCTGAACTTTGAGCCCAAGATGAATGTAGTGTGCTTTACGAAGTTTGTTTCTTCATTTGGAACTTGGGCCGAACAAACGAACTGCTTCTTGAAACATTGGTTATTGTTCATATCTACCCTGGCTTATATTAGCACAGGGTTTTCTTAAGCTTGGTTATTTATTTTATTTTATTTTGAAAAGAGAAATTTCATATAAGTTAACACAACCACCAAACTAATAAAGAGTTGAGGCAACCCAAGGAGGAAAACCTGGGTTCCAAAAACAGACCCCATCCTCCACAGAGGAAGGCAACTCAAAAGACAACCTGGACGACTCTTCACTAATAGCAACCACAATGTTTTTGGGTTTCGAAAGATCCACACGCTGCTGATTCAGCGCCTCAACAATCTTCGACGAATTCGACTCCACAAAGAGATGTTGGAAAGCAACCTCCCCGCAGGAACCAATGGATCTCAACCCGGCGATGATGGCCTCGCCTTCTAAGGTCTTACTAGGCCATTTCCTATTGCAAACTTTAAATCCAACGCAGTGGGGAGATACTCGGGAGTGACGAGCCACCCATCTGAGACCACCTCTTTGCCTATCCTTGCACCATGAAGCATTAGAATTAATTTTCCAGCAGTCGAGCCGACGGCGACCAACAATCCTGACTTACGCGGCTCTCCAATCTTTGCTTGGGCAGCTAGGCTCCAACGATCTCCTGAAGCTCAATCACGGATCTGTTAATAAACCTAACAACATCATGAAAATTAGCGTAAACAAAGGCTTGATCCTTTTGATTAACAACATTCCTATAATTCCGTATGCCCCAAAGTATGATAAAAGCTTTAAAATTGTGTGTGAAATTCCCTGTAGTACGCTTTAGTTCCCCAATTTTGATTTCAATCTTTGGAATGGAGTCATTAATCATTTTTCACACTCCAATTTTCACTCTAGGGAGACCTTGAATTTTCCAAAACATTTTTCACTTATCTTGAACCATCTACATCTTGAAACTGCCCTCCCGCATTGAATTCAAATTATTAGCGAGATGGTAAGCACTCTTAACCGTAAAGGTACCCCTCGGCTCCTCCACTTTAACTCATCCTTCACATTAAGCTTGGGTTTATGAAATATGTTACGGGCCACCTCAGCATGAGGTGGCGCCTGACGTCATGACGATGACATTGCAAGAGCCTCGAGCCCCGAGCTCATCATCAAAACGCCGAGGAGATGGGTGGTCGATCCTTCGGGCATCCACGATCTCGGGCCACTCCCATACTGACTGTTGCCATGCCGTCAGCGTCCCCACGTTGGGCAGACGAGTGAGCCGATGAGACACTCATGCCTTATCTAACAAGGCAGAGGTACAACAGTCCCCTCCAATCCGCCTAGGATTGGGGGGATCGAAGATCCTCATCATGAGAATGAGTACGGACAGATGTAAAGCCACGCCTCACTGCCGAAAATCCCGGATCCTCATGATAAGGGAAAAACGGGTCAACCCGACTGACCCGCAGCCTCTCGCCTATCATAGGGGTATGTCTGAGGTACGTAACTCTACGCAGTCTCACGCTATCCAACCTCACACAAACAAAGTTCTCACTCTACCGCTTCTACTTACGCTCAGATGTTTCTAACTTAAGCATTGAAGCCTTGTGGGCCTATCCCCACACCGGTGCAAGTTTACCATTTTCCTTCCTTGTGCAGGTATCTTACCGTTGCGGCGGAGTGCACGAGAATCCGGGAAGTCCAAAATCTTGTGGGCCTATCCCCACACCAGTGCAAGTTTACCCTTTTCCTTCCTTGTGCCGGTATCTTACCGCTGCGGCGGAGTGCACGAGAATTCGGGAAGTCCAAAATCTTGCGCTAACATAATACATTTGTGTTGACTGTGTTTAAGTTGTCTAAATGAATGAAATGTGGCCAACATGAGCCTAGCTCAACTGACATAAAAAGTTTGAATCTCCCACCCGGCCACGTATTGTTGAACTCAAAGGTTAGAAGTGTCTCTTCCGAGAACAATTCATTCTCATGCTAAATTAAGAAACCAATATCTCTATCTAGTCTTATTAACAAGCAAGGTCTTAAGTCTACTTGTTTTAGCAACTTCTAAAGCCATCATAAATCTCTTTAATCTTAATTAGAACTATTGTAATCGTGCAATTAAGTTCTAATTTAAACCATTTCTCTCGAGCACAAGATTCAGATACAATCAACAATTAATCTGTGATCAACATATTAAAAGCATTAAACTAGTAATTGCATGAAAGAAATCAATTACTTGCTTAATACTTTTAATTGCATGAATGAAATCAAACACTACTAAAAAAACACAAAAGCACTATTAAAACATTTAATTAATTAAATCATACAAAACAATTCTTACATCCTAAGAACAAGAAGTTTAGCCAACAAATAACAACAAAACCACATGGTAAAATCCATCACAAAGCTACAAAAATAAGGGTAAGAAGACAAATCGTATCTATTGTTCTCGACGCTCTCCCCACGATCTCAAGCTTCAAAAAAGAGGTTCTAAAGTTGTCTCCAAAACTCCACAAGTTGGTAAATTTATTTTAGGTAAATTTTCCAAAAGAGTTCCCCTCCAAAACGACGTAGAAAAAAGAGGTATTTATATAAAAACTTGGCGCAAGGGCGTCTCAATCCTGCACGCGAACATACAAATACAAACACAACGTCGAGACGCTACAAACAAAAGTCTCCCAAACACGCGTGCACGCGTTTTCTCGTTTCCGCGGACACTTGATTTAATTTTCCGTAGTGTGTAGCGTCTCAACGCTATCCCTGCTGCTCATTTGGCTTTTGTACGTTGGACGACGCTGCCCCACAAATCCTGAACTCCATTTTCTTCTTTTAAATCCTTGATTTCTTCTATTCTTGTCTAATTATTGTACTTTTCTCGATAATTCCATTAAAAACTTCAATTTGTTTCAAATGTGTATCCTACAAAATACACAAATATATGTGTAAAATGACCAACTAATCTTCAAAACTACCCATAATTAAGTCCTAAAACATAGCTCATAATGTGCCCTATCACGTGCTATTTAACACATACATGAAACTCTATTCCCTCAAGTCGAATTCTTTCAAATTGGCATGCCGAGGGGTCCAATAATATTAACATAACAATAATGTAACTAACTAAATACATAATTCATATTTTTTAATACATTATAAGTAAAATAAAAAAAAAATCAAAAGATTAAATACCTAATTGAGAAAATCTTAAAAGACTAATGAACATTTGATATATTTTGCCTTTTGTAACATGCGAAAGAAAATCAAATCTATAATTAGGATTATTAAACCTAGGTAACAAATATAAGTTTTGCTGAGGTGAATATATAACTCAAGTAATTAACATATACTATTTTCCAGTTCCTTTGAGGTAGAGTAGTTAGAGGGTGTTCAGGTAGAGTTACCCGTCCCTCCCGGATGAACATGAGAGGTATTTATAGTGGAGGAGAGTTCCTCGTGTTCGCCCGGTTCGTCAGCCTTCGGACGAATGCCTGGACCGGAGCAGGCGACGTGAGGCCAACCGGAGTTGGGCCCACGCGCCTGGTGAGATTGCGGTACCCGTCGTTCCCCGATTCTCGAGAGGGTTGGGGGCGCCTGTGGTGCCGCTTCTTTGCCAGTCGTGACAGGTTGTCACGTCTGTCACATTTCGTGCTAACCGAGGAATCCACCGAAGTTCCGGAGTCGGCCTTCAGTGGGTGAATCTTCTCGACTCGGGTGCGATGGCCCCCACTCCTCGAGGAGCGGGCATGACGTCAGCGGGTGACGTGAGGCTGAAGTTACCCGTAACAAAATATATATATATATATATAAAGAAAGTTTGGTTTATTAAGTCCAAGCTACAGAAACCTTAAGTTGTGAGTTTTATGAGGAAAGTTGGATATTTAATTAGATTGGTTGGTTGTAGTTTAAACAGATGAGACATAAAAGAAAATAATTGAGAAGAAATTTGGTGAATGGTGGGTGCAGCCTTCCTAATTTTAATAGGTTTGTGTACTTTGGAACTTTGTCAATCACCATATATCCATACTTTCAGCTTACAACTTCCAAGTTTTAGGGATTTGTCAAATACCCATTCCCTCATTTTTAGTGTCATGTTCTTCACCAAACATACATTTTTGTTTTGTTTGGTGAAGTTTAGGAGAGTATCAAGAAATCAACTTTTCAATTATGATTTCATATATATATATATATATATTTTTTTTTTTTTTTTGAGTACATTCGGGGTGGGGGGATTCGAACCACAAACCTCTTGCTCATCAAGACATACATATGCCTGTTGAGCCATGCTCGCTTTGACTATGATTTAATATATATATATATATATATATATATATCCAAATACACTACTTTGCCTGTCGCCGCTTGTCTATCACGTTGTGTCCAATCAACCAATTTTTATCTAATAACCATGTCGTATGGTAATTTAATTAATTTGATAAAGAACCATAAATTATTCAATAGAATCACGATTCAAAGTTAAAGTATGTAATTGAAACATTTTAAAATTTGTGTGAAATTTCAACCTCCTCATTTTTCATATCCAACACTGTGTTTGTCTTTAAATATTAGGTTAAATTATAGGTTCAATCTCTAAACTTTCATAGTCGTATCTAAGTTTTGGTACTTTAAAAATGTTCATGAACTTTAAATTTTGTGTCTGATAAGTCGTGTTAACTCCATCACTTTAACATTTATATAATTTTGTGTTGGGATGAGCGGGTTGCATAAATAGCAATCAGACCCAAAATAATGACAAATATAACAAAATTTAAAACATTTTGCAAATATGACAAAAAAATCAATCACTATCAATAGACTACTGCTATCATTGATATATGACTATCAGTGATAGTCACCGACAAAATTTTATAAAAAACTGAGGTGATAGAAATTTTCATATTTGTAATTATTTTTTTTTTTAAATGTTATATTTTTAATTATTTTACTCCAAATTGAGCTCGGGTATAAATTTCTCAAGAAAATATTTTTAAGAAAGGATAATAGACAATATTTTTTAAAAAAACAAATTGGACATTGGAAGTATGAGGGAAAGAAAATGATATTTTAAGGAAGAAAATATAATTAAAATAAATAGTATCTTGATTATTGTATTTAGATTTCTGGTGAATAAATCCTTTGTTTGAAAATTGGCAATATTTATAGACCCAAAAAGCTTCATTATCCCACCATCAATTTGGCATCCGTCTTCTTCAAATTCTGCTTCATTTTAATGGCGGTGGAAAGAGAAAGCATTACAGAAATGATCCCTATAACTGTAACTGTAATTTACTACCTCACCCGCCATGGCCAACTCCAGCACCCTCATTTTCTTCAAGTTCCTCTTTCTTCTTCTTCCTCCGGACTCTTTCTCACAGGTAATAATAATTACTCAATTCTTCAATTTCTTCATTTCATTTCTTAATTTTCACTCTCATTTTCTTCTCAGATGTCGTCAAAAGACTCGATTTCCTCCGAGGAGAAGCTCTTTCCAGACTCTATTCCTGGTCTTCCAAGCGGTAATTCTTCGAGCTTCTTAACTTTTACAAGTGTATCAATTTATACCCTCTATTAAAAAAAATGTTAATTTTTACACGTGTGGAAACTTATAATTTATCAATTAAACCCTTAAATTTTCATATAATTGATTCATTTATGAAAGCTTAGGGGTTTAATTGCTAAAATTATAAGTCTTCACGTGTTTAAATTAACGATTTTAAAATAAAATTCTAACAAAAGGTGTAAATTGATACAATTTTGAAAGTTCAGGGTTTAAATTGATACAATCATAGTTTGCAACCTTTAAAGTTGAAGGGTATAAATTGATTTTTTTTCCTAAAATTTATTACAAATCATTTTAATAGTTGGTTTTAAGTTCAATAATTGGAGTGGAGGATTCCAACCGACATATATCCAATTGATCAGTTATGTTTAAAAGTATAAAATCAAACCCAACAAAATAATTTAATGATTTAAAACATGTTTTAGGGTTTGAATAGGACAAAAAAAAAATGATTTTCAAATGTTTGGTTTTTTTTTTTTGGCAAATAAGATTCTAACTCAACTATTATGTCAACTATTATATATGTAGTGACGAAGAGGTCTAAGTTCAAATCTCTCACCCCACGTGTTGTCAATAAAAAAAAAAAAAAAACGTTATTCTTTTGTCAAATTACCAGTTATATTTCAAATTTTGTATTTATTTGGTCCCTGTAACTAATTTTGTGTCGGCAAACGACCTATTAGACACAAAATTGAAAAATTAAGCAGTTATTTTTAAGAATTTTTTGGACACCAATTTAGAGTGGGGTAGACTGAGTTATTATAATTCAGTCATGGGACACCAACCTGAAAGGGAGAATTTCTAGTACATCCGTGGTATGGAGTTTTTCCATACACTACCTTTGAGCGAATAACACGTGGCGAAATGATTTAAAAAAATAATATATTTAATAGGGTGGGTCTCAGTCAAACAATCATTTCGACACGTGTCATCCATTCAAAGGCAGTGGTATGGAAAAACTTCATACCACGGATGTACTAGAAATTCTCCCAACCTGAAATTGGGTGGACGAAATTATTATAATCAACCAACTAACCCATTTACTATTCACATTACTATTATACTCCACCTCAAAACTAAAATAGCAATTTAACTTCTTTTTTTTTCATCAATTGAACACAAATTATTCAATTCCTACATTACAATGAATTGAGGAATTACTTACGATTTCAGGCAATACAAAAACGGATACGTATGGCAAGACCTATCCGACGACGATTTGATTCATCCATCTCAAGGCCAAGACTACATTCTCAAAGGATCCGAACTGCAATTTCTAGAGTCGTCTTCCAGCTTCCGATCTTGCGAAACTTCATCGTCTTCGTTTTCGGAGTCGAAATTTTCATCAGAGACTAACATTTCGAGCACCGATTCGAACTCTGCCGTCGCGGTGAAGAGAAACAACCACTCCTGGAGTTCGCTGGAAGATCTTTGCCGGAGCGTAGCGTACAAGGCGAAAATCTCCGGCGAAAGCGGGACGAACGCGTCGACACAGACCGGCGAGAGGCGGCGGAGCGGCGGAGAGGGATTTTCAAATTCTGGAAGAACGGAGAGCTTGAGGTCTGTGGATTGTGATGGATCAGCGGATTTGAAGGATCGGACGGCTGGGAAGAGTAACAGGTGGAAGGCATCGACGGTTCTGATGCAGTTGATCAAGTGTAACGTCCAAAATTGAATGTATTTTCTCAAATAAACCAAATGGTATATTTCTTTGAATGAAAGAGTCAATTATATGTAGGAATTTCTTGCACCTTTACCTCTAAATTGTAAGCTTAAAATATCATTTTTGATGTTTGTAATTTGGGACTTGGTCCTATTTTAATTCATTTGCTTTTCAGATATATCAAAACTTTGTTTGCGTACTATTTTGATAAATCTTAAATTTAGTTTCTAATGTTAGTTTATTGTTAATTTTTTTTTTTAAATGATAGTCTATTGATCTTTTTTTCGTAAATTTTGGAAATATATATTTATTATTATTATTTTCTTAGGAAGTTTCGATAAAAAATTACTGTCAAATCGAGCCTAGCTCAATTGTCGTAAGTTGTGCCCTTGATTAGGAGGTTATGGGTTGAATCCCCACAATAATTAAAATACCTTTGTAAAAAAAATACATTAGCTAAAATAAAATGAAACTAAATATATGGAAGTTTTGTACCTTAATTAAAATATATGGACTAAAAATGATATTTTGATAATTTTTTAAGTTGTTTATTTTAAAAAAAAATCTATATTCTATTTTATTTTCATGTGTCCTATTATTGGATATGGTAAGAATTTGAGTTAAGAAAATAAAATTATTATTCATTGTTTTCTCTAGAAAAAAATAATATTATTAGCGTTATAGCTTAGTAGATAAAACACTGATTATCTTTCTAAACATGGATAGTTTGATCTACTATTCCGTAATTGTTGTATTAAGAAAAAAGTATTATTCATTTCAAGTTAATGAAGTTTGTTTGGGATAATGTGAATTATGTTGATTTTTAATTTAGGAACTAACTTATTTAGTTCATTGAATTAAAATAAGTATGTTGATTTTACTAAAGGGACAAATAATTATGGGGTCCTCGCTTTCTCTCTAGACGCGGTGGAAAATGGCAGCCTTCATGATGATTGAGGCAGCTTAGTCGGGGCTTTGTTCTGAGCTTTATTTTTATGAGCTTTATATCTCTGAGGATTATACGTTTTTGTTAGGAATTTTGTTTGTGGTAGAGGAATAATGACGACCGTGCGGGATGCAGAGTTTTTAACACAACAAATTGCACATTTAAAGGCCACTGACGAAGAAAGAGCCTGGATATATGAGTTGAAAGAAGAAGATGTGGAGGAAGCAGAGACACATTTCCAGAACATGCTTGTGTGCAAACTATTTACAAATCGGAAGATCCATCCAGATGTTTTCAAAAATATGTTGCCCAAAGTGTGGGGGCAAGAGCATACAAAAAACGAGAATGTAGGAGCAAATCTATATATGTGCACCTTCCGGACTATGAAAATCAAACAGAGGATCATGGAGAGTGGACCTTGGTTCTTTAACAAGGCTTTACTTCTACTCGAGGAGGCTCGAGGTGAGGTCTGCGGCGAAGATATGGAATTCAGGTATGTTTCCTTTTGGATTCATTTTCATAGATTACCTTGGGCATGTTTTTCCAGGCACGGTGCTATAGAGCTAGGAACTCTACTTGGGAAGTTAGAGAAAACAAATATTAATGAACACGAGCGTCGATGTGTATGTGGGCGTACTCTACGTGTAAAAGTGCAAATTGAGGTTGGAAAACCTCTGAAAAGGGGGGTCTATTTGAAGTCAAGTCCAATAATGGCTCAGAAATGGATTCCTGTAACTTATGAGAAACTTCCAGATTTTTGCTACGTGTGTGGCCATATCGGTCATATACAAAAAGAATGTGAATTTTTAGGGGATGAAGATGATCTGCAATATGGCCCTTCGTTGCATGAATATGTTAAACTAATGGGAAGGGACGAGCATTTGAGTACCACGAAGGAGTTTCCGAATTCTATAAAGGAACAAGTTAGTATGCCTAGAAAACAAAAGGAGAGATCTGAGACTATAGGGAAGAGCTCGAGTAATGAAACTAACAGGCAAGCAAAGGTCATCACCCCGATATCCACCCCTGAGAATCCGACGACCAGAATAGCAGCACATTTCGGGTTCTCTGGCAAGGTCAAAGATCATACGACGAAGGGCATTATGGGAAATATTTCTGGTAAGGAATCAATGCCCTAGCAGGGGAGTAAAAATCTCGAGATATCCGGGGAAAGGGAAGAATGTAACAGTTGTGTTGCAAAATTAAAGGATAATTCAAATCTTGAGGGCCAACACGTTGAACACGTTGAAGCATTGAAGGGGGAAATAATTTAGAAAAGTCTTTAATTGATAAAGAAAGGAATTCAGGAAAATTAGGAAACATTTTATTTGAGGAGAGAGAAAAGATATCTTCAGTTAATTGCCCACCTAATGGAGGTCTGCCATTTGAAACAAGATTTGAGCATAATGGGTCTAATCAAATGGTTAGCCAAATCACCACTGCCAATCATACACGAGAAGGTGAGGGGCCCTTAAGAGTTGTTAACCCAAGAGCACAATTCAAGCCTTTAGTTATAGAGGCAGTTGCACAACAGGAAAGCTCCAAACAGGGGGAGAATTTGGCCCAGAAAGAGGCCGATAACAGTAAGCACAATGGCACAAAAAGATGGTCAAAGCATCAACGAATGAAATGTGTTTTTTTAGAAGAAGATAAGATGGATTCAATGAGCAATTGTTTAACAGGTAGAAAGAGGAGCTCAAAACAGGAGGTAAGAATAAGGGATAAAGGAAAGAAGATTCGGTTGGAGATTAAAAATAAAAATAATGCACGATCGGTGGAGGCTGAGAGTCAGCCCAGTCGGGCACAATGAAAATACTTAGTTGGAATGTCCAGGGGTTGGGGAATCCGAGGACATTAAGAACATTGCGGCATTTGATACGCAGTTATAATCCTCAACTGGTTTTCTTAATGGAAACCAAATTATCGATTGAGGGTGGAGAAAGAATTCAACATACAGTTTGATAGTGTGCTGAATATTCCTTGCAGAGGTCAAAGTGGGGGGCTTCTCTTACTTTGGCGCACTGATACAAACGTGACTATTCGTTCGTTCTCAAAAGGCCACATTGATGCGGTTAGAGAAGCAAGGATAATATGGAGCTTTACTAGAGTATATGGGAACCCTGTAATAGAGTTACACACCATGAAACGTGGACTCTGCTGAAACGACTAGGTGAAGATACTAGCCTACCATGGATACTCGGAGGAGATTTCAATGAAACCTTATATGCGTCGGAGAAGCAAGGTGGTCCAGAGAGGAGGGAAGCTTGAATGAATGCTTTTCGGGATGTGGTAGATTGTTGTTGCTTGATGGATTCTGGCTACATAGGCCCTGAGTTCACTTGGTGTAATAATCATTATGATGGGGTTCTGGTTTGGGAACGGTTAGACAAATTCTTGCTTACAAAAGAAATGAGAAACCACTCTAATAATCTAAAAATACACCACTTGGCTCGCATTGCCTCAGATCATAGACCTCTGGTGGCAGATTGGGATTTCGAATCCACGAATACTCACGTTTTTTTTTTTTATAGAAGACGTCCTCAAAGGTTTGAGGAAGTATGAAGTAGATACGACGAATGTAAAAGTATTGTTGGCCAAGTTTGGGGAGACAGAAGGAATAGAGAGACAGTTTTGCATCAAGGTAAAACCCAAAAGAGTTTGAATCGCCTTAGTAGGTGGAGTCGAGTTAAGTATGGAGGTTCCATTAGAGGGGCAATTACTAGGAAAGAAAGGGTAATTGGTGTTTTGCCGACTCGAAAGGACTTAGTAGGTCAAGAGAAGCTTCGCAGAGCAGAGCGAGATTTAGAGAATTTGTTAGAAGATGATGATATTTATTGGCAACAGAGGGCGCGTGAGGATTGATTAAATTAGAGGGACAGGAATACTAAATGGTTCCATATGAAAGCAAATACTCGAAGAAGGAATAACAAGATAACTAGTCTTGTGGATGAGGATGGCAAATGGAGATTCTCGGAGACAGAATTGGAAAGAGTAGCTACACTTTATTTTAAAAAGTTGTTCCATTATGAGGAACCTAATATAAATGCTATCAGCCAAATTATGAACACTGTCTCGGGGAGGATCACAGAAGCTCAAAATAAGGAGTTAACTAAGAGGTTCACGAGGGAAGAGATTCTTGGGGTGGTCAATGTATGCATCCGACTAAAGCTCCAGGGCCGGATGGAATGCAGGCAGTGTTCTATAAGAAGTTTTGGGAGGTTGTTGGCGACGATACGGTGAAAATTTTTCTGGAAATTTTAAATGATGGTGCTGAGATGACTACCATAAACAAAACTTTTATCACCTTAATCCCCAAGGTGAAAGACCCTCAGAAAGATTTTCGCCCTATTAGCCTTTGTAATGTTATTTATAAGATCATTGCAAAGACTCTAGCTAATTGTTTTAAAAAGATCCTAGACAAAGTAATTTCTCCAAATCAATCGGCCTTTGTTTCAGGTCGTCTCATCACAGACAATGTTAACCTTGGTTTTGAGTGTATTCATGCGGTCAAGAGTAGAAGGTCTGGGAAGGATGGAATGGTGGCTATGAAATTAGATATGAGTAAGACCTATGACAGAGTGGAATGAACTTATATTAGAATGATTATGATCAAGATGGGCTTCTGTGCTAGATGGATTGAGCTAATAATGAAATGTGTCGAGACTGTTAGCTTTCAAGTGCTTATTAATGGCATCTCAAGCTCAGGTTTCTACCCTAAGCGAGGACTGAGACAGGGGACCCTCTTTCTCCATATTTGTTCATCCTTTGTGCATAAGGTTTATCAAGCATTCTACATCACTCTGAGGTGACAAAAAGGTATACAGGTCTGAAAATTAATAAGTATTGTCCCACTCTAACCCATTTATTCTATGCAAACGATAGCATCTTATTTTTCAAGGCTTCAGACCAGGATTGTAGAGCAGTACAACAGATCTTGAGTGTATGCGAGAATGCCTCTGGCCAAGTCATCAACTTTGAAAAGTCCATATTTATGGTGAGTCCAAATACAAGGACGGAGAGGGTGGAATTCATCAAGGATACGCTTGGAGTTCAACACTCAGATATGTCGGGCCAATACTTGGGATTGCCTTCCCAAAATACGAGGAATAAGAAAGAGATTTTCCACAATATCAAGGATCGGGTTTGGCGAGCTCTACAAGGATGGAAAGGAAAGTTTTTCTCAGTTGTTGGAAAAGAAGTACTAATTAAAGTGGTGGCTCGGGTCATTCCTAATTATGCAATGTGCTGTTTTAAATTTACAATTTCCTTGTGTAATGAGATAAATGCTATGTGTGCTAGGTTCTGGTGGAGCACATCAGCAGAAGATAGGAAATTTCATTGGCAAAGCTGGAAGCGTCTTTGCATACACAAACAAAAAGGGGGCATGAGATTTAGGGACATAAACGTTTTCAACCAGGCTTTGCTTGCAAAACAAAGTTGGAGACTGATCAAGTTCCCCAATAGCCTTTTGGCCAAAGTACTTAGAGGTCGATACTACAAAACTGTGCATTTTCTCAAAGCCAATCTTGGCAACAACCCGTCCTACACTTGGAAAAGCAATTTATGGGGCCGGGAGCTTTTTCAGAAAGGATACCGTTGGAAGATTGGCAATGGAATCATGATAGATGTAGCTAATGATTCGTGGATCCCAAGGGATGGCATTCGCACCCCACTACATTGTTCAGCCTCCATATACACAGTAGCTAACCTTATGGCTAGTCATGGCAGCTGGAATGAAACTTTAATTCATGATAACTTCCTTTCGGAAGATGCCTTAGCAATCCTAAATATTCCAATTGGGTATTCTAAAAGGGAAGATGAGATTCTATGGCATTTTGATAAGCGTGGCATGTAAACAGTTAAGAGTGCCTACAGGTTGGGGGTTTAGATACGAGATAGCGGGGAGATATCAACTTCTGTCAATTATCCCCAACAAACCATGTGGAAACGAGTTTGGAATGGCAAGGTGCCGACCAAGGTCAAAATCTATGGGTGAAAAATTTACAATAATTGTCTCCCCACTCTTGACAATTTGGGAAAAAATGGATGGATCTTTACCCTACTTGTTACTTGTGCACGAAAAAGGTCGAAACAATCATTCATCTCTTTTGGGAATGAAAATTCACAAAGAGAATCTGGCCAAAATATATTTCCTCTATTAATGACCTTTTTGTTCTCAACAGGTATGCGTGGAATATAGCACCCTACTGTGATTGGCTATGGAAGGAAGACATTCGATATCAAGCTCAAGAGGATGAAGGATGCCTCGCAAAAAGTCTAATAATATGCTGGCAAATCTGGACATATCGAAATCATGTGAAGCATAACAAAATTCAACAACTCAATTTAGATAATTTGCAGCAGACCACCACAAGATATATATTAGAATTCACAGAGGATTTAGATACTAACATTGTGGAAGTCCATTTCAACAACAATCAAAATGGGGCTGCTTTAAACCGATGGATCCGTCCCCCAGTAGGCATATGGAAGTTGTCTTGCGATGCTTCCTGGAATCCATAGCTTGAGAGGGGGGGAATCGGATGGGTTCTTCGCAACAGCTCCGACACAATGATAACGACAGGGCAAAGATGCATCTTGCAGAACTGAATGCTGACGCATCGTGGTGCGAAGCCAGAAGTACCGACGGTCTTGGATGGGTTGTGCGTGACTTTCAGGGATCTCCAATTTGTGATGGCTACCAACCGAGTAAAAGAAAATGGTCAATCAAAGTCATGGAAGGCAGGGTTATTCTTGCGAGTCTGAACTTCTTTTGACGAAACCATGAAGGCCCCCTCCTTCCCATGATCGTCGAATCAGATTCAACTTGAAATTTTCAACGCCCTCAACAACAGTAATTTGGACCTTTCGAAAACGAAGAACATTGTGGAAGCCATTCATGAAGAGGCTTCAATTGTTGGTGCAATTCTTTTTGTGAATTGCAATAGAAACTGCAATTTTTTGGCAACTGGTTTTTTTTTTGGTCGGATTCATTTCTCTAGTTTGGAGGAGGAAGCTGTATTTTGGAACTTCGATACCCTGCTTGGTTCTCCACCATTCTTAATGAAGAGGTAGTTGTAGAGTCTCGTTGTTACTAATGAAGTTAAAAAAAAAAAAACTTAGCCAGAGAAACATCTATTCTTCAAGTTAATGAAAATAAAAAGAAAAAACATCATGTCAGATTTTTGGTAATGGATGATTTTTTTTTTTTAGTACATTGGGGGTGGGGATACGAACCACATACCTCTTGGTCGTCGTCAACACAGATATGTCAGCTGAGTCATGCTCGCTTTGACAATGGATGAAAAAGTTAATAACAAATACTAAAATAATTTTTTTTTATGTAAAATTTAAAGACTAAAGTAGAAGATTTAAAACTTTTGTCACTAAGCCTAATTCAATTGACATAAAATTGTGTTCATGATTAAGGAGTGATTCAATCTCTCATCTCCGCATTAATTAAATATCTTTAAAAAAAAAATTAAAATTTTAATTTAGGGAACAACTATAAAATTCAAACATCTAATTGAAATTATCGTTTGTTAATAGCTTCTTTAAATTTAGGCCAGATTATAAATTTAATTCATAAAACTATTATATGGATTCAATCTTTTAACTATACAAGATTTTAATTATATTTTTAAACTTTTGATAATAATTATATTTTTAAATTTTTGATAATGCTTCTATTTAGTCTTTCTCATTAATATTATTAATGAAAGGTTGACGTGATATATCATTAGTCTATCCAAATCTTCAGCACATCAATCACATTAATAACATAATAATACGTTAATTTGAACATAATTTAATTAGTTAAGACAAATATAACTAAAACATATAAACAGTGACAAATTTAAAAAAAATTATAGAGGAGATATTATATACATACAAATGTAATAAAAAAATCTATCATGAATTTTTTTTTAAAAATATGCATAGCTTCATAAATGAACTCATTTAATACTTAATTCTATTGGTTTTTTTTTTACAATATAATTATATTGCTCTTCGTAGGTAATTTAAATCTAAATCGCGAGGCCAAAGCGAGCGTGACTCATCTGACATATGTATGTGTTGATGACCAAGAGGTCTGTGGTTCGAATCCCCTATCCCTAATGTACTAAAAAAAAGAAAAAAAAATCTAAATGGCGAGATTGGGATTTTAAGGGTGCCCCTGCCACCATTTCAAGGCAATATTTTAGTTTCTAAACTAATTTTATTGTACATATTAGTAAAGTTTACTTTTAATTTAATTAAAAAATACAAAATATAAATTTGATGGGTGTATGTGCCCCTATTGTCAACATAGATTCGCTTCCAAGTTGGAGGTTTCAACCCGCCTATTTTTTAATTAAAAAAAAATATCTAGATTGATAACTATTATATTAATGTCATCATCTTCTACTCTTATAAAAGTTGGGCTGCAATTACTTTCATATCATTCAACCAATCCAACATTTTATATTTAATTTTTTCTAATATTTTAATAAAATAAAATAAAAAGTAAAACAAGTTCATTTAAGGAATAAAAATTGAAATCATAAAATCTGCATTAATCACGTTTATCTCTCCTCATTAAAACCGTATTCTCTCTTCTCATTTAAATTGTTTTATCTCTCCTCGTATCCAGACTCGAAAGCTCAAAAAGGAAGTGAAGAATCAGTTCTTCCCATATCAGTTGCTAAGGCTTCTCCGCAATATATATTTTCATATATGAAATATATAAAGTGAGTATATATAAAGAAATACATATATTTTCTTTAAAAAATACACAATATCTATAAGTATATGAAGTATATAACCATATATACTCATATATATGAAGTATATATCAGTATATATACGATGGGTATATATAAAAATTACATATTTTTTATAAAAGAAATAAATACATATTAACTATATATATATATGAATATATATATATATATGAAGTATATATCAGTATATATATGAATATATATATATATATATATATATATATATATATGAATATATAGTCATAAATGAAGTATATATGATGGGTATATATATAAAAAAAATTACATATATTATAAATATATATGTAGTATATATGAGTATAAACTCATATATGAAGTATATGTAAGTATTAGTTATATATAAAAAAATTAAATGACGAAGAAATAAGTGGTAAGAGAAAATGAGAGATAAAATAAAAATAAAATTTAATACACTCAATTTGCGTTGACTAGAAGAGATTTTATTTTTTTACACTAAAATCGAACTTTAATACACTAAATTTGGTAGGAGGGATATTTTTTTTTTTTAATGGAAATAGCGAGATAAAATTGAATCATGGAATGAGCACATTAATACACTAAACGAGAGAGAAAATCAAAATTTATTACGAAAATTAAATTTAATACACCAATAATTTTATTTGGTATGAAAATAGACACATTAATGAAGAGCATAGTAGTATTTAAAATAAAAAAAAAAAAAAAAAAAAAGAACGGGTTGGAGCCTTTTCAGCCGAAGCCCAACAAACTCACCACTAAGAAATCAATATTAAGGCCTTGGATTTGTTTTAGGGGAAGTGAAATTGAATGATCATTTCTTGAAGGGGAAATCAGAGGAATGTCTAAAAATAAAGAAGGTAAGATGAAAAATGTCTAATGTCTTTTTTCTTTTGAATTATGTCTAAAACCTATATTTAGTAAGTTATTTACAGCCAAATGGACAAGTCTACCCTTCCACAATTTATCCTAATTTTGAGAATCAAAAAATTAATATTTAAAAATATAAAATGTTAGGAGGAGAGAGAAATTAGTTCTAGACGTGGATTTAACAGAGAGGGGACGGGGACGTTAAAAATCTTAGAACTGAAATGACGACACTTATCCCATGAGTATTACATAGATATACCTCCTGCCCCAAATAATTAATAATTGGGTCTAGACAGAACGAATCCATAAGTGGCGGTCGGGGTGTGAATGCATGCAAACATAATAAAAAGAATACGAACAGTTGCTGTGTGTGCATGAGTGCATACGTAGTAAGAATGAGACATACACGACACTGGGGGGACCAGATATGTTTAACCATAGGAAGTGTGATAGCCAACGAAGCAATAATCAACGTAGGTCTTTGCATGACTGCACACAGAGCAAAAACAAAGCAGGGTGTCTGTGTGTATGTCTGCAAACGGAGTAAATAGAATATCAACAGTGGCGGTGTGTGCATGTCTGCACACATAGTAAGAAATGGGCATAAACGATTTCTGTAGGGGAACCAGAAATATGTATACCCCGAAGAAGTTATACAGCCAACGAATGAACCATCACTGGGGGTGTGCATTACTGCATACAAAGTAATAAAAGAGGCCAACAACTTAAAAGAGAGAATACTCTATTTTTAAATAAGGTAACGATTCCCAATATTTTGATATCATGTATTTTATGGGGTAGAGAGAAACCTGCACCACGCCGCCTAGAATTAAATTCATCCTCAAAAGTTGCTTCCATTCGACCTAGAGGCAGAAAAGACATACGCATACCTTCTTCGACATCGTTCTTCTTCTTCGACCTAGAGGCAGAGCACACCGAAAACACAAAACGCAGTTCTTCTTTTGTTTGGCATTACCTTCTTCGGCAGAAAACACCGAAAACACACACTACCTTCTTCGACATCGTTTGACGTAAACACCACGCATTAGACAGGGAAGTTCGACCTACAGTCGTGGTAAGCATTTTCCTCATTTTCGTAAGCATTTTCCTCTCTTGCATTTTTTATTCGTCACTGTTTTTCCAACGAACGACTAAAATGATAATGAAAGTTTAGGTATAGGGGGTTTTGGGTTAACAATCTAAGGTTTTACCTTCAGCGGGAGTTGATTTTTTTTTTTTTTTGTTAAACAGGTGATTTGTTTGAATTAAAATCACGGATCCAAGATTTCAAAAAATCTGGATAATAGGTGGTGATCCTTTTTTTTAGGGATTCAGTTGAAGTCCCAGAATATCAAAAATAGACGATTACAGGGGTATAGGGTTTTACCTTCAGCGGGAGCTGGAATTTTTTTTTTGTTAAACAAGTGATTTGTTTGAATTAAAATCACGGATAGCTCCAAGATTTCAAAAAATCTGGATAATAAGTGGTGATCCCTTTTTTTGAGGGATTCAGTTGAAGTTCCAGAATATAAAAAATAGACGGTTACAGGGGATTTACATGTTGTTAAATATAACAACTGCCTATTTTTCCTCATTTTCGTAATCAAAGATTTGTCAGTGTCGTTCCGAAAGAGGGACAACCGTGAAATTGTGTGGTGGGAATCCAGTTCTAGAGCCTTGGAGATTGAATTGGTGAATTCCACAAGTGTAGAATTCGGGGGGACCACAACTCTGCAAGTTTTGTAATTTATGTATTGGTTCATTTCGTTCCAAATCTCATCAAATGCCACCATCATAGAAAGAGACGACATGGTTTGTTGTTGTGTGGTGGAACAATGCAGAAGAACTCGAAAAGGATGAGGGAAAAAACACGATGGAAAAGGGAAACGTAAAAAAAAAAAAACGTAAGGTTGAAGATTTGATTCTCCAAAATGTTAGAGATTGCATAATTTCAGGGGTATTGTTGTTTAAAACTATGAGATTTTGACTGATATCTCCTCATTTGTGTAGGGGTGGATTGTGTATTGTCTGATCCCTATTTTTAGGGAAAGATTTACAAAAATAATGGAACTAGTAATTACACACGCAGGCTCCAGCTGTATACCCCTACCGTTTTTTTTTTTCTGGTGCGCAATGGCTGTATATACCCACGGGTGTGTCCTAGCGTATACCCCGGCAGAGGGTGTTAGTGTCGGATCTACTCACAACAACATATGGAGATACAAAATGGCTGACGTTAGTTAATGGAAAAAGAAAAACGGTTTATTTTTAGTGAAATGATCCAGCTCACCAAATAAACTATTAAAATTAATTTAATTTAAAAATAAATTAAACTAATTTTAAACCTAATATTTTAAAAAAAAAGTGAATCCTATAAGGTATAATGGAGAAATCACTTAAATAGATTTGTGCTAAAAAATCTCTAGACATTCATTCCAAAGAAAACACGTACTTGAACATTTTTCATTAACCGTTTTTTATCGTAGACATTTCTCTGTTTTCCCTTTCTTGAAAGCATTAATACCAAGAAGTCATAAAAGGGACCAAACCCATCATTTTGTTTTGTTTGGTCTTTTCACATCTTAATTTCATTCACCCTTTCAATAGGATAAGCTCCCTTCCTTCCTAAAAAAAAAATATCAATATTATTCAAACACAAATGTACCTTTAAATAATTCTACCATCATAACTACTTTTATTTATTCTATTATTTCAACCTCAGGTTTTCTAAAAATGCCAGCATCTAACTATTTCTATATATATATTATTTTTAAAATTTTAAAATTAAGTTATCTAGTGTACATGTACTCAAAAAAAGAAAAGAAAAAAAAGTGTCCATCCTTTCAAATTGAACTAATCTAATTTTCCTTTTAAATGTTTTTTTTTTTTTTTTTTTTTGAAAGACTTTCCTTTTAAATGTTGGTCTGCATGGTTTGGTTTTTTCATTTATGCATATTTCTTTATTTGGTTTAATTATATCATAAATATAAATATCGACCTAAATCAAAAAATATATATTAAATATCGAGTCACACATTATGTATTATCATTACTATACAAATTTAAAAGGATTGGTTGCATATATAGCAAAATATAAAACATTTTGTAAATATGAAAAAAAAAAAAATTAGTGATAGTTACTAATAGCCATTAATAAAATGACTATCACTAATAAACTACTATGAAGGATAGTCATTGACAAAATTTTATAAAAAAAATAAAAGTATATGAGTCACTCATAGTCATTGATCTAATATCCGTGATTATCGATTAAAGAAGACTATTAGTAATAAAAATTGCTATATTTTTAATTATTTTATTCTAAATTTACATGCAATTTTCCAATTTAAAATATTATTAATGTATTAACCCTTAATTACAAGTAGTTATTAAAACGCCAAAGCGAGCATAGCTCAGCTGGCATATGTATGACTTGATGACCAAAAGGTCTGTGGTTCGAATCCCCCACCCCAATGTACTAAAAAAAAGTAGTTATTAAAACCATCAAGTAGATATTATTACTAAAAAAGAATTTAAAAAATGTACCATTTAACTTTCATATTCCGCAATAAAATAAAATAAAATAAACAAATAATATATGATGTGTTTTAAATAGATAAAATCATACTATAGATTTATCATGTAAACCAGAGTATAAATAAAGCGATTTTCTTTGAGAGTTGTAAGTTCAAAATTTCTTCTGGTCCAACGGTAATCAACATGTACTCATTCACTTAAAGTTAGAAATTTAAATTTTCTCATCTTCACTTATTGAATGGAAAAGAAAAAAAAATCAATTTTGTTTCACTTATACTAATATTTTTTTATAAATCATCACATTACAATTAAGAATAAGAGAATTGAACCCTACAACTTATAAAAGAAGACACTAATATCTAACCATTTAAAGTTAAGAACAATTCAACTATTATTCTGAACCGCCAACAAAAAGACATGATGTATATCGCCTAGTGATCATGAAGTTCTAGATTCAACCCCCACTCCAACATTTTGTAAAAAAAAAACTATTATTCTGAATCAAAAAGATCAGATTTTTTAATCTTCATCTTAAAAAAAAAAAAAAAAAAAAAAAAAAACTCTAAATTCTACATGAAGAAACAACAATATAGTTTGTGATGTTTTTGAAAGTTTTGTCCCAAGTCCAACACAAAGATTAAGAAAAAAATAAAATAAAAAGGAAAGGAAAGAATTTTCCATCAACAACACACAAAGTAGCAAAGAAGGAAAAGATATGAAGTTGCCCATATCCGTCTCTCGTTTTTTTTTAATTTTTTCCAATTTATTTTTCACGTTTTGTTCGGCTACATTGTCCTTCCCCGGACGTGTAATTGGCCCAATGCGTCACTTTTTTCCATCTCTTTCTCTTTTACAACTTCTTCTTTGCCTTCCTCCAAACTCCTATGTGGCTATTTCATATTCTTCCATTTATTATTGCATGCTTTGAAATCAAAAACCAACACATACCCATCATCAATACAACCCCCCCAAGATACCTGAACAAGGGCACTACTTCAATCGCTTCTCTCCTTCTTTTCCCACCCTTTTCTGTTCTTGTTTCATAAACTTCCAATCTTAGACTTTTCTCCATGTGAATTCTATTCTTTTCTTCGATTCCCTTGGTGGGTTCTTGTGGGTTTTTCATATTTTGCCTCATTTGTGATTCTTTTTCGAGTTTCGAATGGGACCCATTAGAGGGTTCAAGAGGAAGAAGAAGAAGGCAGAGAAGAAGTTTGACCAAAATGTCTTGGCTTCACTACAATCTCACCCCCAGCCCTTGGATTGGTGGGATGAATTCTCCCAGAGGATTACTGGTATTAACACTATTTGTTTGCTTCTCTCCCTCTTCTTTGCTACTTGTTAATTTTACTCTCTTGTTCAATTTCTGCATTGCCCATTGCTCTTTGTTGATTGCTGTTTATTGGGTCTCTCGATTGAAATTTTCTGTGTTTGTTGGGTTCTGCTAATTGATGAACTGTGATATTGTTCCTCATAATCTGTGAAATCTTGAGAGTGTCAGGAGGGGCAGTTTGTTGAACTGATCCTATGAGCATTTTTACTGATTTTGGAATTCTGTGGAGATGGATCAAATCTGTTTAGTAGCAGTTATTAACTTGGATATGTTAGTTCACTTCATAATTGAGGTTTATAAGTAGTGACTACTCTCACTTAGCTGGTTTATAGAGTGTTAATTGTGATGTATTGTGGATGATCTTCTTCTTTTTCTCATTGAATTGTTGAAATTTGAAGGTGAAGTTGGTGTGGTAAGTGTTTGTTTTATAAGGAGTTGTGTCTTCCGAATGTCGGTTAGGACATTAGTCGATTTCGCTCTGGTATCTCGAATTGATTGGGTTATCGTGGTGTATCTACATTGAGATGAATCTTTATATAGAAATAATGGCAATGCTGCTTGAAGAATGGGTTATTACTGACACTATGACTGATTGATTATTTCTTAAAATTCCTCTTAGTTTTAATTGGCTGGCTAGATTATCTGGTATGGGGCATTAGCTTAATCTATGGGTCATATTCAACAAAGTTTTAGAAATGGGCAAAATTGATTTCTTATATTGACTTGCTCCTCTGAGTCTCTGACATTCACTTAGTATAAAATTTATCCATTTTTACGGATCGAATTCTAAAGAAGTTTTTCATAACTCCTACTTCCATCTGAAAAGGCCTTTCTTCTTCTGTGGGGCGAGCTTGGGTAGGCTTTCCATCTTATTATATGAATTTTATCCCCAAATATCCTCTTGGTTTTCTTTGGTAGCAGTGGCAAAGATCTTAATTGATGATATAGTACATATTTATGCTATATAATCTTTTGTCTGAGCATGGGCTGGCAATAAATATCTTTAGAGAACTGAGTCCACTACTCTCATTTTTAGTCTTTATCAATTCGTATTAAAGATATTAGTCTGAATATAGTACATAAAAGTTAGATTCTGTCACCTGTTGGTATTTGTAAGAAGGCAGTGGCTGAGAAATGGAAGGATGACTCTGAAAGTAATAATGTACATAATGTAAAGAAGAAGGGCAGGGGATGAACGGTATTCGACTTCAAGTATGTGTTTTTTATGGTCTGCTGTTGTATATGTATAGAAAACAAGAGAAATAGATTAATATGTTTGTTCATGTTTGTCAATATAGTATGTTAGAATTTAGAAAACATGCTAAACAATGAGATTGTGGGAGCCAATATTCTTGGTTAGTATTCTTTGTTCTATTGTTAAAATAATCATGGTTGGTAGCCATCAAATTCAATTCATTAAATGTTGTTGTATACTATAATGTAACCTGATTTAGCTGAAATTTTAGAATATATTCTAGAGATCTTGTTGTGACTTTTTTTTTTAATCTTAGACAACCCCTTTAATATTCATTAATTAATTTAAGCAATGTAACATCTTCATTCGGTTGCTTTTGGGGCATCTTGGAAATGGGAACATTCTAGATTCGATTCAATTCAATGTAGTAATGCTGCAATGCATAAAAGATCATAGAAAACCATACTCTTGGATCTCTTCTACCTGTTCAAGATTTGTTTCAACGTACTGATATGGCTAAGTGCTCAAGACTTGTTTTTGGTATTCCGGAAATGGATACTTTCTTTATTATCCGTATTTTTCGCCAACACTTTTCGGGAGTTTAGAATTAGAAGAAATCTGAACTTTTAGAATAGCCCATGTTTTTAGTATGTATCCTCGACTGAATTCACAAATGAGACAGAAATTTTAGAGATGTGCAAAAAATTGAGGTCCCATCATTTGGAAAACAATTATATTTGACAATTCTATTGATTTCTAAATGTCCCTGACAGAAAATATTGTTTCTTGACATGCAAAAGCTTTATTAGGACAGCAGTTCTTGAAGTTTTTTTAGTGAAATAATCAAGAAAGGATGTAAAACCATATTTCTAAATTTTGTTCAAGTATGATCCCTTGGAATTAGAGTTTATACAAATTTTATTAGTCAATGGATTTTCCCTCATTAGCAGTAAGTTCATTAGTTTTATCATGATCTATCGTCCATATTTCATGTCTAATGTCTTTCATTCTTTCTTTTTATGTGCTTCTTCCTCCTTTTTTGCCCATTGGCTTTGAGTATATCAGCACTCTTTTCAAATTGGATCATGTACTTCTTCCATGTCACAATTGCTCTCTATTGTACTAAAAAGATGTTTCAAGCACCTATGGCTATTAGCAGAGATTCTTATGTCATCTATTCGAACACTATCATATTTTAATACGCATCAACTTTTGTATTTTAACAAAGAACCTTAGATGAGCTGACAACCAAACAACAATGGCTCAACCTAAATCACAAATGCCCAGAAATACTAAGAAATTGGCAATGGAAACAGCAAGCAAAATATCCGGGTTTAATTTATCTTTTTTTTTAAAAGGTACCGAGCTTTCATTGAGAACAAATGAAAGAATACAAGGGCATACCAAAAAACAAGCCCAGAAAAGGGAACCCCATTAAAGGAAGGGACTCCAATCAAGCAAAATAATATTCAAAGAATAATTACAAAACAAACGTGTGACTGATGCCCATAAAGAAACATGGAACCTAGCGAGGGACCAAACAGCACAAGGATCCGTCTCAACCCCTCTAAAGGTCTTATTGTTTCTTTCACCCCATAACACAGCACACACACCTGCATCTAGGTTTAATTTATCTTGACTTGAAGTTATAAAAGAACCTAACAACATGATCAAAGTGGGCAGATTTTAGTAGATGTTAGTTAAACTAGAAGACTAAATGAGCTTCGGGTACCGAAAATTAACACACGCTGGAGTTCAGTTTTATTAGATACCAGTTATTCTATTTTCATATTTCGTGGTTCTGAAATGTTGGTTACAGTTTAAGATTATTTGGAGTTCATAAACTGAATGTCCACTATAAATTATTAGTTCATGTGAAGGCTTCAACTTCTTATTATCAGAAATTTTTCTGGTGTATCATTCTATGTAGTAAAATAAAAATTCCCAGTTATGTCAATTTTGAGGAAGCGATCGGCCCGTTGTCATTAGCAGCTACATTGTTCTGACCATGATTTATGATGCAATAAGTAAATCTTACTTTTAGTTTAGAATCGAAGGATTTGACATCAATATGTGGTCAAATGACTTCGCTTCGAGTATTTGTTCTACAGCATACAGCATTTCTTCTGGCTTTATGCTCACAAAATTTCATTTTATCTTTGTTTGGTGATCAATGAGTTGGATATCTTGGTGTGATATTAATTAGCCTCACTAAGTTTTTATATCTTTACAATGAATTATCTCTCAAAGTACAATGTCATCCAGTACAGGAAACAGTTTTTTTTAGGAATCAGAACATTTGCAGCAGGGACTGATTGTGATTTTTATCCTTATTTTTGCCTCCAATCAGGACCATTATCTCAGTCAAAGAATGCAAAATTTGAGTCGGTTTTCAAAATATCAAGAAAGACATTCAGCTATATCTGTTCTCTTGTTAAGGAAGCTATGATGGCCAAAGCGTCAAATTGTACCGACTTAAACGGCAAGCCTTTGTCTCTAAATGACCAAGTCGCTGTTGCTCTTAGGCGGCTTAGCTCCGGTGAATCATTATCGAATATTGGCGATTCATTTCAAATGAATCAATCATCAGTTTCCCAAATAACTTGGCGTTTCGTGGAGGCGATGGAAGAGAAAGGGCTCCACCATCTCTCGTGGCCTTCAACAGAAGAAGATATGGATCAGATAAAGTCCAAGTTTAAGAAAATTAGAGGTCTTCCTAATTGTTGCGGTGTAATCGAAACGACGCACATTATGATGACTTTGCCAACGACAGAATCTGCAAATGGCGTCTGGCTTGATCGTGAGAAAAACTGCAGCATGATCTTGCAAGCGATTGTAGACCCGGAAATGAGATTCTGTGACATCATTACAGGGTGGCCAGGAAGTTTGAGCGACGCTCGTGTGCTCCAAAGCTCGGGATTTTTCAAACTTTCCAAAGATGGCGAGCGGTTAAACGGAAAGAAAATGAAACTCTCAGAAAGTTCAGAACTAGGAGAGTACATTGTAGGAGACTCTGGTTTTCCCCTCTTGCCATGGCTACTAACTCCCTATCAAGGGAAAGGCCTTTCGGATTATCAGACCGAGTTCAATAAGAGGCATTTTGCCACGAGGTTGGTAGCTCAAAGGGCATTGACAAGGTTGAAAGAGATGTGGAAGATCATTAAAGGGGTAATGTGGAAGCCTGACAAACATAGGCTACCAAGGATCATTCTTGTTTGCTGTTTACTTCACAATATCGTGATCGATATGGAGGACGAGGTGCAAGACGAATTGCCCTTGTCTCATCATCACGATCCAAGTTACCGACAACAAAGTTGTGAATCCGTCGACAATACTGCTTCCATCGCGAGGGAGAAGCTTTCTATGTACTTATCTGGAAAGTTATCACCCTAAGAGAATCTCGTCCCGCTCCCGCATCAGAACATTCTTTTTCCTCCTCTCTTTAATTTTCATAGATTGATCTGTGTTGCTGTTTATTCAAATTCTGATGTTCTACCTGTCCAAATTGTTATTCACTCAGTTAGGTGTTATGGATGACATAAATTTAATTTATAGTTCAGTATCTATATCTCTGGTGATTATGGTTTGCTAAACAGATACATAGGTATTTCAACATTCAATTTTGTATCCGATAAATCTATAATTATTATCTCAAAAGTCGCAATTATTGAACTAAAAAAAAGACAACTCTTCTAATACATGAATGTTTTACAAAATTTTCAAAGTTATAATTTTTTATTTTTTTGACAAAATGCAGGGTCAGGTGAGTGTTTTAAACGTTCGACCTCTTAGTCAATCGTTCATACTTTATATCGGTTGAGCTATGTTCATGTTGGTCAAAGTTTTAAAGTTAAGAGACTTATTTGACACCAATATAAAGACAGGGAAATCCTAGTACGCCTGAGTCGTCATTGCGAGTAAACTGCTTTTCTATTTCCATCTTTTCTTTGTCTAATAATCACTATTGGGTTGTTGAATTATGCTTGAAATTTCGGTTTCAGCTTCGTAATGGTTGGAATATGGCTAGATTTGGTTATCGTCCTAAAATTCCACCAATTTCCCAATGGATTTTCTTTGTTTGAATATCAGAAATTAATTATTTTCCTGAATTGTATCATCAAGCCTTTTTTCTGGTTTATCTCATGCTTTTGGCTTTTTTAATTAAATACGTAATTAATTATGATGATGATTATTGATTAGATCGTTTCATTCTATGTGGGGTATCAAGAAAAGAAAACAGCAGGAAAGTATACAGAAATTACCTTAATAGTTTGTTCCATTCATATTAAGCAACAACCTTTCTTTCTTAGTGGAGCAAGTTGGTGAGTGGAGGGACAAAAGTTCAACCATATTTTTTTTTTTTTAAGTTTCATGAAGTAAACAATATCAGACATTTTCAAAGTCGTCCCGTCCAAAACAATTCTTCATTACTCAAGTGTGAGTCACACATGCGAAGTCGTGAAATCCAATTAAACAGTAATTTAATAGTAAAAGAGTTTATTGCAACACTTAGCAAAATTACTGGAACTAATTGATCAAATTAAAAGTTAATCATACACGTGAAACTCAATTAAACAGTAATTTAACAACAAAGAGAATAATTGCAACACTTAACAAAATTATCGGAGTTAATTCATCAAATTAAAAGTTAATGGGTGTGATTGTAACAAAACTAACAAATTAGGAACAGTTTGTGTAATTTTTTCAAAAAAAAATTGGAATGTTGTGAGAAAATGTATTGTATGCGTTGTGATCAAATACTTGGGGGTTTTGTACGGATGACCCACCCCTCGGGAGTCGTGAGGTTTTTTGACCCGGTCTTTTAAAACTGATGTTTTTTTTTACTTTCTCTCGTGATAAGCAAATGCACAAAATATGTAGTCTCTTTACTGAACACGATCACGAGAAGACAACTATGGTGTCTTCGTGATAAAAGAAAGATACGAATAACTTTTCACAGAAAGAAATAAAAAAAACTTTACGCCTTCCGGAGAGGGTCATCGTACAAATACCCCTCAAATAGTGGTGGTAAGAACATTTGACAATCTTGTTTTTGTTGATTTTTGAAACAGGACAGAAAAAACAAGAAAGAAAAGCATGGTTTTGTCTTAGAGGCGTGTCTTGAGAGTGTGGGTCTCGTGTGTAAAGATAAAAAAAAGTAAAGCAAGTTGTTTGTGTTGATGATGTGATGATGTGATACCATATGGAGTAGTTTTTCTTGTTTGACTTTGTACTGTTCCAAGGATGCCCTTCTTCAACTCCAACTCAACCTTTCTATTATGTTGACTAATGGTGTTCCTATGTCACCATAAATTATTTACCGAGCCTGTCACAACGTGACGGATAATTTTGTATCAGATGATTATTGGAGGGCATATAATTTTTTTCGTACATAAGAGGTGAGGAAACTTAAACCTCGTTTAGAATCTGATGATTTCTTGTTTTTAAAAATTAAGTTTATAAACTTTACTTCCATCTATTGTTTTGTTATTTATCTATTCTTTAAATGTGTTTTCAACTATGAATCACCGACATTTCCATTTTTAAGATGAGTAAAACTTGCTTGCTGTTTGGGCTACAAGTATCTTTTGCACCACAGCCACCTGTCATGATTTGATTGACTAATATTTAAACCATTTTTAAATAATAAAAAAATCTTTCACGCCGTTTAATTGGTTTTTTGTCGAGAACTTTCATTTTCTTATTCCTGCAACTTAACAACTTCTCCTACTTTCTCTCTCTTCATTTTTCAGAACCCCAAACTTTAAGGCCATGAAATTTCAATTAGGGTTATTTGAAATTTAAAGGGCGGATGGTGTGTTATATAGACATAAATTTTCAAGTGAATTTTTAGAGGAAGTGGAGGAAAGAGTAGGAAATTTTAGAGTTGGATTCATCTAAGGTTGGTAAAGGAAAATGTCGATTGATTTTTTTTTTTTTTTTATGAAAAATCTCAAAAAACAAAAATGGTAACAAAAAAAAAAGATTTGATTTGTCAAGTGATATTCTTTAGAGTTCTACAAATCTTATTAAAAAATAGTTAACAAAAAAAAAATACTTATTGTAGAGAAAGGAAGAGAGAGTGAGAGATGAAATTAAAAACAAAGGTCATGGTAGATGGAAGTAGAGGAAAGAGAGAGAAAATAAGAGAAGTTGTTTATCTGACGAAGAAGAAAGGGAACGTTAGGGAAGAAGAAAATTAAGTAAACGGAGTGAAGGATTTTTTTTATTTAAAAAATAATATAAATATTCAGTCAATCAAATCGTAACACCTGTTGGGCTGTAAAAGATACTTGTAGCCCCAACCAAGTTTTACTCTCGTCCAATATGCATGTTCTTTATTATTATTATTTTTTTAATTTCGGACACCGTTGGACTCGTTGTAGCAAATTTTTAACCAAAAAAAAGGGGGCCAACCCCTTTATTTTGAGCCCAAAGTTAACATAAATTATGAAACTGTTTCCATTTCCTTATTTGCATTTACTCTCTAGTTGCATTGGAAACTTTATTTTGTTGAATGTTGAATAATGTGTTTTGTACCACTAATTTTTTTAATTAACTTGACATTTTATATTTTTTTTTTTTAGTGGAGTACATTTAGTATTTTATATTAAATTTATATATATCCTAAAAAATAATAAATAAAAAGGACTTGTCTCTAACGTGTCAGTATCCTAATTTTTAAGAAATGGACGTATAGCCGTGTTCGTGTATGTACTTCTTAAATTTTTAAAATCCAAGCTAAATTTTGAAAAAAAAAATATATATATTTTTCAGAAGTTGACTAAAAAATTGTGATACAATATACATCAATTTAAAAAACAAAAAACAAAAAACGAAATGGAACATAACCTTAGCGGTTAGAATTAGTTTTGTTTCGAAGCTAAGGAGGTTTGGAGTTTGAAAGTTGAAACAAGCTTGTGCTATAGAACTTGGAAACTCTATATTTGGCCCCTAAAAGTAAGAACTTAATTTAGTCTAAGAGTAAAATTAGGCTGGACCTCTTGCATTTATACTTCAAAACTTTCTTCATTGAAAGCTACTTTTTGGCCTTTGGGCCATCCAAAGTGGCAAAGACAAACAATGATTTGCCTCTTAACATCATATGTTATACCATTTTTTCAATTTCTAGACTTTCGAATAATTAAAGACAAAATTGAAATAACCACCGTACTTGAACAGGAACTGTTCTATAGGTCGTACAATTGTGTTCTCGAGTTCTAAAAGGACAAAATTGAAAAATGGTGTGATGGACTTAATTATTGCTTTGCAAATCAAATTAAAGTAGCTTTTTTTTTTCAAATGTTTCATATTCTGTACCTTTTGTAATGGGAATTTGACAACAATTTTACAACTACCATTGTTAAATTGGTCTTGTTTTTGCCCGAGTAGAAAATTCATGAAAGGTGGCTAAATTGTTTAACGCCATTGACTTTTGGTTTCTGTTTGTGTGAACAACTAGGTTTAAAAACAGCAGCCTTTTTTTTGTTTGTTCTGTCTGTTTTCCAGGTGTGCTGCTAAACAACTAACCCCTAGAGTTTACATTTTAGAGGGCAAAACCGTCCCATCGACATCGGGGTTATGTCTAAGATCTCGAGACACCTGGCGTAATAGGCGTATTAAATATCATGAGAAATAACTCATGCATCATACAAAGATTGTGAGGTCTCTTCATCTCTCTGATGTGACATCCTCAACATGGTGTCTCTTTAGGTTCACGACACCCATCTGTCATAATTAAAGCCTTCTAATAATAGTTTTCAAAGATAAGATCAATAATAAGGTTGCTTACTTAACAATAAAAGTGCTAAATCCTTGTGTAAAAGGCACCAAAAGTCAGTACTTTCTTAAGTCAATGCATATCTCTCACCAAGTCACCAAATAAGGTGAGAATAATATGAAGTAGTGGACCAATCCTAATCTAAATTGTTGATGAACATGGAGTTGACATTTTAGAGCCTCTCTTTGACTTAAGTTTTTGCCACCCCACCCCCTTAAAATAATTCTAAAAAATGCACATCAAATGCAACTTACACGATGATATTTGATCGATAAATTATATTATTCAACAGATGTCATAATGTAGCTGCTTCTTAATAACTGTTGGATGTGGATTAAAAAATCTCCATGCCAATACAAATTCGAAATATTTTTACAATTTCCCTCTCATATATTTAATAGTGATGTGGTGAGCTCCTCAAATAACTTCTAGTAGCGTAGAGGTAAATTTTGAAATATGACTATTAGGAGCTGTTTGGAACGTTGAGTGAGTTATTATAGTCGGTGGTTATAATAATATGTGGGTTATAATAGTTGTGAATATAGTAAATATTATTGAAGTCAGTATAGTCAGTGGGTCAAATGTAGACTTGTATTATAATAACTCAATCCACTCCATTCTAAGTTGGTGTTCTAAACCTCTCCAGTTTTGTTTGATTATAATTTTTTTATTTTTAAAAATTTGAATAACTTTTAAAAACTATTTGAGGGAGATGTGAGAGAGAAGATACACAGTTGAGAGTCATTGAAACAGTTTCTAATGGTCATATATACATTGATGGGCAATAATAAATGATTAAACAACTTTTAGTTTACTTTTTTGTGTTTGATTTTAATTTTTGTACACTCAACTGTCACCACTTGCTTCAAATTCATTTGCATTTGTTACTACTCTCTTTCATTCATTCGTTTCTTTGCATTGGAAACTGTTCTTCAGTTACATTCATTCAATATTTATTATTTTAAATTTTTTTCAATCGTTTTATAAGTATTTAATTTGTTATAAACGGATTAAAACATTATAACCTTCAAATCTTCGCTCTTTTTTTCTTATATGTAATAAGTTTATACATAGTTAAAGCATAACTCACTTAATTGGCATGTACTTCTTTTATTTTTAAGATCGAACAACTACTTGGTGCAATGAGTGAGCGCTCTGCATAGCAGAGAGTGGGGGTTCGATTCTGCCCTAGGAAGCGCATCACCTAGATAGCCTAGAGTGGGGGTTGATTGGTCACGCACCTGTGCAAACAACCACGGACAAGAATTTAAATGCATTATTACTCGTCCTAGTTTAAAATAGATTGAGTCCTTAAGAAATCGTGAGATGAGAGTAGTGTGTAGAATAGCGAGTAAGGTAGATTTCAACTAAGAAGGTGTTTGCAATAGATAAAAAGCTATCTATGTATGACGAGATGATATATGTCTATTGAAAAAGATGGAGTGTTTGCTATCATATTCAAGTTAAAAGCATCTTAGGCTAGTCATAATGATTGAAGAGAGATTGTATGTTTAAATCTTTTGCTCACTTGAATTGCCTTGACGTGGGTCTCTTCTTTACCGTACAAACAAGGGTGATTTTTTTCTATACAATTTAACACATAATTGAATCAATTAATGCATTTGGAAAAAATTTAATCAAATATTTAAGATAGTAAAAAAATATTATAGATACATACAATAAAGTTATTAATTATTTATTATATGTATCTATAATCAAAGTTAACTCAATAGATAAGACATTAATTACCATCTAAAAGGTTGATGGTTCAACCTTCCACACACCGCCGCAAGTGTTAAATTAAAAAAAAAATGTTATAAACGGGTCGAGACATTATAAACTTTGATTAAAAAAAAGAAGTAGAGGTTGAGTTCGTAAGAAGTAGTGAGGTGAGGATAGTGTGCTGAAATAGCAAGCGAGATAGATTTCAACGCTAAGAAGGTCGTTTGCAATGGATAGAAACTATTTATGTATGACGAGATGATAAGACTATTGAGAGATGAGTGTGTTGTTATATTCAAATTAAAGCATCTTGTATTAGTCATAAACTCATGATTGAATTAACTCGGCGTGGGTCTCTTCTAACCTTACAAATGAGCATAATTTTTCTATATAATTAACACATAATTAAATCAATTAATGCATTTGGAAAAAAATTAATGAAAAATTTAAGATAAGTCAAAAAAAAATCCTTGATTATTTTATCTTTTAATATAGAAAGAACTACAAGTATAATATAATGTCAATACTCGTGTGACAACCTACTTTTTGCATTACTTACTTTTGGGTATTAAAATTTGCAAGAAAGTCAGCTTGAAATTAGTTATTTTGTAAGTCTAATTTCTAATTAATGAGGTGATGTATGTATTAGCAATATTTTCTAAAATTATTTCTTTTACTTATTTATTAATGATAGCGGAAATGGAGGTGTTGAGTCTTCTATTGACTGCATCACTTTCCAATAAATATATATATATATATATATATATATATATATATATATATATATATATATTTTTTTTTAAAAGATATTTTTTTTTTTCTTTTGCAACGGCAGTTTAATTAATGCGGGGATTGAACCTATGACCTTTTGGTCACCGGCACAACCCTATGCCAATTGAGCTATGCTCGGTTTGGCTAAAAGATACTTTCCAATATTTCTTTTGCCTAAATTTATTAAATATACGGCTTATTTTCAATTTAACACTTTTCCACTTAAAAAATAGGGCTGATGGCCTAAACTATTTGTAATTATAATAAATTGTAAAATATTTTACAAATATAGTAAAAAAATAAAGTTTGATTTATGTAAAAGACAAAAAAAAAAAAAAAAAAAAAAAAATCTCAAAATCAGTGATTAAAATCCAGAAACCCAAAACCCAAACTCGAAACACTAAATCCTAATAGGACACTTCAATGCATAGTGAACATCGAAAATTCTTAAACCCTAAATTATAAACCTCAAACTCTAAACACTAAACTCTAACCGAACACTTCAATGCATAAGTCGAATTGAAGATAATTCATCTTTATAATTCTTCTTATTTATTTATTAAGGATAATACGGGAATGAAAGAAAATTATTTTAAAAATTTGTCATATTTGTAAAACTTTTAAAAAATTGTTATATCTTTAATTATTTTAGTCTAAATTGATATCAACTACAATTTTTCTGAAAAACATAATAATAAATAAATAAAATCAACACTTTTTCATCCAATGTATGTAGAGAGAATTATTTACCAAAAATCAATTTTTCGATTTAGAAATGGTTACATTTTACAAAATAACCTTGGCTTTTTTTAGATTTTAATTACGTTCCTAAATTTTAAGCTTCATTTTAATCATTACATTTTAAAATTGTTTCAAAAATATCTTTAAAGTATTTTCTATTAAAATGATGGATGAAAATTGACGAAGCAGTTAATGTGTGAAAATTAGAAAATACCATTAAAGTATTTTCTATTAAAATAATGGATGAAAATTGACGAAACAGTTAATGTGTGAAAATTAGAAAGCATGCATAGTGACGTAATTTACAACATCAATCACGTCGTGGTAAGATGTGAAAAAAAATTGATTATGTGAATAATGTTCTAAATGATGACTTAAATGTTTTAAGTTAAAATGAATAGTAATAATTATCTTAATCTTCTATAGATGAAATTGAGTTAGATATGAGCTGCCACGTCAATTTTTTTTATAGTTGATTTAAGGGAAAAAATTCTCCAGAGTATTTTTTTAAATAATTTAAAGTTCGAACATTAAAATAAAATGATTTAAATTTTAAGTGCGTAAAACTTAAGTTCAAATTTAGAGGGTTAAAAATAATGAGTGGTTTTGAAAAAAAAAAAAAAAATTATATGCATACCCAAATTTTTATATATATATATATATATATATATATATATATAATTATGGTCTAAATCTTACTATTTATTATTGGGTTGGTTGCACAAACAGCCATCAGGTCCAAAATAATTACAAATTTAGCAAAGTTTAAAACTTTTTGCAAATATGACAAAAAAAAATCAATGGCTATCACTAATAGACTTTATGACTATTACTGATAGACAAATATCAGTGATAGACAAATATCAGTGATAGACTTCTATCAGTGATAGACTTCTATCACTGATAGACTATTATCACTGACAAAACATCTATAAAAAAAAAAAAAAAAACTACTATGAGCGATAGACCATACTATTAGTGATCATAGAAATTGTCATATTCGCAATTTTTTTAAAAAAATGCTATATGTTTAATTATTTTACTCTAAATTGACATTTGTTACAATTTTTTTTTTTATTATTATTATTATTTTTTAACAACATGTTGGGTGAGAGATTGAATCTAGGACATCGTGGTCACTTAGGGTTATGCTCTTGTTGGCTCCTACTATTTATTTGTTATTTTAGTTTTTAGTGTTTCAATTATTTTGGGCTCTAAATAAATGGTTAATTTAAATCTAATTTAATCAATTTTTTTATTTTATTTCATTATTATTAGGGCAAAAATCAGTTTATACCCCTAAACTTTGAGGGTTGTATCAATTAAAACCCTAAACTAACGATCATATCAATTAAAACCCTAAACTATCGATCATATCAATTTAAACCCTAAACTTTCATAAGTGTATCAATTTACCCCTTCTATTAGAACTTATTTGAAAAAAAATCCACGAGTGAAAACTTATAATTTTAACAATTAAACTCATAAACTTTCATAATTGAATCAATTGTATGAAAGTTTAGGGATTTAATTGATCAATTACAAGTCTCCACACGTGTGAAAACTAACATTTTTTTTAATGGAGGGTATAAATTGATACAATTGAAAGTGTAGGGTTTTAATTGATACAACCCTCAAAGTTTAGGGGTATAAATTGATTTTTACCAATGAGTTGGATAGAAAATTCGAAGATCTTACCTCGTAAAAATGTATTAAAAATATGAGGGTTTTTTTTTTTTTTTTTTAAAGTACTAATGAGTGTTGTTTTGGTTATTATACTCTAAATTCTTTATTTTTATTTTTAATTTTTTTTATTTAAAAAAAAAATCATCTTGAATTTTACCATTAATTTCTTCAATTTCTTTATTACATTTAAGTCATTCATTTGTAAATTAAATACTAAATTCGGTTCACGTCTCTTAAAATAAATAATCTCTTGATGTTATGTAAAACTTTTATTTAAATGCATTTATAAAAATGTAACCTCGATGCCTATAATATAATAAAAAAAAAAATTCACCAATTATTTAGCTAACCCATTTCCCATTAGTAAATGGCTTCTTTTGCCAATGAGACATCGACAAATGGCGCAATCCTATTGGCTTTAATTAATTATATGTAATTTCAAACAATTCATTTGAGAATGTCTGTTGTACCGTGCAGATGGCCTTGCAAATGCAACCTATACTTAGACTTGGACATCTTCCCCTTGTATATTATAGCCTTTTCTTTTTATTTTGATATGCACGAGTATTAAATTCGAGTCAGTTTGTGCACAACTCAACTAATTTTATAGGATAGACGGTCTGACCTTACAATATGCTGTTAAGAAAAGATCATTTATAACCACTAAGTCAATCCTTAAAGACTGTTTGGAACCTTAAGTGGATTATTATATAGTCGGTGGTTGTAATAGTATGTGAATAGTAAATACTATTGAACTCAGTATAATTACTTTATTGATTGTGGGTTAAAATAGTCGGTGGATCAAACGTGGACTGAGTTATAATAAACCAATTCATCCTTCAAGTTGGTGCTTCAAATATCCTTTCATGTTTGTTGTTTTTTAATTGACTTTTTAAATATCATCTCTAAAAATTAAGTATTTTTTATTTGATATGTAGATTAGTTGTCCCTTAAAAAGTACAATTTAAGATCAATTATCTTATAGAGAAAATTTTAGGATCAAAGACTATCTTTAGGATATTTTATAGTGGAATATTTAAATTATATTGAAAAATATAATTATTGGCTTATATGTGAATAATCTTAGAAAATCTTTAGGTTTTCCATTTGAGACTTTTTTTTGTATTTTATATGTACAGAGACAAATTTAGGACTTTTGGTATTTTGACTTTTCTCAAAATTTGAACTACTTTTAGAGGTAAATTCACAGCACTTTAGAGGATGATTTACTCTATATTTAAAATTATCTTTAAACTAAGCTCTTAATTAAGAAAAAAATAATTTCAAACATTTCAAAATATTTTTATGTATTAATTAAATGATGTGAAGTGATTAGGTAATATGCATGCATAGAGAGACAGAGAGATTCCTTTCCAAATGGAATGGTTTTTCTTGTTCTATACAATATACATCATCATCAAGTGTTTGTAATTTTTTTTTGGGAATTTTGAATTAGCAAATGGAAATCTTTTTCCAATTAAATCTATTTATATAAGCACAAAAAATTAGAGATTTCTACAAACGTTCCTATTAAAAATTCACTCATTGATTTATCATTAAACATGAACCAAAATAAGTGGTTCACCTTTATGAATTGTAAAAGTTTATTTTTTTTAATCTAAGGTAGACAAATGAAAAGGGTATAATCAACACGATATGATGGACCGTTACAGTTTTACACTGTTTAATGTATAAAGGAAAGCTACAAAAAATTATTAGGAACAACCAACATCTACATACCTCCATATGATATTGTTCACTTTGGGGCAAAAGTTCTTATGATTTTGTTTTTGATTCCACAAAAAAAGTCTAAAATTTTCATTCGTATGAGACCCTTTGGGTGGAACCAAAAACAAAGTCGTGAGGGTTTAGACCTAAAGTGAACAATATCATATCAATGTGAAGATATGTGGAGTTACGTTGTCTCTTGTCTCTAACAGTGGTATCAGAGTCATGTCCCTAAAAAAAAATAGTCGTGTCGGTAGAATCCTCGAGTGCCAAACAAAGATATGATGAGCCTAAAAAACGTAGTAGTCATTGGTAGAGAATTATTCATGGTTGAGCTCTATCAAACGGCGGTGTGCTCCGGAGAAAAAGAGTTGTAGGCCTAGGGCAGATAGATGACTATTTGAAGGGAGACTCTTGGTACTTTGTTTGAGGGGATAATTGTTGGGAGTGTCACAAAAGTCTCATATTGGTTAGAAAAATGGAAGATCATAGGTGTATATAAGTGAGGGACAACATCTTCATTGACATGGGATCTTTGGGCTGAAATAAAAAGCAAAGTCATTTAGATTATGCCCAAAATAGACAATATCATACGAGATGTCTGGATTCGTTATCCCTAACAAAAATATCTTAATTTTTTTTTTTTTTTTTGTCACAAACACAACCTTATGTCAATTGAGCTATGCACGGTTTAATAAATATCTTAAATTTGTATCTAGTAGTTATTAAGGGTATGCAAATTTTTTAATTCACATTCAACCGTTACCCTCAATATTTTTACATTTATATCAACCTTGCAAATTACTAATAAAAGAATGAAAATGTTTTGAGATTTTACCCATCTTGAAATTAAAATTGAAGTTGTAAATATTTTTTAAAGATAATTAAGGCATAATTGATGAGTACACTTTAACCTGAATCTCTTTCTTCATTTATATTAAATATTAGGTATCAACAATTATGTTAGCCTAATTAACCTTCTTTGAATAATGAAACAATGAACAAAGTCAAGATATATGGTAGTTTTTTTTTTTTTGACAACATAGATTATATTGTAGTATTATTGTTAATTATGTGAAATAGTATTGAACATATTAATTAGAGTATTTTATTTCTAAAATAATCAATTCAATCTAACCCCCCAAGTCAAATTGTTTTGTTGGGTTGTAATTTGATCCTCTTAATTTAAGTCCAAATTAAACATGTAGTAATATATTTGAATTAGTTGCATTCATGCTTGAGGCCTACTTATAAGTATGACAATCACTAAAAGAAAGATTATATTTCACAAGACCATCAAATAATCAGTTGCTAATCACATTTTTAACTCACCTCTTAGCATAATATTATATTATTACAGAGATATAAAAAAGACTCGTATTATTGTCAAATAAAATATAGTATTGATATGATCGGGAAGCTTATAGTTATCTCACCTCTTATCATATCGATTTTTTAGTTATATGTTATAGTAGCCGTGTTTCTAAGTAATGGTAACTATTGAATAAAACTCTAATTGTTTTTTTCATTCAATTTCAATTTTCTTTTTAGTAAATTTTTAACTTTCACTCTCGCTTTGATTTTAAGTCAACATTTGGAAAATTGGTTAGTATTCATCTCACACGAGGTTAGGAAATTCAAGGAAAATTATTTTGAATGGGTTTAGTTTGATCTCAACAACTCAATTATTTTCAATAATTAAAAAGAGGATGTAATAAGTTTATAATCTTATAATTTGAAATGTATAATTTATGTAATTTAATTATAATGACGAGTTTATCTTATTTAATCTAAAGTAATTAATTAAAATGTGCAACAAAAAGAAAATGGAAATTTTGGGTTTAGTGGGAAAAGGGTTTGTTCTTGTTGGCGTAGGTAGGTTATTTGGATTCTCGTGCTAACCATATACAATTCACCAAATAATTTGACAAATATATATATATATATATATATATATATATATATATATGTATGCAACTACCCATTCATATTCATCATCTTTGAAATCAATATCTACCCAACAAAAAAAAAAAAAAAAAAAAAAAAAAAAACTTTTTTTTTCCAAAAAGATAAATCATTTTTGTATTTGACTAAATTATATATCAGTACTTCCCTCGAGTCGGTTTGATTTAATTATTAAAATATTTAGATTGATAATAGTTTTTTTTTTTTAAAAAAAAAAATTGACTATGTTTATATATATATTAACTTTCGAAGAATATGTTTGAAATCCTTAGCTAAATTTTAAAAATAAAATTAGATTTTTGAGAAGTACCTCTCTCTTGATTTTAAAATTTTAGCTAAAGCTTTGCAAAGATAATTTTGTTATTTGTTTGTTTCTTATAAGTATAGAATTACAAAAAGAACATTAATTATCAGGAAAGTCTTTAAAATTAGAGAAAATTGTATATATGACAAATGTAACTTAAAATAATAACAATTTTTATACAATTTAAAAGACACAGTTTTATAGGTGAAAAATTGTAACCGATGTCAATTTAGAGTAAAATAATTAAAAATATAATATTTTAAAAAAAATTGCGAATATGGAAATTTCTATCACTAGCATGTCTATCGCTGATAGTAGTCTTTTTTTTTTTTAATAGAATTTTGTCAGTAATAATAGTCTATCAATGATAAAAGTCTATCAGTGATAGTCATTAATCAACGATAGAGTCTATCAGTGATAGTCATTAATCAACGATAGAGTCTATCAGTGTCACTGAGTTTTTGCCATATTTGCAAAAATGTTTAACGATAGAGTCTATCCGTGATAGTCACTGACTTTTTGCCATATTTACAAAATATTTTAAATTTTGCTAAATTTGTAATTATTTTGGATATAATTGTTTGTATAACCAACCCTTTATAAGTGATAGAAATCTAAACTCGGTGAGATGAAGTCTCATTATAAAAATTGTCACAATGATATAAATATCATGATATTAAAAAATCGTTATATTTACAAATTTTTTTCCTAAATATATTATATTTACAAATAAAAAAAAAAAGTGAAATAGTCACAAATTAAAATATAATTTCCGTAAGAATTAACATTAGTGTTAAGGTAATTTCCGTAAGAATTACTGTTAGTTAGCACTGAAAATCAATATTAATTAAGAGTCTATAGTTATTATCCACTTAGCGTTATAAATTGAGTGACTAGCATTAATTAGTATTTCCGTTATTTATTTATTTATTAAGTTTATACTGGGATAAAAATAAAAAAATCAAAAATCAAAACCCATTTTACTGGTTTTTTTTCTTTTTTTTTTTAATTTATTGTGCATACAATTTGATTGATAAAATAATTTTTAGAAAATACAGCAAGATTTTTTTACGTATTGTTGTATCCTATCCATGTGTTGAGATGAATTTCAAAAACTAAAAACCAGTTTTTAAAAACGGTAAATTTTGACTAGAATCCTAAAAATGATTTTAAGAATATATATAAAGAACAAAAGAAATTGTTAGTAGACATCCATTATTATTGATGGTTCTCTAAAACAAAATCAATATTGAATAGATCTTAAATATTTGAAACGCTAATTAAACTTGTGAAATTATGTATACATGCAATGTAATTGAAGAAGAAAGATGAAAGAAATTGATTGTTCAATGAATTCTAATTTCTTGAAATTAATACGAACCTAACAGTTTTTTTATGCTATAATGATAGAATATAAAAAAAAAAAATCCAAACACCTCAATTAATTAAAATTTCCTTTTAAGAGATCGTATAATGATCGATCGCATACCAAATTAATTTTAATTATACGCATTAATCACCTCTGAGATTAGATCAATGGAGATCTACGCTAAAAAATTGATCTAAAGCAGTTTAAATTTTCACATGAAATTATCGATAAATCGACGAAGCGAAAACGAAAGGGAGATTGAATTGAACTATATGAAGATCTGGATTTATATATGTGTATATATCGTTTGTAAAGGAACAAAGAGATCTAGATTACAGTATCAAAAAAGAAAAACTCATAGTGATATGGATGGATCTGTTTGAATAATATGTACTGAGATCTAAATTCAGAAGAAACAATCAACCATGGAAATACTCTTTCCAAGCTGCAGAAACTTACTATCGTTTTCCGAGGGAGTTAAATTCAGATCCAAGCATAAAATCCTCCCAGCGCCGTTCGTCTTCTTCACCACAGGTGGAGGAGGAGGAGGAGGAGATAAAGTAGTCGGAATAATCGGATGATGATTAGTGGTAGTGGCTCTATGTCTCCGCATATGTCCTCCAAGCGCTTGGCCAATCGCGAATTCCAATCCACAAATACTACACTCGTGAGTCTTCGGCTTGATCGGAGAACCTTGCGATGATGAATTAGATCCATCGGAGTGATTTCCACCGTCGGATCCGAGAAGCCTTGGCTTCTTGTGACTGGCACGGTGGCCGCCGAGTGCTTGAAACGACTGAAACTGACGATTGCAAGTCTTGCACTCGAAAACGCGATTCGGAGAAGAAGAAGAAGACGATTCGAAATGATGATTATCTGTAGTAGTGGTGGTCGTCGTCGTCGTGGTAGTGGTGCGAGAAAGTAACATCAAGCAGTTCGCCATGGTTGTTATGCTCTCGAGCTCTCTCTCTCTCTTCATCATCATGAAAATGGAAATGAAATTGAAATTTCTCTGAAATTTGATGGAAACGGAAACGGAAATGGCGTTTTGGTTTTTTGGTTTTTTTTTTCAATTGAGTGAAGGAATAGACTTCTGAACTGGATTGGTTGCGTTTATATATATATATATAACGTGAGGAGAGAGAAAGAGAGAAATCAGTTGACATTTTGGAATGACAGTTGTGCCCTTGGTTACTTGTACAAAAAGGAAGAGGAGTACTGGAGAAGTTGGGGAATTAAAATAATTGGGAAATGAAAATTAGTGTGAGGGTACTTTTGTCATTTTGTTTGGAATGGGATATAATAAACGCGTCAGCATGAGAACATAACCGCGTGGCTGAGTGAACACGCTGTTTTTCTACTGAGTGAATGGCCGAGTTCGATTATTTTTTTTTTTTTTTTTTTTTTTTTGGTGAATCAAATTCCCTAGAAGATTCCTAACTCCTTCATCTTGCTTCGAGATAAAAATGGTATTGTCAATCGGTTATTTGATACCGAGATCAAACACTCCATTAGAGATGTCCATTTAATCCGTTCCACTCTGATTTTATCGAAATTTATCTCGAACAGGGTGTTCAAATAATAAAAAACTGAATGAAATCGAAGGCAATACTCGACTCCGACCCTCTCCATCGACATTTCTATACTCCACCAAATATTCTTTTAAATGAAAATCAATTACCCCTCATTTGTTTGAGTTGGAGTTTCGAATCCTCCATCCCCACTTATGGTACTCGGAAAAGAAGTATCACTCACTTATTGTTGAACTATATATATAATCTCTTAATTGTAATTGACTGACATCAAATTCTTGCACCCTCACTCCTTCATTTGTATTCTTTTTCTTTAAGTCGGGATTCAAATTCTCGCACATCTACTCGTTGTTGAACTCAAAATATATATATTATCCTTGAAATTTGTTGGGTGATTCAATTTTTTATTTTTACTCGGTCAGTTTCATTGAATTGAACTTTAAACTTTGGTTGATATTACATTTTTTTTTTCTTTTATTAGGTTTTTAATTTGAATAATTTTAATTTGAGATATTATTCAATTAAATATTCTACATTTAAACAAAATATTATAAGTTTGAATTATCACTCCCATATACCTTTAAACTCAAATAAAATTGTTAAAAAATATATTCACTTGCATTAGATTACAACCAAATATTTAACATGAAATAATGGATAGAACTTGAGAGAAAAATGATTTCTAAGAGATGGGTTTTTTTTTATTGAAAATTGGTGAGTTTCAGAAGTTAATAATTGTTACCAGGTTTTTTTTTTTTTTTTTTTTTTTTTTTTTTTTTTTTAGATAAAATTTGAGCGGTAATAATGCATTTTAAATTGTTGCACAAATGTAAAATCGAACTCTCCCTCTAGACCATCTAGACAATGTGTTTACTAGTTGCACCAAGGTGATTTTCTTTTAATAGTATAGTATTGCTTATTTTATGATTGGTTTTGTTAGGATGAATGTATTTTTTTTATATATAGATTTTATGTCTATATATATTCAACATGGATGAAGATTTGAACTTCTAAATTAATTAACCTTTACTCCCTAAAACCCTAAACCCTAAATTTTAAACCTGGCCTCGACACCAAATTGAAGAATTTTTGTAATTTCTCTTTCTTTGTCCAATGTGGTGACCTCGTAATTTTTAAAGGATTCCAACTTCTAAAAAATGATTGGGAGAGGCCGCCCCATGGTCGGGCGGGTGAGGGAGGTCGGAATTAGGAGAAATTGTAGAAAGTGAGTGAAAAACTTTAACAAAATTGACCCGTCCCCCACAAATAAACAAAATGGACCGATTTGAGATTAAGGGAGAGCTGTGAAATTATCCATTTGTCCCTCACTTAATGAAACTGAAAGTCATCTCCGATGTGCGATGGTCATAACCTATGCGTAAAACTGTAGTGAGATAATGTTGATGATCGCACATGTTTATATAATATCTATGCGATCGCATAGGTTCCATCGCACAAGTTCGCATACGTCCCATCACACATGTTTTATAATATATATATATATATATATATATATATATATATGCAATCGAATTAGAGGGGAGTTGTGCCGTGCATGAGATGTTAGAAGGAGTTGTGCTATTTTGGAAGTTGGAAGAATGAAATAAATTTAAGTGAGGGGCAAATGGATAATTTCACAGTTTCATTAGCCTCAAACCGATCAATTTTGTTAATTCATGGGGGACGGATCAATTTTGTTAAATTTCTCACTGACAGGTCACTTTCTACAATTTCTCCGGAATTAGGTGGTTTAGGTTGTTTGTGACGAAGAAGAAGAGAATTTTTTGGGAGAATAATTTTTTTTTCTAAAAAAAAAAGAAGTAATGTGTTAGATATTTGGGAGAGAGCCAGGAGACCACCCAACCTTCCTCAATAATTTTTTTTAACCTTTTAGTTTAGGGAACATATTTTATGCTAATTGAGTTATTTCAATTTGACAATATAATAGGACCTTAAGAAAATGTAAAAACTTACAAATTTTTATTGAAAGTCCAATCCAGTGAAAAACTTAATGTTAGGAGTAAAATTGATTTATTTTACCCTTCAAATTAAAAGAAATATATATCACAAATTTCTTAACAAATGATTTATTTCATAAAATTATGAAGTATTTCAAATACTTGTTTCTTTTTTCAACTATTTCCCTGTCATAATGATATGTATCATCTCAAATTATAAAATATCTGTTGTTGTTTTCTTTTTAAACAAAGATTTGAAACTTTTTATAATGTCATCGGTAAAATATAAAAAATAAAAAAGTTAAATAAATTGAGTGTCATTTGTACAATTACTTTATTACTTTCTACAATTTATTTAATTTTTATTTATGGCTCTTTAAAGTCTTCTATATTCCATATAAATATTTGAGATACTAACTTAAAGTTTGATAAACACTAGATTAAACGTTTAGCTCACTAATTATTATTATTTTTTATTATTTATTTATTAGTAAATAGTCAATTCAAGTCTGTCTAAACTAACATATGTATGTGTTGATGACGAAGAGGTCTGTGGTTCGAATCTCCTATTTTCAATGTACTAAAAAAATATAATAATAAATAAATAAAGTCACTTCACTAACTTTAGTAATATTTATTTTTTTTCATATTGTTTTAACTTATGAACTATTTTAACACATTATTTTAATTCACGCAGCGTAAAACATCTCATACAGTTTTGCTAATTTACTAAAATATTAGTTCAAATCTTTCTCACATTAATTTTCTTTCACGACACATACAAAAATGCATCTTGTGCTTTTTATTCAAATTTTTCCATGTGTATGATGTAACAAAACGAAGAGAACGGAAGTGTGAAAACGAGAGAAAATTTGCACGAAGGAAAGAATTACTCAAATGAATTCGATGATTTGAATTGAAAACATTACAAGCTTTTATAGCTAATTAAATAGGTAAATCATTAACCCACTAACTATCTCATTAACCTTGTAATTCTCTATCCTAATCTCATTATGCCAGCATATTCTCCCAAATATAAGTCACACACATCACTAATCTAAATACATGTCACTAACTTAAATAGGTGGCACCATAAAATTGAAAATAAATAAAATAAATAAATGATTGGTTTGCACTAATTTTTTAAAGGAAATCTAAATATTCTAATGGTAAAAAAAATGTTTATTTTCTTTTATTTACCCACAAAATTACAAATAAGTTTTACATCAATTAGAGGTGAGAAAATCCCAAATAAATACAACATTTCTATTAGTGTGAAGCTTCTTCGAAAAAAAAAAAAAAAAAAAAAAAGTTAATTCAGGCGGTTTTAACTAAAATGAGTAATATCATGTAAAAATATGTCCAAGCACTTAAAAATTGATAGAGATATACAAAATGGAAAAATAAATAAATAAATAAAAATTATTAATCTTTTAGGTTTTTTTTTGGTCTATAACTAAAAAAAATTGGCTAATAAATCTTTAAACTCTCAATTTTGTATCTATTAATTTGGTGAACTTTAAAATATGTTTAATAAGTCTTCAATTTTGTGTCTAAATCATTCATCTATTTGACATTGTTATCAAAATTTATAAATTTATTGGACACAAAATTAGAAGTTTAATCTCCTAATTTAATTTTAATTTATGTTTAATAGATTCATTAAAATTTTAAAATGATAGAACAACCACTTAGTACCGTGGGTGAGCGCTCCGCTTAAGATAAGAGTGTGAGTACGGTTGTGCCAAAAACAGGTTTTCAAAAAAAAGAAAAAAAAATTGAAATGATGAATATGTTAGGGACATTAAAATACAAAATTAAAAGTTTAAAGAAATATTTAACATTTTAAAGTTTAAAAATATATTAAAAGTAATTTTTTTTTAGTACAACTTAAGGTAGGAGAAATCGAATCTCATACCTCATAGTTGTTATGCCAATTGAACTAATTAAAAAGTCTAAAGAGCTGTATTTTTTTTAGTTGAATTTGAAAGGGTAAATTTCAACATCAAACTTCATGATTTGAGGTAATTAGCAGGTGGATTTTTTAATAATATTGTATTTCTTAAAATTTAGTATAAAAATATTGTAAGGTTGAAACTATTTTTAAAAATATTGTAGTTATAAATGGAGGAGATGACCTCTACCCGCTCCACATGAATGGAGGTCCATTATATGTACTTCTTTTATTAAAAAAATTTATATCTTTTTAACCGGATATTCAAAATTTTCAAAAAATGTAGGGTTGGAAAACTAACAGCGAGAGCTTCAATTTGATACCTGGTTTCACTATATTTTTTGAGTTGTGTATCAAAAGATAAAAAGATAAAAGACCATCGAAGTTGGACTATAATTCTGCAAATTTCATAATTGAAAATTCTTTTGAGGAGTGCATTAAAAAATTGACATCTTTTTACCCAGATATTCAAAACTTTCGAAAAAGGTACGGTTGAAAAGCTAACACAGAGAGCTTCAATTTGATATCTAGTTTCACTATTTGTAGAGTTGTGTATTAAAAGATACAGATCGTCGAAGATTAGCTACAGTTTTGAAGTTTTAAGTCGTATCTTCAATTTTGGGTTTAGTGTAGTTTTCATAACTTTGACGATATATATCTTTTGATACACAACTCCAAAAATAGTGAAACTACGTATCAAATTGAAGCTCTTCATCCATGTGGAGACCTCCATCCATGTGGAGTAAGACCCACAAGACCTTCATCTACGTCGAGCAAGATCGTCTTTTCAAAAGACGACCTTTACTCTCGTGTATTTAGAACTACAATATTTTTAAAAATAGTTTCAAACTTACCAAATTTTTATAATAAATTTTAAAAAATACAATATTATTAAAAACAGACTAGCTTTACTAGTGAAATTCAATTAGTTTAAGATTTTTGAGGAGTTTCAAATTTGTATTTATGTATTGTATTTTTATAAAACAAAGAAAAAACAAAAATAATGATGAGAATTCTCGAAAAGGTCGTTTTCTTTTGCAAAATTGAGTCCTCCATCTATAGGGAGGTTCTATAAGTTTTAGGGATAGGGTGTGTGACCATTAAAAATTAACCACTCAACATTTAATTAAAAATAAAAACGTTACTATTAAGCATTCATTTAATAATGATGTCCATTTTTAATTTTCTACATTATTAAAAAAAATTATCTTCAAGAACACTCCACATTTCTCATGTTCCATTTTTTTTTTTTTTTTTTTTGTACATTATTAAAAAAAATTGATATTCAAGAACACTCCACATTTCTCATGTTTCATTCTCAATATTCTTCAATACGGTTAAAATAAATCATTTTATCAAATAACATATTTTGGTTTAGACTAGGAGAAAAAAAAAGTTTAAATCCCGTTTAGTTTCTAAAGTTTGTAGTTTATTTTATTTTAATCTCAATTTTTTTTTTTTTTGAAACACTTTTAATTTCTAAAATTTTAAAATGTTGATTTGAAAGTTTGAAAGAATTTAAACAACTGTGGACCTTAGAAGAAAGAGTACATATCAATTATAACTTTATTTACATTGACTTCTCAACTGTTGAGTTATGTGTTGATGTTGGCTACAATATCTTTTCATAAAACAAATAATGACGAGAATCAAAATTTTAATATTTTAATAGGGTAAATTACATTTTTGGTCTCTGACGTTTGATTTTGATAGTATTTGTGTCCTTGAGGTTTCAAATTCAGCATTTTTGGTCCCTGAAGTTTATCTTTGGTGCGTTTTTTGTCCATCCGACAATTTTTCAGTTAAATCTTAACGAAAAGTTGACGTGACAACTATTTTTAATTAAAAAAAAAATTATCTCTCCTCTCTTCCTTCTCCTTCAACCTTTCGTCTTCTACTTCTTCTAACTACCGTCACCGATTGACACTCAATGAAAAGTCGAGCTTCAATGAATTTGCAGTTGTCCCCAAAGTCGAATTCCAAAAAAGAAAGGAGAGAGAAAGAAGAGAGAATTTTTTTTTTTTTTTAATCTAATAATTTTAAATTTTTAAAAATATTCTTTAATAAAAAATAGTTGTCATATTAGTTTTCCATTAAATTTTACTATAAAATTTGAGACAAAAAAAAAAAAAAAATACAAAATATAAACCTATGAAATATAAACCTACGAATCATAAATGTTGAGTTTGAAATCTGAGAAATTAAAATACTATCAAATTTAAACCTCTAAAAATATAATTTACCATATTTTAATATTTATTAACCAAAATAAAATTAGATAAAAATAAGTAAACTTAAAAATCCACTATTAAAACATATGTTTTTAAACCCCCTAAATCAAAATACTGAAAATAGTAGAACCTTAAAAGATCAGATTTAATTTAATTTTTTTTTTTAAAAAAAAAAAACTTTATTAGTCATAATTAAAAATAGAAAAATAAGTAGTAAAAAAAGAGATGAACACACGGCAAGTAAAAAAAACGCGGAATTTAATGGAGGTTGACCGTTTGTACAACTTGTACTTAGGGGCGCCAACTAAAATAAGAGTAGATAGGTGGGGACCACCTTTTTATTTCTTTTTAAAAAAAAACAAAAACAAATTAATGCTTACGTGTACGTTTTCCAGATGACTGGTCTGTCCAAGTCAACATAGTGATGTGGGGCCGCCATCCGTGGGCCCCACCAACAACATTTGAAGAGTTGGGTTGGGCCCCACGTTGGCACATGCTAATTGCCATTGCCATTGCATATAATTTCTAGGAAACTTCTCTTTTCAATTTCTAAAATTTATTTAAAAAAAGTTTCATTTGAGTCTATTTTGGAAATTGACAAAAAGAGTTTATAATGAAAGGTATGTTTGTGTTTTTGTATTTCTTGATTTCTCTCAAACCTACTATTGGGTTTCGAAAACCTACCATAGAAAACAAGATTATAAATCGTTGACTAAAAAATAGATTTGAAATGACGTCTGAAAATTGTATTGACTACATTGTATTAAAATTGTTTAATATGAAATATAGACTTAAGAATGAACTTTATTTATACTAAAATAGAATAATAATGTAAAAACTAGTCTACTCTTACACAGCTTAACACTTAAACTAACTGTTATAAGTATTTTACAATGTTTTTTTTTTTTAAGTATGTTTAGAGTTTTGAGTAAAAGTTTTGACCATGTAATTAAAGATTTGAGAATATTTTAGTGAAAATGTTGTTTATAAGTAATTTATTAAAAGTGATTTTCAAATAATCATTTTAATATTTTATACTTTTGCGATACGTGGGTGAGAGGATTCGAACATCTGATATCTCGATTGAAAGTACAAGTTGTATGCTAGTTGAGTTATGTTCATGTTGACTTGATTTTACACTTTTAAATGTGATTTTCATAAATTAAAATTGTTTTTGAATGATTAAAGACATATTTGAAAAAGATTTTCTTAATGAATGTTTAGAAGTGATTTTGAGAAAAGTAATTTTAAATAGTTTAAAAGTGTTTTCAAATTAGTTAAAAAGCTTTTTAAAGGATATGCATGGAATATTAAAATGATAGGGTTGGGAGGTTTTGTTAAGACGTGTCTCAACAAATAAAGGAAGATAAAAGGGTATCTTGCAATTAGTAGTTGAGTTGTTTGGTTACTTGGGACTTGGGAGGTAACGACGTGCAATTTTGTCCAACTTGAGGGGTCTCAAAAAAAAAAACTTATACTCTTTATTGGTCAAAAAAAAAATCTTATTTTTAAGAAAAATACAATTGTATGTAAAAAAATGTGGGGGCAGTTGATCTAGACCAAAACAATGGTGTGGCAGTTTTTTTTCTCAACTAAACTCCCATCTGCTTTTCAAAATTTCCCTTTATTATTTATTATTTATTTTGGAGACCATATCCTTTTAATTCTATATTATTTATTATCACTACACAACATTCACTCTTTGTTTTACTTCAAACTCTTCACAATTTATCTTTCTTTTTCTCCCAAAGTATGGTAAAGGGAAAAAATTATTGGAGTCTAAGAAAAAACGATACGAGTCTAAATTTATCATAGCTTAATCGATAAGTCGATATATATTTGTCCTAAATGTTAGATGTTTAAAAATATTATAGGTTTGATTCTCATATTACATATAACTTTATATTCTAAATTAAAAAAACAAATAAAGATTGATTTATATATTTATATGCTAAAATCGTCGTTTTTTTTATTAGCTTAAAGAGTGAATTTTTATTTAAATATCACATCATAAATACATGGATGGAAATCTATAGATTTGAATAAATGAAAATTTAGAACCTTAGAAAAGTAGTATAATATAGTGATTGTGTTCAAATTTTATCAAATTATACCCTAAATTTGAATAAATGAAAACAATAATACAACTAAAAAAACAAATTAGCAAATTAACAGCATACCAACCTATAGACCTCTCAAAATCAAGTCACGAAAATGCTTAAACTCAATCATAAAATAAAATTAAAAAAAAAAAATCTCAAAAAATCTAACATGGTGAAAATAACTAGCTAGATGGCTAAAATAAATGAGAAGAAAACATAATTTTTTTTAAAAACAATTGGGTTGAATTTCTCATCATTTCTTAATAATAATATTTCAATCTTTCTTAATAAATATTAGAATGGACCAATTCTAAATTTAAAAAAAAAAAAAAAACTAAATTAATTTTAAAAATTTAACTTGAATTTTTTAAAACATTCATAGAAAATAGATAGTTAAACAAAAAAATTCATAACTAGAATGAGTGTTTATATGCTAATTTTCAAAATTCAAAATCAAAATAATTATCAAACGAAATCTTAATAAATGAAATTTTAAATAATTATATTATATGTTCAAGATCAAAATAATTATCAAACGAAATCTTAATAAATGAAATTATAAATTATATTATATGTTGAAGATCTGACAGTGAAAAAATGAAAAGACCTCACAATCTTTATAAAATATATAAGTTACTTTTCTCATTGGAGATTTTGAAATGAAAACTCTCGACTCAAAAATGGTGAATGGATCGCACATCAGAAAGATAAAAAATACTCCACAATCTTTATAAGATACATGCATTACTCATCACATTGATTTTGAGATAGTAATATTCAAAACTATGTATTCAATTTAAAGTCTATAGTACAATAAAAATTAAAATTGATTTTTTTTGTTTTTTAATGAAAATCATACTACAAAGAGAAATTATTAGAGGAGACTAGTAATTTTACGAAAAGTACTTCAAATCTATATCTAACAATTATTAAGAGATAGCTACATTACTCAGGTAGATTGAATTATTGATTTTTTTAAAAAAAATCTGAATTTTGGAGTGAGAAAATTAAAATTGTTGAAATAATAATTATATTCGAAAATATAAAGTGGACGTACATGATGGCAACGACATTCCGGGGTTGGGCGGGTGCCTTGAGAGTTGAGAGGAAACTTCCTATTTTTGTTGCTTACTTCAATTCCGTACACTTTGTGTTTTTGTACTTTTCCACGCCCTTCCCTCTCCTTTATCACAACATTTTTAATGCTCAAGAGGAACGTTTGGAATGAGCTCTTAATATACATCATTATTACAAACTTATCTCATCTCTTCGCTCGGAAAATTTTCTACTACTTTTATGTACATTGTCCTTCTAGTTATCTTATAAATTTTGTTTCATAAATATCAATTTAAGTACCATGTTGGATTGAATGAGAATTTAAACCTCTAACTTTAAAGTAATGAGTAGATGTCTTATCTTAACCGCAAAATTTTATTTATGTTGGTTATATTCCTTTTTTACCATAAACTTAGCAAAGTGTATTCATTTAAAGACAATTTTCATTATCATGTATGGATGCTTCTCAAGAGATCTATTGATATATAGAAACAAGAATAATGTGTTGGAGTAGAGATCTGGTCAACAGGTCAGGTCGGTTAGATGTTGGGAGTGAGAATACAACTTTGTTAAGGACCTGCAAGAGAAGAGATCTCACACCGATGGGATGCTTTGCTCAACACGCTCTAATGCTTAGATTAGTACCGAGGACGAAGTGGTGTCGAGCTGAGCATGAGTTAAGTTGCATACCTTAAATAGGGAGTGAACTCCCATATTAATATTGTCCCTTTATGACCATCAGTGTCAGGACCGTACTTGTTGGGTGCCTCGACTCGATCTATAGGTTTGTTCAACGTTGTTTTTTCCTTTGAATTAGCCGATTATTCATCTCGACTCAATTTAGAGTCACAAATATATTTCTTTCCCTTTTCGCGATCCATTGGTTCGGTGGACCTAGGTGGACCTTGAGCCATGGATTTGTGCTTTATTAAACTATAACAACATGAGATTAGACCATTTTCATATATGTATATATATATATATATATATATATAAATAAATAAATAAATAAAATTTATTAATAAAGATTAAATTTAATTTATTAATGGGAAATTGTAACAGATGTCAATTTAGAATAGGATAATTAAAAATATAGCATGTTTTTAAAAATTTTGCGGATATAGCAATTTCTATCGCTGATATCTTATGACTGATAGAAGTCTATCGTTGATCACCTCAGCTTTTTATAGATTTTTGTCAGTGATAATAGTCTATCAGTGTTAATAGTCTATCACTGATAGAAGTCTATCAGTGAACGGATTTTTTTGCCATATTTGCAAAACATTTTAAAGTTTGCTAAATTTGCAATTAGTTTGGGCCTGATTGCTATTTGTGCAACCATCCCTTTATTAATCATATTTTTTTAGTAAATAAATAAAATAAAATTTTAAATTAAGGAGAAATGATATAAATAGTTATTTTGTTTTAGTACAATAAATAAAGTATGAGAATTTGAGCCTTCGATTTCGAGAGAACTAGTAGAAGTGAATTACCATACCATATTAAAAAATTAATATGAATTGAGTTATGTTTTATGTTAGTTACTTTTAGAAGAGATTGATGTTATTATCATAACAACATTGATTTAGGATGTTCATTCTCTATCACTTCATTATGATCATAACCAAAAACAAACGTTTTGAAATATTTTGTTTTGAGTAAAACTTGGTTGCAGCTACAAGTATCTTTTGCAGCCCAGCCATGTGGCACATTATGATTGGATAAATATTTTTATCATATTTATTTTTTTTAAAAAATTAACACCGTTACTTAGATTTTTGTTTTGTTTTATGTTGCTCATTTTCTCTCTCCTCCCACATTCTCCTCACTCTTCTAACCGCCCTTCCTCTCTTTCTCCCTTCAACCCCTCCTCCCTCCCCTCCGACCATAGAATCAAACTTCAACTTCAATAGATTAAAAAGAAAAATCATTTTCTCTCTCCTTTGGGATTCCGATTTCAGAGAGGAACTGAAGGCGTTAATGGTGAGAAAAGAGGTGAAAATTCCGACAAATTTTGTGAAAGGGAGGCAGATCGGAGTGGCCGCGGAGAGAAAAATTGGAGGTTATTTTCAACAGGATCCCGACGGCATCCAGTGGCAGCGGGTGTGATGGATGGTGGCGGCTTGAGATTTGTGATGTGTGTGAATTGTAATGGAAGTTGTAAGGTTTTGGATTAGAAGAGAGAAAGACAACCGAGTTGATACAAATTTCAATTTGAGACTTTTTTTTAGGGAGTGAAAAAAAAAATCTTTTTTATTTAATTAAATTTAATTTTAGTGTTGGACATAAATTAGTGAGAAGAACGAAGGTTGAAAATCAAAAAGAAGAGATTGAAGGACTGGAGGAAGAGGAAGGATCATGGAAAGAGGAAAGAGAAGGTGAAAGGAGAGAGAGAGTGGAGCAAAATCATTTAAATAACGACGTTAGAAAAGTAAGGAGATTTTCTTTTAAAAAAAATTAATATACAAATTTAGCCATTCACAATGTGCCACATGGTTGGGCTGCAAGAGATGCTTGTAGCCCAGCCTGCAACCAAGTTTTACTCTTTTGTTTTTGATTGTAACAGCCACGTGGTCAATTTTAATAATAAATGTATTTAATATATGGTTGATGATAGACTACTTTTGTATTAAACACATAACCATAAACAAATTTTATCATACCTACCATTCTAATTTAATTAAGTAGTGTTGGACATAACATAATTATTCATTTATTTCAAACTTTCACTATATATTTTCACTTATTTTTCAGTGTTTCAACTATAAAAGTTTCCAAAATAAAAAAAATAAAAAAAATTAAACTTTAGTATGCCAAAAATGTTATTAATTTAAAAGATATTAGCATAAATTAACCAGTGAAATATGTTAAATAAGGAAAAAAAAAAAAAAAAAATAATAATAATAAAAAAAATAGTAGTTTTTTTTTTTTTTTTAAAGGTAATATATTACGAAAAGCCGTCAAAGAGGAACTACAGTTCCGGTCAAGACATTCAAAAACACAACAAAGAACACAAAAACAACTCAAAAAAATAAGTCTCGAAAATAACACTAATAGACATAGAGGCCAACAATAATAAAACCTAATTTTGTTTTGATAATGATACAATATAAATAACCATTTATGAAAATTTCCCAACAATAAAAATCCAAACGCCTCATCTTTAACTAGCGAGTCTTAATTGCTATACTTTCTTTGGTAGACTATATGACTTTTTCGAAGATAAATACGAGCTTATCCAATCAAGAAGTGGAATTATTAAGGTGCTTCTAATCTAAGCACTTTTCTGATTTTTTCTATAAAAATATTATTATATCCTATGAAAATAACAAAATTGTTTAGTTGCCCTATATTAAAAAGTGATTCTATTCCTTTGAAAAGAAAAAATTGATTCTATAAATTATAAATATATTTTTATTTTTTACTACATATTTTGAAAAAAAAAAATAATAATAATAATTTTAAAGTCATATGTAGACAATTCATCTCTTAAGCCTAAAAAAAAAATATATATATTTTAAAATTAATTGTTTTTTTTATCACTTTGTATTTAGGTTAAACATCAATTTATACTCCTAAACTTTGAGAGTTTATCAATTAAAACCCTAAACTTTTACAAATATATCGATTTACACCATCGATTAGAAAAATGTAGATTTCACACGTGTGTAAACTTGTAATTTATCAATTAAATTCAATAAACTTTCATACAAATGATTCACTTATTAAATAAGTTTATGGATTTAATTGTTAAAATAATAAGTTTTCACCCGTTTAAATTATTATTTTTTAAATAAAATCTAACAAAAGGTGTAATGTGATACCATGGTTAATTTCGGGTTTTAATTGATATCTCCCGAAATTTAAAGGGTGTAAATTTATTTTTGTCTTTGTATTTATTAAGTTTTTGTTTTTTTTTTTATATATAAAAAATATTTTTAATCATTTAAAATCACTCCATAATCTATTATTAAACGAACTTTAAATTATTAATTTTTTTTCAAAGATGGGCTATAATAAAAATCCTAGGAGAGTTATTGTAGTTAATATTATTATTATTATTATTATTATTTTTTTTTTTGTAGGGTATTAATTTTTGAAAGAGGTTGAGTTTATAGTAGGACAAATATGTAAATTGTATCATTACCATTTTTGTCTTTGTATTTATTAAGTTTTTGTTTTTTTTTTTATATATAAAAAATATTTTTAATCATTTAAAATCACTCCATAATCTATTATTAAACGAACTTTAAATTATTAATTTTTTTTCAAAGATGGGCTATAATAAAAATCCTAGGAGAGTTATTGTAGTTAATATTATTATTATTATTATTATTATTATTATTTTTTTTTGTAGGGTATTAATTTTTGAAAGAGGTTGAGTTTATAGTAGGACAAATATGTAAATTGTATCATTACCATTTCACACATTAGCCTTTTTACACATTTAAAACACTAGCACACCTTACCAATGGGAAAAGAAACAAGTATGAAAAGGAGAATAAAAATGACAATAAAAAAACAAAAAGAACCAACAAAATTGTAAACTTAATTATAAATATTTTATTTCAGAAACTTAATTATAATTTTTTTAAACATGGAGATTTCTAAGACTAGGGATGTTTAACTTGCCTTTAATAAATTTGAGTTTCGAGAACTTGAGAATTTTAAATTTGATTACACGTTTATATGAGTTTGTTGGGTTAAGTACTATTTTTTCACTTGTCAAAATAAGTATAACTCAACTTACCTAAAGCATGTATTAAACCTCGATATTAGTAGTTTAATTCCTCCACTTTGTGCATATTGGCAAAAAAATATTTTTTACTTCGAATATTTATTCGCTATAATTTGAAGTGTTTTTTTTTTACTAAAAAGATGTGAAAGTATGTTAGAGTATTGATATTGTTATAGCTAAAAAATAACTAACAAGAAACATCAGAAATAAAGCTAGTTCGGTCTCACACTAACCAAGGCCAGTAAGAAATAAAACTAAGACAAGCTAGTTCATGCTCAAATAATTAAGTTTTGAAAAAGTCATACAATGAACCAAACGCCCAAAACATAGGGTCGACCAGGTCGAAGTTGGCCCCACCTTGCAAAGACATACGGGTCTAGAGCCTAACTAGGCCCTGGAAGTGCACCATGGGCCAAAGACCAAGGTCCATGGTCGATCCGAAGACAACCAGGTCGAAGTCGGCCCGGCGCCGCAACTGACCAAACAAATCTAGGGTAAATCTTCCTAGGTAGTATCTAGAAGGAAAAGAAAAGACCCACGGTATTAAAGTTGGAGGTATTTGGCTTGAATCACGGTAATATCTTCTCCCCAATAAAATTTGATTTAATAATTACTTTTGAGTTTTTTTTTTTTTTTTTTTTTTGTAGGAATACTTGCAACTTTTTTGTTGTTAATTTATTTTACACATAAATTCCTCATTAATCTCACTTGAAACACGTTGTTTTCACTTTTCTCATTACACACACTTCTCTTCATCAATTTCTCTTTATACACATTTTTCCTTCTCGCCACACACATATATATATATTATATTATCGAACTAATATCTCTCTTTTCACACACATTTTCTCCCACTAATCTCTCTCCACTCATACAATACTAATCTAGTAAAGGAAAAACATGAAAATTTATATTTAAAGTCTAAAGAGACCGTGTTTTTTTTTATGTTAATTCGAGCATAGCTCAATAAATAAAACATCAATTATCATCTCAAATTTGATACTTGGATTCCATCCAGCAAGTGTTAAACTCAAAAAAGAGAAAAAATGGGTTGTTTTGATAATGAGACACTATAAATGGGCATAATAAAAGTTTTTCTTTTAAAAAAAAGTGAAATCAGATGTGGGCTTTCCTAAAATAAGCCCAAGTTAAATATCTCTTATTGGGCTGCGTTTTGTGCCGATCCGTGTCTTTACTACGGCCCAAAGTTTTATATGGATATTGGCCCATCCACTTCAAAGTTCGTCGTAAAACCTAAAATTAAAATTAAAAAAAAAAAAAAAAAAAAAAAAAAAAAGCAAAAAAAAAAACCTAAACCTGCAAGTAAAACGAAGATTGTAAAAATTGACGAAGGATCGGAGAGGATGAACTTTGTCATACACAGAGGATGCTCTTCCATCCAAATTTTTGAGGTATGCATTTTTCGAGCATGACAAACTATATTTTCATATATTCAAATTTAACCCAAAAAATGATCATTTTAAAAGGAGTAATGGGAGGGGTTGTTTTCTCAATAAATAAATAAATAAATAATAATAATAATAATAATAAAATATATATATAAAAAAAAATTGGAAGGATTGTCTTAGAGTTGGGATGAATCAACATTTTCATTACATCAAATAAAAATTGACGAAATATAACAAAAAGATGAACAAAGTATCATTAATGTAAACCTAATATTCCTAATAAGAAATTTAAACTTATTTAAATAGGGTGAAATAATTATTTTAAAATTAAAAATATTTTTTTTTATGAATTTTTTATATTATATTTATAAAATTTAAAATATCCATCAATTTCTTTGTAGATATTTTCATAAAGTTGTGACATCAACATTTTCGTTGACAATGAACATTTAAAACCTCGTGTTTTTATAATTTATCTAGACAGTAGAATTCAATTATTATTATTATTATTATTATTATTATTTTGAGGTAAGCGAAATTCAATCGATTATACAAAATGGTTGGTTTAAATGATATATTTCTAGCAAAGTGAGTCTAACCTAACGATAATTTGATATATTTTTAGAATTTTTATTTTTAATTTTTAAAAACCACTTTGTACAAATTTTTTTGAAAAAAATGCCTTAAAACTTTTAGAGGTTGAAAAAAATCTTAATTTTCTCCATAAACAAGATGATTAATACTTAGAGAGGGGAATAATGGTTTTCAAAATAAAGAAATTGGCAAAAAAAAAAAATAATAATAATAATAATAATAAAATTATGGGTATTAATTTTACTTGAAGAAACAATTTTGATTTGTTTGCCAACATGAATATAGTTTAACGCCATGTACCGATTTCATTGAGGTCGAAGGCTCAAATCCCCTTATCCACCTTCTTCTACTTGAAAAAATTGGATTGGTTGAATATAACTTTTATTATTATTATTATTATTTTTTTTTTTTAAGAATTCAAGATAGCTTTTTCTAATGTGTCTTATTGTAAACATAAACAAAAGAATAATTATAGCATAAATGAAATTTAAATAGGGGCAAAAGTTGAAGGAACACAAATTTGTTTTGGGAAGGAATGTGCACATTCAGACTGTTTTGATAACATTTTTGTTTTTGTTTTTCATTTTGTAAGCAACATATTTGTTTGATAATTATTTTCGTTTATTTTTTCTAAATTTTAAGAAATGTTTCTAAAATTGAGACGAATAACTCGAGTGAGATATGACATTGCAGATCAAATTTGGACAATATTTAAATGATAGAAATAATTTTATTACCGTTGATAATTTACATCGAGACTTATTTGTATAAGATAACGTAAACTTTTGATAATTGTTTTGATGTATTTTAATGCATGTTATATATATATCTTTTATATTATATAACTAAAATTTATTTAAACTATAAAGAGAGAGAAAATAATGAAAAAAAAAACAGTTATGAAATAAGTTTTTTTTTTTTTTTTTTTTTCTTCTTCAAGAAATAGAAATGGTTATAAATAAGTTATTGTTTCTAATTCTTAAAAAATAAGAAAATTTCTAAATCTTTTGTCGTTTCATTTGTATAATTGAAGGGCCGAAATCATGGAAGAAAAGAAAATGTATTCATAACGTCATATATTAGTATTATTTGTTTGTTTATTTCTAATTTATTATTTTTCATAATATATAAAACATTTTCACACAAAAGACAAGACTCATTATGAAAAAATAGTCTGTTGCACGAGGAGTTAAGGAAAGAGAGAGAGCTGGTATCGTAGTTAACACTCGTTCGAGTCTCGTTAGGACCTTTGAATTTCATATACAAATAGTGTGGTCGAAAGGTATTTTAATTAATGCGTGGATTAAACTCACGACCTCTTAGTCAATGACACAATCTTATGTCAATTGAGTTATGTTCGATTTGACATGACTTATAAAAGAGGTTACTAAATATTTATTGGTCATGTATAAGTCATATTTTCTTTATGTTGTGTTGTTCATAACCAAAATTAAAAATTGAGGTAATTTTTACGTCTAATTTTGATTTCTAAACTTTCAAAATATTTATGTTGTCCTTAAATTTTCGAAAAATCTTTGAGGCATTAAACTTAAAAAAAGAAAAAAAAAATTGGTTATGAAACTTTAAAATGTCTATTTTAGCCTCTTTTTAAGATTGAAAGATAACTATTTTAGTCATTGATATGATTTTTGTCTCTTAACCAACCCCATCCAATGCATGCTTCAACTAATGTATGTGGTTCCAATATAAGCATATGGGCCAAATTCGAATCTAACTCAGTAGATAAAACATTTATTACATTCTTCAATGTCGAAATTAGTTCAATCATTGCCCTTCATAAGTTGAATTAAGAAGAAAAAAAATTATGTCGATCAACAGAATAAAAAATACATTCGAAGTTATGTTATCCATATTCGTCAAATAGTTAACGACAAAATGATATAACTAAGACCAAAACAAAAAATAAATCGAGTAACTAAATGGACATCTTGAGAATTCAAAGATTAAGGGGGTGTCTGGCCCCTTGTTTTGGGACAAGGGGTTGGGAACCCTTGGGAAACCAAACCCATGAGTTACCCCTCCCAAACCCTCCCCAAATCCATGATTTTTCTTAAAATTACAATATATTGTGGGGTTCATCATTTATTTCTCATAATTATGGTAGGTTACAACATTTCTCTTCACATTTTTCTCATTATTATGGTGGGTTCCACCATTTTTCTTCCAATTTCACTCTCTCTAATTAAAAGATCCATCTAATCTAATTAACAATAACTCAAAATATATTTATACCGTCATTTCAATATCATTATAAATTTATAATCATAACATTAATTAAATGGTTAATGGTTACAGAGTATTCAGTTCGATTTAAAAAAACTAATAATAGTGGCAAAAAACAACGTTAGTTTTGATAGTTTGTCAATGAGGTTATTCTTGATAATAACCCTAATTTACCCAGGTTAATATTTTAAAAAATAACATTTAATTTTTAAGTTAACAAATTAAAATTAAAAAATAATAATGATTAACAATATTCAATTTATTTCAAAATAGAATGTGATTTTGAATTAGATTTTTTTTTTCATTCCTAATTTTTAAAATTTCTTTTTCGTTTTATAATTTATGTGAAACTTAACTTTATGAAATGTTTGAAATTATAAACTCCAGTTTGTATGTAGGGAGACATATATTTGGGGAATATTATCTAAATACAATGATAGGTTGTTGTTTCATTCTTGTTTTCTTCGGGGTTTTTCAGTTTTTTTTTTTAATTCTTTATCCAAATATGTATTTTTTTTAAAAAAATATATCAAATCGATTGACATGACATGTTATGTTTTTGTAGACGTTTGAATAAAACATTTAATTCTTTAATTCTTTATCCAAATATATATTTGATTCTGGTAAGCAATATTTTGATTGTTGGAAATAATTTTCTTATTCTTAAACCATAACATAAATTAAATGTTTCATTCAAACGTCTAAAAAAAAAAAGTCACATGTTGCATAAAAAATTATACAATTCACAAAACATCCACTAGAAAATAAGAAGAAGAAAAAAATCGAAGTAGCAAAAGGAAAAAAGAAAAAAAATTTGTTCAAATCCGTGTTTCAGAACAGTGCACCCTAAACACTGACTTCTGATTCCCAGGCTTCCCAACACTACACCCCAGACACTGTTTTCTGATTCTCAGGCTTCTCAACACTGCACCCCAAACACCGTTTTCTGATTTCCTGTTCAGAACCCTCCCAAACAAACCCCCACAATTTTTATTCCCAGGGTTCTGAACCCAAAACAGGGGGCCAAACGCTCCCTAAAAATTAAGAAACTAAAATAGTACATCGGTATTTAATTCGATCCAAATTGATTTCAACCACGTATACTCATCTATATTTAATTTATTCCAACTTGATTTTGACTCTATAGTTAAAATACTAATCTTTTGCCATAAAAGTAACTCAAATTTTACTTTTGGAAAGGTATATAAAAGATTGAAAGATTCAAAATTTGAAAACTAATGAAACCAAAAATGGCTTTGTCTTTGTCATTTCCAACTTCATAATGAGAAATAGAATCAAATACCTTTGGATACAAGCTTCTAAATATGTGGTTCAAAATTGGATAATAAAAAGCAAAAGAACCTCGAAATGATTGAGTTGTTTAACTTTAGTTTGACTTTCTTACACATTAGCATAAATAATGTTTTTTAAAGCACCAAATATTAACAAATCTAATAAGAGATGACTTTGAAAGAATGTTGGATTATGATCTAAACCAAATAGGGTTGGTAGTTGTTGAATCATTTGTTAGCTCAATTATTGGCAACTGATTAAACAAAAGGTTATTTGGAAGCCAAATAATATACTAATATTGTAATCAAATTGTTGAGGAATAATCTTTTTTTTTTTCAATGAGCTAATATAGTTGTTTAATTTTAAGGAAAGTACAAAAATTAGATTGGTAATAAGTCGACACTAAAATTTTCAACCTTTTATGTAACATAAAAGGTCGAAACATAAATAGTTAATTAAGTTTGCACCTTCTACCTTAATTTGAAACTAAATTTTAGGGATTTATTTAAGAGTTGTTTTCAAAATATATATATTTTAAGAACAAAGCAGGGTACAAAGCTAAACAAGAGTAATATCACTAAAAAACAAAAGACTTAATCTGAGAAGAAAAATCCTCCAACCATACTACATTTTGGCAAAGAGCCAGAACAAGTTTCACCAGTTGGTGCACCACCCAATTACCTTCTCGGTGAATAAAGCTACATCGATCCTTGAATGAACGAAGGAACTGAGAGCACATGTCTGACACAAGCACACCAACTTCCGACAAATTCTTAACATTCTCCTGGAATAAGCGACAAATCCGAGAAGAGTCCGTTTCTAGAACCACCAGATGTTACCCGGCCTCCCACGCCAACCGCAGACCCTCTACAGCCGCAATCCCCACACTTCACACAATCTAAACCCACGTCACTGTCGCCAACATAACTCGACCTCCAAAATCTCGAACCACCACTTCCAAACCTGCCAACCTCTGTTCCCTCACAAAGTCTGTGTTCACATTCACCTTATACACACCATCAGGCGGAGGACTCCACTTGGCCCAAGACCGAGCCACATGAATACACATAGGATCGCCCCCGCCCAATCGCCTCCTGATAAGCACCCAAGTACCTCGAGGCCCATATACCAAGATCGGCCGACGACCGAGCCCCCTGATTCCGATAACCCCACACCACCCACCACAACACACATAACTCCTCAAAATCCCGCCACCCCAACTTCTCTTGGAGAGATCATAAGAGAGCAACAATGTCCCCCTTACCAACAACTGCATCAACGACCCAAACTTAGAGTCCATCAGCATCCCCCCCCCCCCTCCGCGCGCAAAATTTGCAGTGTCAAAATACATGGAGACTAGATTCTCTCCCCTTGCCACACATGACACACACATTCAAAACATCAATCACCCGCCTCCCCATATTATCCATCATTGGGAGACCATCCAAACAAAGTCGTCATACGGAGATCTGAATCTTATTCGGGATCCCCATCCTTCAGACCTCCTTCCACCACCTCATAACCCCCTCGGCAGACGAAACAGAAGCCTCTTGTCGAAAAGATTCCATCTGGGTCAGCTGATACCCACATTTTACCGTAAAAACCCCAGACTTCTCAAAATGTCAAATAGCCTGGTCTCATATATGTCGTTTATCAGTCGGAGTCGTTAAGATAGCTCGAACCTCTGTCGGGTTGAAATGCTGCCACAACTTAGCCTCATCTCAAACACCAGAGCTAGTAAACAAATCACACACCCTCGCCTCAAGAGACATAGAGACTGGCGACATAATACGCAGGTCAGACTCGGTAGGAACCCAATTGGGCCCATAAATCCTCACATTTTCATCATTCCCTATGCGCCACTGAATTCTCCTCTCAAGCAACTCCCTATCTCATAGTAAACCCTATCAAATAGTAGAAGGCCTCGATCCCAATTACGTTGAGAAAAGATCAGAGTCAGGATAATACCTGCCCATCATTACCCGGGCAAAGAAAGAGGTCGGGCTATGCATCAATCTCCAACACTCTTTCGCAAACAAATATTGATTAAAGAGCTTCAGGTCCTGAAATCCCATACCGCCCAAACACTTCGGTCGACATAGAGATTTTCAGTTCACCCAATGCACTCAGTGGTAATCATCCGACCCATTCCACCATAAGCCATAAATCTATGTATATCGTGCAAAACCCTTTTGGGAAGCCTAAAGCCGTTCATGGTATAACAAAGAATAACATGGATAACAGATTTCAACAAAACCTCACGCCCTCCTATAAAAAATAAATTTCTCTTCCACTCTTGTAGCAGATGTCACACACGCTCTTTAATGTAATTAAATGTACCTGGTCGATTACGACGCATGAAAGAAGGGAGCTCCAAATATTGTCAATGAGAGAGGGTCATCCCTACTTGGAGGATCTGGCATACACGACCCTGCATACCCGAACCTATACTCAAAATGACAGACTTCTCAAAATATACACAGTTTTTTCAAAAAAAAAAATTATGTGAAGACGTATTCAATAATTTTTTTTTCTAATACTATTTATTTGTATGAGTAACTTCCAGTAGAAGTAGAACTATATTAAAAACGATTTCATTTTTCAAAATCAAGCATATATATATATATATATATATATATATTTTTTTTTTTTTTTTTTTTAAGGAAAGTAATATATGAATATAATATTGGGCTGGTTGCACAAATAGCAATCAGGCCCAAACTAATTGCAAATTTAGCAAACTTTAAAATGTTTTACAAATATGGCAAAAAAACCCGTTTCTATCACTGATAGACTTCTATCAGTGATAGACTATTATCTCTGATAGACTATTATCACTGACAAAAATCTATAAAAAGCTGAGGTGATCAGCGATAGACTTCTATCAGTCATAAGATATCAGCGATAGAAATTGCTATATTCGCAAAATTTTTAAAAACATGCTATATTTGCAAACAATACGTCTTAAATTGTCATTTACTACAATTTCCCTATAATATTAAGTATTTTAACTAATTTAAATAGTAAAAAATGTTTATTTATTATATTGTTAGCTTTATGAGCTTCAATTATACCTTTTTGTTTTGATAATAACAAACCTCTAATTTATTAATGATTTTAGTGTTTCAAAGTGTCTATAACATAGTGTTTAGAAAGAAGATTCTAATGCATCTTGAATCATGCATCTTGAATCATTTGAATTCGAGTTGAGACAAGAAAAATATTGACAAAGGAAGATTGAAGGCAAAATCCAACGTGGCGTTGACATGTGGCACTTTGCTGACTTGGAATCTGTCACCAACGTGACTCTCATTGTATTTATTGGATAAACCGAAGATATAGTTACTCTAAACCATTCTTAAATGTGGCTGACATGACTTACAATAAAAAAAAATATCTATTATATTATTGTGTGGAATCTACCATTTAAGTTATTTTAGTTAAAACGAGTACTCTCATTTTCGAGAAAGTTGATAGTGCTTTTGTAGTATCTACTTCCACCGTTCTCACAATAATTTTTCTTAATAAATAATTCTTAAATGACAATAAACCTCACACCATTCTTAAATACCATTTTATCAGTTCAACAATATGTGAGTAAATGATTCAAACCTTTGAATTTTGAACTTTTAGTTATGTGGATATGAGAATTCAAACCTCTAACATGTCAGTGGATGATATGTATCTTAACCAATTCAGTTATACTTATAATGTCTTTACTAGTTGAGCTATATTCAAGTTGATTTTATAAGGTGATACACCGGAGTAATATATATATTTGAGTTTAGCAATATATAACAACTATAGAATTCAAACATTTAATCTTTTAGTTGAAGACATATGATTTATGCCAATTGAGCTACGTAATTCAAACATTTAATCTTTTAGTCGAAGACGTATGATTTATGGGCAGGATTAAAGAAAATTGTAGATAATAGTCTAGTAGTGCCATGAATGTCCTATTTTTCCCTCAAAACCTTAATTTCCTTCCATATTTGAGGCAACCAGGCATGCAAGGCACGTGCCATCACCTACTTTATCAAACTCTGATCTTTTCCTATATTAGGAATGCGTCAATGTAACAACTTTAAATTTAAAAAAAAAAAAAAAAATCATTCTTTTTCTAAAAACTAAATCAAGAGATGATTTTGTTCCCATGTTTCTCCCCAACACATAACTAAACTGAGCTCTCTGACGTGGCACTAATCTATTGGTTATTCTCTCTCAAAAGTCCAACTTCTACGTTCCACGTCAGAGAGAACCAGCTTATTACCGTGCTTCCGGAAACACCAGATTACACATCCCTAAGTGAAGTGGAGCCTATTAAATCGCTCCACGTGTAAATTTGATTTGAAAGCCAGATCGTGGAGCTGCAATTCAATACATTACCATACAGAGAAACTCCACATATGGTATTATGATTTCAACGGCCCGATTTCCCGTATTTAATTTCCCACCAGAACCATACGTAAGCCGAAACTGGGGCCCACTGTTATTACTTTACACGTGTACGGTTGGATTATGAGAGCGTAGAGTTAATATTGTAGAGTCGCGTCGTAGAGGATCATTCGTTATAGTAAAAAAAAAAAAGAAATACCAAAGCTCAGTTTCTGTCGCTATCCAGTAGTCCCCTCAGAACTTCCCCCCCCTTTCTCTTTCATCTCACCGAGAGAGAGAGAGAGAGATCGCATGTCCTCTCCGGCGTACCTCACCGGCGGTTTTTTTCTCTCCGGCGAAGGTCAGTTCACTTGGATTCTCTGTTAGTGGTGAAACTTCGGAGGTTTAGTTTCTCATTGTTCGTTTCTTTGATTTTGATTGGTATTGAATTGCTTTGTGCATTTGTCAATTTTTGTGTGTTTCGGAATTTTAGTTTGATCGTGTTTGGCTCTGATCGGGATTCGATTTCTGGCTGCTGTATGAGTTTTTGATTTTTGGTTGTTTGTGTGCAGATTGATTTCGGAAATCTTTGAGGTTTCGACTTTTCCGTGGTTCTTTGTTGTGTTTTTCAATCGTTAACTTGAGTAGTTTCGTCGTTTTCTTCTGGCACTGACCGTGGAGTTGGGTTCGAGTGTGTGTGGTGTGGAAGGAGCTGACCTGATTGCGCGGAGGTTGAGTTTCAGAGCTTCGAGAAGTCACTTTGAAGTTTTGGGGTTGTCAGCTGAAAGAATGGTACGTTTGAATTGGGAATTTTCTATACTTTTCCACCTCTGCATGTTGCTTTGTGTAAACATATCCTCGTGAAAGACTGATTTTCAGCTTCTAGTTGGCAATCGGTGTATGCTGGTGATTTATTACTTTCATTTCTTTTCTTTTTTTCTTCTCAAAATGCGGGCATTGAAATCAGTTTACTGGAAATTAGTTTCTTTATTAGAGATTTGTTTATCTCTTGTTCAAGCCAATTATTGCTCCTTTAGAATATCATTTTTCATTTTTATCATGTTGCCTACCTAAGGGAGTTCTTCAATTTTCACAGACTAATTTACCTAACTCTAGGTTGTATCAGATGAGTTATTGCTCCTTGAGATTTATGATGAATTGCCATACATTTTAAGCGTACAAGTCAATGAAATGACAGAGAGAGATCGCAAGTATTTATTGAGTTTATCTCTTTGGACCTTCAATAATTGACACCTTCCATATTGTTCATATGGTTCCCCAAATTTTTGTTGTTTGACTATTACTGAAGCTCGCTCAATATATAGATGTGCATGTATGGACTTTAGGCAAGTTGCCTGAATTGGTAGGTATTCTAGGAGGTTACAGTTTTCACATTCAAATTTGTATTTTCAATGGTCGAGAATGTCGAGGTTTCTGTTTTTAGTTAGATCAAGTTAAAGCTTTTAGCTGGGTCATCCTCCAATGCTTCATAGCTTTTGTAGCAGTTAAATGTCAATTAACAAAAAAGTATGATTTTTTTTTTCAGGAAATATTATAAATAATTTATTGATCCAACTCCCTTTCACCGACTCATAATTTATTATATTAAATTCTTCTTTCCTTCGAATCTTTGCTTGCTTATTCTGGAAATCATATTTGCTTCCTGTTCAAGTATTTCCTTATGATTTTTTTTAACTCAAACGTCAATCCATTACCTCAATAGGTGACCAGAATTCCTCACAGTATTTTCCCTGTGTCAATCATTGTGAGTACCAGGACCAGGATGGACGCCAAGGATTATGTGTTGGATGCTTTCCATTGTCATAACTTTAAGCTTTTGTTTCAACTTCTAGAGGAATTTATGAACACCTTATTTGAAAATATATTCCACCCTTTATGATAATTTCCCTTGTTTCACAAAATTTGGATTCATTAAATATTTTCCCCAAATCTAAAATTATGTTTGTAAAAAGATGAAAATATGATAGCCATCTGATTTGCGTGTCTGTTTTAGTCTAAATATATTAGCTGGTAGGAAGTGGATTATTTGCAATAAAGAAGAAAAATAATGGTTAATAAGGAGTTGAAATAAAAAATGAGAAGAGAAGGTTTAGGTTTAGACAGTGATAAGAAGCTGTTTGGTTGGTTATGGGCATTGGTTGATTGAAAATAAAGGCTCTCAAGAAACTTTCCTGCAAGGCCAATCCTCAACGCCCTTACTAGAAGACTTGGTCAGAAGAGTAGCAAAATTCTAGCATCTTAATGGTTCCATTAGTTTGAAAGATATACGATGTCAGTATCATTTATCGATGTTGGATGAATTGATGGTTACGATATTTTATTCGAAAGTGATGAAAACAGCATTCAATATGTCATAGAGATAGAGATATTAGTTCATAGAATCTTGATAAGGATGTCAACTTGTTAAGTAGTTGTGTGGATATGCAAGAGAAATTTAACAGATATAGGGGGGAGGAAAAAGAGAAGAAAGATAAAAAAAAGCTTGGACTTTTCTAATGCTTGATCCAATACTATTTCGCCAAAATGTAAAGTCAGAGGTTTATTTGTAAAGGTGATAAAGTAATTCTAAAGGGGAGACAATTAAGTTGGGAATTATATATACTTGTCAAATTTGTGTCATACCTACAATCTAAACTATCACACACAAATGACGTTATACACTAGTTTAAGGCCTAATTAGCTAAAAGGATCTTCATCTGATTATTTGATGAAGCATGATGTGAAAAATGTTTGAACTGGACAATATTTTAAACTTGAGCAAAATGACATCTAGTGAGGGAAGTAAATGATTTTACACTTTATTGATCACAATTTTTTTAGCTGGACGTTGGATTTTGTAATCAGACATGATAAGCTTGTAGAGTACCTTTAAATTTCTATTTAATTATTACATTATACAAAGTTTATTTTCTACTTCAATTTATGGGATAAATGTAGTAGTATACTTTATTCAGAAAATGAAATTCTATATGGTTTTTTGCTTGTGTGAGATATAACTTTAAGCCATATTTAGTCAAAAGGTTTTATTTGGTTTTGATCAAATCAACTTTATGCTTTTCATGTTAGTTCCCAGTTCTCATGATTTGGGAATTATCTGTTTTCAAATGGATTCGTGAAAAGAAGCTTTTAAATATTATATTACTGTAAGGAAGTTTAGCTTATTATTCTGTAGTAAATTTCCTTGCAACAAATGGTTTCTCTTCGAGTCTTTCGTTCATCGAGTTTTTGTTCTGTAGTAAATTTCCCTAAACCCTATGTTCTAGAATATCTTTTGGCTGATATACTAGAGTTATTTTTAAATGCATGAATTGTTTATGTGGAACTGTAAAGCATTTCCTTAAACATTTCCCTGTATCTTCTTCTTTCTGTAAGGGGAAGAGGTTAAAGCCTAACTTGATTTATAAATATGGTTAGATGTTGCTGTGCGGAGGATGTCAGGTGCCCAAAAAAGGAAGAAAAAAAAGGAATCAATAACTTTGTTGCTATCCTAGTAGCTTATGAAAGTTAATGTTGTGTTAACTTTAACTTCTTTCTTGTATTTAGTTTTCCCCCCTATTATTTTGAATGCAAACTGCGAACTTATATACTTGCTTCTTAACCATACTATCTTGTAATCAAGTTTATCTCTAGCATTAGTTTTTTAAAATTCTCATTTGGGTTGTTTTGGGGTAAGTTGTTGTACTTTGAAGAATAGATTTTCTGATATTTAGGAAAGCCTCTCACGTATTTGTTTTTTGGCAGTCTTTCCAGCATAAAAGCTTTTGGATACCTAGGGATGCTGGATGTTTAACTGATGGAGAGATGAACTATGATAGCTCCTCCAGAATTGAAACGAAGCGTGGCCATCAATGGTTTATGGATGGCACTGCACCAGAGCTATTCAGTAACAAGAAGCAAGCAATAGAAACTGTAAATACTAGACCTGTTCCAGGAGTTCCGCACATGAATGTTTCTCCCTGGGAAAACTCTTCAAGTTTTCAGTCAGTTCCTGGGCCCTTCACTGATCGCCTCTTTGGCTCAGAGCCAATACGAACTGTTAACTTGGTTGATAGAGGCATCACTGTTGGAAATGCAAATATGGACATGGGAAGAAAGGAGTTCGAGAATCATTTTGCAAACAATCCATCAGTTGGCTTGTCCATGTCTCAATCCATTGAGGATTCCTCATCATGCCTCAATTTTGGTGGAATTAGAAAAGTTAAAGTCAATCAAGTCAGGGATCCTGACATTGGCATGTCTGCCTCTTTGGGGCATGCCTATAGCAGGGGTGATAATGGTACAATTTCAATGGGTACAACATTTAACAAAACTCATGAGAACGCCATATCATTGGGCCAAACTTATAATAGTAGAGATGAGAATACCATATCGGTTGGCCCTGCATATCACAAGACAGATGACAATTTTATTTCAATGGGTCATGCTTTCAAGGGTGATGGAAATTTTATTACTATTGGTCATAACTATAGCAAGGGAGACAATAGCATCCTATCAATGAGTCAACCTTTTGACAAGGGGGATGACTCTTTTATTTCAATGGGCCAGTCTTACGAGAAAGCAGAAGGTAATATCATTTCTTTTGGTTCCTACAATAAAGGGCACGAAAATTTTATCTCAATGGGGCCAACCTATAGTAAGGCAGGTGATTCTTTCATTTCAATGGCTTCCTCCTATAATAAGGGAAATGATGATAGCTTATCAATGGGTCCAACCTATGACAAGGTACACTCTGACATTGTACATGTGGGTCCTAAATATGACAAAGCAGATTCTGGTGCTGTGTCTATGGCTCACAACTATCATAAGGGTGAGAGTAATACCATATCTTTTGGAGGTTTTGATGATGAGAATGGGGCAGATAATCCTTCTGGTGGGATCATTAGCAGTTATGACTTGTTAATGGCTAATCAGGCTTCTGCCCAAGCATCAGAAGTATCAACCCTGAGAGATTCAGTTGATCCCAATGTGGAAGTAAATATTAACAATGCCATCAAAGTTGATGCTAAAATTGACACAAGTTCCAAGCATAAAGAGGCTAGGATGACTAAGAAGGTGCCACCAAATAGCTTCCCTTCAAATGTTAAAAGCTTGCTCTCAACTGGTATGCTTGATGGGGTTCCTGTGAAATATGTTTCTTGGTCACGGGAGGTATTATTATTTTTTCTTATATATAATTTTCATTTTAGTTTGAAAATATGGAGAATGCTATGAAACTAATTAGTCTTTTCTGCCACCTCTTTTAAATATTTATGCTGGGAAGAAAAATCTCAAGGGAATTATAAAAGGGACTGGATACTTGTGCAGCTGTGACAACTGCAATCATTCTAAGGTAACTTGTGAAGTTTAAGATTCCTTTTTTTTTTTGTAAAAGTCAACCAAGGAACATACAGCTCTAATTATATGATTAATGTTGCTAAGTGAGTTGCATTGCACAGGCTCTCAATGCTTATGAATTTGAGAGGCACGCTGGCTGCAAAACCAAACATCCAAATAATCACATTTATTTCGAGAATGGTAAAACTATCTATGCTGTTGTTCAAGAGCTAAAGAACACCCCTCAGGAGATGCTATTTGATACAATTCAGAATGTGACTGGCTCTCCCATTAATCAGAAGCACTTTCGTATTTGGAAAGGTGATTCTTTTTTTTAAAACTTCCATACAATTTTTATGACTGCATCTGTAATAATATGAAGCATTATACTTGTACAAATTAATTGTAGGAGAGATTTTTTTTTTAAAAAAAAAAGGGAAAGAAAAAGAGAGAGCTGCAGGGTGTTGGTCTTCTTGGCTGGTCAAAGATGGGCAGCCAAGAAGGTTTCTTGGGCTTTTACTGCCATGGTTTTTTAAGACCATGTGCATCAGAATAGCACGAGAACAACTAAAACCTCTGGCAAGTTGCTCTTACATTCCCTTTAATAGAAGTGGAGTTTCAAATTTCTTACTTTCGAGTTTTGTCTTCTTCACATTGTGATCAATCCACATTGTTTACCGGTGAAGGAAATATAGTAGTTTGGTATGGTATCTTGTAGATTTCACATGTGCCCATATTTCTTACGTTTATTCTTTTTATTTTATATTTTTTAATGCTCATTAGCACTATATATTATATTCTTACTTTTGAGGTTCAGTTCCCCTCACACTATGTAGAGCCACTTGTTTTTTTTTTCTAAAAAGAAAAATATGTCGGTATCTAGTAGATTTCAAGTAGACACACATTTTATATTTGCCTCTACTTTTTTTATAGTTTATAATAAGTAAGCATTTATGTCGAAGTTTCTCACTTTTTTCTATCATTCATACTACACAGCATCTTATCAAGCTGCCACCCTTGAACTCCAGCGTATTTATGGAAAAGATGAAGTAATTATGCCTTCTTGAGATGGGGATTTACCTTTTTAAATTTTGAGGTAGGTTGTGTGTTGTCATCTGTGCTTCGCATTGTTCATACTTGAATACATTAGGTTTCAATTTGACTTTTACTACTTGAGGGAGCCAATGTCTATAAACATATGCCTTTTTTGTTCTCTCTAGATTAAGTATATAGAATATTCAGGTGAAGTTTTGGATAACCATATACTTGTAAGTAGGGGGTTAATGACTCTGGATTTTGCAATTAAAAGGACGGTGCCATTCCCTACCTCACTTGTAGTGACTGAGATATCGCTCCCGAAATAGGAAAATAGTGATCAAAATGTTTTGAAGCATCTCCTTTGTTCTTTTTTGAGGAATATACATCTCTCCATTTCTTATAAAAAAATGTTTTGAAGCATCGAACTACTGTACCATCTCACTCTTTTACTAGTCTTATCCTTAAAGTTCACACAATGTAGCTCTAAACGTTACACACATATAGACGAGAAATTCCAAGTATTTTCATTAATCTAGGATATATGAGCTTGAGATATTGCGAAGCATCTCGGGGACATGGAGCTCACAGGTTTTGGTGTGTATGCTGGTGGTGTTCCATCTCTGCATGAGATGTATTTTCTTACTTGTTTTATTTTGTTTATTTATAATTTGATTTTGCTGATACTTGTATTATACACTTGTAGACCTCACAGATATACCCACCAGGGTATTTAATCACAGGATGGGTTTGTAATCAAAACATTGCTAAAGTCAGTAAATTGTATACCAGTAGTTGCAATCAAAGATGATATGGATGAATGGCGATCGGTGAAGGCGTTATTCGGTCGGGTCAGCTACCTGCCGACTTACGAAGACATCATTTTGATCACAAGTGTGCATTGCACAGAATGCCTTCTGCTTTTCCTTAAATGTTACATTTTGTTCTTTATATTATTCCCTCTTGGCAGAATTGTATTGAAGCATTTTAGCTACAGAATAGTATGAAACATCCATCTGGCCCTTTGAAGCTCAAAAACCAGTAGCAGAGCTTTGGTTCCAACAAAAACAGAAACTATTATGATATATAGCCTTTTACAAAATGCAAAAGTTACAAATACATTTTGGTTGAAATGAAAATGCAGGGTACTCTAACCACGTTCACTTGCTCATATATTAACAGATACCAGGAAAATTACAGGTGGTTTAGAATTCATCAGTTTCTCTCCTCTTTGGTAACATCAAGCGCCACGAATTCCTGACTTGATTGAACCGTCTTCGAACCCTCGTCCTTTCCAGTCATTTGTTGCTCACAAGGTGTTATCTTATCACAGTCTGATTTAACTGAAAGCTTATCTTTGCTTTTGCCCCACAAAACCAGGTACAAGCCAATGATTATGGCCACTGCTCCAATAATCCTGCAACAGAGTTGAAAGCTTTAGCAAGCTGGTTTACCATTTGGAAATTGAAATGACATCGCTTACAGAGTAATATTTTACTGTTGTTTCAGTTTTTGTTCAAGGGTTTTTTTGAACAATTCAGGCTGTTGAAACATGTTTTTTCTTACCTGCCCAAGAACATTATCTCAGACAAGATGAAGGAGCTCATGATTGCAACAAGAATCATGCTCATAGGACTGAATGCAGTGACAAAAACAGGTCCTTTTGTTTGCATCACCACTCCTTGAATATAATAAGTTACCCCTGAACATATTACTCCCTGCAACAAAACATTTCTGCTGTTACAAAAAAAATGGACCTAAGTCAGAAGCTAACTACCAAAGTTGCGTTTACTTATCAGGAACGAGAACGAGGGAAATAAGAATCGTTCCTCTTCGTTCTCATTGTTAGCGTTTATGCACTTATTGTAAGAAGGATTCCTAACGTGTAGGTTATACACCAAATGAGAAACTAGATTTCTAGTTACGGGCGAATTGAAGATAAGTAGGAAGGAAATCTCATTATATTTCTTATTAGTACTCCAAAAGTGTTTTTAAAAACACTTTTCAGAAATATCTAGGGTTTAATTTTGCACAGATGATCCCCTCAACCCAGTTTTTATGAAACGTATGTTTTTTGACCTTTCGTGATTAGCAAGTCCCTTCTCTTCGTCAAAACTTATTGCTGAGCACGATCGTGAGGAAGACGACAACCCTCGTGCTTAGCGTTCGGGATCGTGCTCAGCGTAGTGCTGATGATGTCAGCAAAGGGACAAAAAAACATGCGATTTTGAGGGATCATCTGTACAAATATTTAAGTGTACTTTAAAGTGTTTACAAAGAAATTTTCACTTAAAAGTATTCTTTTAAAAGTCATTTCAAACTTACTTTTTGTGCTTGTGCTTGTTATCATGTAGTTTAAAAGAACACAACGGTAGACATTTTTATACTTTTATTTCGGACTCCAATAACTTTTCTTCTCATTCTAAATTGTATTGAATTACTTTTATTTCGGACTCCAATAACTTTTCTTCTCATTCTAAATTGTATTGAATTTGTTTGGAATGACTTTTTAAATACTTATAAACAAAAAAAAATTTGACACTTTAAATACGTCTTTTAAGCAATTAAAAAATCATTTGAAACAGGTTATTAGAAACTGGATATGTACCCCATAAACAACAGACAGAAGCCGACTGTCAAAGTGCAAAGACCAAGCAGCAGGGTTGCCCCTTTCCATGACTAAAGCCACCCCAGAGCCTCCAATGGTACCCACCAAGCATATCAACGCGGTAAGCGACAGCTCCGCCGGGTACGATTTCAATGTAATCGCCTAATGCCACCGACATCGAGTTAGCTTCTTCTGCAACTCAAATCCATAATAAAGCAAAAGAGAAGCCAATTTTTGAAGAGCTCTAATTATTTACCTGAAGAGTGATGAAAGCTGACCAGCAAAGGCAGGCAACTACAATCATGAGGGAGCCCTTGAGTGAGCTATGGTGATTTGCAGAAGAAGCAGCTGAAGAAGAAGAAGAAAGATGGTTGGATTTTGTCCATGGAAGATTCAACATGGGCCCACTTATGAAGGTCATAATCATGGCTCCTCCTACTGTCACTATGGTTCCTAGGATCTTTGCTTGGCTTCCCCTTTTCAAAACATTCACTTTCTCAAGCCTGCCATATAAATATTTATATATCAAGTCATAATTTTATATTTTGGATGGTTCAACTTTTATGTAATTTAGAAAATTTTATCTCGATTGGTTATGACTTATGAGATATATTCTAGATCAAGAGATTAGATATTCAAATCTTCCTATATCATACAGGTAGAGATTATTTGTTATGCATCATTTATTTATTTCGAGTGAAAAAGGTGTCGACTTGTGCCGAGCTTAATGATTGAAGCACCATACATATTTTTGATGGGTCGAAAGATTTGAACCCCACCCTAATAATTCCAATGCTATAGTTTCAAAAAGAAAAAAAAAAGTGTTGGATCTTTTTCTTTTCTTTTTTTGGTTGGGTTAAAATGATGAAAAAAGAGATTGCAACTTGATGGGAACTTTAAATCAACTACTGATGATTGATTGGTTCTATATCTTTTAGTATTAATTTGAATAATACTGTTTTTTTCAAAAGTAATCTTTTTTTTTTAAAATATATTCTCAAAAATCACTTCTTTTCTTTTTAAAAAGATATTCAATTTAAAGTAAGATTTGTAAAAGGGGATTTTAATATACATAATAAAATTAACTGTATCATGTAATTCAATCATAATTTTCATTAAAACAAAAAAAGAAAAAAAACAACTTTCAATCTCATTATAATATCTAAACTTTTCATACTTATTTGGACTGTGCCTATTTGCTCACAATTTTTATGATATCTTGCACATTTCTTGAAAACATATAAATTCAAATTTCAAATTTTCAAAATTTTCAAAAAAGAAAAAGAAAAAAAGTTTTAATTTTTTAAGTTTAAACTTGGATTTTGAAAACATTCTTTTAAGGTAGATAACAAAACCAAGAATCATATAAATGGATGTAGTGTTTTAAACTTAATTTTCAAAAACAAAAAACAAACTAAATGGTTTTATTTTAGTTTCTAATTTTTTAAAGGTTTAGTTTTAATCCCTCAAATTTTGCATAAATATTTTTTAGTCTTTCCTGCAAATTCTTCATTAACTACTAATTACATAAATTAGAATCTGTTTGAAAACCTAACACATAGCCTAAGCTTTTATTAAATTTACATAAAAAAATAACAATAATGACCCAAAAGAGTACTTGATACAATTTTGGGAGACTAATAAACAAAAGAGGGTTTGAAAAGCTTTCATGCACAAAATACAAAACCAACACACAAAACTTCAAACCTTTCAAAAAAAAAAAAAAAATGTCAAAAATAGTTTTCTTAAAGAACAATTCAAATTCCTCGACACTGCGCCCTGAGCTATAACTCAACTGGTTAAGATATATACTCTCAATCAAGAGGTTAGACGTCTGAATTATCCTCACTCGTACATGTTGAACTCAAAAAATCAAACCCGGGTCGTGTTTGATAGATGAATGAAAGTTTGATATTGGAAGTACCTGCAAGCCCAAGCCATGAGGAAAGAAAAAGCTGGTAGAACATTGCACATGGCAGCTGCAAAGGTTGCTGTTGTGAACATCATACCAGTGTAGTACAAGTTCTGATCGAGCACTGGCCTGTCATTCACAAACCCATTTTCGAGCGTTCAAGAATGTGATTAAAATATTAATTTTTTTTATATTTATTAGCTTAAGTTTTTTTTAAGTTGGTGGTAATTTAATATGATATCAAAATAAGAAATCTTTAGTGAGTGGTAAGAATATGAATAAACAATTAACTCCGCTTTAACTTATTAGGTTAAACTTTTGAGATTAGTAGTAATTTAATATTAATGATAACGGAATGGTTAGCTTTAACTTATTAGGTTAAACTTTTGAGATTAGTAGTAATTTAATATTAATGACAACGGAAGACTCAACATCCTTCTTACTCTAATAAACCCATCATCACAATCTTGAAGAACAACGAAAACGTCATCTTCGTCCTCGCTTTCCTGCATGAAAAACTGAAAACTCAACCCTCTATAGAGAAAGGAAAAAAGAGAAAAATTATTCAATGTGATTGACTTTTTATAACTATTTTAATTCAAACATAAAACTCTTGACAAAAAGTCAAATGTCTTTAAATTGTTGTTTGTTATTATATTTGGACCCTTTAAGATTATGTTCAAATCAACAAAACTCAACTCAACCCCTCCCAAATACATTAAAAATAAATATGAATTTCTATACACTAAAGAGTAAAATCAAGAGTTTTAAAAACTCAAAGACGAAATCGAGAATTACCTAAACAAACAAAAACCCTTTTAACCCTTTAGCATATTTAACCTAAAAACCGAAAAACCAACAATATTTATCCAACACTACAAAACAACCAGCCACATCAACATAGAAACAAAGAGAAAGAACGATAATTCGACCTATCGAAGACAATGGCAAAAGGAGCGATGACGAGAGTCGCAAAAGCTTGACGATAAACCGCAAAAACATATTGGCTCATGCCCTTGTCCAAAGCTGACTTTGCAAGAATCACCATTCCAGCAAAACCCAATTGCATAAAAATAACTCCCACATATGGCTTTGACAAGCTCAAAAACCTCACAAAATCCTCCATTTTTTCCCTCTCTCTTTGTTGTTGTTGTGTTCTTTAGGTAATTGATCACACTATATGAACAAACCCATCAAAGCCTGAAATGTGGTTTTATAGGAAGTGTTTTTGATGGTGGAATAAGCAGTCTAGGGACTCCACTAACCCAAAGATAGAAGAGAAGAGAGAATTGGTTAAGGAATCATCAAAATTAATACACAATTACAAGAGAATTAAGAATGTGGTTTTCCACATGTATAAAGTGTGAAGTGCCACTAATTTCTGTCTTGTTTCATATTATTATTATTATTTATTATTATTATTATTATTATTTTTTTTTATTTTTTTTATTTTTTAATGCTGACGGATGAAGGAGATAGTGTGAGTGCTTAGAAGAGCAACAAGAAGAGGGTTTATAATTATATTATATTTTGTGAAATGGTGTTAAACCGTACAAATAACTAAATTTGTAAAAAATATTTTATAACTAAATTTGTAAAAATTATTTTATGAGACTTACCGGTTGGACGTGGATTCAAAAATTTGTATCCATGTTCCTAATAATTATTAGATATAGATTATTTTGAATTACTTTTATGCAATTTCTATCTTATACATCAAACGATCAAAAATTGTCAACGATGTTGTGAAATAACCTTCTTCTCAAATAATTTTTCATAAATTTTGGTAGGTAATTACTGTCGGAAATAAAATAGTGAATGATGATGTGGGTTTTGAGACATGCATGATTTTTTTTTTTTTATAAGGAAGGGTTGGAAATTGTGAAGAATAACTAACAATCAAAAGTAAGTTAAAATGTTTTTATATATTTGGATTTTATAACTACATTAATAATAGGAATAATAGGGGGAGGAGTGAATTGTTGTACTTCTAATTATATCCCAATAGATATGGGTATTCATGTAATCAAATCACTTTTTTTTTTTTTTTAAATCTCCAATAAATCACAGCCAACCAAAAATATATGGTCATATAATATCGAACAACCCTCCTATAATCATGCTTTTCCAAAACCTCTTGAACTCATTTTAGTATGAATATATCATTTTTTTCCTTAGAAAATCGATTCCTTCTTCTGATCTCCTCATATTACCAAGTTCGTCTGTTCATATCACCAGATTAATAGTTTCTCATCCGACTATCGTCGCTTTCGATGATGTATATGAGTTGACCAGAACATCTACATCAACTTCAAGGCGTATGGCCAACATGAGCATAGCACAACCGACATACTGTATAGACTAGTGATCAAGAGGTCACGGGTTCGATCCCCCACCCCCACATGTTGTAAAAAAAAAAAAAATTCAAGGCTTATGCTTCGTTCATGTACCCCGTGATGCAAACTCTTGCTCAACTCCACAATTTCATCGTTAACCTTCTTGCACTAGATGCCCAAAAAAGATCTCAGAGAGTAGTTGTTCTTGTTTAAGAACGATGAAGAGAAATCGTTGATCACAAGACTCTCTAAAGACACCTTGTGTGGTTGCTAGTAGGTTATTCAAATCGGATGTACCACAACTGCTGTCTGGTCGAGAATGTTGAAGTTGTAGATCCGAACACATACAAAGACGACACAAGTTTTAAGTTTCTGATCAATACCAAAAATAAGTTATGATCATTAACATATGGTATATTATTATTTACATAGAAATTACAAACTATCAAGAGCAACAACAATGTGTCAATGTGTCTCCAATGTAATTAAACACATCAAATTAGGAAATACTTATGCGTAACTTTAAGTCCCCTACTCGCGGCTAACTTTAAGCCCTGAAGAAGGGCGAAAGCCTCCGCCGAAAGAGCATCAAGCTTCCCCTTAATATATTTTGATTTCGTTGTCACCGGGTTTTCCTCTGTGATCTCTTATAACCAAACCAACACCGATTTTATTATCAGAGGGATGACACGCTACATTGACATTCATCTTCAACTCATTCATCCACCAATGGAGGAATTCAGTCTCGGGTAGCTTTTGGATCCAAACCAACTGGCATAACTATATCAGGGTGCGAAACACCCGTGGATACATACTCTGATAATAATTTTGGATACCCACAGTAGGAATAGGGGTAGCTAGAGCTGCATTATTACAGTCATTCCAAAATTAAATTAAAGACCTATTAAACAATTTTTTTAAAGTTGATAGATTTTTTAGACTAAACTTGAAAGTTAAATGAGCTAATTTACAATTTAACCTTTTTTATATTCATAATAATTTTAGTCTTAATGGTAAATTAAAGTTTTAAATTAATCTTATGGTTTGGTTAAATATCTCAAAATATCCTTATAATTATAAAAGGTTGATACTTTCTTGTCATGTTTTCGTTATATAGGTAACATGTTTATTTTTTAAGTGATAAAAAGTGATGAGGAAATTTGTCGTGTAAAAAAGTCTGTAACAAGGTCAAAGAAAGACATTTTTAAGAGATTTGATCAAAACATGGGGATTGAAAGTTTCAAAATTATATGAACTAAAATCAAAATCAAACCCACTACCAAAAGGCTAAAATGAGAATTTAACCCATGTTTTTAAATACATATATTTTTGTAAGGATATTACATCGCAACTACATAGGTTGGGGTTCGAGTCTACGACCTCTGCCAAAGCGAGCATAGTTCAGTTGTGTATGTGTTGACGATCAAGAGATTTGTAGTTCGAAAAAAAAACAAAAAATTGAGTTGACGTGTGAGATGATAATGTAAAGATGCTTTGTTATACTCCAATTAACTTGCTCTCTAATACATATATTTCAAATGTTTTGTAGAACAAAAGTTTGAGTTGACGAGTGAGATGATAAAATCTATTGAACAAAGTTTAGTTGAATTTGGTGTGGATGTGACTAATGGTTAAGAAAAAAGCTAATGGAATCACGTCTGTCAAGCAAATCCCATCCTTCTCTCTCATTAGCAAAAGGATTTGTACAAACCTAACCTCTAATTTTGGGTTAAAACCCAAAGGCAATACAAACTAAATGGACTAACTATATACCAAATAAGGAAAGAGGGAAATATGTCCTAATACCCCCCCTCAAGTTGGAGCATGAGGATTGCAAATGCCCAACTTGCAAAGGAGATAAAGAAATTGACGTTTTCTTAAAGCCTTCGTAAAGATATCGGCAAGTTGTTCATTGGTAGAAACATGACTTGTAGCAATGACCCCATCTTGAATAGCATCTCTAATATAATGACAATCCACCTCAATGTGTTTTGTTCGTTCATGGAACACTGGATTTTGAGCAATGTGCAAGGCCGACTGACTATCACAAAAAATATTTATCGCACGAGCATGATCTACCCCAAGACTCCCAAGCAGCGCTTTAAGCCACTTGAGTTCTGACGTAACAGAAGCCATAGAGCGATACTCAGCCTCTGCCGACGAACGAGACACCGTATGTTGCTTCTTGGTTTTCCACGAGATAGGAGAGCCACCAAGAAACACAATCCAACCAGTAAGAGAACGTCGAGTCAAGGGACAACTCGCCCAATCTGAGTCACACCAGCCGGATAAAGAAAGATCACAGTCCGAGCGTAGGAGAATTCCTTGACCCGGACACCCTTTCAAGTAACGAACAATACGAACTGCAGTGTCCCAATGATCTTGTCGTGGTGCCTGCATAAATTGTGCCAAAATGTGCACCACATATGTCAAATCCGGTCGCGTGAAAGACAAGTATATTAGACGTCCTACGAGACGGCGATATCGTTCAGGGTCCTCCAACAAAGCACCAGTAGCAAGAGCTAGATGATGATTTTGCTCAATTGGAAAACCTGCAGGCTTTGCTCCTAATAATCCCATTTCTGAAATGATGTCGAGAGTGTACTTCCGCTGGCAAAGAAAGATACCCTCTGGATTTCGAGCAACCTCAATGCCAAGAAAATATTTCAAAGTGCCCAAATCTTTCATGTGAAAGCATTCACCCAAATATGTCTTAAATGAAGCAACATCGGAAGAGTTATTACCAGATATAATCAAATCATCAACATATACGAGGACATTAAGCTGAACATGTCCATGATGAAATGAAAAGAGCGAGTAATCGGAATAAGACTGGGTGAAACCATATTTCTTCAAGGAAGCAGCCAACTTAGAGAACCAACACCGTGGGGCTTGACGTAAGCCATACAAAGATTTCTTGAGACGACACACCATACCTAACGTATTGCTCGTAAAACCAGGTGGCAATTTCATGTATACCTCCTCATCGAGATCACCATGAAGAAACGCATTGTGAACATCCATTTGATGTAATTCCCAATTCTTCGCAGCAGCAACTGCGAGAAAGGTGCGAACAGTTACCATTTTTGCCACGGGGGCAAACGTTTCGTTGTAGTCAATACCCTCAACCTGGTGATTGCCAAAAATGACAAGGCGAGCCTTGAGTCGTTCAATCTCTTCATTTGCATGATATTTTATTTTATAGACCCATTTGCATCCAAGGGCTTTCTTTCCTGGGGGCAAAACTGTCATGACCCAAGTTTGATTAGCTTCCAAAGCTCCTATTTCCTTCTGCATAGCTTCTCTCCAACCAACATCTTTCATAGCCTCATTAAAATTTCGAGGCTCATGACCGGCAGTCACTGCTGCAAGAAAGATACGATGGTGCGCAGAAAATTTATCACAGTTCACAAAATGTGCTATAGAGTGAGGATTACCTGAGGACCTCGTGGATGCCGATGAACTTGGGGATGGACTCTCTATCTGTGTAGGTTCAGTAACAAAGTCCCGAAGAAGGACGGATGTGCGTTTGGTTCGCAAACCTCGACCCAAACCAACCACATCAGTTGTTGACCTGTTGTCATTGTGAGTGGCCTCTGGAAGAACGCTGGTCGTAGTTGTGGGATCTGAGTGTGCACCATTATCCTGAACTTCCCTTATATCATTAACACCACTAGTAGACCCTGTAATTCCATCTATATGATCAACAGTCCTAGCAGGTATTACTTCCTCAAAAAAACTGTCCATATCATCCAAAATAGGATTAACATCCACCACATGATCGTCAGAAGATACAAGAGTACTAGTTTCAGCATAGGGAAATTCATTCTCATGAAAGTGTACATCACGAGAGACAAATAGTTCTCCAGTTTCGAGATCATAAAGCTTCCACCCTTTCTTACCATGCGGATAACCAACGAACACACACTTGCGACTACGTGAGGCAAATTTATTTCCTTTTGATCGTTGATTATGAGCAAAACACAGACATCCAAAAACACGTAACACATCAAAGTTTGGGGCAGTGCCAAATAGAATCTCAAACGGGGTTTTATTTTGCAAGACACTAGATGGAGTACGATTTATCAGATAAACTGCACCCAAGATACATTCTCCCCAAAAAGTGATAGGAAGATTACCTTAAAACATTAAAGCACGAGCTACATTAAGTATGTGTTGATGCTTGCGCTCTACTCGCCCATTTTGTTGTGGAGTGCCAACACATGAAGTTTGAAAAAGAATCCCATTCTTATCAAAATAGGTAAGCATGCATTTAAATTCTGTACCATTGTCACTCCTTACTATTTTAACAGATGTCTCAAATTGTCGATCAACCATGGCAAAAAACGAGTGAAAAGCTGTAGAAACTTCAGTTTTGTTACTCAACAAATATACCCAAACAGCTCGTGAAAAATCATCAACTATGGTCAAAAAATAATAAGCACCACAAGACGATGGTGTGTTGGTATTTGGACCCCACAAATCAACATGAATAAGTTCAAAAATACGACTGGTCTTGCTATCACTAACAGGAAAACTATCACGAGTTTGTTTAGCCTGGGGACATGTTACACAAGCATGATTCAGTTTCTTTCTGACCAAACTAGAACGAATTGCAGGTACTAACTTTACCACTCTGTCTGACGGATGCCCCAATCTTCTATGCCACAACTCAAAAACAGATACATTTTGAACTTTCACTGCATGCACTGCTGGAAGTCCCCGAAAATAATAGAGTCCATCCTTCCGTTCACCGGCGCCAATCAGGCTCCCCGAATGTTGGTCCTGTATAGCACATAAAGAAGAAGTGAACCGAACAAAACAATTAGCATCATCGATTAATTGCGACACCGATATTAAATTGCATTGTAAAGTAGGTACAAATAGAACATGTTCAAGGATGAAACCACCAGCGAGAACAACTCGTCCTTCCATTGTGGCGAATGTTGTATTCCCATTAGGCAAACTGACAGGACTTGAAAGAATAGAATATGATTGGGTTAAATAATTCAAATTTCCGGTCACATGACGAGTCGCTCCAGTGTCAATAATCCAAGAGGAGGAAGATACACACTTACCCATCATAGTATCCTGCTGACTTTTGTTTATCATATTCAACAAGATCTGAACCTGTTCAGGCTTGAGATCGGCCAAAGCGGAAGTTGAATCACCATTCACAGATATCGGTGTGCTGTTACTCTCTGCAACCACACTACCTGCAACTGCAACATTAGCACGAGCGCTAGAACCTCGAGCCCGACCTGTCGTTCCTTTGCCACCCGTTGAACGAGTTCCCCACCAATCTGGGTAGCCCTGAATTTTAAAGCAGTTGGACACATCGTGACCATTCTGTTTGCAGTGGGTACAGTACATTTGAGATTTGTCAGGTCGGTTGGACGGATCATATCTTCCCTTTGGACGTGCTGCTTGCAAAGAAAAAGCTTGATGCTCTTCAGGGACAATTTTGTTACGGGCCATATCACGAGAATTCTCCTCTTGAATTAAAGTCTGATAGGCACCATCCAAGGATGGTAACGGATTCTGAGACAAAAGATTAGTCCTCACAGTAGAATATAAAGTATCATCAATCCCAATCAAAAATTGATGAAATTTTTCTTCATCGCGATCCTTCGCGAATTTACCAGTCACATCACAAGAGCACAATCCACATTCGCAAGAATGTAATGGTTTAAGACGAGCAAGATCATCAAATAGACCCATCAATTTATTGTAGTAATCATCAATAGTCATAGATTTGGTTTGCTTACAGTTCATAATTGCCGACCTCAACTGCTGAAGGCGTGGACCGTTAGCGACGCAAAACCTCTTCTCGAGATAATCCCAAAGTTTCTTTGCCTCATCGTGATAAGCAATTGAGGTAGCAATTTTTGGGTCAATGCTCCTCATAATCCATGAAACAAGCATGGAATTAACAGTGTCCCAGTCAAGTAACCTTTTGTTTTCTTTGGGTTTGGAGATCGTCCCATCTACAAACACAAATTTTCTACGAGCCTTCAACGAGAGCATCATTGCTCTTGACCACGTAATATAATTGTCCGATGTCAATAACACATGACTAATTAAATTTCCGGGTTGATCACCGGACCCAAGATAATACGGAGAGTGTGGGTCAATTTTTCCTCCTTCAAAATTCTCTCCATCATTTGCCATTGGAAAAGAAAGAAGCAGAAAGAGAAAGAACCAACCCAATCTGCAGATTTCAGCGGCGAGCACGGCGGCGGTCACGGGGGCGAGCACGGCGGCGAGCACGGCGTAGACTTCAGATCTCGGCGGCGTGCGACGGCGGCTCGACCCCAAACTTCAGATCTTCAATCGACGGCGACTGGATCTTCGATAGGCGGCGGCGTGCGAGGGCTCCGACGGCAAACAAAGGCTTCAGAGCTCGACGGCTATCACGACGGCAAACCTCGACGGCGGTGGTTGATCTCGACGGCGGAGCGCGCCTGCAACACTAGATCTGAACACGCCGGAGCTTCGTCTTCAACAGCAGATCGCGACACCTACAGCAGCAGATCCGAGCACCGGTGGCTTCAGATCTCGACGCCGGAGCGAGTATCAGACTCTGACGGCGGCGAAGGAGACGTGCGGCGGCGACGTCTGCGACTGCGGCGGCGGCGGAGGGAGCTGCTACGGGTTTGCTTCTTCTCCCCTTCTTCTTTTTTCTTTTTTTTTTTTTTTTTTTTTTTCAATGGTCTGATACCATGTCAAGCAAATCCCATCCTTCTCTCTCATTAGCAAAAGGATTTGTACAAACCTAACCTCTAATTTTGGGTTAAAACCCAAAGGCAATACAAACTAAATGGACTAACTATATACCAAATAAGGAAAGAGGGAAATATGTCCTAATAACGTCACTTATTTTATTTTTTTAAGTATAATATGGGGTAAGGGAGATTCGAACCACAGACTTTTTGGTCTTTAACACATAATTTATGTCAGTTGAGTTATGCTCACTTTTGCAGGATCATATCACTTCAACATTTTATTAATGATGCTAATGATAAATACTAGTCAAAATAAGCATAACTTAGCAATAATTGACATTTACTTTTATTTTAGAAATATGTTAGTTTTCAAAGTATTTACAAAACTAGGGTATCTAAATCGTGTACCATGGACACGATTTCTATAAATTGTATGTGATGTGGCTTGCCATGAGGCAAGTTAAGGTGATCATAATTCGTATCCATGGTACACGAGTTACCAACTAAATCGTGTACCATGAACACGAGTTACCCCTAAATTGTGTATCATGGACACTATTTAGGGAAATCGTGTCCATGGTACACAATTTAGGTACCCCAGTTTTGTAAATACTTTGAAAACTATCATATTTATATAATAATTTATTTAAAGTACATTATTAACATAAAAAATCCTTATTTTTTAGGTCGAAAGTTCGAATCACCATATTCCATTTGTACTAAAATGACAAATACTAGATAAAACCATACATCATAGTTTATAGTGTACTAGAAAAAAAAAGTCTTCACAAATGTTTAAAAAAAAAAAAAAAAATCATTTGCCTTACTTTAATTTAATAATTTATTTACACATATATTAATTTATTATAAAATACGAATTATATTAATTAACAGGCGATATTTTTTTTTTCTCCAATTTTTTTCTTCAATACATTGGAGTGGAAGATTCAAACCACGGACCTCTCGGTCGTCAATATATACATGTGTCAGCTGAGTCATGCTCGTTTTAACTAGCTGAGTCATGCTCGTTTTAACCATTAACTTAGACCACATTGATTTGATATAATGCATAATAATTAACTTAGATGATATTGATTTGATATAACACATAATAATCATTTATTAATTAACATTAGATATCATAACAATCGTTTATTAACTAACATAGATATTAGTGATCGTTCAATTTTTTATATTAGCTTTTTTTAGTTATTTTTTCAATATATAGTTTGTTGTTTTTTTTTATTTTGAAATTTTGAAATATATAGTTATGCAGGTTGAAAGCACATTATCAAATGTTGGTAATATTTTTATTTTTATTTTAAATAAAAAACAATAATTTATACCTTTAAACTTTAAAAGTTTTATCAATTAAAATCCTAAATTAATGATTGTATCAATTTAAATCCTAAACTTTTCGAAAGGTATCAATTTACACCATCAGTTATAATTTAAAAACGTGGAGACTTATAATTTTAACAATTTTAAACTCCTAAACTTTCATAAGTGAATAAATTGTATGGGTGTTTATAGGATTTAATTGATAAATTATAAGTCTTCACACGTGTAGAAACTAACATTTTTTTTAAGAGAGGGTAAAAATTGATACATTTATGAAAGTTTAGGGTTTTAATTGATACAACCTCCAAAAGTTTTTTTTTTTTTTTTTTTTTTTTTTTTTTTTTTTTTTTTGGATTGAATCATGATCGTTTAATGAAGGACGCAACTATATGATAATTAAATTATAATTATGGTTGATTTGGTTAATGTTGGTAATGTTTTCATCACTTTATTTTTGTCCTTGGGAAAAAAAGTACGTTATTTGTGGGACAAAATTGATGATGTTGTTCTCACATAATTGAAAAAATCCAAAATTATGAGTCAAATCTAATCTAAAGTAGATACAAAATTCAATGAGCATTACAAAAATATAAATCTTTTAGAGTGGAAATCTACATGTACGCATCTTTCGACTCCCTTTGTTTTTATAACCCATTTTTTTATTCTTACTGTTTTTTCAATTTTGAATAATTAATCAAAGATATGTTACAATTGTTGCTTTTTATTTTTATTTTTTTTTTCAAACGAGAATTTGGACGGTACTGTTTAAGTGATGCACTCACCCGTTGAAGTTGTTTCAAAATTTTAGTCGATAATAATGCCTTTAAATTTCTGGTGCAGGATCAACCCCATTCTAAATTATTTAGGCTATGTGCTCCCCATTACACCAAGGTCATGTTTACCCGTCCGTAATGGATTTTTCTCAAATATCGTAATAAATCGACTGTAATGGATTAAGGGCTTCAACCCTAATCGGTTTATCTTTTGATAGTGTTTTCTTCAGCCCAATTCAAACGTAATCTTAATTTCATTGATAGTGTTTACTTAGGCCAATTCAAACGTAATAAATCGTGAATTTACCATACCCTTTGTCATAATTAGAAAGTGACCGCAAAAAACACACGCCTTCTTCCTCTTTCGTCTTCGCAAAAACGTTCGAACTCCCTTTTCATTCTTCCTCTCCGTCACAAGATAACGGTGTTCCTTCTCGCTGGACCGGTAGTTTCGCAACCGATTCACTCAAGTTCCGATTTCTCTTCCATCGTCTTACGTTTCAGAGTCGCAGTTCGTTTTCTCTTCAGAACTTTTGGTACTCTCTGAACTTCATCTTCTACCATCGTTTGATAAAAATCATGTTCACGATCGAGTTTGTACTCGTGTAATGAATCATATTTGTAATCATTTTGATGGTATTAATATAAATCATGATAGTTTTCAAAATCGTGTAATTATGTATTAATTTTCCTCGTGTGCGCCCTAAATCGAACGATTACGAGGTTGAAGACGACCTTCCTTCTCCGTAAACACCCAGAATAAATATACAAAAACTATGAATATGTCATTGGATTTGATTTGCGAAAACATCCAGAATAATTAATCTGAAATGCATGAAAAAAAAAATTAAATTTTGTTTTTATCAAAAGTAAATAACAGATCAAAAACTAGAGAAGAATGGGAAAAAAATGGCAAAGGGTAAAAGAATTACATTTGTGAGAATCTAGGAAGAGAAAAAGGACATTTATGGAAGGAAATGAGTAGAAAATCAGTGGGGTCCTGTTAATTCCATTGAGGACCCCAAGGTGGTAGAGTAGTCACTTCGAGGTGGGAGCCACAATTTAATTACATTCTCACAAATTTTGGTAAACGGCCCAAACGTAATGAATGTGGGTCTCACTGTCAGAATTAACATTGATTCATTAGGTTTGGAGTTTGGAAGGTAGTAAATGGGACCTAAATTATTTTGATAAATTATTTTAAAATATGTATAGAATAGAACCCACTCTAGATTATATATTATTATATAGGTGATTATCTTTTCGTTATTTCATGTTTGAATAAAAAAAAAAATATTGTTGCCTTTTCCAACCATTATAGAGAGAATAATTCAAGATATGAAACTCTTTAATTTAGTTAACAAAGTCCAATTCTACACGCAAACATATCATCCTTAAAAAAAGTTGGAAACAATCCATAAATTATTTAAGGCTACAATTTAGTTCTTCCACTTTTAAGTTGGTAAATTTATTTGATACATAAAGTTTTAAAAGTGTATAATAAGGGTTTAAACTTCTAATTTGATGTCTAATAAATTTTTGTATTTTAAACATTTAATACATCTTTAAACTTTCAATTTTATATCCATTAAGTTCCTAAATTAATGTCTAATAAATTCTTTTAAGCTTTTAATTTTGTGTCCAATAAATTTTTAAGCTCTTGTTTGGTAATCAATTAGTTTTTTGTTTTTGGTTTTTTTTTTTTTTTTTATGGATAACCAATTAAGATTTTGTTTTTTAATTCTTTAGAAAAATTAAAAACGAAAAAAAAAATTGTTTTAAAAATGCGTTTTCGATCTTTTTTTTTTTTTTTTTTTTTTTTTTTTTTTTTTTTTTTTTTTTTTTTTTTTTTTTTTTTAAGAAACCATACTTTTTAAATATTCTTTAGAAAAACGCCTCTAAAATAGGTTAAATTATATAAAATATCTCTGAACTTTGAGGAAGATTTTAATTATACCCCTTAGATTTTGAAAATTTTCATTTTAACTCTTGAATTTCGAATTACTTAAAAAATATATATAGAGCTTTTGTCGGTCAATAATGTTCAACGTTTGAAACAACTTGAGTTGGTTTTGGCTCGAACATATATTAAATGAAATAAGGCAAATGAAATGGTTGTCAAACTCGTCATTATTTTAAAGAAAAAAACAATTATTATAACTTTGTTTAAAGATGATAATCTGAGTAGTATAATCAAAATTTATATCATAATCAATCCTTTTTTTTTTTTAAATAAATATTTTGTTAAACTAGACTAGACACAAAAGGAAAATAAAGGGATTCTTTGATACAATCAGCCAAGCTAGAGCCTTACTTTTAATCCAAAGTATATTGAATTGTGATGAAACATCCCCATCTTTGATTAAAAAATTGCCCTTACTTTAATCTACAATTTTGACACCCTTCATATATATATATATATATTTTTTTTTTTAGTACATTGGGGGTGGAGAATTCGAACCACAGACTTCTTGGTCATCAAGTCAGCTGAGCTACCTCCAAGTGGGTATTTAGTGCATAAACCTGTGGCTTAGGATTAGAGAGAGGGAGAAAAAAAATTAATTATATCCCAAATGCTATCCATCTCACTAATCACAATCACCCAAGGCCACAAGGTGAAAATTAAATTAATTCAATTCTAATTCCACACTTAATGCTATATTATCATTATAATAATTCTAAAACAACCAAATTTCACATATCTCTACATTGGTATGATATTATTTATTTTGGGCATAATTTTTATGGTTTTACTTTTGGTTCCACCCAAAAAGACCTCATACCAATAGAGAATATTGTCTTCTCCCTTCTAACCGATGTGAGACTTTGGTCGTACTCCCAACAATCCTCTCCTCGAACAAAGTACCATCAAGTCTCCTCTCAAATAATCATCTCTATCTGTCTGGCTCTTATCCAGGACAAATTCTTCATCGGAGCATACCGCATGTCCGATAGAGCTCAACCACGAATCTCCACCAATGACTACACTTTTGAGGCTCACCATATCTTTGTTCGGCATCCGAGGATTCCTCCTACACGGCTAAGTCAGGGACATGACCCTGATACCACTTGTTAAGGACAACGAAACTCCACATATCTCCACATTAGTATGATATTGTGTCCACTTTACGCATAACTCTCATGATTTTGCTTTTGATTAAGGACAACAGACCTCCACATATCTCCACATTGGTATGATATTGTTCACTTTGGGCATAACCCTCATGGTTTTGTTTTTTGTTCTACCTCAAAAGACTTCATACCAATAGAAAATGTTGTCCTCCTCTTCTAACCGATGTAGGACTTTAGTCGTACTCAGCAGATTTGAGCGCGTCTATGTCACAAAATATCATATTTTATGTTGGGAAGAGGAAGTAATCAATTTGTGGCCTTTGAGAGACAAAGTATTGTTGTTAGCTACTCAGAGAAGTTGCCTTTGTTAGTATGGACATCCAGGTAAGATTATTAGATAAGCTAAGTTGTATTCAAATACAAGTTTTTCTTTTCTTTGTCTTTTGTGCACATAGAGAAGGATGACACCTACAATTTTCCTTCTTTATTACCAATAAAGATGACCCAACAAAATTTCGGGTTATCGTTTCATGTCTTCATAATCACACGTCTTTAAAAGATTTATTTATTTTTTTATTGGTTTGTTTGTATTCTATTTAAAGATCATTTATTTATTATTATTTTTTTTTTTTCATTTGGGTTCCTTCCCTTTTGAAATGTGTTCAGTTTTGGTTTCTAAATAGGCGTTTGGGGCACAGAGTGAGTTATTATAGTTGGTGGGTTATAATAGTCTGTGTTTGGAGTGCAAAGTTGTTTAGTTTAAGTTTAGGAAGTCTGTATTTAGAATACAATTTTTTTAACACGGAGTTTGAAATATGTGTTTATAGTAGTTTATTTTTTTTCTACAATTTTTTGTTGTATTGTATAGATAAATGTATATTACATATTAATTTTTTAAAAGTTAAAAAAATAAATATTATTTAAGAAATTACAAATAATCCACCACAAGAGGCTTCCACGTTGTCGATGAAGAGAGAAATTTTGGAATAAATAGAAGATAAGGAATCGTGAGGTGATGAAGACAGAGAGAGGAAAAATCGGTAAATTGGGTTAAAAAAAAAACAAAGAGAAGAAAAATCGATAAATTGGGTGGGAAAAAAAATCCGCCAACGAAGTGGAAAAAAAAAAAAAACTTTTACAGTAACACTGTATCAAGTTGGGGGTTATAGTAACCCAACCCGAATTTAATAATTCGGTGCTCCAAACGTGTGGGGTGGGTTATTTAAACTCACCCCACCCCACCCATGTTGGGGCCCAATCAGCCCCTAAGTGTAATTAACTATTTTGATATCTTTTAAATTTTAAAATATTTAATTTTGTTTTCAAACTTTAAAAAAGTAATTATGTTGGTCTTGCTATTATTTTTGCCACCTAACATGGGTTCACGTTCACCCAATGCTCACTTTAGACAACGTATATAGCTTCAATATTTGCTTTAGTTAAAACGTTAATATATAAATATATACATACTTAAAAGGTGCTACGTTATTCATTTGTGGAAAACAAAAATAAAGATAAAGAATACTACTTCTTAGAAACTTCAACGATTAAAATAGATATTTTAAAATTTTAAGTGCTAAAATGGAATAAACCTGAAAAATTTAAAAACTAAAATCATCATTTTAAAAAATTAGGAGTCGAAATGAATGGATTTTAAGGGACTAAAATAGTATTAAAACTTATATTGATAAGAGTTCTACTATTTTTTTTTTTTTTTTTTTGGTTATATTTACGTCCTTGTATTTTGGTGGGTTGTTTTATTTTAGTCTCTATAATTTATAAGTGTCCAAATCTAGTATTCAAACTTTCAATAAATCTAAAATGCAATCCACACAACTAGTTTAGGGTTAAAATTGACTTAGTGACGAGTATGTACCGAATCCAATGCGCTGAAAAGTATATATAAAATAATGATATTTGACCTCGAGTGCAAACATACATTGTCTATCAAATAATATAAAATGAAGTATTTTCAAGTATCGAATCCCAAGAGAACAAAGCCGGAAAATATACAAAGTACCTAATAAAGACATCCTTAAGCTTGCAACCAAATAATCAAAGTTAGCAAGTTTGAATATGATTGATTGCTTTGGTCAAACAATGAAAAGTAAAATGCAATGACTCTAAAGTAAAAAAAAAAAAAGTAAGGAATCTTAAACGAAGGAAATTCAAAATAGTTTCATAGTGCAAAAAGGAAATTGTGCCTGCAATTTAACTACTTAAACAAGAGAAACTAAATTCGAGGTTAATACCCAAATGCATCAGCATTCTGGTTTCTTTCGAATCCAGAAAGGGGATAAGCATAACACTTTAATTGTGTGTCTGCATCTTGTCCTTTCGATACTTAGTAACTTGAACTGAATTCAACAATTATTCAATCATTTTTACGGGTGCCTTTAGGTGAATACGCAATTAAACTCATATGTCTATGACTAATTAGAGTGTATGTAAATAAAGCATGCAATTCTAACGGCCCTATAAGCTCTATCTCTAGGGTCAAACACAAAGTCCTATGTCTAGGCTCTTCTTTCCTATATTGTTTTATGGAAATCGTTTATCGTCTAACTCTCTCGATTATCAAACTCAACATGGTATGCTCTCTTAAGTGATCAAGTTAAGAAAATAATGGAGATAACATCAATAAAAATCAAAAGCTACTTAGTGTTGAGAAAAGTAAAGAGGCACAAGTGAGGCTTTTATCCTCCCTAGAGAATCCAAATATTATTTTTTAACTCCTAAGGTGAGGTTTAGTTCATCATAACGCACGAAACAAGACAAAAAAAAAATAAAAAAAAAATAAACTTCATATTACTTGCTGGAAAATTGAATACAAAAGTACTTGAATGAAATAGAAAACTTAAAACAAAATGTAAAACTAGAACAACTTTAAGTTTGTTTCTTTATCTAACTCAATAAAAAAATTCACGAGATGAATTGAATTTTTACCCTTGTTCTTTCGATACAAGAGTTTGAATAAGAATACACAAACAGAGAAGGTGAAGACTCGGATTAGAGTACAAAATGAAAAGAAAACCTTCTAAGTATAAAACTAAACAATGGAATTTAAGCTCTCTCGGTCTTGAACACCTTTTATCAAGGTATAGGGTTTTGGCCTCTTGGAGTGCAAGGAACCGCCATGATCATATAATGTTACGATTTATAGAGAATTTATGAAGATATTCTGAATCTTGAAGATGTCTTGTGATTCTACAATTCTGTCGAAAAGCTTAATTGTGCCCGCAATCTAAGCACAATTTTTTACTTCTACATGTTTCTTCAGTCTTCCAGAATTGTCTGAAATCTTCTGTCTTTTGACCAAATTGCGGTCGCAATTTGGGCTAAAATGGTTCATTCACCAAAAATACTTTAAACATATCAAAACACTCCAGAATTGACTTGTTTAGCCCTAAGTACTCTTACTTAGCAAACCATGGTTCTAAACATGCTATTTACTTGTTTTTACTTAAAAACGCTCTATTTGACGAAATATATACCAATGAACACATGAATTGAAGACAATGGGGGCGTTTGGCCCCCCGTAATGGGTTCAAAACCCTGGGAATCAAAACCCTGTGGGTTTGTTTGTGAGAGTTCTGAACCCTGGGAATCAGAAAGTGGTGTTTGGGGTGCAGGGAAGCCTGAGAATCAGAAAATAGTGTTTGGGGTGCCATGTTGGGAAGCCTGGGAATCAGAAGTCAGTGTTTGGAGTGCAGTGTTTTGAAACCCGGGTTTGGACAATTTTTTTTTCCTTTTTTCCTTTCGCTACTTTTTTTTTTCTTCTTATTTTTTAGTGGATGTTTTGTGAATTGTAGAATTTTTTATGCAACATGTGACTTTTTTTCTAGATGTTTGATTGAAGCATTTAATTTATGTTATAGTCTAAGAATAATAAAATTATTTCCAACAATCAAAACATTGCTTACAAGAATCAAATATATATTTGGATAAAGAATTAAAAAAATTAAATGTTTCATTCAAACGTCTCCAAAAACATAACATGTCATGTCAATTGGTTTGATTTTTATTTTTTTAAAAAATACATATTTAGATAAAGAATTAAAAAAAAAAATACGCTGAAATGAAAACCACAAAGGGAAGAAAACAAGAATTAAACAATAACCTATCATATTTGGATAATATTCTTATCCCTTAAATACAAACTGAAATTTATAATTTCAAACATTTCATAAAGTAAAAAAAAAAAATAATAATAATAATAATAATAATAATTTTATAATTAGAAAAAAATTACATTCTATTTTAAAATCAATTGAATATTGGTAATAATTATTATTTTTTAATTTTTAATTTTTAATTTAAAATTTAAATATTATTTTTTAAAATATTAACATGATGGCCTCAAATATTTTATTTTATCTTACAACTAAAAAATTAAACATATTTTGAGCTATTGTTAATTAGATTAAATATAAATGAATTAAAAAAAAATTATTTAGATAAATATAATTAGAAAATTATATAATTATAATTAGGGAGGGTGAAATTGGACGAAAAATGGTGGAACCCACCATAGAGAAAAATTGATTGAAAAATGTTGGGACTCACCATAATTATGAAAAATGTAGAAAGAGAAATGATGGACTCACCAATATAGTGTAATTTTAAGAAAAACCATTGATTTGGAAAGAGTTTGGGAGGTGTAACCCATGGGTTTGGTTTCCCAAACCCGGGGTTCCCAACGCCTTGCCCCAAACATGGTTTTGGATTCTAAATCCAAAACCACCACAACCCATTACGGGAGGCCAAACGCCCCCAATAAACTTAAGTTTTAGGATTATTTAACACTCATAAATGATCGTTATCACTTAGCAAAAAAAAAAAAAGATTTAAGTCCAAAAGTATAATATGGTGGAATTGAGAGGTCAGCTCAAGCTCACACGATGACTCTCAATGGTGGAGGCGAAGCATGCAGCTAGGATAGAGTTAGCATACTTTGAAGGCGCACCTCTCTCATTTATAAGATGTAGATTATGATTTTTATGGGCGTGTGTGGGGTCGAACCGACCCGAGGCCAATTTGGGTCGACCTGGGCTGGTCTTACCAACCCTAGATTAGGCTTCAGACCTCATTAATTGGGCCTGGTCGGTCAGCCAGCGTGGGCACTGAGCCCAACTCAAGCTCAGACGACAGCTCTCAACGGTGGAGGTAAAGGAGTTAGTGTAAAGTTAGCATACCTTGTGAAGAATGACTAGAATTAAATAACCAAAATTAAAAACAACATAAAGTTTCACATATTTGGATTCGGTGACTAGAATGATTTTAGGGATGAGTGAGAATAATTTTACCTTCCAACTATACCTCATATCTCATTTCATCCGCAAATTGATTTGTTAAAAGAAAAAGAAAAAACATTTGACGTTGCACCCCTACTAATCAAATACAAATCCTAAAAATATGGGATTAATTTTAGATTTGTTTAAAATTGGAATCGTAAATGATTTTTCACCTTCCTCTTTTTCCTTTCATTCACGCCATAAGCTCCTCTACCGTTTTGCTTCTTTTCTTCTGCAACACCCAAATTTATGCCTCCATCTCTCGTACGTCTCTTCCTCGCAAATGATCAGACGCCACTCACAGTCATCGTCGTTACTTTGTTTGAACGACACTACGTTGTTGCCCCCGTTCCATTTTGACCTGACAGCAACGTCGACGGCCTGTTTTGTATATATAAACAAATTCCTATAATGAAGACATCAAATCTTGTTGTACCTAGAAAGAAATGTAGATGGAGATTGTTGAAGATGATCGATTTTAGTAAAAAGAGTAAGTAGCGTGTACATACCTCATCGTCGATGAAGGAAGCCAGATGTGTTGAGAGAGATAAGGGTTGTGTTGAAGATGATTGACATGCACTTTTGGTGAGAAATAAGGGTTTCAAACTAAAAGTATAAGTTGGGGGAGATGAAGGGATTGAGGTGAAATCTTGCCTAAATGATGGCCGGTGTTTAATTAATTTTATTTACCTTTTTTCCTGTTTTTTAACCTATTAATATTTACCTTTTTCCTTTATTTTTATTTTTTTTGTATTTCCCCATATATCCTACTATCTAGGTGTTTTTTTCCAATATATACTTATCTAGACTTTTATAAACAAATGTATTTTATAATAATATATTATTTATTTCAACGTTTTAAACAATGTTACTTATCTATGTGTATTTCTTAATTTATACTTCTGTTAAATTTTGCAAATTCATAATGTGATTTATGGTTTTTACCTAACTAGATTTTTTATTTAAAAAAATAATTGAAAATAAGTTTGAAGTTTTTGTCTTTTTCTTTGGTTGTAATGTTGGTTGAATTTATTTGAATTTAACTCTTTGAGGGATATTTTAGTACAATGAAATTTGGACATTATGTTGGAAAATGCGTTTAGTCGTTTTTTCCTAAAAAAAAAATATAGTGTAGTTAGCTATTTTTCGAGTTCTGGCGGTTTGTCTTTTGGCTTTAAGCCTTGGTCTATTACAAATAAAGAAGAGTGTTCGGGAAGGAGAAGAGGAAAAGGAAAAGAAAGACTCAGTTTTTTTTTTGCTTGCCAAATTAACTCATTTCTTAATCCCAAACTAATGTGGTTTTTTTTTTTTTTATATCCGTGAATATCCGGTCCAACTTGCACGCACCTCGATAAATTTCATGGGAAACCGTCGGTCCCTAATCAACCCAAAAGCTTAAGTGGATGAGTTATGGTAAATTTAAGGGCTCTTTACATAGATAGACGTTTTAGAGACTCTGATTACGAACCGCTTGCAGAATCAAATCATGTTCCACAAGATCCTACACAAATGTCAATCTTTTAATTAAATTTCGGCTTTGTCATCAATTTGGCTAATGTCCAACAAAGAATTCAAATGACCTAAATATCCATATATTATGTTTAGTTATAATTATAATTAATTAAAAATATTAAAAAATATAATTGATTGTTTATGAAGTTTTATTAAAAAAAATATTTTTCATAATATTTCAAATTTTGATTAAAATTTTAAAAAATTATGAATAAGATAAATATGGAAAAAGTCAATTAAAGTAAAAAAAAAATATATATATATATTAATGAACAATATAAAAACTATATAAAAATTCAAATTTTATTTAATAAAAATACATATACATTAAATGAGAATCTAAACATGGAATATAAAATATACAAAAAAATTTACAAAATTATTTAAAAAATTTGAAAATTAGAAGGCATTTAAAGCTTTAAAAAAAACAAAATTGAAATATTTCAAGATTTGTTGGATTATAGTATATAAACAAAATATATATATTGGATTATAATATATAAACGAAGTATATATGTTAAATTATAGTATATAAACGAAGTATATATATTGGATTATAATATATAAACGAAGTATATATGTTGAAAAAGTTGAAATATTTCAAAATATAGAGTTGGCCGGAAAAAAATGTTAGACAGACAAAATATAAATAAGGAAAAAAATTAATATACATTAAAATATGGAACGTAAAATTTGTCGTAATATTTTAAATTTTGATTGGAATTTTTGTAAAATGGTGAATAAGATAAATATGAAAAGTCAATTAAAACAAAAAAAAAAATATAAATAAATATAAATAATTCAAATTTTATTTAATAAAAATTAAATGACAATCTAAACATGAAATATAAAATTATTTGAAAATTTTGAAAATTGAAGGACGTTTTAGGAATTTAAAAAAAAGAAAAGTCAAGTCGTCCCGCTGTAATATTTCAAGCCTAGTGACATTTATGAAATATAGGATGAAAAAATTACCTTGTACCATAATTCTTTTAAATTTAATTATTTCACGTTTATGAAATATAGGGTGAAAAAATTAAGTTTTACCTTAATTTCTCTAAATTTAATTATTTCAATATTTTAAACTCCTCCATTTCAATACTTTAAACTCCTCCCTCACTCACTTGTGGGCTTAAACATTTGTAGAAAACTCATAAAAAAAAATCAATATTAATTGAGGAGAAAATGATATTACACGACTCTGGTACCATGTTAAATCATAAATCAACCAAAAAGTTTAAGCTAATGGGTAGAGATGTCCATTTACCCCGCCCGCCCCGAATGAGACGGGAATCCACGATTACATGGGGAATGGAGTAGGGAGCGGAGAATGTTTTTTCACCGTTAGCTAAACAGGGCGGGGACGGGTAATAGCATACCCGCCCCGTATAATTTTGTTTTATATACATATAATATATTCATTAAAAAAAACACATTTTGCCACTCAAATTTATTGAATTAAATATATATAATATTAATCAACTTAACAAATAAAAAAAATTAGTTAAGAATAAATTAAAAAAAATAATAAATTATTCACGGGGAATATTCGATCCCCGCAAATTCTCTACGAAGATACCCGTCCATCCCTGTGAAATTCAACGGAAATACCTGCCTATCTCTGTGAAATTAAACGAAAAAATTCGCGAGGACGGGTAATGAAATGGGGGATGAAGACGAAAAAAGCATTTAAGCTTTAACCGTTGTCAAGAAACTTGGTAAGATATTAAGAATTAATGGTTATTGAAAGTATAGGATGGACACCATCCAGTATATAAAGACCACATTCATTCAAGTATTTAAGCTTTTTTTTTTCTTTTCCTTTCTTCAATAGAAATATACAACCTCAAAAGTTAGCCAAAATTAGTATTTAGAAACTTTGTGAAATTTGGGCTTTGGAATCTGATTCACGGAGTGAGTAATATGTCAGCATTCACTTTCAAGATATTGTTGTGTACATTTTATAAAACTTGTTATCTAATGTGTCCTAAAATAAAAGGTTTAAAAAAGTTGCTTGTTATCTTGATTGGTAAATTTTATAAGTTATTTCCACTATACCTGATATTACCTTATTTTAAAAAGTGGTCAAATAATATTGATGAAGTATATTAATATCTTAAAAAAAAACAAAAAAACAAAAGCAAAATCATCTCTTTAAAAACAATGCAAAATATTTTCCCCTTCAATCATATATCACAAAAATTAGATGCAGCACTAACAACTCCTTCAAGTGGTAGTAATATCATCCTCACTTAGCTTTAACTACAAAATGAAATAATAATCCCACCATAGTACTACCATTCTCACCAAAATATACTTGACTCCTTGGAAGGTTAGTTAAGAAACTAACAATATTATTGTAATACCAATTCAAAATACAATAATCAACAAAAGCGTGATGAAACATAGTTTCATAGTGCCAAAGCGAGCATGGATGCATATGTATGTATTGACGACCAAGAGGTCTATGGTTCGAATCTCCCCACCTCCAATGTACTCAAAATTGGTCGTATGGTTCGAATCTCCCCACCCCCAATGTACTAAAAAAAAACATAGTTTCATAGTTCAGTACCTTCAAAATTCACTTGGACCTGCCAAACATGCTCAACGGATGCTCAACTGGTTAAGACATATACACTCGATCAAAATGTTGGAGGTTCGAGAATTCTCCCACCCCACATGTTGAACTCTAAAATAACTAATCAATTCAAACAATTTCTAAACACCAATTTTCGGCGAATAAATGAGAATAAGAAAATTTCCCTCCCAGAGAAACAAGGCATCAAAATATATTTGAAAGACTTTAGCATCCAAATTTGAGATTACATTGTCCATGAGCTTAAAAACTGCTCACTTTGGAAGGAGAAAAAAAAAAACAAAGATTACATTCATTGGTGAGTGGAAAATCGTGTGCAGACTATTCTTTCTGCAATTATTGAACACAGTTATATCCAATCACAAAATCTACCATTGACATATCAACATCAAAAAGAAAATCTCAATTCAAAACTGGTCTTAGTGGATGAAACATGTATCACATTCTATGAAAAAATGAATAGGCAAGAAAGAAAAGCATTACCATTAATGGAATGTTCTCAAGGGGATTATTCAGGAGAAAGTTCAATGTCATCCAACAAAGAATAACGATACGTCCAGTTGAAGGAACTTCAGAAGACGTTCTCGACAGGCTGAGGCTGCAATGCTTTCTTCACAAGCTCGGTTTGTTCCTTTACGTGAACTGAATAGAATCCAGTAGCTGTAGAAGCCGATGGAGCACGACCGGCGTATTTAACATCTTCTGTTGTGCCTCTTCCAAGTGCCCTCATGGCAGTGGCAAGACGTGGAGAAATGTAGGAAAATGCGCCCATATTCATTGGTTCCTCCTGGCACCAGACGACCTCGGCGTCTAGAAAAGTTTAAAAAATCTCGTTATTTCTATTCTTATATGTTTCTTTATAAAGACAAAACAGAGGAGAAGATTAGGGGAAAAGAAGTTTTAGCAGAAGACTAGAACAATGTGATACCATGTAGCACAGCAACTAAGAATATTTTATTTTTTTAGAAAAAGAAACGATCTCGGGCTATTCTGAGAACTTCAGCAACTATGAATATTTGAATAATTGAATTACATACTTGGATATCGCTTCAGCTCTCGCTGGATGAGGTCATAAGGAAAGGGACAAAGCTGTTCCACCCTACATATTGCAACATCCTTTCCATCTGCCTTAGTTCGCTCGTCATCAAGCTCATAGTAAATCTGGCAACAAAGCATGCATACAACATTTCATCAATTACTAGAACCTTAGAACTGAAACACAAACCCAATTTCTGAGGGCTGAATAGAAAGATTACATAGACCAGTCAATAATGAATATTTAATATGGTCGGAAAATCCGTAATAGAGTCGTTGCAAAAGAAAAACAAACGGTAACTCGTTTATCTAAGACATTCCAGGTAGGAAAGAGAAAACAAAATCCAGCCTTGATGCATTTTAGAGAAAATTGACTAGCAGAAGAAAAAGAATAGTGGATACCGACCTTTCCAGAGCAAAGAACTAGCCGTCTAATACCCTCCTCGTGGTCAGAGTGATTGTTCTGGTCCTTTATAAGGCGCTTAAATCTGGTTCCTTGTTTGTCAAAGCCTGGATGACCTTGAACATCATCAAACTCGGACAAATTAGACCTACAATCCTTGTGCCGAAGCAGATTCTTAGGGGCCATAACAACTAGAGGCTTACGGAACTCCCTGTGTATCTGCAGACAAAATACATACAAAAGGAAAATAGGATGTTAATGAAGTCATAATTGATTGGGAAACAGTCTCAAAATCCAAACCTTTGAGGGCTTAGGAATTGCTGATCTTACTGTAGAACCAAACTCGCCTCGGTAGCAAGTGCTTTTTGAGTTTCTCCAACTATCCTTCTTTCAGTTTCTTTCATTACAAGTAAATGTGTTTTTTGCAATAATGATTGAAACTCTAAGGTCCCGTTTGATAACCATTTGGTTTTTGGTTTTTGAGAATTAAGCCTATAAACGCTACTTCCACCTCCACCTGTGGATTTCTTTATGTAGTTATCTACCTTTTACAAATGTTTTCAAACACCAAGCCATGTTTTGAAAACTAAAAAAAAAAAGTAGTTTTTAAATACTTGTTTTTGTTTCTGAAATTTGGTCAAGAATGGTAATGTTTACTTAAGAAAGATGAAAACCATTGTAAAGAAATGGTGAGAAAACAAACACAATTTTCAAAAACCAAAAACTAAAAACCAAATGATTATCAAACGGGGCCTAAGATTTTTCAAATATGATTCACGTCGTCGTCCTTGGAAACATATCTCTCAAGGTTCCATATAGATTAATGGGGAAATTTCTAGTTTTTTTTTTTTGTTCTAGGATACTTCCATCCTTCTCTTATCTAAGTCTCTTCATTTTAAAGCATTCTTATTTTGCATTAAAAAATAATAATAGCAACTAAAATCATCAACCAAAAATTTGCACTAACCTGTCTCCGCAGAACATGGAAATAGTTGGCAGGAGTGGTAACATTCACAACTTGCAAGTTACATTCCTGAATTTGTTTTCTAAGGGTAGAATCCATCTCCGGAATAACGTAAGGATTGTCATCACTCATCTGCCATATATTTATGAAAAATTGTATTATTCAAGAATCCTAGCTAAATTGTATGACATTACAACCATGACAAACATTCTCATCCAAGATTCCAACAAATAATCCATTTAAATCTTCAGTATTATAAACAAGTATAGTTAATCACAGTTAAGTAAAACCAGATGCTGCAAGTATGAAGTTCCTGCCATCCTGGCAGTAAAAACCTAGAAGGGGGAAATACATACAGCCACATTCTTGCATTAATGGTAGTTTGTGAGTTCTAATCCACAGCTACCAAATTGAAATAGGCAACCCAGTGTCATGTCAAGCTCCTCATAATTATTTATGATTGTCATAAAAGACTTTAAATTCTAAACAGGAATTTAATTCAATTACAAAAGTTTCAGTCACAATTTGTAAGTGCATATTGGCAAGTGTAAACTACTTATAGATAAACCATATCTGTGTATTGAAAAGCACGCCTCAGAAAGGTATCCTCACTAAAGTGCGCACTGCAGCACCACTTCTTTTCTACAAGTAATTAAGAAACATTTCTCTAAACTATCTCTTGCAAAAGCTCAAATTTTAAAAAATTCATTACTTATGACTCATGATACTACATTTTTTCATAAATAAATTTACGGCTGTACACCTAAGAGAAAACCTTTGATTTTCTATGTGCTTCGCCCTTGAGCCCAAGAGGGCACTATAATTTAGTGTGCCTCGAGCTTTAAAAATACTGCACGATATATAACAAGATAGAAATAGGTCTTTAATTACTTGATTGGACCCCTTTTCTTTAAGGGGCCTTCTTTCGGGCTTATCTTTTTTTGGAAGTCTTTCTATTCTTTCGTTTATTCTCAATGAAAGCTAAAATAACTAGATAGAAATAAAATAAGCAGGGAAAAATAACTAACTTAAAACTAGAAAGAGAGCATTAGGCCAAGCACAAAAAGGAAGATAATGAAAACATAAGAAACATTTTTTTATTTAATTTATTATAAAAAAAAAAAGGAGGAAGACGAAGAAGATCTTTGTTGGATACCTGAAGGAAACGTTCCAACCTTGCACTTGAATGTTCAGGGCCCTGGCCATCATAGCCATGGGGAAGCAGCAGAACAAGCCCCGTCTGCCGCAGCCACTTCGATTCACCACTGCTCAAGAATTGATCAAATATAACTTGAGCCCCATTTGAAAAATCACCAAATTGAGCTTCCCAGATTACCAATGAATTAGGATTTTCCATTGAGTAACCCAACTCAAATCCAAGAACTCCAAACTCTGAAAGAGAACTGTTGGACAAGAAAAGACAGAACTTGTAAAGAGAAACTCGTGCAATAAGGTAAACTGTTCAACTCATAGAAGATGTCCTAACAGATTGCCTCAATTACAAAGCTCATAAATGAGTAAAAAGGTAATATTAAATATATAACAACACTTTGGTGGGGTGTCAAGAGAGTCATCTGGATCAAACCCAAACAAATATGCATCCATTGTTCTTCATGCAGAACTTGAAGCCTCGGATTACTCATCTCATTGGGTAACAAACTCTAACATTGGCATGTAGCCCTAATGACCATTCTATACAAACTAGAAACTACCAAAAGGACAAATTTTGGAATACATAGGCAAAAAGGGATCATAACCAACTTTACCTGTTGCTTACAGTGAACATCTCCTCATCCTGATTCATGATAACATGGTCCAAAGGACAGTAGATTCCACCTGTTTCTTGATCATGCACAACAGAATGCCGATGACTAAAGGTACCTCTCTCAACATCTTGGCCACTCAATCTGACGTGGTTGCCTTCCACAACCAAAGTGGCAAAAGCAAGTGCTTCACCAAGTGCCCAGTCAATGCCCTCCCCTGTTTCGATCATCTGTGCTCTTTGTTCGTAAACTTTTTTTACTGCTCTGTGAGGCTTGAAACTATCTGGAAATACAGTAATTGCTTTTCCAACATTCTTTAGTATCTCTGGTTTAACTCTGCAAAATTGATCAGAGAATAAATTTCAGTGCTAAAATATTGCATATGAAGTAATAGAAGAAATAATCTTATAATCAAATTTACCATACCCAGTGTTCCGAACTCTTGAGAGCTGTTCAGGTGACTTGAAACCAGTCCAATATGCTGACAGCCAGTCCCTTCTCTTTGGGACATAATCTTTGCTCGCCAAAAATTCTTCATTAAGAATTTTATTAACCTTATCACGTATCGTATTGATATCCTCCTGACTCACCTGCCCAGATTCTAAGAGTTTTTTCTGGTAGATCTCAAGAGATGAAGGATGATTCCTTATGACCTGTTCTCAATCAGCTCAGTAGTCAGTAAGTAACAGATAACTAAGAGTATACAAGCCAATAAAATGAATACATTATCAAGGTATAGAACCAAAGGAACCTAGCATGATGAAACAAGTTGGAAAGACAAGTCTGAGAATTAAAGTAATTTACTATTTTACTGAAGCCAGAGAGAAGAATATTCTGCACGATATGCATACCCAAAAACATTATTAAAACTGGAAGTACTAACCTGATACATCTTAGGTTGTGTGAAGGATGGCTCATCAATCTCATTGTGTCCAAACCGACGATAACAAACCAAATCAACAACAACATCTGAATGAAAGGTCTGGCGCCACTCTGCAGCAAGCTCACAAACATGGACAACTGCTTCCATGTCATCGCCATTTACATGCAAGATGGGAGCATCCAAAGCTTTGGCAACATCTGTGCAATATTGTGATGATCTTCCTGCCCTTGGATCAGTAGTAAAAGCGACTTGATTATTCACAACAATGTGGATCGTTCCTCCAGTGGTGTAGTTAGGAAGAGCACTAAGATGTAGAGTTTCATACACTACACCTTGTCCAGCAAAGCTACCATCACCATGAATCAAAATACCCATATTCTTGATCCTTTCAACATCATTGGAGTAATATTGCTTTGCTCTAGTTTTCCCAATAACAACTGGATCAACAGCTTCCAAGTGACTTGGATTTGCAACCAAAGAAAGATGAATATGTTTTCCACCTCTAGTTGGTCGATCATAGGAAGTACCCAAGTGATATTTGACATCACCAGTTCCTGTGTAAAGTCCAACTTCATCCACAGGCTTTGTACCGCCACTAAACTCACTAAAGATCTGCCTAAGAGGCTTCCGAACAACATTACCCAAAACATTTAGTCTTCCTCGGTGAGGCATTCCAATAACTATGCTCTCAACTCCAAGATCTGCTGCCCTATCAAACATCTCCTTCATCCCTGGAATTAAAGTCTCACCACCTTCAAGCCCAAATCTTTTTGCTGTAGTCCACTTAGTGGCTAAGAAGTTCTCAAACTGTGTGCTCCATATAAGACGATCAAGGATCACCTCTCGGCGCTGCCGATTGTACTGCATTGGTGTCGGGGTCTCAATCTTGTTTCTCAACCAGTTACATTTATTTCGATCAGCAATATGCATATATTCATATCCAATACTCCCGCAGTATGCTTGCTCAAGTCGGGTCAATATCGATCTCAGAGTCTGCACGGGACGATTTTCTGACAAAAAGCCAGCCATCCTCCAGACGCCAAGGAAAAACTCCCTATCAAGATCAGCATCTGTAAATCCATAAAGAGCAGGGTCCAGGTCATCTGGGATTTCTCTTTCTTCCAAACTCAAAGGATCCAACGTGGCTTTCATGTGACCATTAACCTGGTAAGCCCTGACAAGCAACAACAAACGCATGCTCTCTTGAATGGTCTGGCCTGAAAGACCAGGAGACGTTGCAGCCTGACCCACAAAATTCAAAAAGAAATTATTCCACGACTCATCAACACTGTTGGGGTCAGCCTCCCAAGCCCTTTGAAGCTCCTCCAAATACACACTGCTCGTCCCATCCAGAAAGCTATCAGTTAGCTTCGAAAGCGGCACAGGACGAGGCACCGGCGCAGATTGTGCTCTAGACTTAAAAACCGTAGTATGAAAATATCGATTCTGATTCGAAACAATACGTGATCTTGCAGCATACGATCCTCCCCCCTGTGCCAAAGTTCTCCTAATGGCAATCTTTGCCAAGGCTGAACCAGCTCTAAACAACCCCATTATTACCAATCAAAACTACCAAAATCAAAAACAAAACAAAAAACTGTTCCAAATCAATATTTCTCAGACTTTCTACCCAATGACATACATCTGTAGCTTCCACTAGACAATTCTGTAACGAATTAGATCGAGAAAAAGAAAAACAAACAACATGAACAATCAAAAAACAATCAAAAACATTCTGGAAGATTAGAAATTTAGTCGATAAACATATGCAACATACCGAAATGGCGAAGAAATTCGAAACCCTCAAATCGCCGAAAAGCGATACTGCGTTTGCTTCAGACCAAACAAACCCACCTGCGCTTTTTATTCCTTTTCTTTATTTCTATTTATTTATTTTATTTTATTTCTTCTGTTCTAACAATTTTTATTTTTATTTTTATTTTTATTTTTATTTTTATTTTCTCCTTCGGCGTGCCGTTGAATTTTCTATTGTTTTTTTTTTTATTATTATTATTTTAAAATTACGTGGGTGTGGGCCCCGACTCCCATATTCTAGCGGTGGCCTGAATGTAAAATTTGGACACACAGATATTTTCCTTTTTGTTTTTTAACGCTAGAGATATTTTCAAATTTGACCAATTATTTAAATAATCAATTTAGATAATCTAGTATATATTTCACATTCTTCTTTTAGAATGTTCCAAAGTATAATATACGAGTATAATTTATTTTATTTTTTTTAGTACAAGTATAATTAATACCATATATATGGAGAGGGAGATTCCGACCTAACCGTTCAGTTATGTTTATATTGATTACGTTCTTCTACTTTATTGAATTGATTCTCTTTTACGTAAGTCAATAAATCTAGATTGAGAAAGTTTTTTATTGACGACTCGTGTTACACACCGAACTTTATATAGTCGTTTTTTATATTCAATCGGAAACAATTTTAAAATAATTTTGAGAGAGTTTATTAGTTAACATATATTTTTAAGATATAAAATTAGGCATTTTAATATTTGACATTTAGCTATATTGTATAAAAAATAAAAAAAATTAACAATTTGTGAGGAACTAATATGCGCCGTCTGTGGGGATCGAACCCACAACCACGTGGTTAAAAGCCACGCGCTCTACCACTGAGCTAAGACGGCTTAGATGGTAACTTTAAAAATATTCATATTATTATTTAATATGTTGTAAGCTTTTTTTTATTTTGAACGAAGTAATTTTTTTTTTACATGTGAGGTGGTGATCGAACTTAAAACTTTTTGGTCACTAATCAACCGAGTTATGTTTTTGTTGGCTTTTTTTTTTTTAATTTATGAATTTATGGATAATGGTTTTAAGTATATAACCATATTTACTTTTACAAATAGCTTAAAAAAAAAAGTTGAAAAAAAGTTAATGTTGGTGATGAGGTCTAAATATCCCTGCATTAAATTTACCAAAAGTCAAAAGAACACATTCCATGTATGGAGGTAAGGTAAAAACTGCCCCACTACATAAGGAAATCTATATTTTTGGTATTTCTAGGGTTCAAATGGAAGTAGGACTAATGGAACGATTCACCCTAAATTTAACTATAAATTATGTTTTTTTTTACCACATGTGGGGTTCACAGTATAAATAATGTTTGGTAAGTTTATTAATTGCTAAATATTGCATATATGTACACATAAATATAATAATTTAAGTTTGGTCAAAACTTTAATCACCTTTCCCATTTTCAAAATTTTAAAATCTATCAACACTAGACTGTATATAGATGATTAATCAAACATAAAGATTTAATTTGAAACAAATTACATTGAGAATATCAATTATCCACTATACAATGCATTGCGGACATTCATTTCAAATTTTTACATAAGACAAAGATGAAAAAAAAAAAGAAAAAAAAACATAGCTCAACTAGCATTTATCGAACATGTTGTCAAAAAAAACTAGCATGTATCGCTAAGAGGTCCTATGTTCAATTATTCACCACTGAAGAAAGAAAGAAAGAAAGAAAAAAAAAAAAAAAAAAAAAAAAAAAAAAAAAAAAAGTATTTATTACCAAAATTAATAAACGTGGGTTTAAAAACAAATTAAAAAGCATGAAACAAATGAATTAAGGTTAACAGCTACTTAAAAAAAAAAAAAAAAAAAAGATGAGGGTGCCGTTGAGCTATGTTCTTGTTGCCGTTGAGCTATGTTTTTGTTGGCAAATGGAGGGTGTGCCGAGCATAGCTCAATTGACATAAGGTTATGCCCTTGACTAAGAAGTCATGGGTTCAATCTCCGCATTAATTAAATATTTTTACAAAAAAATAAAGTTTACATAAGGTTTGGTATTAGAACCAAAATAACAATAAAATTTTCATAACCAAATAATACTTCATATAGAGAAGTGTTCATAACCAAATAATACTTCATATAAAGAAGGTAACTTGAAATTTAAGCTAATCCTACAATCCTTTCCTGAGAATTATACCATCTTTCCGATCAAGCCTTTTATTTGGTAGGTAACATCAAGAAACTACTGCAAAGGCTACAAACTTAAAAATAGAAAGCAAATTGAAGAAATGACCTTAAAAATATAAAGCAAATTGAAGAAATGACCTTAAAAATATAAAGCAAATTGAAGAAATGACCTAACCTTTGTCCCGACTCCGAATCGAATTATTTGGGAGAGACGGTATATATACTTCTTTAAAAAGTATCTTAAATATACTTTCTACAATCAAGCTCTCCAAGGGAAGCAAAATGGAGGATCATAAAGCACACTACACATTACTCATCATAGTTTTTTTTAGGAGAAAAACATCTCTGGCTTTAAGTGGAAATAGAGAGATCACTTTCACAGAGAAGCCCTTTTAGAGAAACAACAATCCAAGATAATGACAAGTTGGGATGAAAGATTAGTGAAACGCTGAAAAAGACGAGTTTGAACTCAGAACAGAAATTCTACTGTGAATTAACTAGAACACTCCTCTCTTCACCAGACATTATGGAGAAGATGAATTGATGGTGAAGAACATCATGGAGATGCACATATCGATAGCATGTCGTGAATGTAAAAGATCGACATCTCGTCGATGATGCTAAATGAGATGGATGAAGAAGACCAAAGAAAATTGCCTGTTTTGAAAATCCGAACACTAAGAACATCTTACAAAATACAATCTTATAATATTTCCTGGATAGTGGGGATTCTACTAACATCAGAGTAACCAAGGTTGACTATTAGAAACGAAGGTTTACATCATCTACTACCATGTTTTCTCAAAGAAAAATCATCTACCATGTCTTGGTGACGCATCAGCGGAGCGGGATCGGGATCCCGAAGGGGATCTTGATGTTCTACCGGGAGGCGACCTTCTACCCGGAGAAGACCTCCAATTAGCTCGTGCATCCTCTCCTTCAAAGGCAGACTTGCTAAAGAAAAGAAAAGAGATTGACAAATAAATAAAACAGAACAGAACACACTTTTAAACAAGCATAGTAAACAAAGATGATAAGATCAAGATTAAACAAACTAAGAGAGAACATTCTCAACCATGAGACTAGCGTATCTAATAAGCAACGGATGCAGAAACAGAGAAACACTAAAAATAATCGCATATACGAGATGCTCCCGAAAAGCATAATGTCAGCAACAAGAACATGAAAGCACCCATACAGTCAAGCATATGCAAAAGTCATCCGTAAATCATTCAACTTACTCATGATATCCATTTCCATTTCCATCGTGACCATCAGCATTATCATAACCCGGAGAATATACTTGCTGACTCCTGTCACCATCTCGCTCACGAGGTGCACCTCTTGGTGACCTGGGGTAGTCTGCAGCATGTCTTCTACTAGGGGAAACAGAATAGTCGCCTCGCCATCTCGGTGCAGGAGAGTAGGACCTGACAATTACATTTGGCATATTTACTACCTAAAACATAAATAAATATGAACATTCTGTTTCAAATAGATTACCTTGATCGGTGTCTACTTCTTGAACCTGAAGGTTGATTGGGGGAACGTGAACGGGATACTGAACGAGATCTAGAACGTCCTATATTGTCAAAAAAAAGAATCAATCAATCCAATATGAAATTATTTTGTCTGGTACGATAGTTAATGATTTATTTGATTCCAAACTTTAGTATGTGTACTTGAAATTTAGTAACAAATTGCAACCTATAATATCCACGAACAAATTAAATGTATCGAGGAGGTTTGTATTTTTAGTTCAATCCATTAACAAAACCTACAAGACTGCAAATTTCACAAATACATACCAGACGAGCGGTGTCATTATGCTAACAGAAACCAAAGAATTATTATATGCTTATATTTGAACCTAATAAAAGAAGCTACAAATGGATGCCCTTTAGAGACAATATCTCCAATTAAAAGCATCAAACTAGGGAAAGAATGATTGAAGTAAAAGGATCAATCAAATACCAAAATTCATCTGCATGTGACATGTGAGGCACTTCTCAGTTCATTACACACAAAAAAGGTCCATATAAAAAATATTACATGACCACTCAGCTTAGAGATTATAAATAAGCTTGATTGCATTGGTAGGTACATAAATACACCAATCTTAAGTCTCAAGAAAAGTCAAACAATAATACACACGCATTCTAACATATTGGAAATAAATCCCATATACTACTGAATCATTGGTAGCGGCTTCAAGCTGTAGTGCCCAAGAGTTCAATATGCTAGTCTTCTTGAATAATCAAGAAGTAGAACTAACATGGAACTAGAAAACTGAGAATGTGAATATAACAGGTCTTCTCACTGAACCTTTTTTTTGTTGGGGTTTTCACTTAACTATAAAGATCATTTAAAAGAAGGTGCATAAAAATTTGAAGAGAAACTACTTATACACATACCATAATGAGAACGCCGTCCACCATAGCCAGATGGACCCCTACAGAAAGGGAAAAGAAATAGTAGAACACATATAACTTGCAACTAATAAACATTGATAGATTGCTAGACTTTTTCCCGATGAACAAGAATAAATATACTTCAAGCAAACAAGCATGAAGGTAGATGCAAGGGAGTCTAAACAAACTACCTTCTACTCCTTTGGCGCATCTGTTCTGGCCTCTTCCTTGACTCTGCAGCAAGGACCACAGTAATCTCCCTACCAGCAAATTTTTTCCCATTCATATGATACTGAGCCTCAGAAGCCTCATAAGGATCAACAAACTCCACAAATGCAAATCCTCGAGGATCACTACAAAGAATTCAAACAAAAGTTTTGTGATGAAAACAAGAAACTCATTCTGAACAAAAAACTTGGGTAACTACTCTGAATGGTTGCATTAGTATACTTTTCATGGCAAAAAAGATTCAGGATGTCATAAACTAAATAGCTTTCTTTTCATATCCGATATTAACTTCAGACTGCTATCTTCAAAGCTGAGGCTGAAGTTACATAAAGCAGCTAATTTCAAAGTTTAGTAGCTAACCTTCTCTTTACAATCAAGCATGAAAGAGGCAAGTGACTTGAAAAATCTTCATATTCTTGTAACTATAAGCAAGCACTTCGATTCAACGTAACTTGACTTGAAAAATCTTCACAATTCTTGATATAAGTACTTGAAACCAACTATTCATGACTTGAAAATTCTTCAAATACTTGGAAACACATGAAGCACTTGAACAAACATTCCACAACCTTAAAACCTTCACCTTGTTGGCTTCAATTGCTCAAGAATCTATCTTCTTCCTCATCAACTTCTATTGATGGGATAACTATCTAATATCTCCTCAGAGTGAGAGAGACCCTCATTTTGATATTACTCTTTACATTCTTGATGAGCAATATCTTAGGCAGTGAAAAGTAGTAGACCCTCATTAATAGGGGCTTGGGCTTGTTTTAACTTCAAAGTTCAAACCAATATGCCCCCTGACAAAGCAGTTCAAAATTCAACACACTATGAAATGGGAATAAAATTCACCCAGAAAAAATAAGGTCTGGTGAAATCTGATTTGACATTTTTCATCCTCTTCATTCCCTAGCTATGAATAACAAACTCAACCGGATGTTCCATATGCTCTAAAATTTTCCTCTACAAATTTACAACTCAGTGCACAAATGAACACCCTCAAGAATTGATCAAGTTAAGAAAATAGTTGTAAAAAAGTCCCCTGACAATTGCATAAGAGTTTATTTAATCTTACGTATGTAGGCACGTAAGAGTTTTTTCCAGAAACAAAAAAAAAGATAGACATTGTTCTGAAAATAGAATCTTGAAATGCAATTATGCAAATCAGAAAAGCTTTAAATGTGCTCTATATATTTTAACTTTCATCAATGACTGGTCTAAATAAGAGGCTTAGTATGACACATGGCTGAGAGAGCATCAAACAAGAGTGAGTAATCAGGCTTAATTTTTAATGCAAAAGGCTTGGCTTTGATGCTTAACCAGTTAAACCTTAAAATTACCACCTGAACCCTGTTTGAGGTTAAATTGATTAAATCTTGGTGCAAATTGGTGCTCAGAAGTCCAGATATTAACTATAAAAAGACATGTCATAATTAAAATTCAAATCAACTCACAAGGAATGTAAAAGTAAACGTCGAGGAATCAGGTTGCATAACACACAACAGGTTAATAAATCTAATCACAAACCATGGTTGGAGTGGTGTGTAAAATAAATAAGAAAACTAAACACATGATGCTCACCCTGAGTAATAATCCTTTGGAATATACACATCTCGAACAAGTCCAAACCTCTCAAATGGCACTCTAAGCTCCTCTGGCCTGCAAGTACCAGTATAAAAGAAGCCAAATTCTTAAAAATCAGTGAGAGAAAACAACAAATTCACAACCTACAATAGTAGTACTGAAACCAAAATTGGACAAAGCAATACTATGGTAGTTGAAAAAAAGTGCCCAAATTCTGACCTGCAGTCCATAGGAATATTTCTAACCAAAAGGCTACCATGAGAATGTTCCCTTCGTCTTCCATACCCGCCGCCGCCGCCGCCGCCACCACCACCACCACCGCCTCCACCACCATAACCTCTTCCCGGGGGGCTTCTTCCTCGACCACCATATCCTCTTCTTGGTGGACTATGATACGGTGGACTGTATCTCCTCATGTTTCAACCTATCCAAAACAATTATCACGTGAGGTCTGCAATAAAGATGCATATCGTCAAAATTTCCTACCTATTCAAACCAATTGCTTTCTAACATAGAAAAATAATAAAAAATAGAATGGTAATTAATCCAATGAAACCCATACATCATCCTAAACTGATAACACCTTCAACTGTTAAACCCTAAACAATACTTCACAGGCTCAGGATTATCGATGAGACTGTCAAAGCTCTCAATAGCTATATGCTTCAGGATGCATATTAAAATCTTAAAGATCACAGACCCACAAAAGAGAAATGAAAAAAAAAACAACCCAGCAAATGAAGAAGGAATCGAAAGGGTTCGACGAAAAGGCTCATCTTTTCACTTCCCCCAAATTTTCACCGAAAGAAAGGTTAATTCGGAGTAAGAGTAAACCTACAAAGCTAATTCCGAATGATCGAAACAAAGAAAGTGGCGATGAACAACTATCGATAACCTTCATGTGTGATTGAGTTCGATCAATAGCGAAATATCCATCTATACATCGAGAAACGAAATGGCGAAACAAGAAATCGAAAGTGTATAATTACCTGAAGGAAAGAGAAGGAAGACGAGAAAATGCGCAGAGAGATTCTTCTCTCGATCTGATTTTCGGTAAACTCTTGGAGCAAGACGAGTGCGATGGTAGGGTTTAGCTTTTTATAACTCTGTTCGTGCAGATGCAAGTTTTTTCAATTTATGTTTAAATTTTTACTCTTTTTTTTTTCAGTACTAAAAATAATTTAATAAATTTTATAGATTAGGAAAAAAAAAATTATCAAATTTTGGGGTTAAAATAATCTCCAAACAAAAATGGTAGAAATGATAACAAAAATGGTAGAAATGATAAAAATGTTTAGGTTAAATTACAAATTTGTTAGAAGTAACAGTGGTTTTAAAAGTTATAATTTGGAAATTAGCAACACGTTTTTTTATTTATACACTCAACTACTTAATTCACACAATCACTAAATACAAAAAACATCACTTCAAACGGTAACGTGCTCAATTATTTAGTGATTTTTAACTATAGACTATTTATGAGGTTTTATGATGAAATTCTAACTTTTAAAATTATATGAACTAAATTATAACTTTCTTTAAACTATAGTGATAAAAAATTATGTTGTTTTTTAAATTCGTCAGCAAACGTTAGGAAAACTTAGTTTCACTTATTAATATAAATATATTTTTTTTAAATGCTGAAATTACTGAAAAAAAAAAAGATGGATGTAGCATTGTTACAAGGTTGTTTAAGATGGAAAAAAAAACCTCCACAAGATCGGATTCCCATAGAGCCATGCCCTAAAAAAAACTAACAATAGAAATTTGTTCTCAATCTAAGAATAAGGAATAAACTTCGTGTTCAACACCCAAACTATATTTTTTTTCTTTTCAAAAATATTTTAATTAATGCGAGAATTGAACTCATGACTTCTTAGTCAAAGACACAATCTTATGTCAATTGAGTTATACTCAATTTGGCTAAACCATATTATTTAACTCATACAATCACCACACCACAATGTTTATCACCATGAGAAATTATTCAATTCGAAGAGGCAGCTATAATATACCTGATAGTTTTGCATCGTTGAATTTATGATAGAGAAACTGCAAAAGTACCTCAAATTTGTAATAAGTAGTTATTGAAACTTAGGAGACATGCAGATTTTTGAATCCACGTACGTTCAACAGTTGTTATGAGACAGTCATATTATGACGGTCATATTGAATAATGTTTCCATCACCAAACATTTGAAAAGGTTACACAAGAAGCATATAGTTAACACAACAATTGACCCGAAGAGTATGAAATATATTACATACATATATGTTGAGTGTATTATTGTGGAAAACATCAAGGATCTGTTGAAAGGAGAGCCAGATATCTGCAACCCACATTGGCAATAAATAAATCATCCTAAATTCAGTACATGTAAAAATAAAACTCTGAAATGACATCTAATTGAACCATATATTCTATCAGTCAACAGTGATAGATAGCCTTACACAAATAAGTTCAAAAAAGAAATACGCAATGAAATCATTTACCAAGCAGAATTGCAGCCTGTGGATAGGTAAAAATGTGAGCCTCATTCAGATTTATGATATATCACTCTCAGGAACTACTGATTCGGAGCCAATCCACCATCTCGTATACCCTACACTACACGTCGATAAACGCACGATCCGTGCTTAAAACGCTCCGCCATATTTCAAATTTAGCTTTGCAACAATGTACAACAACCAGTGAATTTAGAGTGTTAGAACAAGCAGACCTGGACATATTAGCTGCCTCCATCCTTCATATCCATCTCCATCAAGCTTCTTCCAGGTGCCTTTGTCACTCATTCTCCTAGGTGGACAGAGAAGGATCAGGGGTATGCAACATAATAAAGCTGGTAGAATAATTAGGAACTTTTGTGTCAACATGCTGCTACAGCTACAGCTGATTCAGACTGATTGCTGTCGGGGTCGGGGTCGGCGCTGACGGAGTCGGCGAGCAAAGGGTTCTTTTGAAATTGGTTTCTTAGCTGACCACAAGCTGCATTTGCATCCAGGCCTCTTGTTTGGCGAACGCTTACGGTTATTTTATGGGACTCTAGAGCAGCTACAAATGCCATCACCTGAAAATAGAAGAAAAGATAATTATTGATCAGTGAAAAGTATACATTCATAATATGAAACATTTTCTTCTTGACACGTGATGGAAAATAGCACATCTGTTAAGAGCATACTGCTTTCTTATATGGACGCTTATACTCAGAGCCTTCTATGGGATTGAAAGGAATCAGGTTCACATGATAGTTGTGTCCCCATTCTTGGAGAAGCTTTGCGAGTTCTACAGCATGCTCTACCGCGTCATTGACTCCAGCTGTTCAAATGATAATCATCAGAAAAATCGAGGAAAACAATTTGTCAGATGTTCGATGCCCAAATCTTCAATGAGGAACACAAAGAAAGAAGAGAGAAGGATTGTAATGCTAAAGTGATTCCAGTACCTAAAAGTGCATACTCAAAGGTTACTCTCCGACTAGTTTGGAGGAAATAATCGCAACAATCCTTCATAATTGCTTCAAGAGGATATGCTTTTGCACTGGGCACAATAGTCTCACGAAGCTTCTGGTTTGGTGCATGTAAGCTGATGAGCAGAAAATGAAGAGTTAATCAAAATAAAATAAAAAAAGAGGAGCCAAAATCTAAGGAGCAAATGCTCATGGATCATCTCTTCAAAACAAGAGCTAAAAAAAGGCCTGGGTCAAACCCAGGCCTAAGAGGGGAACCTATTCCAGAAATTAGCACAGTTCTTAGATCAGGTTCAACTAACTGCTAGTGCTACCTATTAAAAATTTAGGGATGACAACATATAACCAGCCAATGAACATCAACGGAAGAAAAGAAATCCTACCCTCTAAAACCGTACATATAATTTTTTATCACAAGTACGTGAAAACTAGCAAACTTTGTCCGTTGGCAAAACATCACTAATAATGGTTGAGGTTTTTTTTCCTACCAAACAATCTAGAATGCTTTTCTTGTTGAACATATGTTACCTGACGGCCAATGTTGACTGAAGCTTGTGAGAAGCCAGCCTTTTAATCGTGTTAGGAACACCCACAGTAGAAATTGTAATCATTCTTTGTCCAATTTGAACATCCTTCAAAAGAAGTAAAGAATTCATGAGAAACAACACACTCAGCAACCTAAAAATAGGGTGTAATGAACATGGTAGAACTTTAAAGTCAACCTTCGCATGACAGTTGCATGCGATCAAATTTTATAATTTAGAAAAACTGACATTAGAAACCTGTATCTCAAAGTGAACATGCATGACACTGATAGATCCTAAAAAATCTAAAGGGTTATTTGGGAATGCTCTAAAAGATAGTATTACGCTTACATGCACCGAACCAGAAGCTTAAGTATGGATATACAAAGTCAAGATAGGTTTTCATTTGGTCTTTCCTCCTGGGCAGTTTGAATACTCGGGATAAAGGCCAGGCTAGGCCTCCTTCGCTCCTGGATGCGTTCTTTTAACATAAAAGGGGATGACTCAAATAGAAATCCCGTGTCTTGGAATCCAATTAAACCTAAGAATTATTCTTCAAAAAATCCACACTTTTGTCGTGTCATCTAGCTCTTTGATTGTTTTTTTTTTTGTTCTTTTTTTTTTTTGGGTAAGAAATCGAGCTTTTATTGAGAAAAATAAAAGAACATACAAGGGCATACAAAACAAGCCCGACAAAAGTCCCAAACAAACAAGCCAACTAGCTCTTCGATCGGTTGCTCCTAGATGTGTGAAGCACAATCACCCTTTTGAAAGAAAATTTAATATCCTATGGCTCAATGCGAAGTATAAGTAGAACATTTTATAAGAAATTTGATTAGAAAGGAATAGAAATATTTTTCATGAGGTTCCTGGTGGATATATTTTTGGGGCAGATCTTGAAGATTGTTGTTCTTTTCTCTCTCAAAGTTCTCTCATGAGGCTTCTCATAATTATATATGACTTTTACCAATTTCAGAGGTTTCCTCTATAATGCAGTGTTCTCTGGATGGCTTTTTTGCTAGAGTGTGAAGACATAGTCCTCCAAGTCCTCTCCAGCTTCCCAGATTTACCACTCCTAATTGGGGACCATTAAAACGAACTAATGCCAATTTACCTCTCCAAGTCCTCTCTTGCAATACATGTAACGGAGTAAAGAGAAAATAAGGAACAGAAGAAAAATAAGGGGGGAAATCAAATAGTAAACAAAAAATTACCCCACAAAATATTAGGACAAGATGAGTCTGAAAAAACAAACCTTGTTCAAGCACCGATGCGCTTCAAGCACTGATTTCATATTTAACATTGGTTCGCCCATTCCCATGAATACTACATTTGTCACCCTATGGTTGAAAATATCCTCAATTGCAAATACCTGTGTATATAAGATGCAACTAATCACAATGGGGAGGATTAATTATACTTGAAATAATTTCATTTTTCAAATTTCTGAAAGTGTCGAGATATCAGAACAGTACAAGTTCGTAATGAAACATGAAGACAGCATGTGAGATAAACAAAATACCTGCTCGACAATTTCATGTCTCTGAAGATTCCTTGAAAATCCTCCTTTTCCAGTGGCACAAAAAGAACAGCGCAATGGACAGCCAACCTTAATGTATGAAATTCAGTAGAAATTTAATTTAAGAATGGATACCATAATGAGTTCAGATAATACCATGTCTGCCATAATATCATCTAATTGACAATCTGGTTACCCTTTTAAGCATACATGGTGTCAGACTACTATGGGTACTAGTACTACATCAACGACCAATCTTTACTAAGAAGAGGAAGAGTCTGTGACCAACCATAAAAGAAGATATATCAATTGAGTTTTATTTTATTTTGATATCCGTGAGTGTTGACTATCTCCACGGGACAACCGTCTAACCCTACTACATTTTTTTGAAAAAGAAACAATATCTAACCCTACTACATTTAGTTGACAAGGAAAGTCGTAGGATATTAAATCCTAGGTAGGTGGCTACCATGGTTTGAACTCATTCACTCTAAACCATTTTATTATTCTCAATGCTCTTATTGACCACTAGGCCAACCCATGATGGTTTACATCGATGAAAATGTAAATCACAGAATTCATGCCTCTGAATGACCAAACATGAATTTATTCTTACCTGTGATGAGATGCAAGCAGTAAGGCGAACTGAACTTTTATTGTCTTTGTCTTCCACAGGTATCCCAACTGTTTCAATCAGCCTGTTGTCATCCAACTTAAGCAATAACTGCAAAATTTTGACGCATTGATACCTTAAAGTCAAAGAAACTCGTATACAAACAAGCAACCATTTAGTTACCATGATAAAATTTGAACAATTCAATAAGAATGCAAGCAGAAAATTCTTTATATCAAACTACCTTCACGGTACCATCAGATGCAGTAACAGACTGGTGAACAGGCGAACGGCCCACTCTCCATCCAGCTTCCTGAAGATCATTCCTGAATGCCTGTGGCACTGCAATCAACCCGAATCACCATAACAAGATAATGAACAAGCAGGCGAAATTAAGTAAAGAAGAAGAAAGAACACTGACAGTTTGAAAACTCTTCAATTTCCTTGACCTTCCTCTTGTAAATAAGCTGATGGAGTTGCTTCCCCCTATACTTTTCCTAATCCATCCCAAATAGAAACATCTCCAACTCAAACAACAGAAGAAGAAGAAAATGAAACGATACAAAAGTGAAAGCCTCCATCAAATGCAAGCAATCCACAACAGGCCTTTACCTGGCCGAAGTCCACGGCGAGCTGTTGGAGCTCCGGCTCCGACAAGCCGATGAGCACTTTCGGAGCTTCAGGAGAGGCCCGTGCGGGAGGGGATATGGAGGTGGAGAGGTTCCGAGAAGGCACAGCGGCGACGCAGCGAGGCCGTACTACGCGTGCGACGGACGTGGAGCAAACTTGGTGGAGGAGCGCCATTGAAATGGCGATCATCGTTGAGAAGAAGCTCTTGATTGCTTGTGAGAACTGTGAGCGGATGCAAATGAATTGAGAATGCGAAGGCTAAAACCCAATCTGCTACTGTTCTTTTTTTCGGAGGGTTTTGCTTTTTCCTTCAATTTGGCCTTCGACAGGAATCAAGATATTATCTTCCCTCCTTTTTTTTTGTTTATTGCTTTTTCTTTTTTCTAATATAATTAGTTTTATTCATGTAGATATTTACATCGATATTTCCACGATCGACATCATATTAAAAAAACAACCACAAAATGTAACTTAACCTAATGTATTATATAATATTATAACAAGTGTATTTTAAATCATTTAAAAGGGTAAAACGTTTATTTATTAATTTAAATCTATTTTTTTAAATCTTCCATAAATATTCATCGATATCGACATTTTATCGATATTTCATCGATATTTCCATAAAATTGAGACCTTCATATTTACGTCGACATGACATTTAAAACATTTTGTTTATTGCTTTTTTTTTTCTTTTTGCTATTCTTTTTGTTAGTCGGTGGTTATAATAGTATGTGAATAGTAAATATTATTGAAGTCAGTGATGTTACTCTCTTGACCGTAGATTATAATAGTCGGTGTGTCAAACATGACTGAGTTATAATAACTCAGTTCACTTAACTTCAAGTTGGTGCCTCAAACACCTCTTAAGGATTATTGTACATGTTTTGCCATATATACACGTGGAAAGTGCATGGATAGAGTTTCCACCCTAAAATCTAATCTCCCAACAAACCACTGACAATATGATTGTGTTTGGATTGACTTCTAAGTGGTTGTTTGGCCCACGGAGTTGGATTGACTTTGTTTCGTACTCAGGTGGCGTCAAGAGTAAGCATACATCATAATATTCTTGGATCTGAAGTGATTGTTTATTCTGATCATGCAGCTTTGCGGTACCTAATGACAAAGAATGATTCAAAACCAAGGTTGCTCAGATGGATACTACTTCTCCAAGAATTCAATTTGAAGATCAAAGACATGAAGGGAGCAGAGAACTCGGTGGCTAACCACTCAAGTAGATTGGTGCGTGAAGAGGAAGAGTTGCCTCTTAATGATGAATTCCCTAATGAGCTCCTCTTCCAGTTGCACGAGGTCATTCCCCGGCACGTTGACACGGTTAATTATTTGATCACAGGTAACTTTCTCATCCATTTTTCTTCCGATAAGAGGCTAAACTAAAAAGTGATGCTAGATTTTATGTTTGGGAAGATTTATACTTGTGGAAATTTTATGTTGACTAGGTAATTAGAAGATATGTCCAAGAATCTAATTCTTATTTTTTGTCATGATTTTTCATGTTGGGGCATTTTGGGCCTAATAGAACTGTTAAGAAGGTTCTTGACTGTGGGTTTTTCTGGACTTCGTTGTTTAAAGATGCATATGAGTTTTGTAAAACATGTAATAAATGTCAAAGGGTGGGTGTTATAACTCGTCGGAATGAAATGCCTCAAATCCCCATCCTGATTTGTGAGATTTTTTATGTTTGGGTATGGATTTCATGGGATATTTTCCCCTTTTTTGTGGTTTTTCTTACATATTGTTGGATGTGAATTATGTATCCAAATGGGTGGAAGCGAAAGCCACTAAAATTGATGAGTCTAATGTTGTTGTAGGATTTGTTAAGTCTAACATCTTCAACAGGTATGGAGTTTCACGAGCTATTATAAGTGATTAAGGGACTCATTTTTGCAATAGATCGGTTGAAGCTTTGATGAGGAAGTATAGTGTGAACCACCGAATATCCACCACATACCATCCTCAAACCAATGGACGAGTCGAAGTCTCCAACAGGTAGGTGAAGTCCATACTTGAAAAGACTGTGAACCCCAGTAGGAAGGATTAGAGCCCTCGCTTGGAAGATGACTTGTGGGCGTACCGCACCGCTTACAAAACATCTATAAGGATGTCTCCCTATTGGTTGATTTTTGGGAAAGCTTTTCACTTGTCCATGGAGATCGAGCACAAGACATATTGGGCAATTAAAAAGTGCAACATGAGCTCGGATGAAGCCGGTAATCAAGGTTTCTCCAATTGCAAGAGTCAGAAGAACTTCGCTTGGACGCGTATGAGAACTCGAGAATTTACAAGGAAAAGTCCAAGTTGTTTCATGACTGAAAGATTGTAAGGAAACAATTTGAAGTGGGTCAGAAAGTTCTCATGTTCAACTCCTGTTTGAAGTTCATGCCAGGTATGCTTCGTTCTCGTTGGTTTGGACTTTATGTCATAACTAATGTTTTTTCCTATGGCACAGTCAAACTTCGAAGCTTAAACTCTGTCACGACATTCAAGGTGAATGGCCACTAGTTGAAGGTTTTCCATGAAGGTGACGTCAATCATTATGATGTATGCTTACTCTTGACGTCACCCGAGTACGAGATTAATTGAGGACTGTTGATAGAGTCAAGCAATCGACTCTAAAAAAATGCGCTTCTCGGAGGCACCCGAGCATCGAATGTATTGTTTTCTTTATTGTTTTTGGTTATTTATCTTTCTTAAGTTAGTTTGTGTTTATTTTTCCTAGGTGAGAAGACTGCTTGACCAAATGGATCTACCTTAAGGCAAAGACCGCGTCTCTCCATCCATAGACCACACAGAAACAAGGGATTTTTGTTCCCCCATTTTTTGTTGATTTATGGCTTAGATTGATGTTTTGATACATTGAGGACATTGTATCATTTAAGGTTGAGGGTGGTACTCTGTGAATTTCTTTGATTGTCGAGCATGTTTCGATTTCTAAATTTGAGATGCATGAGTCTGTGATTGCATGAGGACAATCTATGAGGTGCTTTTGATTTTTCTTAATTATTTGCATATGTTGAAAAAAACATGAAATTGTATGCACTTTTGAGCCTGATTTTTTTTTTAAAAAAAATATGTTGACTCTCTTATATTTATTGACCACATAGTCTCCTATCCTTGGTTCTGTAAGTTTTGAACTGTCTTATTTTGTCCGAACTCTTGTTGTCACTCTGAAAGGCACCATTAGAGAAAGTTTGATGCACTAGCGTTTGTAATAATTCATTTGTGAAATAGCTTAGCTATTTGCCTGAAATTTTAAAAAAAAACTTCTGAGATACTCCTCCTTCTTAAGTTGTCCGAGTAACCAGGGGCGGTCGTGTAACCCACGATTGTCACTACATGAAAGGGTTGTTGAGGATCCCACATAGGAAAGATGAAGGGATCTCACTCACAATATAACATACATGAGTTACTCATCATATTACCAATTGGTTTTAAGATGAAATCTCATGATGTCTAATATGGTATCCGAGCCCACATTAGAAAGATGAAAGGATCTCACTCATAATATAAGGACTAGAATAAGGAGGACTACGCGCGCGCACAAGCTTTAGGGTTGCATAAGTTTTTTTCGGGCTTATAATGACTAGAATAGGGAGGATTACGCGCGCACACACGTAAGAGAGGAGGAGTCTAATTTTTTAAATTTTCTCGACTTGTGCATGCATTCGATTGTTCTCTTCTGTTGCAAATTCCTTATTTTCTTAAAGCATTGAGATTAGAGTCTTTAGCATGCAATTGCATTCTCGTGGGATAGTTCAGAAGTTTACCTTGCTCGAGGACTAGCAAAATTTAAGATTGGGGGTATTTGATAGCGCTCTTAAAGCGCTACTTTATATTCTCTTAATCCCGCTAATTATCATGCTCATCATTGCTTCATGTTCATATTATAGGTGAAGATCGGTAAAGAGCTCAAGAAGTTCAAAGACAACCTTTTGGAGCAAAAAGAAGAACAAAAAGTGCTTTGGAGTTGAACCAAGTGAAGTGAGGGAGTCATTTGACCATTTACACCCCAAGGTCCTGCATCGAGACTCTATCAAGAGCGTCGAGACGTCCAAAGTTGATAAAATTGAAGTTCAAACTCGAGAGCAAGTGTCGAGACGTTGTGAATGAGCGTCGCGATGCTGCGCTATTCATATTTCAAATTGGAAACCCGAGAGCAAGCGTCGAGATGCTGGACATCAGCGTCGCGACGCTACGACGTTGTCATCCGCTGAATCACCGTTTCGAAAAGGCACGCGCTTGAGCATTTTCGTCATTAGCGTCGAGACGCTACCATGAAGTATAAAAACATATATATTTTTTTTTTTCGATTTTAGGTCATGTCTTGTCTTGCCTCGGGATTGGAGCTTTCTCTATAAAGTTCTTAAGTTTTCTCTTCATTTTGTGTATGAACTTGGAGTCTTCCATGGAATTTTGAAAGCTTTCATCCTCCATGGACAGTTAAGAGGTCAATGTATTAATTTAAAGGTTATGGACTGATTAGTTAGTGTATGTAGGTGAGATTAGCACTTTAATTTCTACTTAGCAATTTATTCTCTCAAGCATCCTCTTATCATGAGTTTATTAAATTAGTAAACATCTTTGATTAGATAAACGCTCTAATTGTTTATGCATGCTAAATTGTTAAAGATTAACGACACAATTCAAGTGCATGTCTTAATCGCCAAGTAACAAGAATTTAATTATGTCTAACTGACATCGGTACATAGGTCCGTGTTCACTCTAGTTTGCATGATAGGCCTCGGGTTAGGGGATAAATTGGGATATTCGGTAGTCAGTCACAATGTTTCCGATCACTGACAATTGAACGATATGGAACGGTCGCCCCCAGTTGATTAAATTGTCAAGCTTAATTAGGATTGCATAATCTTAGTTAATTATTTGAGTTGTTTGTTATGGGTTCGGACAAGCAAGTTATGTGTTTGGGACGTCTTAGCTAAGTCTTGAGAGTTTCAATGATCCGAATTACATTAGCAATCAATCTTGATTCTTAAATTAAGCACGTTTGTTTTAATTGTCAATTTTTCGCTCCAATTCCCGCGTTAGCTCTAATATTTGCATGTCCACTAGTCTAATTAGGAAAAGGCTAATTTTATGTTCCTATTGTTCGACCTGTCTTCCACCGTTCTATAATTTATAATACAACCCAACATATAAATACCAATTTGACGGGTCTCGACAACCCGTTTACCAACTGGGTTATTATAACTCAGTTCATGTTTTGCACACCGACTATTATAATCCACAATCAAGAAAGTAACAACACCGACTTCAATAATATTTACTATTCACATACTATAACCACTGATTATTTTAACTCATTCAGCGCCCCAAACAACTCCTATACTTTCTTTATTTACCATGAACTTAAATAATTAGTGAGTCAAACGTAGATTGAGTTATAATAACTCAACTCGAAATTGGCGCCTTAAACGTCCCCTTAGGAGTTGTGTTGGACCCACAAAGTTGGGAGGAGTGGAGTTGGGGGAGTAGTTCACTCCCGGTTTGGCCCACAGAGTAGATAAATCTGTGTAAAAGAAACTCCCCTCCAACGATATCAACAATAATTACTATTGAAGTCCACATTTTTTAAGCACGTTTCTCTCCCTTATTCTCTCATTTCTTCCCTCTCCTCCATCCAAAGTCTCTCCTTGGCCAAAATTGTGGTTCCTCATTTTTTTTCCCATGTCAAAGGGTTTAGGGAGTTGATATTTTTTATCCGAGTTCAACAAGTCCGTGGGTCAAACGAGGAGTTAACTTCTCCTCTCAACTCCTTCTCCAACAACTTCTATAAATTTAGGTGGATAAAGAGAAGACACTCATTAATTTCTTTTAAGTTGGGATTAAATCTCTCGCCCCATATTTACCAACTTTTTAAAAATTTAGGTGAGAAATTTGAATTTTAAAATTTTCTTATCGACCTAATTCCACTAATAACATATTTGTTTCACGTGTATTGGACTTGAGTTTGATACCGACAAAAATGAGTAGAATGATGATAAATAGCTAGAATAAAATATTCAAAATAGAAAATGTGAAAAAAAAATTATTTCAACTTAGCTCACATTCTACTAGATTTATGCATTTTAAAATCAATTGATTCTTCTTAATTTCAAATATGTTGGATTTTGTTTCAAATCGAAAATAGAGGTGTGGAATGCAAAATTATTCCAAAAAAACTAGGAAAGAAATGTGAAATTTGAAGTACACAAATTATTGGTATTTATTGGTACATAATATACACACATATATTACATTCGCTATATTTACTTATGCGTAGTTATAAACGTATATACGAATATATATGCACACTATACATTCTTTAGGGCATTATTTTTATAATTTTTTTAACATCCCTTTGAACTTTTTAGCTATCGATAAGCATCATTAGGTTAGAAAATGAATTCGAATTAATATTTTAAAATTCACTTTCATTTGATTTTTTTTTTACATATTGTTTGTTATTTTTTTTTTTTTTGTCATATCTCTCACAACTCCATATCGTTAGACAATCTTTTAATTTAATAAAAAGTAGAGAATATACCCAAGGTATTTTCCTCCCGACCCAAATTGAATATTATGTTAAACATTCTGCATCAGAAAAAAAATAATAATAATAAAATAACTTTTCTAAACATTATAATTATATCGTAAGTTTTTTTTTTTCTTTTCTGTGTTTTTCAATTTTAGGATAACTTGCCATTTACTTCAAGTATATATTTGAAATACGAGACACAATTTCAAATCTACGTAATAAAAAAAGTTAATTATATGTTTTGATCCTAAATGTTTGTATGCTATTTAAATTTGATTCCTACTTTCTAAAGGTTTCAAGCTTCTCTATATTCCTTTTAAAAAAAAGCTTCTCTATATTGTATTGAATTTTTTTCAATTAAATCCATAATATCCACCCATAAAAGATGATGTAATGTCAAAATACAAATTATTAATTAAGTCAAAATTACTTTATGTTTTAATTTGATTGGAATAGACAGCAAACTGACAATCTGCTTTGGGATCGAATTTTTTCTACTTCAGAGGCCCAGATGAACGGAATTTGTAGATGTGAGGACCCTGCCTCTGTTCAATTCGTGGAAACTCAACACTGATGCTGCTTGGAACGAAGAAACAGGTCGCGGTGGAATTGGATGGATTGTTCGTGATGGAGGTAGTGGATCATCCGACTTCATCTCAACCACAATGGACCTTGCCTTTGTTCAATTCGTGGAAACTCAACATTGATGCTGCTTGGAACGAAAAAGCAGGTCGTGGTGGAATTGGATGGATTGTTCGTGATGGAGGTAGTGGAACATCCGACTTCATCTCAACCACAATGGACCTTGCCTCTGTTCAATTCGTGGAAACTCAACACTGATGTTGCTTGGAACGAAGAAGCAGGTTGCGGTGGAATTGGATGGATTGTTCGTGATGGAGGTAGTGGATCATCCGACTTCATCTCAACCACAATGGACCTTGCCTCTGTTCAATTCGTGGAAACTCAACACTGATGTTGCTTGGAACGAAGAAGCAGGTCGCTGTTGAATTGGATGGATTGTTCGTGATTGGGAGGAACGAGTGATTTTCGTAGGCCACAAATGCATCCCACATAAATGGTCTATTCTTTTTCTTGAAACTATGGCATTTTTAGAAGGTTTGATGGCCATCACTAATTGAAGCTATCGTCTTCTAGTCGAGTCAGATTCTCTAAATTCCATCCAGCTTATTAACCAAAAGGTGGTAAATCTCACAGAAATTTAAAACATTGTCCTCCAAGTGCAGAATTTGGCATAGTGAGAATCCATCCCTTTCTTTCATATTCGAAGGAGTGCCAATATGGAAGCTGACAAACTTGCACGACGTGTGTCCTCTTTAACAGGGGCGGATCCAGACATTGATGTTTGGGGGGCCAAAAAATTAGAGTATATAAATATTAAAAACAGATCGCCAAAAATCCATAGGTTCGAATTCACACTCTCAAGTTATGTTGACATTCAAAAAAAGTTATCAGTGATAAACATATGTTAGTGTATCAAAGACTTCCGTACTAAGTTTAAATAAACTTAATACCATCATATAATTTTGCTATCTCTATATTAAAAAAAAAAAAAAAAAAAAAAAAAAAAAACAAAATTGAGTCCCTAAACTCTAAAAAGTTTTTAATGCATCCCTATACTTTCAATTTTGTTTCTAATGAATTCCTAGATTTTAAAAAAATGTCAAATAAATATAAGGATATATTAGACTTAAACTTGAAAATTTGAGAACCAATTAAATACAAAATTGAAAATTAAAAAATATATTGAACCTTTTTTTTTGAAGTTAATGATCTATTAAACACAAAGTTCAAAGTTAAAAGATTTATTAGATATTTTTTAAAAAATTATTAAAAAAAAAAAACACAATATAACATGAATTTGTTTACCAAATTTATAAAAGGGAGGTTAATATAGTCTAAATTACTCTTGAAAATGTTAATAAATAAACTAATACTAAGAGTTAATAGAAAAAAAAAAAAAAAAAAAAGTCTCAATCATTTTTAAGAATGAAATTTATATATTTTTAAATATATATATAAACAAAATATTAAAAGAGAACAATTTCTTTTTAAAAAAATATACATATATGGAAGGAAATATAAATCAAATAAATTATTGTTATGGTTGAGTTTCGAACTCAGACACAACAAAATATAAATTATGCTCAATTATCACAGCAGAATGAGATTTTGTTAATTTGGGGGGGCCAAAATGTATTTAATAACAACAGTATATATTTAAGGCATTATTTTTGCCTACGAGTATAAGAAAATCAAAAATTTTGGAGGGGCCGTGGCTCCCCTAGTCCCTTCAGAGGGCCGCCCCTGCTCTTTAAGACTTGATGAAATTTGAAATGCAGATTATTCTGCTGATGTCTTTTTTACAACTTTATCATTCTTGTTCTAAAAAAAATTGATTGAAATAGGCATATTTATGTATATCCACCCATAAAATCTAAATCTCCACTCATTTCATTTGACTTAGCATTTTTAGCAACTTATTTAACCTGAGGTCTTCAAGAAACAATAAATTACATAATTTAAAATTGCTCGTTATGAATCGACACATTAAAATGTGGGAAATTGTAGTAAATGACAATTTAAGACTTATTGTTTGCAAATATAGCATGTTTTTAAAAATTTTGCGGATATAGCAATTTCTATCGCTGATATCTTATGATTGATAGAAGTCTATCGCTGATCACCTCAGCTTTTTATAGATTTTTGTCAGTGATAATAGTTTATCAGAGATAATAGTCTATCACTGATAGAAGTCTATCAGTGATATAATAAAGTCTATCAGTGATAGAAACGAGTTTTTTTTGCCATATTTACAAAACATTTTAAAATTTGCTAAATTTACAATTAGTTTGGGCCTGATTGCTATTTGTGCAACCAGCCCTTAAAATGTTGGTGTAATAATAATTAACAAACTCATAAAAAAAATTGATTTATTTATCATCATTATTCATATTTGGTAATGTCAATGTCAAGGACTTAATTAAAAAACAACATTCCATATATAAACTATAAAGGTTGCAATTAAAACTTTTAAACTAATAAGGATGAAATTGAAAGAAAAAACTTTTTTTTTTTTTTTTTTTTTTTTGAGGGAAGACGAAGAACTAGAACATATATTTAATGTAATAAAAACACTATAAATAAATAAAAATAAAACCGCGTAGGTAACACTACCAGCACTAGGCATTAATCAGTTGAAAGTGGAACCTGCCTTTCCGGTATCCGGTTGCTGAAACTGAAATTCAAAGCATATGCGCGTAATTACGGCGCAACATTAGCTGCTTAATGATTTTAATCTCCAGTCAAAATTAAGAAAAACACAAAGGTCTTCTTGCCATTTATACTCACGCGTATAAGGATACGTGTTCAACACGCTCTTGTCAGGGGTAAATCTGTAAAACCCACACCTTCCTTTCGGGCCGCCGTAAAACTCCGGTATTAGCCTCCACTGCATTCTTCAATTTAAGATAAAATATCATTTTCAATTTCATCTCTATTTTTAAATTTTATTTAATTTTAATTCATGTATTTTTCTAATGTTTTAACAAACATGGAAACTTAAGATTTCGAGTTCATATATCATGATTTTATTGATAATGTTTAATTTTAATTAATGTAGTTTGAATAAAACTTAAAATTGATGTTGTAAATTTACCATAGGATGATTGTTAAACTTTATTAAAAGTAGAAAGAAAATGAAACTCAAAAAACTAAAATATTATTTCAACCTTCAATTTATTTCTCCATAGTGAATTAAATACATTGTTACAAAAATATTATTATAATAATAAATGCTTTAGTCTTAATTTTTAAAAATAAGTTCACAACTTTATAACAAGAAAATCGTGTGCAACGGGGGAGTGAACGCATCACCTAGATAGCCCAGAGTGGAGGTTGATTGATCCTGCATCGTGCAAACGGGGCATGGATGATTAAAAATATTTAACTGCATTATATACCGCCTATAAAGGCAAATTTTTCGTTGAAAAAAAAAACTTAATAACAAGAAAATCGTGTGCATCAAATTAAATTTAAAAAAAAAACACAATTATGCAGGTTTTTTTTTTTTTTTTTTGGCAATATACTAAAAGAGTAGTTATCCCACCTAAAAAATGTTTAAAAAAAAAATCATAAATTCTAAATATTATAGTTTTTTTTATAGATAATTTAATTAGTGTAGGAATTGAACCTATGATCTCGATATAATCTTATGTCAATTGAGTTATGTTTGGTTTGACCATATTATAGTTTTTGAGTGAGCAAAAATGTGTGAGTGATACAAATATGAGAGAATTATATATGATTGTAATAATTCTTTTTGTTTCTTTTTTGTGGGTCGTGATTTTTCCCCGATCCTTATGCTTGGGATAGAAGTGAGAGATTTTTTCCCATCAAATTATGCTATGAATTCCATGTGTTAGAAGGAATGATTTCTTGCGGTGGCCGTGATTTTTCTAAACATAGTCTTAGAGCATATTTGAGAGTAATTTTGAAATAAGTTTTGATAGAATGAAAATATTTTTAAAAGTGTAGAACTAATTATTAAGTTAGTTTTTTTATGATTAAATACATGTTTTTGAAGAAGTTTTGAATGTGACAAAGATGATTTTAACTCTCAGAGTAGGGCTCAGCTGACATATGAATGTGTTGACGACCAAAGGTCGGTGGTTCGAATCTCCCACTCTCAATGTACTAAAAAAAAATGATTTTAACTAGTTCACACTTAACTACCCATAAAAATTGATTTTTTTAAATAGATCAAATGGAGGGTTGAATTGAGAAGAGTAAATACTTATTTTGGCACAAAATTTAAATCTACCTCTACCAACATTACAATCATCATTTAGCTACTGAATTCAATAGTTTTTACTATTCACGATTATTATAATCTCCCACTATAATAATAATTCACTCGTGCCCAAATCACATTTAACTCATTTATTGTTGGGATTTCAGTAAATTTAAAATAATAATAAAAAAAAACTAAAAACTAATTAATCTGAATTCTTACCACAACCAAATAGTAATCACTGCCAAAATTCAGCTCAGCCGCGGGAAGAAAAGTAAAAGAAAAAAATGTGGCTGTCATCTTCCGATCTTATCCTCACCCGCAGACATCTTTTTTTACTCATACGGTCGTAAATTTTCCACTGAGATTCAATGAACTGTCAAAATCCCATTGGTCCGTCTACACCCACCGGTCACCATTACCACCTTCGTAACGCTTTTTCCTTTTCCGTGTTCGTATCGCTATATAAATATTCCCCACTTTCCCCTGTTTCAGAATCCAGTCCCAGAGTGGTCCTCTCTCTCCCCCAATCTCTCCGCCGCCGTCCGACAATGTCCGCCGCCGTGTTGCGCCGTCTCCCAGCCGTCCTCCTCATCCTCCTCCAAATCTCCACCGCCGCCGTCTCCATCGGCGTCAACTACGGCACTCTGGCGAACGACCTCCGGCCGCCGGCGGAGGTAGTGAACTTCATCAAAACAAAAACCAAAATCGACCGCGTGAAGATCTTCGATACGAATCCTGATATCCTACGGGCATTCGCAGGCACCGGAATTTTTGTGACGGTGACAGTCGGCAACGGCGAGGTCCCCGTACTGACGGATCTCGCCGCCGCTCAGCAATGGGTCGCCGCCCATATTGCGCCGTTTCACCCTCAGACGCGGATTAATTACATTGCTGTGGGGAATGAAATCATGCACACTAACGATAAGAGTCTGATCTCTCGGCTCGTTCCTGCCATGAAAACGATCCACCGAGCTCTGGTTCTCGCCGGAATTATGGACATTAAGGTAATTTGCTTATTCCTCGCTTTTTTTTTTTTTTTTTTTTTTTTTTTTTTTTTATTTTTATTTTTTGCTGTTGAGAAAAAAAGCCGTTTTAAGCTGTTGAGTTGTAATGATTTATTCTTTTGAGAGATCTTAAATTAAATTAATGATGAATTTTGAAATGGCTTTTTATTTTCCTACATTTATTTCAAACATTTCAATTCTAAACAAGTGATAACTAAACAACTTTAAATCATTTTCAGAATTTCAAGTTATATAATTTTGTTGATTTTCTTAATTTAAAATACAGGGTTGTATTAGGATTTTGAATAACTTCAAATGATCTTTTTTAGAATTTAGATGTGATTTATAAAATTATCAAATTTATGTGGTGGAGAGAATTAACAAATTTTTGGTAATTTCACTCCATTGTATAAATTTGGTAATTTTGTTTTTTAAGTTGTTCAGCCATATATAAGATGAAAGAGTCGACATATCAAAAACATATGTTTTAGGTTAATTGAATTATACTCTTGTCTGCTATTATTGGGAATGAATTATTATACAATATTATTATTTTTAAAATAGTTTCTTATTTTGAAAATATGGATAATAATGTATAATGCAAGAATATATATACATGTATTCTCATATTCTCAAAATAGAAAAGTATTCCACAATATTTAATAATATTGTATAACAATTCATTCCATGATTCCTAACTTCAATCTTAAAAAAAAAAAAAAAAAATCTAAAAAAATCTTCCCAAAAGAAGAAAAAACAAATCAAATCTACATATCCCATGCTTCCGTATTTGTTTTCCTTTGAAAAATAAAAAAAAAAAACAATTCATCCCATAATATATGACTGTTATTCTTATTTTTTTTTTTTTATTGTGTTTTACATTAGACTTGAAATCAAATTTTATTTTAATTACATTTTTTTTTTTTTTTTTTGTAAAATTTCAAATTTAGAAAATGATTAGGCCGTTTGATTGGTGATCAGATTAATATAGAAATTAGAAATTTAATCAAAGTTTATTTTTTTTTAAATATGTGTTTAACAGTAGATTTAAAAGTTATATCTCAATTTAACTTCTTCAAAATGTGTTTAATTTTTGTTATAAATCATAAAACTGGTTGTAGTCCAAACTAAATATTAGATTGAATATAAATTATTATTAATTAATTTATGAACATATTTTAGATTATAAAATTTATATAATTATTATTTTATAATGTCATATAATATGATACATTATATTATATTTTTGTAAAAAAAAATTTATATTACACCTATTTTAATTTAACAAAAATGAATTGAATTTATAACTACTATATTCATTAAAAAAAAAAAATTATAATTCAAAATTTGGATAGAAGTAGAAAAAAAACAAATAAAAATTTACATAGTTTAAAATTATAAAATTCGAAAACGCGTATTCACTCAATCTAAAAACACAAAATTCAAATTCAAACAACCTCTTAATTTTTAGCTTTAAAATAAAATTTATAGTTTTTATTTTATTTTATTATTATATTAACATCGAAACTACTATCATAGTAAACTTTCCATTTCCATTTATTTCCCAACAAACATTCAAACATGAAAGAAAAAAAACAACAATAATTTCAAACCTAAATGATTTGTAAGATGACTAAGGATGTCGTATTTGTGTTCAATCAGGTGACGTCCCCACATTCGTTGGGCATTCTCTCAATCTCCGAGCCACCAAGCATGGGTCGGTTCAGGCGAGGGTACGACCGAGCCATCTTCACACCAATGCTCCAATTCCTGCGAGAAACCAAGGCTCCATTCATGGTCAACCCCTATCCCTACTTCGGCTACTCCCCAAACATGGCCAATTACACCTTATTCCGACCTAACCGCGGCATTTACGACAAATACACCAAAATTAGATACACCAATATGTTCGATGGCATGATGGACGCCCTCTATTCTGCTATGAAGTCAATCGGCTTCGCTGACGTCAATCTCGTCATCGGCGAGACCGGTTGGCCTACGAATTGCGACTATATCGCTTGTAGCCTTGACAATGCTGCTACTTATAACAGGAATTTGATTTGGCATGTGAATTCTGGCAAAGGAACACCCTTGATGCCGAACCGGAGATTTGAGGCTTATTTGTTTGGTTTGTTTAACGAGAATCTTAAACCCGGTCCGACCGCTGAGCGCAATTGGGGTCTGTTTCAGCCAGATTTTACTCCGGTCTATGATGTTCCTAACATCATGCTCGGTGGCCGGAGGAGCCCGACGCCGGTCGCGCCGTCAGGAAATAAATGGTGCGTTCCGAGATCCGACGCCGCCATTGATGCCTTACAGAAAAACATCGACTACGTTTGTAGCTCGAACTTCGATTGTCGTCCGATCCAAGCCGGCGGCGCCTGTTTTATGCCCAACGACGTCCGATCTCACGCCGGTTACGTCATGAATACCTATTATCAGAACTCCGGCCGCCACGATTTCAACTGCGATTTCAGTCACACCGCGGTTCTAACCACCGTCAATCCAAGTAATTGCTTCTATTTTATTGTTTTCTTTCGATTAAAATTATGAATTGAATTGAATTGATTAGAGATTATGTGATGTAACTGCCGTATGCGGTGACTGACTGGCGGCGAACTGATGCAGGTCACGGCGGATGTGCATACGTTTCTTGAGAGATCTAGCGGCGAGGCGGATGAGTTTTAGTTGCCTACGGACGGGTGCAGGAGGGGAGACTTTGAGACCACATAAAGCCTAGTCTGCAAATACTTTCTTTTTTTCCCTCTTTTTTTTGTTGTTTATTTTCTTCTTATAATGATTATTTGTTTTCTTTTTGTTAATTAACTGGATTCTTCTAGAAAAATCTCGGTCTCAATTTACAAAAGTGGGATTTGGAGATTAAAAAAGATTCCATTAATTATTCCAACATTATAATCTTCCATTAATCTATTTTAGGACTACAATTAAACGATGTTGGTGGAAATTGAACTTAAAACTTTATAGTTAATACATATTAATTGTTGTTAACTAATTAAACTATTCTTGATTTGTTACCATATAATTATATTTTGTCAGCTCAATCATCACTAAATTAAGGGTTATTGATTAAGATTCTATAGGAAAAATTATTAAAAAAAGAATAAAAAAAATTCTATAGGAAAATATTACTGCCAATATAAATTTCACATCCACATTCATAGAGTTTAATTCTAGCTCAAGATAAATATCAATGAAATGCTTAAATGTAAGTGCAAATCATATAGTAAGTGATATTTTTTAATAAGGGTCATATATATTTTTGGTTTTGATGTTTGAGTTTGATAGCATTTGGGTCCTTAATTGATAGCATTTGGGGTCGTTTGATGCTCAAATTCGATAATTTTACGGTTTGAATTTATTTAGAGCATTGTTGGGCATTTTGTCAATTTTTTTGTTAATTTTTTGTTAATTTTTTTCTTTTCCTTCTCTTTCTTCCTTCTATCTCCTCCTCCCTCTCATAATCGCGACCACAACAAGGAAAATTCTTACAAGTTTGCGCATTAATAATAAATGCTATAAGTCTAAGCTTATAACCAACCCATATACCTCAACTTCCTGGTGGACTATCTTGTGAGAGAACTCCATATTAAACACACGAACTCGGTGAGACAATATCTTGGCTTATCTTGGCTTACCATCACAAACAACCTGAAACAACCCATAGTAAGAAACATGTTCTCAGCTCAATAAAAGAAAGAATGTGGAAAGTTCTTCAATGATGAAAAAACAATATTTTCTCTTATGGAGCCAATGATGTCTCTTAATTAAGACACTGATTCAAGCAATTCCGACCTACACGATGAGTTATTTCCAATTCTCTATTCCTCTTTGTAATGAACTTAATTCTTTATGTGCACGTTTCTAGTGGGGTGCTTCTGATAATGATAGGTAAATACATTGGTAAAGCTGGAGAAAGATGTGTGTCTCATCAAGGACCAACGTGGGCTAGGATTCCAAGACTTGCACATTTTCAATAAAGCGCTACTAGTAAAGAACAACTGGCGAATCCTCAAAAATCCTAACAGTTTGATGGCTCGTATACACATAAAGGGAAGTACCATAAACATGACATTTTCCTTAATGTGTATTTTGTTAGGTGTGCTAACAAAGTCTCACATTGGTTATGGAAGAGATTGATTCATGGTATATAAGTGAGGACACTTATCTTCATGGGGAAACCAGAGGAATGTCTACAATTAAGCCACCCAACATGAAAAATGGCCAATCACTTTTTTCTTTTGAATTATGTCTAAATCCTAAATTTAGTATGAGATTTTAGAACCAAATGGACTTGTTTACCCTTGGTCAATTGCTACTAATTTTGACAATTAAAAATAGAATATTTTAAAATATCAAAGTTTAGGAAGAGAGAGAAAACAGAGTTTGACGTGGATTTAACAGAGAGGGTTAATTAAGTAGAGAGAAACCGTTAAAAACCAGAGGGGATGAAACTTATCCAAATTTGCATACATGGGTATACCCCACCCCCAATAGTGTAAATAACGTTAAAAATGAAAATGAGCCTATATACTGGAGTAAGTAATACAGGCAGAGGGATGAAACCTATCCAAATTTGCATATATGGGTATACCCCACCCCCAATAGTGTAAATAACGTTAAAAATGAAAATGAGCCTATATACTGGAGTAAGTAATACAGGCAGATTGCATCCATCAGTGGGCGGTGTGTGAATGTTTGCATACCAAGGAAAAAGAATACCCACAAAGAGCTGTATATACCTATAGTTAGGGGCGGAATTTTCCGTTTGTGTGTGTGTGACTGCACACAAAGTAATGCTGGGGCGAAATTTTCCGTTTGTGCAGCTGCAGACAGTAAAAAATAGCATTGACAGTGGGGGTGTGTGCGTCCGTGCACACCCAATAACAAGGGGGGTGGAAATGAGTTTGGAAGTTCGGAGTATTACTCAATAATAAAGGAAGCCAACAACAGGTGATTGTTTTTTTTTAAAAAAAAGGTATCGCTTCCCAATAATGGGAATGATGTGTTTTATGGGTAGATGGAAATTCATTTATGAACACGCGGTTACTCCATTCATTTATGGGTAGATGAAAAATCGGCAATCTGGGAACACGCTACCTCAACCACGGACGCCTTCTTCAAAGATCGCCAACGCCGAATCGTGAACTCCATTCTTCAAAAATCAGAAGCGTAGGCAAACGAAACGCCCCTACGTTAACCCTGAGAGCAACTGAACCACCGACGCATTAGGCGAGTACGTCCGACCTAGACTCGGCATTCCTCTCTCGCAAAGTCGTTCCTCCATAACCTACTTGGTAAACATTCCCCTCTCTCGCATTTTTTTCCCTCCATGTGTTTACCAACGAACGATTTTCATTGTAATGCTACTGTAGGGCTACCTGATTTCCGTTAGTAGGTTAGTATTCTAGGGTTTGAAGTTTAGGAAGGTGTAGATGTTTTGTTTAGTTTAACATATGATTTCGTTTATTAAAACCAAAGGAAACTCCAACATTTCAAAAAAACTAAAAAATAGCCGGTGATTCCTTTTTTTAAGCGATTCGGTTGTTCTCCAATTTTTTAAAAAAAAGACGGTTATTGGGGATGTACACGTTGTTAAATATAACAACTTCGTATTTGTTTGTGGAATAGGGTATTTATAAAATAACCGTATAAAAATATGAAGGGACGACATGGATGGTTGTTGTGTGGTTGAGGGTTTTTCGAGTTTTGCAGAGTGACTGGAAAAGGATGGTTGGATTATTTTCCCTGGATGGTGGTCTTAATTGGGTTCTGCAATACGCAAATATTAAAGAAAGAATGCAACCAGACAATTTGAAACCTTTAAGTAGTTGTGGGCGGATTAGTTGTGACAAAAAATGAATTTTGACTGGTGTATGTGGAGATCCACAATTTCCGGAAATTAATAACAACCAAAAATAGACCTCCTCCTTACCCCCGGCAGGTACAGGTGTAACCCCCCACGTAATATATGCCCGACGAGTGTGCTCCCGGCCCTCCCCTTGTGTGCGTGGGATCTACCCTACGGCCAACCAAAGATGCATAATGGGATACAAAAGTAAACGGAAAAAACAACCGTCTATCTTAACGTGCACTTAAGCCACCTCATTAAATAAACTAAACAAACTAATTAATCCATTAAAATAAATAAACAAATTTTACCAATATAATATTGTGAAAAAAAAACATGTTCAAAGGGTGTAATAGAGATTATACACACAGATATTTACTCCTAAAAACACTCTAGCCATACATTACAATGTAAACTCAAATTTAGACAAATTCCATTATCCGTATTTTTGTGTAGACATTCTTCTTATTAACCCTATCTTCATTGGTATGAGGCCTTTTGGATTGCCATGCGGGTTTAGGCCCAAAATGGACAATATCATACTAATGTGGAGATAGGATTGTTGGGAAATAATGAAGCTAAAACAACAAAGCCCATCTTTGGGCCCAGTTGGACTTGGTTAAGAAATCCTCTAATTGGTGAAAGTCGTAGAAAGAAGAAAGAATTGTGGGTTTGCTTACCTTTTGTTTAAAATCAGAGAATAAGGTAATTGATCTGAAGCATTTTTCTTGAATTTTCTTTGTTTTGTGTGGCATTTACTTTGTATGTGGCAGTAATTGAGCGTTGTTGATCCCAAGCTATCGGGTTGTGATACTTGGAAGTCAATAGTCATTGTTGGGCTATTGAGGGTAGTTTGTAGCGCCGAGTCGAAGCTTCTTGTAATCTTCATTATAGTTAAACCTGCAGTTGCAGAAGACTGGACGTAGTCCCGAGATCGGGACGAACCAGTATAACTTTCGGTGTTGTCTCTTTCCCTTATCTTTATTATTGTATTTTGTGATCGATAACTTATTTGGTTCTAACCTGTGAAGTAGGAACGTGAGATATAATATTGTTGTTATTTATATCTTGTGTATTTTTCCCAACAAGTGGTATCAGAGCTTTTGGTTCAGAAATCATGGGAGCGACGAATCCAAGGAGTTTCGAAGGAGTCACAAAATTTGATGGGGGAAATTTTGGTTATTGGAAGATGCAGGTGAAAGATTTTTTTTAACCTGCAAGAAATTGCACAAGGCACTGAAGGAGAGACCGAAAGAGATGTCAGATGGAGATTGGGAAGATCTCGATGAACAAGCAGTTGCAAACATAAGAATGTGTTTGACAATGGAAGTTGTTAGTCTTATAGCCAACGAGACTACCGCAATCAAGCTAATGGAAGCGCTTACAAACAGGTATGAGAAATCGTCTGCTAATAGTAAAGCCTATCTTCTTAAGAATTTTTTTAACATGCAAATGGCTGAAGATGCATCTGTAAATTCCTATATCAATGAGGTTACCACTTTGGTAAATCAGTTAAAGTCTGTTAAGATAGATTTTACTGATGAAGTATACGATATTCAGTTATTAATGTCTTTACCTGAAAGTTAGGAAACGAAGAAGACATCTGTGTCTAATTCGGTAGGGGAAAATACTCTGAAGTTTTCAGGGGTTTGTGATTTAGCTCTAGCTGAAGAAATTCGTAGAAAGAGTAGTGGTAGAGAGTCATCTACTACGGGATCAACTTTAGCTTTGACTAAGGGTAAAAAATTTATGAAACTGAGTAGTAGTGGAAAGAAGTGGAGAAATAGGAATAAGGAGATAGAATGCTTTTATTGTCACAAAATAGGTCACTATAAAAGTCAGTGTAGAAAACTAAAAGAGGATTAGGAAAAGAAGCATGAGGCAAACATAGTTGATGATGCCGATGCATGTGTCTGTGTTGGAAGTGACACGGAAAGTTTTAGTAATTCATCTGAGTGGATTTTAGACAGCGCAGCGTCAGTTCACATAACTTCAGAAAGAAGTTTGTTCACATCCTTCACAAGAGGATGTCATGGTCTAATGAGAATGGGTGATGACAGAGTCTCTAAAACCAGTGGGATTGGGGATGTTAGTCTGAAGTTAGAATGTGGTAGTGTTCTGGTATTGCATGATGTCAGGTTTGTGCCTAGAATGAAGATGAATATCATCTCTATTGGCAAGTTGACAGATGAAGGCTACAGGTGTGAGTTTGACCGTCGCCAGTGTAAACTCATACTGGGATCCCAAGTAGTGGCAGTTGGCCACATAAATTCTACACTGTACAAATGTCAGTTGAATGTTGCCAAAGAATCAAAGAGACAGTGGATGCCAGTTAAAGCTGCAGATGGCAGGTGTAGAGGTACAATTGAGCCAACAGTAAAGATAGCCAATTTCGATCAGTTAGATCAAGATCCACCAGTTCAGAAACAATTGGGAAGTCCAAGAGAGAAAGATGATGGCTATCGTCAATCCCCAATTGTCAGACAATCGAATGAATTGATGAAGTCGCCTAGGCGAGTAAGGGCATCAAAATTGAAGACCAAGGCAATTGCTATGGTTACAGGTTTAGTCTCTAGCTTGGCAGCAGACTTGAATGAAGGAGTCAAGTCACTTGCAGAATATATCTTCTTCAGGAACAAGTGTTCAGGATCAAAGAAGATGTTAGTTGTTACCACTTAGCTGAAGTGGGAGTACGTGTTTGTCCTTTATGTCTGGGGGATAGATCCACGTAGCGAGCCCATACCTCAGGGCGAGCACAGATACACTACAGTTATTTTCTGATGGTTGCCTGTCTTTTGTAACTTTGTTATTTTACAGGTTTTTTTGTTGAACCTTGGAGTTTGCCAAGAAGATAAAAAATAACAGTTGTAGTGGGAGTAGATCCTTGGAGTTTGCCAAGATGATCATTTTCGTTGCAGTGGGAGGCAAGATCGTTGTTTTGTCTTCAAGTGGGAGATTGTTGGGAAATAATGAAGCTAAAACAACAAAGCCCATCTTTGGGCCCAATTTGACTTGGTTAAGAAATCCTCTAATCGGTGAAATTGAAGGTTGCATCTTATTGGCCAAATTGATGGAAGTGGTCGGTGCTAATTTTTCTTATAAAAGAAAAATTTGGGGGCTCAAATTAATACACACAAAATCATAAGAAATTTGTGAAGGAAGCTCAGCCGTAGAAAGAAGAAAGAATTGTGGGTCTGCTTACCTTTTGTTTAAAATCAGAGAATAAGGTAATTGATCTGAAGCATTTTTCTTGAATTTTCTTTGTTTTTGTGTGGCATTTACTTTGTATGTGGCACTAATTGAGCGTTGTTGATCTCAAGCTATCGGGTTGTGATACTTGGAAGTCAACAGTCATTGTTGGGCTATTGAGGGTAGTTTGTAGCGCCGAGTCGAAGCTTCTTGTAATCTTCATTATAGTTAAACCTGCAGTTGCAGAAGACTGGACGTAGTCCCGAGATCGGGGCGAACCAGTATAACTTTCGGTGTTGTCTCTTTCACTTATCTTTATTATTGCATTTTGTGATTGATAACTTATTTGGTTCTAACCTGTGAAGTGGGAACGTGAGATATAATATTGTTGTTATTTATATCTTGTGTATTTTTCCCAACATATTTAAGTCATAATCCTTCTTATATTTGGCGTAATATTCTGTGGGGGAGAGAACTATTTAATAAATGTTACGGGTGAAGAATTGACAATGGGATAATGCAGGTAGACGTGGGCATAGACCCGTGGATTCCAAGAGAAGAGAATTGCAAATAAATATTTGTTGATGATGAAGTGAAGAAATGGAGGGTCGCCCATCTGATAGGGAACATACCTAGATGAAATGAAGAAATCATTAACCAACACTTTGATCCAAAATATGGCAATGATATTATACAAATACCACTAAGTATTTTGAGACCTCATGACAGGCGGATATGAGACTTGGATAAACATGGTATTTTCAAGGTTAAAAGTGCATAAATTAGGGGCTCAACTTCATCAAGATAAAGAAGTTTTTCCTTTTATTCCTTGCTCCCAACGAATTTTCTAGAAGATTTTTTGGGTGACCAAAGTCCTCAAAAGTTAAAAATTGTGGGTGACGCCATATACCATGACATCGTTCCTATTAACGTTCCCAATTGTCTTGCTTGTATTTTCGGTAAAAAAAGAAGAAAAACTAAGATGTGTATGAAACGACTAAACATATCTTTTTGAGTGCAAATTCTCTAAAGAGGTGTGGAGTTCATTATATTACCCTAACTTATGCTTATATTCTTGATGAGAGGACTGCGTGGAACACCAATGATTATTGTGGCCTTGACGGGAACACGAAGATAAAAGGGTGCATAAAACTTTGTCTGATATAGATGTGGCAGTTATGGACCTATCGCAACCATCTCCTACACAAAGGTGGCGAACCAAACGGTCAGACGCTTCACAACCTGATTGACAAATACATAGAGGAATTCCTTATGTCGAACCCTCTTCCTTCCCCGACGCTAACTGCACTCGCTGGTAATGGACAGTCGAAGGTTTGGTGTCTTCCTCATTCAACTTCCTAGAAGTTGAGTTGTGATATGTTGTCTGAAGGTGAAATGCAAAATTAAGGAGGCCTAGGTTGGGTAATCCAGAACCAGCTTGGAAAAATTATGTTGGTTTGATGTAAAAGTATTTATGTGAAGTAGAGTATCCCTTGTTTGGAAGCCCAAGCAATAATGGAAGGCTTTCATTTTTTTATGTTAAATTATTCTCGCAAAATCTATGTTGAAAGTGATGCACTACAAAACATTTACTTTCTCCCTGAAACCAATGAAGATCTAACGAACGTAAACTTTATTATTGAAAACGCTCTTCATATAACCTCTTTACGAAATGTCCACATTTTCAATCACATTAGTAGAAAGGGAAATGTAATAGCCCACAAATTAGTTTCTTATGTTTGTGGAAACACAATTTATGTCACTTGGACGTCTGAGTATTCCAATGTGGCTTTTAGATTATATGTTTTTGACACATTAGACATGTAGCCCTATGAGGTGGTGTAAATTGTCACACTTTTGAGCAAATTTTGGGTGTTATTGCACCGATTTCTCCTAAATCAAATTGAGTAGGACGTATTGTTCAATCTTTTTTCCATATGTGTATATATTTCTACTTACTTTTATAGGTTTTTTTTTTTTTTTTTAGAACATGTGGGTAGAGAATTCGAATCTTTAACCTCACCTCTTGAGTCAATAGTTCATATATTATGTCAGTTGAATCGGGGGCGGACCCAACAATAGTGTTTGAAGGAGCCAAAAAATTGATGTTATATAAATATTAAAAAACAAAATATCACAAAAAGTCAAAGGTTGGAATTCACATTCCCACACTTTTTATCTCAAAAGAAGTTATAGATAAATGTATCACAGGCTTCTTAACTAAGTTCAAATGCCAAAGAGGTTCTAGGTTCAATCCCCACCCCCACATTTAAAAAAAAAAAAAAATTCAAATAAATTTAGTATCATCGTATAATTTAACTTATTCTCTTATCAACTTTAGCTGGTCTATTAACTTTCAATCTATTTTTTTTTTAACTTTAAACGTGTTTAATAAGTCCCTAAACTTTCAATTTTGTTTCTAATGAACTTCTGAATTTTAAAAATTGTCGGATAAGACAGGGATCTATATTAGACTTAAAATTGAAAGTTCGAAACATATTAGATACAAAAGTGAATGTTGAAAATATATTGAACACTTTTTAAACTTTGTGGTTCTATTAAACATAAAATTGAAAGTTCAAAGACTTATTAAACACTTTGAAAGAAAAGAAAATCAAGAAAAAACACAATAAATTATAACGTGAATATGTTTCTAAAATTTATAGAGGATGTTAGTATATAGACTAAATTACTTTTTTAAAAAAATTAACAAATAAACTAATAGTATGAATTAATTTTAAGATTTGTTAAAAAGTATGAAGATTAAATTTAGATATTTAAAATTACAATAACTAAAATAAAGCAATTTTCTAACGTTTCAACATTTTTTTTTAATGTAAATATATACAAATAAAAAAGAAAATTAAAAAAATAATTAAAAAAATGTTTTTTTAGAAGGATAAAAAATAATAACTAAATATTAAAAACTAAATATGAAATATGTATCATTTATATTTATAATAAAATGTAGGTCTAAAATATTTTTAAGAACAAATTTCTATATATTCTTAAATCCATACATGAAATAGAAACTTCTTTGCCACACACCAAGAAGGAACAAAAAAAAATATGAAATAAATACATTCAATATTTAGAACCCTATCTTTTAAAATATGATGTCCACCATATGTTTTAAGATTCTCTTCTATGTCTCCATATCAATATGTACATAAGTTTAATCCATCCAAATAAGTAACTTTCTTTAAAATCGGATAAAATAATTTATTCACCATTTGTTTAAATCATAATATTATAATTAAAAAAAAAACGTGCAATTACCTATATGACAATTTAATACAAAATCTAAAAAAATTTGCAAATATCACACTATTTTATCGAAAGTTTATTGACAATAGACTATAAAAATAGTCTATAAGTTTTTAAAAATTGTAATATTTGTAAATTATTTATTCTTGACTTACAATTGTGTCAAATTCATTTTTTACTTACAATTGTGTCAAATTGTATCAATTTTCACCATAAATTTTCAGTTTCATTAAATTGTATCTAAGTGGTGCAGTTTTAACCTTAATTTTTTATTTTAACAAAAAAGTATCGCAATTTCCTCCTTCTATTGAGATTTTGTTCGAAAGATCATCGTTAAGAAAAGTATACGTATTCAATGAATCATAAAACATGTGTTCAACAACGTTAATATGATTTCAAAGAAAAACGACATTAGAGTTTTTTTTAAAAAAAAAAAATTGTAAGTTTTAGCAAAGTTATTCAATGATTAATTTGGACAAACTTTGTATTATTGAAATTAGTGAACCTGTTAAAAGTTTTTGAATTGTTTTTTTTTTTTCTGGTCAACTTACAAAAACTGAACATATGGTAGAAATTGCAACATTTATCTAAATTCACCGTACAATTTAATAAATTAAAAATTTAGAGTTAAAATTAAGAGAAATTGTAACCGATGTCAATTTAGAATAAGATAATTAAAAATATAACATGTTTTTAAAATTTTTGCAGATATGACAATTTCTATCGCTGATATGTTATGGCTGATTACCTCAGCTTTTTATAGATTTTTGTCAGTGATAATAGTCTTAGAAACAATTTTTTTTGCCATATTTGCAAAACACTTTAAAGTTTGCTAAATTTGCGATTAATTTAGGCTTGATTGCTATTTGTGCAACCAGCCCTAAAATTAATACACCTTAATAAGTTAATAAATTTAGAGGTAAAAATTATTATATATATATATATATATTTTTTTTTTTTTTTTGTAAACTATCTACTATCAGAAATAAAGTAATTAATAAAATAATTTTCAAAATAGGGTTAGGGACCAAGGTGAAGAAGGAAAAAATTATTTGGTTTAGTTTCAAATTTTACTAAAATAAATCATTAATATGACTTTTTGTTGGTATGAATTTCTTTTTTAAACTAGGAGATAAAAAAAGTTAAAAAAAATGTTAAGATTCAAAAACAAGTCGACATGAGCCGGACTAAACTAACAAGTATACTGATCAAAAAGTATGAAGTTCGAAGCTTCCACTCCGGATATTGTAAAAAATAATTTTAAAAAATTAAAAACTCAATAAAAATAAACATTAAGTACAAAAATGGAGGTATTTATACGGATGACCGGCCGCCAGGGATCGTAATGACATTTAACCTAATTTTAAGATTTTTTTTTACTCTTTTGTTGACGTCATCAAAACTACCTATCGCGTGAAAAGTTCGTAGTACCCTCGCGTTCAGCCCTCCTGAAATTCATTAAGACCGAGACAAAAAAACATGTGTTTTAAAGTCTTGGGTTAAATTTTATTAAGATCCCTCGGAACCGGTCATGTGTGCAAAAATTCCTACAAAACACATATTTGAAAACAAGAAATGCAAAAATCCCTACAAAACACATATTTGAAAACAAGAAATACAATCTATTTTTATTGAATCTCTTGTTTTCAAATTTATGTTTTCAAATCACCAACAAATTGTTTAAAAGTAATCAATTTGATTGATTATTTTAGTATTATAATTCAAATATAATTGCTACAAAAAGTTATTAATTGAACTATGATATTAGGATGACTTCAATTTATTGATCGGCCATGTATAATTTAGACTCGATTATAATATTAAATTATTGTACAAAAATTAATTAAAAAAAGTATAAAATTCAAATAAACTAATATAAGACCAAATACTATATGGAGTATCAAGGTTAGATTGACTGAATTATTATAATTAAGTTTACGATTAACCTACAAATTATTTAAGTTCAAGATAAATAAAGTAACTACACTGATTTCAATAGTATTTATTATTAACAACTATTATAACCATCAACTATTTTAACTCAATCAGCTCTTCAAACGACTTCTAAAGTCAACCGGAGCATGAGTTTCAAATCATGTACTAAATATAAACATATATATATATATATAATTAATGAACATCTCCTAATTTTCTAACACTTATCTTAATTTCATAAAATAATCCAAGATTGCATCATGCAACACACCCGATCCTTCCTCTCACCTTATTTTTATAATAAGGTTCAATACTTTTACAACTTAAAAATGATAGTTTATGATTTATAATTATCAAAAAGACTAGTTCTATATATTTCTTAAAGAAAAATACTTTTTTAAATAATTATTCTTATTCCTAGACATTTAATTTTATCTTCTTCTTTTTTTTTTTTTTAGTAAACATTTAATTTTATCTTAACACTTTAATAATTTTCAATCTCATTTCATCTTACCGTTATTTTAAAAAGCATTCTTTCAATTAATTACCTAACAAGTTATTAAAGGTAAATTGAACTTAACCAACATAAACATAACTTAAATATTTAAAACATATATCTTCATATTTTAGATTTTTTTTTTATTATTATTTTTGTTTGCTTGTTTAATTCAACCAAAAAAATAATAATTTTTTTTTTTAAACAAGCGTAAAGCTAGAACTAAGCCCCTTGGACTTCCGAAGTTGACAAAAATTGAAATCTAGTGGGAACTGGTTCCTCCCACCGGTTCGAAGTAGACAAAATTAAAGCTTTAGAAGCAAGCCTATGAGCAAACTCGTTTGCAGCTCAGAGCGTGTGCTTGAAGGTCACCTTTCTTTCATCTCCCCCCAACGAAATTGCTTCTGCAATAAACAGGGAGATCTCCGTGAGGTCGGTCGCATTTCCATTGAAGAGTCGAACGATCTCCAAACAATCAGTCTCAACTTCAAGAATAACATTTGTTGCTTCAAGTAATGATTTGAACCGTCTGAATCCTTGAATAAGAGTCATTGCTTCTAAAATCTTCACCTCAAAAAACCCATCAATCCACTTGTTTTCAACAACCCTTAATCGTACCATAAGATTACCACTTACCACATCATAAAATGTCATATAATAATCTATCCAAACTCAAGATATTTCCATTAAAAATGTTATTACATTAACTTAATCCCAAAATTCTTTTAAAAGAATAAAAATTCCTTAAAATTACAATTAAAAAAAAAGACTTAAATAGAAAGTAGAAAGTTAAAAAAAACATGTTGACTAAAATTGAAAGAAAAAGAAAACTGAAAATAGATATATTTGTGAAGGATAAAATTAAGAATTGTAAAAAGTTTATCTATATATATATTTATAAATATAATACTTTTCTCTTCATAGAGAGAGAGAGAGAGGCGGTTTTTGTTTTGTTTTGATTTTGACCCAATTTTTGTAAAAACAAAAGAAAAGGGCCATTACCAAAATCAAAATCAAAATCCACCGACAAATAATAAAAAAAAATAAAAAAAATGGAAAATAGAGGGAAGAACAACAACAAGAAGCAAAAGCACCACCACCAATCCAGCGGCGCCACCGTCAATCCACCACTTTCCGATTTCTCCTTCAAGCCTTCCGCCGCCGTCAAAGGCCTCCGATTCGGCGGTCAAATCGTCGTCAAATCCTTCACAATCCGACGAGTCTGGCCTCTCGAATTCCTCCAACTCCTCTCTCTGCCTCCGCACCACGACGACGACGACGACAACAACCGCCTTCCGTTCAATTCCACGGCCGCGTTCCTCCCGACGAATTTCACGATTCTAGCACACCACGCTTGGAACACTATGACGCTCGGCCTCGGCACGAAGAAATCGAAGGCGATTCTGTTCGTATTCGCGACGGAGGCTCTGAAGGCCGCCGTTGGCCGCGTATGGCCGGCGGAAATGACGTTCGGCGATGTGAATCGGCGGCTGATTCGGGGGTTGAATGGATGTGAGATGGCTAGGTTTAAATTTAGAAAAGGATGTTTAACTTTTTACATCTACGCCGTCCGTCAAAAGGGTTGCTTCGGATTCTCCGCCGCCGATGATTTGAGACGGATTTTGCAGGCCGTGGTTTCTCTCAATGATTTTTTGGACCACACCGCCATGCTCGCCTTGCCGAATCAGAAAAATATTGGTTACAACGGCGGCGGCTTTAAGACGTCGCCGGTCGCCGTTGTTCATTGAATCTGTCCTCTCCTCTGTTTCTTCTCCGATCTTCTATTTTTTTTTAATTTTTTTTTAAAAATTTCTTGTTTGAGCTTTGATTCCTGCAATTTCTTTTTTCCCTTTTTGATTCGAGATTGGATCCTAATCTTACACCTGGAAAATTATTGGTTAAACATTTTTAGAGTTGTCGTAATTTTCCTGTCAACTTTCTCGGGAAAAAATGTAAATTGAATCGTTAAATAAAGGGAAGAGTTTCAGAATATTATATATTTTTTCATTATGATTGTGTAGTTTCATTGAATTTTGAGATAGTAATTTGATCTCTAATGAATTAAACTCGAATTAACAATAATAATGCTCTTGTCACGAAACATAACTTGAATCTTGGACTTTTTTTTCGATTCACATGTAATTAATTTTTGTTATTTTTTTAAATTAAAAAAGAGTGGTCGATGATATAATAACATAAGTTAACCATCGAGGGTTGACCGAGTGTTTATGAAGGGTTTTGTCACTAATTTTCTATCCATTTTCTTGACACCCAAATGTTCCAAATGTTGTAGGGTTTGGAGTAAGATTAATCGAAGTGCTGGTAAACTAATCTGAACACTCACGAATATAAAATAATAATAATAATAACATAGGTTGAGTATGCTCAAGTTGACCATTTTTATTAAACTTTTAAAATGAAGCTTATTTAGTTTTTATACTTTTTTTAAGATAATTATTTTTATTTTATGTTTGGTAAGTTTTCACCTGATAATTGTTATGGTAAAATTACTTGACCTAGACAAAGGTCCACCAACGAACAAGGCCTAGTCAGTCAAAGAGAACCAAGTGAAAATACCGACCACCGAAAGAATTGGTAACTGAGGCTGGAACTGACCCCACGAAGGGGTCGGCCAAGCCATGAGAAGAGCTGACCCAGAGAGATCCCCCATAGAGGGATCAACCAACCAGCTCGATCGGAAGAAGACGTCGACTCTGAGGGGTCGACCTCACAAGGAATGATCACTGATCCCCCACGAGACCGACCTAAGAGGGCATGCGTCGGCCCCTTTGGGGCCGACTTGATCAATTGAAAATCTTCCCCTCCCGGACAGTTACGCAATCATTAAACGCCTGAAAGTTACTATTATCGTGAATACTCGTTTAATGCTAAAATTGTCGAGAAACGACTACATGCAAAACTTATGAAAGAAAAAAATGATGAAGTGAAAATGGTAGGCAAAATACTCTTAATTCCTACTAGAAACTTTCTTATATCTGTCTCTCAATCTAACTTGAGCGTCAGAGTCTCTGTAGTTAGTACCATACCGGTGTAAGACCTTTCAATTTTTTCATCCTTGCACGTGGTTGCTCTCGCTCCTCCCCAAATTTTAAATCTACGGTTGATACTAAATTTCGATATCAACAACAATCATAAATGATTAAACCAATAGTTATTTTTAAACATTTTTATGTATTTGATGGTGAATATAAATAGACGAAATTTACATAAAAGTAAGAAATCAAAGAATGAAAGTTGACGTTTATTAAAATATCTCTTCTTTCAACAAATATTTCATTATATTACATAAATATTTGTTGCATGTTTTACAATACACTAAATAGGCATAGACATCAAATAAACAGTTTTTAGAAATTTGAGATAATTTTTATATTGAGAAAATATTATATGTTTTGAAATTTCCAAGGAGATGGAAATGGAGATGTCAGGGAGGGAACGATTCGTTTAACTTCCAGACCCGTGCTGTTCCTGTTTCTGTAAATTTTTGTTTTTATTTCTTCATTTTCGAATAATCTCACATGTTTTTTTTTTTTTGTTTTTTTTTTCAATCGTCTAAGAAAAAAAAAAATCCCACTTCCAATTATAGAAAACTTATTAATTTGCTTTATTAATAATGAAAATTTAAAAAATTATCAAATTTCTACTTGTATTTTTTCTCATTCTCTTGACAAAGAAATATTACTTTATATAAGGAAATGTTTAGTTGACTATTTCAATAAAATTAATTGAGTTTGGTGAACTACAAAAATACATTAAAGCCAACAACAAAATAAGTGCATGATGTATTGTTCAGTCACAGGTTCAATCTTTCATTCCAACATGTTGTAAAAAAAAAAAAAAAAAAAAAAATTTTTTTTTTACGTAAGCTAAGAAATGAGTTTAATTTTTTTTTTTTTTTCTAATTTATATAATTTTGTGGGATTCATAAATTCATAACTTGAGATGTAATAGAGTTTGCATATGCCAACTTGAGCATAATTTTGATTAAGACATATACATTCATTCGATCAAGATGTTAGAGATTCGAATAATCTTCCACTCACACGTTGTTGAACTTAAATAAATAAAAAAAAAAAAAAAATTGCGAAGATCAATATCATGCAAACCTAATCAAGAGATTTTTTTTTTCTTTCAAAGGGTAATTAATTTACTTTAAATATATTAAAAAAAGGTTTGCATTTGGATTAAGCACAAATCCAATTCTAATTATAGAAAAATATATTATTGCTTTACATTAGGGGTGATATCGGTTCGTTTTTTCTCGGTTTTGGGTCCAATCGAGAACCGGATCGAAATACTCGGTTTTGTGAAATAAAAAATGGAACCAATATCCAATAAGGTGCATAATCGATTGGTTCGATTATTAGTCGATTCGGTTTTCAGTTTTTTTTTTTTTTTTTTTTTTTTGTCGTAAGTCGAATGTTGCGATTTAGAGGAGATGGAAGTGGCTGAACAATCGATATATAAACAAAACCCAAAAAACTAACTTAAAACAAACAAAACAAAAATGAAAAACAAGATTTCTACCTTTGAGATGAGAAAAATTACAATAAGTTGAAACAATTTTTTTGCTCACTTTTTTCCTCCGCAGTAACCATTACAAGGGTTCAAAGGCACGTGATGAGGTGTGACGAAACAGTGAAGCGACGACGATGTGAAGCGGTGAGATGCGATGGTGTGAGTGGAGCGGATTCAGAATCTGATAGTCGAGAGAAGAAAACAAATTTGGAGGCTGAGCGACATTAATTTTTTTTTTTTTTTTGGTCTGAAGAGTTAGGTTTCTTAAGGAGAATATATATACTTCCGTTCGATTTTGACTGATTTTTTTTAATTAAAAGCCGAACCGAACTAAATATTTTAAGTTCTTCACAAATAAAATTTGATGTCTCCAACTTTGCCCTAAATAACCGAACCGAATCATTTAATCGGTTCGGTTCGATTTTGACTGATTTTTTTAATTAAAAGCCGAACCGAACTAAATATTTTAAGTTCTTCACAAATAAAATTTGATGTCTCCAACTTTGTCCTAAATAACCGAACCGAATCATTTAATCGGTTCGGTTCGATTTTGACTGATTTTTTTAATTAAAAGCCGAACCGAACTAAATATTTTAAGTTCTTCACAAATAAAATTTGATGTCTCCAACTTTGCCCTAAATAACCGAACCGAATCATTTAATCGGTTCAATTTTATGGTTTTGACCATCACAACCCTACTTTAGGTTAAAAAATGAAAATGGAAAGTAAAAAAATTCGCCCACCGTGGGGCTCGAACCCACGACCACAAGGTTAAGAGCCTTGCGCTCTACCAACTGAGCTAGACGGGCTAACTGGTATGCTATAAAATTTAAGTGTTTTTATTAACCAATTTATAATGAAACTTAGTTGAATTTTTTTATGAGAAAAATTGGGAATTTTAAAATATTAAAAAACATCTTGGAGATTATGTAAATAAATTAATGATATTTGACGTATTTAATTTAACACAAAAAAAAGGTAAGGTGAGACAAAAAGAAATAAAAATGTTGGATAGCTCAATTGACATAAGGTTGTACATTTGACTAAGACGTCAAGGGTTAAATCCCCGCATTAATTAAATACTTTGAAAAAAAAAATTAAAATAATAAAGTTAAGAGATTTGTTGTTTAATTTTCATTTTTTATTTTATATCATTGTTTATAACTCTTAGTTATTCATTTAGGAACTCATTCTTGAAGGAATTTTGTCTCGTTAAATAGATTCCAAATGATAAGAGAACCAACCTCCGCACGAGGGTCTCTGCGATTTTCACCAGTCAAGTTTTGAAGTTTTCAGTGGCAAACGTTATGTTTTCATGTGTCTCGAACAAACGTCCCCAAACCTATTTCATGGGCAATCATCGTTGCATTTGTGAGAGAAATTTGGGGATGGTTTCCACTATTCCTAGTAGGGGGTGTAACATTTGTCAGAAACTGTGGCCGAGAGTTATCCTGTGTACTTGTGGAGGCCGTAAATGTGAGCTTGCAGAGTCGACATTCCACTCTACACTTGCTGTCAAAGCCCATCGTATTGGGTCCGTGAAGATTGCATGTGTTATTCTCCGAAGAGAGAGACATTTCACTTGTGCCACAAAGTTGACAAATTGAGAACAAAAATAAAAATATCCCTTGGATCTAGTACTTGAATAACCCTCCAAAACAAATAAGCAACATCAAAGTAATTTATATCAATTAACTTTTGGCTTGGTGGCCAAGTTAACCAACACTTTTTACTTTCCTTGCAATTTCATATGACATGGATGGTATTTTATGGACTACAATAACAATCACGACTTTATCAATTGGTTGTGATCCCTTTGTGCGTGAGATTTTCACGGGTGGGCAATGCATTCAAACATGCTTGATGCGTAATTTGGTATGAAGTGCGAATGCATACATTTGTCCTAAACAAGTAATAAAACTGAGTATTCCAAATATCGAATACCAAAAGAACAATGTTAACAAAATTCAGTAACTTTTAATGAAAGACTTCTTAAAAAAGATGCAACCAAGTAACAATTGAGTAATAAAGAATGTAAGTAACATTGTTTAAACAGTGAGTATACTAGTTTCAACCCAACCAGGAGAAAATATGTTCGAAAATTAGCTTACTCAATAGGCAGGGAACAAACTAAGACCACTGCCATGATGCACCCGCAAACTATCTTTTGAGATCTTCGTGAAGGTCAGACAAGATATCTAATTTGTGACCGCAACCTAACCTCTTAACAAAGTGACTCAAAAAAACCTCTAATGTCCTATAAGCTTACCCTATGATGTTTAGGCGTAAAAACAAATTCCTATGGTATTTAGGTACTTCTCACATATACTCAGAAAATAAAGAAAGACTCTATAGGCTTTGTCTTATGGTGTTTAGGTGCAAAACAAGTTATATTGTGTGTAGGCACTTCAAAACCTTGTGTGTAGGCACTTCAAAACCGATTTTATCGCCCAACCTTTTCAAGTATTCAATACATTTTAGGCCTGAAATGTTCACAACAAGGTAAGAAAACAAAATAAACAAATACGCCCACCGTGGGGCTCGAACCCACGACCACAAGGTTAAGAGCCTTGCGCTCTACCAACTGAGCTAGACGGGCTTTGTTGATTAAAATCCACTTTTTTGTGAATTGTTTCGTTTATAACTCTCAGTTATTCATTTAGGAACTCGGTACCGGCAGGCACCAAACGAACGCCCTTGCGAGGAAGAGGAGATTCAGAGAGCGACAATGGCGTCTCTATGGCCTTTGTTAGAGGTTCTCATCTTTCTCTTTCTCGTTGCAGCTTTTGGATTGCTCTCCGCCATTCTCTTCGAAGCTAACAGAAGAAGACTCAACCACTCGTACGTTCAATTTCCACTTCCTCATCATTCATTTCTCATCTAGTTTCGATTCTTTCGCATTTTGACGTCTTTCTCATGTTTCCTTGCATTTATCTAATCTTCCGTCGTTCAATTGCTTGAATTTGTATCTGATTTCATTTTTCTCCATAGCCACGTTGAAGCTCCTGCGGTGTTTGAGGATCCTAATACGTTGACGCAGGTATTACGTTCTATATTTTTTCTTTTGAGATCGCGCTTTGTTATGTTGTTAGTATGATTGAAATCCGGAATGGGGTGTTCTGGTATTGATGTTTCTGTTGTTATATGTAGGTTTCTTGCCCTTCTATATTTGATCCGGCTGAGAAGTATATATCTTTGATCATTCCTGCGTATAATGAAGAGCAGAGGCTTCCCGGTGCTCTGCAAGAAACCATTGAGTAAGTTTAATTGTAGTTTTATGAATTCATAAGCTAATTTGTGCCATTCGGATCATAGTCATGAACCTTTTTTTTTCTTCTAGAGATTGCTGTCACATAGCAAAAGACATATTTGAATCTCTTGGGATTTATTTTGTTTTTTGTTGGGAAGTTTCAAAAGGTTTATCCAAATTCTCAGGGGTTAAGGATGCCAGCCACTAACGTTGATGGCTAAAACATCTAATTAATTGGAAGCTGCTTTTCATTACGTTGGTCATAATCGTTAGTGCCAAATTGTATATTGGTGCTTCAAAACTGGACAGATTATGAGCCATTTGTTTTTGAGGCATCTAAATAAAATTCATCTTCATATATCTGTATGACTGTATCACATGCTTGATTTCTTGTTAAATCTTGGTTAGACCTTAATCATATCATTTTTTATATGTAGATAATGTAGGCAACTTCTCAGAGAGATGCACTTGGTCACTAGTTGATTATTCTGTTTGACGTACGCTTAAGAATGCTTAGGTTGCAAAATTTATGGACAATAACATTGCTGTATTTATTTTTTAGTTATCTTCAAGAACGTGCAGCAAAGGACAAGTCATTCTCATACGAGGTATGGATTATTTCTTACAACTTCTATAATGATTTGATGTTGTGTCTGTTGCCTCTTGAATAATAGCAATGATTGTTTGAGTATGAATCTTGTTGAACATATTACTGGTCTTATAAAACTAGTAAAGTAGAATTTTTTCTTCCTAATTTTGTGCCATGAGACATGAGCTTCCACCTTACCAGTTTGCTGAGAGTCCTTGTATGAGAATGGCTCGAGAGTTTATAGTACCTAACACAAGGATATCAGGAATCGGGAGTGAACTTCTTTCTATTAGGTAGTTCATAGTACTGGAAATAGTTTGTTTTCCAAGATGAAAAATATATCACCTTTTTAGAACTTCGGTCTTGTGCCTTTCTTGATACATGTGGGAAAAAATAAGAATTAAATAGTCTGTGGCTTGTGTTGTTGGACTCCCTCCTGCCTGAATTCCTCTTTTGAGTAAGAACAAACATCATAAGATTGTTGTGTTTAATTTGGCAGGATATGTTTAATTTGGCACTTGCCTTTTTTTTTTTTTGATATGTTTAACTTGTCTATTTATTAAGGTTTCATTTCTTAGTAAGTATTATTACGTTGATCAAGTTTCTCATTGTTCTGGTAGCTCTGACTTCCCATTAGAAAGGCAAGTGCTAAATGTGTAGCAGAAATATAAGAGAACTTGAACTCTCCCTATCCAATTTCTTTAACAAACGGGGATCACTTTCTCTCTTCATTCTTGATCTCTTGTTCGTTCAGTTAACATCACCTTCTGACAATTTCATTTCCAAGGCCAATTATATCCTCCCACTCCCTCTGCATTACTTAACTAACCGGTTCAAATTTCAATACCCAGCTGACTGTGGACCCCTCTTTCTTTCTTTTTTCCCCATCCAGATTCAGCCCATTTAACTGGTTTAATTGGTTTTTTTCTCCTCTTATAGAACACCGAGGATGTATCATGTTCTTTCTAACCTAATGATAGAATCATTTCAGAATATAGCATACATTTGGTATATTCTTTGGTTCTTAAATCTTGAAATTGATGAAAACTTGATCAGGTGGTTATTGTTGATGATGGAAGCAGAGATGGTACCAAAAGAGTAGGTTCGGAATTTTCCAAGAAGTTTTCAGTTGACAGTGTGAGGGTTATTCTTCTAGGAAGAAATCATGGAAAGGGAGAAGCTATTAGAAAAGTGAGTCCATTCTAAACAGGTTATTTGTTATTCGTTTCTGATGTTGCATTCTCATATGGCAACAATCCATTGAAATCTCTAGTCTCTGCGGAAGCATTGTTAAACAGGGGATGTTGCATTCACGTGGTGAATTACTTTTAATGCTGGATGCTGATGGAGCAACCAAAGTTAATGACCTAGAAAAACTTGAAAATCAGGTTATTTTCATTGTTTCTTTAAGATGTTGATATTTTGACTGAACTGTTGCTCTTAAAGTTTTGCCTTCGGCGCATCAAAATTTTCAATATAGCTACTGAGGACTACTTTATGGCCTTCCAGATCCATGCATTTGCAGAAAAGGAATCTAATGGTTCAAGTTTTAGAGTTTCTGATATCCCTATTGCTGCTTTTGGTTCTCGTGCCCATCTGGAGGAAAAGGCTCTGGCTACAGTTAAGTATTTTTGCGGCCAAATGGTTGCAATTATTAGTGTTTTTCATTCATTCATCTTAATGAAAATATGGTTTCTCATTAGTCATTAATATACATATACACACAATGCACATGCATATAATGATATTATTTTGAATTTGCATAGGATTGTCTAAGCTGAGTCATCATCATTCCTCCTTTTTTGCTTTAATCCGACCCATTTCGCATATTTTCCAAATAAAGTGCACATAACAAATGATTTTTTTTTTCTAAATTTGCAAAGGATTTTCCTGGCCGAGCCATCCGATCATTCCTCCTTTTTTGCTTTAATCTGACCATTTCTAATATTTTTCAGAGAAAGGTGTACCGTAATTTCTTGATGAAGGGTTTCCATCTTGTGGTTCTTTTAACTGCCGGTCCTGGAATTCGTGATACCCAGGTGATTTGTGCTTCCCATAGATATAAATCATTCACTGATTCGAGTTTGATTTCGATACCGTATATCACTATAAATACCTATTAACTGAAGTCAAGATAATTGATTGTATTTAATGATCTTTTTTCTGATAACTGATTGTTTCATGTTTTACAGTGTGGTTTCAAGATGTTTACCCGATCTGCTGCAAGAAAGCTTTTTTCTAATATTCGTTTGAAAAGGTAGATAAATCTTGCATGACCTAATTTGCCCATGCTCCCTCAATTTCAAAAGTAGATTCTAATAGCAATGCAGAACTGATATTGTTCTGATATTTTGTCGGCTATTCAAAATCACTTCAAAACATATTTTTAATCATTCGAAATCATTTTATTGTTTGATTTTACATTTCTAAATGCGATTTACATCAAAATTGATTTTGAATGATTAAATACATGTTTTGAGTAATTGTGAACATGATAAAAGCGGTTTTAACCATTTCAAAATCATTTCCAAACATGTCCTAATTTATTGTGGTCTTTGTCTATCTGCTGATGCTCCTTTTTTGCTCCATTTGTTTCATTTCTGTATGGCGTCATTGATTACCATACAGAAGGAGAATTCAAGTCACTTGTATTCGTGTTTTATAATTTTTCATATATTGTTCAGGGAACTGACTCTGCTGTGCACTTTCTGCAGATGGTGTTTCGATGTCGAGATTGTTTATCTCTGCAAATGGTTTCACATTCCTATGGTTGAAATATCTGTGAACTGGTCCGAAATCCCTGGATCGAAGGTAAATCCATTGAGCATACCCAACATGCTTTGGGAGCTGGCTCTCATGTCTATGGGATATAGGACTGGTTTGTGGAGAGTTCATACATAACCTTTTCGACTGTCCGATAACCACAGTAAGCTTGGTGATGAATGAGTTGATTTAGGAACAAATACGAGCACAGAATGTTAGTTTTACACAGACGTTATGACGAGCAATATTCGAAACTGTGTCAGCTTGCTTAGGTAAGCCACAGCCTGACCATTTCATTTATGTAAAATTATTGGGATGTTACAACTTTTATTCTTACCTTCACACCAGTTTATGAATTTGATGTCAAAGTTCCAAAGAATTCAATTTTGTTTGCAATATATATTTTTTAGTGCAACAGTTGCCTTAACTATAAAGCTTAAGATAAGTTTGAGTTGAATTCTTGGAGTTGAAGCTTAAGATAAGGGTTGTCCAAGCCAAGTTTGGAGGTTTATGAATACATAAATTGTTGACAAACTAGATTCATTCTTTGTTGTGAAATTTCAATTTATTTATGTTTTGGGGAAGTTGTAGTCACAATTTGGAACATGAGTGAAGTGATCTTTCGTTTTTCTTTCCAATTTTCCATTTTCCAACCGCTAGGGATAATCAAAGTTTAGATTCTCGTTCTTCTGCATCGGGCGAAGAAAGTTATTTATCGAAAGATCAAAGATTCAAATGCATACGACGATAATTAGGGGGTTTAGGGTTTATCTTCTTTTTTGTTCCTATAAAATTTGATATTCTTCCACAAACTTTTTTTAGACAAGGCTGGGATAATTGTAAATATGTTGGATTCAAAACGTAGAAACAAATATTTTTCATCTCTATTTGTTTTTTTTAATAAAAAAAATTAATTTAAAAAAACTAAACTTCATTCGAATCTTAAAGTCCATAATTTTTTTTAACAAATGAATCATTGCTTGGCGTGTGCTATTTTACTAATAACTCTCCCAAAGGCAAATCAGGCTTCTAGAAGTCTCCATTGGAAAAATTTGACAGAGAGCATAACTCAATTGACGTAAAGACTGTTTTTTACTAAAAGATAATAAACTCAATTCTTACGAAGAAAAAACTAATTAAGGTCATAAACTCAATTCTTACGAAGAATTTTTTTTTTTTTGAAGAAATTAACGAATTAAAATATCGCGAAGAAAAAAAAATTGAGGAAATTAACGGCACTATTGCACAAGAAAGGAGAGTAATTAATTTATAGGCTAAAACAATTTAATTTTATAGTAAAACTTAAAAGAGAAGCAATTTATAAAAAGTGCAAAAATAACATTTAAAAAATGTTAAATTGTATAAATTAAAATATAGTAATTACTCTAATATATTTTGTATTTATTTATTTATTATTTTTTTAGTACAACGATAGGGAAAATTCAATACTCTCTAATTTATTGGTCGAGAATATATGTATTTTAACCGGTTGAAATGTACTTAGGTTGATTTAGGTTAATGAGAAGCAAAAGATAAATTAAAATCATTAATTACAATCAAGAGAGCAATTAACGACTTTATTTTGTTAAATGTATTATTATTTTATTTTATTATTTTTTTTTTGACATTTTAAATGTATTACCTTTTGGAAAATGAAAATTGTAACAAATGTCAATTTAGAGTAAAATAATTAAAAATATAGCACTTTTTTAAAAATTTTGCGGATATGACAATTTCATCCGTGATAGTATGGTCTATCGCTGATAGTAGTGTATCACCTCAATCTTTTATAGAATTTTGTAAGTGATAGAGTCTATCAGTGATAGCCACTGATTTTTTTGTCATATTTACAAAATGTTTTAAATTTTACTAAATTTGTAATTATTTTGGACTTGATTGCTGTTTGTGCCGCCCGAAAATGGTATGTTGGACATGTTTATGAATATTTTAGAAAAATGAAAATAACCAATTAATTTCCACTTTACAAAATCTAGTCAATCTCCCCCTACAACAGTTGGGCAAGAAAGGAACCTAAATTCTTTCCTATACTACATCCTACCTTTTTGGTTTTAAAAAAAAAGAAGAAGAGAAAACTTAGCAGTTATTTAAAGCTAAAGCATTAATATAATAACAAGGCAGTTTAAAAAAAGTGAGCCTTACAAATTTCTCTCTTAAAAAAATACGAACATAACTCAGTTGGTATAAAAGTTGTACAATTGAACTCAATTGGTATAAAGTTGTGCAATTGACTGAGAGATCTGATGTTGGATCCCAACATTAATTAAATATCTTTTCCAAAAAAAAACACCAGCTTCTTATAATCTTATCCAAAGCACTTTGCTTTGTTTATTACATTTGCAAACCCACTTTTAGGGAGCAGTTGAAATGAATGGAACAGTTATATTTCTTATGTCATTTAGAGATGAGGCCTTAAATGAAATGGGTTTCTCTTGAGTGTTCATTGTGATCATCTTTTTTTTTCAGACAACAAAAAGAAAAATGGAGGACACTTATTTCCATGAATTGAAGAAGCAAGCTCATTTCTTCTTCAAAGCAAAAATCAATTTGGCTCGTTTGGCTCTCACTGATGTTACTCATGCACAATTGTAAGTTTGCTTTCAATTTTAACCTCTTTTTTTCCCCTTTTCAAACATGGAGTAGTTTCTACCAAAAACCCGAAAAGCTTCACAATTCTCGCCCATGCATCCATACCCGGTCATAATATTACCATCTTTTTTTCTCTGCCGAAAAGATTTAAACTTTTGACTTTAGTAGTGATTCTACACGGTACCAATCACCATATTGAATGAACCTCATATACCTGAAGTCACACGTGAAAGAGAATGTTAAATAATGAATTGAAAAGATTAAACGACATGACCGAATCTCGGGACGATTTAAGTTATTGGATCGAGTGATGATTTATTTTGTGATGTGGGTTGGGATGTTTTCAGGCTGACAGAAGAAGCCACAAGTGGGAATCCATGGCCACCAGACTCACCCACCATGAGAGCAATAACAACAGCAGCTTTTGAAGTTGATGATTTCTACAGAATTGTGGAGATTCTTCACAAGAGGTTTTATGGGGTTTTTTCTTTTTTTTTATAAGTAATGAAATATATATTTCTCCATTGATTGGGTTCTTAAAGAAACATTTTTTTTTTGGTGTGAAATTTAGAATGGAGAAATTTGAGGCAAAAGATTGGAGAGCATGTTATAATGCAGTGATATTATTGGAACATGTTGTAACACATGGGCCACAAAGCTTTGTTGAGGAATTTGAAGATCATAAACAAGTTTTGAGGGAGATGGATGGCTTCCACTTTGTTGATGAGAAAGGGTTAGTTAAATATTTGGCATATCTATTTTCCTAGAGTTCTTTTTTATTTTTTTGATCTTAAAGTTTTAAAATTTAATTGAATTGAGTTTTAACCTTGAATAATTGATGGGTTTATGCAAAATCTTCCTTAAAAACACATGTATGTTCAAAACCAACCAATAAATCATTCAAAATCTAATAAATGGAAAATGCAAATTTGAGACAAAAATGACAAAAGTGTCAACTAGTTCCGTTGTCTGTTGTGACGGAAGGAGACAACCACTCAAAGAAAGGACTTCAGAGATGAAATTAATGATCTCCGTAATGTCCACCCTATCTTTGTTGAGTATCATCACAAGATGAGAATGTCTCATTTCTATTCTCACATGATAAGTAATTTTAAACATAAAATACTCTCTGTTTAGAAGGCATGCCCACTAACTGTCATCAACATCACACCAGTAAGATGTGTCTGTGGAAGAAAAAATGTATTCTTCCATTATCGCTAAAAGGGATCCACACGAGCCGGTCTCGTTACCAATCCGCAAACGATAACCCTGGTCAAAAAGTTCCTTGCCCCACATAATACGCCACACAAAAACCCCTAACTGGGCCCGAAGAAAAATTCCATGTTGAAAATATTTTCTCTTTAGAACTCTCGCCACTAGGCTATTTAGAAACTTGGTTAGTCGCCTTAGTCGCCAACACTGGTTTTCCAGCCTATCCGGATTAAACATAGCTAGGTCCCTGAATCCTATTCCTTTTGAAACTTAATGACACACATTGGTTTCCACGATTTCTAGTGAAACAAAGGTAGAGCCCCACCAAAAGCGAGCAAACATGGAAGTAATATCAGAACAAATCTACATTTTGCCGAGAATAACTTTTCCTTTCATCCCTGGCGCAGTCTTTTAGTCTTTTAAAAGAGCTGAAAACTTGACACCTGGGTCGGGAGACCCAAATAGATCCCCATATTTATTGAGTGCACAAATAAAAACGTTTGTGGAGTATGAAGATTTGAATTTCCGATACGTTGAGTAATGTCAAATATGTCAAAATATGTCAATTAGTAGGGTGCTATGCTGATTGAAATGAGTAAACAAAAACTAAATTGGTTAGTTCAAGGACTCATATACCATTACAAATTTAATTCGAAAGTGCAGATTCAATTGGGGAGAGAGCGTGAGAAAATTAAGCGGGAGAGTAATGAAACTTCTGGAAGACGAGGAATTTCGAACACAAGAAAGAATCAAAGCTCGTAACCTTACTCGCGGAATCCAAGGATTCGGAAACTTGAGCCGCCGATCATCCTTTCCGGCGACGTCCGATTCAGAAGCCGGAAGATTCAATTTCAAGCACTTCAACTCCCTGCCTCCGCCGCCGGCAACAAGTGAGATTGATCATCCGTTTTGTGAGTTAAAGAATCATCAGGTTTCGGAATCTCTTATTTCTTCTCTGCAATGAATGCTCACCCCTTTCGGAAACAAAACTGGACTGGAGACTGGTTTTTTTTTTTTTATTATTATTATTATTGAAGGTCAGGATTTTGTTTAAATGAACCACTGAGAAGAACATTTGTGTATATGGCTTGGTTTTATAGGAAAAATTTGTGTATATGGCTTGGTTAGATGAACCTTTTCGACAATAAGTGATTTTTTTTTTTTTTTTTTTTAACATGTGGGGTGGAAGGTTGAACCTAGAGGACCTCATAATCACTAGTCGATACATTAAGCTATGCTCTAAGCTATTAAAAAAAGTCAATATATTAAGCTATTAAAGCTATGCTCTAAGCTATTAAAAAAAGCTATGCTTTGTAAGCTAGCTAAAGAAAAGCTATGCTCTAAGCTATTAAAAAAAGCTATGCTCTTTATTAAGCTATTAAAACTATGCTCTTTGACAAGTGAATGTTAAGATTCAAACCTCTTCTTTAGTCAATATATGTCTTCTTAACCAGTTAATTATGTTCAACTGATAAATAAATTTCAATTTGCAAAAATATATATTTTAAATATCATATCTCCCTTCTTTTATTAAGATACAAGAATTTGCAAAAATATATATTTTAAATATCATATTTCTCTTCTTTTATTAAGATACAAGAATATTATTGATTAGCCAAAACGAGCATGGCTCAGCTGACATATGTATGTTGACCGAGAAGTATGTGGTTCGAATTCCCCCACCCCAATGTACTAAAAGAATTTTGAATAATTAAAGCAGAATCAAAAAAATCGACAATATCCTTAAAGTTGCATATGAGGTTCATAAGAATAAAAGAATGAAGTATATCATAAATAATGTTTTATCAAGTACTACTTGATAAAATTATCATACATACATAAATGGTTCAAAAATGAAAAAAAAAAGACTTTGAATCAGTAAAAAGAAAACAACTCACATAAATCTAAAACCCCTCTAAAGCCCTATCCCTTCACAGATTGAGAGATAAATCTTGAGGGAAAATAATAAAAAGCAAATGACAGAAAACCTTTTCAATAACTGAATATTATTGAAAGAATTTTGACCATTTTAGCAATCAAAATTCAGGCCCTTCTCAAAGTCATAGCTCCAGAATTAGAATATTAAAGAAGAAGGAATAAACAAAGCTAAAGTGAAAGAGAGGGGCTAGAAAACAGCCTTCAGTTTGCTCCTCATCTCCTTCACCAATGAATCTTGCTATTCTTCCTTTAGAAGCATTTCCTGTGCACGATCGACGGTCCGGATTCATCATACTCGGCCTTAGCAATCCACATCTGCATTCAAAAAGGGTAAAAGTTTGTGTTATCAAAATTCTTATCTACTAGTAATTGGCAAGTTTGGTTTGTAAATGAGAGCATCGTGTATAGAAGAACAACCTGTTGGAAGGTGCTAAGGGATGCCAAGATGGATCCTCCAATCCAGACACTATACTTCCTCTCCGGTGGCGCCACGACCTTTATCTTCATGCTGCTAGGGGCGAGGGCGGAGATTTCCTTGCTCATTCTATCAGCGATGCCGGTGAACATGGTCGAACCACCAGATAGGACAATGTTGCCATACAGGTCCTTCCTGATATCCACATCACACTTCATGATAGAGTTGTATGTAGTCTCATGAATACCTGCTGCTTCCATCCCTATCATGGAAGGTTGGAAAAGAACTTCGGGACATCTGAATCTCTCTGCGCCGATGGTGATCACCTGTCCATCGGGCAATTCGTAGCTCTTTTCGACAGATGAGCTGGTCTTGGATGTCTCCATCTCTTGTTCAAAATCAAGGGCAATATATGACAGCTTTTCTTTCATATCTCTCACAATTTCTCGCTCAGCAGTTGTGGTGAAAGAGTATCCACGCTCGGTGAGGATTTTCATCAGGTTATCCGTGAGATCGCGGCCTGCCAAGTCAAGACGAAGGATGGCGTGTGGAAGGGCATAACCTTCGTATATAGGAACGGTATGACTGACACCATCACCAGAGTCCATCACAATACCTTCAAAAATAAATACAGAGAATCTGTTAGCCAAGACCACATGCGCAACAAATCACTAACATATGACTTCGATGTTCAAAGACATAGCAGAAGAATCAAACTATTGCCATTCTCCTCAAAAACCATGTCCAAATTGTTAACGACAAGATACAACCTAAAGTCCAATGTTGAGTCCGGACAATTATTTGAAAAGAAGTACATGTCAGTTACCAGTATGCTATGTCACTTTGGTAAGTGAAGCCGAACAAATTAAAGTTACACGACATCACTAGCCTCCAACGAGTTAAATCAAAATTTAAAACTCACCAAGTAAAATGACTGAAATGGATACTTACCAGTTGTACGACCACTTGCATACAAGGACAGAACAGCTTGAATGGCAACATACATAGCTGGAGTATTGAAAGTCTCAAACATGATTTGTGTCATCTTCTCACGATTGGCCTTCGGGTTAAGAGGAGCCTCGGTGAGGAGAACCGGGTGCTCCTCGGGGGCAACACGAAGCTCATTATAGAAAGTATGATGCCAAATCTTTTCCATGTCGTCCCAGTTGCTAACAATACCATGCTCAATGGGATATTTCAAAGTCAAAATACCACGCTTGGATTGAGCCTCATCACCAACATAAGCATCTTTCTGACCCATGCCAACCATCACACCAGTGTGGCGAGGACGGCCTACAATACTGGGAAACACAGCTCTTGGAGCATCATCTCCAGCAAACCCAGCCTAGAGAATAGCACAAAATTAAACCATGGTTGCAGATAATGTGATAAGAAATGTATAACTTGTAGTAACTCAGTACCTTAACCATTCCCGTTCCATTATCACAGACGAGTGGCTGAATATCCTCAGAATCTGCCATCTTCTAATACGTACTAGAAGAAAATGTAAGATGGAATAAACAACTAAGGAAAGTAAGTTTAAACATCAAATACATCATTCGCTTCTTCCAAGAATATACACTCATAACTAGGGGTCTACATGGGTTGAGTTGGGTGGGAGGGTTTTTCAACCCAACCCAAAAGTTTCGGGTTGGTGAATTCTCAACCCAACCCAACCATCCAATTTTCGGGTTGAGTTGGGTTGACGGGTTGACCTTTTTTTATTTTATTTTAATTAATAGATATTTATTTTTTTAATAAACTTTAAAATCACCGTTCCTTAATCCTTATTTTTATTTTAAAATTATCATTAATCAAATTCCTTAATCCTTAATTTTCCTTTCAAAATCACAATTTTTATATTGAATTCATTATATATATAATTTTTTTTGTTTAATATATTGTATTCGGGTTGGTTCGGGTTGAACCGAGCCAAATTGAGTTCAACCCGCGAACCAACCTGAAAATTCCATTTTTCAAAATAGCAACCCAACTCAACACAACCCATATTAAAGAAAAACCCAACCCAACCCGAAAAGTTGGATTGGATTTCGTGGGTTGCGGGTTTTTTGAACACCCCTACTCATAACCCAGATCAAATAAATTCTGGAGGGGCTAAACAAATCACTAGAAGAATGAAATTGCAGATTTTCAAGAAATGATCCGGCAGACGAATCAAGAGACCATTTCCAGAGAACGATGAAGAAATCAATTGCATCCTTCGATTCCGATCACTCAAAATTAAAAAACATAAATCAATCAATTCCACCGCATTGCAATTGATCCAATAGGGATTTGGTTTGTTAAAAATCATCAAAATGCACATCAATAACAACAACAACAACAACAATCGAAGAAAGATCGAGGCAACAGAGATGATAAAAACAAGAAATGAAAGAGAGATAAAAAGAATTGAACCTTTTGAAGATCGAATGAAATGCAATGCGAAGGAGGAATGAAGAGAGGAAGAGAGAAAGCGAGGGAAAGAGAGAGAGGTTGAGAGAGAAGCATTTAAAGAGGGAATTGGAGAAGATGAAATGGAAGAAGGAATTTGAACCGTTGGATCTTGCCAAACGTAACACAGATTGGATCCATTAGAACGCGTCCGTTCACACCACCTTCCGCTTTTCATGTCACTATTTTTGTTTTCTTTATTCAACACAAACAAATTTCACCCTAAATGTTTGCTTAATTTCAATTTTTTCTTTATCCCAAATTACAATTCAAAATAAAAAATAATAAACAAATAATAATAATAATAAAAAATAATAACAGTTGAATGTCAATTCGAAAATTTGTTTGACAGATTCTTGATTCAAGACATACATATGTCAGCTTTGGCCTGGCCTCGCTTTGCCCTGGCCTCTATAGTTTGAAGTTTGTTTTAAGGGCCGGTTCCACAAACAATCAATCCTAAAATAATTGTAAAAAAAAACTAGTGGTTATCACTAATAGAAGCTATTGTTGATATATGACTAACTACTGCTACACTAAAATTCTATAAAAACCTGAGGTGATAGACTACTATAGCGATAAATTTCTATCGGCGATAAATTTCTATCGGCGATAAACCATACTATCAGTGCCCTCTAAGAGGGAATGGGTTCAATCCTTGGTGGCCACCTACCTAGGAATTAATTTCCTATGGGTTTCCTTGGCAGCCAAATGTTGTAGGGTCAGGCGGTCTGTCCCGTGAGAATAGTCGAGGTGCGCGTAAGCTGGCCCGGACACTCACGGATATCAAAAAAAAAAAAAAAAAAAAAAAAAATACTATCAGTGATAAAAATTGTCATATCTACAACAAAAAAAAAAAAAATGCTATATTTTTAATTATTTTATTCTAAATTGACAACTTTTACAATTTCTCTTGTTTTAATTTGATTCTTTCTTATAGTTTTAAAATTTCAATTTTGTCTCGTGTTAAGTTGAGTCCTACTGGTAGTTTATGCTTTTACTATGTTTACACATTTTTTAAGTGGTAATCTTCTATTCTAATTAAGAATTTTCGTACATTAGAGAAAAAATTGAGAAGGTTTAATTTAAACATTAAATACTGAATTGAGAATTACCAAAAAAAGTTTAGAAAGTATTTGGTATATCTAAGTTATAATTTGGTATAATCATAATTAATATGCAATAATGAAACTAAGGGGCTGTTTGGCCCCCGAGTTGGGTAGGGTGGGGTGGGCTTAAATAACCCACCCCATGTTTGGAGTCCCAACTATATAAGTTGGGGCTGGGGGTTATTATAACCCCCGGTTTGCTACAGTGTTTACTGTAGCAGTTCTACAGTAGTTAATTAGATTTTTTTTTTTTTTTTTTTTTTTTTTTTTTTTTTTTTTTTTTTCATTAAATTTTTCGGGTTTTCTTCTCTCTTTGTTTTTTTTTTTCTGAGTTTTCTTCTTTCTTTGTTTTTTTTTTCTATTTTTTTCACTCAATTTACCGATTTTTTTTTCTCTCTTTGTCTTCCTCACCTCACGATTTTTTATCTTCCATTTCATCCCAAATTTCTCTCTTCGCGATTGTTTGTGATTTCCTAAATAATATTTATTTTTTTAACTTTTAAAAAATTAATATATAATATACATTTAACTATATAAATATAACAAAATGTTGTAGAAAAAAAATAAACTAACATAAACACATATTTCAAACTCCAGGTTAAAGAAAACTGTATTATTACTCTCTCCACCGAACCTCTTGTTATCGATTATTTGTGATTTCCTAAATAATATTTATTTTTTTAATTTTTAAAAAATTAATATGTAATATACATTTAACTATATAAATACAACAAAAAGTTGTAGAAAAAAAATAAACTAACATAAATACATATTTCAAACTTCATGTTAAAGAAAACTCTATTTTAAACCCACATTATACAACTCTGCACCCCAAACACAGACTTACTAAACCTAGACTATACAACTCTGCACCCCAAACACAGACTATAATAACCCACCAACTATAATAACCCACCCTGCGCCCCAAACGCCCCCTAAAAATTTCAAATTATCCATTTTAGCAACGACCTAACCAATTAATTTTATATGAGGTTGTAACTTCAAAGTTTAAAGGGATGGTTTAGTTTCTATTCCAACAATCTTGGATTCTTATTGAGCGGAGATTAATTCAGGTTTCTATACATATTTTTTATTTTTTTTGAGAGGCAGGTTTATATATATATATATATATATATACTATTTTTTTTTTACTTCAATAATAAATAGAACAAAAAATTCAAACTTCCAACTATTAGTCGAAAATAAATGTGTTAGGTTAGTTGAATTATACTTGTGTTGCCTTGTAGAGTTCTATATTTTTTGATGTATGATATTGCAAAAACATCATTTAGGGATACTTGTACGGATGAGCCGCCTTATGGTTATGGGAGGCGTAATGTCATTTGACCCATCTTTTTTAAAACGCATGTTTTCTGCCTTTTTGCTCGAGTCATCAACACTATCAATCGCGTGAAAAGTCCTTAGTACCTTCGCATTTATCCATCTCTCAAATTCGTGATTCTCACTATCGCAATCTCGAACATTCACGATTTTTCCTTTTTATGGCTAAGGAAATAGGAGAATCACGATGACCATTTATAATCTAAAAAGAAATTGTGAATGTTTGGGATCACAATCAAAAGAACCACAAATTTAGAGGATAAATGTGCGTGAATGTACTATAGACTTTTCACCCGATTGGTAGTGTTAATAAGCAAAATGGTAAAAACATAAACATGCATTTTAAAAAGTAGGGGCAAATGTCATTACGCCTTCCAAAAGGCGGGTCATCCGTACAAATACCTCATCTTTTATGTCCTCCTTAACTCAGGTTTTTAAGATTTTTATTAGAATTGTTAATCGAGTCTAATTCAATTAGACAAAAATTTGCTATTATAATACAAGTATTGTAAAGTAGATTCATGATCATATATAACTCAACTAATTAAGATAATTATATTATTGACAATCAACTTCCAAATGAGAATATCAATTTTTACTTCAATTTTTTCAATTTATACTTTAAATTTGGATACTTATGTGTTTTAATCTTTACCTTAAATATAAATAGATGTTGCAATTTTTACATTCTAATAGATTTTTGTTAAAAAAATTTAGAGAGATAAATAAAAATTATATGGACTATAAAATTCGAAATTTGAGAGAGAGATGGAAATGTTAGTTAAATTTTTTTTTTGATGGTGAGATATATGTAAAAAAAAAAAAATTGAGTTTTTTAAAAACAGTAAATTGTTTTTTTAATTTTTTTAAATTTACTATTAATTTAAAAAAAAAAAAAAATTAGAAACATAATTAGTTTAAAAAATACCACCAATCTCTCGAAAACGTTCAAAAATATCATTACCGTTAAGTTTTGGATGGAAAACGTTCAAAAATATCATTACCGTTAAGTTTTGAAGAGAGTGGGGGTTCGATTCTGCCCTAGGGCAGATTTTCTTAAAAATTATCAAACAACGTACAACGGGTGATTGAGCGCATCACCTAGATAGCCCAGAGTGGGGGTTGATTGATCCTGCACCGTGCAAACGGGACATGGATGATTTAAAATATTTAACTGCATTATATACCGCCTATAAAGGAAAATTTTTAATCGAACAACCACTTGGTGCAGTGGGTGAGCGCTCCGCCTAAGATAGCAGAGAGTGGGGGTTGATTGATCCTGCACCGTGTCATGAATGATTTAAAATATTTAACCGCATTATATACCGCCTATAAAGGCAATTTTTGCCAACCCGAGCATAGCTCAATTGACATAAGGTTGTGCCCGTGACTAAAAGGTCATGGGTTCAATCCTCGCTTTAATTAAAATACCGTTGCAAAAAAAAGCTTAAAAAAAATAATTCAAAAATACCGTTTGACCTTTCAAAAAGGTTCAAAACACCCTTATCGTTAAGTTTTGGATGAAAAACGTTAAAGTTTCGTTTGAGCTCAAATTTTGATAATTGAAAATTGACTTCGAGACATTGCATTTTTTCTTGGTGGTAGTGTATCATAATTATGGGGATCCAAAAAGCAACAAATAATCTCACAATCAAGTAGGGAAGCTGAATTTCTTTGTATGACAAATTCCGCGATAGAACTCTTATAGATACCATCCTTACTTCACGTGCTTGGCAACCTTTCTGACTCCTTACCTATTATTTGGTGTGACAATCTTGGAGTTGTTCACATTTGAGCGCTAATCTCGTTCTCCATTTTAGGATAAAGCATAAAGCACGTCGAGCTTGACATTTATTTCGTTCGCGATCTTATCCTTCAAAAGAAGATTGATGTTCAACATCTTCCAGCAACCACACAAATTGTAGACATTTTTACAAAGTCTTTGTCCTCTACCTTCTTTTCTATCTCTTTTTTATTACCTTCCTCGTGTATGTATAAGACCGAATCCATTCAATTTTCGGGTTCTCGATAGGTTCCCATTCGCCTGCCCTTTGTTCGAGAGCTAGGGGCTTTAGGAAGTAGGGGCCTTAGCTGGTGATCCGGGCTTGGAAAAGCTCGACTTCAAAACTGTACGTGGAGCTTCCGTCTCATACAATTAGACGTAAAAGTCTGGCTTAAAGGGTCAACTCCGGTTAGTTGCAGCTAACATATATGGGTCACTGCATCAACTCGATAACACAATATATGTGTAGAGTCTGACACCTGCCAAAGTGCTGGAATCGAAAGCTCAAAAAGGAAGTGAAGGATCAGTTCTTCTCATGCAATGTAGCTTTGACTATTAAAATTAAATTAACTGCTCTGGGGTGTTGGTCTTTGAAGGGGAAGAAAATCAGCGATGCCATTTAACTGCTTGGTGCTCATAATATGTTTCTCGATGTTTTTTTTGTAATATATAAATAAAAGATTATTTCTCTTTAAGGAAGAGTTTCTCGATCCCAGGAGTGGAGATCCATAATTAGTGTTTTTCAGGTTGTTCTGCTAGTTGTGTCACTCCATAAATTTTCAAGCTTAATGCTACATTAACAGTTGCTAAGGGAACCAAAAAGTTTAAAGCAAACACAGAGTCACAAATGAAATTCAAATTTGAGTGTTAATCTTGATCCAATGAAAATCAACAAACCTCGAGAAGGAAAGAGTAGTGGGTTAGCAAGAATTTCTTTTTCATTTCCAAAATTTGACTTCAAATTCAAACATTTGGGTAGCTGAATCTTAAACAAATTCAAGCTAGAAATCAATCCCACAAAGGACAACAAACTATCCTTTTCAACCCAAAATTGCCAATTTAGGTTTTCCAAATTCATCCAAACAACAATTTAGAATTTTTTTTTTTTTTTTTGGTCTTTGGAGAGTTACGAGGGAGGGTTACAATTATAAATTTTTAGTTTTTCAAGTTTATTGGTCAAATTGTTACTATGACCTTTCAAATGCTAATAATCAGTTCATTAGCTTAATTTCATGGAGGAAGGAGAAGAAACGTTTTCAAGTAAGAGTATTTTTAAATTTTTTAAAGGTCAAGGGTATTAATAAAAACTTAACGGTAAGGGTATTTGAACGTTTTTGAAAGGTCATAAATATTTTTGAAACTTTTTAAAGATGAGAAATATTATGATTTTTTTTTTAACATTTTTCATCCAAAACTTCACGAATAAAAATGTTTTTTTTTTTTAACGTTTTTAAAGATTAAACGTATTTTTTAACGTTTTTAAAGATAAACGTATTTTTTTTTTGTAAATAATAAATACTATCATTGAAGTCAATATAGTTACTTTATTGATGAGTTATAATTGTTAGTTTAGGTGTTATTTTAGGGTTTACCTATGTAAGGGTAGACTAATCTTTTACATTATTATTATATTTTAGTATAAATAGGTCCCTAGGTATGTATTTCTGATTAAGTCATTTTAATACAATGTAGTCTTGTACATTTTATCGATTCTCTGAAATTTATAAGGTGGGTCAAACGTAGACTGAGTTATAATAACTCAATCCATCTGATTACAATTTAGTGTCCCTTAAAGTTGAGGGTATTATTAAAACAAAATTCATAGTTTAAAGATATTTTCTATATCCTTTGAAAAAAAAGAAATAATAAAATAAAATAATTTTCTATAGTTTTAAAAAATGAAAAAAACACAGAAAACGAGATAGTTATAAGCCGCCTCAAAATAATTCACACATTATGCAAAGATTTAAAATGACTTTTGTGCGTGCGTGTGGCAGGTGAAACTATAGTCCAAAGGGAATGAATATATATAGTTTAGTTGGAGAATATTTTATTTTCTATATTTTCTTTATTTTATTTTTTTTACATTATTTATTTTTTCTTATTTAATTTATCTTGCATTATATTGCTACGATTTTTGGCTATTGTCGTTTGTGAGTCTCTAGTATGGTCGGTTCATGGATTCACGGATGTTTTATATTAATAATGTGCTTCAAATAAATTATTACAGAAATAAAGTAGTTTTAAAAGTATTTACAAAATTAGGTACCTAAATCGTGTCCATGGTACACGATGTAGGGATAACTCGTGTACCATGAACACGAGTTATAATCACCTCACTTGCTCCATGTTTTGATCTAGCACGTTACATGTAACTCGTGTCCATTGTACACGACTTAGATTGACATGTCATGTAAATCGTGTCCATGATACACGTACCTTAATTTTGTAAATACTTTAAAAATTACTCTATTTTTTATAATAAATTATTTAAATTACATTATTAGATAAAAAATACTGAATTCACCTAAAATATAAGTTTTGACTTAAATGAACCAACTCAAATTTATTATTAATTTTTTTTTTTTTTGGGAGCGGGGTTGATTCATAGATTCACCTTAAATAAATTTAACTTGAACTTATTATTAAGGATAAAATATATTTTTAGTTGTCACTTTTAAAATTCAAATGATAAAACATAAACTAAATTAAATTGAGAAAATTCAGGATAAAATAAAAATTAATTTCAAATCACAAACTAAAAAAGTTGGTTGCATAAACAAATGACAAATATAATAAAATTTAAAATATTTTGCAAATATTGTAAAAAATCAGTGACTATCATACTGTTATCGTTGATATATGACTATCACGGATAAACTACTATCAGTGATAGTCACTGACAAAATTCTATAAAAAACAGAGTACTATCAACGATAGACTACTATCAGTGATAGAAATTGTCATATTTGTAATTTTTTTAAAAAAAATGCTATATTTTTAATTATTTTACTCTAAATTGACAATTTTCCAATTAAAAATGTATCTTACCCTATCATTATTTTTAAACATATTTTTGTTAGTTGAAATAAAATGTTTATGAGTATATTTAATTTAATTTTTCTTTCTTCAATAATGTTTGAAAGATTATTATCATCTAAAAACTTTTAGAAATATTTTTTAAGTCTTTTGGAATACAATTTTTTGGAATATAAATTGACATCAAGTTACAAATTTTAATTTAATATTTGAATATAATATATTTTAGAGTTTCAACATTTTACATTTTGTAATGACTCAAAATAATCCAAATCAACTCAACGGCAAAATAATTACATCTTACACTTTAAGTACCACTTATTCTTTAATGATCAACCATAAACCAAGAACCAAGTCTCTCTCAGACCAGTGAGAGGGTGAAATCTCATTGTTCAAGTTCCGAAATCAGCACTTAAGGAACTACTCATCTACTTTCTCTATATGGGAAATGGTGAATTCTATCTTGTAAAACTTATATTTCCAGTCCCGTTTGGTCCAGTCTCCAAAATGATAGGCTTAATTGAATGAACTATAAATATCATTTTCACCCATACAAATCAAAGGACGAGCCCTCACAGGCAGGTGATCATAACTCACTCAAGATTAAGATCGAGTCACATATGATCATCCTGTGAAATATTAATCTTCTCAAATAACGGATTTATAAAGAGATATTATATATTTCGTGGTCCAGTCTTATACAAACTCATTGTATAGGATACCCCACTCACATGTCTCTACATGAATGATTTGGATAAAATCATTTGTAACAATTACACAGTGAGCCGTATCAATAGTGTTACCAGGATAAGACACCCAACCTTATCCATATACTATAAAGACTATTTAAGTTATTTCTTGAACATAATCCTCCCGTATGTCAACTAACATACTGTTGAATATTACCCTAATAACCTTGGATTTTTATATATAATGAATATTATAAATTACAATTAATAATAATAAAGTAATTATTAATTAATTACGAGGCTTTAGCTATAAATTCCAACAATATTCAAATTCTCACCTCCACATGTTAAACTAAAAAAAATGTTTAACAATATTGGATTGATAAAATTAACGACATAGATCTATTAGACATAAACTTTCACAATATATTAAGATGACCAAAATATCCTCACACTACTCTCAAATCTCTCTATCTTCATTATCACCATAGCGACCCCACCATTGTCCACCTCCGACGACCACCACCACTCATCTCGTCTCCAATCACTGACAGTAGTCAACGTCGGTCATAGTGTTTTAAATACATTTTTTTTTAAATAAAAAAATTATTTTAAAATTTATTAATTCATATTGTTTATTAATAATCATTCTTAATAGAAACATTTTGAGTGTAGAGTAAACTAAATAATGTAACAAAAGATGTGAGTGTTTTAATAACAATCGATTTGTCAAAAACTACTTTTTTGAAAAGAACTTTTTTTTTAAGTAGGCAATCCGCCTTACTTTGGTAGAATGGAAGAAAAACAAACAAGGTGGAGATGAGATAGTAAAATAGTGAAAAGGGAGGGCGTAGGAAATCTGAAAAGCGAAAGCTGCCATTGAAAGCACTTCTCCTCGCCCATAATACACACACATGACTCATGGAGGCCTATAATATATAACTTTTACTTTTTTTTCCCTTTCTTTCCTTTACCTTAGTCGTTTCTTCACCAATTACCATGAATGTAGACAGAGATTATTAAGTTATGTTTTCAAAATGGTATATTTTTCTTTTTAAAAAATGACGTGATGACACTTGTAAATATTATTGTCAGTATGTATATTCAACTCATTATATATTTCAAATTCATAATTTTAACAGCAGGAACTATTTACTTTAATGTTGAAAGGCTCTATGGGCTAAATATACAGAATGATTTCTGACTTTTAGGTAATGTTTAATTTGGTTCTTTAACTAATTTCTTATTAAATTATTGTTTGGTTAACCTATTTAAAAATGTGAGCATGTCACTCAAATATATAACTATATATCCAAGTTACCGACATATATATGTCAACTTTTGTTATAAAAAATTCATTTTTTTTTACAGAATGTTTTTACCTTGTCTTTCATCCTTTTTCATCCTATACAAATAGTTAAGTGAGGTCCCGTTCTTTCTAATTCAAAAAAAAAAGAGGGACCGTTTAAAGTGACGAAGGCCTATGCTACTAATTGAGAATATTTAACGCATTAATAGTAAAGTTGAAAATTTTAATAGCTTTAAGGACTAAATTAATAATGTTAGCACAAGATTTTAGACTTTCTTTTTCCTCGTGCCTTCCGTTGTGCATGATCGTCGCCGAGCTGTAAAGAACCTGCACAAAGGAAGAAGACGAACTTGCACCGGTGTGGGGCTAGGCCCACGAGGCTCCAATGCTTAAGTCAGAAAGATCTGAACGTAAGTAGGAGCGGTAGAGTGAGAACTCTCGTTTTGTGTAAGATTGCCTAGTGTAGCGTAACGTACCTCGGGCATACCCTCACGGGTATGTTTTATATGCGAGAGATTGTGGGTCGATCGGGTCGACCCGTCTTTTCCTCATCATGAGGATCCGAGATTTCTGGCGGAGTGGCGTGGACCAATCAACATTAGCTCATAATTACCCATGATGAGGATCTTTTCGATCCCCCGATCCTAGGCGGATTGGAGGAGACTGTTGTACCACTGCCTTGTTAGGTAAGGCAGGAGTGTCCCATCGGCTCACTCGTCTGCCCAACGTGGGGGCGCTGACGGCATGGCAACAATCGGTATGGGAGTGGTCCAAGATCGTGGGTGTCCGAGGGGTCGGCCACCCGTCTCTTTGGAGCTTTGATGATGAGCTCGGGGCTCGAGGCTTCATGACATCGGATGGCGCTTCACGCTGAGGTGACCCGTAACAAATAACATCATAAAAAAAAATAAGGACCAATTTGATTGTTTTCCTATTAAGCATCATCTGATAATATATTTGATAATTACCTTCTTACCTTGTCTTTGAAGTATAACTTGAGAGCCACATTGTGATTGTCTACTCTAAACTTTTGGATACATGATAAAATTATGATTATAATTCTTTTTTGGTCGTTTGTTGTTCACATTTTTTTTTTTTTTTTGACAACATGTGAGAATATGAAATCAAACCTAAGACCTCCCACCAATCACATATCATATCAGTTGAACTATGTTCTTCATTCTTGTTAGGTGAAATTGTTTTTAATTTTTTTTTTTTAATGAAATGCTACCATCATTCACACTATATAAAATGTACCAAGGCATAGGCAAAAGCCATGTATTGTGGCTGATTTAAAATGGAAAAAAAAGAAGGTAAAAGAGGGTGACAAAAACGAGAACAAAAGAATCAGACAGAATCCGAGGAATTTTTGCTTTTTTAGTCACCTTTGACCATGTGGGGGAGCTCTGTTGTGTTCTTGTTTTACAATTTTTATTTTATTTTTATTTTCAATCAAAAGACTCCCACTTAACTCCAGTACATTCTTTGCATGGTTTTGAGTGGAATTTTGTTGCCTTCTTTTATTTTTTATTTTTTATTTTTCATCTTAAAAGCAAGAAAACATAAACACAAGTTCCCTCCACTGGTTTTCTCTCTTTTTTTGAAGTCAAAATTCTTATAATTTCATAATCATTTCTCTGTTTCTTCCTTCCCACATATTCAAAACTACCAAGAGTAACTACTTTTTTCCTCTTCTCAAAGTAGCAAACTTTCATCATTAAACTCTCTCCCTTTCAAAAAAATAAAATAAAATAATAAAACTCCCCCTTTGCCTCTCTTTTCTAGGGCTTCAAGCTGAATCTTCTCATGGTTTCAATAAAGTTAAAGATGATCAATATATTGATTACAAGAAAAAGAAAATCTTCAAACGAGTGTCATCGATGACGACGACGATTCGTGATTTTCAATAGACAAGTTTGTATCATCTGCATTTAGATTATTCAAATCGATATAAGTATAAAAATTTGAATCTATGAGAACTTTAGTCGATAAGCTTATGATTTGTAAAATAAGTATAAAAAACGAGTTTTAATGTAACTACATACACAAATTTTTGTAATCTAGATTGATCCCTGTACTTTTGTCTCGTTTCATTTTAGTCTACGTACTTTCAATAAATCTTAAAATTATTCCTTAGGGTTAGTTTAGAAGTTAATTCAACCTAATAAAATAATAATAATAATTTTCATTCAAGAATAAAATCTATAGAGGTCTAACCCAGACTATTTTTTTTTTTTGAGAAAAATAGATTTTTTAAAAGTATAGGAACTAAATTTCGACATTTAAAAGTATTTAGACTAAAATAGAATAACTCACGAAGTACAAAGACCAAAATGATACTTCAACCTAACAAAAATCTACCTAACAAACATAAACTCGAATTCGTACGAAAAATGTTTGAAACTTACAAACTTTACTTATTAGTAGTTTATCTCTGCAATGGAACCCCATATAAAAGGAAATTTAAGCTTAAAACAAAATATCAGTTTCAATATGTGCTCTTCTATTTAGGGTTGTTCAACACAACATCAGAGAGAGAGAGAGATAAAAGAGATAACTTTCACTTCATAAAACAAAGGAATCTAAGCATGGGCACACAATTCAAGACCTTTAATTCATACTCCTTTTTTGCAATTATGTATAAGAAACTCTCCCTAGAATCTCTAGAATACAATATCTCTGGTATATACAAGTGAGGTCGGAGTATTCGAACTTCTGACCTCTTAGTCGAGGACATATACTAGTTGAATTATGTTCGATATCTTAAGCCATATAATAGATTATATTACACATTGAGGATGATTAAATATTTATTCATGTTCAATATCAGAGTAAAAAATATAATATAAAAAACTCAAGTATGATTTAAAGTCAAAATTGAAGTAAATGATGAATGTGAACTTTTAACTCAGTGATAGGACCTAAAGTATATATAACAATGACCCAAAGAACCCCATAACAATAAAAGCAGCTGTTCACTAACCCCATTTGATAATTTCAAGCATAAAACCAAAAACTCAAACATTAGAAAAGTAAACCACCAGTTCAAGTACATAATTAACCATATAACACACATGTTATATCATTAAAAACTTATATATATTATATATATATAGGTCATCCTTGTAAATATATTGTCACCCCTACACTTACAAAAGAGACTACCTTCCCAATGATATACATAAGAGAAACCTATATTAATTAATCCAACCACACCCAAATTCAAAATTCAAAAGAAGGAGAAAAAAAAAAAAAAAAAAAAAACCCTTAGAAAGCCTTAAACCCTAGACTGGTCCATCAATCTTTTTTTTTTTTTTTTTTTTTTTTTTTCCCATTTTGATCATCACTTTCTTTGGTCTCTTTTGAGTCGCAGTTCAGCAAAGAAAACCTTTAATGATTTGATCTCGATTGCAAATTTTTTCTTTTCTAATGACAAAAAAAAGAGAAGTTCAAAAGGATTGAGAAAAATTACTGTCTCAGTAAGTGGCTGGCGGAGGATGAGGAGAAGCCATGTAGATCGCCGCTGCCGCTGCCGCCACCCCATGCATTAATGTCGCCGCTGCCGCTGTTGCCACCGACCCAAAATTGAAAATTCTTTCCCAAGTTCATCCCTTTACTTTCCTCCACCTTCGCTGCCTCTGCCGCCGTCGTCATTCCAATGTCGTTTTCTATCTCTAATCTTGAGAACCCGCTGAGATTATACCGAGTCGATGCGCCTTCCGGTGGCTCGAAAGTGTAAAGCAAATTAGGTTGTTGATCACTAGCCAAGAGAGGGAATTGTTGTGGTTGTTGTAATCTCCAATGGTCACCTTGAAATTCATGAACATCTGGTCCTCCTCCGCCGCTTGTTGGAGGAGCTGGCGGCGGAATTATGCCCAAATTGAGGCCGTAATTAGAGAAATTATGTAAAGAAGACAAAAAGGGCAAATGGGATGGAGTTGAAAGTGAAATTGCAGCAGTGGAATTAGTTGATCCAGCTAATAATTGTCGTTCACCGGCCGCCGGAGACTTTGACCGATTACGGGATTTCGTCCTCTTGTTCCTCCGACAACCACCGCCCACCGGAACATTCCTCAGTGCACCGCCGCGTGTCCAATACCGGCGGCAAGTCTTACAAAAGTGGCGAGGCTGAGAAAGATTATAGTTATTAAAGTAACAAAATTTGGTGTTTGTAGATTCACATCTAGGGCATTTCAAGCAAGCCTCCGGCTGCGGAATCTTCGCCAGTCGGGCTCGATCCGTCATCGAAACCGGCCTGATCGACCCATCACCACCACCACCGCTACCACCTCCACCACCTCCAAGTGGTGGAGGTAACAAACCTTGATCAGAATCCTCTCCAGTGTCATTTCCTCCCGGTTGCCGATTCGTCAACTAAAACAAAAACAAAAAAGAGATTGCAAAGAAAGATTAAATATCGAGTATATTCAAGAGGAGATCGAAAAAGGGTCGGAATATTTTCCGATAAAAATCGACTTTTTTAGGGAAGAAGGGAAGGTAAAGAATTAAGAAAACAAAGCTTGTTCTTTTTTCTTTTTTCTTTATGAGGTTGGAGGTTCGAATTCACTCACCGGTTGCCAGTTGGGAGGATCCAAATAGGAAGGGAGAGAAGGAAAAACCATAGTGTTGTTATAATTCTTTGTGAAGAGCTTTCTCTTTTGAGCAAAAGTTTGTTGATGGTGGAGAATCACATCAACAGGAGAGACTTGCTCAGAAATGAGAGAAACAAAGAAAGAAAGAAGATAGAAAAGAGATAAAGAAAGTAGGGTTTTTTTTGTTCTCTTTTTCTCTCTCTTACTTGTAATTTCTTAATCTTGAAGTTTCATAATTTTTTGTTTGGTTTAAATTAAGTGTTTTTGGTCATGCATGGGGTTACACAGAGAAAAACCCTAAGATAAATTATAAATAATGAAGCTTTTTAGCTAGGGTCAATGAGCTGAGTGAAGGAATATTATAAAATAATAAAAATAAAAAAAATAATAAAAAAAAATAAAAAAATAAAAAGATGAAGAAGAAAAAGAAAAAGTTGATGGTGGGGGAATACTATGGGTGGAAGTGTCGCAATCGAATGTACCTTTGTTTCTGCGTCCTGTTTCCACTATTGCCATTGTTTTGTTTTCTTCTTAATTATATTCCACCTCTTTAACTTTTTCTTAATTAATTTTAATTTTTACCCAACCATCAAAATGTCGAGATCTCGATTTTACTTAAACGTTGATTAAAGTATTCGCGTTGACAAATGCATAGACGATACTCTTGTGTATATATATTAGGTGATTCATTTTCAATTTACCAACATGAACATAGTTCAACCGACATAATGTATAAATATTTATTTTATGGATATGTCAGGGATATATTTATTTATGTTGTTCCATAATTATTTTTAAATGGGTGATATAATCTTAATTTAAAAAAAAATAAATATATATATATTGGTAATATAATCAAGGAGATACCTATCAACTAAAACCATCATAGCTGATATAAAAATGTTAATTTCTATTTTTGTCAGTTCATTTCTTTTAATGTCCTTTATTGATCATCTATTTTTTTTTTAAAAAAATGTTTAAGTTAGTCTTGATCCATAGTTAAATTAGGTGTCTTTTTAGAATAAAATAATTAAAAATATAGTTTTTTTACAAATATCACCATTTTTATCACTATAATCTTTTATGTGTAATTTAGTTCTGTTATCAGCAATATCTATTATATACTTATGTTTTTGTATGAAATTTTGTACAAAACTATCTTAGTCTATCAATATAGTCATTTTATCTGTAATTTAGTTCTGTTATCAACGATATCTATTATATACTTATGTTTTTGTATGAAATTTTGTACAAAATTATCTTAGTCTATCAATATAGTCATTTTATCAATAACTATTAGTGATAACAGTGACTATCACTAATGTTTTTTGTCATATTTACAAAATGTTCTATATTTGTCATTATTTTGGGTCTGATTGCTATTTATGCAACCAACCCTTGAATTATATATAAGTTTCTTTTATTATTATTATTATTATTATCATGTTAATATACTTTAGATATTATTAAAAATGAAGGAAAAAAATAATTTAGACTCTAAACTTAGAATGTTGTAACAATTTTAATCCTCAACTTTCAATTTCTTAAAATTGAACTCTAAACTTGTATAACTATTGCAATGTAGACCCTGTACTTTTAATTTCATCAAATTGAACCTCAAACTTGTATATGTGTTACAATGTAGACACCCTAGCTAGGTTAACTTTTCGTTTGAATCTGTTGAAAGCACGTGATCATCCATGGGTATTTGAAAAATCGACTCTAATTTCCTCGATCAAATCATTTGAACCGTCGGTTGCTCGATCGTCTCCTTTATCGAGAACCACTTATTCGACGCTTACGTTTTATTCGAATCGAGTCTATTCATTTACCCAACAAAAATCATCATAAAAAACCTTGGAACCACTCAGCTCCTTAAATCTAAAAAATTGGAATACAAAATGTAAGGGGGGACTCGAAGGAATAACAAAAGCTTTTCCGTAATGAACATTTTTGGGGTTTGATTCTTCTAAGTAGGGGAATTCTTCTATGAAGCTCAAATGAGGAAAACATTTAGATTTGGAGAAAATGAATATCCTCTAGTGTAATGGGCAGAGTGTGATAAGGCATCAGCTCAAAGATCTAAGTTTTCATTGAAGCAAGAACCCTTGAATAAAAAAAGTTAACACCATCTAGGATCTTGATGCTATCAATCCAAAAAAAGTAAAACTGGATTACCCTGATGATCTAATATCTTGAGGCAAGAAAGATCATTTCTTGCTTGAGATTCAAACCACTCCACAAGCCAAATAAATGAAGTCAAACTTAATAATTCTAAGCATGCATCATAAACTATCTTGAATTGCAAACAAATAAGCACTTGGCTTAAAGCTTCAAAGAAGAGATTTTCATGACATTTCCATATTTCAAAATCATTTGGGAAGACAAATTACATGGCTTTAAATAGCCTCAAAATGAAACCCTAGACCTTCCATGAGGTATATTAATTAAGAGTTGTAACATTTAACTTAATGAAGAGCTGAGTGGTTCCACAAATATTGATGATGATTTTTGTTGGATAAATGAAGAGGTTCGATTCGGATAAAACGTAAGCATTGAAAAAGTTTGAGGTTAAAATTGTTACAGCCTACTAAGTTTATGGTTTCCCCTAAATTAAAGTAAAAGTTTTTTTTGACTTCTATGTTAATTACAATGTCAATATAAAAGTCTCTTTATCAATCAACGAAGGAAAAAAAAAAAAAAACTTGAAGTTAGATTAAGATAGCCATGTGGAAATTATTACATAAATTAACTAAATTTTTTGTTGTGGAGACAACAAAAGTCTCACATTGGTTAGGAAAAAAGAAAATCATGAATATATAAGTAAGAGACAACATCTCTCCACTGTGACGAGTCATTTTGGGTGAAATAAAAAATAAACTATGAGAGTTTATGTCCAACGGATAATATCATACTAATGTGCAAATAGGTGGACGCTGATTGTCCCTCAAATTTTTGTTTAAAAAATAATCAAATAAATATTAAAATAAATAAACAAATGTCAGTGGTAAGTTGGTAACAATACAATTGCCTTTTTTTTAATTAATTTTAAAATAAAAATGAATCTTAATTAATTAAATGGGAAGTAATTTGATGACAAGTCGACCAATCAACAAAATCAAAATTAATACACGAGTTTAACTTTAATTAGTAGACCCGCTTTAAGGAATTCCAACGCGTCGCTTGTGTAAGAAAAATAATTATTCTCCTAATCAAGTTAGGTCAGCTAAACCTTCATTTTTTACTAAAAAATACAATTAATTATCTTTTTCCTTTTTTTTTTAAATTCACACGTGGTTTTGAAAAATATATTTGCGTAAAAAAAAAATGTACATTTTTATTACGTACTACGGTCTACCGTATTAAATTTATTGGTGGCGGTGGTGCGGCGGAGGCAGCTACCGGCGCCTCCCACTGGTGGCGGAGAAAGCGGCGGCATCGGATGCTCGTGGTCGGAAAAGTCTCACAACCAATCCGCTTTTTTCCGGTGGGGTCACTTGAAACATTATTATGCCGAGATTTTAGCCTCAAATTTTACTCATTTAATTTTGAATGCTGAGTTAGATAATTGAATTAATCATCATCGTTCAATTTAATTACCAAAATCAACGCATTAACCCTCTCATTAATTAATTAACTAATTATTATTACTACTATTATTATTATTATTATTATTTTTACTTCGAAACTGATAAATCCAATCTGACTTTTTGAACTATGCTTATGTAAGTTAGAAATAAGAATTGGATAGTAATAAAATTTGTCCGAATAATTATGTGTTAGTTGATTTGGTTTCATATGATATAAAATGAAAATTTAGAGTTTTTTCCTTCACTTCAAATAGAAAGTGAGCATTAGAATGTACAATATTTACAGTTCAATTGAATTGTTCAAGCTCATTTATCGTATAGAATAACACTGCTAACCTAGTTAGCGTGTAATTAAAAAAATCTATAGAAAGATTCAAATCCTTCCACTCTTATTAACATTGTCAAAGACTACCTTTCAAAAGTGAATTTTTACTTTTCAAAAATTTCGAAACACATGTTTCAAATTACATTATTTTTTTAGTTCAACAACAAGTGAGAGAGGGTGGATTCAAACCTCTGACTTTGTAGAGATGTCCACTAAGCGAGGTCAGGATACTTCTCCACCTCTCATTTCATTCATCGTTTCCGTGAAATTTTTCATTAAATTTTGCGCGGATCAGGTGGAGATTTCCTCACGAGGAATTCACGGGGATCGGTTCCCGGTAAGTGATATTATCCATTTATCTTATTTATTTTAATTTAATAAAATAATTTTTTTTAGAAAAATTATATTTAAATTGTTACTTTTTTTTTTTTTTTTTTTTTTTAATTTCTTAAGAAAAATAATATAAATTTAAATATATATTAAAAAAGAAAAAGAAATCGGGGCAGGGACGGATTATCTATCCTCGTTTGCGTTTAGCTCACGAGGATTTCTCCTCCTCCCAAAAAAATAAAAAATAAATAAGCATCTTTGCACATATTTTAACTAGTTTTTTTTTTTTTTTTTTTTTTTTTTTTTTTTTTTTTTTTTTTTTTTTTTTTTTTTTCGAGTAGATTGGAGATGGAAGATTTGGAACCACAAACCTCTTCATCGTCAACACATGCATATGTCATCTGAGACATGATCGCTTTGACACATATTTTAACTAGTTGAGTTATAGTCTGGTTGACTCTCAAATTACACATTAATTTCTATACGTCACATTCATCAAATAAATTCAAGTTTCATTAACCCAACTGTATTAATATTCATTTTCCAACACAATTCAAACACATGATACAAAAATGTCTTAGACTGCTCAAACTCAAACACCAAATTCCCCTTAATAAGTCTTTGGGTTGAAATCTCTCCTTCATAAGTATTTAAAAAGAACAGGATCTTATTTTCTAATTATAAATATTTGTTATTTCACATAATCACAATATTTATGTGATGAAGTATGGTAGAATGTTATTTTCTAACAACTTGAAGTAATATTTATTTAGGTTAAACTCCTATTTTCGCGTTGTAATTTAAGACTTTTTTTATTTTTATTTTATTTGGGACGGTTTGTTTTAGGTTTGTGAGGGTAGGCATCAGATGAGAATGACTTTCTGATGATCATGCCCAGGTTTATTACGTGGGACTTCAACAAGTTACTCAGGAATAACTTATTCCCAGACATCGTTTTTGCCCATTTCTATGTCCAAACATGACTTTCTTCAAATGCCCATGACTTTCAATTTTTTTTCTTCTTCTTTCTTTTTAAATGTATTGTTTCATTTTTTTTGTTTTATTTATTTTATATTTAGCCTAATTTATTAAATTTAAAAATCACAACTATATTTTTTTTTACACCTTCCATTAAAATTTTGTACCAATTTTTTTTTGTTTATATATAAAATTTATATTATTTAAGTATACAATCACGTTGATTGTAGCTAAATAACACTTATTAAAATTTATATTATTTAAGTATATGAACCAGAATCGCATAGCTATCGCAATAGCTATGCGATAGCTATGCGATCCTGGTTCAGCTATCGCATAAGTTGCTACTTCTCGTTGCAGCTGTGACGTTAATATAAAATGCATTTTTAGAATATTAATATAAAATAAAATCAATTTACTAAATTAAACTTAATTGATGTGCATTAGTTTTCATTAATTAATGAAAACTAAATAAAAATAAAAGCTAACCAAATTGAATTGAATGTTATGAAATTTAATTATATAAAAATAATTTAATAATTAGACGCAGCTAATATAAAATGCATTTTTAGAATATTAATATAAAATAAATAATAATTTATATTATTTATTTTAATTAATTTTATTTAATTATTTATTCATATTTATAATGTAATAAAATTTATATTTCTACCCGTAATCACATAAAATACAGATTTAACATCTATTTCCATAAAAATCTGATTACATTCTGATGCAGCACCAAACACAGACATCGTTGATTCTCAGACATCTCATTTCCAGGCATCTTATTCTCAGCCATATTTTATTCTCAGACATCTCCAAATTCTCAAACCAAACGGCCCTTTGAGTCTTTGTACTTTCAAATGTCCAAATTTAATCTCTGCAGTTTCGATAAAATTTAAAATTAGTCCTTATAGTTAGTTTATTGTAAACTTAAAAAAAAACAAAAAGTCTATATTAACCTTCCTTCTATCAATTTTGAAAACATATTATATTATATCTTTTTTGGAATAAAAATTATATTATTATTTTACTAAATTCGTTAAAAATTAATTTCCAAACTAACAAGAATCACTAATTTTAAAATTTATTGAGAGTATAGTAATTAAAATGGAATGAGACTAAAACTATGATGATATATTAGTTAAGATGAGCATAGCTAAACCGACACATATGACTAAGAGGTCACGAGTTCAAATTTTCCCACAATGTTATAATTTTTTTAAAAAACATTTATTTAATTCTAATTAATTAACTAATATAAAATTATTGTGTTTATTTTAGAGAGAAAATTGGGTTAGATGGTGATATGCATGGGATGGGGGCATTGAGGGGCCCTCATGAGTGGATATGTCTAATTTAAATAGATGCTTTCATTAAAGGTGAAATTTAGTCTAAATCAATCATAAAAGGAGGGAGGAAAAAAAGGGCCCATAAAGATGGTGGATGAATCCAAATCAATAATATTCTTACCTTTTAGAACACATTTCTTTTCTTCAATTTGAAACACCAACAATAATATTTTAATATTAAACTCTCTAGGACTTACTAACCTATCTATCTATACTCATTCTTGTTTCATCTCCTTCAATTCCAAGCTCTCTCCATATCTCTCTCTCTCATTTCTATTCCCAACCAAATCAATTTCACTTTGATTGAGTGATGGGATCTTCAAAATTTTCAATTGGGGCCCAATTAAATATTGATGTCTCAAAATATATATAAAAATATTTATACAAAATAATGTATGTAACATGTTTAATATATCATTTTTATGAGGCATGAATATGTTGAGACATTTTTTTTTTCCATATATTGAAAGTGCTTCTAGCTAATTAGAAGCATCTCTTCTAAATTTTTTTTTGGTGATATTTGGCTAGACAAATGAAAGGGTATTTTTGAAAATCTTAATATAGCTCTAAAGTTTAAGCAAGGTTGAAACTAGGAAATGTTTGATTTTAATGAATTATAAAATATATTAACTATGTTTCGCTTATTTTTTATAAGTCTATAAAAAGCGTTTGGAGCACCAACTTGGACTTGAGTGTACTGAGTTAGTATAACTCAATCTACATTTGACCCACCGATTATTATAACCTACATTTCATAAAGGGAACTATACTGACTTGATCAATAGTATTTACTATTCACAAATCACAACTATTACAACCACCGACTATAATAATTCATCCAGCGTCCCAAACAACTCTTAAGTTTTATCTATCTTATGCTTGAGAGGTCGACGAGAAGCCATGAGAGCCAGGAAGCAAACCCCCCTTACTTTACTCTCTCTCCATAAAAAAAAGCCTTATGCCGGAAAAGTAAGGAAGTAAAGTGCTAACGTGCAGCTCCCATTCCTCCACCACGAGATTCTACAACCGAAACTACTGGTAGTCTCGAGGGGACACCAAAGCACGAAAGCCAGAATCTTTCAGAAAATGGATTCCTATTCCGGTGGGAAGGCCGACGACTACACAGACTCTATACCAAGTCATGAGCGATAGCGAAGCCAAGCCTTCGCCTATAGGCGAAGGGACGACGATTGAGTGAAGGTTGGGAGTGGGTTGCTCGGGTATGATCTAAAACGATCCCATATTCCAAATAGTTTTGTAATATGTGTTTGAGTTGTACAAATTAATAAACTATTGTAAATTTTGAATTTGGTGTAATCTGGGTTTGGATGATACAAATTAATAAGTAATTAGAAATTTTGAGTTTATGTGTAATATTTGTTTTGATGATAAATTTATGATTTGTAAAACTCATGCAATATAAAAAGGTATATTTCATGAGTCTAAGTTTATGTAACTTGTGAAAAATAATGAGCAATTACTTGATTTTTCTAATCTCAGGTTTGATAAATCTAATACATGATCAAAATATAGTTTTAGGAGAAAGTAGGTGGGAAACAAATTTTACGGTACAATAAATTTTCAATTTCATCAAATTAGACGATAAACTAAATTAGACGATAAACTTAGATAAGTGTCCCATCTTTTATCTTTCTTTTGTTCAAGTTTCGTTAATTTTTTTTACTAAATTTAAATATAAGCAAGTAAAACTATCATAAAACTCACAAAATTTTGCACACCAAAAAAAAAATCTCTACAAAAAATTAACTTGACCCTATATTTTATAATTTTTTTTTGGTTAAATTATAAAAAATACTACTGAATTATCAGATTAAAAAATACTCTTGAACTATAAAAAAAATATTTAAAAAATATCCCTGAATTATGAAAAATGTTTCAAAAAGGCCCCTAACAACTATGAAAAATGTTTCAGAAATGCCTCTGAACTCTTTTTAAAAAATGCCCTCATCGTTAACAAAAAAAAAACACGGATTTTTTTTATGTGAACGGTTAAATTTTAACACTTACTTGTGTGACATAAAAAAAAAAAAAAAATGTGGACATTTGACGTGTTAAAAAAATCATGAAAACGTGGACATCTGATCTATTCTCCCCTGATTTTGTCATGATTTTTTGAATCAATAAAATATGTTTTTTCATAAATTTTTTAACATCTGTCTACATTTTCTTTTTTTTTCCATGTCACACAAGTACAAGGTTAGAATTTGACCATCCACATCATAATTTCATGTGTTGTTAACGGTGATGCATTTTTTAAACATTTTTTTATAGTTCAGATGTATTTTTGAAAGTGAAACTCATAGTTCAAATGTATGTTTTGATAATTTAACTTTGTTCACGGTCAAACTTAGACTCATGAAAAACTATCAAAAGCAAAGATTGCAACACTTAAATTGGTAAAATTTGCAAAGAGTAAGATGTAATTTCATAGAGTTAAAAGTAAAGGTAAAGATTACAAGTTACGAATCTTTTTTTGAAGAATAAGGAAAATTCATTAGAAGTGCAAAAAAAGATTTTTTCAATTTAATCGTCCACTTACAATTTTTTTCTTTAAAATTTTTTCAATTTCTGAACATATATTTTATGACTCTTTTTTTTGGTTAAATTATCAAAAGTATTTGTGAATTATGTTTCAAAAATATCCATCAACTATAAAAAAATGTCCCTAAACTATGATTTGTTTTTCTAAAAAATAACCTCATTATTAACAAAAAAAAAAAAAAAAAAAAAAAAAACACAATTATTTTATGTGGACGATTAAATTTTAACACTTACTTGTGTGACATGAAAAAATTAAAAATATGGACATCTTACGTGTTAAAAAAAATCATGAAAACGTGGACATCTGATCTATTCTCCCCTAATTTTGTCCTATAGTCTTTTGAATTGATAAAATAGAGTTTTCATGCGCTTTTTAACCTCAAACGTTCACATTTTCTTTCGAGTACTAATTAGAATTTGACCGTCCACATCATAATTTCATGTGTTGTTAACGGTGAGGGGATTTTGTATACATTTTTCATAGTTCGGGAGTATTTTTTAAACTTTTGAAAGTTCAGGAGTATTTTTTAAAGTGTACTCATAGATCAAGGGTATTTTTTATTAAAAAAAAAAAATAAAAAAATAATAATAAAAATAAATTAAATTTTTTTAATTCATTAATCACAACTAAAAAAAATATTTTTTTAAATAGTTCTCGGAACCAAAAACTATCAAAAGTAAAGATTGCAACACTTATTTAAATTTAAGGTAAAAATTGCAATATGTTTTTAAAGTTAAGGTAAAGATTACAACATTTAACCAAGAGTAGGGTGGAATTGCATAGACTTAAAAGTTTGGCATAAAAAAATATTGTGGTTGTAGTTTAGTGGTGAGAATTCCACGTTGTGGCTGTGGAGACCTAGGCTCGAACCCCACGTTTGTGGTCGTGGACACCTGGGCTCGAACCCCCTGAACCACAATTTTTTTTTATTATCAAATAACAATGTTTGTATATCTTATCAAAATTCAAGAAAATTTTATTCCCCCCTATATAATATTTCTAAACATATTTTTATTTATAGGTAAAATAATTTTTTAGTCCCTCAAGTTTGAGAATTGTGTTAGTTTAGTCCCTAAATTTTTAATTTGTTCAATCAAGTCCCCAACATTTGGTAAATGCTCGATTTTAGTCCAAATCTTTTGAATCGATAAAATAGAGTTTTCATGCATTTTTTAACCTCAAACGTTCACATTTTCTTTTTTCAATGTCACACGAGTACTAATTAGAATTTGACCGTCCACATCATAATTTCATGTGCGGTTAACAGTGAGGGCATTAAAATATTTTTCATAGTTCGAGAGTATTTTTGAAACTTTTGAAAGTTCAGCAATATTTTTTTAAAGTGTACCGATAGTTCAAAGGTATTTTTGATTTTTTTTTTTTTTTAAAATATTTATATTTTTAAATTCATTAATCACAATTATTTTCAATCACCTTAATATTCCTGTCACCCCATTTCAACCCAAGGCCGGATGGGTCCCCAACTCTGTTCTATCAACGTTTCTGGGACATTTTGAAGGGTAAAATTGTGGAGGTATGCCTGAATATTCTTAATGGTCGGACCTCTGCTTGGGATCTAAATCATACAAACATCGCATGGCTCCCAAAGATCAAGCGCCCGAAGGAGGTCAAAGATTTCAGACCAATCAGCTTGTGCAATGTGTCCTAGAAGATTGTTACGAAGGTCATTGTTAATCACTTGAAGGTGGTGCTCCCTGAGATTAAATTTTATTCCCAAAGTGCGTTTGCTCCAAGTAGGCTTATTTCTGACAATGTTCTCATTAGCTATGAATGTGTGTACCATATTATGAACATGAGAACAAGGCGTCAGGGTCTAGCGGCTCTGAAGCTTGATATGGCTAAAGCCTATGATCGGGTCGAGTGGGTTTTTTTGGAGCGAATTATGCTGAAGCTTGGTTTTTCCACGACCTGGGTTTCTTTAGTTATGGATTGTGTGTCCACTGTCAGCTTCTTAGTGATGTTAAATGGGCGTGCACGAGGATTAATCCACCCGAAGAGGGGGCTGCGTCAGGGAGACCTGTTGTCTCCGTACCTCTTCCTATTGTGTTCTGAATTTTTTTCTAGTCTTATTTCAACTGCGCACAATTTGAAATTGTTGGTCGGGTGTAGTGTTGCGAGGGAGAGCCCTACCATTTCTCATTTATTTTTTTGCTGATGACAGCTTTTTATTCTGTAAGGCTTCTATGGCGGAATGTTCCAAGATTAGGAACATCCTCTTGTGCTATGAGTGCGCATCTGGTTAGTGTGTAAATTTTTCTAAGTCGGCTGTTACGTTTAGCCTTAATGTCTCAGGCTCTGTTCGGGCCTATTTTAGCTCTTCTTTGGGCCTTAGAGTGGTACGAAATCTGGGTATGTATTTGGGTCTGCCGTCTCATTTGTCGCAGAATAAACGGGTGGATTTGAATTTTCTAAAGGAACGGGTTCAGAAGGTGGTGACAGGGTGGAAGAGCAGCATGTTCTCCTCTAGAGGGAAGGAAATGCTTATTAAGGTTGTTGGCCAGGCCATTCCTACATATGCAATGTCTTGCTCTAAAATTCCCAAAGGCATTTGTAGGGACTTGAATCAGTGTATGGCTAAGTTTTGGTGGAGGGCTTCTCGTAATCAGAAGAAGATCCACTGGATGTCGTGGGAGAAGATGTGCTTGCCTAAGGAGAAGAGGGGAATGGGTTTTCGTAGCCTGAAAGGTTTTAATCAGGCTTTGATTGCCAAGCAGGTATGAAAGTTCCTTTGTTTTCCTAACTCTTTGGTGGCTAGGGTTTTTAAGGGGAAATATTTTGCTGATGTGAATGTTATGGAGGCTCATCTTGGTTATCGTCCGTCGTATGTTTGGCGAAGCTTGCTGTGGGGAAGGGATTTGCTGTGTCTGGGTATGAGGCGAAGAATTGGTGATGGCATGTCGACTTCCCTGTTTGGGGACCCATAGGTGTCGCGTGAGAATTCTTTTCGTTTGATTACACCCCCACAGCCAACGAATGCAGATTTGAAGGTGAGGGAGTTTATTATAGGGGCGAGCATTGGGATGTTGAAAAGTTGAGTACGGTGCTGTGGGAGGTAGATGTTGAGCAGATTTTGACTATTCCAATATGCCGAAGTTCAGTGCAAGATAGTTGGTTCTGTTAAAAGTGCCTATAAGGTCTTTATCTCTATTTTATCTTCAGCCTAGAGCTCTCTAGGTTTAAAGGAGGATAAATGGTGGATCAACCTCTAGAGAGCAAAGGTTCCTAACAAAATCATGGTTCTGGTTTGGCGGATTTACTGTGACATTCTCCCGACGAATCATAGTTTATGCTCTCGGCGCGTTCCAGTGCATCCATGGTGTGTTATGTGTAATAAGGACAGAGAGACAAATCTCCAACAATTGTTTCTATGCAAGAGAGCGAAACTAGTCTGGACTCTAATCCTTCCTTCGGTAGCGCAGTCGGCATCAACCCAGAGGGATATCCATGATGTGTTCTTGGGGGCTTTTGATCTGTTGTCCGCTTCGGATCTGGACCTCTTCTTGACTACTTGTTAGGCTCTATGGTCGGATCAGAAGAACAAGGCTCACCGACAGGTGCTCTTGGATGTGCCATCAAAGTTGAGTTGGATTTGAGACTATGTTCATGTGTATAAGGAAACGTCGTCGATTCCTTTGGTTGGGAGAACGCTGGGACAGACAAAGGGGGCAAAGATGAAGGGGTGGGTCCCGCCGGAGGTGAGGGTGTTTACGATCATCGTGGATGCGTCCTGGAACCCGACGACCAGAGGTGCGAGGTTGGGTGTAGGGATTCATGATTGGCTAGGCGGGTTGGTGGCTGCTCGTTCAGAGCATATGGTCGGGAACATTGATCCGTTTTCAGCGGAGGTACTGGCTCTCCTTTGTGGTCTGAAATTGGCGGCTGCCATGGGTCTAACGTGTTTTTTGGTAGACTCTTATGCTCAAAGTGTGGTGAAGGCAGTCCATAATAATTCATTTCATTTATCCCCCAAGGTATTGTTTTGAGTGAAATTCGAGCGTTGATGCTCTCTCTTATGGTGAAAGGGTTGATTTTTGTCCCTCGATCCATAAATAAGGTAGCCCATAGTTTAGCCGGCCATGCTTTTACTCATGTTGGGTTGTGTGATTGGGTGGTCTGTCCACCCTCATGGTTGTTGAGTTTGCTTTCGTTAGATTGTTCATCTTGTAGCCATTTGGGCGTTTTTACCAGTTAATTGATTATAGTTCCATTAAAAACATTGTGGTTGTAGTTTAGTGGTGAGAATACCACGTTGTGGCTGTGGAGACCTGGGCTTGAATCTCAACAACCACAATTTTTTATTTTTATTATAGGTAAAATACTTTTTTAGTCCCTCAAGTTTGAGAATTGTGTCCGTTTAAGTCCCTAGATTTTTAATTGGGACAAGCAAGTCCCCAACATTTGGTAAATGCTCGATTTTAGTCCTAGTCTTTTGAATCGATAAAATAGGGATTTCATGAGTTTTTTAACCTCAAACATTCACATTTTTTTTTTCATGTCACACGAGTACTAATTACAATTTGACCGTCCACATCATAATTTCATGTGTTGTTAATGGTGAGAGCATTTTTTAAACGGTTTTCATAGTTCGACAGTATTTTTGAAATTTTTGAAAGTTCAGGAGTATTTTTTAGAGTGTACTAATAGTTCAAGGGTATTTTTGATATATTTTTATTAAAATATTTATAATTTCATAGACTTAAAAGTTTGGTGTAAAAAACATTGTGGCTGTAGTTTAGTGGTGAGATTTTCACATTGTGGCCGTGGAGACCTGGGCTCGAATCCTAGCAGCCACAATTTTTTTTTATTATTATAGGTAAAATAAGTCTTTAGTCCCTCAAGTTTGAGAATTGTGTCACTTAAAGTCTCTAGATTTTTAATTTGGACAATCAAGTCCCCAACATTTGGTAAAAGCTCGATTTTAGTCCTAGTCTTTTGAATAGATAAAATAGGGTTTTCATGAGTTTTTTAACCTCAAACGTTCACATTTTTTTTTTCATATCACACGAGTACTAATTAGAATTTGACCGTCCACATCATAATTTCATGTGTTGTTAATAGTGAGAGCATTTTTAAAACGTTTTTCATAGTTCGAGAATATTTTTGAAATTTTATAGTGTACTCATAGTTCAAGGGTATTTTTGATATTTTTTAAAAAAATATTTATAATTGCATAGACTTAAAAGTTTGGCGTAAAAAACATTGTGGTTGTAGTTTAGTGGTGAGAATTCCACGTTGTGGCCGTGGAGACTTGTGCTCGAATCAGTAGCCAGAATTTTTTTTTTTTATTACACGTAAAATAATTTTTTAGTCCCTCAAATTTGAGAATTGTGTCAGTTTAAGTCGCTAAATTTTTAATTTGGACAAGCAAGTCTCCAACATTTGGTAAATGCTCGTTTTCAGTCTTAGTCTTTTGAATCGATAAATTAGGATTTTCATGAGTTTTTTAACCTCAAACATTCACACACACACACACACATATATATATATATATATATATCCTTTTTTTTTTCATGTCACACGAGTAATAATTAGAATTTGACCGTCCACATCATAATTTCATGTGTTGTTAATGGTGAGAGCATTTGTGAAACGTTTTTCATAGTTCGACAATATTTTTGAAATTTTTGAAAGTTCAGGAGTATTTTTTAGAGTGTACTCATAGTTCAAGGATATTTTTGATATTTTTTTAAAAATATTTATAATTGCACAGACTTAAAAGTTTGGCGTAAAAAACATTGTGGCTGTAGTTTAGTGGTGAGAATTCCACGTTGTGGCCGTGGAGACCTGGGCTCGAATCCCAGCAGCCACAATCTTTTTTTTTTTTTATTATTATAGGTAAAATAGTCCCTAGATTTTTAATTTGGACAAGCAAGTCCCCAACATTTGGTAAATGCTTGATTTTAGTCCTAGTATTTTGAATCGATAAAATAGGGTTTTCATGAGTTTTTTAACCTCAAACGTTCACATTTTCTTTTTTTTTTTCATGTCACACGAGTACTAATTAGAATTTGACCGTCCACATCATAATTTCATGTGTTGTTAATGGTGAGAGCATTTTTGAAACGTTTTTCATAGTTCGACATTATATTTAAAATTTTTGAAAGTTCAGGAGTATTTTTTAGAGTGTACTCATAGTTCAAGGGTATTTTGGATAATTTTTTTTAAAAATATTTATAATTTCATAGACTTAAAAGTTTGGTGTATATAACATTGTGGCTGTAGTTTAGTGGTGAGAATTCCACGTTGTTGCCGTGGAGACCTGGGCTTGAATCCCAACAGCCACATTTTTTTTTTATTATAGATAAAATAATTTTTTAGTCCCTCAAGTTTGAGAATTGTGTCACTTAAAGTCTCTAGATTTTTAATTTGGACAATCAAGTCCCCAACATTTGGTAAAAACTCGAATTTAAATATTTATATTTTTTAATTCATTAATCACAACTAAAAAAAAATATTTTTTTAAATAGTTCTCCGAACAAAAAATTATCGAGAGTAAAGATTGCAACACTTATTTAAATTAAAGGTAAAAATTGCAATATATTTTGAAAGTTAAGGTAAAGATTTCAACATTTAACCAAAAGTAAGGTGTAATTGCATAGACTTAAAAGTTTGGCATAGAAATTATTGTGGCTGTAGTTTAGTGGTGAGAATTTCACCCCAACATTTGGTAAAAACTCGATTTTAAATATTTATATTTTTTAATTCATTAATCACAACTAAAAAAAAATATTTTTTTAAATAGTTCTCCGAACCAAAAATTATCGAGAGTAAAGATTGCAACACTTATTTAAATTTAAGGTAAAAATTGCAATATATTTTGAAAGTTAAGATAAAGATTTCAACATTTAACCAAAAGTAAGGTGTAATTGCATAGACTTAAAACTTTGGCATATAAATTATTGTGGCCGTAGTTTATTGGTGAGAATTTCACATTGTGAGACCTGGGCGCGAATCCCAATGGCCACAAATCTATTTTTTATCTATGTTTGTATATCTTATCAAAATTCAAGAAAATTTAGGGCCTTAAAACATTTTACATAGTTCTGGAGTATTTTTGAAACTTTTGAAAGTTTAGAAATATTTTTTGAAAGTATACTCATAGTTCAAAGGTATTTTTGATAATTTAATTTTTTTTTTTAAATATATTTTTTAATTCATTAATCACAACTAAAAAACATATTTTTTTAAATAGTTCTCCGAGCAAAAAACTATTAAAAGTAAAGATGGCTACACTTATTTAAATTTAAGGTAAAAATTGCAATATGTTTTTAAAGTTAAGGTAAAGATTACAACATTTAACCAAGAGTAAGGTGTAATTACATAGACTTAAAAGTTTGGTGTTAAAAATATTTGTGGTTGTAGTTTAGTTGATTGAATTTCACGTTGTGGCCGTAGAGACTTGGGCTAAAAAACCAGCAGGTAAGTCCCTAGATTTTTAATTTGGACAATCAAATCCAAAACATTAGGTAAATGCTCGATTTTAGTCCTAGTTTTGTGAATCGATAAAATAGGGTTTTCATGAGTTTTTTAAACTCAAACGTTCACATTTTTTTTTTCATGTCACACGAGTACTAATTAGAATTTGACCATCCACACCATAATTTCATGTGTTGTTAATGGTGAGACCTTTTTTGAAACGTTTTTCATAGTTCGGCAGTATTTTTGAATTTTTTGAAAGTTCACGAGTATTTTTTTAGAGTGTACTCATAGTTCCAGGTTATTTTTGATATATTATTTTTTTAATTATTTATAATTGCATAGATTTAAAAGTTTGGCATATAAAACATTGTGGCTGTAGTTTAGTGGTGAGAATTCCACGTTGTGGCCGTGGAGACCTGGGCTCGAATCCCAGCAGCCACAATTTTGTTTTTTATTATAGGTAAAATAATTTTTTCACGTTCACATTTTCTTTTTTTCTCATGTCACACGAGTACTAATTAGAATTTGACCGTCCACGTCATAATTTCATGTGTTGTTAATGGTATTTTTTATATTTTTTAAAATATTTATAATTGCATAGACTTAAAAGTTTGGCGTAAAAAACATTGTGGCTGTAGTTTAGTGGTGAGAATTCCACGTTGTGGCCGTGGAGACCTGGGCTCGAATCCCAGCAGCCACAATCTTTTTTTTTTTTTTATTATAGGTAAAATAATTTTTTAGTCCCTCAAGTTTGAAAATTGTGTCAGTTTAAGTCCCTAGATTTTTAATTTGGACAAGCAAGTCCCCAACCTTTGGTAAATGCTTGATTTTAGTCCTAGTATTTTGAATCGATAAAATAGGGTTTTCATGAGTTTTTTAACCTCAAACGTTCACATTTTCTTTTTTTTTTTATGTCACACGAGTACTAATTAGAATTTGACCGTCCACATCATAATTTCATGTGTTGTTAATGATGAGAGCATTTTTGAAACGTTTTTCATAGTTCGACATTATATTTAAAAAATTTGAAAGTTCAGGAGTATTTTTTTAGAGTGTACTCATAGTTCAAGGGTATTTTGGATAATTTTTTTTAAAAATATTTATAATTTCATAGACTTAAAAGTTTGGTGTATATAATATTGTGGCTGTAGTTTGTGGTGAGAATTCCACGTTGTTGCCGTGGAGACCTGGGCTTGAATCCCAACAGCCACATTTTTTTTTTATTATAGGTAAAATAATTTTTTAGTCCCTCAAGTTTGAGAATTGTGTCACTTAAAGTCTCTAGATTTTTAATTTGGACAATCAAGTCCCCAACATTTGGTAAAAACTCGAATTTAAATATTTATATTTTTTAATTCATTAATCACAACTAAAAAAAAATATTTTTTTAAATAGTTCTCCGAACCAAAAATTATCGAGAGTAAAGATTGCAACACTTATTTAAATTTAAGGTAAAAATTGCAATATATTTTGAAAGTTAAGGTAAAGATTTCAACATTTAACCAAAAGTAAGGTGTAATTGCATAGACTTAAAAGTTTGGCATATAAATTATTGTGGCCGTAGTTTATTGGTCAGAATTTCACATTGTGAGACCTGGGTGCGAATCCCAATGGCCACAAATCTATTTTTTATCTATGTTTGTATATCTTATCAAAATTCAAGAAAATTTAGGGCCTTAAAACATTTTACATAGTTCTGGAGTATTTTTGAAACTTTTAAAAGTTTAGAAATATTTTTTGAAAGTATACTCATAGTTCAAAGGTATTTTTGATAATTTAATTTTTTTTTTAAATATATTTTTTAATTCATTAATCACAACTAAAAAACATAATTTTTTAAATAGTTCTCCGAGCAAAAAACTATTAAAAGTAAAGATGGCTACACTTATTTAAATTTAAGGTAAAAATTGCAATATGTTTTTAAAGTTAAGGTAAAGATTACAACATTTAACCAAGAGTAAGGTGTAATTACATAGACTTAAAAGTTTGGTGTTAAAAATATTTGTGGTTGTAGTTTAGTTGATTGAATTTCACGTTGTGGCCGTAGAGACTTGGGCTAAAAAACCAGCAGGTAAGTCCCTAGATTTTTAATTTGGACAATCAAATCCAAAACATTAGGTAAATGCTCGATTTTAGTCCTAGTTTTGTGAATCGATAAAATAGGGTTTTCATGAGTTTTTTAAACTCAAACGTTCACATTTTTTTTTTCATGTCACACGAGTACTAATTAGAATTTGACCATCCACACCATAATTTCATGTGTTGTTAATGGTGAGACCTTTTTTGAAACGTTTTTCATAGTTCGGCAGTATTTTTGAATTTTTTGAAAGTTCACGAGTATTTTTTTAGAGTGTACTCATAGTTCCAGGTTATTTTTGATATATTATTTTTTTAATTATTTATAATTGCATAGATTTAAAAGTTTGGCATATAAAACATTGTGGCTGTAGTTTAGTGGTGAGAATTCCACGTTGTGGCCGTGGAGACCTGGGCTCGAATCCCAGCAGCCACAATTTTGTTTTTTATTATAGTTAAAATAATTTTTTCACGTTCACATTTTCTTTTTTTTTATGTCACACGAGTACTAATTAGAATTTGACCGTCCACATCATAATTTTATGTGTTGTTAATGGTATTTTTTATATTTTTTAAAATATTTTTAATTGCATAGACATAAAAGTTTGGCGTAAAAAACATTGTGGCTGTAGTTTAGTGGTGAGAATTCCACGTTGTGGCCGTGGAGACCTGGGCTTGAATCCCAGCAGCCACAATCTTTTTTTTTTATTATTATAGGTAAAATAATTTTTAAGTCCCTAGATTTTTAATTTGGACAAGCAAGTCCCCAACATTTGGTAAATGCTTGATTTTAGTCCTAGTATTTTGAATCGATAAAATAGGGTTTTCATGAGTTTTTTAACCTCAAACGTTCACATTTTCTTTTTTTTTTCATGTCACACGAGTACTAATTAGAATTTGACCGTCCACATCATAATTTCATGTGTTGTTAATGGTGAGAGCATTTTTGAAACGTTTTTCATAGTTCGACATTATATTTAAAAAATTTGAAAGTTCAGGAGTATTTTTTAGAGTGTACTCATAGTTCAAGGGTATTTTGGATAATTTTTTTAAAAAATATTTATAATTTCATAGACTTAAAAGTTTGGTGTATATAACATTGTGGCTGTAGTTTAGTGGTGAGAATTCCACGTTGTTGCCGTGGAGACCTGGGCTTGAATCCCAACAGCCACATTTTTTTTTTATATTATAGGTCAAATAATTTTTTAGTCCCTCAAGTTTGAGAATTGTGTCACTTAAAGTCTCTAGATTTTTAATTTGGACAATCAAGTCCCCAACATTTGGTAAAAACTCGAATTTAAATATTTATATTTTTTAATTCATTAATCACAACTAAAAAAAAATATTTTTTTAAATAGTTCTCCGAACCAAAAATTATCGAGAGTAAAGATTGCAACACTTATTCAAATTAAAGGTAAAAATTGCAATATATTTTGAAAGTTAAGGTAAAGATTTCAACATTTAACCAAAAGTAAGGTGTAATTGCATAGACTTAAAAGTTTGGCATAGAAATTATTGTGGCTGTAGTTTAGTGGTGAGAATTTCACCCCCAACATTTGGTAAAAACTCGATTTTAAATATTTATATTTTTTAATTCATTAATCACAACTAAAAAAAAAAAATTTTTAAATAGTTCTCCGAACCAAAAATTATCGAGAGTAAAGATTGCAACACTTATTTAAATTTAAGGTAAAAATTGCAATATATTTTGAAAGTTAACGTAAAGATTTCAACATTTAACCAAAAGTAAGGTGTAATTGCATAGACTTAAAAGTTTGGCATATAAATTATTGTGGCCGTAGTTTATTGGTGAGAATTTCACATTGTGAGACCTCGGCGCGAATCCCAATGGCCACAAATCTATTTTTTATCTATGTTTGTATATCTTATCAAAATTCAAGAAAATTTAGGGCCTTAAAACATTTTACATAGTTTTGGAGTATTTTTGAAACATTTTACATTTCATATCACACGAGTACTAATTAGAATTTCACCGTCCACATCATAATTTCATGTGTTGTTAATGGTGAGAGCATTTTTGAAACGTTTTTCATAGTTCCACAGTATATTTGAAATTTTTGAAAGTTCAGGAGTATTTTTTAGAGTGTACTCATAGTTCAAGGGTATTTTTAATAGTTTTGTTTTTTAAATATTTATAATTGCATAGACTTAAAAGTTTGGTGTAAAAACATTGTGGCTGTAGTTTAGTGGCAAGAATTCCACGTTGGAGACTTATGCTCGAATCACAGCAGCCATAATTTTTTTTTATTTTTTATTATAGGTAAAATATTTTTTTTTATTCCCTCAAGTTTGAGAATTGTGTCACTTAAAGTCTCTAGATTTTTAATTTGGACAATCAAGTCCCCAACATTTAGAAGGTGTAATTACATAGACTTAAAAGTTTGGTGTTAAAAATATTTGTGGCGGTAGTTTAGTGGTGAGAATTTCACGTTGTGGCCGTGGAGACTTGGCCTAAAAAACCAGCAGGTAAGTCCCTAGATTTTTAATTTGGACAATCAAATCCAAAACATTTGGTAAATGCTGGATTTTAGTCCTAGTTTTGTGAATCGTTAAAATAGGGTTTTCATGAGTTTTTTAACCTCAAACGTTCACATTTTTTTTTTCATTTCACACGAGTACTAATTAGAATTTGACCACCCACCTCATAATTTCATGTGTTGTTAATGGTGAGATCTTTTTTGAAACGTTTTTCATAGTTCGACAGTATTTTTGAATTTTTTGAAAGTTCACGAGTATTTTTTGGACTGTACTAATAGTTCCAGGATATTTTTGATATATTTTTTAAAAATATTTATAATTGCATAGACTTAAAAGTTTTGCATAAAAAACATTGTGGCTGTAGTTTAGTGGTGAGAATTCCACGTTGTGGCCGTGGAGACCTTCGAATCCCAGCAGCCACAATTTTGTTTTTTTATTATAGGTAAAATAATTTTTTAGTCCCTCAAGTTTGAGAATTGTGTCAGTTTAAGTCCCTAAATTTTTAATTTGGACAAGCAAGTCTCCAACATTTGGTGAATGCTCAATTTTAATCCTAGTCTTTTGAATCAATAAATTAGGGTTTGCATGAGTTTTTTAACCTCAAACGTTCACATTTTTTTTTCATGTCACACGAGTACTAATTAGAATTTGACCGTCCACCTCATAATTTCACGTGTTGTTAATGGTGAGAGCATTTTTTAAACGATTTTCATAGTTCGACAGTACTTTTGAAATTTTTGAAAGTTCAGGAGTATTTTTTAGAGTGTACTCATAGTTCAAGGGTATTTTTGATATTTTTTTTTAAAAAATATTTATAATTGCATACACTTAAAAGTTTGGTGTAAAAAATATTGTGGCTCTAGTTTAGTGGTGACAATTCCATGTTGTGGTCGGGGAGACCTAGGCTCAAATCCCAGCAGCCATAATTATTGTTTATATTACAGGTAAAATAATTTGAGAATCGTATCAGTAAGTCCCTAGATTTTTAATTTGGACAAGCAAGTCCACAACATTTGGTAAATGCTCTAGATTTTTAATTTGGACTAGCAAGTCCACAACATTTGGTAAATGCTCGATTTTAGTCCTAGTCTTTTGAATCGATAAAATATGGTTTTCATGAGTTTTTTAACCTCAAACGTTCACATTTTCTTTTCTTTTTTTCATGTCACACGAGTACTAATTAGAATTTGACCATCCACATCATAATTTCATGTGTTGTTAATGGTGAGATCTTTTTTGAAACGTTTTTCATAGTTCGGCAGTATTTTTGAATTTTTTGAAAGTCCAGGAGTATTTTTTAGAGTGTACTCATAGTTCCAGGGTATTTTTTATATTTATTTTTTTAAATATTTATAATTGCATAGACTTAAAAGTTTGGCATAAAAAACATTGTGGCTGTAGTTTAGTGGTGAGAATTCAAGCACAGGTCCCTAGATATTTAATTTGGACAAGCAAGTCCACAACATTTGGTAAATGCTCTAGATTTTTAATTTGGACTAGCAAGTCCACAACATTTGGTAAATGCTCGATTTTAGTCCTAGTCTTTTGAATCGATAAAATATGGTTTTCATGAGTTTTTTAACCTCAAACGTTCACATTTTCTTTTCTTTTTTTCATGTCACACGAGTACTAATTAGAATTTGACCATCCACATCATAATTTCATGTGTTGTTAATGGTGAGATCTTTTTTGAAACGTTTTTCATAGTTCGGCAGTATTTTTGAATTTTTTGAAAGTCCAGGAGTATTTTTTAGAGTGTACTCATAGTTCCAGGGTATTTTTTATATTTATTTTTTTAAATATTTATAATTGCATAGACTTAAAAGTTTGGCATAAAAAACATTGTGGCTGTAGTTTAGTGGTGAGAATTCCACGTTGTGGTCGTTGAGACCTGTGCTTGAATCCTAGCAGCCACAATATTGTTTTTTATTATAGGTAAAATAATTTTTTAGTCCCTCAATTTTAAGAATTGTGTCAGTTTAAGTCCCTAAATTTTTAATTTGGACAAGCAAGTCTCCAACATTTGGTGAATGCTCGATTTTAGTCCTAGTCTTTTGAATCGATAAATTAGGGTTTTCATGAGTTTTTTAACCTCAAACGTTCACATTTTCTTTTTTTTTCATGTCACACGAGTACTAATTAAAATTTGACCGTCCACATCATAATTTCATGTGTTGTTAATGGTGAGAGCATTTTTTAAACGTTTTTCATAGTTCGACAATATTTTTAAAATTTTTGAAAGTTTAGGAGTATTTTTTAGAGTGTACTCATAGTTCAAGGGTATTTTTGATATTTTTTTTTAAAATATTTATAATTGCATAGATTTAAAGTTTGGCATAAAAAAAACATTGGGGTTGTAGTTTAGTGGTGAGAATTCCACGTTGTGGCCGTGGAGACCTGGGCTCGAATTCCAACAGCCACATTTTTTTTATTATTATAGGTAAAATAATTTTTTAGTCCCTCAAGTTTGAGAATTGTGTCAGTTTAAGTCCCTAGATTTTTAATTTGGACAAGCAAGTCCCGAACATTTGGTAAATGCTCGATTTTAGTCCTAGTCTTTTGAATCGATAAAATAGGGTTTTCATGAGTTTTTTAACCTCAAACGTTCACATTTTTTTTTTTTTCATGTCACACGAGTACTAATTAGAATTTGACCGTCCACATCATAATTTCATGTGTTGTTAATGGTGAGAGCATTTTTGAAACGTTTTTCATAGTTCGAGAGTATATTTGAAATTTTTGAAAGTTCAGGAGTATTTTTTAGAGTGTACTCATAGTTCAAGGGTATTTTTTATTTAAAAAAAAATTAAAATGTTTATAATTGCATAGAATTAAAAGTTTGGTGTAAAAAACATTGTGGCTGTATTTTAGTGGTGAGAATTTCATGTTATGGCCGTGGAGACCTGGGCACAAATCCCAAGTCACAATTTTTTTTTTATTATAGGTAAAATAATTTTTTATTCCCTCAAGTTTGAAAATTGTGTCATTTAAAGTCTCTAGATTTTTAATTTGGACAATCAAGTCCCCAACATTTGGTAAAAACTCGATTTTAAATATTTATATTTTTTAAATAGTTCTCCGAACCAAAAATTATCGAGAGTAAAGATTGCAACACTGATTTAAATTTAAGGTAAAAATTGCAATATGTTTTTAAAGTTAAGGTAAAGATTACAGCATTTAACCAAGAGTAAGGTGTAATTACATAGACTTAAAAGTTTGGTGTCAAAAATATTTGTGGCTGTAGTTTAGTAGTGAGAATTTCACGTTATGGCCGTGGAGACTTGGGCTCAAAAACCAGCAGGTAAGTCCCTAGATTTTTAATTTGGACAATCAAATCCAAAACATTTGGTAAATGCTCGATTTTAGTCCTAGTCTTGTGAATCGATAAAATAGGGTTTTCATGAATATTTTAACCTCAAACGTTCACATTTTTTTTTTTCATGTCACACGAGTACTAATTAGAATTTGACCATCCACATCATAATTTCATGTGTTGTTAATGGTGAGACCTTTTTTTGAAATGTTTTTCATAGTTCAACAGTATTTTTGAATTTTTTTAAAGTTCAGGAGTATTTTTTAGAGTGTACTCATAGTTCTACGGTATTTTTTATATATATTTTTTTAAATATTTATAATTGCTTAGACTTAAAAGTTTGGCATAAAAAACATTGTGGCTTGTAGTTTAGTGGTGAGAATTCCACGTTGTGGCTGTGGAGACTTGGGCTTGTGGGCTTGAAACCTAGCAGCCACAATTTGGTTTTTTATTATAGGTAAAATAATTTTTTAGTCCCTCAAGTTTGAGAATTGTGTCAGTTTAAGTCCCTAGATTTTTAATTTGGACAAGCAAGTCCCCAACATTTGGTAAATGCTCGATTTTAGTCCTAATCTTTTTATCTATAATATAGGGTTTTCATGAGTTTTTTAACCTCAAACGTTCACATTTTCTTTTTTTTTTCATGCATGTCACACGAGTACTAATTAGAATTTGACCGTCCACATCATAATTTCATGTGTTGTTAATGGTGAGAGCATTTTTGAAACGTTTTTCATAGTTAGACAGTATTTTTGAAAATTTTTAAAGTTCAGGAGTAATTTTTAGAGTGTACTCATAGTTCAAGGGTATTTTTGATATCTTTTAAAAATAATATTTATAACCGCATAGACTTAAAAGTTTGGCATAAAAAACATTGTGGTACTAGTTTAGTGGTGAGAATTCAACATTGTGGTCGTGGAGACCTAGGCTCGAATCCAAGCAGCCACAATTTTATTTTTTATTATAGGTAAAATAATTTTTTAGTCCCTCAAGTTTGAGAATTGTGTCAGTTTAAGTCCCTGGATTTTTAATTTGGACAAGCAAGTCCCCAACATTTGGTAAAAGCTCGATTTTAAATATTTATATTTTTTAATTCATTAATCACAACTAAAAATAATATTTTTTTAAATAGTTCTCCGAACCAAAAACTATCGAGAGTAAAAATTGCAACACTTGTTTAAATTTAAGGTAAAAATTGCAATATATTTTTAAAGTTAAGGTAAAGATTACAACATTTAACCAAGAGTAAGGCGTAATTGCATAGATTTAAAAGTTTGGCATAGAAATTATTGTAGCACTAGTTTAGTGGTGAGAATTCCACGTTGTGGCCGTTGAGACCTCGGTTTCACCGTTTGAATCCCACATCCACAAATCTATTTTTTACTATGTTTTTATATCTTATAAAAATTCAGGAAATTTTTATTTCCCCTTATATAATATTCCTAAATAGATTTTTATTTTAGGTAAAATAATTTTTTAATCTCTCACGTTGTAGAATTGTTTTAGTTTAGTCCCTATATTTTCTATTTGGACAATCAAGTCCCCAACATTTGGTAAATCTTGATTTTAGGCCAAATCTTTTGAATCGATAAAATAAGGGTTTTCATGCATTTTTTAACCTCAAACGTTCACATTTTTTTTTCCATGTCACACGAGTACTAATTAGAATTTGACCGTCCACATCATAATTTCATGTGTTGTTAACGGTGAGGGCCTTAAAACATTTTTCATAGTTCGAGAGTATTTTTTAAACTTTTTGAAAGTTCAAGAGTATTTTTTTTAAAGTGTACTCATAGTTCAAAGGTATTTTTGATAATTTAATTTTTTTAAAAAAAAATTATATTTTTTAATTCATTAATCACAATTAAAAAAAATATTTTTTTAAATAGTTATCCGATTTAAGGTAAAAAATGCAATATGTTTTTAAAGTTAAGGTAAAGATTACAACATTTAACGAAGAGTAAGGTGTAATTGCATAGACTAAGTTTGGCATAAAAAACATTGTGGCTGTAGTTTAGTGGTGAGAATTTCACGGTCGTAGAGACCTGGGGTCGAATCCCAGCATCCACAATTTTTTTTTTTTATTATAGGTAAAATACTTTTGTTAGTCCCTCACGTTTGAGATAGTTTAAGTCCCTAGATTTTTAATTTGGACAATCAAGTCCCCAACATTTGGTAAATACTCGAGTTTACTCCTAGTCTTTTGAATCGATAAAATAGGGTTTTCATGAGTTTTTTAACCTCAAATGTTCACATTTTTTTTTCATGTCATACGAGTACTAATTAGAATTTTACCGTCCAAATCATAATTTCATGTGTTAATAATGGCGAGAGCATTTTTGAAACGTTTTTCATAGTTCGACAGTATTTTTGAAATTTTTGAAAGTTCAGAGTATTTTTTAAATTGTACTCATATTTCAAGTATTTTTTTTAAAAAAAAAGAATAAAAAAATAATAATAATTCATTAATCACAACTAAAAAAAAAAATTAAATAGTTCTCAACCAAAAAGTATCAAAAGTAAAGATTGGAACACTTATTTTTAAAGTTAAGGGAAAGATTACAACATTTAACGAGAGTAAGGTGTCATTGCATAGACTTAAAAGTTTGGCATAAAAGTTATTGTGTTGTTAGTTTAGTGGTGAGAGTTACACGTTGTGGCTGTGGAGACCTGGCTTGAATCCTAGTAGTCACAAAAATGTTTTTATCAAGAAAAAAATGTTTTGTATATCTTATAAAATTTCAAGAAAATTTTATTTTTCTCCTATATAATATTCCTAAACAGATTTTTTATTTTTATTTTAGATAAAATACTTTTTTAGTCCTTCAAGTTTGCCTTTTTTAGTTTCTCAAGTTTGAGAATTGTGCCAGCTGTGTCCCTAGATTTTTTAATTTTGACAATCAAAGTCGCCATCATATGGTAAATGTTCGATTTTAGTCCTTCGTTAACATTATCGGTTAAATACATCACAGAAGATAACGTGGCAATTTTAAAATTTAAAAATAATAAGAATATTATTATTATTATTATTATTAAAAAAAAAAATATTATATCTCTTCTCACCAACCAATCATCCCTTCCCCTCTCTCCCTCTCCTTCCACCCTTACTCCGGCGACGAACTTGGAAGACAGTGAAGGCGATGAGGTTTCCGAGGGGATGACCCATGGGTGAGATGAGAGAATGATTTTTTTTGTTTTTTTTTTTTTTTTTAATAATAATATTTTTATTATTTTAATTTTTAAAATTGCCACGTCATCTTCCGTGATATATTTAACAAATTCTGTGAACGAGAGACTAAAATCGAGCATTTACCAAATGTTAGAGACTTGATTGTCGAAATTGAAAACCTAAGGATTAAACTAACACAATTTTTGAGGATTAAAAATGAATTTTACCCTTTTATTTTTCATACTTATTTATTATTTCTTTTTTCTTTTTTCTTTTTTGCAATTTCTATATATTGGTGCAGCGCAAGGAATTTCAACATGTGTTGACTATTGATAAAGGCAAATAATAAAATTTGATTCCAATTTGATTAGACTTTAATTGAACTCACCCGCACGGCTTACCAATTTTTTTTTTCTTTTTTTTTTTTTTAAATCTGTGTCATTAAAAATCAACGGCCAAACAACAATAGAGTAGAGACAACCCAGTTTGGAAACTCGGAACCCCAAAAGAAAATTTATTCTCCTTCCACACAAGAAGAAGAACAAGGCAAAACAAAAGAATTCTCAAGCGCAGCAGGCACTAAACAGTGCCCAACAAAATTACAAGATCTGCTACAAAAATCAAAAGACACACAACCAACCTTAGAAGTTTCAACCAAGATACCTTCAAGGTTATTCTTAATCTCTGTAAGGTCAAGCCCCAGGCACTTCAAAGCTCCAACAACCTCCGCCGAGTCCGACTCGACAAAAAGATGATAAAACTCAGAAGACTCGCAGCGGCTGACCGATCTCAAGCCGACGGGAATAGTCTCGCCTTCAAAGACTTTAATAGGTCACTTCTGATAGAAGATTTTGTAGTCGGCACAGATGGGAGATCCCCGGGAGTCACGAATCACCCAGCCGATGGCACCCCTGATCCTATCCTCCTTCCAAGAGGCATCAGTGTTCAACTTCCAACAGCCCAAAAGCGGCGGCTCCCACTCGATCTGACTCACGCGACTCTCTGATCTTGCCTTAGGCTCAAGCCCTCCAGCGAACTCTTGGAACTCCTCCCAATACTTGTTAACGGACCTTGTAATGATCTGGACTTCGCGCACGGCTTACCAACTTATCTGCAAATTCCCCTCCAAGTTTAATTCTCACCGAATCCCAAATAATAAATACGTTTTAAATCTATCCTCCAAAAAAAAAAAAAAATTGATTTTTTTTTTTTACAACTTGATCTTTACTTCAAGTTACAATTTTTTTTAATAGAAATTTTGATCTTTCAAACTATTTTTAAAAATATTGCAGGTTTTATTAAAGGTCGTCTTTTGAAAAGTCGATCTTCTTACACAATTATAGATCGTCTTTTCAAATGACGATTTGCCACGTAGATGTACGTCATCTTTTGAAAATACAATATTCTTTCAACTTCACACATATCGTTTTTGAAAAGGCGATATTTTATAAATAGTTTCGAAAATTCCAATATTAAAAAAAACAGCCCAAGTTTTTATCCATTTTAATTCATTAATTTTTAAAACGTTCACTTTGATGTATGTGATTTTAAAAGGCGAGCATTTGGCTTTCCAAAAACAAAACAATGAGCATTTGGATCCATTTTATTTTTCTTTCTCATTTATTTAGCACAATTTCCACAAAATACTACACTTAAAAAAAATCTCTAAATATTATCATAGCTTTAATTTGTATTAAAGGAGTTTTGTTGTGTATAAGTTTTGTGTTAGGATAATGATCTATTTAAAAAAAAATACAAAACTAGAATAGACACGAAAATACAAAGGCTAAAACGGACAAAATCTAAGACATATGGATTAAAATTGACATTTGAAAGTATATGATAAAAATTGAAAAGAAGGACATGAAAATATGATTTAAACTTAATAGATAAATAAGTTAAATGGTTCAAAATTACCATAAAAATTAGGTTTCAGTTACAATTGTTAATGTGGTGCTTGATAACAATTTGTTTTTTAAAAATTAAGTCTATAAATATTTTTTTTTTTTTTTTTTACAACATGTAGAGTTGAAGAATTGAACCTTGAACCACGTAGTCACTAGTTGATACATCATGTCTATGTTCTTGTTGGCCTATAAATACTACTTTCACCTATGAGATCCTTGGTTTTGTTATATACATTTTACAAGTGTTTTCAAAATCCAAACTAAGTTTTGAAAACTAAAAAAAATAGTTTATAACGACTTGTTTTGGTTTTTAGAATTTGACTAAAAATTCAAATGTTTTCTTAAAAAAGATAAAAATCATTGTAAGAAAATTGTGGGAAAATAAACATAATTTTCAGAAACTAAAAACCCAAAACCAAATGGTTATCAAACGGGGCCTAAATATTGCAACTGTTGATGCCAAAAATCGGACAACAAAAGTTGTCGGACCTTCACGTGACTTCAACGGTATAATTTGTAAACTTGAGGGACGAGGTGACCTGCAAAACAAAGATCAAAGAAAACACTGATGTGGTGCCTGCCACAGAGACTTTGATGCCTAAGTTAGAATCAGAGCTTTGTAGTAGAAAGCTTAGTATTTAGTGTATGGACCATAATAAACTTACTTTCTCCTTGGAGTTGAGTTGTATTTATAATGATTTATGGGGGACTTTCTCTTTTCCTCGTAAGTTTGACCTAAGAAGACTGATCCCAAGTTCATCTGGATAGGGTCGACCTCAACTTGACCGACCCTAGCCTTTGAGCTTTTAGCTGTGTGAGAGTTCGGCTTCAAAACTATATTAAAATATAAAATATAAAATATAAAAAAATCCGACAAATATTTGTGTGATTTAACAGTTAACAGTAACACATGTTTGTCAACAACTCCAAGGGAATCCGTTGACTCTTAACTTCCCTTCACTTGCACGGCTGCACTCAATTCTCCACCTTTGAAATGCTTTCACATGATGTAATTCCAAATTCTTTTTTATTAATTAACACAATTTTATTTCATCACATTTTAATTTTAAATATTTCAATATTCTTATACATTTTTTTATGTTCATTTTGGGTACTCATTGTTTGGCTTGCTTTGGGTATTTTTCTGTAGATATTGCCAGATTTTGTGACATAATTTCAATTTTTTTTTTTTTTTTTTGCTACGGTATTTTAATTATAGCGAGGATTGAACTCATAACCTTTTAGTCACGGACACAACCTTATGCCGATTGAGCTATGCTCGGTTTCAAATTGTTTTGTAGATTGAATTTTATTATTTATTGATGATAAAATTATTAGTTCACTTACTTCTATCCGTTTAATAACAATTTGATTTTTGAATATTTAACTTATTTTTTTAAAATAATTTTTATCTTTCGTGAGAAATTAGAAAACAATTAAATTATTCGTCAAATTCTAAAAAAAACAATTTTTATTTTTATTTTTTTAATATTCAAAACTTAGTTTGAATTTTGAAAACATTTGAAAAAGTAAATACCAAAACTAAAAAAACTCACAAGTAAAAGTAGTGTTTATAAGTTTAATTTTGAAAAAGCAAAACCCAAAAATCAAATAGTTATTATCAAACACGCTTGAATTTTAAAAAATATATTTAACGAGTCCTTCAACTTTAAAAAATGTCAAATAAGCCTCTAAACTTTTAATGTTGTGTTTAATAAATCTTTTGAACTTTTAATTTTATGTCTAATAAATCTTTAACTGTCAAAATCAACATAGCTCAACTCACATAAGTATGTATCATTGATTAAGAGGTCAAATGTGCGAATCTTCCATTTAGAGAAAAAAAATATTTTTTAAAAAAAAGATTAAGATCTACTTGATATGCAAAAGTGAAAAATCGTAAATTTATTAAATATTTTTTGAAAATTTAAGAATTTGGTAGACAATTTTTTTTGTTTTTTTAATTTATGAATTAAATTAGATATAATCATCAAAATTTAGGAACCTAGCTTGTAGTATAAGGGTATGATTGTTGTTGATCCAAATTTAAAATTTAATTTATCTTTTATTAAAACCAACTCACCAATTGAGTTACATATAATTTAGAAATCATAAGTTTAACTCATTACTTTAATTTTTTTTTTTTAAAAAATTGAATTCATGACCTATGACACAACCTAATGTGAATTGAGTGTTGGATTTGTTTTTTTTTTTTTTTGGAGCATCATTTTAATCTTTTAGAACTAAAAAAAATAATAAAAATGCATGCGACTGATAAACCAAGTACACAGAGAAATAAGGAAACAAAAACTTTTGTATTTGTTTTATTACATCATTAAGTAAAAAACAAACTTTTTTTTATTCCTCAGATCTTGTCATTATATATGAATTGTTTTTTATCGGTGAGAGGAAAATGCAGTAAATTACAATTTACAATTCAATTAAAATATTTTAAATAAATAAAAAAACAAATTAATAATATCTGTAAAAGGAGTTTTGGGAAGCGGGAAAGAAGACAATGGAAGGTTGGTGGAATTGGAATCCAATTCCCGTATCAGATTCCATGTTGATTTTGCAGAGGGAATATATATTACTTTTCTTATAAAACTATATTTTTTATTTTTAACCTTCCTTTTTATTTTAATTCTTTTTACTTTTTAAAAGTTTTGTTATCATTTTTTTTAAGTACAGTTTTATTATCATCTATGTACTTTTAAAGATTTCGAATAAATTTTATAAGGTATCTCCATCATGAAGTTCGAATAAGATAAATTTAATAGCCTTAGAAAAAAAAAAAAAAAATGTAACAAGTTATTTTTGTAATTATGTATATTGTAAAAGGAGTTCTAGAAATATAATCAACCAACCAAAAGTGAGCATAGCGCAATAATGAACATATATTACCTTCTTTGAGGTTGGAGATTTAATCCTTATATTGTACTAAAAAAAATTCAAATCATCCATATTAATTGCACTCTTAAAAAAAATTAGCACTCGTCTCATTCTAATTTTCAATTGAAATTATGTTTTTTTTCTTTTTATAATATTACGTATTATCATACAATGGTATGGATTTGACCATATAATTTCTTGAAGGAAATAGAGATCGACTTATTAGTCATAGCAATGCTTGACCTGTCAAGCTATGTCATTAAAATAAAATATTAGATCATATAACCCATAATCGAATCAAGGCAGAAGGAAAAAAAAAAAAAAAATTAGGTATGTTAGACTAAAATTGTGAGTTTTAATTTGAAAGAATACATTGGGGGCCTTATAATTTCATCGAAATAATGATTTAGTCTTTTTAATTTAAACTTCGTAAGGTCTCGAATATTACTATTTACTAATTTAATTTAAACTTCGTAAGGTCTCGAATATAAATCGTGTTTGAAATGGAAAATTAACCATGTAAATCTCACGTGCACAAAAATAAAAAGTAATATTTGAAAGAGAAATAAAATAAGAAAAGAGATAATGAATATAAGTGGATCTAAAACGTTGTCATGTCAAACCCTATTTACCTCATAACATAAAATATTTGGTAGTAAGAAGAATAGAGTATATATGGTTACAAATTTTAAACAACACTAAATCGTTATATTCTAAAATTATTCAATTAAAATAACTTACAAATTTTAAATAATAGGACTAAATGGTTGCTTTATACTATATAGTACTAACTTATTACGTACTACAATTTAGTGGGTTAAGATTTATTATATTAATAATTTACTTTAAATAAATCATTACAGAAATAGAATTTTCAAAATATTTACAAAATTAGGATACCTAAATCGTGTACCATGGTACACGATTTATGGATTAACTCGTGTCTATGGGACACAACATATGGGGTAACTCGTGTATCATAGACACAATTTCTACATAAATTATGTACCATGGACACGAATTATGACCACCTCACTTGCTAAAAAAATTGAACATATATAACTAAACTCGTGTACCATGTACGCGAGTTGCTTACAAAACTCGTGTACATGGTACACGAGTTCCATCTAACGTGGCAACATGTGCCAGATAAACTTCTTGGCACGTCATAAAACTTGTGTCCATGGTACACGAGTTACGTCATTTATAGTATACCATGAACACGACATCGTGTACCATCGACACAATTTAGCGAACTCGTGTCCATGGTACACGATTTAGGTACCTTAATTTTGTAAATACTTTGAAAACTACTATATTTTTTTAATAATTTATTTAAAGTACATTATTGATATAAAAAATCCGCTATATTACTATGATAAAAGTTCATAAAGCAAAAATAACATTAATTTAGGTTTTAATACTAATTTTAGTCCAAACACTTTTAGCTTTTATTCATTTTGGTTTATATACTTCCAAAATCTGTTGATCTTTGTATTTCTATTTGTCCATTTTAGTCCATGTACTTTTAAAATTATCATTTTAATCTCTACATTTTTTTTCTTTCTTTTCAATCACAATTTCAGCACGACACTATACTCAATATATTTTTTAAAGTTGAACGTAAGTACATGAACTAAAGTAGTATTTAAACCTTTAATGTAATCTTGTATGCAAAAGTTGTTATTAATATTATTGTTTGTGATTTATTATTTTGTGAATTAGAAAAAGGGAATCCAGAGGGAAGAATAGATGGGTAGCTGGAAAGGAAGAGGGGTTACTTTGGCAGCTTTTGCACCCCATTTTGGTCCATATTCTGCCTTTGCCAGTGACCTTCCAATTCCAATTTCTTGCCCACTGTTTGGGACTCCATTCTCCTCACCACTCTACAGTTATACACTATTTTACCATACCCAAATTCGAATCATATTTAAATTCAAATTTAGATATCGACGCTAGACCGATATAAAACATTAGAATATCGAATATCGAATGAAAACGTAAATTATTTTCAATTTTGAAATGGGGTTTTTGACTTGTTGAGTAATACTCTATTAGTCATTTTTAGTTGAATCAAAATAATAGAGAATGATTCCGCTTAAATCTATATTGTAAAATTAGATCACGTGTGTATTAGTATCTTTTTCAATCTATAGTTTATCGATGCTCGTAATTTATCATACTTTTGATATATGTATTATAGATTTTTTCACTTATTAAGAATATGAAGTACATACAAGAGGTGTAGTTTGTGTTGTAAATCAAATGTTAAACTTTCTATGGATTGAATTGCAATCATGTGGAAGGTTTATTTTGGTAGGTTGTGTGGTTTGGTAATTGGATTGTAGTATATGCAAGATTGTATTGTCAAATCGAGCATGGCTTAGCTGACACATGTATGTGTTGACGATTAAGAGGTCTGTGGTTTGAATCTCTCCATCTCAATATACTAAAAAAAAAAATTAAATCAAAATACAAAAGGAACTTGAGAGATACAAAATCAAAATGTTTTTGCAATTTCTCTCCTATATCTAACCGTACAAAACAATCAGCCACAATATAGTGGCTTCCTCGAATATTTTTTTTAAAATAACATCGTGTACTTTAATTTTTTAAGTCTCAATTTTTTAGAAAAAAATACATTTTTGATTTCTGAAACTTAAGTTTAATAGCATTTAGCTCTCAAAATTTCAAACAGGACATTTTAGTCTCTAAAATTTGAGTTTAGTAATATTTGGTATTTTAGTTCAATTATTATTCAACTTTATTTAAAATTAATATAGTTTAGAAATAAATTCTTTTATTTTTAGTGCATTTCCCCATCTTCTGAACACATTTATTATTGTCAAAATGATTGTATTTTTAAAGTTTTAAATTAATGTGGGAATTCACAACAAACTAAGAAAAGTTTAATATTTTTAATTTGAGATAACTACACAAATAGCCACATTATGCCTATGATATTAAATTAATGTCCTCACTTTCTATTTTTTATCAAAAATGTCTAACTACTTTAAAAAAAAAATCATAAAAGTTGGGCTGCAATTACTTTTATACCCTTCAACCTCTCTAACATTTTATATTGAATTTTCTCTAACATTTTAATAAAATAAAATAAAAAGTAAAACAAGCTCATTTAAGGAGAAAAAAAAATTGAAGCCATAAAATTTGCATTAATCATGTATCTCTCCTCATTAAAATCGTATTCTCTCTCCTCATTTAAATTGTTTATCTTCCTCTTATCCAGACCTAAACAATTTTCTCTCGCAATATATATTTTCATATATGAAATATAAAGAAATAAATATATTTTCTTTAAAAAAAATACACAATATCTATAAGTATATACGAAGTATATAACCATATATACCCATATATGAAGTATATATCAAAATATATGATGGGTATATATATAAAAATTACATATTTTATAAAAAAAAAAAAATACATATTATCTATAAGTACATATACAATATATATGAGTATATAGTCCTAGATGTAGTATATATTGTGGGTATATATAAAAAAAAAAATACATATATTATAAGTATATATGTCGTATATATGAGTATATACTCATCTATGAAGTATATACTCATATATGAAGTATATATGGTGGTTATTATATATAAAAAAAAATTAAATGGTAAAGAAATAAGTGGTAAGAGAAAATGAGAGATAAAATAAAAATTTATTTAAAAAATGAAATTTAATACACTTAATTTGGAGAGAGAATTTTTTTTTATACTAAATTTGACGAGAGATAAAAAAAAATTTTGTATGAAAATAGAGATAAAAAGAGTCATGAATTGACACATTAATACACTAAATGAGAGAGAAAATCAAAATTTATTAAAAAAAAAATAATAAATAACACACTAATAATTTTATTTCGTATGAAAATAGACGCATAATAATATTTAAAATTAATCAAAAATAAAAATTTTAAAATAATTTCAAGATTTCAAAACATATTTGAAAATATTATGAGAGATTATCCTTTCAATTTAGGTCTCAAGAGTAATTGCAATGGCAGCTCTAGGCGAAATCCAATTTGGGCCTTCGACTTTGACTACACACACCTCATCAAAATGGGCTTGGTCTTCTAAAAGTCCACATAAAAGCTCAACTTTTCAAATTGGGGCAAGTACATGAATGGACCTAAATTAAGGTTTATTTGTCAAGGAAACCTTCTAAATGTTTGAAGGTTTAATTTAAAAAAAAAGATCCAATTCTTTTTAAAAAAATTACCAAAATTGAAATCAAAATTTACCTTATTAGTAAGATTGAAGATTTAATGTTTAGGGTTTAGAGTTAGACGGTGGGGTATTTTAGTCGAATGCATCCTTTTAGATTTTAGTATTTTACCATTTTTTAAATAAAAATATGTTTGACATTTTTTTTTTAAATTGACAATTAAAAAACATCATTTATGTTGTTATCCATTTTCAAAACTTTCTCATATAACTTGTCGGACGGGTCCCAAATAAAAATAGCACAATTTGTCAAAATTGTGGCATATACCCTTCATGGAGTTGATAACCAAAAAAACCATTAATGTGATTAATGATTGAGATTTCAATTATATATTAATTTAGTTATTTTTTTTATGGCATTTGAAATCGTTCCCCACCATTTAATCCAACATATATACTACGTTTATATATATATTAATTCAACATATACCCTATTTATATATATTAATTCAATATATTTACTAAGTTTTTTTTTTCAATTCAATATATATATATATATATATATATATATATATATATATAGTTCATTTATATATATTCATCCAACATTTTTTTTTCAGTTTGAATTAAGTATACCTTACATTTATGAAATATAAACATTAAATATAACAATAATATATACTTCACATTATTATCTCTCACTACAACCCTAGCATCTGAAGGTTTCGTCGGGATTCTATAGTATCCTGGATTTTTTATTCGCTAGTTGAATTTAAGAGCCCACCAAGGAGCTCGGAGCAGAGAATCGTCGGTTGAATGCATAACTTTAAATTACTATACTACAGAAGCTAATACAAGGTATTTCCATTAAGTGATGCTTCAACCTCACATTATTATATCTTAAACACCACAAACTTAGCAGCAATCGCTGTCGGGATTTGTTGCACAGCAGCGTGGGTTTGTTCGTCGATTTATGTCCAGATTTGAAGGTTTCGTCGGGTTCCTACCGTATCCTGGCTTTTTTATTCACGAGTTGAATTTAAGAGCCCACCAAGGAGCTCGAAGCAGGAGAATCGTCAGTTGAATGCAAAAGAATCATTGTCACGGTTCGTCGGGTTCCTACCGTATCCTGGCTTTTTTATTCACGGGTTGAATTTAAGAGCCCACCAAGGAGCTCGAAGCAGGAGAATCGTCAGTTGAATGCAGAAGAATCATTGTCGTCGTTCGCTGGTTGAATTTGATTTTGTCTTTTTGCACTTGAATGTACTTTTCTTCTTCTTATTCTTCTTGTCGGGATCTTTGGTGGCATTGGTTCTGCTTTCGGGAACAGTTTTGGGTGTTCTTCTATGTACTTTTTTCGGGCGAGTTTTTGCCTTTGGCTCACCTGCCTATAAAAGGTGCGCGAGGAGTGCGGCAAACAGCTGTAAGATGAGGAGTGAGGAGTGCAGTTGTAAGATGAGGAGTGCAACGCGATGGGGAGAGGAGTGTGATTGGGATATGATTAAATGAGCCCACCAAGGAGCTCGAAGCAGGAGAATCGTCAGTTGAATGCAGAAGAATCATTGTCGTCGTTCGTCGGGTTCCTACCATATCCTGGCTTTTTTATTCACGGGTTGAATTTAAGAGCCCACCAAGGAACTCGAAGCAGGAGAATCGTCAGTTGAATGCAGAAGAATCAATGTCGTCGTTCGCTGGTTGAATTTGATTTTGCCTTTTTGCGCTTGAATGTACTTTTCTTCTTCTTATTCTTCTTGTCGGGATCTTTGGTGTAGAAGAATCATTGTCGTCGTTCGCTGGTTGAATTTGATTTTACCTTTTTGCGCTTGAATGTACTTTTCTTCTTCTTATTCTTCTTGTCGGGATCTTTGGTGGCATTGGTTCTGCTTTCGGGAACAGTTTTGGGTGTTCTTCTATGTACTTTTTTCGGGCGAGTTTTTGCCTTTGGCTCACCGGCCTATAAAAGGTGCGCGAGGAGTGCGGCAAACAGCTGTAAGATGAGGAGTGAGGAGTGCAACGCGATGAGGAGATGAGTGTGATTGAGATATGATTAAATGAGCCCACCAAGGAGCTCGAAGCAGGAGAATCGTCAGTTGAATGCAGAAGAATCATTGTCATCGTTCGTCGGGTTCCTATCGTATCCTGGCTTTTTTATTCACGGGTTGAATTTAAGAGCCCACCAAGGAACTCGAAGCAGGAGAATCGTCAGTTGAATGTAGAAGAATCATTGTCGTCCTTCGCTGGTTGAATTTGATTTTGCCTTTTTGCGCTTGAATGTACTTTGAAGAATCATTGTCGTCGTTCGCTGGTTGAATTTGATTTTGCCTTTTTGCGCTTGAATGTACTTTGAAGAATCATTGTCGTCGTTCGCTGGTTGAATTTGATTTTGCCTTTTTGCGCTTAAATGTACTTTTCTTCTTCTTATTCTTCTTGTCGGGATCTTTGGTGGCATTGGTTCTGCTTTCGGAAACAGTTTTGGGCGAGTTTTTGCCTTTGGCTCACCGGCCTATAAAAGGTGGCGAGGAGTGCGATTGGGATATGATTAAATCAATCACATTAAAAATACTAAATGCACCGTTTGTGGGGATCGAACCAACGACCACGTGGTTAAAAGCCACGCGCTCTACCACTGAGCTAAGACGGCTTAGATAAACATAAATACATGATCTGTGTCATGCATATAACTCAGCCTCATCATCGGGTTGGGTCGGGTCGGCCCAAGGAATCAAAAGCCCAGGCCCAAGCCCTTCGAGCCTAAACCACTATTTGGGTCGGGCTTAGGTCGGACCGACTCCTAAAACATAGCTCCAAGTGAGAATTGAACTCACGACCTTTCGCTTACGAAGCGAACGCACTACCACTATGCTACAGAAGCTGATGCAAAGTATTCCAGCTGAGTTATGCCTTAACCTCATCATTGGGTCGGCCCAGTCCGAATAGGTTTTGCCTTTCAAGGTGCGCGAGGAGTGTGATCGGCAAGCGATCATGAAAACAACTAGGGCAAAAAGTTAGATAAACATCTAATTAGCTCCCAGTGAGAATTGAACTCACGACCTTTCGCTTACGAAGCGAACGCACTACCACTATGCTACGGAAGCAGATGCAAAGTTTGAAGATTGAATCTCTGACATCATGGTTATTAATTCACAATTATGTCAGTTGAGTCGTTGAGTCAAGAGTCGATCCAATAAGATCAACAAGCCAGAGACCAATCATCCAAGAAGATCAAAAAATTCAAAGGTCGATCATCCAAGAAGATCAACAAGCCCAAAGATTAAAGTTTACATACTCGAGAAAAAGCTGCAGAGGATAAATATTAAAGATATACTAACACTTATATATACAAAATCAATAAAATTCAAATTCATTTTTACGAATTAAATTTCTCCTATTCAAATATCGTGGGATCATACACTTAATAATTTTGATGAGATTTTTCTATGGTAAAGTTTAAATTGTTATAAAATTTAAATTTTAAAAACTAAAACTAAAATATTATTACTAATTTAAAATCACATATGAAACAAATAAATAATTTACAAATATTGACAATTCTTTTTAGTCTATCAATGATAGACCTCTATCACTAACAAGTCTTTTTTTTTTTATGTTTATCACTAATAGACTATATATACGTCTATTAATAGACAATTTTTATGTCTATAGTCGATAGACTCATTAATATGTCTATATAAATGATAGATTTTTATTATTGATAGAAAAATTTCACGTTTAACATGATAGATCATTTCTACGTCTATCAAGAATAGATGTCTGTCAATGATGCACATAAAATATATATATATATATATATATATATATATATATTGTGATAGATTGTTGATGCGATTTCTGAGTTAACCTTTCAATCTCTAGAGTGGTATTTTGCCAACAAATACTAATATGTTATATATCTTTTGGGAAAATTTCACTATGCCTGCCTTTATTAAAGACAAAATGTGGTGATATTGATACACACTTCAAGTGATATATTGACTATCAAAATTCATATAGATAAATTAACACACATTATTCAAATGAAGACAACTTTAACATCTTTATTTGGGTAAATTCTCAATTAGGTTACTAGAAGGAAATGAACCCCACTTATTGCATTATAACAAACATGTATATTAGGAATAGATCACCAACTCAAAGCGAGCATAGCTCAGCTGACATATGTATGTGTTAACGATGATGTGGTTCGAATATCCCCACACCCCTATTGTACTTAAAAAAATATATATATATATATATATATAGATTACCAACTTAAATATAAAATAAAGCTTTATATTATAAGTTGTAATACTCATAGAGAAACTCAGCAAATAATTGGTTGGTCTTTTGAGAATAAATGAATCCAAAGAATTAATTAAACACTGGACAATTATAATATTCTATCAGATTCCATTGATGTTTTAATTCTAAGAATATATCATGCTATAAGATTCTAAGGGATGGTTCCAAATGCGAAATTGACTTCTCTTTTTTCTCATAGTCCAAGTTTAGATTTTGAGATTGAAATTTTGTCTTCAACTTTAGTATTTTTTGAGTTATTATATGAGAAATTACTTGCCTAAAGTAGAGTTGAGTTACGCTCATATTTTCTAGTTTAATAAATATATATATATATATATATATATATATATATATATATATATATAAATAAATAAATAAATAAAGATGATATGAAAATATAAGAATTAAAAATGATGAATTATAGTATAAATAAGTTACAATTTAAGATTTATAAAATAATTCAAACAATTTTAATCAATTTTTATATTATTTTTTTAAAACAATTATGCTGGCATCTACATTTTCAACTAAATATTATCTTAAAAAAAATTTAAGGTAGTATGATGATTAAAAATGATCAATTATAGTTTAATTAAGTCACAATCAAAATTTTAATGATTAATTCAATCAATTTCCATAAAGTTTTTCGAAATGTCCATCGACATTTTTATTTTCATCGATCTTTCCGTAAAATTTAGACTTCGACATTTAAATCCTTGATTCAAGCATGTGACTTTATCTTTATTTCCTAGCTATAAAAAAATTATAATATTTTGAAATGGGCTCTGAAATCAATAAATTTTATAACCGGTAGATGTATAAGAAATACATATGAAAGGAGCAATAAAGGCAACTTTATATTATTTATTTATTTAAAATGTCTGAAACTAATGAAATACATTTTTTTTTTCTAGGTAAACAAAATTCAAAGCTTGGGAGAAACAAATACACCATTTAATCTAGAATTAGGAATGAAACAAGGATTTGACATTGACGGGTATGGAACTATTTGAATCTCCATTCCATATCATCTCCGCAAATATTTGATTTCCTCTATCCGTTAAATGGCCGAAATCAAAGAACAAATACTCTTCGGGATTCTCACATAATTCATATTCTTGTACACCACGCTTCTCTCTGCAAGTTTGTAATATTCCTTTATACTCTTCCGGACTCTCACATGATTCATATTCGTTTACACGACTCTTCCCTCCGCAACTTTGTAATATTCCTTTAAATTTTCCACTTCCACAACACGCAACATTCACTTCTTTCAAACCTGTTTTCAAGTAAAAACGGTCATTAAACGGCCAACGTTAAAAGAGTTATGTTTGAAATGACTTTCTAAGTACTTATTTAAATTCACGTACCATATTTTGCAGAGTTGCTTATTATTTCATCTAACACTTTGTGGGTATCGACATAGGAATATCTGAATCCTTCGAGTTTTGTAGTGAGCTTTTGTAGTGCTTTGTAAAGTTGTATGTTGTGCAATCCTCCAATTTGATTAAGTTGTTCCAACCTGGCATGTTTCCCTTGTGATGCAACTAATTCTTTCATAATAGGTAGATGACTAAAAGAGCCAAGATTTAGCACAACAAATTTTCTTCCTCCTTTCTTATGGATTCCCTGTTCAATATTATACCAAAAGGATCAAAATTTGAACACATTGATAATGCATATATATAAGAGATAGAGATTGAAATGGTGGGATATTTGTACGGTTGACCCTCCCCTCAGGGAGCGTAAGATTTTTTGACCTTCCCTTGAAAATTTATGTTTTTTACCTTCTCGTGATAAGAAAGTGTCCTCCCCTGTGAACAGTCATTCGTACTATTCGCTTAACACGATGACACTATAGTTGTCTTCTCGTGATCGTGCTCAGTGAAGGGTACTACAGACTTTGTGCACTTCCTTATCACGAGAGAAGGTCAAAAAATATATGAATTTTCAAAAATCGGGTTATAAAACCTCACGCCCCCGAAAGGAGGGTCATCCGTACAAATACCCCTTGAAATGGTTTACTTTTATGATAGAGGTTATGTTTCCGAGCACCAAATCGACATATTTTTCGAATGAGTAGGAATTGTAAAGGTTGGAGTCTTCGATAAAGGTACGATAATCGTTTGACCCAATTGAGAAATAGTAAACAGCCCTTGATAGTAATGTCTTTGCTTCAGTCTTTCCAAGTTGCTTTCTCAGACTCTTTTCTACCTTCTTGAACTTGCTTAGCTGAGTTTCCAGACTCATTATTCCCTGTAATTTACAGTATTAATATTAGTATAGTCATTCAATCCGAGCATAAATTTTTAAAACGGAAAGTTAAGGCTATGTTTGATAACCATTTGATTTTTTTTATTTTTTATTTCTAAAAATTATGTTTGTTTTCTCACTTTCATCTTTCTCGAGTCAACATTTGAATTCTTAACCAATTTCAAAAAACAAAAACTATTTTTTTTAGTTTTCAAAATTTGTTTTGGATTTTGAAAACACTTATAGAATGTAGATCAGAAAACAAAGGAACACATTAGTGAAAGTAATGTTTATTAGGCTTAATTTTCAAAAACCAAAAACTAAAAACAAAAGGGTTGGACCTAAGTTACAAGTTTATAAGTTCATGTTTGTGTTTACAAGGTTCCTAAATTTTAAAAATATTTAATAGGCCTACCAACTTTCAATCGTGTTATAAGCGATCTCCAGCATATATTAACATTTTTTTTAAAAAAATTAACGAATCTATTAGACATAAAAGTGAAGATATTATGCTTTCAATTCTTTAGTCTAGCCAAACCGAGCATAGCTCAATTCTTTAATTAAAATACTGTTGCAAAAAAAAAAAAAAAAAAAAAAAAAACTTTAATCTAATATATTTGTAAATTTTAAAAAAGTGTCTAATAGTGAAAATTATTTTCAAATTATGTGATCTAAATCGTGTAAATTCTGAAAATGATTTTTTTTTTCAATGTATCTAGATTTTGAATTTTAAAATGCAAAATGCAAAATGCAAAATTATATTTATTAAGGATAAAAGCTTTAATAAATATAACATTTCATGTTATAAACTCAATTTATTTTTGTTAAATTAAAAAATGTATAGTATAATATATTATGAAATAATAATTATACAAAATACATAACATAAAATATGTGCATAAATAAATTATTAATAGTTTATATTCAACCTAAAAAAATTTAACACATTTTGGAAGGGTGTTTGGAGGCACCAACTTGGAATTGAGTGAAGTGGATTATTATAATTTATAACTCACTCCATGTTTGGCCCACCAATTTATTAAATTCAGCGTAAATAAAAAATCATTTCATTCACTTTAATAGTATATTTACTATTCAAACTATTTTAACTCATCCAACACAACAAACAACTCTTAAAAATTTATTGAAGAACTAGTTGTGTTCAAAAGATAGAAAACTAAAAAACGAACGAATTATGATTATCATACTCGGGCTTAGGAAGTAAAGTTGTGTAAGTAAAGCAAATGAAAAAGAAAGAAGAAATCTCACTAATGCTCGATTGAGTTCGGGTCGAGCCCCTGCTCCACCGGATGCAAAATTGATGCCATCTATGTAATGGCGCTTATTTCCGGGATAAAGATACGGAAGTACCAATCGTAAATTTGCAAATTCAGCTGTAACAATGAAGGAATGAAGCTATAAGAGATGGATTATGCATAATTTAGAAATGGAAATGAGAAGAAAGTTACCTATGAAATCAGGAACAATTCTGCCATCAGACCATCTTCCAGTGGGAAATTTAAAGAAGGATTGACCAAATGGATAGTAATTTGATTGAGCAATGGGTGTTGTATTCATATAATTGTTGTTTCCAGTTTCAACTATGGAATCCCCAAAAATGAACAGAGGGACATCCTTATTGCAATCACACCCAACACCAAATAATAATAATAATAATAATAAACACAAATTTGAATTCCCCATTCAAAAGATAGATGATGAGGAAATTTCCTTCTCTAATCAGTGAGTTGGGATGAAAACCCTATTCACCATTATATATACTTAGACTATAAAAAATTTAAAAAAATTAAAAAAAAAAAAAAAATTGAAAAAATTTCTATCACAATCAAAATTACAAATATAGCAATTTTTATTACTAATAGCTTCTATCCATAGCTATTGATTTGACATAAAGTTGTGTTCGTAACCAAGATATACTTTTGTTTTATATAAAATTGATATACTTCTGTTTTTTATAAAATTATGTTAATGACAATCATATATAGCAGTCTATTAATGACTATCAAAAAAGTTATTTAACTCAATTACCATCTATTTTTTTATTTTATTTTTTGCAACGGTATTTAATTAATGTGAGGATTGAAATCATGACCTCTTAGTTAAAGACACAACTTTATATCAATTGAGTTATGTTCGGTTTGACAATTACCAACCATTGTTCAACTAACAAAATGATAACAAATAAAAATTAATTATAATATATTAATCAAAGAAAAGTTAGAGTGGGTTGGTAATAACTTTTTCTATTTATAAATATAGTACATTAAAAAAATGAATTGTAAATATAGTAATTTTTAATAGTGTGATAAATTATTTGTATCACTATATAGTAGTAATATATTTTAAAAATGTCAAACCGAGCATAGCTTAATTGACATAAGGTTGTGTCTATGACTAAGAGGTCATGGATTCGATTCTTGCATTAATTAAAATACTGTTATAAAAAAATTATATTTAAAAACGGTTGTTACTTATCAAATTGTGTTATATTTATAAATTTTAAATTTTCTATTATTTTGAGTAAGATAGTTATATTATTTATATAATTGTCCCTTAATTTAATTTTTTAAATAATAAAGTTACAGATAAATACGAAGATGTTTAACAAATTTGAAAATAATGAGAGGAAAAGATTTGCATGTAAGAGAGAGAAACTTTAACCAAGAATACAGGAGAGAAAGTTTTGCATGTAGGAGAGAGAAAGTTTTGCTTTTTAGAAAGAAAAAAAAACGCTTCATTTAATGGCTACCACCTGCCAAATGAAGCCAATTCCATTAGAAGAACCATTTTTTACAATTTTATTTTTATTTTTTTTTGTATCAAGGGTTAGATGAGTCATTATAATGGTTATAATAGTATGTGGACTATAATAGTCGTGAATAATAAATATTATTGAAGTCAGTATAATTATTTTATTAACTATAGATTATAATAGTTGGTGAGTCAAACGTTGTCTGAATTATAATAACTAAGTTCACTCAACTCCAACTTGATGCTCCAAACACGTTCTAATGTATCCACTAGAAAGTATTTGAATTTTGAATTTTTTGCACGAAAATTTTCATACAATACTAAAAATATATTTCTACTTTATAATGGCTTTTGAACCTCATTTTGGTCCATATCCAAAATTCGAATCATATTTAAATTTAAATTAGAACATAATTTATATTCTCAATTCTGAAGTGGGGTTTTTGACTTGTTGAATAACACTCGTTGAATGAAAATAATAGAGAATGATTCTCATTTCATAATTCAAATTTAAATCTTTATTATGAAATTAGGGCACGTGAATTATGTAGTATATATTGGTATCTTTTTCAATCTACAGTTTATCAATGCTTGTAATTTATCCTACTTTTCATATGTATTAAATTTTTACACTTACTAAAAATATGAAGTACTTACAAGATGTGTAGTTTGTTGTAAATCAAATGTTAAGGGCCTATTTATTGAATTGCAATCATGTGGAATCTTTATCCATGATGTCCCTTTTGGTAGATTGTGTGGTTTGGTAATTGGATTCATTTGTAGTATATGAGAGAATATGATCTTTTTTTTAGAACATAGTTTAAAAAAATTAAATCAAAATACAAAATGAACAAGAGAGAGATAAAAAAAAAAACAACTCTTTTTTTTAAGGATATAAATTGGAAAATCTTCACGCCACTTAATAACTGTTGGAGTGTTGGATACAAAATAGGAGTATTTTTTTGCAGTTTCTCTCTCCTACATCTAATGGTGCAAAACAATCCATCACAGTCAAACCGAGGATAGTTCAAGATTGTGTCCGTGACTATAAGGTCATGGGTTCAATCTCGCTTTAAAAAAAATCTAAAAAAGTCAAACCGAGCATAGCTCAATTGGCATAAGGTTGTGTCCGCGACTAAGAGGTCATGGGTAGGTTATTGTGCCCGCGACTAAGAGGTCATGGGTTCAATCCTCACATTTATTAAAATACCATTGCAAAAAAAAAATCTAAAAAAGTTAAACCGAGCATAGCTCAATAGGCATAAGGTTGTGCCCGCGACTAAGAGGTCATAGGTTCAATCCTTGCATTTATTAAAATACCGTTGCAAAAAAAAAAAAAAAAAATAACAATCAATCACAATGTAGTGGTTTCTTGGAATGATTTCTAAAGTTTTTTTAAAAAAAATAAATACACTTTTGTTGTGTGAGATTTGAATGTAATAGCATGTTCTAAATCTAAATCTTCAAATTCAACCTTTTAGGATCTGAAGTTTAAGTTTAGTAGTACGTTGGTCTCTTCGTCCTTCACTATTTAACTTTGTATAAAAATAATATAATTTTTAAAAATAAAATTCTAGTACATTTCCCTCATCTTCTAAAGAAATTAATTATAGTCAAAATGATTGTAGTTTTAAAGTTGTAAACTAATGAGGGAATTCACAAAAAAACTAACAAATTTTTTTTTTTTTTTTTTGAGTATATTGGGGTGGGGGATTCGAACCAGACCTCTTGGTCATCAAGTCATACATATGTCAGCTGAGCTATGCTCGCTTTGACGACGACAAAAAAAAAAAAAAAAAAAACTAACAAAGTTTCATGTTTACAATTTAGGTCAATTGCAATCCTAGGCGAAATCCAATTTGGGCCTTCGACTTTGACTACAAACACCTCGTGCAAATGGGCTTGGTCTTCTAAAAGTCCACATAAAAGCTCAACTTTTGAAATTAGGGCAAGTACATGAATCCACCTAAATTAAGGTCTATTTGTCAAAATTGTCTCATATAATTTTAATTTACAATCTCCTAAATAAAAATACCACAAATTGTTAAAAATTTCTGATATATCCTTCATTGAGGTCAATTACAATTTAAAAAAAAAACAAAAACAAAACAAAAATGACACAATTATTTTGATTGAAATTTCGTTATTTCTTTTATATCACTTGATCGTGTTTTTATTTTTTGTTTTTTGTTTTTTTATTATTCATTTTTCTTTCTGCCGAAAATCACCTCAATTTTCCTTTCTTCCTTTGACTTCGAATTTCACCCTTTTTACGATATTCTTCAATCGTCGCTCACCATTTAATCCAACATAGACACTGCGTTTATATATATTAATTAAACTTATATACTTTGTTTATATATATTAATCCAACATATATACTTTGTTTATATATATTCATCTAACATATATATACTAATTTTTTTCCAATTATTAAGTATACCCCACATTTATGAAATATAAACATTAAATAAAACATGAATATATACCTCTTATTATTAAATCTTAAACACCACAACCTAGCAGTTGTTCTCGTCGGGATCTGATGCACAATCGTCAAAGCGTGGGTTTGTTCTTCGATTTTTGTCCAATTTGAAAGGTTTTGTCGTATTCTGCCTTTTTGATTTGTCAGTTGAATTTGAGAGCCCACAAAGGAGCTCGGTGCAGGAGAATCTCTCTTGTCGTTCGCTGGTTGAATTTGATCTACCTTTTTGCTCTTGAATGTACTCTCCTCATGATCAAGATCTTTTGGTGGCGTTGGTTTTGCTTTCAAGAACAGTTGAAGCGAGCTCGTCGAGGCCCGTCAAATACAATTTATATTTACCGATCAACAACTTATAGTAAACTATGGCGGACCGGGTCGAACTCAGGGAGCCGAAACTTAATTTCTCTAAGCTAAATTTGTATGTAAAAACAATAAGTGGAGGATTTTGGGATTGCATGTTAATCTAATGAATTAAAACAATTAAAGATAACGACGAGAGAATCGAGGAGATAGACAGGAGATTACCTGACCAATTCGGATATGTGGTCGAGCTAATTATGTGAGATTTCGATCATTGAATCCAATTAAAACATCAATTACTTAATTAAGAGTCTAATCGACTAATCTGGAACAACCAGATTAGCCCCTAATGTCCCTAATTCAATTAATTCGACAAAGCATCCTAATTAATTCTAAACTAGACAATTAGTTGGACACGATAACGTTCCAGGCTAATCGACTAGCCGTTTAAGTTCTAGGGATTGATTAGAACACATAAACTAAATTAATTAGCTTATCTCAATTTAGAAGTCTTCCTAAGTCTATGGACTTTCATGCAAACTATGAAAATTAATTGGAAAAAGTCAAAGAATTAGCATAAACATACTTAATCTTAAACGCTATTTAACGCAATCAATCACAACAATTATGGATTGCAATTTCATGCTTCAGCGGAACGAGCAAACATGTAAATTAAGGGTGCTTGGTTTAGATTCCTAAGTGTTTAAATTTTTTAAAAAACCATTTTAGAATAAATTGAATTGTTTGGCAACCACCTAAAATGAATTTTTGAAATAATGCCTTTTGGGGGAAACATTTGATATTAACTTTTAAAAAAAATATTTTTGGGTGTTTAATTGAAAAACATACCTAATTTTCATATTGTATTTATTTAAAAAAAAAAACCATATTGTATTAAAATTATTAAAATACTCTCACACTATTCCTCTAAATTTTCTCCACCCACCAACCTCCTCCGGTGACCTCCTCCGACCACCGCCACCCCTCATCGGGCACCGCCTCCGATCTCCGGCGACCGCCGCCCCACATCGGCCACCGTTTTCGATCATTGACGACCCACTCCGGCTCTGGCGAACTAATTCGACCACCGCTGCCACTCTTATCCCGTCACTAACCATCGACAATAGTAAACATTGGTCATAATTTTTAAAATACAAATTTAAACTCTTTTTTTTTTTGCAAAATTATTTAAAAATCATGTAATTAATGCGGGATGAGATTCCATTGACCTCTCAATCAAAGACATAACCGTATGTCAATTGAGTTATGCTTAGTTTGATAGTTCAATGAGCAAATATAAATTTAAACTTATTAATCATGTTTATTAATAATTGCTTTATAATAATTTGACATTAGAAGAAACACTTTTAGTGTACAGTAAAACAAACATGTTCGTAGATAAAAACACTTTTGAGAAAATGTAACCAAACACATGAGTGTTTTAATTATAAACATTTCTAGAAAAAATGTTTAAAAAAAATGCATTGTTTGAAAAACATTTTTTTAGTACCAATCCAAACACACCCTAAATTGTCAATTTAATCTAACAACCATGTTCAATAATTTATTCAAGAAATAGGAAACAAACAACAACCAAGAATTGACATTGAAAATTGAAATCAAGAAAAAATCTCACAAAAGCTACATAATTAGGCCAGAATTACCTATGAATTGGCGTTACGAGCATAGTCGAACCTCGCCATAACGACTCCCGACGCCATGTATTCAATTACAAATCAAAAAAATCCATGAAATCTCCTAAAAAAAATTAACTGAACGTGTTGCCCGGTAAAAATCGGACTTAAAATCCAAAAATTTAAATTTTTGGCGCGAGTGGGCCTAACTTTGTGTTGGGTCGCACTGTGGGACTTGGGTCGCGCATCACGAACATCTGGGCCACTCGAAACAACTGTGCCGGCTTGTTGGCGCGGGCGCATGTGCGGACAGAGACGACGGGTGTTGGTTCGCGCGGATGAAGCTTGGTCGGCGAACGCGGGCGACGAATGGGCTTGTGAGTCGAGTTGCCGATCTGGAAGTTTGATGACAAAACAAAAATACAAGTAATTATCATCCTCAAGATTCGAACCCACACATTGATTAACATACTAGGTCTTTCACACCAACCCACACTTTCAACTTGAGATAATAAATAATTTTTCAGTATTATTTCTCAGCTCATTTGGTTTATATTATCCTTTAAAACTTCTTTTTTAAGTTTTTATTTATTAAATTGTCTCGTTCACCTGTCAACGCTCGATTTCTGCAAAACATATGATTAAACACATTAAATTCAATCAACTAACAAGAATTAAAGATTATAAAATAACACTTTTGGATTGCTATCAAGAGTTTGGGTGTTCTTTTCAATACTTTTTGCTGGCGACTTTTTGCCTTTGGTTCACCATCTTAACCTAAAAATCGGTCCTTCACGATCAGAATGTGACATTGGGCCTATAAAAGGTGCGCGATGAGTGTGATCGGCAAGCGATTGTACGACGATGAATGTGACGGCGAAGTGACTACACGACAAGGAATGCAACGACGCAATGAGGAGAAGAGTGTGATGGGGATTGGCAAGGAACGTACCGAAAAATGACTAGAGAGTTAGGATTTTCGTAGGAGTTTACCATGGAGATAATTAAATCAATCACATTGATTGTGAGTTTGAAATTTCATACTTAAAAAAATGATTTAAAAAAAATAATAATAAATGAGATTTTTAATTTAATTTATTAGATGCGAGTATTTTAGTAAGAAAAATATTTATTAAATACGTAAAATCCTATAAATATAGTAATAAATAAGCTTATATTAAACATTTTTTAAAATGTGTTAGGAAAAATAACTCATTTGGCACCATTTCTCTTTGAAATTTTATCCATTTAGTTCTTATATTTTGAGAAGTTCATTTGGCACAATTTCTCTTTGAAATTTTATCCATTTAGTTCTTATATTTTGAGAAGTTTATAATAAATTTTAAAAGGTTAAATTACAAAAAAAAACAAAAAAAACAAAAAAAACAAAAAAAAAAAACCTTTGAACTAATTTAGAGTATGTTTCAATTATGCTCCTATATTGTAAAAGTTTCATTTTTATTTCTTGAACTTTGAAATTTATTTTAAAAAATATCCTTTAAAGTTTGAAAGTATTCAAAAAAAAAATATATATATATATATATATTTTCGATTAAAATAAAGAATCAAAATTGGCATGACAGCTAATGGGTAAAAATGAAAAAATGTACGCGATATATTTATAACTATGCTATATAGAAGGTTAAGATCTCGTTGTCATTTATCTCATCTTAAAATATAACGTTAAAATTATTTACATAATCAATTTTTATACATCAAATACCATGTCAATTTACATGTATGATGTTGTAAATGATGTCGCATGTGTCTTCTAATTTTTATACATTTTAGTCATCACATCAATTTCTATTTTAAAAGAATAAAAATCCTCCAAGTGTTTTTTTTTTTTCATTTTTGAAACAAATTTCAAAGTTTGAAGATAAAAATAAAACTTAACAAAGTTTAGGGACATATAATTGAAACATACCGAAAGTTTAAAGAGCGTGGACATTAAACTTTATACATGGAGGTTTGCAAATTTGCAATTGTAACTTCCAACAAAGATTTAGGAGGGAAGTCTAAGGTATGAGATTGAGTTTTACTCAATATCGGTATGAGATCGAGTTTTATCCAACATAAACATAGTTCAACTGATATAAAATATGAATAGATGTTGACTCATATTGTTTAAAAAAAAATGTGTTTCATTGTCAAATGAGGAGAGAGAAGGCAAAAGCTAGGTTTGGGAGACCATGCAATTTTGAGAGGAAAAAAACTTTTTCTTTTATATTATATTTAGGTTAAATTACAAGCTTAATCCATGAACTTTTAAGTTTGTGTAAAAAATGTCTATGAATTTTTTTTTATTGTGTGTCTAACAAGTCTTTAACTTTGAAAATATCTAGTAAGTTTATGAGTTTCAATTTTGTGTCTAATGGGTCCTTAAAATATTAAAAAAAATTAAAATTATTGATCTAGTACATTTAAAATTAAATTGCATGAGTAATTAGATCCTAAACTTTCAATATTTTGTATAGTAAATTAATTCATGAATTTTAAAAAATGTTGAAAAAATCAACAATTTATTAGACACAAAATTTAAAATTCAAGGATTATTTAACACAAAATTGAAAGTTGGAAGACCTACTAGTTACAAAATTGAAAGTATAGAAACCTATTAAACATTTAAAATTAAAAAATGCATGAGCCAAATAGACACAAACATGAAAATTCATACCATGGACTTATAATTCAACATTATATTTACTAAGAATATTAAAAAGTATTTTTTTATAAAATAAAATAAAAATTAACATAACATTAAAAAAATATTTTAAAAAACACACAAAATAGAAAGCATAGTGCCAACATGAGCATAGTTCAATCGGCATAATGTATAACCTAGTGACTAAGAGGTCATAGGTTGAGTATACCTCACATGTTGTCAAAAAAAAAAAAAAAAAAATTGAAAATATAGAGGGTGTTCTGCTAGGGTTAGATTTCGAGTATGTGGTAGGCGTTTAGGGTGATTCTGTTCGTGCTCTAGCGTCGTCAATACAGTTGGGCGATGTTGTTCTGTTATATTTGGGCGCGAGATGGGGAAGCGGTTGCACCCCAAGGGCCGACCATTTGAATGTAATCGAAAAACCTAAATAGATTTAGGGAGGATTGGCAAAGAAGTCAATTCTCATTGACGGAATTGATGAGGGACATCCGAACTGGGTGTGGTAATGCAAGATTGGGCCGACGCAGAAGAACTGCCATATGCATGTTAATTCGGTTTTTAATGGATCATCCTGTGGTTCGGAGGAATGATAATTGTGTCGGTTTAAGCGATTTTTTCGATTTGATGTTGTCAATGTCTTTATAAACTACAAAAGTTAAGTCATTATGTAATAAAAATTGACACTTAATTTTAATTACATAATAAATTGACGCTTAATTTTTATTAGAATTTTAAGGATTAAATTGTTATAATTTTTAAAGTATAGGAACTAATTTATTACCTCTTAAAGTTAAATTTCATAGGATTTTTTTAACCTTACTAATATAATAATACCCTCAACTAAGCGAACTCGAACATAACTCGTTATGCTATAAAATTACTCAACATATGTTTTTTTTTTTTTTTTTTTTTTTTTTTTGAAATGGACTCAACATATGTGGTTGAACTATAAGAAAAGAAAAGAAAAAAAAATGGCAAAATTCAAATCAGAAAACCCAATGCAAAGAAAAAACACTTCCCACCACCGTTGCCAAAATTTATATATAAACTCCATGAATTAACATTCTTCGTCTGAATGATTTGTTCGAGAATTGAGAAGATACGCCATTGTTTCAGCCTTTGATTGAGGGTGGGTGTCGATTCCCAATTGGGTTCGGCCCTGAAGGATTCTTCCGATTGCTATCTCTCGTCTCTTCTTTCCCCTTCATCTTCTCTCACGGAACAGATAATTTCAAATCGTAAGCAAAAACCGAGAAGATTTTGACAAGAATTGAGTGTAAAAAAGCAGAAAGAAAGAAAGAATTCACTCACTGATTCGGCAAACACGAATCTTCTTCCCAATTTCCCTTCTCCGGATTCAGCCGCTCCAATCACGAAGCCATGCGAATGAACACTTTGAGAAGATAAGAGGAGGCTCAACAAGAGGTAAGCAAGAATTAGAGTTCTGTTTTGCTCTGTCATTTGTCTCTGCATTTCAATGGCAAATTGTGAAACCAAGAATGTCACTTACATATAGTTACAATTCAATTGCAACATAATCATAACTTATTTGAAGCATTTGAGATTTCGATCCAAATTGTGTCTGGGAATCCTATGCCAAAACAGATCTGTGATGTCGTTTTTCGTTGACTTGTGTGTCTTACTGTGTAATCACATCTTGTAACCGGAAATCGAAAACTACTACTTGGTTATGTGGGTCACTTCTCATTATGCAGCCTAGGTGTTTGATGAAATGCCCAAATGACAATATTATGATTTCTTCATCTTTTTTTCAACTGTTTTGGACTTTTAAGCGCTTGTGAATGATTATTCCAGGTTCATCAAAGCATGCCACAAAGTGAAGATGGCAAAAAGTAACAGGACAAGCAAACAAGCAGTAAAGTTGGTAACCTTTAATTTGTTGTGTTTTTGTTCTGAATGAATTATGATCACGTTGTTCTTTTGGGGGGTGTTCGGGGGCACCAACTTGAAGTTGGGTGGACTGGGTTATTATAAATTTATAAGTTATAATTCAGTTCACCTTTGGCTCACCGACTATTATAACCCATAGTCAATAAAGTAACTACACTGGCTTCAATAGTATTTACTATTCACAGACTATTATAACCCACCGACTATTAAATCCACTCACGTCCCAAACAGTCTCGTAAAGAACAAGAAGATGAGTGGGCCTTCTTACTTTCTTATACGGTGTATTTCCATTGGTATATATTATAAATATGAATGTCACTCTAATTTTTTTTATCTCATAGAGAATGTGTCCATCTCAACAAGTAAGTAGGAGCTCATTTTTTCTTTGAGTCTAATCTGACTATATTTTCTGCTAGAAACTATAGGTTCCTATCAAGGTTAAATTATACAACAAACCTCTGAACTTTGGGATGTTTCGCCTATAGACTTTGAAAAAAATCATTTTAACCCTTTAACTTTGAAATTGTTCCCAAAAATATCATGAATTTGTTAATGAACAGTTAATATGTATAAATTGAAACAGATACATACATGACATTATGTACAACATCATTCATATGAATTTACGTGGTAGATGATGTGTAAAAATTGATTTTGTGAATGATATTGTAAATGATGTCCAATGATATCTTTTAAGTTGAAATGGATGGTAACCATGATATATTTCCAACATTTACGATCAGCTACTGCTTCAATTTATGTTTCACTTTAAGGAAAAAATCAAAGGTTAAAATGAAAATTTTCAAAATTTAGGGGCATAATTGAAACCTATCCAGAATCGAGAAGTATTTTGTACAAGCAAATTAGATATCAAAAACATTTGTGGTTTGGAAAGACTGTTACTTTAAATCAATTCATCTGTGGAGGAAAAACTAAGAACCAATTAAGCTAGAATGAGACAATATATGATGATGGATTTAGCACTGCTTATAAAGTTTGTGTGTCTGGTTTCACTTGAAGCTTTATTAAGCACTTGATTATGTTCTCTTTTAGCCCTTTTTTCTTATTTCTTTCAAAATTCTGTCTGATGGGGTGCTTTTGATCCTTATTGTGCTTGTGCTTGTGCTTTCAAGGCATTACAATCCAAAAACCACTCTTATCATGTTAGCCACTTTTTGTGTTTTCTTTAGGATGATAATAACAAAACTTTTTACTCAGAAAGAAAATGAAAAGAATTTCTGTTCAAAAGTGGACAAAAAAACAAAGTCCCTTGAAAATGGTAGTTACAAAATCGAAAGTTACTGGCCCTTTGCTTTTCTTTTGAGACGAACTTTGTTTCGTGAAGCGAAAGCTTAAGGATTTACTAGGAATAAAATTGAAAACTTAAAGAACGTATTAGACACAAAATCGAAAGTTTAAAGACTTATTAGATATTTTTTAAAGTTTAGGGATCTATTTGACACAAACTGGAAAGTTCAAGGACTAAACTTGTAATTTAATTCAAAAAAAAAATGTTCAGTTGAGAAAAATTATTTCCTTTATGCTACAAGGTAGAGTTTTTTTTAGTACATTGGAGGTGGGGGGATTCGAATCACAGACCTCCTGGTCATCAATACATACATATGTCAGCTGAGTCATACTCGTTTTGGCTATGCTACACGGTTGAGTTGTTGTATCATATTTATGGATTCTTCCTCACTCTAACAATTCAATATTCAATATTCATGGATTATGAGGTTTCTACTTTATATTAACAACTCAATGTAAAAATGTAAAGATATTGGAAAATTACAAAAATATCAACCATGAGCTATATTGGGTTGATACAACTTACAAGTATATCCTCGAATTTTTAATTTGATCAATGACAATCTTCCAAACTATGAAACGAAGGAAAGAATTTTGAAAATTAAAAGAGAGAATAGATTCATTACCCAACTCCAAAAATTCAAATAAAGAAAATTCAATTTTATGTTTTCTTAAAATGACAATCATTTTTTTAACAACACGAGGAAGGAGATTTGAACTTGAGACCTCTTATTCATACTTCACATATTATGCCGGTTGAGCTATGTTATTGTTGACAACTTTTTTCAATGTTAATATTATAGTTTTCAAACTTTGTGGAATTAAAATAATAATAAAAATAATAAATAAATAAAAATGTTAAAGGGTAACAATATCATCTAACTTAAGCATTTGAGTATAAGGGTGGTTGTGCATTTTGAAATATTTAAGGATTTAGTTGTAATTGCAACAATTTCATAAGTTCAAACGGATAATTGATAAAACTTGAAGTTTCATATGTGATTGTAATAATTTTAACAAGTAGCTGGAATAGCTCAGTTGGTTAGAGCGTGTGGCTGTTAACCACAAGGTCGGAGGTTCAAGCCCTCCTTCTAGCGAAACAAAAAGAGCTTAATTTTATATATCTAATAATGTTTTGAAAATTTTCTCATAATTAATTTTTCAAACTTGTCAATAAAAATATAAAATGAAATTGAATCTATATAAATATGTATGTGAGACTTAAAAAAAAAATAACTTCATGAAAGGCAAATTTATCATTTTAATAATTAATTATGTAGATATATATAAATATAAAATAAATTTATCAACAAAGGGCATTTGGTCTAGTGGTATGATTCTCGCTTAGGGTGCGAGAGGTCCCGAGTTCAATTCTCGGAATGCCCCTATTTTTTAATTTTTCTTTTTTTCGAAAATAGCGGTTTGGGCCCTACTATTTATAACGGTCCGGCTTACCATACACGACCCATACAATATCAATTTCGTGGGCCCTCGTGGGCTTCTGGTTTTTTCATCTTTATGAAATTTACCAAATTCTTAAATTTGAGTTTCGAATTTATTTTAAAACATTTAAAATTTAAGGGACAAATTTTTTTTTTTACTTAAATATATCACCATGAAATCCCGATCTAATCGTGAAGGGCGCATACAATTGACCTATGCTCGGTTTGATTTTTTTTGTTTTTTTCTCCCTTGCCCTTACCGATATGTTGTATGTCTTAATTGATGGAAGTTCTAACTAAAAATTTACCCAAAAATGTTGTTTGATATGAATTTTGAAATTAAAACTTTAGATTTTCAAATTATCTAAAATCATGAATATTTACAGATTTACATATTTGAATTTTGTTTTATCCTTCAAGCTTCTCTTTCTTCCTCCATTATTTTCATAGTTGAACTTTTTCTTATTACATTTGGAGGACAAAAAAAATAAAAAAATGATGAGATAATTGAAGTTGATTGTAAAGGTTGCTCAACTATGACGAAAACTTACAGACGTCGGTGGAGAATATCTCTTTGTTGAGGAAAGTCGTTTGCTACATGTTCGGCGACCTCTTGCCCTTGCTTTCATATGTTGTTGTTGATGTTTAGGCGAATGATGATCATAGGCTACATTTTTGAATGGTTGATCGAAAAGTTCTAATCGACAAAGTGAGAGAATAATTATGGGTGTTTGGACTGATTTGGGGGCGTTGAAGGATTGATTTTATCTTCTCGAAACTAAAGTCAATGACATAATTAATGCAGTTGATGATGGTTTAATTTTTCAGAAAAAAGTAATCTCATAGTTAATACATATTTTTAGCTTCATGGTAGAAGCTCGTGAGTTTTGTAATTGAACGTTTAATGACAATTGTTATGCTTTTGGACGACATCAGAGGGAGAAGTGGGTGTTAGTACATATATTGTCTACTTATACATAAATACACAGCATTTGTTAGAGGTTCTTAATTGTCTCTCGTGCCACGAAGATTTTTGCTTTGTGTACAAGGTATTTGTGTGGATTAGTGTTGAATATACATTATTCCTAGAGTTTGTGAACAAATTTCAAGGTTTGAGGAGACTAACACTCTCACCCAGTCTATCAATCGAGTACAAAGTATTTTAACTAATCTAGGGATATCAAGGGCAGAACCTTATGTCAATTGAACTATGATCAATTTTCCATTTTTTGATTTTGAAAAAAAACAAATTTAAGTACTTTCAATTTTCAAGGGTCAAATTTACTCCGTTTTGAATGAGTTTTAATTTGGATGTTTTTTTAGGCTAATTTTAATTTGCATATGTTGTAGTAGCTTAGATTTTTTTAACAACATTTGTAGTAGCTTAGATTTGATAATGTATTTTGAATTCAAATTAATTCTTTGAGATTTAGTTGTTTTGATTTTGTGCTTTTTTAATTTATTTCTAATAACCTCATGATGAATTTAGGACTGAGATTTAGTTGTTTTGATTTTGTAATTTTTTTTTAATTTCCCTTTTAATACCCCCATAATTAAAACTTATTATGTGTCTGTTTTTTAATAATATTGTATTTTTTAAAATTTATTATAAAAATATTGTAAGTGAAACTATTTTTAAAAATATTGCAGTTTTAAATGAAGTCGTCTTTTCAAACCATCTCTACTTTTTGCTTCAAACGATTTAACCCGAGGAAGAGGTTTTATTATAAAAATATTGTTGTACTCTTAATTTCCCATTTTATCTCTTCTCGTAGCAAGAAGTTTTACATCCTCACCATCCAGGACAACGAGGGAATTGGAAACAAAATGGACTACAAAGCCAGCCACCAGACCCACTAGAAATTAGACCCAGAGGGGAAAAGGGCAACATGTTCCACAATTGGCCGCCGCGAGCCTACCGACCCCAAGGACCCAATTTTAACCTGAGGAAGAGGGCAACAAGCTTCTCAATAGGCTGCTTACTGCAATTACGACTCGAGTGACAAAAAACATTACAAAGAGTACAACACTTCAGCTTTCACGAGTACTTGACCCGGACCACACTCTCAACACCCCGAACCTTGATAGGCACCGTGTCAAGCAACATATCACCCACCCCACCTCAACACACTGGACATTCGAACTATGACCTCTTAAAATAAGTAACCATGGCTTAATTAATGATTTGTTTTTGCTTAATTTATTATTATTAAAAGACAAAAGTAGGGAGGGTTAATTATATATATATATATATATATATATATATATATATATATATATATATATATATATATATATATTACAACATACGGGAGGGAGGATTCGAACTTTTGACCCCTTGATCACTAGTTTGTACAATTTTCTTTTTATGTTAACTTATTTGTATTTTATTATTATCTACGACCATATAAATGTACATGTTTTATTATTGTAAGGTTAGAAAGTTATCTAGAGTATATTTATATATGAAAAAGAAAATGTTTAAATTCAAAATTGGTGTTTCAAATTCAGCCATGTTTTATTTTGATTCTCGAAATGTTAAAATATTAAAAAAAAAATGTGGTGGGTTGATCCAGAAAAAGGCATGAGAGCCCAATTTCTCCAAAGTGAAAATATCGATGTGGTTGCTCGGTTGTCGAGTAGTACAGAGCAGTCAACCACTTAAACAAGGGAATACGTCCCATCGTACGACCCGTACATACTCATCAGGGTAAAATCACTATAAATACAAGGGTTAAACCCTCATTTAAGGTATGCAATTACTCATTGTGCTCATCAAATACTAAGTGACCATCACGACTTTAGCGTCGAAGCGTGTTGGGCTAAGTACCACATTGATGCTCATATTTGTCTTATAGTTCGGACCAGCTAGGACGATGACTCAAAAATCAGAGTTGTCAATCGTTAGTCAGCAAGGACGAGAACTCAACAAACCGAGCTACCAATCTTTCGTCAAATCTAGGCATCAACAACTTTAGTACCTCAATATATATTACTCTCTTATGGTTAAGTTTTCATTTATCACTTAACAAAATTATGAACCCATTTCAAAATTTTAACATTATACTGTCTTCCTTTACCCAAACACAATGTTCTCATTGTCCCTTTGATGTACACACGTCATTTAAATTGAATGCCACCATATTACCACCATTTGTTTTTATTTATTTGGATAAAAATATTACTAGCAATTATAACATACTACATATGAGAGATCTGTTGAGTTAACTAACATCTTGTAGTGACAATAATTGTTTGAAATGTTTAATTTAAATATATGAGACCAATTTTTTTGACAGGTCAATTATCGCTAATATATGTTTATTTTGATTGAGACCAAATTGAAACCATACTAAAATATAATGACTTAATTTTATTATTTACATGTCAGATCATCATATAGAATACGATTGATGTCGGTTTAATATGTTTTAAGACATAAAACAATGAAAATTTAGAAATAGAGTATGATATTTAAATTGCAACAAATGTCAATTTAGAGTAAAATAATTAAAAATATAATATTATTTTAAAGAAATTAAAAATATGGTAATTTCTATCACTGATAGTGTAGTCTATCGCCTCGATTTTTTATATAATTTTGTCGGTGACTATCATTGACAGTAGTCTATCAGTGTAATCATTTATGAGCGATAGCAGTCAGTGATAGCTATTGATTTTTTTGTCATATTTGCAAAATGTTTTAAATTCGACTATATTTACCATTATTTTGGGTCTGAAACACTTTACATTTTATCCTAAAATCAACTTTTGTGATTTTTTATTTTTTTATTTTAGAAATTGTGGAAGCTAAATTAGATACTAATTTTCGGCTGTTTTTTTTTAATATTGTATTTTTTAAAACTTATTATAAAAATATTGTAACTTTCAAACTATTTATAAAAATATAGCAATTTTAAATGGAGGTAGTCTTTTCAAAAGACGACCTCCACATCTTGTTCCAGCACATGGGATGGAGGTCGTGTTTTGAAAAGACGACCTACATCGTTATCTACCTCATTTATTAAAAAAAATCATATATTTTTAACCAGATATTCAAAATTTTCAAAAAAGGTATGGTTGGAAAGCTAACAGCGAGAGCTTCAATATGATACCTGGTTTCACTATTTTTAGAGTTGTGTATCAAAAGATAAAAACCATCGAAGTTGGACTATAACTCTGCAAATTTCAGAACGGAAGATTGTTTTGAAGAGTGCATTAAAAAATTGACATCTTTTTACCCAAATATTAAAAAAAATCGAAAATGGTACTGTTGGAAAGTTAACACAGAAAGCTTCAATTTGATACTTAGTTTCACTATTTTTTGAGTTGTGTATCAAAAGATATATATCGTCAAAGTTATGAAAACTTCACTAAACCCAAAACGGAAGATACGACTGAAAACTTCAAAACTGTAGCTAAACTTCAACGATCTGTATCTTTTAATACACAACTCTACAAATAGTGAAACTACATATCAAATTGAAGTTCTTTGTGTTAGCTTTTCAACCGTATCTTTTTAGAAATTTTTTAATATCTGAGTAAAAAAATGTCAATTTTTTAATGCACTATTCAAAAGAATCTTCAGTTCTAAAATTTGCAGAATTATAGTCCAACTTCGATGGTTTTTATCTTTTGATACACAACTCTAAAAATAGTGAAACCAGGTATCAAATTGAAGCTCTCGCTGTTAGCTTTCCAACCATACCTTTTTTGAAAATTTTGAATATCTGGTTAAAAATATATGAATTTTTTAATAAATGAGGTAGATAACGATGTAGGTCGTCTTTTCAAAACACGACCTCCATCCCATGTGAGGACGACCTTCATTCACGTGGAACAAGATGTGGAGGTAGTCTTTTGAAAAGACGACATTACGACCTCTATTTAAAATTGCTATATTTTTATAAATAGTTTGAAAAAATATAATATTAAAAAAAAACCTCTATTTAAAATTGCTATATAATATTAAAAAAAAAACAGCCCTAATTTTCTTTTTTTTTTTAGTACATTAAGGGTGGGGGATTCGAACCACAGACCTATTGGTCATCAAGTCATACATATGTCAGCTGAGCTATGCTCGCTTTGGCTAAATGCGTGTTAATGTAGCTTATTATGATGCTAAAAAAAAAAAAAAAAAAAAAAAAAACTTATAATTGACATTATTTTTGGAAACCCTTTATTTAAATATATTTGTTAAAAAAAAATCCCAAATTTCTCAATTTTTATTTGATTTCGGAAAATTTCAACTAATGTCCAAAATTATGGTTGTCGTCTCGATAAAATTAAAAATATAATAATAATATTATAAAATGTCGATGGAATACTAAAAAACAATGAAAATGCGGCTACACAAATATAACTATAATTTAATTTATACGCAAGTAAAAAAAAAAAAAAAGTATGATTTATATTCTAAGGTTTTTTTTTTCTTTAACTCAAATAGTTTCTATTGTAACCACTTTATTTTTATGGGCTGGTTGCACAAATAGCAATCAGGCCCAAACTAATTGCAAATTTAACAAATTTTAAAATATTTTACAAATATGGCAAAAAAAAACCCGTTTTTATCACTGATAGACTTTATTATATCACTGATAAACTATTATCACTGACAAAAATCTATAAAAAGTCAGCGATAGACTTCTATCAGTCATAAGATGTCATTTACTACAATTTCCCTATTTTTATATATATATCAGTATTGATTTTTTTTCTTTTCAAAATTGACATTTTTATTGCGACATTTAAATTATTACGGTTAACAGGTACATTATTATATTGTATGAACTAGTGATCAAGAGATCCACATCCTCCCATGTTATGAAAAAAAAATTATGATTTATGATAGAATTCTGTCATTTTCATATTTATTTTAGATGTAACAAAAATTTATTTTAATTGTCAAACCGAGCATAGCTCAATTGGCATAAGGTTGTGTCTGTGACTATGAGGTCATGGTTCAATCCTCGCTTTAATTAAAATACCGTTGCAAAAAAAAAATTATTTTAATCTTTAGAAAAATAAAAATAAAAATAAAAAATAAAATAACATTAGTCATTGACGAAACCATTTTAAGAATCAATGGAGAAAATAAAAACAAACTAATTTTTGTTTAAAATACAATTTTAAAGAAACATTGAGTTTTTTTTTTTTTTTTTTTTTTTTTTTTTTTTTTTGAAGTAAGATATATTATTAACCAGCCCCAAAAGCTCTAAAACAGTCGAGACTCAACAAGAGTTGAGACCATCCACGATAGGAAGTCATAGTTCCAAAAGAATAAACCTTCCTCAACAATCGAGAAAGGCAACAACTCAGTATCCAAAAAAATAGCAGCTCTAGTTAGATTATGCGCTGCAAAATTACAAATACGCGAGCAATGTTCAAAGGAAACACACACCAACAGAGTTGATTCATTGCTAACGACATCCACTATATTTTTGGTTTCTGAAAGATCTATACTCGGGCTATTAATTGCTTTAATAATCTTAGTTGAATCTGACTCCACCAAAAGATAACGAAACTCAGTCGCCCTCCATCGCCTCAAGGACCTCAACCCAACGAGAATGACCTTGCCCTCTAAAGCCTTTACAACCTAATTCCTATAACAAATTTTAACCCTTGCGCAGATGAGAGATCCCCTGGAGTCACGAGCCACCCAACTTAAGCTTCATCTTTGTCTCTCCTCGCTCCAAGAAGCATCAACGTTAATCTTTCGGCTTCCTTTCGGCGGCGGATGCCAACACTCATGACTCACGCAGCTCTCCAATCTTCTCGATGGCAAACTTGCTCCAACGAACTCTTGAAGCTCCAACAAGGATATATCGATAAGCCTAACAACAACATCAAAGCAGACAATAACAGAAGCTTGATCCTTCAAGTTAATCACATTCCTGTAATTCTAGATTTCCCACAGAGGGGCTTTGGCATGTTCCTCCTTGTTAAGCAAATCATTGAGCCATGTCCAGAAATCCATCATGCTCCATGAATCCCTACAAACCCCAAACAAAGCTAAGTGAGGCAAAAACTCCATCTAAATAGATTTGGAGAAGTTACCCATCCACCCAATATGGCTAGCTGACTCATCCTTTTTCCTCCAAAAAAGACACAAAGAATTAATGTCAATTCCTCTTTTTTTTAATATTAACTTTTGTAGGGATAGAGTTGTTAATCATTTTCCACACTCCGATTTTAACTCCTGGGAGCCCTTGAATTTTCTAAAAAAAATTCCACCTAGACACCTGTGTCTCGGAGGCACCCTCACACTTTTGAGAAATAAAATTAATGACGACATGATAGGCACTTTCAACTGTGAACATTTCTCTTGACTCCATATTTCAGATCACCTCATATGTATCATTGACATCCCCATGGGGCATACTAAGGATATCTGCCCCATATAGATCGACGTAATTGGCCCGTTCAACCTCTTTTTTCCAACCCCCCTCTCATTCAACAATTGCATACTCTTTTGTCCCTAAAATCCTCTTTAACCCACGCGCGGATACAAAGACCTTTCCTAGCTATCCAATGGTCCTTATCAATCATTATGTGTCTGTCATTTCCATCCTTTCATCTATAGCCTTCTTGGAACAATTCTCTACCGCAGACCATACTCCTCCACGTTAAGAACAGGTTATCTTTGAGGGGCTTTAAGAAAATCTCCATATTTAAAATATCTACCCTTGAGCGTTCTTGCAAGGAGACTACCCGGATTCCTCAGAATGTGCCAATTGTGTTTTTCCAGCATAGCCTGGTTGAACAAAGTGAGATCGCCAAAACTCAGCCTGTTGGTTAGGGAAGAGATTGATCGATGGTATATAAGTGGGGACAATTATCTCCATTGGTATGAGGCCTTTTGGGTGAAACCAAAAGCAAAGTCATGCGGGTTTAGACTCAAAGTGGACAATATCATACTAATGTGGAGATATGTGGAGTTCGGTTGTCCTTATCAATTGGTATCAGAGCCATGATACCCTAGCTGTGTGGAAAGTTCCTCAGATTTCGAACAAAGATAACTCCCCAGATCGAACAAAAAGTGCTTGAGTACAAGCAAGAAGTACTCCCCGGATCGAACAAAAAGTGCTTGAGTAACAAACAAGAAGTATAACTCTACCAAGTCGGCTAGATTGATAGAAGGAGTAGCCCTATCAAGAAGATAGGAAGAGTAGATCTTTGTTCGAGGGGAGGCTCCAAGTGGTACTTTGAGGATTGTTAGGTTTGCTAAGAGATTGATCCATGGTATATAAGTGAGGACAATTATCTCCATTGGTATGAGGCCTTTTGGGTGAAACCAAAAGCAAAGCCATGCGGGTTTAGGCCCAAAGTGGACAATATCATACTAATGTGGAGATATGTGGAGTTTCGTTGTCCTTATCACAACCATCTCGAGACTTTGTTCTTGCAAATCTTTTTTCAACTCATCCAATGGACTCGCTTCTTATCTTTGGTAGAGCCCCACCAAAACTGAGCACAGTAGCCTTAATGAGCACTTCCTTGCCTCTCTCCTAGAACAACTTTTCTTTCCAGCTCGGTAGAGCTTTCCAGATCCTATCTTTAACTATGTAGAACAACTTCTTCTTGTTCCGACCATTTTGAGAAGGGATAATCCCTAAGGGACTAAGTTCTCTTAATGCCCGGAATCCTGCTAAGATCTTCAGCCTCCCATCTCTTCACATTTTTGCTAGTCATAAGCGAGGATTTATCCAAATTGATTGTTTGACCCGACGCCCTTTCGTAAAAACCCAGGACTTCCTTAATTCTTTTGCAATCGTCTTGCGTGGCCCTGCATAAAATAAGACTATCATCAGCAAAAAAAAAGGTGAGTGATAACATGGCAATGTTTATTAATTTGAAAGCTTTTAAAGTTATTAAGTGATTCTTCCCTGAACAACAATGTTGAAAGCCCCTCCGCACAGAGAAGAAATAGGTAGCGCGACAGAGGGTCACCTTGACGAAGCTCCCTAAACGGCACAAACTCTTTCTTGCAGCATCTCATTGATCAACACCAAAAACCTCACTGTCTCCACACAATTCATAACTCTATTAATCTATCTATCCTCGAATCTCATTTTGGTCATCGCCTTTTTTAGGAAGAGTCTCACTCCACACGATCATATGCCTTACTCATATCCAACTTCAAAGCTATCATTATCTCTTTGCCTTTTTTAATAGAATTAAGAGCACATAAACTTTCGAACCCAAATACGACGTTATCCGAAATAAGCAATTTTATCTTATGTTTTGTTTTGAAGGTAAAATTTCATCTCATGGTGACTTTTAAGTTCGATGTGTTATCATGTTTTTGACTACACTTACCTACTATTTGTGGGAAACATTTTAATCTTATAGTTTAGTCCACATTTATTTTTTCACAAATCCCTATATTCACACACATTTCTTTGACCAAATTCTTACTTTACATGCGTGTACTTTCTTTCATCATTTTATCTTTATACACGTTTTCTTTCTATAGCTTCTATTCACACGTATACTTTTTTCACACAATTATTTTTTTTCTTTACTAGCCTCTTGCTAATATCTCTCTACATACATTTCTCTCACTAAATTACTTTAATATTTATTTTTTTGTTAATAATTTCAACCCTTAATCATTTGAGTGTCTAATAATTTTAGAAATATTTGTTAGGTAATTTGTAATCATTTCCAGAAAGAAAGAAAACTTTTAATTAAATCAATAACATTTTTTAAAAAATAGAATTTTTTATTATTACACACTTTTTATTTAAGACAATTATTACACCAAAAAAAAATCTTCAAAAGGTTCTCTCCAAACACATCATAAATAAACATGATTTTCAATATAGGAAACGAAAATAAAATACTATCAAATTAAATAACGCCTTATCTTTCCCTCTTTTTTTTCTTAAAAAAATAAATTAATTAAAATGTTAACGACTAAACCTATTTTATTTAACTTGTCTCTTTTATTTTAGTTCCTAAATGTCCATTTTGGCCTATAGTATTTAAAACTATAACTATTTTAGTTTTTTAACTTTAAAATATCTAGTTTCTTTTTTAAAATATAATTAATTAAATGTGGACCGAGTAATCTTGACCTTAAATTTCTGTTAGTTGAGTTTAAATTTTTTAATTTAATATATTTTTTTAACAAAGATATTTAATTAATGCCAGAATTGAACTCATGATCTTCTAAGGACACAACTTTATAGATGAACTCATGATATGCTAGTCAAAGACACAACTTTATAACTGAACTATGTTCGATTTGGCTTAATTTAATACTTAATTCTTAAAATAATAGTAATTTTAGTATATCTTAATATTTTGTCACTTTACTTATATTTTCACCGAAAATTTGCTTATCCAATACATTATTAATGTCCATACTCAAAATATAAAATACAAAATACAGTATCTAATTATTTTTTAAACCGAACATAGTTAATTGACATAAGGTTACCGAACATAGTTAATTGACATAAGGTTGTGCCCTTGACTAAGAGGTCATGATTCAATCCTCGTATTAATTAAAATAACTTTAAAAAAAAAAAATATATGCAAAGTGAGTTTAAAATTAAAAACTAAAATAATTCATTTGAAAATTTAGAATCAGAAACCAACATGATCATACTCAACCGACATATTGTATAGATTAATGACCAAGAGGTCACGCTCACCCGACATGTATAGATTAGTAACTAAGAAGTCACGAGTTCGATCCACAACGTCACTATCTTAAAAAAAAAAAAAAAATATATATATATATATATATTAGTTATGAAATGAATTGAGGTGGGGGATGGGGGACAGGGAAGAGAGAGATAAGAAACCCAAAAATTGAAAAGCAAAATTGTCTCACACTTTTCCAGTACTCCATCACTATCCTCTTCTCTTCTCTCTGGTTTAGCCGCTTTGAATAATTTCCCACACACATTTCCCACTCATTTTTCACAGACAAAAAGCAAAGAAACCCTCTCTCATCCAATTCTTGCTCTCCCCCGTGACTCCTCCTCCCTCCTCCATCAATCTCATCATCATCATCTTCTTCTTCTTCATCCCTCTGTAAATCCCAAATCCCAATTTCCTTTCACAATCCAAAAGCTTCCCCCCTCATAATCTCTCCTCTATTTCATGTATGAATGAGCTTCTTCTCTTCCTCTAGCTCACCGCGACGACGGCGACGGCAACAGCCATGCGTTCCCCTCAGTCCCTCCGCAACGGCGGCGGTACTCCTACTCCTCACCACCACTTCCACTCCACCGTCTCCGTTCAGAAACTCAAACGCTTCAACTCTCTCATCCTCGTCTTCCGTTTGTCTACCTTCTGCTTCTCCCTCGCCTCCGCCGTCTTCATGATTACCAACTCTCGCGGCGCCTCTGGATCCGATTCCCCTCGCTGGTACGATTTCGACGCCTTCAGGTACGCTCTTCTTCTCCGATTCAAATTTCTTTCCTCAAAATCAAAACAACAAACAACAACAAATTCTAACAAAATTCTCATACCAGATACGTGTTCGCGGCGAACTCCATAGTCGCAGTCTACTCACTCTTCGAAATGATCGCCTCCGTCTGGGAAATCTCCAGAGAAGTCACTCTATTCCCTGAGATTTTGCAAGTCTGGTTCGATTTCGGCCATGATCAGGTGAAGTCAAATCAAATCAAAAACCCTAACCCTAACCCTAACCCTAACCCTAAACCCTTTCTTTTTTCTCTCTGATCTAATCGAAATTTAGGGCTCTGATTTCATAGGCGTTCGCGTACCTTCTTCTCTCTGCGGACTCGGCAGGGACGGCTCTTGCGATAACTCTCAAAGGAACCGACACGTGTAGGTCAACCAGCGCCTTTTGCGTTCAGTCCACCATCTCGATTGCACTGGGATTTGCCGGTTTCCTGTTTCTCGGGTTATCCTCTCTGCTTTCGGGTTTTCGGGTCGTTTCTTTCGTAATCAACGGCTCTCGTTTTCATTTCTAAACCCGAAATCCCTCACACAAAACTCCCACGCCCGAATATTTTGGTTCGTTTTCATTTCGCTAATTATATATATCTTTTCATTTTTTTTCCCATTTCCTCCTTAATCTTTACTCTACTTAAAAATTGGTTAATTTGTCTCTAAACTTCCAAGTTTATGTGTATTTAGTCATCCAAATTTCAATTTTGTGTCTATTCAATCCGTAGTTTTTAAGAAAACAATAAAAAATTAGATATTAAATTTATAATTTTGAAAATTCGGAACTAAATAGTAATAAATTTATAATTTGACCTTAAAAATTCTCATTTTTGAAAAAAATTGGTTGGATGTGTTACTTGAAAGAAAATAATTTTGTTAAGAAGTGGGTTAGATTTTGTTAATGGGAGGATTAAATTTCAATTATCAAATGTAAGGGATTTAATTGAAAAAATTTCATACTAAAAAAGAGAAAACGGGAATTTTTAAAGGTTAAAGGACGAAATTGAAAAATTTATTTGGAAGATTTTATTTTTGGACCATTTGATATATTTAGGCATTAGAATATATATTCTCCACTGTCGGCTCTTTCTTTGTGTGTACTGTTTGTTGTGTTGTTCTCTACTATCTGATGTCGACATGTCGTCTGTGGCTTCATTTTCAACATTTGGGTAATTCTTTTGTGCATATTAATACTATTACTAGCTCATTTCTTTATGTATGATTTTTTTTTTCCAGGTTTATGATAGAGAATAAAGTTTTATTCTTTATTGAACTTTATTATTATTATGGAGATTTAGATTGATGTAACTATTAATATTATTATGATGTTCAAATTATACAACTCTCTTTTGATTTCATATGTTTCTTTTAACTTGTTTGAAAATAGCTCACAAGAGCATAGCTCAACTGGCATGAAGTATCGATTGGTGACTATGAGGTTTTAGATTCAATCTTCCACCCTACATAGTGTCAAAAAAAAAAATTTGTTTGAAAATAAGTATTGGAACAAGTTTATGAAATCACAATTCAAAAGATAAGGGCCGGTTTAGTAGAGAATTTGAATTTTGTTTTATGTTTTCAAATTCACAGTTCAAAGAATATAAGTTTGGTTTCTGTTTTAAATTGTTTTGGAGTATAATGTAAATTCTGAAAACATTTTTTTTTTTTTCAGTGTATCCCGATTTGAAATTTAAAAATGCTTAATTACATTTAAAATGATAGAAACTTTAATGAATATAGTATTTCATGTTATAAACTCAATTCATCTTTGTTAAATATGTAATATCAATTAATAATTTATATTATAAAATAATAATTATATAAATTGTAAACCCTAAAATATGTTCGTAAATTAATTAATAATAATTTATATTCAATCTAATGTTTAGTTTGAGATTATAACTAATTTTATGATTTATAAAAAAAATTAAACACATTTTAAATAATTAGTTAAATTGATTATTATATTTAAAAACATGAAATACATGTCAGATTTTAAATTTATGTTTTCAAATCACCAAACACATTTATTCAAAAGTCAATGGTATGAGACTCTTCAAATGTGGGTATAGCTTACTTAAAGTTTAAACATTTCAGCCTCCCTTTTAGAGCTTTTATTTACCTTTTATTCAAAAAAAAAGAAATTGAAATATTAAAAAATACCTAAAAGCATTGGGTGTATATGAAGTGGCCTTCTGTTTCAATTGTAGGCTGCATTGAATAGCTTTTACAGTTAAATTTTACTTCCAATAATAGATGGGATTTCAAATCTTTGAGTTCACATATAAATACATGTGGAATGATTTACTTTTATTTGGTCAGCTCACCAACACATTTCATCAATTTAATCTTTTATATACTTTTTAATACACCTTCATTCATATAGTATTTGAATTTCATGTTCATTATTCTGCTAGCATACCATACAGAATTCTTAAAATTGCAATCATTTTAGATTAATGTCATATTTGATCCCAACTTATGATTCAAAGTTTTAGAACTTGTTTGGTTGATGATGAAAATATAAATAAAAAAAATAAGAGATTCAATGAAAACAAAATTGTATTTCATGTTTTCAAATATGTATTTTGTACATATTTAAAATGTCTCAATTTAACTCATTTTTTTAGATTTTTATAAATCATAAAATTAGTTGTAATTAACAATTGGGTTAAATTTAAATTAGGCCAACAAGAGCAGCTCAATGGTATCGAGTGATTTTGAGGTCTGAGTTCAATCTTCACCCACCCAACAAAAAAAAAAATAATAATAATAATAAATTTAAATTATTATTAATCCAAAAATTAGATTGTTCACTACATTGAATCTGAAAGGTTACTAATAACCAGATTTATAAAGTCAACTTAATTATTAATTTAATTATCTGTAAACATCAATGATATATCCGTAAAATTCACCAATATTGATATTTTTGTCATGAGTGAAGTGAATGAATTGGAAGAAAAAGAGAAGGGATGTGATCACAGTGGGAATCGAACCCACGACCTTTAGATTCGGAATCTAACGCGATATCCACTCCGCTATGTGACCGATGGGTGGCGATTCCGATTGAAAAATCAATTTGAATTTCATTATACGAAAACGACAAAGTAAGGAACAAGAAGAAGAAGAATGAGATGAGATGAGAAAGTAGCAGCGATCTTAAGGCTATCTTGATCTGGTTTTAGAATGCAGAAAAAGAAACGAAGAAGAAGGTGATCTGTTGTGTTTTTGCGTACCTTTCTGTTCGTTTAGGGCTTTGTTCGATGCGATTCGTCTCGAGCAGAATCTGGAGTGCATCAATCAACTCGATCGCTTCAGTTTTCTGCCGGTTGCGGACGGCGGCGGCGATGGAATTAGTTTTGGAGTTCCATAGAAACAATGGAAGATCAAAGATGGCTTTGGTTTCAGTTTAGGAGTGCGATTTGATTTGGGGCTCCGTAAAAACCACTAACCCTGTTTTTCGTCTCCATTCAATCCGGCCCACTTCGCTTCTTTCTCGGTGTATATATAATTTGTTTTTTTCTTTTAATAAAAGGTTAAATTACAGAGAAATTGTAAAATAATTAAAAATATAGAAGTCTATCTCTAATTACCTCAATTTTTTATAAATTCTTGTATTTTTTATAAATTTTTGTCAGTCATAATAGTCTATCAGTCATAATAGTCTATCACGAATAATAGTCTAAGTCATAATAGTCTATCACGAATAATAGTCTATTAGTAGTGATATGATAAAATCTATAAGTGATAGAAACAGATTTAGATTTTTTTGTCATATTTGCAAAACATTTTAAAGCCTGATTTCGACTGGAGATGTCTAATATCTCTGCCATGAATGAGAAAAAAAAAATCCCTACAACCTAAATGGGGGCGGAAAAATGGGGTTGTTAATGTATATAGTTGTTTTTTTATATTTGTTTATATATAATAAACATTAAATTTAAACTTTTATAAACTATTGTTTTATTTTTCTAATCAAATTCAAGAAATTTTTATGTAAATGTAAATATATCATTTTGGTCCTTATACTTTGAGATTTGTTATATTTTTGTCTTTTCAAATGTTTAAATTTGGACTAATTTTAAGACTTATGGTAAGTAAGGAGACTAATATCAACATTTGAAAATAGAACTAAAATAAAATAAGTAGAAAGAGACAAAATGGTATTTTAACCAAATATTGGGGAAAGAAATGAAAAATAAAAATTAAGTGTGGCTGCTGGGATTCGAGCCCAGGTCTCCACGGCCACAACGTGGAATTCTTACCACTAAACTACAGCCACTTGATGATAATAATCTTACATTTTTATTGTTATGTCACTTATACTTATATGTTAACCTAGGGACTACATTACAACATTTATGCAAGTTTATATATATATATTAACCAGTTGAGTTATGTTCGGGTGGATAGAAAAATGTATCACATTTTCAATATTATAACAACAAATTTAATCGTTAACTTGATCATATATAATTAAGAGTTTTGCCTAACATGAATTTAACTCAGCTAGGGATGTTCATTTTTTCTCTTGAGAAATGCAAGGAAGGGTGGAGAAAAAAAATTCTCGCAAGCTAAACGAGGACAGAGAATCGAGGACAAAGAATACATTCCCCATTCCCCGGCTCGCTCCCAACCCAGGTCTTTGTTTTTTTAGAGGGTGTTTGGCCCCGTCTTGGATTTAGAACCCTGAAAATCAGAACTCTAGGGTTTGCTTGGGAGGGTTCTGAACCCTGAGAATCAGAAAACGGTGTTTGGGGTCCAGTGTTGAGAAGTCTGGGAATAGAAAACAGTGTTTGAGGTGCACTGTTGGGAAGCCTGGGAATTAGAAGTCAGTGTTTGGGGTACAGTGTTTTGAAACCCGACTTTGAACAATTTTTTTTTTTCCCTTTTTTCCTTTTGCTACTTTTTTTTCTTTCTTTTCTTCTCCTTATTTTTAGTGGATGTTTTGCGAATTGTAGAATTTTTTATGCAACATGTGATTTTTTTTCTAAACGTTCGAATGAAGCATTTAATTTATGTTATAGTCTAAGAATAAGAAAATTATTTTTAACAATAAAACATTGCTTGGAAGAATCAAATATATACTTGGATAAATAATTAAAAAATTAAATGTTTCATTCAAACGTCTCCAAAAACATAACATGTCATGTCAATCAGTTTGATTTTTTTTTTTTTTTTTTTTTAAATTACATATTTAGATAAAGAATTAAAAAAGAAAAAAAAATGAAATTAAAAATTCAAAGAAAAAATAATAAGAATGAAACAACAACCTACCATTATATTGGGATAATATTCTCAAGTATGTGTCCCCTAAATACAAACTAAAATTTATAATTTCAAACCTTTCATAAAGTCACATCACATGAATTATAAAACAAAAAAAAAAAAAAAATTAGGAGTGAAAAAAAAAGTTCTAATTTGGTAATTAGAGAAAAATCACATTCTATTTGAATACGGTTAATCATTATTATTTTTTAATTTTAATTTGTTAATTTAAAAATTAAATATTATTTTTTAAAATATTAACATTATGGCCTTAAACATTTTTTTTATCTTATAACTAAAAAATTAAACATAATTTGAGCTATTGTTAATTAGATTAAATATATATGAATTAAAAGAATAATTTTATTTAGATAAATATAAGGGAAATTGTAGTAAATGACAATTTAAGACTTATTGTTTGCAAATATAGCATGTTTTTAAAAATTTTGCGGATATAGCAATTTATATCGCTGATATCTTATGACTGATAGAAGTCTATCGCTGATCACCTCAGCTTTTTATAGATTTTTGTCAGAGATAATAGTCTATCACTACTAGAAGTCTATCAGTGATATAATAAAGTATATCAGTGGTAGAAACGGGTTTTTTTGCCATATTTGCAAAACATTTTAAAGTTTGCTAAATTTGCAATTAGTTTAGGCCTGATTGCTATTTGTGCAACCAGCCCTAAATATAATTAGAAAACTATAGAATTATAATTAAAGAGGGTGAAATTGGAAGAAAAATGGTGGGACCTACCATAATAATAAGAAAAATTGATAGAAAAATGTTGAGACCCACCATAATTCTGAGAAATGTGGAGAGAGAAATGGTAGACCCCACCCATATATTGTAATTTTAAAAAAAATCATGGATTTGGGAGAGTTTGGGGAGGGTTTGGCTTCCCAAACCCAGGGTTCCCAACCCCTTGCCCCAAACATGGTTTTGGATTTAGAATCCAAAACCACCCCAACCCAATACGGGGGCCAAACGCCGCCCCCTTAAGGTATATATTTGTTTATATATAATAAACGTTAAATTTAACTTTCTATAAAATATTATTTTATTTTCTAAGAAAATTCAAGAAATTTATTTTTTAATCTAATCTTTTTTAACAATTTTCTTTTTACTTAATCAAGATTTAAAAAAAAGTTATAAACATGAAATAATTATAAACATACCTCAATTAGAGTTCTTTTGTCTTTAATTGTTGCTTTTGACTTAGAACTTGATGTTAAAACATCATTCTTGCATGGTGATTTAGAGAAAACAATATACATGCAACAACCGATTATTTTTTAAGATAAAAGGGCTAGTGATAAGGTATGTTTACTTCAAAAATCATTGTATGGTCTTACGAAATTACCAAGACAATGGTATTTGAAGTTTGACTATTTCATTGTGTCATGTGGATTCTCTAGAAGTAAACTAGATGACTGTGTTTACTTTAAGCATGCTAATAACAAATCTTCCATCTATCTACTGCTTTATGTGGATGATATGTTGTTAGCTAGTAGAGATATCATGAGTTGAGAATTTGAAGTATTTGTTGAAAGGAAACTTTGAAATGAAGGAGTTAGGATAAGCTAGAAGGATTTTAGGGATTGATATCAAAAGAGATAGACTTAAGGGAATTTTGAAGTTATCTCAAGAAGCTTACTCTAGTAAGATGTTACCCAAGTTTAATATGGAACATTGTAAGGGAACATCAATTCATTTGGCTAAGCACTTCAAGCTGTCTTCTAATAAGTCACCTAAGAATGAAGATGAAAAATATGAAATGATTAATATTCCCTATGCTAGTGCAGTGAGGAGTTTAATATATTTGATGGTTTGCACTAGGTCGAATTTGGCTCACTCCATGAGTGTTGTTAGTAGATTTATGGCTAATCTAGAGAAGGTTTATTGACATGTTGTTAAATGGATTTTGAGATATGTTAAATCTACTTTGTCTCATGGTTTATTGTACACTCAATCTGATGCTTGTAAGAGTCATTTAGTTGGGTATGTGGATGTTGACTATGTTGTTGATTGTGATAAAAGAAGATCACTTTCTGGTTATGTATTTTCTTATTTTGGAAATCTGGTCAGTTGAAAAACTTCTCTTCAATCAGTGGTGGCTCTGTCAACAACTGAGTTTGAATATATTGCTATTACTAATGCTTTTAAGGAAGCTATTTGGCTGAGAGAATTGACTAATGAGTTAGTTGATACAAGTATTGTGTAGGTTTATTGTGATAGCCAGAGTGCTGTCTATCTTTCTAAAAACCAGACTTTTCACAACGGAACGAAACATATCGACATCAGGTATCATTTCCTTAGAGATATATTGAATGATGACAAGTTTGTTCTTGTAAAAATAAGCAGGGATGATAACGCTGATACTTTTACTAAGTCACTGCCTTCATGTAAATTTGAGAGTTGTTTAAAAACTCTACAAATCTGTTATGTGTAAGAGAAGTTTGGTTTGTTACTATTGTTGGTTGGTTACTATTGTTGGTTTGTGCAACTGTATGTGTTTCGATTTTGGCTATCAAGGTGGAAATTGTTGAAATTGATAGCCCAAAAGTAGTTGGGCTTTTGTTATTTTAACAATATCAGACTTTGTTATTACAAATATTGAAGGGGTTTAAGAAGAATGTCTACAAACAATTAGGATTAATGAAAAATGTCTAAATACATGTATTGTTTGCACTCTATGTCTAGAGTTATTTTAGGGGAGGTTTGTTTTAGTTGGTTCCCCATTATACCTCTACTAGAATTCCTTATTTTAAAATTTAATTAGTTTTGAAATTGATTAATTAGATTTAAAATTTAATTAGTTTTGAAATTAATTAATTGGATACCAGAGTTTGTTTTGGTGAGGTGGGTGATTTTCCGTTAAAAGAAACTTTGTTATTTTTTTCGTTAAGTGATTTTTGTCGTTGTATATCTTGATGTGTTCCTTCGAGTAGAGCTCTTGCACACACCTTCGGTCAGGGTATACTGATGGACCAAAACGTGTGTGTTTAATTTGGTTCAATAACCTGCAATAGATATATGGTCAAGTGCAAGTATACACTGTCAATCAAGTAATAAAATGGAAAGTATTCCAAGTATCGTATCCCAAGAGACTGTTGAAGAATTTAGTTTTAGAAAGAATTTGTTTTTCGAATGTAATGAAAAGTAACAAAGTTAAGTTGATAATGTTGGTTGATTTTGGGTTGAAAATAATAATTAAAAACAGGGATCCAATCATGCTTCAGCCCTAAGTTGAGTTTACTTGACAGCCTGTGACCACAGAGTCACCACATAGTACCTTATGCTTTTGGATCGGATTCGTCTCCTATTCAGCCTCTTTGCAAGTACCTTTAGGAGTCTAAGCCATTATACTCACGGTCCAGTGTATAATGTGATCTTAGATGGTTAAGTATGCAATCCTATTGATCCTATAGTCTTTTGCCCCAGTCATCAAGGACAATCGACGAAATCTTATTCCTAGGTTTTTCTGCTATATCACCTTTACGAGAGCCGTTAATTGCCCGACATGTCCAGTATCGACATTAACATTTCATGTTAATTAAGTGATCAAATTAATATAACATTTTTGCATATATTCAGTAAAGGACGAACCACATAAGGCATAAGGGGTAAAACCGTAATTTACAGCTGTCAAGCTAGCTCATTTCTTAACGGGCATTCATATAATTGAATCCCTTAGGAAAACTTAGCTCATAATGAGAACTAGACTAAAATACTTCATTGAAAAATAATGCATAAGTACAAAAATTGTTAAAAGGGTAAAATGGTAATTTTACTCGAAAATTAAAGATAAAATGAAAATAGAATAAAAACAGAATGTGAATAATAAATAAAGGACAGAATTGGAATAACAAAGGTTTTTAACTGAAAATTAAATTATAAATGCGAAAGTTGCTAAAAGGGTAAAATGGTAATTTTGCATGTAAAGTTAAGAACGGAAATAAATGCGAAATAAAAACAGAATGTAAATAGAAAATGTGCAGAATTAAATAGAAAGTAAATCTGGAAATTTTCCAACTTTCTCTCTCTCGAACTCGTGGACAACGGATGAAGGGTCTCTACTCGCTCGATTCACGTCGTCAATGCGAATCGAATCCTCGCAGCACCTTCCTTTCGGAGCTGGCTGAAGTAGAACTATTACAGAGGAGTGGTCCGCTCTTGTTTGGAATTTCGGGAATTTGGGTGAGTTCTTCGAGAGAGGAAGAAGGTTGATCGACTATGTCGAGTTTAATTGTTGTAAAGAATGATCGATGATTTGAATGAAGGATTGAGGTGCCTTTTATAGGCCTTAGGGTTTGTTTGGAGGTTGCTATAATGAGGGAGAGATCTTTGGGAAGAGTTGTTAGGTCAAATAGGGAGTTGGTTGGCTGAATCTTTGGAAGATCTTTGACAAATATCTCAACAAATTCGTTTGACCAGTCAACTACACTCTGTGGCCTCTTGTGTGGCCACAAGCTGGGTTTTGCACTCTGTGGCCTCGTATGTGGCCACAAGCTGGATTCGGCACTCTGTGACTCCTTTGTGGCCACAAGCTGAATCTCTGTGGCCACAAGCTGAAGCAGAATACAGTTTTCCTGAAAATAATTAAAACAACATTAATTCTTATCAAAAATGACTCTTTTACCCTCTTAATTGCTTCATAATGACAAAACGACCTTGAGCATGCGACTTTCCTATTTTTATTCTTTTCTTATCAATTACATGCACAATTATCTTCAATTTAACTCAAAAAGTCAATTAATGAGTATGCTTTAAAGGGTAAAAACATGACATAAATGACGTTCATCACACCCCCAAACTTAGCTTATTGCTTGTCCTCAAGCAATTCAACACATAATAATAACAAGAATGTACAATTACGCAAATGTTTAACATGCTTTCAAACAAAGTTCGCTTATAAACAACCTTTCAGGAGAGGTCTCATACTCTAGTGCCAGTCATAATCCCATAAGTAATTTCTCACATAAATTTCTACTTTCATTTTGTAAACAAAACTTTTTCTAGTCTATCCTAACCATATGCTTAATCTATCTAACCTTTAGTCACTGAGTCTAGGATAATCCCTTTCGTGAAATAAACTAAGCTTAGACTTTTCCTTCCTTGTGTGAACTTCTTAACACTTTCTCCCCCAAACTTGTGTTGCTGCTAAGCTTCTCATTTTTTTTTTCTTTATCATTCTCTAGAGAATCTTTATTGTTAGACTCACCTTCGTTCCAGCTTGCCTGCAATTTCATTGCACAGTGCATCTAGCTACGAGCAGGCCTCACAAACTAAGATAAATACTCACTTCCTAGTTACCCTTTCATGCAGTGACAACCATGGGGCCCATGATCGCCCCTGGTTACTCAGCTAACTTAAGAAGGAGGAGTACCTCTAGAAATAAGGTTTTTTTTTTTTTTTTTTTTTTTCCAACTCTTCTTCCTTTGGAAGAGGCATAACCATCAAGACCTAGCAGTCAACACATTACAAATATACTTCACCCCCCCAAACTTAAAGGAGGCAATGTCCTCATTGACTATTCAAGAGATGTTTTCAAAAGGGATGGTGTGAGCATTAGTCTACAAAAAAACGTCAAGGCTAAACTCTCCTAAACATGTTAAACGGGTTAAACAAAAGGAAGTTTAGACTTGTGAAAAAGTTTTGCATAGAAAAGTACTAATGGAACCCTATGCTTTTGAAAAAAACTTACAAGCTATGACATGTGGCACTATTTGAGCAGAGATAAACTCTAGTTATCATCATAAAGGTTACTTTAAAGAAAACAAAAGAAAGATAGCATGCTAAAAACATTCTCATACTTGTGCAATCAAGTCATTAAGTTCAATTAGGCACATTCCACAAAACGTCTATCCTAGCAGGAACAACTACAACTACTACCCTAACAAAACAACGAAATAATGAAATAACAAAATGCAACTTCTACCCTACCAGAAAACACAATGAAATAATGAAATAACAAAATGCAACTTCTACCCTACCAGAAAAACAAAAAACTAAAAACAGAATCTTAACAAATAACAAAATATGCAGAAAATGAAGGAAAGAAACAGAGAGTAAGAAAGAACGGTACTCCCCTAATCTTCAGACGCGGTATCGTCTTCGGAATCAGTGTTCGAAGGAAGATTCAGGCAAACGGGAGGAAACGTTGGGAAAGCAGGCATCAAGGTCGGCGCCAAGGCATTAAAGAACCCTTGAATGAGTTCATCTCTCTCTTTGGCATATGCCCAGTAGGTCATATTCTGTTGGATCATATGCTGCCATTGAGAAGGGGTGATGCTTGGAATATTTTCTGAACTGGTGGTAGGTTGTGGCTGCTCTGTGGCCACAGAGGTGGAACAACCTTTTGGCTTAGACGCACACGACATTTATTCTTTAATTCATTTGTTCATCCTCCTTCTCTATATTGTTCTTGCATGTGAAGAAGGATTGTTGTATCATCAATAATAGTGACTATAAAATGGATATAGATCTTAATTTGATCTAATTATGTCTCCAATTTCTTTTAATGTGGCTGCTGGGATTCGAGCCCAAGTCTCCACGGCCACAACGTGGAATTCTTACCACTAAACTACAGCTACTTGATGTTAATAATTTAACATTTGTTATTATTAGTTTATTTATACTTATAAATTACATCCGACGGTGGTTGGCAAACGCAACACAAATAGGGGGCGTTTGGGGGATGGTTTCGGGTTCTAAACCTAAAATCACGTTTGGGGCAAGGGGTTGGGTATCCCGGGTTTGGGAAGCTGAACTCATGGGTTACTCCTTCCAAACCCGCTCCAAACTCATGATTTTTCTTAAAATTACAACATATTGGTGGGATCAACCATTTGTCTTTCCATTTTCTCATAATTATGGTGGGTCTCAATATTTCTCTTTCCATTTTTTTCATTATTGTGGTGGGTCCCACCATTTTTCTTTCAATTTTTCTCATAATTATGGTGAGTCACACAATTTCTTTTCTATTTTTTCTTATAATTATGGTGAATTTCATTATCTCTAATTATAATTATATAATTTTCTAAATAAAATGATTCCTTTTGTTGGAGCGACATGAGCAGCGGAAAGCGATTTCGGACCGATGATACTCTAATTTCATCAATTTAACAAATAGAAAACATGCTCAAAACGACGGAAATTAGAAATTAGAAATATATACCCTTGTAGTTCCAATTTCTTCAAACTCCGTCGCACGTTCCTCGTCACGAACTCTTCCGGCCTCTTCTCACGAACGCCCCGAGGACCACCCCAGGTAGTCCCGCTATTCTCGGCGCCGCGCAACGGAGTGGTGGGACTCCGAAAGAAGAGAAAAGAAAAGAAAAGGAGAAGAAGGAGAAAGTATGAAAGCAAAAGGGTTTACAAATGAGTTTTCAAAAAAAAATAAAATTCATAATTTTTTTTTCGTAAACCCCTCCTCTACCTCTCTCCTTCTCAATTCAAATGAATTGAAATCTTTCAATTCCTTTTTCATATGGCCACAGTCCATATATATATATATAATTATTATTATTATTAAAAATAATAATAATAATTTTATTTATTAAACTTTTTAATAAATAAAAAATAGAGAAATTGTAACCGACGTCAATTTAGAATAAGATAATTAAAAATATAGCATGTTTTTAAAAAATTTACGGATATAGCAATTTCTATCGCTGATATCTTATAGCTGATAGAAGTCTATCGCTGATCACCTCAACTTTTTATAGATTTTTGTCAGTGATAATAGTTTATCACTGATAGAAGTCTATCAGTGATAGAGACGGATTTTTTTTTTTTGCCATATTTGCAAAACATTTTAAAGTTTGCTAAATTTGCAATTAGTTTGGGCTTGATTGTTATTTGTGCAACCAACCCTAAAAAAAAAAAAAAATATATATATATATATATATATATATATATATAGGAAAATTGTAACAAATGTTAATTTAGAATAAGATAATTAAAAATATAGCATGTTTTTAAAAATTTTGCGGATATTGCAATTTCTATCGCTGATATCTTATGGCTGATAGAAGTCTATCGTTGATCACCTCAACTTTTTACAGATTTTTGTCAGTGATAATAGTCTATCAATGATAATAGTCTATCACTGATAGAAGTCTATCAGTGATATGATAAAGTCTATCAGTGATAGAAACAGATTTTTTTTTGCCATATTTGCAAAACATTTTAAAGTTTGCTAAATTTGCAATTAGTTTGGGCCTGATTGCTATTTGTGCAACCAGCCCATATATATATATATATATATATATATATATATATAATTATTAATTAAATAATATGACTAAACCCAGTTTTCCGAAAACGGACTTTTTTACCACATGAATCATATTCATGTTTTAGGCCATTCTCATATTTAAATCATATTTAAATATGTTCATCCTTCTTCCATAAATCGAATTTGAACAATTCAAATTCTTTTTCTTTTAATTTTCTCTTATACTGTTGCACGACGTTATCCGAGCTAGCCAGGAGAATCTAAAGAACCTACAGATTATGAGCTCCAACGATACGAGATTATTCGGTCAAAACTCTTTTAACCCGAATCAATCAACATTTGTTAACCCCCGAAGACTCCACTATAGTTCGAGGGTTGCACTCTCCTCACTGTAGATATATTGTGTCATCTTGATATAACCGTCATCGGTAAGTCGATCCTTCACAGGTTGTTCGTAATCACAGCTGGGTCATTTAAACCGTTTAACCCTTGCATTACATCTTGTTCCTTAAGTACCACTGACACCTCTAATAAACAATAGATATGTGGTCCAACCATCAGATCAATATAACTCTCTCATCACATGAGAGTGTGAGCTCACATTGTTCAAGCCCCGGAGTCAGCTATTAAGGGAACAACCTATCTACTAACCGTGAAGAGCGGGTTAGAAGTGAATTCCAATCTTGCTACATTATGTCCCCAGCTACTTATTCGAATTAGTTTGGGCCTGGTAGGCTTATTGAGCGGGCGTTCCGACACTCTCACCCGTACAAGTCAAAGGATACTTCCAAATAAGCAGGAGTTCATAGCAAGCTCGGGATTAAGCTCGAGTTACCTAGGTCATCAAAGTGTATAAGTCAGTCTCAATCAGTAAACAGAGTTATAAAGAGAGAGAGTGACTTAATACGCGGTTCGATCTTGTGTAAACTCTTTACACAGGACGCCCTCACTTCTCACATCTCCATGTGGAACGATTCGGATCACATCGTTCGGTACAATACAAAGTGAGCCGCATCCAATAGTGTTACCAGGATAAGGTACCCAGCCTTATCCGTATACTATAGACCGTTTTGACTGACTACTTGAGCCTGATCCACAATCATGTCATACATGAGGCTCAAGTACTCATATTCAGCCAATGGTGTTGGTCATTGGTATAGGTTAACGTAAACACGTTTCACTTTATTCCAGTAAACTCTTTTACTGAATAAAACTAATAACTCTTTATTCTAAATAGAATATTTACAAACATAACAGTTTACAAACCACGAGTTTTAGGACATAAAACCCAACACCTTTCATTCATTTATATTTAATCTAATTAACAATAGCTGAAAATATGTATATTTTTTTAAGTTGTAAGGTAAAAAAAAATATTTTAGGCAACTTATTCATATTAATATTTTAAAAAATAACATTTAATTTTTAAATTAAAAAATAATAACGATTAACAATATTCAATCGAGATGTTATTTTCATAATAACTTTTATTTACAAACTTATTTCAAAATAGAATGTGATTTTTCACTAATTTCAAAATTAAAACTTTTTTTTATTTTTAATTTTTTTTTTTAAAAAAAAATTGTTTATAATTCATGTGAAGCTCCAACTTTATGAAATGTTTGAAATTATAAACTCCAGTTTGTATATAGGGGCACATACTTTAGAATTTTTTTCCAATTACAATAGTAGGTTGTTGTTTCATTCTTGTTTACGGTTCCCTTTGGGTTTTTTCAAAAAAAAAATTCTTGTCTTTTTTAATTCCTTATCCAAATATGTATTTATTTTGAAGAAAAAAATCAAACCAATTGACATGTTATGTTTTTCTGTTTGTTAATGGTAAGTAATGTTTTGATTGTTGGAAAAAAAAATTATTCTCAGACTATAACATAAATTAAATGCTTTATTCAAACATCTCAAAAAAAAAATGCCCCATGTTACATAAAAAGTTCTACAATTCACAAAACATCCACTAGAAAGTAAAGGGAAAAAAAGAAGAAGAAGAAGAAGAAAAATGTCCAAACCCGGATTTCGGAACACTGCACCCCAAACACCGCTTTCTGATTTCTAGGGTTCAAAACCCTCCCAAACAAATTCTCACGGTTTTGAACCCAAAACAGCATGCCAAACGCCTTGTGGGATTTTGTTTGTGGACCCTCACCCACCACTCATTACAAACTAACATCATCTTCGAAAAAGACCCTTTTCACACTACTTTTTGTTTCTTTCTAAAAATGTCACGTGTCATTTCTATTTGTTGTTCCAAGCAAATTTCCAACACGACTTAGTGTGGATTTATGTAAATATATAGGATTAAATGTTATTTTAGTCATCGATCTAGATTAACATCTGTTGGTGCAGGAATCTGGAATCCCCTTCGACAGGCTTCAAACGTGTAAGTTCGTCGTGTAGTCCGAGGTCGACTTGCACACAGAGAGAAAGCTTGCACTGGTGTGGGGTTGAGTCCATTGTACTCTGCTGCTTAAGTTAGATAGAAGGAGAGTTATAAACATAAGTATGAGTGAGAGTAGTGCGTATTGTGTTACCTTTCGGTTGGGATCCTCTGGGTATTCATATAGGAGAGGGTGGTTAGACGGACAGTGTCGGTTTGTACCCTTCCTCATCATGAGGATCGTTGATCCCCGATCCTAGGTGGATTCGGGGGGACTTAAGAGTTAGGTTAAAAGTAAATACAATTCACTTTATTCAATAACAACTTTACTGAATAAAACTCAATAACAACTTTATTACAAAATAGAATATATATTCCGTTTACAAACCACGAGTTTTAGGACATAAAACTAAACAAATTGATGGAGCGCATGTAACGCAGCGGAAGCGAGTCGGATCAATTGACACTCTAATTTTATCAATTTAGCTAAATAAAAAACATGCTCAAAGCTTTGAAATAAAAGAAAAAGAAAACAAACCTCTTGTAGTTCGAAATTCTTCTATTCTAATGCTCGAATCTCCTCACGAACCCTTCGAAGCTTCCCTCGAACTCTTCGAGAACCACCTCCGGTAGTCCCGCTATCCTCGGGCCGAGCAACGGAGTGGTGGGACTCATTTACAAGAGAAAACTTTGGAAGATGAAGATGAGAAGGTGAAAGAGATGAGATTTTGTGAGAAATATATAACACTTAGCTTTCTAATTTCTCAAGTAACATGAACTTTTCATCAACCCTCATCCAAATGTTCAAACTCTTTGAAAAATTCATCAACCTCAAACCATTTGAACTTCATCTAATTTATAGGCAATTCACATGCAACAAACTCTTTGCTTAGCATGAAACCTCAAATTGAATGGATTAGTCTTCAACCAAGTGTTCCAAAATTGATGAGTTTATGCATGTGGTTGGTGATTCACAATCCACTTCACAACTTGGATAAATCCACTCAACTTGGATAATCTCACTTGTAATATTTTGTCATTTTAAAATTAATTCATAATTAATTTTAATAAACAAAATAAATTTTAATTAATTAAACTTTTAAATTAATTAATATTATTATTTAATTCAGTATCAAATATTAATTAAATAATAAGACTAATCCCGATTTCTTAAACCGAATCATCACAGATGAATCCCTATTCATGTTTTAGACCGATCGCATATTTAAATTATATTTAAATATGTCCATCATTCTTCAAAAAAACGAATTTGAATAAATTCAAATTCTTTTTCTCTCATATTGTTACACGGCTTAATCTGAGCTAGCCAGGAGAACCTAAAGGACCTACAGATTATGAGCTCCAACGATACGAGATTAACCGGCCAAACTCTTTAACCAAGCTAACCAACATTCGTTAACCCCAGAGACTCCACTAAAGTCCAAGGGTTGCACTCTCCTCACCATAGATATATTTCTGTCATCTTGATATAACCATCATCAGTAAGTCGATCCTTCACAGGTCATTCGTAATTACAGCTGGGTCAAAATAACCGTTTTACCTCCGTAATTACATATTGTTCCTTAAGTCCCACTGATCCTCTAATGAACTATTGGTTTGTGGTCCAAACACCAAACCGATTGGTAAGTGATCTCATCACTATACCAAGTCCCTCTCGGGCCAATGAGAGGGTAGGATCCCTAGTTCAAGACCCGGAGTCAGCACTTAAGGGAACAACCTCTCTACTAATCCCTCAAGGTAGGTAGGAGTGAATTCCATCTCGCAGGACTATGTTCTCAGCTACCTACCCAGTCTTATCCCCAAGATGGTAGGCTTATTGAGTCGGCGATCTCGGGTCACTCTCACCCATACAAGTCAAAGGATAAGCCAGAATACACATGAGTTCATAGAGTGCTCAGGATTCAGATCGAGTTACCTAGGTCATCATATGAAAAAGTCAATCTTTACAGTAAACGGAGTTATAAAGAAAGAGCGACTTGTTTCGCGGTTCAGTCTTATGCAAACTCATTGCATAGGACGCCCCCACTCACATGTCTCCACATGAACGATTTCGGATCACATCGTTTGAACTATGCAAAGCGGGCCACGTCCAATAGTGTCCCTAGGATAAGGTACCCAGCCTTATCCCTATACTATAGACCGTTCTGGCTATTACTTGAACTTAATCCACAATCATGTCACACGTGAAGTTAAAGTATACAACCTATAACCATGGGTTCTTTGTTTATTGGAGTTAGGTTAAAAGTAAACACAATTCACTTTATTCAATAACAACTTTACTGAATAAAATTCAATAACAACTTTATTGCAAAATAGAATATACATTTAGTTTACAAACCACGAGTTTTAGGACATAAAACCCAACATGTCGTACCGATGCCTTGTCGCGTAAGGCAGGAATGTGAATCGGTCATTCTTCTCCCCGATTATGTGGGGCGGTGACAGTGACGTGACAGAGGATCTCCGGATCGCCCAGAGGTAAATCTCACGATCAGACTTAGTAGTCGACCCTAGATCCTTGGGAGGTGTGTTCGTGACATCAGGGTCTCGGCCTCTTCATGAGGTAGGTCGTGACGTCAGATCGCTGACCTCATGCCGAGGTGACCCATAACATCATCCATTAGGGGTGATACTCAAAACCGAAAAAATGACAAACCGAACCAACTCGATCTGATCCAGTGGTTTGGTTCAGTTATTTAGGATAAAAATGGACAAATCGGTTTATATTTATGAAAAACCAAAAATCTTTGGTTCGGTTCGGTTTTTAATTTAAAAAATTCAACCAAAACCGAACCGAACTAAACCAAGGTATATATATACCCTTACAAAGAAACCCTAGCTAACACTTGTTTTTTGTTTCTTCATTCTGAGCCGACAACCCCCCTCATCTCCCTTCCTCTCCTCTCTCTCTGCTCTGTGCGATTCTCTCTCCCTATGCTCTGTGCGATTCTCTCTCCCTATGCTCTGTGCGATTCTCTCTATGTGATTCTCTCTCTTTGTTGTGCGATTTACCTTTGCTTGCAATTCTCTCTCCCTTTGCTCTTCCCCTTTGATGTGCTCTTTCTCCCTTTGTTCTTTCCCTTTGATGTGCTCCCTTTGCCGTTTTAACGAACTAGTTGTTTGAATTCTTCGCCGACGACAACGAAGCACTTGAGGCATCTTGTAGGCCAAAGTCCACAACGTTCAAAAGGCCACAACCAACTCCGGTAGAAGAATCGGCTCAAGGATCAATAAATTATAGAGTCCTCAATTTGTGATATATAATTCAATAACAACCATCATTTGAAATTCAATTTTGAATTTTATTTTATGTTTTGTTTGGAATCTCTTCCTCAACCATTTGAAATCCAATTTTGAATTTTATTTTCTGATTTGTTTGGAATCTCTTCATCAACCATTTTGAAAATTCAATTTTAAATTTTAGTTTATGTTTTTGTTTGTAATCTCTTCATCAATTTTCCAAAACATTTATGAATAAAAAAAAATTGAGCCAACATCATAAAAGTAATTAAACCGAAAAAATGGAGAATTCACGACAAAAAAAAACCTAAAGTTGAAAGAAAAACGGAAGAATGGGCAAAAAAAAAAAAAAAAAAAAAAAAACCCAATTGAGCCTAAACCAAACCGACTAGAAACTGAACCGAAAAAAACCTGAACTATTGGTTTAGTCCTTTATTGGACATCGATTCGGTTCTAATTTTTGCCAAACCGACTTGTAAGTTTCGATTCTCGGTTGGGCTCAAAACCGAGAAAACCGAACCGACTATCACCCCTACCATCCATAATTGGATCTCCTAGTAATTATTGAACTAAACTATATATATATTATTTTGGACATTTATATTTGGGTTCAGTTGATTTTTAATTTTTTATTTGATACGTATTGCACACAAACCCCTTAATACAAATTTATGTTTACATTTCATTAAAGTTTTATAAGTGAAGTGTTATGCTAAAAGTATGATTGAAATACCAACAAAAGCATAACTCAATTGGTATGATGTATGAACTAGTGACTATGAGGTCCTAGGTTCAATCCCCCACCCCACATGTGTTAAAGGTACTTAGTATATATTATTATGAGTCTCACTAATTGTTTGTCATTTCAACATCATTTAATATTGAATATATATTTGCAAAAGTATTTTAATTAATACGGGGATTTAAGCACAACCTTATGTCGAGCTATGTTTGGTTTGACAAAATTAAGTTGTTAATACTCAATATTTGAAGAGTGAATAATATATATTTGAAAAATGCACAAGTGAATACTTAACCCAAGTTGACTTTAAAATCCAAATATTTAAATATGCAGAAATCAATTTAATTAAAAAACGTAAAAAAAAATCAGGAAGAATTAAAGTAGATAAGATCGGCCAAGGAAGAAAAAAGAGAAAAAAAAAAAAAAAAAAAACAAAAAACAAAACAAAAACATCTTCAGAAGAATCCAATAACCTAAAAAAATCCAAAATGTTAATATTTAAAGTATTTTATTTTGATCCGACAATAAATTGGATTCTACAAAAAGCGATTTTCTGGAAAGAAAATTAAAAAAAAAAAAAACCTCAAAAAATATAAATAAAAAAATAGCAACAACCTACCGTCACAAATCGTTAGCCAATCCATGGTTGACACGTAGACAATTCACAGTATACTCGCATAAATTAATTTTACAGGTGTGACTGTGATGTGAGTGAGTGTGCATACGAGACGACATGTCGTACCATAGAAAATTTCCAACTCATATAAATACGACATCCATAGGCCCTTCTTCCTAATTAAATCATCGTAATTAAAACCTTAATGGTAATTTGATCACCGTAATCCCAGATTTCGATCATCTCTCTCAGGTAATTTTGTCAACCCTCGTTTTTGTTGTTGTTGTTAAAAGGAAGCTTTCGATTTGTTTTTACGTATTTCTGACGTTACAAGTTTGGGTAGAACAGATTACAGAACCTAATTTCATCATTTTTTTTTTTTTTTTTTTTTTTTTTTTTTTTTTTAATTGTGATTTGTTACTTTTGTTCTATAAAAAAGCGTTTGATTGTTGCCATTTCATTCAACCTTTGGAAAGCAACGATTTTGGGGTCTTGCAATTTGGCTTATTGCTTGAAGGGTAAGATGATTTTTCGCTTTTTTCTTATGATCCTTTTGATTTGTTTGTTTTTTTTTTACCCAATTCATGATTTTTCTTCTTCTTTTTTATTTGGGTATTATCAGAAATTTGAAGAGAGGTTTCAGTGATGGCTAAAGAATCTTCAAATGGAGATGTTTATACCTCTTCAAAACCTCCACCGAGCCCTTCTCCTCTACGAAGGGCCAAGTTTTTCCAGGTAATTTTTGTTTTTTTTTTATTTATTTATGATATGGTGTATTTAGATCAGATCAGAACTAGACTCATGAACTATGCATTTTCTGCTAAATCTGAATCAATCTGAATGCTGGGATTATCGATGATGATCAGCTTGATGAATTTGATTGGCATCGTTAGAGAAAGTAACTTCATTTGATGATGTTGCCATAACTTTTCACTATGTAGTAGTTGGTTGGATCGAAGTCTAGGTTAACCGAGCTTTCATTGAGAAAAATGAAACAATGTCTGAAAAAAACAAGCCCATAGAAGGAGTCTTCAACTACCTATAGAAACCGACAGACAAACCTCTCAACCCCTCTAAAGATCCTACTATTTACTACTAAGAACTAAGAAGGTTTTGTGATTATAGTAATAACTGCATGTTTGGGAGTTAGAATCAATCCTAAACATGCATTTAATCCTTCAAAACTATTTTAATGTTTGGTTTTACACTTTTGAATGCAATTTACATCCTATCAAAATTTATTTTGAATCATTAAATGCATGTTTGAGTGTTTTCCTAAACAATTGGGGAGGGGATTCGAACTTGGGTCGGGGAGTGACCGACTTAGCTGCCAAATGACAGATCTTAGCTTTCTGGATCTGTTCGTAACAATTGAATGGAAAGGTTCTGAAAAAAAATTGAGATGAAGAGTGGAAGTTTCTACAAGATTATGCATGTGATTTTGTTTTGAAGCACTTTTTCATTTTATTGTTTTGTTAGAAATTAAAATCATATGCTGCCTCCTTTATTGTCAGTGTCCAAACTAATACATTCCTTGTATCATCTCAGTTATACATATACTCTGCTTTGATGATCTAACGTTTTGTGTTTCAATGGCAGGCTAATATGAGAATTTTGGTTACTGGGGGAGCGGGATTTATCGGCTCTCATCTAGTGGACAAATTGATGGAAAATGAAAAGAACGAGGTACAAAAACGTCGATCGGAGAGTTTTAAACAAAGATTACTGTCAATTATATAATTTGGAAGTTGATATTCAAAGTCTATTTTACTTCTCTTTAGGTTATTGTTGCGGATAACTATTTTACTGGCTCAAAGGACAACCTTAGAAAATGGATTGGTCATCCTAGATTTGAGCTCATTCGTCACGGTACTTTCTGCGTCCACATGCTTTGTCATATTGCATCTCCTTTTGCTTCTGTATTTCTTAACCCAGATTCAAATGACCGGTTTCCCCCGTGTCATAATGCTAGACGTCACTGAGACGTTGCTGATCGAGGTAGATCAGATATACCATCTGGCATGTCCTGCTTCGCCGATCTTCTACAAATACAACCCTGTAAAGGTATTAGAGTTTGAACAATTCTTTGTGAGATAAAGTTGGTTGTATTCATATTGCAAATGTAATGTTCTAACTTTTAAATCATGGTGTTCAGACAACAAAGACAAATGTGATTGGCACATTGAATATGTTGGGACTTGCCAAGAGAGTTGGAGCAAGGTTAGAACAATAAACTTTCATAACTTTGAATTATTCATCAGTAATTAACTGGTTTAATATATATATATATATATATATATCTTTTATGTTATTAACCATATATAATAATGGAACTTAGGATTTTGCTTACATCGACTTCGGAGGTATATGGTGACCCTCTTGTTCATCCTCAGGATGAAAGCTATTGGGGAAATGTCAACCCGATCGGTATGTCAAATATTCTAAAAACTGATGTCCATTGGTAGATTTAGAACTCCTTCGTAATTTCGCTATCTCTAATTATACTTCTATGTATGTGGAAGGTGTAAGAAGTTGCTACGACGAAGGAAAGCGTGTGGCCGAAACATTAATGTTTGATTACCACAGGCAGCATGGGATTGGTGAGGTTTATGCTCTTTTTTTGGTACCTGTGTTTACTCCATCCAATTTGATGTCAACCTAATAATAACACTAAGAAATTTTCCTGTAACAGAGATAAGGATTGCTAGGATTTTCAACACCTATGGACCGAGAATGAATATTGATGACGGTCGTGTCGTTAGCAACTTCATTGCTCAGGCAATCCGGTAAGTTTTTTTTTATTACATCAGTACTTCTATGAACGTATGAAGTATATTTTCTTCTCCCTCTTCATCTATAAACTTTTTGGATTGTTTTCTTATGATATTGTAATGTCGCCTTTGTTTCGGTTGGAATCGCTTCCAATCTGCTTTGCGTGAATTCTCACATACACACATGCTTTATTCTTTGTAATTCAGTGGCGAACCATTGACCGTTCAGGCGCCTGGAACGCAGACACGGAGTTTCTGTTATGTTTCCGACATGGTATGTGAAATCGACAACCCTGAGCCTTACTTCTTTCAATGGTTTTCATGTCGGGTGTTCTTGGCTCATGATCTATTACTTTTAACTGATCAAGGTTAAGGCACTAATCGGACTTATGGAAGGAGAGCACACCGGGCCGATCAACGTCGGGAATCCAGGTTTCATATATAGCTTACATAGAACTATGAATGCTGTAGGAAGGCAATTGTTCAATTGTGTCAATAGTAACCCTATCATTTTTGTCTTAGGTGAATTCACCATGCTCGAACTTGCCGAAACTGTCAAGGAGGTATGATATCTCTCTCTCCCTCTCTCTCCAAAGTGAAAAGAAAAGGTTCGGATTTGAAAGATGGGAGAGTTAAACAATCCGAGCCTCCGAATGGGAAGAAGATAGAAAGATCTGATACGAAAGACATGAAGATGATTCTAACAATAGAAGTTTGAATCGAAAAAGCTTTTGATTCTTCGCATAACTTTCAATGTCATTTGGTTTTGCAGCTTATCAATCCCAATGTCGAGATTGTCATGGTCGAGAACACCCCGGATGATCCGAGACAGAGGAAGCCAGACATCTCTAAAGCAAAGGAGCTTCTTGGATGGGAACCGAAGATCAAGCTGAGAGATGGACTGCCTCTGATGGAGGATGATTTCAGGGCAAGGCTTCAAGTGCCAAAAAAGAATTAGTAAATTACATTTTCTCAGGAAACAAACATTATTCTTTTTTTATTTTTCCCTTTTTGCCCTTTGCATAAAAATCTTTGCAGCTACTGCCTGGTGTGTTGGGATGATCAACATGGTTGGGAGCTAAGTGAAGATGTTTTGACAAGATGATGAGGAGTTTTTGGTCTTTTATTAGGTTCTTAAAAAATGATTATTTTAAAATTTTATGTTATGAACTATGAAGTTATTCTTCAAGAGGAAAAGTAAAAACAAGCATTTTTCATTGTGGATTGAGGACAATGCTTGATGAAGTATAAAAAATGAGGGTGTTTATTTTTGTGGATATCTCTCTATTTATTTGTTTTCTAAGCTATTAAATATTTTGAGGTTTGTGTAGTATTAAGTCTATAAACCATACATCCACCTATGAGTTCCTATCATGATTTTCAGTCAATGATACATTAAAACTCTTAGTCAAATTTAAAAAACAAAAATAAGTTTTTGAGAACTACTTTTAAAAGATAAGTTTTAGCTTAAATTTTGAAAACACTCTTAAAAGATAGATAATACAACAAATAAACTATAGGTGGATGTATTGTTTCTAGGTTTAATTTAAAAAAATATATATATATATATATTATATCAAAAATCAAATGGTACCTAAATTTTTAATCTAAATTTTTAATTTTGTGTTTCATAAGTTATTGTATTTAATAGCATCGTTTGATAATCATTTGATTTTTTAAAAATAAATAACACTACTTCTACCTATTATGAGTTTTTTTGTTTTTTATTTTTTACAAATATTTTTAAAATTCAAGTTCAGTTTTGAAAACTAAAAAAACTAAAAATTAATTTTTTTATTTTTGGAAGGGCTGGTTGCACAAACATAAATCAAGCCAAAAATAATTGTATTGTAAATTTAAACCTTTTGCAAATATGACAAAAAATTAGTGGCCATCACTTGATCTTCATGACTTTTATCAGTGATAGACTTTTATCACTGAAAAAATTCTATAAAAAATATTTCTATCAGTGATAGAAATTGTCATATCTGCATTTTTTTTTAAAAAAAAGTACTATATTTTAAATTATTTTACTCTAAATTGTTACAATTTTTATTTTTGAAATTTGACCACAAACACAATTTTTAAAAACAAAAAAGTTATAACCCGAACCTTCCTTTTGTATCCAATAAATTTGCAAAATTGTTACAATTTTTATTTTTGAAATTTGACCACAAACACAATTTTTAAAAACAAAAAATAAAAAATCCAATCGTTATAACCGGAACCTTCCTTTTGTATCCAATAAATTTGCAAAATTTAAAAAGTATCCCTTTGGTTGAGGTTCTATCACATTGTCTCTTGATTATTAATATTATTTAATAATGGTGTGGTGGTGTCCATAGTTCGATTTTAAATCAAATTAATAATTGAACTCAATTATCTAAAAGTAAAAATTGATTTCTCTTAAAGGAATTACATAGTATACCTTTGCTACGATAATTAAGTAAAGAATAATCAAAATAATGACAGAATCTTATAAAAGTTTCAATCTAGTTGTTTTAGGGTCAACAAGAATTTTTATTTACCTTTAAAATTAGTTCTCATTTTTTAAAAATAACAATCAATATCTCAACAACATAACATTCCCTTTCAAGTTAGCTAATGAGGTATTTTCCCATAGGGCCGCATTATTTTAATCTATGACATATAAATTGAGTTTAAATTATATAAAATACCTCTAAACTTTATAGTAAATTTTATTTATGCTCAAAGATTTTGAAATTTTTCATTTTAACTTTTGAACTTTGAATTTATTTTAAAAAATAATCTTTTGATACTTTTTTATTAAAATAATTATTGAATTTGACACAACAACTAGTATGTACAAATTGAAATGCGTACAGTACACAATCTCATTTACAACCTTATTCATGTAAATTGATATATTGTAAATAATGTCAGCGATATCTTTTTAATTGAAATGAATGGTAACAATTATTTTAATTTTTAATATAATTGACTTTGAGTTATAAATTATGTTATGTAGAACTTTCTGATTTTTTATAATTAGTTGCCGCATTAATTTATGTTCATTTTAACGAGGAAAAAAACTCTATATTGGTATTTTTTTTTAAATAATTTTAAATTTTAAGAGTTAAAATAAAAATTGTTAAGCCTCGTTTGATAACCATTTGGTTTTAGTTTTTGGTTTTTGAAAAATTAAACCTATAAACATTACTTCTACAACCTATTTGTTTTGGTATCTAATTTCTACCAATGTTTTCAAAATTCAAGTCAATTTTGAAAATCAAAAAAAAAAATCAAAAAGTAATTTTTGTTTTTAAAATTTGATTAAAAGTCCAAATGTTTCTTTAAATAAAGTGTAATTAAAGAAACTAGGAGAAAACAAGCCTAAAATTTAAAAATAAAATATTAAAATGAAATGATTATCAAACCAGATCTTAATGTTTAAGTGGGTGATTAAAATCTTCCACAAAAATCATAAGTATTTTGGATAATTGAAAGTAAGGTAATATAAAATCAAAGCAAATGATTAGACTGGGTTGATTTTCCAATCTCCCTCAATTTTATGAACACTCTTTAGTTTGTTTAAGATTAAAATCATTTTAAGTGGTTTTTTCTTTCTGCAAGTATGTTTAAATGTATAAGTTAATTAATTGTACAAAATTCATTTAAATTTATGGTGTAGTTATCAATAATTTTCATTTGTAATGTTCAAATCTTCCCTTTAATTCGATTAGCATAAAGTTGTAGAGGTTAGGAGTTTAATCATCACTCCACATTAATTAAACATTTTTGTAAAAAAAAAACCTTTGAAAAAAAAAAAATCTTCACCCTTACTATTGTTTTAGTGAATTTCAACCAATATGTCCAATGTCTTAATTTGTAGTTAGGGATTGAACTCATGACCTTTTATTTCAAGACATAACTATATGCGATTCGAATTGACTTGAGTTAAGCTCTTGATTACATATATTCATATCTTTTTTCAAATAAATTAATATTAGTTCATCAATTGTGGGTGATGAATTGTATTATCGACCTTTGAGATAATAATTGGTGTTGTGTTGAGCTATGTTCTCGAATTAACTATTATAAATATTTATTCATTTTCTTAATTGAATAATCCAACATGAATACATGAGTCTCTTTTGATTGACTACCAACTTTTTTTTCTTTTCAATAAAACATTTTTTTATAGGAATATTTATATTAAAACAGCCTCAAACCAAGTGTTTTTATATTCAAGTTTCTTTGGTTTGTTTCTAGTAAAATTATTATCTACTAATAAACAATATGAATTGATAAGTTCAAAATTGTATTTTTAAAACTATGATCGACAATGACTATTGTCGATGGTCGGTGTCCGAATAAGAGTGGTGGTTGTCGTCGATAATTGTCGGAGATCGGCGGAGATGTCGTCGATGATTGGCGGTGTTTGTCGCTAAAAGTGGTGGTCAGAGTTGGTCGGTCGAAAGTGTTGTTGGTAATTGGTAAGAGGTCAGGGCGGTGGTCATCACCGGAGGTCGATCGAAGATCGGCTGGAGTTTTCGCTGGAGGTCAGTGGTCGAAAGTGGTTGTCGGAGATCGACAGTGGTGGTCGCCGACAACAACCATGGACGAAAAATTTAAAGATGGTAGTGTGAGGATATTTTAGTAATTTTAATATATTATGAAAATTATATAGGATTCTCAATTAAACGCCAATTTTCTTTTTTCTAGAAGTTAATATCAAAGGTTTTATGACTTATTTCTAAAATTCATTTTCTAAGAAATCATTTTGGATGGTTGTCAAACCGCAACTTTTGTTAAATTAACTTTTTTAAATACTTAGGAAGTCAATAAGAACACACCCTAAATTGAGGTATCTACTCAAAAACACCTCCAAACAAACTATATATTATGATCTTACCAAAATAGAACACGCTAAATATTAAAAAAAAAAAAAAAAAACTCTTCACCCTTTAATAGAAACTTGAAAAGATATAATTACAGTGAAACCTCTATAAATTAATAATAACGTCGGAACCACGTAATTTTATTAATTTAAAGAGATTTTCTTTTTATTCAACAAAGTTACATTTGTGTGATGAATAAAACATATACATTGTATTGACTAATTGGATGATGATCATGTACTATTATTAATTAAATATAATGTACGATCCCTAAAAAAAAAAACAAAGTTCATTGTAATAAGAGATGTTAGAGATGAAATACAACTAAATTTAAATTTTAAGAATAAACAAACAACGATATAATCATATTTTACTAAGTTATCCTAATTATACTTGTACACATTTTATAGAATTATTAATTTATAATATTGAAGGGACCATAAATTTATATACAAATATTTCAAAAAATTATTATCTTATTAATTTAGACTTTGGGTCCAAGTCGAGACAAAAAAAATTTATTATTTTAGAGAAATTATTAATTTATAGAGGTTGTACCATAAATAGAAAAAATCATGATTAAGAATAAAATGGCAATTTTAAGTTTTTTTTTTCCTTTAAATCTAATAATTATATTTCTTAAAAAATAAAAATAAAAAAATAAAAAAATTTGCTAGATATAGGATGACAAAATTCTCGGGTCGTAGTCAATTTTGATCAAATTATCGGTTTATATTTAAATGTGAGTTTGAATTGATGTAGTTATCAAAATCTAAAAGGATATTTTGGTCTATAAAATATTTTTCAACCAACTCGTATTTTTAATATATATAGATTAAAGGGAAATTGTAGTAAATGACAATTTAAGACTTATTGTTTGCAAATATAGCATGTTTTTAAAAATTTTGCGGATATAGCAATTTCTATCGCTGATATCTTATGACTGATAGAAGTCTATCGCTGATCACCTCAGCTTTTTATAGATTTTTGTCAGTGATAATAGTCTATCAGAGATAATAGTCTATCACTGATAGAAGTCTATCAGTGATATAGTAAAGTCTATCAGTGATAGAAACGGGTTTTTTTGCCATATTTGCAAAACATTTTAAAGTTTGCTAAATTTGCAGTTAGTTTGGGCCTGATTGTTATTTGTGCAACCAACCCTAGATTAAATTTACAATAAAAATGTTAGATATTTTTTAAAACTAGTTATCTAAATAAATAAAACAATAATAATAAAAACTTTAGCATAAAAATATAAACAATTTTAATATATTTGTCCATTTTAATATAAAAAAAATGTAATTAAAAAAACGAAGACTTTTTCTCGTGGGAACTCGATCTCGAAGGGGATGGGGATTGGGGAGTGCATCTGGGCGCCGCCCCACCCTGTTGTCATCCTTAGTTAGAAAGTGCAAAACAATAAGTAATATATTCCGGGTCACTTTGTAACGTTTTTCTTTATTGTTGGTAGCTTTTAAGACACGCAGGTTGAGAATTGTTTTTTTTTCTCTTCTTTCCTTATAACCTTTAAATATTTTTATTTATTAAAAAATGAAAACGAAAAATATTACCAACATACTTTTAGAAGTCATATTTTAAAATTTAAATAAAATATTGTAAAAAATATATATATATAATTGCAATTGAGACTAGAAAACTAATAAGTATGGAATGAACTAAGTTTAAACATAGTTTGTTTTATTATATTGTTGTATAAATAATATATATTCCATAAACACATTATTTAAATGTATAAAAAGAATGAATTTTAATTTGGTCAAAAGCAGTTACAACCACACTCGATCAACAAACATGAAACTTATTCTTCAATCAATTAACACATTGAGGATATGTGTAAAATCATCCAAAATTTGACCATACCCTCGAAGATAAAGATTTTCATGCGGTGAGCGTGTCTCAACAATTTACCAACCTGTGACAACCTTCTTCAACGTGGAATAACGGATATGATATGTTGTCTGACATGCAAGTGTGCCCCCGAATCAGACATCCACGTTTTATGAAATTGCAAGGGAAGTAGATTCATTTGGAAAATTGGTCTCCTAGCTCTAAGCTTTGGCTACATAATTATTTTGATGTTGCTTATCTTTTTTTGTAGGGCTACCCGGGTGCTGGACATGTTCTAACTTCAGATTTTCGTAGTCATCACTTATTCAATATGGCATAAACGCAATGCCTAAGTGTTCAAGGCCCCTAATCCGATGGTGACGAATCCAATATTCTGGGCGCATGAGCAGGTAGCTGATGAATAAAAGACCCGATCGAAGTTTGCATATTCGCCTCAACATGCTCCCACCGTTGGCCATGTCGTAGCCGAGCACACTTTGGACCAGGGTAAGAGTGAGTTGAACACAAATGCCTCAAACTGGTGGCTTATCCCACCGACGCACACGTACAATCTGAACTCAAACGCAAAAGTTATCGATACTTCGGTTGGATTGGATTCGATCGTTGGGAATTCCGCTTGCGAAACTATGATGGCAATAACGACCTTCCATGACATGGTTGACACTGTTGAAGTAGTCGAAGCTCTTGTCCTTCACGATGGTTGTTCCAAAGCCATCGAAGCATGCCTCTATCTCCTATAGGCCGAAGTTGACTACTCAATTCTCTATAATTTATTGACTGTACATGATATTTTTTTAAATGAAATCCAAACTTGTGGGGATGCTCTTCGAACTCAACAAATTTACTGTCTTCAGGCTATTAGTGACAGAAAAATTTAGTCATCAAAGCGTACAAAATTTACTGTCATTCATTCCGATTCGATGACAAACATTACATGTCGTCAATTGTGTTTAAATGACAAAATATGATATCAGTGGTTATTCAGTGACAATGTTAAGGTGTCATAAAATAAGGTCTCTTGACTGAAAATAATTGTCATTAACCGTATTATGAAGACGGAAGAAAACTGTCACCAAACCAACATTGACGACAGTTTTCGGTTTTTGTCATCTATAGAGTAAAGAAGGCAGGGGCTATAACGACTGAAAAAAATTGTCATCTAAAGTCCTGATGACAGTTTTTATTTGTCATCATAACCCCGATTTCTACTAGTGAAAAACACTTTTATTTCGAGCTTCCTCCATAACTAGGAAGTGAAATTTCGTTGTCTATACTTTAACTATGCTCGTTGCTACTAGCATTCATAGATTTGGGTCGAAGATCACCCGTTGTGGGTTGCTTGGACTGTCATACGAGACATCACAATTTCTTAACTTGTTTTTCCTAACTTGCTTTTATTTTTATTACTAAAAGAAAAATGCATTAAAAAAAACACACAATTCAAAAATTAGAAACAATAACATTCCATTCATTGTTTCTTTTCTATTTTGAAGGAATATATATTTATAAAAAAAGCAACTATTACGTTATATGTAAAACTACAACGTTACCAATAATAATATAGTAAAAAATCAATTTATCCCCTTTCCTTATTATTATTTTTTTGGAAAGCCATTTTATCCTTTATTTTTTGGATTTTCATAAAATAGATAAATGTAATCTATTTTTTATTTATTTTAAAAATGTAATTTAACAAAAGCGCATGCTTGCCAGCTAATAAGCCTCATAAAATTACGCCCATACGGACAGCTAATTCCACTCTCGCGAATTTTAAGATTTGTTTTCTATTTTTTTTTTTAAACACGATCTCTCTCTCTCTCTAACTCTAAAACTTTCACATTTAATTTTTTTTTTTTAAATTATTTGATAATTAATTTATTACATATAAAATTATTTTATTTAATAAATTTGAAAAAATCAAAACATATTCCATATGGATGTATTAAATACAAAATTGATAAATTTAGCAATCTATTAAACACAAAATTAAAAAACGTATTAATCATTTTTGAAAACTTAAGAACTTAAAATAATAAAATTTAAAAATTTATTAGACATTCGGTAAAAGTTCATGAATTTATTGAATACAAAATTAAAAGTTCAAAGACTTATTAGATATGTTTTAAAGTTTATAGACCAAAACATAAACTTGTAATTAGATATGTTTTAAAGTTTATACATCGAAACACAAACTTAAAAATTGATGGAATAACTCCAAATTTTAAACTTATAATATAATTTTTTAAACTTGAAAAACTTAATATACATGTAAAATTAAAAGTTTAAAGTATTTAATAGACAATTATTTTTTAAGAAAAATTGTACCCGATGTCAATTTAAAGTAAAATAATTAAAAATATAATTTTTTTTTTAAGATTTATAAATATGACAATTTTTATCACGGATAGAAGGATAATAGATGTCTATCAGTGATAGTTATTTTATCAATGAATATCAGTAACAACAGTCTATAGTGATAGTCACTAATTTTTTTTTTGCAATATTTACAAAATGTTTTATATTTTGCTATATTTACAATTATTTTGGGCATTGTCGTTATTTATGCGACCAACCATTATTTTACAATTTTTTTTTTAATATAAAATTGAAGGTTGAGAGGCATTTTAAAAATTTGTAATTGTATATATATTTTTTTAATTTAACACATTTTATTTATTATTCCAAATCCCAATTTTCGAACTCCATTTTTATTTTAATTTTCATTTTCGTCTCTCTCTCTCTCTATTTTCTGAAACTTTCTGAGAGGCAGCGAAGCCTCAAACAGTTTCTTCTGATTCTGTTTCAAATGTAGAAGAAAGCACTTTCGTCCTCCAGCTCTCCAAGAACTTCAACTCACTCTTTCTTCTTCTTCTTCTTCTTCTTCTTCTGGTTTTCCTTTGTTTCTTCTCTGTTGAATTTTGTGGTCTTTCATGTCTTCCACCTTCAGTCCTTCTCGGAGCCCAGGGAGTTCTCGGCTCCAACACTTGGGACCCGTCTCTGGAGTCTCTCGCTTGAGATCTTCATCGCTCAAGAAGCCTCCTGAACCTCTAAGAAGAGCCATCGCTGATTGCCTCTCTTCCTCCGCTGCTAATTCGCATCATGGCGGTCCCTCTGCTTCCGTCCTCGTTGCCGAAGCTTCCAGGACCCTCCGGGTGAGTAATTACAACGTTTTCGATCTTCATTTCCTTTGGATCTTGCAATTCTCCTTAGATTACTCCACAATCTGCCTTTTCTGATTCGTTTTTTTTTTATATTGCAATTTACCGTTCGTTTGACTTGAGCCGCGTGTTTTGAGGGAGTTTCGTCCGGTCCGAGCTTAATTTGTTGCTAAACTTGGCTGGATTCTTGTTTGTTTCGTTTTTGCGATTGAATTGTGCTGATATGCATCTGGGTTTTTTGTTTCTTTCGTTTTCTAATGTCGTATGTTTCGGAACTGGACATTGGGAGAACCGTTTGGCCTTTTTGTAGCTTATCGGTGACATGAGAATAATTATAGCGTTCAAGTTGAAGTATAATTCTGGCAGTTTACTTCTTTTAGGTGAATGCGTTCCCGTCAATCAATTCTTTTTAAAGAAATCAATCACAACTAAAATAGAACGCTCAAATACTCAGGTCGAATTGAACTATATAAAAGTTGTGCTGATTTCCGTTGGGGTTCATTTGCATCATGTGATAGTTCTCATATCTAATTATTCACCAGTTCTAATGAATCAGTATTATCTTCAACCTCATTCATTTACTATTTGATTTGTTTAGTTTATGCATTTTTTATATCTGCACAATATCGTGGTTTCTCTTAGTGATGACATAAAAAATAGAACGGTAATGAATATAGGGATGGCTCAATAGTACAGAGCTTTCGAATCTGGTTAACAGGCAAGGTCAGTGGATTAGAACCAATTAAGCTATCGCTACTTAGTATTTCAATAATGCTGCCCAGTTAAGGATGTCCGGAAATTCTTTACTACCAAAGTCTTCAATCACAGACACAGTAAATGTAGGGACAAGTGATTAAATGACATGTTGGAAGCTCTCATTTGTTGTTCCAATAGCTCATCGTGGCAGCATGGGTCGCCTGCACCAGACTAACCATTACTAATCTGTAATTGAATGCAAATGATTTGCATTACTTTTCCCGTCTTTTACCTATTTCCTGGATGCTGAGAAGAGTGGGGTTTGATGGAGGGCTATATCAATTCAAATTCAAATCTCTAAAGTGGAGTCTTGGGCGGCTTTGGTGGTCTGCGAGGTTAGTCAGTTCCCCTGCTCGTATTTGGGGCTCCCTCTAGGAGGCAATCCAAGGAAAATTTCCTTTTGGAATCCGATGGTGGAGAAAGTTAAAAAAAGGCTCTATTCTTGGAAGAAGGCCTTCTTGTCTAAGGGAGAGAGGCTTACTCTGATCTAGTCGGTTTTGGGCGGGATCCCTATTTATTACCTCTCTTTATTTAGAATTCCAGGCTTATGAGGAATTTTCTTTCGGAAGGAACTGAGGAGGGTGGAGGTTGTCTCGAAAATGGGGAGGTCGGAGGTTTAGGCATTGGTAACTTGAGATTACATAACGAGGCTTTGTTGACAAAATGGTTGTGGCGTTTCTCTAGGGAACCACATGCTTTGTGGTATAGGGTCATTGTGAGTAAGTATGGTCTGCATCCTGTGGAGTGGGTTCCAAGTAGTGGGTTAAAAGGCTCTAGTAAAAGCCTTTGGACAACTATAGTTTTTGGTTTTCCTTTGTTCTCCCAATTCGTTAAATGCTTAGTTGGGGATGGGTCTAATACTTATTTTTGGGAGGAGTGTTGGGTGGGTGTTAAGCCTCTTTATGAGTTATTCCCTCACATTTATCTATTTGTCGGATAAAAGGTTACATTCGGTGGCCTTTGGCTTGTCGTTCTCTTCGCTTTCTTTGGGGTTTTTCCGTCCTCTCACCGATCGCGAGTCTTTGGAGGTAGGGGGTCTTCTTTCCACTATCTCCGATCAAAGGGTTTTTTGTTGGGAGAAGGAATGTTTGGGTTTGGGTTCCTAATCCGTCTGAAGGATTCTCGGGTCGTTCTTTTTTCCTTAGTCTTTGTTCCCCTTCTCTCATTCAGGGGGCCTTAGTTTTTTCCTTTCTTTGAAAGGTGAAAGTTTCTAAGAAAGTGAAGTTTTTTGCTTGGTAAGTCTTTGGAGGTAGTGGGTCTTCTTTCCATTATCTTCGATCAGAAGGGATGTTCAGGTTTGGGTTCCTAATTCTTCTAAAGGATTCTCGTGTCGCTCTTTTTTCCCCTTCTCTCATTCAGGGGCCTCCGTTTTTTCCTCTCTTTGGAAGGTGAAAGTTCCTAAGAAAGTGAAGTTCTTTGCTTGGTAAGTCTTACATGATAGAGTGGACACCCAAGTTCGTATTCAGCGACATTCTTTTGATGTTCTGCGTCTGCAGTGGTGTGTCCTTTGTCATTGGCAGGAGGAGGTTCTTGACCATAACTTGTGGGGCCACCAGTTTGCTTATTCCCTGTGGAGTCGGGTTTTAGGGCGTTTGGGGTTGTTGTGGTGCGTGGTGCATGATAGGGACTCCCACTCTATGGTGGAGGAGATTCTGATGAACTTTCACTTTCATGATAAAGGAAGAGTCTCGTGGCAAACTTGTTCTTTTGCTATTCTGTGGGGAGTGTGGCTTGAAAGGAATAGTAGAATTTTTAGAGGTTTGGAGAGGACTTTGGAGGAGGTGTGGAAGGTTGTGAGGTTTAATGCATCTTTATGGGCATATGTTAATCAATCTTTTTGTAGTTATCAGCTCAGTGTTATTCTGACTTGGAAATTCAATGTCCCCAAAAAGATAAGTGTTTTTATGGAGCATGGCCCATGACCGATTGAATACTCAAGATAGAATGCAAATGAAACTTAGGAATGTTTCGATTTCTCCTTCAGTTTGTGTCTTCTACTTAAATGGGGAAGAAACTAGTGATCACCTTTTCCTCAACTGTTCTTTTGCGAAGAGAGGGTGGGCCAGTGCCTAAAAGCTATGGGTCTCTTAGTGTGTCGCCCTGCCAAGCTTGATAGGTGGCTTTTAGAAACTCTCAACAAATGGAACCTTAGAGGCAAGGCCAAGGTCTTGTGGAGATGTGTTGCTCGTGCGTTTCTGTGGGAGATTTGAAAGGAAAGAAATAGGAGGATTTTCGAAGATGAGTCCAATCGATGAGTCCAATCCTTCGTGTCTTTTTGCAATACTGTAAAAATTACTTCTTCTTTATGGGCTCTTAGAAACAAAAAAAAATCTTTTGTAATTATAGCCTTGCTCAAATCCTCCATAATTGGGAGGCGGTGCTTCACTAGTTTTTTTGTGGGAGGGGTTTTTCCCTTCGCCTAGGCTGTAGTCTTACTTATCTTTATAATATTACTGTTTCTTATAAAAAAAAGCTTAGTGTTATTATTTTGGATTGGAGTCCTTTCTTGTAGCTAGTTTGAGGACTCTTTTTGCGGGCTTTTTTTGTTCGTATCCCCTTGTAATTCTTTCACTTTTCTCAATGAAAGCTCGAAATCTAAAAAAAAAAAAAAAAAAGTCAATTCAAACTGTCCTTTGTCAATCAGTTATACAAAGCTTCCTATGTTGGAAAGAATAACTGTCCTTTAGTCTGTCTTCAAGTATTTCTCTAATAACACTTGTCTTAAACTCTGTACCATCATATGTCTATAATACCTTACTCAATGCTTTAGAAGATTGGTTGAAACGTTCAGTATTGGTTTGAACCCAAAAAGAGGTGCGCAATATGGAGAAGGTCGTTCATCCTCCCTTCCAAAACATTGGGTCAGATTCTTTAGTAGGCAGCTTTCTTAAGTACGTACAACTCAATACTGGACGACTCTTGACCTTTAGGACTTTCTTCAGTGTCTACTATCTTCTGTGAGACTGGAGTAGCTTGTTACCCTCAGACTCAATTAATGAAAATTGCATATTTATTAATTATTACCAAACCATCATCTCATTAGAATTTAATTCTAACATCAAAAGCTTTATCAAAATGACAGGACTACTTGGCAGCACCTGCAACAACAGACCTGGCATATTGTGTGATCTTGGAACACACAATTGCAGAGAGGGAACGAAGGTAACCAAACTTTTTAATGATGTTGGTTTTAAATAGACTCATAAACTCTTTTTTTTCCGCATAAGATGGTGAATCCTAATGCTTTTGCTTTTAATTTTCACATTCTGCCAAGGAAGATGATTCTGTACTATATAACATATTTTTCATATCCTTTTAAGTTATCAGCAGATGTACATAAACATCAGGATCTTTTTTTTTTAAACCATGTTTTGACATTACAAATTTTCAATTACTTTTGTTGATAGTAAGGCTTCATGACACAGAGAGCCAACTTTTGACTATTTCTTAGCGATGTCGTTGAGTTCTATGGATAATGCATATTATTATACATGGATACATGTAAGTTCAACGTTTTTGAATGAGCACGTGTTAAAAACACGACGAGTTCTTACTCAAAATGAGTGAGGGAAAGTTATTTGATTAGCTAAAGGAAAAGAACCCCGAAGAATTGCCTCCTCAACCCAGGTGAATCCAAGAGCCCTGTATCTCTCCCATTACAACTAGCTGATACCGAGATCTTAGAGAAACTGATTTAGTTTAACGGTGTTTGCTAGAGGGCAAATCATTTGTATTCTGCTATTATTATTACTTGCTAGATACTTCATTGCATTGGCTAGATAACAACAAGAGCAATTATAATATTTGGAAATTGGAGATGTGAACTTACTTTTGATTTATGCTTGCACTTTGAGACGGAACTATGTCAATATCCTATATACTTGTTTTGAATAATCATAGGTGTTAATGCTAGCTAACGCACATTGCGCATTTGACTAGTCTCACCGAACAATTGTATGACCCTAAAACTCGTGACATCAAAAACTCGTGAGATATGATATGTTATGTAGGTTTCTATAAGGATTGAGCCATGACCTGAAAAGCATTTGGGTTTGTAAGTTCTCTTTGATCATTCACCAATCCATTATCCTATATGCTTGGTTACCCGCTGGTAATTTTTGGACAGAAAAAGTTATTTTTATTATGCATGCACAATTGTATTTAATTTTTCTTGTCTCTAACTTTTTCTTTGAGCATAGATATTCTGCATTTCCAGTGCTAATTGTGTTTACAACTCATTTGGCATTTTGTGCATCCAGCCCAGCTGTAGTTGCAAGGTCTGTCGCACTTTTGAAACGGTACCTTCTTAGGTATGTTAATCAAATCATCTTATATTTCAGTTATACCCTAATACTTCTTCAACTGGGTTGAATCGTGATTTTTTATTTATTTTAATTTTTTGAGAAGAAACAAGATTCTCTATTTCAATGATGAATGAAAATACAAGAGGACAAATATAATCCCCTCTACCCAAGGTGGATAACAAAATGATATCCTAGTTACTAGAGAAGTAAGACTATGGTCTTTAAAAGGAGACATACATTTACACCAATGCATAACATTAAAAATAACAAGATCGATACAACTATCAAAAGGAGACATTAAATCATTGAAGATCCTACTATTTCTCTCACACCAAAGGCTCCATAAAAATGGACTTCATTCTCCTTCAATTTGGACCTTTCGTTCTTTTAGTCCAAATTTTGCTTCTCATGTCACAGGATTTGTTCTACTGAACTGGAATATGTTAATGATACAGCTACTCACTGGCCATCATTATGCATTATAACTTCTTATTAACTCTATTTTTTCTTTGCTTCTTCTTATACGAAATAAACTTTTTTTTTCTTCTTCTCAAACTCCGTCTTTCTGTAACTCTTTGTTTGTGCAGATACAAACCCTCTGAAGAAACATTATTGCAGATAGACCGGTTTTGCTTAAACACAATTGGCGAGTGTAGTTTTAGTCCAAACCGAAGGTCATCACCATGGTCTCAATCTTTAAGTCAACCATCTGCTGTGCCTACAACCTCTTCTACTTTTTCTCCATTGCCCGTATCAAGTATTGCCTCTGGAGCACTTATAAAATCACTGAAATATGTTCGCTCCTTGGTGGCACAACACATACCAAGGAGATCATTTCAACCAGCTGCTTTTGCTGGTGCACCTTCTATGTCAAGACAGTCGCTTCCTGCGCTGTCATCTATGCTGAGTAGATCCTTCAATTCACAATTAAATGCTGCAAGTAGTGGAGAATCTTCAGAACATAAAGACTCTACAGTTTTATCTTTATCAAATTTATCTAACATTGAAGAAGTTGATGATATGATTGACCTTGAATACATTGCACTTGATGCCCTGAAATGGCGATGGCTTGGGGAACAACGATCATCTCTTTTTCAAAGAGAGAGGTACATAGCTTTTTAAATAATCTTCATTTTCTTTATGCCTTTTATGCATGCTGTAGTATAAGTTAGTTTGCTTATTCTGCATAAGTTAAATATAATGCTGGATCTGTTTGATGGTACAGCGATAATTTTGTTAATACTCAAGACTTGAGAACACGTAATCTTCTAGAAGTGGGTGCAGCAGCACTTTTAATGGGAGATACAGAAGCCAAAATGAAGGATCAGCCTTGGAAATCTTTTGGAACAGCTGATATACCATATGTTGATCAACTATTGCAGCCTTCGCCAGTAGCAACTATAACCAATTCTTCCTCTGCCCGTCTCCACTTGAGGGCTGTAACTGCATCAAAGCGCACAAAACCAGGCTTGCATCAGATCTGGTATAGGTTTTTTGTCTTAAGTTCATTCTGTCTTTCATTTATTATTACTTAACTTCTTCTTGCTAGTCTTTACTTAAAAGATACACTAGAGAAAGCATTGGCTAAACTAAACTTTTGGTCTCCCTACTAGAGTCTGGTTGGGTGGTCCATTTGGTATCTTAACTTTCTGTCTGCGCCCCTTTTTGGATCTTAGTTTCCTTCCTCACTACTATTTTGTTGCATTTCGGTCCTTGCTGTCATGTCCTTTGGCAACAAAAAATTGTGGCATTTAATAGAAATGACCTAGTTGTTGTTAGTTGTTGTTACTAAATGTAATACCAAGGATTTATTATTTAAAATGTTGGATGAAGAACCAAACTGGGACACAAAGTGGTTATATGGTTAATCTGAAGCATATGCTACAGTTTAGGACCCTAAGTTATGATTAACTAAATTATTAAAAGATACTGCCTTCTTCACCCAGTGCTAGGCGAGCTGGTAGGGTGATAAATACAAAGAACACTGGACAAGCGTTTTCATAAAAATTGTTTACAAACCAAATTTTGGTCTTTGTTTTGAGATGCAAGAATTGTATCTAGAAACCAAATGGTCAGGTGGGAAATACAATGCGCATCAACCAGAAGGATTTCCATTCTGTGGGTTTTACTTTCTTCTTTTCTCCATATTAGGGATGTTGGACAGAATACAATCTAAAATAGCAAAGTTGTTGGAAAGCAGTAGAAAGTATAAAAATGAGCTATCAATCTCCTTGTTCTTGCACAAATGTCAAGGCTTAGGCTGGATTCATCATTAGGAGCTGGAAAAAAATCATTTTTATCAATTATATATTAGATGTTCATAATAGATACCGACCAAATTATTTCTCCAAATCATACTAAAAGAAAGGTTAACTTTTATAAATTTGCCTCTTGATATCTTTATAATGTTCTTTTTTGTAATCCACCTTTGGTGGCTGGATCCCTTTCTTTTATATATTTCTATCAATGAAATCATTTGTTTCCTCCTGAAAAAAAAAAATATATATTGTCTTTTAGGGAAGATTCTCCTGGGAGTACATTTCGACCAAAGGCCCGGCCACTCTTCCAATATCGTTACTACAGGTACAAAACAATAGATTCTGACATGAAACCCTGTAAATTCATAAGGTGAAAATGATTAAGCTAGTACTTGTTTATTTCAATTTGTAAAGCCACATAGTGCCCATTGGAGAGTAATTGCCATTTAAAATTATGAAATCAATCATTACTTAAATGGATTTGCTTATGAATGATGGCCTTGCAGTTATGAAAATTAGTGGTCTCGTTCTCACGCAATATACGAAACTTACATGCATTTTGAATTATTACATTAAGGTTTTTCCTTTCTGTTGGTGGATATGTAACAACTTCTAGGCTTTTAATGCATGGTTGTATGATGTTATTGAAGTAGTAGGCTGGGTGTTATCATATCTTAGTGACTGTTTTGTGCAATTATTATTTTTTCTTTTTATGAAGGTATGAATTAATATGAGGCTCTGGCATGTAATATTGTTTTAAGATACTGGTTAACATGGACTCTTTAACATGAGGTCCTGAGAAAACATTTGTGCATGTAATATTTTTTCTTTTCTTGAAGGTAAAATAAAATGGTCGCTCTGACATGTACTAAAATTAAAATTGTTATGTAACCTAGAAGTTAAAAAGAAAAAAACTAGGACTCGAACGAGAAATTTTTATTCATAACATTCATAATATCTTGTGGTTGCATCGTACCTCACAAAATTAACTTCATGCCCATCAGTGAACAGCAGCCTCTAAGACTGAATCCTGCCGAGGTGTGCGAGGTTATTGCTGCAGTTTGCTCTGAAATGTCTTCATCCATCGCTAATCCTCTTACAGTAACATCTAGGTTAAGTACAAATAGTGGCAAGCCATCGATGGATGTGGCTGTGAGCGTTCTCGTAAAGCTCATTATTGACATGTATGTTTGTCCTTTTAGATGCTTAAATTACTTCGAATGTTCCAAATTTCATCTACTATTCATTACTCTCTCATTCATTTCATCTTGTGTGCACATTTGTTTTTGTTACTCTCTCATTCAATTCACTTGTATGCACATATGTTTTTGGCATTATGCACCAAACAATCTTGTGCGTTTTAGATGTTTAATTTGAGAACTTGTTGCTGTTTCCAAAGTTGATGCTGAAGTACCTTAATGGTCATGTTCTATCAACTAGGATAAATACTCGATATGGTTTTGCTTACGTTAGGATAAAGATTGGAGAGCAGCGAGAGGTGCAACTTAATGTTTCTCGACGAATGGGACAACTTTTAAGGGGCAAGTTGAAGGTAGGTTTTATGAGCAGTGTGGCAAGTAGAGTTTGTTTTACTAGCCTTGGGAGTTATAGTAGTCAGTGAAGGAAATAAGATGGGGGAATGTGAGGGAAGGAAAACTAAGAAATTACTTCTATCATTCTATGTACTTGTTTGTTTTTTATTTTTTTTTTTATTTTTTTTATAGGTAACAGAAACCATTCATTGATAATATGAAATGAATGAGTTACGTCAAAAGACTTATCATAGATCAAATTACAAAAAACACCTCCACTGATTAGTGAGGGTGGTAAGATCATAATTACAAAAAGGTGGAGATAGCTTGCTCCAAGTTAAAGCCAAAAAAAAGATGAGTCAATAAATGAGCTTATGTTTCTAGATGTATCCCTGAAAATGCGTGTGTTTCTCTCGTTCCAAAGATTCCAAAAGAAAGCCCGAATATAGTATAACCAAAGGGACTTCTTTTCCTTCTTGAAAGGGTGTCCCATGATCAATATATAGATAAGGGAGAAGATGTCGTCTGGACGAGGAAAGATCCAACCGAAAGCATCCATCATAAAGGTCCAAAATTTAGATGCATAAGGACAGTCACTAAAGAGGTGGATCTGAGTTTCTGCATTAGATAAACACAAATGGAAGCAATTGGGAGAGAGAGAGTGAGCCAATGAAACCTCTTTTGTAGCTTGTCAAAAGTGTCGATGCATCTATGGTTAAGCTCCCAAATGAAGAATCATTCTATGTAGCTTTGACTAGCTAGCCATGTGAAAGTTTTTCTAGCTTTCAACCACAAGGTTCTCTGGTGCAAATCAATTATGAAAATTCTATATTATTTCTTAATTGAAGAATGAAGTGAAGCTAACTTTTATACTAACTGCCAAGTGGTTACAAAAGGGTAAAACCCTTGTGGAAAGCAGTAAAATAAACCTAACAGAATCTTGTAAAACAAACCTAAACCCCCAAGGAAAGCAGTAAACTAATCCTAACAGAATCTTGAGAAATGTTGAATTGAATCTTGGAAATTCAAGATTGCTTAAAAACATGAAAGAAATAAAAAAGTTTAAAAAAGAAACTAAAGTGCCTTTCTAACTACATCAAATTTCCCTTCCCTTAAAAGGAAACTCGACCTCAAGTTTATTTTGATAGGACAAAGGAATCAGGAGCGTGGTATTCGTAGAGGTCAACAATGTTAAAATTGGGGCTATCCGTAACTGGTAATTTCAACCGATAAACATTATCACCATACTTTTTCTAAATGCGGAAGGGTCCCATATTACGAGCCTTCAATTTATGGTAAGGGCCAATAGGAAATCTCCCCTTCCCTAGATGAATTATCACAAGTTTACCAGTCTGAAACTCCTTCTGGCGTCAGTGAGAATCATCTTGTTCTTTGTAAGAAGACTTCATTTTCTGGAGCTCAGTGACCTCCTTGTGGAGCTCAACAATCCGCTTTGCCATTGTTTCAGCTTCTTGATTTAGATCAATCGCGGAGGGAAGGGTGGTAAGGTCCATAGTAAGTCGGGGAATTCTAGTAAATACAATCTCAAATGGACACTTTCCAGTGGACCAGTTGCGCATATGGTTGAAAGCGAACTCAACTTGTGTTAAAACAAGGTCCCACTGTTTTGGTTTATCCCCTCCCAAACATCGAATTACATTGCCGAGAGTACGATTAGTAACCTCTGTTTGGCCATCGGTTTGGGGATGACTTGTGGTGCTGAAACGGAGGTCGGTGTCAAATTTCTTCCAAAGAGTCTTCCAAAAGTAACTTAGAAATTTCACATCCCTGTCAGAGACGATGGTCTTAGCGACACCATGCAATCGTACAATGTCTCGAAAGAAGATGTTGGCAATATAAACAACATTTGATGTCTTCTTACAAGGTAGGAAATGGTCCATTTTATTGAACCTGTCCACAACGACTAACACAAAGTCATAACTCCGTTGGGTTTTGGGCAACCCCAGGACAAGGTCCATCGAAAGCTCTTCCCAGATTGATGAGGGAATAGGTAAGGGAGAGTATAAGCCAATATTTTGTGCTTGGCCTTTAGCTGTTTGGCAAACATAGCACCGTTTGACAAAGTTTATGACATCCTTCCGTAACTGAGGCAAACATAGCACCGATGGACTTTGTCTTGGAACAACATCTGGAGTCTTCTTTCTAGGTAGGAGGTGAGCCATTTTACTGTTGATATATAGATTGTTGGTTTGGAGTGTCTCAAATAGAGTACGAAGATGGTAGTGATGCTCCTCTTGATTTGTGCTATAGACAAGAATGTCGTCACAATATACCACCACAAAGTCATTAAGGTAAGGTTGTAAAACCAGGTTCATCAAACGCATAAATGTGTTTGGTGCGTTGGAGAGATCAAAAGGCATGACAAGCCATTCAAATAAGCCCTCATTAGTCTTGAATGTCGTCTTCCACTCCTCTCTTGGGCGAATGGGAATTTGGTGATAACGACTCCGCAAATCTATCTTTGAAAAGATACTTGCTCCACTTAGTTGATCCAAGAGATCCGATAGGCGGGGAATGGGAAATCTATATTTGATAGTAATCTTGTTGATAGCTCGGCTATCTATACACTTGTGCCAAGATCCATCCTTTTTAGGGGTTAGAAGTGCTGGAACGGCACACATGCTTAAGCTTGCTCGAATGTGTCCCTTATCGAGTAAGTCTTGAACTTGTTCATGGAGGATGGCATATTCATTAGGACTCATGCGGTAATGTTGGAGATTGGGGAGTGCGGATCCGGGAATCAAGTCTATGTGATGTTGGATCTTCCTTAATGGAGGTAATGTTGTTGGTATGACCATCAATTGAGAGAAATCGTCAAGTATGTTGTTTTTTGGGTTCATTGGCTTTGCCTTTGCAAGGCCCATACCCACGAATCTGCCCTTTCAATAAAGGCCTTGCCCTTAAAGATAGCAAATATTGTCTTTCCTTTGGTTTCCTCCTTCCCTTTCTTTTCCGAACCATTCCCTTTCTTTTTCGAGTCATTTGTAGCTGGAAGGAGCACAACCTTTCGGCCCATCCAAGTAAACTCGTAAGTATTTTCTCTACCTCTATGGAGTACTTGGAGGTCATATTGCCAAGACCTTCCTAGTAAGACATGGCAAACATTCATGTCCACAACATCACAAATTATCTGATCCTTGTAGTGATTTCCAATGGATAGTGGAATCGTGCAAATAGAATTGACTTGGGCTTCACTAAACCTCCATCGATAATAACATTGATGTGACAAGTTGAAGGTTTAGAGCTGTGACAAGTTTTCACTAAACCTCCATCGATAATAACATTGCAAACTTTATCATTAATCGTACATCTTGTACGAAATAAGGTGGCCTTTGGGGGTTTAGTTCACCATCATCAGGACCCGCGTAAGAAATGCTATCCTCCTCTTGTCCTTCGTCCTCCGCATTGTCATGGTCATTGTCTTCGAGTAAGGCCACCGATCTTCGTTGAGGACACTCGTTAGATAAATGGCCCTGCTGTCCACAACGAAAGCATTTGCCTAAAGTTGGCCCTGCATACTGATTTTGATTCTTTCCTCTGTTACCCTGGATGTTCTTGGTAGTTCGTTCTTCTTTTCCCTTCGAACTTGAAGGATTAGTAGAGTTGTCGGGTGGGTAGTTATTGCGCCTAAAAGGAGTGTTTGTTCGATCCCAAGAAGTCCTCTTTTCTGGTTGGCTCTTTCTTTTATCAACTTGTCCTTCAATTTTCTTAGCCCATGTCACAGCTTCGGGTAACCTACCCAGGGGTTGCAATTCCACCATTTCTTGAATATTTTGCTTTAATCCATAAATATATCTTGCTATTCGGTATCGTTCTCCCTCAGCAAGATTGAGCCGAGCTCCCAATCTATTGAACTTCTCGGTATATTCTCCCACAGTTCTTGATCCTTGATGGGTAGGAAGCTTTCTTTAAGGAGTTTCAACATTCTTGGCCAAGTCTTGATGCTTCTTTTTCCTTGAGTCCGACGATTATTTTGGAGTTGATCCCACCATGCGGATGCCCCTCCCTTTAATTTTAAAGTCACCAACTTGACTTTCTTGTCTTTCGGGGTGTTCATGTAATCGAAAAAGTTTTCCACATTCTTGATCCAATCAAGAAAATCCTCTACGTCCAGATTTCCATTGAAGTTGGGCAGGTAGATTTTCATCTTGAAATCGGGAGATTACCAATTCTTCTTCCGCATAAAACCTCCTTGGCGTGGCAGTTGGCACTATTTGATTTTCTTGAGCGCCATATTGATGTTGTTGGAGCAAAAACAATTCCTCCTCACTTGAAGAGTCAGAATCTTGGTGGGCGTTTCTTCCTCCCCTTTGCCTTATAGGTTGAACTTGGTGGATAATGTCTCTAATTCCTTCTTGAATTGGATTTCTGTTGCCGTTGCCTGTTCTTGCATTAGGATCCGCTCGTTCTTGATTATCTTGGGGTAGCTGATCCAAGTTTCTTTCATTCCGCACTAGAGGTTGTTTCATTCTTAGCTCCATACGTTCCAATCGTGCAGCCATGGTAGTCATCAATTGTTGTAATCCTCCGATAGACTCTTCAACCAACAACAAGCGTTGGGTGATTGTTCTTGGAGATAGTTCTTGAGTTGGAGTGGTGGTCTCCATTCTAGTTTGATCGTGAGTCTTGCTGGCAGCAGTAGCCTTTTTCCCCACCATAAGAGTCCCTTACACGCACGAGGGCTCTGATACCAAATTTGGTGCAAACCAACTATGAAAATTCTATATTATTTCTTAATTTTGAAGAATGAAGGGAAGCTAGCTTTTATACTAGCTGCCAAGTGGTTACAAAAGGGTAAAACCCTTAAGGAAAGCAGTAAAATAAACCTAAACCCCTAAGGAAATAATAGCTTTGACAAAGTTCATCTAAACGACAAAGTCACTTGTTGATTTCTTGCCAATTTGCTCGTATGTTTTGGAAGGAGCTATTATCCTCCTTCTGTCCTTCAATTGGCAAACTGCTCTACCGGAAGAACCGAAGCTCTTTCTTGCTCTTATCCTTGGAGGTCACAAGGGCTTTTTGTTGGACCATTTGGCAAGAAAGGAACAAACGATTTTTTCAAGAAAAAGAATCTTCTTATTTTAGGTTCTTTGAAGCTATTGTTAATACGGTTGTGACTTGGACCAAGCGATCCCCTCTCTTTCATCACTATAGCTTTGATACCCTCCTATCTAATTTTTTTTTTGAAACAAGACACAACTTTTCATTGAAAAGATGAAAAGAGACTAATGCTCAAAAAACAAACAAACTCCAAAAATGAGAGAAAGAAAGTAACAACGAACAAAATAAGAATAAGATCTTGAAAAGATTAAAGAAAAAAGAATTAGAAAGAGAACACCGGTGGAAGCTTTCGGGTGAGTTGCTTCATAACAAACCAACCAAAGACAACTTTTGTTCCGGAACAAACTCTCCCAACAAGCAACCACGAAGGGGTAGGAAAAGAAAAAAGTAGGATGCATCAAAGTCTCCTCACTTCCTTTTTAGGACACAACTTGCCAATTAAGGCCTGATTTCTGTTGATCCAAGGTTGCCTGATGGTTTAGTAAAAAGGATAAAAAACCAAAGAATTTCAGCATCAATTGCTCCAAAAGAGAGAAGGGAGTTGTCGATTGTTGATTTTCAGTTCTGATAATATATGCTTTCTTTTCCTTGCATCCAGATGGAGGAGCTCAAGGGAGCTCAAGGGAGATCTTTCAGATGATGTCAACACACTTTCCCCATGTGCACGAGATGAATCATTTGAGAGAGGAAATTTCATAGGCCAAGATCTTCAATTAAAATATATTCCCTTCATTGTCTTCTCTGAGGGAGCCTCTCATGAACTCAAAAGAGTAATGTTGAAATTCCCACCTACTCACCAAGGTGCATCACAGAATTAATAAAAATCCCACCTATCAAAATTTGAAATTTTCTCCTCTTTAAATGAAACCATATCTGTGGGCATTGTCGCTGTTGAAAAATCTTTAAAGCAATATGTTTAGTGCTATTCCCCAAACCCCAAGTATTCCATGAGATGATCTTCATGAAACACCTTTAAAGGATTGTGCTAATTGTAAGTTTGGAGTGATGAGGAGGGAATGTCTCGTACTTGTATTCCACAACGCTCAATAAAAGGAAGAAATTTACTAGGTAACGAAGTGGAGTTCACAAAATGTTTCAATTTATCACACTCTGTCTTTGATTGCTCTATTTTTTCATTTTGGAAAAGAATATTGAAGGAGTCAGCATGTGAATCTTCCTCAAAATCTTGTAATTCTTCTAGCAACTGCTCAACTTCTTCACTACTCACACTAACATACCCTCCTATCTAATTGGAGAGATTTTTTGTAACATGGGGACACCCTTTCTTATGTAATTTCATATTATTAATGAAATTGTTTCTTATTCAAAAACAAAAGTTCATCCAAACGATGCTTGCTCTCCCTTTAAAGCCATGTCCACAAAGAAGAGTAAAAAAGTTGTTCTTAGCTTAGCTTTGAAGTTATTAACCCACAAACAATAAAAAAAAATTCTCGAAAAGTTCCAGCCAAAGGTGCCTGCTGAATGTGCAATGGAAAATCAGACGATGAATGTCTTTATTGGCCTCAAAACATAAAGAGCAGAAACTAAGTTTCAATTCCCCATTAGGGATTTATTTTTTAACTTTTTCACCGTGTTTAACCTTTCAAAAATTACCAGCCACGTCAAAATATTCCCCTTCGGGTTTTTAGATTTCCATAGGGCAGAAACAAAGACTTCTGGCAATGCAGCATCTCCCACCATCACTTTGAACAAGGATTGGCCTGAGAACCAACCCGATGATTCCAAATTCCAGCATCTACAATCTTCCACTCTTGGAAATAGCTTTACCATTTAACAGATCCAGAAGACTATCAAATTCAGCTATCTCCTCGTCCTTCAAACTTCTTCTAGTGCATTCTGCGACCTTGATGAAGTGTCCCAAACATCTATAGCCCGCATATCTTTCTGGTTTGAAAGTTCATATTTTTTGGGGAACCGATTGGCTAATGACTGATTTCATTCCAAGGATGCTTCCAAAAATTGCCGATTTCAAAGGAATTGATGTTTTAACATATGTATTGATCTTTTTTTATGATTCTTCGTGACTAGAAGGCTCTTCTCTGTTAGTTTTGCTGGGAGGGGGTTGCCTCTTCCCCTTGCCCTTTAGGCTGTTTCTACTTTTTGTGTTCTTTCTATATCTTTGAATTTCTTATTAAAAATAAATATGTGTTGATCTCGTAGGACATCTGAATTTGTTTTGCCTGTCTTTATTCATGAATTATTTTCTTCATTTGTTCTGTTCTGAATTCTTAGATATAGCAGTGTGAACCATTTTCTCTTATATTGAGAGGACTTTATTCAAGATATAAACAATCTGATAGATCAGAAATGATATCTTTGAGTAATGTAACGATAACCTTAATCCAAGTTTGTCTGTATTTATCTTACAACAGGTATGTTTTAGATTCTGGGATTGCTGCACCTCTCACTTTATCCATGCTTGAGGTGATGTATCAGTTCTGGATTTATTTATCATTCTAAAGTTATCTAAATAGCATATTTTCCCCCAGTTAAAGTCATTTTAACATTATTATGATTATTATTTTTTTCCCCTTAAAAGGAAATGCTTAGTTCTCCAAGATCAACCTGCAAAGTTCGTGCATTTGATTTAATCTTGAACCTTGGTGTTCATGCTCACTTATTAGAACCAATCACGCTGGATGACAATTCTACAATTGAAGAAGAGTATTCTCAAGAATCATATCTTGCGGAAGAAGCCCAATTTAATTCACAGGGGAAGAAAAATCCGGATTCTCCTAAAAATATCAGTGCAACTTCATCTATTAACAAATTCGAATGTTGGATTCTAAACATCTTGTATGAGATACTGCTTCTTCTTGTCCAGGTATGTATGATATTTCGTGCTTTTGCGATAAATTTTCTTTCTGATCGATTAGGATAGCTCAGTCCAAAAGTATTGAAAATGATTTTCAACATCAGCTTATTTGAAAAAATGTGGCAGAGGTTGCTTCTGATTTTTGCAAGGTTCAGGACTTCCAAAAAAAAAAGCCTAGGTACTTTGTCAAATGCAATGCAATACTATTCATTCTTTTGGGAAATTTGGCTAGAACGAAATAACAGAAGATTTGATAAGAATCTCTGCACATGTTATGGTGCCCCCATGATGTTCCTCCATTCGTAGCATTTATAAATCCTCTTTACTAAGTCAAATGACTCAATGGTCTTCAACCCAGTTTCCATTTTCTACCTCGAGCACAACATTGCTTTCAAATATGATATAACCTCTGGCAATGGGATACCAATAGTTCTTCATACTAGCGTAAAGGAGTTATTTAGTAGCGAACCACCCAGAGCTCTTCATACTAGCATAAAGGAGGAGAATCTAGCCCACGTTATGGTGCACCAAGATGTTGGAGAAATTGACTGATACAAGGATTTTGACCATAATGTGTAAAACTTAACAAGGAACAAAATGAGTAATTGTACCTCAGTTTACTGACAGTTCCATGTTTTTTAATTGTTAATCCCATGAATTCTCGTATTGAACAAATTATCCTGGACTGTTGCATGGGAGATGCATATTTGTAGTTTCCTATTATGGGCTAGAGCACAGTTTGAATGAGATTACCCTTTTTTTATATCCGTGAGTGTCCAGGCCAGCTTACGTGCACCTCGACTAATCTCACGGGACAACCGCTTGATCCTACAACATTTGGTTGCCAAGGAAACCTGTAAGAAATTAATTCCTAGGTAGGTGGCCACCATGGATTGAACCCATTCTCTCTAAAAACACTTTATTATTCCCAAGACCCTTATTGGCTACTAGGTCAACCCATAATGGTTAGTTTGAATGAGATTACAAATTTTAGCAGATGACTAATTACAACTTACAAGTAATTAGATCAATAACTAAACGTGGGAGGGAATGAACTTAATGTCAACTCAGCTTATGACTTGATTGGCAGGGAATGCTTTGGGCAAGTTGTGTGAAGGTTACTTCTTAATATTGATGGCCACTATTTTGTCAATATCTAAAAATTTATTTTGTGATTGCAGATTGAAGAGAAGGAAGAATCTGTCTGGACATCTGCTTTGAGCTGTTTACTCTATTTTGTTTGTGATAGAGGCAGACTCAGGAGAAGCCGACTAAAGGGTCTTGACATAAGGGTGAGTTGTTTGTTAAATTGCCTCAAAGATATTGTAGGCAAACAAGAAACGGGGGGGAGTTGTTAAGGGACTCCCTTACTCCGAGAATGGAGAACAATTGTGCAGTTTGAATTTCAGCCTTTGAGCTTGTTGATTTGTGCACAAAAAGATCCAAATATTTTGATGTTCGAAAATATTATTTTCAGTAGTATATATATAAGGGTTGAGAGGATTAGGCCAAGGAATTCAACCTCACTGATGGGCTAAATAAACAGCCATATGCCAGAAAACCGTATAAAGCTTCAATGCAATTCATTCCAAATATATTTATGTGGCCCTTTTCGGTTCTTATAAAAAGGGCTTAGCAGATGCTTATCATGTAGTTTTTGTGTAAATCATATATTTTTTCCTGTGGCAAATACATTGGGCCTTCCCCCTACTTTCTTGTGATCTTGAAATCAGTTATTCTCATTTGGCCTGTCGGCAATAGGGAAATGTACATTGTAATAATGTTATTCTTCATCAGATTTTCTTGTGCTGTTTTTCATTTAGCTGCTTTATTGATAACAGGGTATGATGCTTTATTTTCTCTTTCTTTCTTTCCTTTCAGGTTATTAAGACATTCCTAGAAACTAGCAGAAGAAATTCTTGGGCTGAAATAGTTCATTGCAGGCTTATTTGCCTGTTAACAAACATGTTTTATCAAGTCCCGGATGATTCCACAGAGGGTGCTTCAAGCCCCATATTTCTTGTAGATCAGGTGGATCTGGTTGGAGGAACTAAGTTTATTTTCATTGAGGTATACAAATTTGTTTACAGTTTAGCAGCATGGATTAATGAGACTGACTCCTGTGGAAGAAATTTTGATGAACTTCAGTCATAGATAACTGCAAGAAATCTCGTTATTACATCCATTTTTGTCCTTGGGAAGCTTATAATTTAATACCTAAGAGATATTCCCTGTCAACAAATCCTTACGTTGCTAGTTTTAACTTTTAAGGCTACCAGTTTGTGGTAAGTTGAATTGTTCAACTGACATGTTGGCAGTCTTTAGTTTATTTAGAATTTCCTCAAGATTAAAAGTGACATTCATTTTTTTCTCTGTCCGAGGAGAAGCTCCTTCATATAATATATACTAGATCAGATGTTAAGGTTTCAAATATTCGAGTGATGATAACTGATCAAAAAACTATTTAAAACTATATCTAACTTTTCTAATATATTCAGTATTTTTTTATTGCAGTATTCTCTAGCAAACTCAAGAGAAGAACGGAGAAATCTCTTTCTGGTGCTTTTTGATTATGTTTTGCATCAAATAAATGAATCTTGCATCACAACAGGAGTTTTGGAATATGGTGATGATGAGATACAACCCCTTGCAGCCCTGTTTACTCTCGCCAATGCGCCTGAGGCTTTTTACATCTCAGTTAAGCTTGGAGTGGAAGGTGTTGGAGAGATCTTGAAAGCGTCTATCTCATCAGCATTGTGTAGATATCCTAATAGTGAGCGACTAAATATGGTATGGACTTGTCTAAATTCGTTAATGTAGGGTGTCGTTATAATCCAAAATCCAAAGCAAAAATTTAGGTGGTGTTTATATTTTCTGTTTTTTGTTTTTGTTTTTCATTTTAAAAAAAAATAGAGTTGTTTGATAACCAATTTTGTTTTTTGTTTTTTAAACACGTTTTTGAAAAAGTAGTTTTTAAAAACAGATTTCTGTTTTTCAAAAACTCATTTTTCTTTTAATGCTCAGTTTTTTTTTCCTATTTGACATATCTCTCTCCAACAAATTTCTTTTTCTAACTTTTTGCTCTCTAAAATTTTTCTCTCTAAATTTTTTTCTCTACATATATTTTTTATCTCTCTCTAAAATTTTCATCTCTAAAATGTTTATCTTTATTTTTTTCTCCAATTCCTCTCTAAAAATTAAATATTGTCCTCAAAATTTTCTCTCTCTATCTTATCTATTTCTAAAATGTCTCCCCAACTTTTCTTTCTCTCTAATAAATATATCTCTAACTTTTCTTTTGAAAAAAAATCTCCCAAAACTCTGCCACCGTCACTTTTCTTAATTTTTCTTATTTCTCTAACATATCTTTTACTCTTAACCTTACTATCTCTCTAAAATTACTCTTTTTATTTAATTTTTTCCTCTCTAAAATTTATCTCTTCCCCTCTAACTCTTCTTTCTTTTTTCTAACTAATATTTTCTCTCTAAAATATCTCTCTAATTTTTCTCTATCTACATAATTTTTCATGTTTCTAAATTTACTATGTTTAACTTTTCTCTCTAAAACATTTATATCTATGACTCTAAATTTTCATTCCATATCTCCACACTTTCTCTCTCTAAAACATGTATTAATCTCTAGTTTTTAAAAAACTGAAAGACCAAAAATAGTTATCAAACAAGTTTGACAAAGAACAACAGTATATGGTTTTTGTTTTTAAAACACAAAACCAAAAACAAAAAAACTTAATACAAAAAACTAAAATGATTATCAAACGGGGCCTTATTAATTTTGTTCAGTACTTACCATTTACAAAGAAAGGGATCTCCTATATGCAACATGGACAATTAAGCTAGATTGAACCTGCTCAAGTGTAGTTTGTGATTTGAACCATGGTGGCCACCTACCTAAGATTTAATATCCTACAAGTTCTCTTGGCAACCAAATGTAATAGGGTTAGGCAGTTGTCTGGTAAGATTAGTCGAGGTGCACGTAAGTTGGCCCGGACACTCGCTGGTATAAAAAAAATAATAATAATACAATAATCAAATCATTTACGGTGGTACAAATTACTCTTTTATACAAAAACAATACTATCCGATACCTATGAGATTACTCTATCTTATTATTGTCAACTGGGTAGCATTCTTGTAAATTTCCTGGCTTTAAGGTGGTACAAATTATTCTTGTAAGACTTTGAGATCAAATGTATTTTTCTCTTAATTTTATCTGACTTAAACTTGATAACAACTTTTGATTGTTCATCTTCTTTTGCAGCTCTTGGAGAATGTAATGGAGAAATTTAATACAATAATCAAATCATTTTCGCATTTGGACAATGAGTTCTATTATATGATACAGATAACCAAATCTCTCAAACTTTTTGAAAGCATTCAAGGTTCTGTATTAAGAAATGGTGTTAGCATGAAATCCAAACTATCATGGGCCACTCTGCATTCCCTTCTTCATTCAGAGAGAATTGCTTATCGTCAAAATGGTTACGTCTGGCTAGGGGATCTTCTTTTTGAAGAAATAACTGGTGAAAGGGATGAAAGTATGTGGACAAATGTGAAAAGATTACAGCAGAGAATTGCATATGCTGGTGTAAATGATTATTCAACTACTTCAGACGTACCCGTTTCCATCTGGCTTATGTGTGGACTTTTGAAGTCAAAACACAATTTCATTAGATGGGGCTTTTTATTTGTAGTAGAAAGACTTCTTATGCGATGCAAATTTTTGTTGAATGAGAATGAAATGCGAAATTCTGGCAGCAATGATCCTGGCCGAGCATCCAAAGATAGCCGTCTTGAGAAAGCTAATGCAGTAATAGACATAATGTGCAGTGCTCTTTTCTTGGTCTTTCAGATCAATGAAACAGATCGCAACAATATTTTAAAGGTACTTCTTTAATGATATGAACATATCATCAGCATATGCCCTTTGTTCTACAAATTAAAGTCATGGGATTTGAAAAACTGAAAAACACTAGAGAAAGATACGCCCATGGAACGTCATGATGTTAGGCTTATATATTCATATGACTTATTGGAAGATCCAGGAAGCCTCTAGGATTAGAAAAGTCCTTTTAAGGAAAACTTGAAGTTGCTACATGTTTATTCAACACTTTTTATAGTCTCTTGGATGATTTTATTTCTAGTTTTTGTATTGTTCTAGATGTAATTACATAGCATTTCGTGTTACGGTGCTCATGGAATCCAAAAAGATATTTATTTAATGCACTATTTTATGAGCTGTGCTCTGTGATGGAATCTCCTTTCTACCCTTCTTACCTGGTATTTATTTCGTTGATTTTCCTGAACAGATGTGTGACATACTCTTCTCTCAATTATGCTTGAGAGTACCACAAGCTTCTGACTTACCAATTGGAGATGATATGCCCCACGGTAGAGTTATGGATTACTCAGGTGAAAGTATAACGATAGGGGCTACTGAATCTGGAACTAAACTGGATGGTAATTACTTTGGTGAGCTAAAGGAGGATAAAAGCAGATATAGTAAAACTGATAACAATCCTCTTGATCATGAGACGGCCTCCATGGCAGCATCACTGCTTCAAGGACAGACTATTGTCCCCATGCAGTTGATTTCGCATGTTCCTGCTGCTCTGTTCTACTGGCCATTGATTCAACTTGCTGGAGCAGCAACAGACAACATTGCTTTGGGTGTAGCTGTTGGAAGCCAAGCAAGAGGGAACCACCCAGGTTCCGCCTCTGACATACGGGCAGCGCTACTCTTACTCCTAATTGCTAAGTGCAGTTCTGATTTATCTGCTTTCCAAGAAGTGGATGGGGAACAATTTTTCAGGTGATTCCTCATAGTTCTCTCTCTCTCTCTCTCTCTCTTCGTGAATCTGCCTTCTATGTGTGGATATGTTAAAGTGTTGCTTTGTTGGGTTTTTACAGAGAACTTCTAGATGATACAGATTCAAGGGTGGCGTATTACTCTTCAGCGTTCCTTTTGAAGGCAAGGAAATTTTTTTCCACCACGTTATATATTTTTATGAAATTTTAAATTTGTTTTTCCTTTTGTTAAATGAATGAAATTTTTTGGTTTTCAGCGTATGATGACAGAGAAACCTGAAAAGTACCAATACATGCTTCAGAATCTTGTAATTAAAGCTCAGCAGGTGATGTTATCACACTTGTTGTCAAGTACAGATTCTAATTCGATTAATGTATTTGCCGAACATCATCAATCTATTTGTATTAGGCAATCACATCATCTCTACTATTGTTACTTGGCATAAACAAAGTTTAATTTGATTTACCAAATGAGCGAGGGGAAAAAGAGAAGAAAGAAGTTGGGGTTCTACACTAGATATGCCCTTTAGTTAGCCTTTTTTTAATAGAAAGCAAAAAAATTCATAACGATTGTTGCATTTTGAAAATTTTAGGGTATATATATTTTAAGTTGGTTTTTGCTCGCACTGAACATTACCTGGAGGCTGGAGGCTGTGGTGCCTTTGTATAAGCTGATACTTTGATTTGGCTCGGGCATATTGTCTATTTTCCATGTGCGGTCTTTATTTAAAATCTGTTCCCATATACTGTACATAGTTGTTTTACTCTCTGATTAAATATCCCAATTCATGCATGTAAAACGCTCCTTCAAGTCTCTCACAATATTGCTAGAATTACTTTTAACCAAGATGTTTTCTTCATAAATATCCCAATTCACGCATGTAAAACGCTCCTTCAAGTCTCTCACAATATTGCTAGAATTACTTTTAACCAAGATGTTTTCTTCATAAATATCCCAATTCACGCATGTAAAACGCTCCTTCAAGTCTCTCACAATATTGCTAGAATTACTTTTAACCAAGATGTTTTCTTCATTTGGTAATTGAGCTCAAATTGCTAACATTCTTGCTTGCTTTCTGCTCTCACCACGCAGAGCAATAATGAGAAGCTGTTGGAAAATCCATACCTTCATACGCGTGGTATACTTAAGCTGGCAAATGATATAGGCTTCGAGTTGTGATTTATTTTTTATTTTCTGGAAGCATTCTGTTTTTGACATGGATACATCATCACATTCGGCAGTGTGCACGAAAAAGTTTTGATACGCAGTGTTCGATCACTCGCTTTATTTCCCATCTTTGGAGCATATGAAGAAATGCGCCTGACTAAGTGTACATGACAGAGCTCGTCTACTCATATGGGAACTTAATTTAGATCAAGCTAGGAGAATGACTATCCATTGAGAAAGGCGACAGTGATCCAACGGGATGATCTTGTTGATTCATAGTTTTATCTTGCCACTGTACAGTTGGTTCTTGATTTCAGCCATCAACTCTGTGGTTTTCTTTGCTTAAGTACGCCCGAAGATGGTGAGCTAATTTGGTGACTGGGCCTGCAGATTAGCTATTGTAGAGATCCCCCACCCCCGGCTATGTCAATTAACTTTTCTTTTCAACCGTACGTCAAGGAGAAAGCAACTAAGGCATTCGGGAAAACCTTTTAGATTACTCCATCGATTGATTTGTCTGCCTCGTTCTGCCACAAATCATTGGAAATGGAAGTTTTGATATTTTCATCAGGTACTGCCTATTACCTTTTCAAATTTCAAATACCATCTCATGCTTCTCTTATTTTCTTTCTTTTTCCCAAATGAATACTGTTTTCTTTTTGTGTTGCAACTTGGAATATACTGAGCAACCTATCGCTTTACGTATTTGTATACATCGATTGAATCTGACACTTCTTTTTCGATAGTTCTTGCACTGATACACCTTCTTTTTGGTGGAAACAGCTGTATGTTGTTGTGTATAATGTTTTCGGACGACTTGCAAGTGAAACTTGAGAAGATTCATTTCATTTGTATAGAACCACATTACCACCTCCAACAAGCCTTCTTCTGTTTTTGTCATTCCCGAAGGCAATCTTTTAACCATGTTTTCATCTTCCTTTTTTTTTAGAATCTTCTATGTTTTTTAAAGTCAGCTTAACTGATGAAGAAAATATCATCAAAATGTATCTTCCACATCGCTCACGAGTCTCATTTTTCAGAGCGTTGCAGGTGTCCGATATTTTTAGGACATTTTAACTGCCTGCTTGCCTGGTATGGGTTTTTCTTGAAGCTATCTTTGTGATAATCATTATTATTGTTTTAACATTTAATCTTCTTGTGCTCATTTTTTCCACAGCCACAGTTCTTTGTAATCTGAAAATGTCCATTTTGTTTTGTTGTAATGATATCTGAAACTGTAGTGTGTGGCTGCTGAAAGATGTGTTAACCTGTACTTGTTGTTTCCCTTTTGTTTATGTAGAGAAGAAGATGAATGTTTATTTATGTATCAAGAAATGGAAGAATTCAGATGACCATTTTGCTTAAAATTATTTAGTTTTGCCAATTGATTACATACATAATTTTAAGAAAGTCTCTTTCTTTCTTTGACACTGTCTTCTGTCTGAAGAATAGTCTATTTTTCTCTCTTTCTCTGACATTCTCCTACTTGAAAGTCTTCCTCTTTCACACTCTTCTTTCTAATTAAGAAAGTTAATGGTATAATCGTAAAACAATTGTGTTATTTTTATTTCTTTTAAATATTCAAACAATTTTTTTTTTATTTGAATTCTATCAAAATCTATTGGGTTCCAAATAAGATTTAGAATTTAAAATCATTTATGTTTTTAAAATTCAGGAATTCAACTTCATTTCCTTTCAATTCCGGATACCAAAGAGAGTATTCAACGGCCATCAAGGACGAAAATATCCATATCACATATCGATATTGATATCGGAATTTTAATTTTACAGACATATCCATAGATATATCTATGAAATATTGATATTGATATCGGAGGATATTTTTATAAATTATTTTTTTTAAATAAAAATATTCAAACTAATAATCAAGTTTTTTTTACTTCCAAAAAAAGTTATAAATCTTATTATTAATATCTATATTCATCTTGAGATTAATATATATATATATATATATATATATATATATATTTTACAGGTATTTATAAAAGATATTGGAAATATTCATTATCTCTTAATCTCTATATCGAATCCTTCAATTTTTACGGATATATGACATATTGACAAATATTTTCATTCTTGCCATAATCTTGATTATCTCATAGTAAAGCCTTTTGCTATTAAAAGGTTTTTTTGGGTGCACTTGTAAGTTGTAACCATCACTATAATTTAAGGACGTTTATTCCAAAATTAAAGAATTTAATGAACTTTCTTTTTCTTTTTTTCTTTTTTTTTTTTAAGGAAGGAATTTAATGAACTTGATGGAAGGAAACGAGTTGTAAACAATTAATTTGAATGTAGATTTAGTAATTTAGGAGAAAATATAGCAAATTAGAATATATTATAGTTTTAGATTCATATTATAGTACAAAATTCAATTCATTTTTATGCCAAATGCAAAAAAATCTGTTCTTTTTCTATCGGGTTTAAAAAAAAAATGTTATTTTCTATCCAAATAAGTTCGATAAAATATGGTTTCATACTACAAACTTTATGTGATATGGAATCTACTTATACTTGTGAATTTTGCGATTCAAAGAACTTTAAGAATGTTCCAAAACTTAAATAAGGTGAGATGATGAAGATATGATACATTGGCCATTAATACAAATAGTGAGCAAATATTTAACCAATGTCTCTCGATTATATTATAGCATAAAAAGTTGATGGATTATTAAAAAAAAACATAGATGTATACATGGAGTTGGTTAAGTAAATATAAGAAAAATTACATCAACTTTTTTGGTAAATAATTTATGAAAACTCAATGACACTGAATAAAATGACTTTTTATTGAAATTAAATTATTGAAACTTAGGACAAATACAAATTAAACTCAAAATCTTAAAAGAGTAATTTAAAACCTTAAAAAAACAATAAACCCATAACTTTTGTTTTTTGTTTCTTTTTTTTTTTTAATAAAAACTTTACTTTTACTTGTTATGGGTAAATTCATATTTATTTTTTTTTAGAGATGGAAGTGCTGATATTTTGTTTGATTCTTCTTGGCACTAAATTAATAAAAAAAAATAAACAAATAAAAGTAATAATCGAGTGTAGGCGAGTGTAAGATAAGAAACAATGAGCACATTTGGTAAAAGAAAAAGCGCTTTTCATATACACGCGTCTTGGCGCAGTCGATCGGTCTCAATCGGCCAATCTCCGCGCGAAATCATAGTATCTGTTTTCATTTCTCTCTCCGCTCGATGTCGCCGACGACTTGCTAAGCTTCGTTCAAGGTAATCTCTCTTTTCTCCTCTCTGTGTTTGATCTTTTGACGGACCTATCGTTTGATTTCATACAGGAACTCATTTTTTCTTTCTCGCAGAAGATAATCAATTTTCGTTCAAAGATACTGGTAACCGATGGCTGCTCCACCGGCAAGGGCTCGTGCTGATTACGATTACCTCATTAAGCTTTTGCTTATTGGCGATAGCGGTATGTTCCCAATCCTTGGTTTTTGTTGTTGTTTTGAGTTTTGAATTGTTGGGTGTGTGTTTTTTTTGTGATTGCGTGTCGAGGAAATGATGGAAATGGAAATGGGGGAGGTGCTGTTAGAGATCTGATAAATGGGATTTGTTTGTTTACATCAATGTGATTTTGGGTTTTCTTGTTTTGGTGGGAGTAAATTTAATGCATGTTCTCTGGTTTGTGTTTGGACCTTTTGATTTGAAAATGGTCTATTTGTGTCGATCTCTTCCTCTATTTGGGATTCTTTTTGGGCTCAAGTTTGGCATTCTCGATATGTTATGTTTTGCATTTCATCTTCTGGTGGAATGCGCTCTGGTTCTGTGTGCAACAATATGTATCGTATACATGGTAAAAGGGGATGTGATATTTTTCTGTTCTCTTTGTTTATTTTTTAATATAAGGATAAAGGAGGTTTGCTGTTGGGATTACTCTTCGAGAACATTAATTTAAATATTGAGTTTTATGCTTTGGAATCGAGGTGAAATTTCATGTTAATTGACTGATAGTTTGTTTGTGGCTGCGCTTATGCTTAGAATGATGTGTTGTAGGTGTAACGTTTGATATTTCTGCCTTGTGCTGATTTAAGTGCCCTAATTGTTTCTTTTCCCACTTCATCATATCAATGAATGGTTACTGATTCCTATAAAAAAACAAAATTTGTTAGAGCTAGTTGGCCTCTAGCAAAAATCAAGTTTATCTTTCATTTATGAATAGTAAGTTTAATTATATGAGTCCCATGGAAATTGTGTGATAGATTTGTGAGCCTATTCATTTCGCATACCAATAATCTTTGCATAAGCTTTTTCCATTTCGATTGTTTTGCAGGTGTGGGAAAGAGTTGTCTGCTTCTGCGTTTTTCTGATGGTTCTTTCACAACCAGTTTTATCACCACAATTGGGTTTGTAGCCTGTATACCGTTGAAACGTTTTAGTATTGTATCAATTTGAAAACATTCAAAAGGTTTAGTAATAGTCGTAGACTCGTAGTTGGGACTATTAGCTGAAATGAGGTACAAGAGTGGTTTGGAATGATTATCAGTTTATCAGATAGCTGGTTTGACATTTTCATGTACTGATGTCCTGGTAATCATGTATATGATATTAATTGATCTGCACAAGAAATTCTATATGTTTTGTAAGTACGAGTAGTATTAAAGCATCTCTTTAATATCAGATAATATGCATCTTATGGCAGTATTGATTTTAAGATAAGAACCATTGAGCTTGATGGGAAGAGAATCAAATTGCAAATCTGGGATACAGCTGGTCAGGAGCGTTTCCGGACTATCACAACAGGTATGCATCAGATGACAGATATTTGATATTATTTCTCCTAGATATCATATCGTACACTAGGACAGACCCTCTACTCTATGAAAGAGGGGCATCTAACTGTATGATCAACTTTTTGTATTGTTTGAATGAAGAGAGGAAATCAGGGATAATGTTGATCTTCTTAAATGTAATTGGGGTGTCCCTCCAAAATTTTCTATAAAGATTCAATTTCTTCTATTTTAGCCCATTGGAAAATGTTTTGGAATAAAGCTAGAAATTTCAAAAAAATAGTTCGGTTCATTTAGGTATATTAGCTCATTTTAATGTTTATTTCGACAACAAACATTTCAATTCTTTCAATTCAGTAAGAAAAATGATTAGTCTGGATAAGTATCAACGTCCAATTTGAGAATGAGTGCTTCTAATATTTGTCACATGGTATGGAGAGAGAAGTGGTAGTGAAGTAACTCCCTTCTTCAACTCCCTAAAAGGCTAAAACCGATTTTTGTTCCAATCACAGTGACGTGAATACTTTCTCGTGTTTGTAATTTTGATGTTTATAGTTTGAATCTTTGGTGTAATTTTGTTTGTCACCCTGTAGCTTACTATCGAGGAGCCATGGGAATTTTGCTGGTCTATGATGTCACTGACGAGTCATCTTTCAACAGTGAGTTATTATGAGTTATTTTATTGCCTATTTATAATGAATTGACTTGCAATTGCTCCGCTCATCTTTTATATATAATATCAAATCTTTGACCTTGATGGGCTCGTGGTTCATTGTGTCTACCATTTCAATCTAAGATTTTTCTAACTTGTGAAATTAGTTTATATAACCATCAATCATCAAGGTGGGTAAGCTCTACTCTTTAGAGCTTTAGTTAGAGGTACAAGTGGGTCGGGTTTTTTGTCCCTGATTTCAAATTAACCTATGAGCTTGATAGGAAAATGACTCTTTGAACTAAAATGACCAATCACCGAATGGATCAAAATTGGACCGAACCAACCACAGCTGACCATCTATCAAAACCAAACCAACCAACTGATTTTTAAATCATATTTATGTATCAAACTGAACTGATTGGACATATTGTTCAATTTCAAACTAACTAAGAGTGTGTCTGGCATTGCTACTTGAGTGATTTTGGATGACTAGAAACATTTTTTTTTTAATTTGCAAAGTTTAGTAACAAATAAAAATCACTTTTGTAAAATATGATGCTGTAACACATTTTTAAAGAAGTGCCTTAAAAGTTCCAAAAAGGTAAAATTAAAATGATTGACTAGGGATCACTTTCAAGCTACTTTTTGGTCATTTGACAATTTGTAAAATCACCTTTAGCTTTAGATGCAGTGACCAAACAGACTTGTGATTGAATTCACTTTTAGGAAAACGTAACCAAAGTGTTCTAATTAAAACCACTTTTATTAGAAGTGTTTTAAGAAGAAAAAAAACTTTTGAAACAAAACGTTTAAACTAAAAAGTATGTCAAACTCATCTTAAACCGACTCAGTTTGGTTGGACATCTTGGGGTGATTTTTGTTTTTTGGGTTCAAATTGCAACCCCTAATTTTGGTTTCTAATCACTTCTACAATTTTCTTATTTTGATCTATTATGAAGTTTACTCTTTTCTTATTCAGACATTAGGAATTGGATTCGCAATATTGAACAGCATGCATCTGATAGTGTGAACAAGATACTGGTAGGAAACAAGGCTGATATGGATGAAAGTAAAAGGGTAAGCATTTTGTATTGCTCAATTGCTCTCACTTCGTCTTTCTTATTGCTTGGCACCAAAGAATTACAGATTCAAGAATTTTTTTAGATAAGGTACCGAACTTTCATTTAGAAAAATTGAAAGAATTACAGGGGCACACAATAAAATATAAGCCCACAAAAGGGAAGAACCAATTAAAGGAAGGGACTTCAATCAAGCAAAATAAGATTTAAGTAATAATTATAAAATAACCTCTCACCTATGCCTACAGGGAAACATAAAACCTAGCAAGGGACCAAGAATTTAGAATTTAAAATGCAACTCCATTTATGTAACAATGTAGGAGCTAGTTTTAATATTTCACAGTTGATGTTATCCTGTTACTCTACATCCTTTTGGTCTTACTTGTGGCTGAAAAATGAGTCTTTAAAAGACAGTTTTCCTCTGCTATATGAAGTTACAAAGGAAAAAGAAGCCTCTGTGGCAGAAATGTGGAATCATGATTCACAGTCCTGGAATTTTTGCCCTCATAGACATCTAAAAGATGCTGAAATTGAAGAGTGGTCTACTCTTTCCTTTGCTCTTGAGGAGATTGCCTTAAATGAGTCATCTGATAGTTGGAATTGGACCTTAGAATCTGATGGCTGTTTCTCCTCCAAATCCCTTACAAATTCTTTGTTAGCAAAGGTAAACTTGGAGATGGAGGGTCTTTACAAAAACATCTGGAAAGGACACTACCCCAAAAAAGTGAAGTTTTTTATATGGGAGCTAAGCCATCTTTGTTTAAATACACAAGATAAGCTTCAGCGTCGAATGCCTTGGCTATCTATCTCACCTAGTTGCTGCCTTATTTGTAAACAATGAGAAGAATCTCACCATCACCTCTTCTTTTGGTGCCATCAAGCTAGGAATTTCTGGATTCTCCTTCTTGCTGAATTTGGATGGCAGCCTTCCCATTGGAGGTGGGAGATCTTCTTCCACTCTTATTGACTGGCCACCCGTTCAAAAAAGGAAAGGAGATTATTTGGCTTAACTTTATTAGAGCTTTCTTTTGGTTGACTTGGCTTCAGATGAACTCCCGGATCTTCAATGACATGGATCAGCCCATTCACGAGTTTTACACCTCTATTACTTACTATGCTATGAGTTGGTGTAATTTAGTTCAACCTTTTTGTGATTATAGCTTATCATCTCTTATTATAAATTGAAGATGTTTTCTATCCTTTCATTATATCAATGAAGTTATTTGTTTCCTATAAAAAAAAAAATAATAATAAGACAGTTGATGTTATCCTTTGCTTACCTTGTATCTTTCTTCCTTTTTTATTTTGTCACAGGCTGTGCCTACTTCTAAAGGTCAAGCCCTTGCTGATGAATATGGAATCAAATTCTTTGAAACTGTAAGTTAGAAATGCTTCAAGATCACATAAACTTAGTATCTTTGTAGTATTTATTTATTTGTGCTTCTTATCGTGCATTTAATGTATTGTGCAGAGTGCAAAGACAAACATGAATGTCGAGGAGGTTTTCTTTTCAATTGCCAGGGACATTAAGCAAAGGCTTGCAGACACTGATTCGAAGGCAGAGGTATTTACTTTGTTGTTTTCAATCCTGGCTCGCTTGCAATTTTCTTTAGCCTTGTATGAAGAAATTGTCGTCACCAAGTACACCCTTAATGTGGATGAGAACTGTTTGTTATTCAGCCTCAAACAATCAAAATAAACAAGTCAGAAGGAGCAGGCGGCGATGGTCAAGCCCCCCAAAAGTCAACTTGCTGTGGCTCGTAAAATGGTACAAGAAGATCAAACCAATTGAAAGAGCGAAAACGCTCTTCTTCATATCGTGGTGGTGCATTCTGGGAACGAAATCAAAGCCTGGTGAGATTGTGGTGGGCTTGGCTTGTTCATCTATCCCGGTTGTCGCTTCTGTGAATCATCATCAGTAGTGTGTTGAATGTTTCTTTTTGTTGCTGTTATTTTGGCAAAAGACAAGTCTGATTTTCCCTTTTCTTCTTATTTTTATATATTGGAGGTTGGGATTTAGGACTCTTCAATTATTTTTACATGTGTTTGGTGTAGATAGATAATCAAATCAGGATTATTAAAGCATTTTCTTCCTTTAGGAGCAAGGAAGAATGATGGTCTCTGCTGCATCGGTTGCTTTGTAATTGGGATTATAAAACCCTCTTCTCTAATTGGAATTATTGAATGTTGTTAACTCTTGTGCAACCATTGAATTAATTTAGTTGGCTTCTTGGATTTTTCTACTTTCAGGACCTGCTTCTTCATGTTTAGTAATAGTTTTTTAGTTACATGATGACAAATTAATTTTGTAAATTAATCGGAAAGCTTAGGCCAATGCTTCTTTCTTCTTTGAGTTTTTTTTTTTTTTGGTCTAAAACAGATCTTTAAAAGTTGGTTTTTGTAGTATTCAATTTTTTTGCTATGATTTTAAATAATGTAGGGAAAAAAAAAGGTAAACAAGCAAACATAAATTTCAGGAATAGATGTTTTGTTGTGGCCACCTTGGGTGTTGGTTGTTGGGTGTTGGTTGTTGTAAGGTATTATACCAGACTTAAGCTATTAACTGCCAGGAACTCTATGTTTACCACTCAGCCATGAGTCATTTTAATGGTTTTGGATTAGTTACACCTAACGACGTTTCAGGTTTCAGCATTGGTACTCTCAGCCTTTGAGCATGAGTTTCCTTTTACTGAGATAACAATTAATGCTAGCGGCTCCGAGCTGCAGGCAGTTAGTTTAGGTCTTATGGTCTCTTTATTACTAATAACAGGTTATCAACAGTATTCTCAGAGTCGTTTTGGTTATACAATTTCATATTAGTTGCAGCATTGGTACTCTCAGCCTTTGATGACATGATCGAGTTTGCATGACACTTTAGTCCCCGAAGTGCATGATACTAACGGAAAATGATGTCAGTTAAATTGCTCATGGTGTATGGATGAGTTGACAAGTAAGGTGGTTGTTATAGACTATAGTTGCATTCATGAATTTTTTTAATTGCAAAAATTAGACATTTGAACTTTTAAAATCGTAAAATTCGCACCTTAAACTTTTAATTGTAAACCTTAGATTCTTAAACTTGGTTGTAAAAGTTATAACTTGTAATTTTGAAAATTAGATTGACCACCAATGTTCATCTCATTCTAGTACATTGGCTCATTGTGGGGAAGGAACAAAAGGATTTTTTTTTCTTTGGATACTCCTTTCCATTTACATTTGTCATATCATATCATCATATCATATGTTAATGTTTAGGATCGAAGATCTAATTTTTACATTTAAAAGTTGGAAATACATTTTTTTGCAATCTCGCAAGTCCAAGGGTCTAATCTAAAGCATGAGGGTTAATTTTTACAATATGATAAGTTCAAAGTTCAAAGGTCAATTTTACACTTAAAATTTCAAGACTGCTATTATAACCAAAATACTTTTGTAGTTTGTACAATTTTCCCTCAACTTAAGAACAAACAAGTATTACTATATGAACTGTTTAGGAACTATAATTGGTATTTGAAAGATCAAGAGAGAAAAAAAATAGCATGAAAGTTGAAATATCAAATGAAATTTAAATTCAATTAAGTTCAAAACTTCCACTCCACATATCATCTCACACACACACACACACACAAAAAAAAATACAAATACAAATACAAATACAAATACAAATACAAAGACTAAAAGTATATTTTAACCTTCAATTTCTTAATAATCTACAAAAGAAAAATTCTTTAGAGCAGAAACCAGATGTGGCTTAAACCACATATGACGAGGTTTGAAACCATAGTGGTTAGTTTGTTGTATTTTCATCAATAAGCAGCAGAAAACATTACCTTATTTTGTTCTGAACAAGGAGCATACAAATGCACTGACCATTATCATGGAGTCTGGTTTTATTCAGACACAGTTGTATTTTCATAAATGTGCAGAAGAAGATCCAAGTCATCCTCATAAGCTAGCTGAGTTCAACACCAATGGCTATCCAAGCTATTCATAAAATTGCTCATAAGCACTTAGATTATTGAAAGACAAATAAGATAGAAATAATACTCGGTCTCTAGACTGGACGTTAACATGTAGGTTACAATTGTCGCCACTCAGAACAAAGACGACAAAGTATTATAGGTTTTTCCAAACAAATTAAATAGTAAGATCAGTAAATGATAATAGATAAGCAAGTCAGCATTATCTGAATCTTTATGATCTGGAAATAATTGATACACAGGTGAGGAATAACTTGAAAACATACACTGACATAACTTATTGGCTCATATTCCATCTCCTAGGGATACGTCTTATGGTTGCGAAGAAGAGAACTTCATCACCACGCCCGTGTTTGGATTTTCTGTAAAGAAATATCAGATAACTCCATACGATACAGAAAATATCAGATAACTCCATACGAGAATGCTGTCCCGATAGAAGGCGTTGCGTTGCGTTTTATTTCAAGGCAATGATATGTTGGTTTGATCATCATGGCTGCTGCAGCAGTTCAATAGATCTAATGTTATTGACAAAATGATGCAAACCAACAGTCAACAGACAAGCAAATTACTTCAAGAAGACTAATGTAGGGGTAACAATGCCTTGAAAAGGAGTCAACTGACATAACAAGTTCTACTTTGCACATTTTGATGATATTTTAATTTACTCAGAGTTCACGCACAAAATCGGTTGCACGCTATTTTGCATTATGTACAAAGTGCTCAAGCTTCTAATTTGCATTTTTATTCTTATTTCCAGTCAAAAAGCCAGTAAATTTTATCGACCACATCATCCAATACCAACCTTCAGGGAGTTCCCCTTTTCTAGTTGCTTCTATTCAGCTTGTCGAGTAAGAATTTTACTCCCTCGCGCAACGTTGCTTTCCTGTCCTCATGGAAGTTCCATAGCTCCGATGTTATATACCTTCCACTGGGATTGTATTCATTTATCTCCTTTAAAGCTGATGTCACAGCCTTGCACACTTCCTCGCCCCACTTCTTTTTCAGATCTTGCAGTTTCTGGTCTTCATCATCCAAAACTTCAATTGGCTAAAACAACATAATGACTAATAGTTAAACATAAACATCAAAAGGACCTTCAGGTAAGCAAAATTTACGTAGCTCGAGAATGCCGATAAAGAAAAGAATGAAGAAAGCTAACATAATTGGTGATTTTCTTCTACACAAGTATTGAATCGTTCTAGTGAGCCAAAAATCAAAAGACACACTCAAGAATGGCTATGAACACATATATGTACTATATGGGAAGCTAGCATGAGAAAACTTTAAAACATATATTACAATGATAGACATTCTATATGTGGCTCCAATGCGCCCGAGTTAGATGACTGGAATAATAACATTATACAAAGTATCCTGTCCCCAAAAAAATGTGAGTAAATTTCCTGTACTACGGACAGTATGCTATACTAGTCTGATTTCAACCGTATCACCAATATTTAAGAACAATTTAGAGCCTACGGACTGTATCCCATACTAGTCTGATTTCAACCATATCAGCAATATTTAAGAACAGTTTTGGAGCCTACATGATAAAATAATATATCACCAAATCGTGTGGCTTAATATTAATAGTGGGAGGAGTCATTGCAGTAGTGCTAGAAACTTTCCCTGTAGATGCAGAAGTAATAGAGAAATACAGTGTCCAGTACTCTTTTTTATTTATTTAAGAAATCGAGCTTTCACTGAGAAAAATGAAAGAATGTACAAGGGCATACAAAAAAAAAGCTCACCAAAAGGAGTCCAAACACTAGCTACAAAAACGGACTCCAATCCGAAAGAATGAGAACAAGCTGTTAATGCTATTTTGATCATTTTGGCTTATAAATTGCAAATGGGGTTTTTTTAAAAAAAATATAATAACTTGCTGTTTTATTTCTCACAAATTAACTTTTAAATGAAAATTTCAAATTTTAATTTTTTAAAAAAATTTACACATTTAGAGAACCAGAAACCAGAAATCATTTAGTAAGAGGACAAGAAACCAAAATTATTAAAGGTAGCCTCTTTCCTTAGTTAAAAAATTGATAACAAGGAATTCCCACGTGCAATTACATTTCTATTTCTACAACAACAAGAGACATACACAACAGGTTCTTCTTCTCCTCTCTTATTATTTTTTTTTTTTTATCTTTTTTGTTTTTTGTTTTGTTTGCCACAGGGAGATTGGGGACTCTCTAATCCATGCAAATGCAATTTTGGCAACTAATAGAAATATCCTTAATATGTAAGAAAGAATAATCCAAGATGCCTAGGTATGGCCTATCTAACAGTATTTAACTCATTTGATTCTAAATAGATATGCAATGCCAACGTCAGGTCCCACAAAAAACATGCCTACATTTCTTAGTTGCAATAAGTTAAACTGATGAAAGGAGCTAACAAAAAAATTACCTCTTCTTTTCCTTCCACCTTAATTATTTTGAAAGGATGCCAGTCTGGGTCCTTGAGATCTTCTGCCCACAATGAGCATAGCTCTGAAGCTCTCTCATCTGCTTCATCCTCGTTATATATTTTCTTCATTGCTTCATGGAATGGTTTTGAATCTAGTTCACCCATTCTCTTAACACGCAAGTGAGAACGACCAGGTAAATCTTTAAAAGCCTAAGAAATGAGAGAATTAAACTGTATCAGGAGTTTGAAATTTTTAACTTACGATCAGGAAAAAAGTATTCATTTAGCTACAAGAATATAAAATTCATACTAGTTTTAGTTGACATAATATGTCAACTCCAATAGATGCATTGACACACAAAATGTATCAATTTGCAGGCAACCTCCCTCATAATCCAAGACTTTAAATTCATATGTGAAATATATCAGACCTTCTATGGGATGACAAACACAGCCTCCCCTCCATACATGCTGCATATACGGTAATTTCAAGTCTTCCCGCCAGTTGAACTCGACATTTTTTACAAATAGTTCACAAAGAACAACTGTGGTATATTTTTATCCCATACGCATGACTTAGAAAGTACTTTGCAGTAAAAAAAATATTCTTACATTAACTATCTCTTTACGAGCTTCTTGGAGCTCGTCATTACTCATGCGCTCCTTTACTATCAATGTTTGGTTGAGGTCATCGAGAGCTTCAAGATCTCCTTCCTTTTCACTCAAATCTTTTAGTATTGATTCTGCCTTCTGGAGGACTTCCACATCCTCATCATCTTCCATGTGCTTCATAACATTCAATGTCCCACGTAGACGCTCAATTTCCAACTCTAGTGCTTGCTTGGCATCCAGTTGTTTTTCCAGTCCAATTATTCTATTGTGGAGGTCCTCCTTTTGTTTCTGAATCATTAGAAATCACAAATAAGTGAATCCATGTTCTCAAATTTTGATAATGAAATATTCTGATGATTAATAAAGCACACACGCCACAAACCTTCTGATCATCTGCCAGCTTCATAAAATCTTCATCAGCCTTCTGTTGCTCTAATTCAGCCAATTGAAGAGAACCATTTCTCACCTCATACTGAAAAGCAAAAATAATATAAGTCGAATGGTCAAGAACCTCTCTCCACACCACAACTATGGAGCCATATATTCACACAAAAGAACTCATTGATTGTGTAGAGAATAAGTTACATAACCCTAAGTTTATGTTGTCTGTGTTTGTTTTGTGAGTTTGTGAATTGTAACTTGTAAGTGTAAGCGTGCAGCATAAGAGATGGGTATGAGATGCTTGAATTTATGTAGTCCAAAAAATTAGCAACCTTGCGCACTAGGATAGGTTTGAAGTGGTGAAGGTAAAAGTGAGAAGCAATTGAAAAACCCAGAAGAAACATTTCATTGATTTTCTAAGTTATAGATACAATCATGCGAGCACATCTCAAAGTGTGAAGACTATGGGGAGCATTGGAGCGACAAAGAGCATACCTTACAACATCATCCAGCTTAGAGAAATTGAAAATAAGGCTTACAAAATTAAATGGCAAACAATTAAAAAAAATATATAGAGGTGTTGGGCATTAGTTATTTGAAAACCAAAGCACAGTGACTCCTAAAATATGTCTGACAGTCAGATTAATGACTATCTCAAGTTTTTACATCTGCAATCATCATAACTACTACAGGCAAATACAGGTGAAAGACGACACTCATTTTTCCCTTCGCCTCTGCAAATCATGAAGCCAAGAATATTTGTCGGAGAATCGACCATAAAAGAATGTACCTTCTCTTTTTGTAGTTTCTTAACTATTTAATGCAGCTCTTATTTCCCGTGAAAGAAAAAAAAAGGTGTACCTTCTCAATTTCTTCAGCCAGATACTTGCTCTCGGTATCATTTTGTGCTTCGCGCTTCTCCAGTTCTCTTCCTCTCAACTCGAACTCTTTTTTCTGAGATTCCAGTTGCGACTTTAGTTTTTCATGATCACTGAAAATCTTCTTAAGGTGATCCCTGGCACCCAGTTGGATTTTTTTTATCTCTGTAGATGTGACAAACATTACATGAATTCAATGATACAACTTCTCCATGAAAGAAAAAGTAATATGTAATAACATGGAATGGATTTCCGGGTTTTAAAATGCAAGAAAGAACAATTTAAAGCTCTATATAAGAACCTTCATTATAAGCTTGAAGTAATCTATCTCTCTCCCCCATTAAATTGTTAAGGGTGGTGGCAGTTTCACTACATCTTTCCTCCATCTCTTTCAAGTGTTTGTTCTTGAGCTCGATGATACTTGTAAGATTGGACACAAGTCTATCTTGCTTCCGTGCTTCCTCCTGAATAATTTCAGATACGGTCTTAAGGTCTCCACACTTACGTAAATGTTCCCCAATTATATTATTTGAGTTGTAATCATCAGCACGAGCAACCCAAGCATAAAGTCCTAGTTTCTCAGTACCATTAGCCAGCCAATCCTTTTTCCCATGATCATCTGCGTCATAAGCCCTCTCAAAAGAAATAGCATTATGCAAACCAGGCCAATCTTTATTAAATTCCACAATAGCAAAGCCTGTGTGGCCCCGGAAATTCCACAAAGGAGTAACCCTTGTGGGATTAAATCCTCTTTCTTTCAACTCATCCCTAAACTTTGATCCACTTCCTCCCACATATCGCCCATCATCCGAACGCCTGGTTGGAATGTTTACCACAATTCCTCTCCAAGGCCACACAAACTTTTCATCATGATTACAGTCCATAACAGGATCATTGTCGTTGCTTGCAGGTTTTGATGGACCAACAGCATCAGCTAGATCTTTTTCCAAATATTTCACTAAAGCTAAATGATTAGCTTTCTCTTTGTAACTCCGTTTATTTGAAGGGCTGTTGCCTACCCCAGAAGCATGCTGCAGGAGATCCTTATATAAGAAATCCCTCTTTCTTTTTTTGGTGCAGTATGGGCAAGTAAAGGTCTCATGCGAGAGTTTCACAATGTGATTTCCACTTTTCAGTGCTTCATAGGACTTGCTTTCCCGCTCATTCAATTCAGATTCACTCATATCAGTGTCTACGTCAGAGTCATCCGAGGAGCTTCCCATAAAACTTGATGAAGGGCCCCTAGAGAGATAAGATCTTTAAGTTAAATTCATATTTATATGTAATTTTTTGGTGATATGTGAATCTATAGAATCAAGGACAGTAGATGACACAATTGATGCTTCACAGATTATAGGATGAAAGTGTCGCAATTTTAACTGCTGGCTCACATCGCTCAAGCAAACATTGAGGTTTAAACATGTTAAATAAACAAAACACATCTTCAAATTATACTTATATCATAAGGTAAAGAAAATTTCTTGACTGAGCTTTTGGCACAACCACAAATCCCTAACTCCATGAAAGTCATCCTAAAACCCACGACCACAAAGCAAGAGATCTAGAAAATGCCACAGTTCAAAAATCCTGAGCTCAACAACTAAATCCACACTTCCACATGAAAGGAGGAAAAGAAGAAAACCAGTAATGACAACTAAACCAGATCAGTCAAAAAGAACAAGGAGGATGAATTCCAACCCAAATGTCAAACATCTGAAAACGCAAGAATCTCAAAGCCTCAGCTGAAAACAGAAATGCAATGTAATCAATTGAATTCATGCAACAAAACCAAAATCATGCATGAAACACAACAGACAAATCAGAGCAAACCCATCTCAATTCAAACGGAAACAACATCCCCAAGATCCCCAAAAGGGAAAAGAATCACAAAATCACAACATAGATCACCTGACAAGAATCGCAGAATCCAGAGGCGTCAAAACAAGCAAGTGGAGCTTCTCTTCTCAGAGCTGAGAAGAAAGGGGAATTGAATTCGCGAATTGAAAGCGAATCGAAGACTTGGGGTTGGAGGAGTGAGGATTGAGGAGTGAGTTTCGTCTCAACACTGGAAAAAAGTTGAGTCCACAGGGGAATGCGACAAAGTTGAATTGGGGCAGCGACTGAGCGAGGGGTCCGCAAAGGCTAAAGAGGAAAAGAAAAGAAATTGAAAGAATCGTACGCGCATGTGAGCGCGTTTAAGAAATCGGCTCACAAATTCCAAAAGCGTCAATCTCCATGGCTGAAAGCTTTGTGAGCTCTGACAAACAATTTTTAGCTTATTGACTTCTGAACCACTGATAGGATTTATGCCCGGCGCGTCTAACAACGATATGAAATTTATTTTCGATGGCCAATTTAATACCTTCAATTAATTCCGTAAACATAACTCAATTATTATTAATTGATTATTATTGTTACGGTCAGAAGCATAACTCAATTAATTAAGATATAGTGTAGCAAAAACCAACATAACTCAGCTCCAATGTGTTGACGACCAAAAGAATTTAGGTCTGCACCCTAACATGAAATTTATTTTTTAGGGTTGCCTGCAATTTAATACCTTCAATTAATTTCGTAAACATAACTCAATTATTATTATTACTGTGAGAATCATAACTCAATTAATTAAGATATAGTGTAATCTAACCTAACTAAAGTCATATTTAAGCATGCGCTAACAAGATTATAAAATCAATTTAATACCTTCAATTAATTCTGTAAACATAACTCAATTATTATTATTATTGTTACTGTGAGAATCATAACTCAATTAATTAAGATATAGTGTAGTCTAACCTAACTAAAGCTACTATAAAGATTTAGACATGCGCGCTAACAAGATTATAAAATTTATTTTCGAGGGTTGTCCGCAATTTGTAGCTTCAATTAATTCCGTAAACATAACTCAATTATTATTATTGTTATTGTGAGAATCATAACTCAATTAAATAAGATATAGTGTAGTCTAACCTAACTAAAATGGTTTGTAGATTGGTTCAAAGATGCCCCACGCACAAGATGGGCATGCACCACATTCAATAATACCCCGCCTTTGTAGTTTTGTTTTTGTGGGTAGTGTTCCCGTGCGCCAAAGACAGATTTTCATCTTTGAAGGAACAATCAAACCCCAAAGGTGCTTCCACATATCTATGCTCTCATATTCAATTTAAGATGAGGTTTCATTTATTTCAGATTGTGCGAAGTTATATTCACTCATGACCGAGTTAAAAGCCTTTTTGATCATAATGTCAAAATTAATATTAATCATAAATTAATATTAATGTCTCGGGTAGGGTATTTGGTTCAAAGGAATGTTTAGAAAGAAAAAAATCATAAATTTTTTCAACATCCCAACGCGTGACAAAGGTCAGGCCGAGTGAGAAATTTGAAAGTTTTCTCTCTTATACCCAAGGGTCATTGAAAATATCAATATTTTCTTCATTTCCCACTCTCTACCTACCCACGTTACGGCAAATTCTCTACCCCATAAAATATCTCTCCAAACATATGATGGTCGGCGACCGGCGTCTTAGCTCTACACAAATATAAGACGTGTTAGAGAAGTATTTATCTTTTAAAGTTTGAGTCAAGAGAGAGTATTCCCGGTTTAGAATTTGCCAAATGTATTTAGCGAGTAATGATTTATTAAAAAGGTGATTATCTCTAAAACTCAATCCACCTTTGTCTTTGGGCATTGTCGTTGTATGTCAGCTGACCTAGTGGAATTTATGTCCTTTCTCATAGTTTCCCTACCAGAAATTTTTCATTAGTCGATTAAGCTCCCGACAACAATTAAGAGAGAGATTGAAGTAGTTAAGCGTATGTAAAAAAAAAAAAAAAAAAAACAATATTATAAGAATAAATGAAACATTAAAATTCATATAAAGTTACAAATATATTACAGTTTTTTAAAAGTGAATGTCTTAGATAAGTAATTAATATCATTTAAAATTGGGAAATTGTAGCAAATGACAATTTAAGACTTGTTGTTTGCAAATATAGCATGTTTTTAAAAAATTTGCGGATATAACAATTTCTATCGCTGATATCTTATGACTGATAGAAGTCTATCGCTGATCACCTCAGCTTTTTATAGATTTTTGTCAGTGATAATAGTCTATCACGGATAGAAGTCTATCAGTGATATAATAAAGTCTATCAGTGATAGAAACGGGTTTTTTTGCCATATTTGCAAAACATTTTAAAGTTTGCTAAATTTGCAATTAGTTTGGGCCTGATTGCTATTTGTGCAACCAGCCCTTTAAAATTTCATTAAGAAAAAAATTCTATTTTTGTAAATATATATTTCAGGTTAAATTTCAATAAACTATTCAAGTCCGGGCAAAATTTAAAGAGGAAAAAGTTAATAAATAAATAAAAACTAAATTTAATACATTTGTTTAAAACATAAATATAAAGATAGGAATTTTTTTTTTTTTTTTTTTTTTTTTTTTTTAAATATAGTTGCTGACTTGCTGGTGCTGGTGCAGACTGGATTCTGGCCCATACAACTAATAATAATAATATATACACATTTATGTTTTAAACATGAAAACCCTAAATCTCACTCTGTCTTCATCTCTTTTCTCTTCTCTGCCCACAACTTATTAAACTGATACATAATAATGACAATTTCTCTATTCATAGGAAAAATTTATATCATTTTTGTGGAGGTGTCAAATGATTTGTAATTTGAACAAGTAATTAGTGGAAAGATAATTATACCTCAATCCTCGTACTTAATTATATAAATTAAGTTCTCAAGTGGCAAACAAAAAATAGTGAGCTGTTTGGAATTGTAGATGAATCTTCACATAAGTAAAAAGTTGCGAGTTATAACTATCTCAACAATGTGGTGACGAAGATTTTTTTTTGACATATATAATGGTATTAGAAACGAAGTGAAGTGAATCTTTGTATTGAAGTCAAAGTGAACATAGTTTAGTGGTAATTGACATATTCAATAATAAAAAAAAAAAAATATATGCCTTGTTTGAGCCACCTCATTTTATGTGGTTATTTTTGTTTCTATTTTCTTTTTTTTTGTAAGGTAATATATATTACCAAAAGCAAGCGAGGGGGGCCCCACAGCCTGGGGCCAAGACACTCAACAACGCAGAGCGAAGAAACTGAAAAAACTCAAGGAAACAAGTCTCACAGAGGAGCACTAATAGACATAGGAGACATCAATGCACCTAACCACGAGGCACACCTATAAGACAAGTCAGCCTGGACACTAATAAGAACAGACTCGGGAGAACGATTCCTACCTCCGTGAACCCGGGAATTTCGCTCTCTCCAAACATGATAAATGGCTGCACACCAAGCAAGCCGTCAAACATGACGTCTACGACGGTCACCCCGCCCCATACTACAAATCCAAGATAACTCAGTGGACCATATAACAATACGATGAGTGGACCGACCCCAACAAAGCAAACCAGACCACACATGCGAACTAAACGGACACTCGAAGAAAAGATGATCTCACGTCTCTAAGGCATCTGAACACAACACACACCCTGGCAGAATTAAAGGATCCCATCTATGGAGGCGGGCCCTAGTAAATAACCGGTCACGAATCGCCAACCATGCAACGAAGGCGTGAACGGGGGATGTTACCATTAAACCACAACAAACTGGCCCATCTAACACAATCACGGCGAGGACGCAAGATCTCCCAAGCACTAGCCACCGAGAAAACATCGGATCTACCCGGGTCCCAGATAACTTGATCAGGCTGAAGCAAATTGGGGACAGTAGCCTGAACCATGGGAAACAGATCCTCCATCTCCCAAGTCACGCAGGGCCACTGCCAAGATCCATCCGGGAGGAGGAAATCCGACACCAAGGCACAAGTCGAGCTACCAACCGCATCAACCAAACCCTCCTCGAAACGTTGATTAATGAGGCTACCAGGAAGCCAAGAATCAGCCCACACATGGGTTCGCCGCCCGTCCCCAATGGCAACCTGGACAAGAGGACGAAACTGCTCACGGAGATGAAAAATGGTTCGAGTACATCAAGACCAGCTGGCCAAAACCGGAACAGACCACAAGGGGCGACCCCGAAGGATATAAGCATCAACCCAGGCCACCCATAACGATCCAGAACGCGTAAAAAGAAGCCAGAGGAGCTTCATGACAGCTGCCACCTTCCAAGAACGAATATGGCGGATGCCTAAGTCACCCTCATTTCTAGGAACACAAACGTCCCCCCAAGCCACCTTCGCTCCACCCTTACCAGAAGAGCTCCCTCTCCATAAAAAAGCCCGGAGGATACGATCAACCTCGTCTACTACGCGAAGAGGCAAAACAAAAACACTCGCCCAATAAACCTGAAAGCTCTGCAAGACAGACCGGATAAGCAACAAACGACCAGCATAAGAAAGAGCACGCGCAGACCAGCTCTGAACCCGCGCAGTGATCTTCTCCAGAAGGGGCTTGCAATACGCATAAGAAAGTCGACCAGAAATGAGAGGGAGTCCCAAATAACGAACAGGGAGAGTGCCAAGGGAGAAACTCATCACCCCAGACAACCCTAAGGCCTCAAACGAGGAAACCCCGGCACAAAACATAGAACTCTTAGACGAGTTCACAAAGAGACCAGACAACCCTTGAAACCTGAGGAGGGCAGAATGGACGAAGGCTAGCGAGGAATAGTCCCCCCTACAAAAGATCATTAAGTCATCAGCGAAGCAAAGATGAGTTAGGCGAATCTTTTCACAACGATGATGAAAATGGAAATCTGCAGGAGGAGAATTCAACAGCCGAGAGAACACCTCCATAGTCATCACAAACAGGTAAGAAGACAAGGGGTCACCCTGGCGAAGCCCACGACGACCTGGGAAAAACCCCTCCAACGAACCATTAACAAGGAAGAAAAATGTAGGGGACGTGATACAGGCTCAAATCCAACTAACAAACTGAACGGGAGTCCCGATGGCTAACAGAAGACCAAATAAAAAATCCCAATGGACCGAGTCGTAGGCCTTATGAAGATCCACCTTCATAACACAACGAGGAGGACCCTTATTAAGGTGGTACTCACCAATCAACTCCTGGCACAAGAGGACATTATCCACAATACTTCGACCTTTAACAAATGGAGACTGATTAGGGCCAATAAAGTCAGGAAGCCACGAACTCAAGCGACTCACCATGATCTTCGAGATGCATTTATAAACAACTAAAGGTTTTTTTTTTAAAATTAGTCCCTAGTTAATTTCCTTTCAATTAAATCATTAACATTTTAAAATTATATCACTTTTGATGGTCAAGGTTAGAATAATTTAGAGTAGAAATTAGTTCACATTAAAAAATATATATCGACTTTAGAATTTCTAAGGAGAGCGAGGCACTTTTTTTTTTTTTTTTTTTTTTTTGCTGGTAGTTTCTTGTAGCCTAATTTATCATCTAAATTTATGTAACTCAAAAGGTATCATCAATCATGCAATTTAAAATTCACAAATTTTAAAATAGTCTCCTTTGTGAACCAACTAAATTGATTTTTTTTTTTTATTTTTTTTTTAGTAAAACAAATGATGAGGTATGTTGTGGATAAAATAATAACATGTAAAAGACCTGACCGGAAGTTGTTTCGAACTAAAGGTTAAAAGTCGACCACTTCAAAGCCCAAAATGAGGAGTGGTCATTTGGACCCAATATCCACCACACCTCGACCCAAAATGAGGAGTGGTCATCCAGACCTAAAAGTCAACCACTTCAAAACCCAAAATGAGGGGTGGTCATCGAGGTCCAATATTCACCACCCTTCGCCCGAAATGAGGAGTGGCATCCAAGCCCAATATTCACCACCCCTCAGCCCAAAATGAGGAGTGGTCATCCAGGCCCAATTCCGACCATTGGTCTGTCCCAAATGGACTTTCAAGTCCCAAAGAGATGTGCCCGGTCAGACTCAGGCTGATCATTCCTCGACCCTCATGACAGACCTAGGGTTTTCAGACTCTATCTACTCCTACGAGGAGAGGGGTAAGCATAACCTAAGGGGGCACAGTCGATCCATTTTCCTAAACCTAGTAGGAAAAAGGAAAGACCTAGACCAACATTATAAATACCATCATAATAGCAGAAAGAAAGTAAGTTGAATCTAATTAAAGAACTCCATAGTCAACTGTTGCACTACTGACTTTGACATCAGAGTTTGTTTACTTTGTTTTGCAGGTCCCTTCGTCCCAAGGATTATAAATTCACCGTTGAAGCCACGTGAGAAGCAGGTGCAGTTCATCGTGCAAAATTTGGCATCAACAAGGTATATAGATTTGAGCTTCAACCTCAAAAGATAAATTAAATTGAATTTTTTTGAACAATAATAACTAAGTCAATCACATGCCCAAAGACTAAAAGTTTATATCTGTTTGATTCAAGGATTTGTAGGTGTCTGAAAAATAAAAGATGCCTAAAATGATAAGTATGAGAATAAGATTGTTGAGAATAAAAGATGTAGATGTTATATGTGTATTTTGTGTAATTACTTTTTGGAATAAAAAAATTATTACATTCTTTTAAAAAAAAAAAAAAAAAATTATTACATTATAAATAGGGATGGAGATCCCATCTCCGAACCCGCCCCCGAGTATTTTTTATTAATTGTTTTTTAAAAAATATATATAATATATATTATATTTAGGAAAATTGTAACAAATGTCAATTTAGAATAAGATAATTAAAAATATAGCATGTTTTTAAAAAAAATTGCGGATATGGCAATTTCTATGGCTGATATCTTATGGCTGATAAAAGTCTATCGCTGATCACCTCAACTTTATATAGATTTTTGTCCATGATAATAGTCTTATCACTCATAGAAGTTTGATAGAAACAGATTTTTTTGCCATATTTGCAAAACATTTTAAAGTTTGCTAAATTTGCAATTAATTTGGGTTTGATTGCTATTTGTGCCACCAGCCCTAATAATTAAGTATAAATAAAATAAAATTTAAATTATAGTTATACAATTTAGCATAATAATCAATTAAATAATTAATAATAAATGGTTGTCAAAAAAAAAATTAATGATAAATGTTATTTAGCTACCATCCAAGATTCCAACATGTATACTTAATTAGTACAAATTTTATATATAAACAAAAAAAAAAAAAATTAGTAAAAACTTTTAATAAAAAGTGTAAAAAAAAAAAATTATTGAAATTAAAAAAAAAAAAATTAGTTGTGGTTTTTAAATTTAATAAACTAGGCTAAATACAAAATAAATAAAGCAAAAAATGATTAAAGCAATGCATTTAAAAAGAAAAAAAACTATGAAAGTTATGAACATTTGAACAAAGTCACGAAGATGAGAAGACAAAGAATAAAGTCTCAAAAAATTATAAGGTATTCTCACACAAAGTGTTAAAATCCATGTACCAAATATGAACATGACTATCAAAAAGTCATTTTCACCCTTAAAAACATCTAGCCAAAACGGCCCATAAGTTTCAAGTTTATCAAGCTTGCCTTATTTTACTCGAGATCATTATCATTTTCCTGTGGGGTTATCCGGTGTCGACGTCGGGGCATTGCTAACTCCAGTAACTGACTGCTGATAGAAAACACCGTACCCTTTGAAATTGTAAAAAGGAGGCACACCAAACCCCAAATGGATTGGCATGCTTATCCCAAATCACCACATTGATAGCAACTGTTAGGAACTTATTAACCACACCAATAGCAGAAATCTCCTTTTCTTGCCAAAACCAAAGAAGCTTATGAGGAAACCAATCTCCTCCACTTGAAGAAGAAGAACCACCTCAGGCAGAGAAAACATCAACATACTCTCTAGTGATGACCCAGAATGCAGGAGCCAAGATCAAGGAAATTAGATTATTATAAAGCACAAAACCCCATGTGTTCAACCCAAGATTTGTAACCATATTGTGTTTGATGTAAACCATCTCAGTAGTGAATGTCACCAAATAAGCAAATGCCCATGAATAAGCAGTCAAAGTAAAAGTAGAATTTGTAGCAACATAGCCAAATAGCGAGAAGAGAAACAATTTCATTGATAAATGGAATGATGGAGAAAACTCCAAACACCAAAAGGTGAATTACATAAGGGCTCTCCAATTGAGAGGACAAGCTATAATGAATAAAAGGAGCTCTTCCCTTGCAACATAAAAGAGCATTACGAAAAACATAATCTAAAAAGTTGTCAAAAGTAGATGAATTGTCGCGAAAAATTCATCTATTTCTCTCTCTTCAAGGACACCAGAAGAAAGACTAAGTGAAAGCAAGCCACGAGTTCTTCTTTGCACCTTTTGAATGGGTGACCCACCAATACAGCAACAAGTAAGTCATAAATGTTACAGGGCAATGACAAAGACCCAACCAAAAACTTCCAACATATAGCCCCAATAACGAGAAGCAAATAAACAATGTGCAAACAAAAATGACCCGAATTTTCAGCATTGGACGCACACACATGAGGGAGAGATGGAAAAGTAAGGTATTCTCCTCTGAAAGCGATGTGTCGTATTAACCGCACCAAGGCTAAATTCCCAAAGGAAGATTTTTATTTTTTTAGGATAACCCATCCTTCCAAATCGCCGAGGAAAGATCTCGTTTCAAAAGATCATCCACCCCAACTAAAGCCTCCATAAGCGATTTGACCGTGAAACGTATTGTAGAGTCCAAAAGCCAAATCCATATGTCATTCCTAATCCGAAGACAAACCGGTAGAAAGAAGATGAGATAAAGTGGCCCATTCAGTCACTTCCCTATCATTAAGGTTGCGACGTAGAGATAAATTTCAAGCTTGTGAGGAAGACACACAAACATCTGCAATCATATTATTTGGTTGAGAAATAAGACGATATAAGCAAGACCAATGCAATAGGACCCACAATCCAGCCAAGAATGATTCTAAAAAGAGGTAGAAATTAAAACCATTACCAAGGATCGTTGGGCTCTAATGACAAATAAAACGTAACGCCAAGGAGATTTAGAAGAAACTGTGTGAATGGGTGGATGCCAAACAAAACTGACATCAAGAGAACAACTCCTTAACCTCTCGGGCAAACCAACTTATATTAAAAAAAAAAAAATTAAGTAAATTGCACATATAAAAAGATTGCTGGCTATGGGGTTCGAACCCATGCGCACTTATGTGCAGAAGATCTTAAGTCTTCCCCCTTAACCTCTCGGGCAAACCAGCTTATATGAATTATTTTATTTATTTTCTTAAATATACTTAGTCTAAAAAGTAGTTTTTTCAATAATTTTTAAATTATACTTATTCTAATCATAATTTTTTTTTAATTGCAAAAAATTAATGTTTGTTTAACATTGATTGCATGGAGTTCGAATCCATGGGATAATATTAAGCATATACCACACAACCTATAAATTTTATTTAAATAATTTTTAAATATACTTGTCTCAAGTATATCCTTTTCAATTAAAAAGACCAACACTTTTATGGTTTTTTTTTTTTTATTTTTTTATTTATTATTATTATTTAGAAAACCTTCAAATCAATATTACTTAACACAAAATCAACAACCGAGTCGAAATACAAATCATTTCAATACAATGAGTGAGAACATAATACAACCCTCTTACCTAACAAGATGGTATGCAAGATTTTAATGTTTTGACGGAGTTTATAATAATTTAATCAATTGAACTATGTTGATTTTTTTTTATTTTTTTTTTTTGAAACAAAGTTATGTTTACTATTCATTTTATGTATTTATTTTTTCGAGATGAAAAAAAATTCTTTAGTTTCATTTGGTCTCGAAAAGATTACATATTATTTCCATAACAATTAGGTAGGTTCCTACTTTAGGAGGTTTAAATTTTTATTATATTTATAACTTATAATTATTCACTTTCATTTATAAATTATTCTCCTTTTCTAATACACAATATAATTAGTTATTTAATTTTTACTCAATAACATAACGCAATTAATTTTTTTTGTTTCTACAATTAATGTAAAAATTGTTAATTTGCCCGGGTAACCAAACTACAAACTCTACATTAAACCATTACAAAAAAAAATACGAAAGGAGAAAAATGAAGATGACTAAAAAGACATATTAGTTTGATGTTTATTAAATACCTCTCCATGCTTAGACCATTGCACATCAATCGATTTTTAGTTAACATGAACATAAATGAAGATGACTAAAAAGACATATTAGTTTGATGTTTATTAAATACCTCTCCATGCTTAGACCATTGCACATCAATCGATTTTTAGTTAACATGAACATAACTCAATGATAATAGACATGTACTCATTGTTTTGATGTCGAATGTTCAAATTCTCATAATGGTGGAAACAAATAGACTAAAACTCGATCCGATCGATGGAAACCGACATCGTTCGGTCAACTTTCTAACATTGACGTCGAAGTCGGTTTTGTCCATTGGCAAAACTAACCGTCAATCAGTCGGAAAACCCAATCAAAGTGAAAACTGACCGACATACCGATTTTTTTTTTTAAAAAATAAATAAATTAAAACAGTTGTCGTGTGCCCGCAACCATTCTCTTGAAAAGAGCAATGACTCATTAGGAAGGTTTTTTTCTCCTTTCTTTCTTAATGAAGAGTTGATCAATAAATCTCATATATATATATATATATATATATATATATATATATATATATATATATATATATATATATATATCGATATAAATTTAACACCACATGAGTACATGAGGTGCAAATTTGAACTTCTGACATTTTGGACGAGAATCCTATAGCTTAACGAGTTTAACTATGCTCATATTGGCCCATATTAATTAACTAAAAGAGAAAAAATCTTACATATTTCAATAAGGATAACATTTATGTAGGGTTGAAAATTGAGAATTGCAAAATCTGACCTCAAATGTAAAGGTTTGCCAAAATTGATCTTAAATTGAAATTTTATCTTTTCTAACCTCAAATTGACAGCTGGAGGGATTGTAGCTTTTTAAATGATGTAAAATTCCTATTTTACCCCATCCTGAAAAGACATCTCTCCTCTTCGTCTCTTGCGTCTTTTTCTCATTTTCTTCTCTCCTCTCTCTTCCCTTTCCTTTGCACTCCTCTGTCTTCCTCGTATGAGAAAGATTTATTTGGCATTTCACCCACCCGATGGACTCCACAAGACCTTGCTTGTTGGGATTAAAAATAGCGAGATATAATTAAATGCGGAATAAACTAAATATATCTCAACCTCTCACTTCACAGGTTAGAATCCAAAAGCCAATCAGTCACGAACTACAATAATAAAAGATAAGGGAAAGAGATAACAACACCGAGAGATATACTGGTTCGCCCCGATCTCGGGACTACGTCCAGTCTTCTGCAACTGCAGGTTCTACTATAATGGAGATTACAATTGATCCCCCAAGCTCGCGCTACAAAACTCACCCAAATAGCCCAACTAGAACTATTTGCTTCTACAAAACTCACCAAAATAGCCCAACTAGAACTATTTGCTTCTACAAAACTCACCAAAATAGCCCAACTAGAACTATTTGCTTCTACAAAACTCACCCAAATAGCCCAACTAGAACTATTTGCTTCCAAGTACTACAGCCCGGTAGCTTGAGATAAACAAAGAGAGAAACACCCACTAAAATACTCACTGTATTTTCATGAAATGCTACTGCCTACACAAAAACTGAACACAAAATTATACCTTTAATTTTGCTACTCAGGTCTTCACTACTTTCAAAACAAAAAAACATATATGTACATATATATATATATATATATGTCTCAGTCAAATAACCTAAGAAAAGCAAATGGGCTTGGCCCAAAACTAACTTAATAATTTATTTACTTTCCAACTCATGCGTCACTTTATATATATATATATATAAGAGTTTTATCTTAAGATAGTTAGACTCATTTTAGATAGTTAGACTCCTTCTTTTTGCTGTCATTTTCGACCTCCATCTTACATTTCGTTTCATCTCAACATTTATTTTTTGTTAATCGGAAAGTTACGAGACGATGTGTTGTACATTTTTGTAGATTTGTAGTACATTTTTGTAGATTTGTAGATTTTTATTTTTTATTATCGTGTTATTTGTTTACCCGATCGTATTGTAGATTTTTTTTTTAATTATCATCTTGTTATTTGATTTGTTTTGTTTAGTTATTTGAATAACACGTGTTGTAATTTTTTTTTATTATCGTGGGATTGAATTACACTCGTGATATTGAATTACATAGATTTTATTTTTATTTTTTTTAATCGTGATTTTTTTTATGAACGAAGATTTGTTGGTATTAAATAAAGATTTGTTGGTGGAATGAAATCATATTGAGAAAGATTTGATTTAAATCTTAAATCTTAAATCTTTAAAAAATAGCAAGTTGTTTGTTTTGTCATATTTGAGTGAGAAAAATTCTTCATTAGTAAAAGAGAGAAAGTAGTAACAAAGAAGAGAGAGAGGAGGAAATGATGAATACAAAAAAAGAGAGGAAAGATTTTTTTGAAACCAAGGGGTAAAAGAATTTTTTCACAAAACAGTGATGGCAACTGTCAATTTGAAGTCATAAACATTAAAATTTCAATTTGAGGTTAATTTTGTCAAACATTTTGGATTCAAAGTCAGATTTTGCAATTCACCGTTGAAGATTCATTGCCCTAAAAAAGGCTAATTGTCTTAACCACTAACCTTAGTGTTCCAACTATGCTTCCTTTGTCATATCACACATCCACTTTTTAGTTAAGTGTATCATTTTGCATTAATTTATTTGATTGTCGAACACATGTCAACACATTTCATCAATAAACATTAACATTTATAACTAAAGATGTCAAAATCAACATAGCTCAGCAGTAATTGATATGACAAATTTTAGAATAGCAATTAATTCACATGTCTAAAAGATATATTTAGCCTAATTTCCAAATATTAATAAAAAAAGTAAAAAAAAATATATTGTAAAAATATAGTTAAAGTGACCATAATTTAACTAACATGAAACATGTGTTAATGACCGAGAAGTATGTGATTAAAATCCCTAAATATGCTTGATGACATTGAGATAGGCTATGTTTTTTTTTTTTTTTTTTTAATAACGTGGGTGAAGATTGAACCTAAGACATTTTCGTCACTAACTTTATGCGAGTTAATCCTTGAGAAAAATTAATATTAATATATTATTAAAAAAAACTGGATCAGCTGGCCTCCGTCGGACTCTCCTACTTCGGCAAGCCGCTCAGTCTCTTCAACAAACACAGCGCAAAGGCGCGGCAATAGAATTCTCTCTCCAATCCATTCAAACTGACCGGAATTAACTGCCGTCGCCGGCCAAAATTCAATCAACCTTCGTGATCTCGAACCAGTTTTTCTTCACAAACCTCACAATTCAGACGCCGGAATTCGAATCTGAAGATGTTCACTCAATTTGGATCAACCTCCGACACGCTGAGTAAGGCTTCGACCATGGTGTTTCGGATCGGCACAGACGCCCATCTCTACGACGATCCAGAAGATGTGAACATCGCTCCCTTACTCGACAGCAAGTTCGACTCCGAGAAATGCGAGGCACTCAAGCGCTTACTTGCACTCATTGCTCAGGGTTTTGATGTTTCCAACTTCTTCCCTCAGGTTATGTTTCATGAAATACGAATTACTTTTTCTTTCTATGATTGTTAATTGTGTTCACTCTCAATTGCTAGAATTTTGGCGTCAGTTAATTCGTTGAGCTTTGGAGGTCTCAGTGGTTATGTGTTCTGAATACTTTTAGTTTGAAATGGAACTTCAGGTTGTTAAGAATGTTGCATCGCAGACGTTGGAGGTGAAGAAGCTGGTTTACTTGTACCTGTTGCATTATGCTGAAAAGTATGGTATATTCCGCATTTTAGTTTTGAATCATAGATATATTTCTTTGTTCTTTCATCTAGAGTAATGGTTGTGTTGTGGTTGATCGTGGCTTATAACACCGTAATCTTAGCATCGTAATATGGGCTAAGTTCGATCATCCCGAGCTGCTTTTGAATTGTGATTTGTTGTCAATTGGTGAATGTTTGAGGTGTGGCAATGTATGTTACATTTACGGTAAGTTATGTTTTGCACTTTAGGCGTCCAAATGAAGCGTTGCTGTCTATCAATTGTTTCCAGAGGGATTTGGGGGATACGAATCCTCTTGTGAGGGCATGGGCATTGCGGACCATGGCAGGAATTCGTCTACATGACATTGCACCTCTTGCTCTTGTGGCAGCGAGGAAATGTGCCAGGGACCCGTCTGTGTATGTCAGAAAATGTGCAGCCAATGCTCTTCCAAAGCTTAATGATTTGCGCCTGGACGAAATTGCCTCGGATATTAAAGAGGTTTGCTTGATTCTTGGCTTCACAAGTAAATGTATCGTCATTAGATCATGGATGTTTATTGGAAGGTCAAATGGAGGGGGAAGTGTATAATATCATTATGTTTAGTCTGTTGGCTGATTCTTTGCCCGCTCAACCCGTATATTCAGTATTTCTACTCCATAGAAGGTCATTCTGTTTGATGAGTGCTACCGCATTTTAATTAAGTTTGCAATATTTTGCAGATTGTACTGATACTGTTAAGTGATTCCTCCCCTGGTGTCATTGGTGGTGCTGCTGCTGCATTTGCATCTATCTGTCCAAATGATCTGACTTTGATTGGAAAAAATTACCGAAGGTTATGTGAGGTCTTACCTGATGTTGAGGAATGGGGTCAAATAATCTTGATTGGAATCCTTTTGCGCTATGTTGTAGCAAGTATTGGGCTTGTTAGAGGGTCCATTATGCATTGTCTGCGATCTGTAGAGGATTCTAGTTCAGAAAAGAATGGCTTTGCAAACAATTTTACATCAGCCAATGAAGATAGTGAGATGAATGGAATTTATGATACAACATTAGCGAATATGATATCCAGATGTTATACTGAAGGGCCAGATGAATATTTATCACGACTAAGTTATTCCAACGAAGTTTTTCCTAAACTGGATGATGGACATTTTGTGTCTAGTAAGGAGAATGATGATATCAGGATCTTATTGCAGTGTACGTCACCTTTGTTATGGAGCAACAATAGTGCAGTGGTTCTTGCTGCTGCTGGCGTACACTGGATTATGGCTCCAACGGAGAACATAAAAAGAATTGTTAAACCATTAGTGTTTCTACTCAGATCATGTGATGCTGCAAAATATGTGGTATTTTTCTTATTCTTGACATTATTTATCTTATCTTATATTTCAGTTGGGGGGCCACACATTATAAATTGCTTCCTTACCTAATTAGGTTCATACTAATATGTCCACTAAGAGCAGCTTAGCCAATCCTCCAATAAGCGAGATATATATGTGATTTAGAATCATGATTTACATTTGGAATTATGATAAAGTTTAAAAGTTCAAATAAATAGCACCTCCTAAGTCTGCGGGTGCAAGCATCTGGATGTTCCATTTGTCTATATCCAAGTTAGGGAGCAATATGAAGAGTTGAGATGATGGTTCCAGGGGAAGTCATTTTCATTTCAATTGGTCATGCTAAAAAGGATTTGGAAAGATAGTAGGGAGTGGATGCATTATAAGCTTAAGTGGTTGCTTTTGCATAACACACATATCCATTAAAATTTGATAGCAGACTCTCTTATTGAGGTTTTTTTCCCCTTCCTCTCGTCCCTTTTTGAGTTCAACAACATGACATGTGGGGATGAGGATTCGAACCTTTGACCTTTTGGTCGGGGTATATGCCTTAACCATTTGAGCTATGCTCATGTTGGCTACTCTCTTATTGAGGTTTCAAGCTCAATTCACTCCAAGATTATAGATTTTTGGATTTTTTCACGCTTTAAAACTAAGAGGTGAAGAGGGCTGTATGTTGAGATTATATGCTTCTTAGTCCATCATAAGAATTTTAAATTTATCACACTTCAAAACTAAGAGTTGAAGTAATGCCCATATAAATGAATGACTTGTAGTATGTATGTTTGCCGTTTGATTAACCTTAACCAGTGCCACTTGTTCAAATCCATTTTTTGTTCTTGTCTGTGTTTAATTGCTTTTTTATCATCCAGTAGTTTTTTGTTGTCAGATGGTAAGAAATATCAATTGACCTCCACAGGTTCTCTGCAATATTCAAGTTTTTGCTAAGGCAATGCCTTCTCTCTTTGCTCCACACTATGAAGACTTCTTCATCTGCTCTTCGGATTCATATCAAGTAAAAGCATTGAAGCTTGAGATACTATCATCCATTGCTACTGATTCATCGATTTTATCAATCTTTAATGAGTTTCAGGTAATATTTATGCATTTCCTCCTTTCTTTTACCTACTATTTTATTTTGTTGTTGTTATGTGGGGATTGTAAAATTAGTTTACTTCCTAAACCGTAGTATTAATAAAAGAAAAGAATACAGAGGACATATACGAATTCACATCCTCAAAGCCACTAAGAAATTACAAAAATGCTCTTCAATTTGTTTGCATATAAGAAAAAGACATTTAACAACCTCGTGAAAAACACCATCTGGAAGCTAGAAATAGATCTGGTTGAAAAATATCATTAGCTTTGGACTTGGAAATGTGATTCCTTGGGCATCTTCTCAAGCATATCATGATTCTCAGATCCTAGGGGCAATCCCTTGGTTAAGCCCTCTCTTTGAAAAGTACTTTGAGATGAAAGAAAAATACCCAAAAAAGAAAAGAAAAGATTTTCTTATGGGAGCTCTAACTGGGAAGCTTAATTACCAAAGATAAGTGATAGAGATGCATGACCTCCATACGTATTACATATGTTAGGTTTGGCAAGCAATAATTAGTTGAGGAGTTAACAAAGTAAATTGGAATATCTAGTTAGTTCATACCTCTTGAATGGGTAATGGTCATTTCTCATCTTCTCTGCTTCATCTTCATTGAACTTAAGTGAATTTTAGTTGATTATATTGAATGTTATTTTTTTCGGTTGCTTTAGACTTCAAGCCTTTGATGTTCACAAACATTTTTCTTTTATTCCTAGGATTACATTAGAAACCCAAACAGAAGGTTTGCAGCTGATACGGTTGCTGCAATTGGCTTATGTGCAGGGCGGCTCCCAAAAATAGCCAGAATGTGTTTGGATGGGCTATTGTCTTTAATAAGACAGGGTATGCAATTCGTGCTTGCGAATATTCTTTGAAGTTTTTTTTTCCTTTCCAACTCTATAATTAAAAACTGCAGAAACTTCGGCTTGTGACAATGGAATCATGGATGGAGAGGCAGCTGTACTGATTCAGGCAATCACATCCATCAAGTTTATTGTAAAGGAAAATCCAGCCAGCCATGAGAAGGCATTCTTATCTACCTCTTTTCAGCTATAACCTTTCCACATCCCTGTTTTTATTTTAATCATAGTAGTTATTCCACCTCATACTACGAGCTTAAATTGTTGAGCTCATGCATGATTTTATTTTATATAAAATTAAAGGCTTTCGTTTGTATGGTTTCCTCGTAATAGTTATATCCATGATAGTCACATGCTGATATTTATATTTTTAAACCCTCTGCAAGTTAAAGTTTGTGCTTCTTGCAGCATGGATATTTCTACGGAAGGATGCAAATAATGTATTAGTCATTTTTATTGGGCTGTGTTATTCTCCTCTGATTGTTATTTCCACATTTAGGCTGTCTTATAAGTCATCTTCATTTCAAGTATGGCATTGGATTCATTAACTTATCATTAGAATTTAGCCCTAATTATTGTGGTCTTAGTTAATTCAATAACGGCCTTGGTTACGCCAAGTGTTTTTGCCTTTTGGCTATAAGTGTTACTTTGTTGCATTGCTTCCTTGTACCAGTCTATTGATAGTTGACACATTTTATTTTCTGTTTCCTATAAAAAAAAATAGTTAGACACATTTTATGTCAAAAAAAAAAACGTTATTTCATTTCGTTGCAGTTTAAAATCTGATAGTCATTCTAGGTATATGATTGAGTATTTTAACTCATCATTGCAAGGGCTTGAATTAATTTTGTCAGTGTGTCATTGCACATCAACGAGTTTTAAAATGTTGTTGATTGTTTTACGCATTTAGACGGGTTTCGATTTTTCTCATTTCTATGAAATATATTTTTGATTAAGTTATTATTATGATTTAGCCCTCTTATCCAAAAATTATTATAATTTAGCCCCAAAGTTTTGCGGTCTAAGTTAAATTCAATTACATCCTTGGCTACAAATATAATTTTATTGTATTTCTCCCTTGTACCAGTCTATTGATTATTGTTGACTTATAATATATATTAACAGGTCAGTCATTTGATTGCTGTTTATAGTCTGATAGTCGTTCCAGGTTTATGATTGAATTTATAATTCATCTTTGCATGAATGATGGGCTTGGGAAAATTTTGTCACTTTGCATGTGGAGCAGCTTCAACTTTTCTCACTATCTATTTCCTATCTCTCAACTGTTTGGTTCAGTTGCAAAGCATATTTACCTTCCTTAAAAATGCATAATATATTATTTAAAATGTGGTTTTCAAGTAATTCTTTACACTTTTTACAGGTTATTATTCAGTTGATTCGTGGTTTGGATTCAGTCAAGGTTCCTGCAGCCCGTGCAATGATTATTTGGATGATAGGGGAGTACAGCACTTTGGGGGATATTATTCCAAGGATGTTGGTTATCGTGGCTAAGTATCTTGCAAGGGCGTTTATTTCAGAAGCACTGGAAACGAAACTTCAGATACTGAATACAATGGTTAAGGTATTTTGAGAAACTTCATTTGGAAATTGCGGATCTTGGTTTCCATTATTTTATTTTTGATTCTACAGATCTTGTAACTAGCCACTCTTAACATTTTGAGTTCATTTAATTCAAGGTTTGTGTGAGAATAAGATAAATGAAAATGTTAGATAAATATTTTTGGTTTACTGTTAATTAATCAGTTATATTAAGTAATACTAATTACTCAATATCCCTTTTTAATTGATTCTGCATTTTCTGTAGGTCTTATTGCGAGCAAAGGGGGAAGATATGCTAACATTTAAAGTAATTTTAGGCTATATGCTTGAAGTGGGAAAATGTGATTTAAATTATGACCTTCGTGACCGAGCTGCCTTTATTCAGAAGCTCCTGTCATCCCATTTGGATATGGAAGTTCCTGAAGAGAGTCTATCCAAACCTAGAGACCAGTCATGGGAACTTGCAGAGCGCATTTTTGGAGGACAACTAAAAGCAATACAACCTGAACCTATCAATTATCGATTTTATCTTCCGGGATCTCTTTCACAAATAGTTTTTCATGCAGCTCCAGGATATGAACCTCTTCCAAAACCACGCACCTTGGATGAAGCTGTGGGTTCATCAGGAGATGGAGCGGTTGAGAGTGATTCAAATGAGACAGATACTACAGAGTCATCATCTGGATCCTTGGATGAGGATAGTGCTTCTGCTTATAATTCTCAGCATTCTTTCAGTGGTTCTAGTGCCAGGGATGAAAGTTATGGGGCAAATAGTCAACAGGAAAATGATGGTGCTGATCCTTTGATCGAACTTTCTGATCATGGCAATTCTCATAAAATTCAGAATGGAGCCTCTCCCTCTGGTTCTACAGAATTGGATGAATTGATGTCAAAGAATGCCCTAGAATCATGGTTGAATGAACAGCCAAATTTAGCTAGTCTAAGTACTTCGGAGAAGGGTGAAATTCGAAGATCCTCTGCTAGAATATCTATAGGTGATCTTGGGAAACACGTAACACGTAAAAGCTATCAACTCCTTGATCCTGCTAATGGAAATGGCTTGAAGGTGGAATACTCATTTTCATCTCAGACTTCAAGCATATCTCCTCTTCATGTTTGTATAGAAGCATCCTTCAAAAACTGTTCTACTGAGCCCATGACTGAAATTATGTTGTCCCATGAGGAATCTGACAAAGTTGTAGATTCAAAAGACGATGTTTCGGTCAGAACTGAGAGGTGAGATTTAGTCGAGCACGATCTTTGTCATTGAAACGAAACATTTAGTTGATTTTAATTCAACTATTCCTCTACGACCCTTCAATTCTTTTAGCTTTTCATATAGTGGCTAACTTCTTTTAAATTTGTTAATTCTGCAGCTCCTCTACATCTAATAACACTGTAAAGACACCGGTTTCCATGGAAAACATTACATCTCTTGGACCGGATCAGACGATCAATAGAATTCTTGAGGTTCAATTCAATCATCATCTCTTGCCTATGAAGTTAAATTTGTACTATAATGGCAGGAAGCATCCTGTTAAGCTGCACCCTGACATTGGATATTTTGTGAGACCCCTTCCTCTGGACATTGAAGCTTTCACAGCTAAGGAGTCTCAGCTACCGGGAATGTTTGAATACATGAGGAGGTTAGTAGATCCCAACCGCCTTTCATTTCACCATAAGCAACAGAAATAAACTGAATCAATGCATGTACCTTTTGTCCCATTTATACAATCTATCAGAATCACATAGTTTTTTTTTTTTTTTTCTTTTTTACCCTCATTTCACTAATTTACATTATTTAGGGCCTTACGATTTCGTTTTTAGTTTTCTAATTTTGAAATTTATGCTTGGTTCCTCACCATTTCTTTATTATGGTTTTCACATTTAGTAAAGAAACATTTGATTTCTTAGTCAAAATGTCAAATTAAAAAAAAAAAAAAAACTTTTTTTAATGGAAAAAAAATCAATTTATACCCTTAAACTTTGGAGGTTGTATCAGTTAAAACCCTAAACTATTGATTGTATCAATTTAAAAACCTTGAACTTTCAAAACTGTATCAATTTACACATTCTGTTAGAATTTTCTTTTAGAAGCGTTAAGTTAAACACGTGGAGACTTATAATTTTAGCAATTAAACCCCTAAACTTTCATAAGTGAATCAATTATATGAAAGTTTAGGGGTTTAATTGATAAATTATAAGTCTCTACACGTGTGAAAACTAACATTTTTTTTAAGAGAGGGTGTAAATTGATACAGTTGTGAAAGTTTAGGGTTTAAATTGATACAATCATTAGTTTAGGGTTGTAATTGATACAACCTCCAAAGTTTAAGAATATAAATTGATTTTTACCCTTTTTAATTTTCAAAACTTGGCTTGGATTTTGAAAACAACTTAGATAACAAAATAAAGAAACTCATGGGTAAAAATAGTGTTTATAAACTTAATTTTCAAAAACCAAACACCAAAAATCAAATGGTTATCAAACGGAAGGTTGATTTTTATACACATTATGAGTACGCATGCATAAATGGGCACTTCTTAGGCAGCCCCTCACCCCAAAGAAGTATTTGTGCATCCGATTAGACATGGACAAAAGAACTTGAAGGTGGTCTGTTTTTGTTTTTAATTGGAGATTAAATTCTATAGGCTAAATTATAAAAAATACCCTTGAGCTATACCTTTTGTTTAAAAAATACCTATATTTTTTAAAAGTTTCAATATTACCCTTGGCCATTCATAAACGTTTCAAAACTACAATTGGAGTAGATATTTTGTTAGAATGTTTGGTGACCTGGAGCGACGTGGTGGTGACTAGGACTCTTGTCTGGATTAAGTCTGAAAGAACGACGTTTTGATACGTCGACTTTTCCGTTCAAAATTCTAACAGATTTCTACTCCAAGGGTAGTTTTGAAACCTTTATGAAAGATCAAGGGTAATATTGCAACTTTTGAAAGAATATGAGTATTTTTTAAACAAATGTCAAAGTTTGCGGGTATTTTTTTTATAATTTAGCCAATTCTATAACAAATGGAATTTATCAAGAATGAGTACAATGATTTATACGAGAACAAAAACTACCTCATCTTTGCTGTTCTAACTCGGCTACATTGTGTTCTTCAGATGCACATTCACTGACCACCTTGGGAAGCTTATCGATGAAAAGAATGACAGTCCAATAGAAGAAGATAAATTTCTTCTCATCTGCAAGAGCCTGGCATTGAAGATCCTCGGCAATGCAAACCTTTTTCTAGTGTCCATGGAACTCCCCGTGGCAAACTTTCTTGACGACGCAACCGGTCTGTGCCTACGATTCAGCACAGAGATTCTGAGCAACTCGATGCCGTGCTTGATTTCGCTGACTGTTGGAGGAAAATGCTTAGAACCTCTACAAGTAACTGTGAAAGTAAACTGTGAAGAAACTGTATTTGGGTTGAATTTGTTGAACAGGATAGTGAACTTCTTAGGCAACCCCTCTGTTCCCAACCAGTAAACGGTAATTGTTCAGGTTGTTAATCAAATTTTGTGCATGTTTCAATTCGTTGGGAAGCAGATGGGAGCAGTGTTAATGTTGTTTTTTAGAAAGAAAAATCTTGCCTCACTTGTATCATGCCTTCATTGATTTGTAAAGTTTTTATTTATGTATTTTTTTAGAGAATTTTATTGTGGTAAATATTAAGAGAGCTCACTGATATTTTAGCCCAAGCCCAAAGTATCTGTTTTATGATTACAAGTCTGTATGAAAAACCCATTTTTCATTTTGGGTTTCTAGAAGCTTTTGGGTAATTTGTTAGGGTGGCTTTTGTTGTGTGTGCGTAAGAATAGAGTAGGAGTTTTACTCCCATTTCTTGTCTATATAACTGATGTAAAATCGATCAAATATATAAGCAAGAAAAAGGGTTTCTCCAAGCTCAAAGACAATGGCTGCATCTTCTTCTTCTTCTCTTTTTCTATTTCTGTGTATATACTGATATGGTATCAGAGCCACTGTCTAACGACAAGCTCCCTATTGTGTGGTTCCGATGGTGCTCACTGCTAGTGAATCAAGCTCTGCGTTGGCTGACTCCTTGTCTCTATCTTCTCCGATTGTAAGCCCTGGGAACAAGGTTTCTGTAGTCAAATTGAATGATGACAATTTCTTGCTGTGGAAATTTCAAGTAGTCATGGCACTTGAAGGATACGATTTAGATGGTTACATTACTGGTGAAATCCATCCTCCGGATAAATTCTTACCGATTCAAGATGGAGATGATGAAGTTTCCTCAGAACGTCAATCAAACCCCATCTACAAACTATGGAAACGTCAAGATAGGTTGATTTCTTCTTGGATTCTTGGATCTATGTCTGAAGAAGTTTTGAATCAAATGCTACATTGCACATCAGCCTTTGAGATCTGGACGTCTCTTCATCAAATTTACACTGCCCGGAGTCTTGCTCAGGTAATGAAATTTAAATCCAGACTTCAAAATATGAAGAAAGGAGGTATGTCTCTTAAGGAATATTTTTCAAAGATCCAACAATGTGTAGATGCTTTAGGTTCTGTGGGAAAATCAGTTTCACGTGATGATCAGATCATGTATATCCTTGATGGACTTGGGGCTGAATATGAGTCCATGGTGTCTGTTATTTCTGCTAAAACAGGGGAACAATCTCTTACTGATATTCAATCTCTTTTGCTTACTAAAGAAAATCGTATAGAGAATAGTCTGACTTCTACAGAAATGAGTTTACCCTCTGCACCTCTCACTGTCAATATAGTTCAGGAATCTTCATCACAGAAAGCCTCAACATCTCAGCAGCCTCAGCAGTTTCATCCCAGTTCAAGAGGCAGAGGAGGTGGCAGATCGAATCGTGGAGGTCGTTCTTGGAACAATCGGGGCAAAATCCAATGTCAAATCTGTAAAAAATTTGGTCATCCTGCCTATAAGTGTTTTCTTCGAAATCCTCCAGTTCAGACGTCCTCAGGTTCGTACCCTTCTTCTCCAAATATTCCTCCCTATTCATCTAACTTTCATCATGTTTCTGCCATGGTTACTTCTCCTGCTGTGCATCAAGACCAAAGTTGGTACCCTGACTCTGGTGCTTCCAATCATCTAACTAATGATTTTGGCAATCTCTCTGTTGGTTCTGAGTATGGAGGAACAAATCAAGTTCATGTGGCAAATGGAACAGGTCTGCCCATTCTTCACTTTGGGTTCTCTTCTTTTAACTCTCCTTTTAGTCCTACACGTGTTCTGTCCTTAACCAATCTTCTTCATGTTCCTTCAGTAACTAAGAATTTAATAAGTGTGAGTCAATTTGCCCGTGATAATGGGGTTTTCTTTGAATTTCATCCCTCTCTTTGTTATGTGAAGGATCAAGTTACTGGTTAGGTTCTTCTTCAAGGGATGCTTCATGAAGGTCTATACAAATTTAATTTGTCTACTGATGGTTCTAAACAAAATACAGATACTCCTTCAAAAATTCATGTTTCCTCTGTTTCGGTTTCTAAACCTGTTTCCCATTCGTTTTCTGCTGTTTCATCTTCATTATTTGATACTTGGCATAGACGTTTAGGGCATCCTTCTCTGTCTATTGTTAAACAGGTTGTGCAACATTGTAATCCTCGTTTAACTTCTGTTAATAGAATAAATTTCTGTGATGCTTGTGCTATTGGGAAAACTCATGCTCTCCCTTTCCGGAGTTCTAGTACTATGTATACTCATCCTTTAGAACTTGTGGTGTGTGATCTTTGGGGTCCTGCTATCACTACTACTAAGCATGATTTTTGTTATTATATTAGTTTTGTGGATGCATACAGTCGATTTACTTGGATTTACTTCCTGCGCACCAAATCTGAAGCTCTTACTGTGTTTATTAGTTTTCGCACTTTTGTGGAAAAACTCTTAAGGTGTTTCTATTTTCCGCATTCAAACTGATGGTGGTGGTGAGTTTCAAGCTTTTAATTCTTATCTTAGGACTCATGGTATTGAGCATCGCTTTACATGTCCTTATACCTCTCAACAGAATGGTCTAGTTGAGAGGAAACATCGACATATCGTTGATGTTGGTCTTACTTTACTTTCTCAAGCATCCATGCCCTTTGTATTTTGGGATGAATCTTTTGCAACTGTTGTTTACTTAATAAATCGGTTACCTACTCTTGTTCTTCAGCATAAAAGCCCTTTTGAACAATTGTTTCACACTCATCCTGACTATTCCTTTTTACGCACGTTCGGTTGCAAATGTTTTCCATGTCTTAGACCTTATAATCAGCATAAGTTGTCATATAGGTCCCGACCTTGTGTGTTTCTTGGCTATAGTTTTCAGCACAAGGGTTATAAGTGTCTTTCCTCTGATGGTCGTTTGTACCTTTCTCGTCATGTGGTGTTTGATGAGACTACTTTTCCATGCTACTATTTCCTCATCCTCCACATCTCTTCTCTCTATGGAATCCTCTGTTTTGCCACCACCTCTTAAGCTTCCTGATACTGTTTTGTCACATGATGTTGGTTGTTCCTCTGTTCCTACTCAGACTTCCTCCTTTCCATCAATGGTTTCTGCTTCATCTTCGTCCCATGAATCCCTCCACACCATTCCCTCTTTCGTTGGTTCTCCTGTGTCTGACAGTTTGCCCAATCCATCATTAATTTCAACTCCTACCTTGGCTGTCCCTTCTTGTTCCAATGGCCTGCCTTCTCCTTCGGTTTTGTCATCTCCACAGTCTCGACCTATTCCGGTTAATTCTCATACCATGGTTACTCGAGGGAAGGCCGGTGTCTTTAAGCCCAAGGCTTTTTTAGTGGATTTTACTCAAACTGAACCAAGCACTGTTAAGGATGCTCTTAAGCATGATGTATGGCGACAAGCTATGCAGGAAGAGTATCAGGCTCTTTTGAAAAACGATACATGGGATCTTGTCCCTTTACCATCCCATAAGACTATTGTTGGGTGCAAATAGGTTTTTAAGATTAAGCGTCACTCTGATGGGTCTATTTCTCGTTATAAGGCTCGTTTGGTTGCTAAGGGGTTTCATCAAAATGCCGCTATTGATTATTCTGAGACTTTTAGTCCAGTGGTGAAACCTATTACTATTCGCATACTCTTAACCTTGGCTTTGTACTATGGATGGACCATCCGTCAAATTGATATTAACAATGCTTTTCTTCATGGATTGATAACTGAGTCTGTGTTTATGGAGCAACCTGCAGGTTTTCAGGATAAGGGCACCTCTCATCTTGTTTGTCATTTGCGCAAGGCTCTCTATGGTCTTAAACAGGCTCCTCGGGCTTGGTATGATCGTCTCAGTAAGTTTCTTCACTCGTTGGGATTTGTAACTTCTTGTGCTGATACCTCTCTCTTGGTACGATATTCTTCTTCTGGTTGTTGTTATATGTTGATGATATTATTATTCTGGGTAGTTCGTGTGCTCTTGTTCAACAGCTTATTTGTCGTTTACATGCTCAGTTTACTTTGAAAGACTTAGGGCCTTTAAGTTTTTTTTGGGTCTTGAGGTGTTTTATCCGCCCAGTGGTGGTTTGTTTTTATCTCAATCCAAGTATATTTCTGATGTTCTTACACGGGCTAAGATGAATGAGGCTAAAGCTATTAGTACTCCAATGGTCAGTGGTCCTCTGCTTTCTACTCAACAGGGTGATCCTTTCTATGATGTTCATTTATATAGGAGTATTGTTGGTGCATTGCAATATGTTACTTTGACTCGCCCTGAAATCTCATTTAGTGTTAATAAGGCTTGTCAATTTATGCATTCGCCTACTCTTCTTCATTGGCAACTTGTTAAACGTATCTTGAGATATTTGAAGGGTTCTTTGGATCATGGTCTCTTGCTTCAACGTCCCACGAAATTATCGCTTCATGGCTTTGCGGATGCTGACTGGGCTTCTGATCCCGATGATCGGAAGTCCACATCAGGTTTTTGTGTGTTTTTTGGTGGCAATCTGATTACGTGGGGCTCTAAGAAGCAGGAAATTATCTCTCGTTCAAGTACAGAAGCTGAGTTCCGAAGTCTTGCTATGGCGGCTACTGAATTGGTATGGGTTCGTTCTTTGTTTTCTAATTTGCATATTTCGCTAACCTCAGCCCCTGTTTTGTGGTTTGACAATTTGAGTGTTGTTCATCTAAGTGTCAACCCGATTCTTCACTCCAAGACGAAGCATGATGAGTTGGATATTTACTTTGTTCGGGATCTTGTTTTAAATCAGAAACTGGCTATTTCTGGCTATTTCTCATCTTCCTGCTATTGAACAAGTTGCTGATATTTTGACTAAATCTCTCTCTGAGATTGTTTTACTTTATTGAAGTTCAAGCTCAATGTTCGTAGTTTGACTGCCATTGGCTTGCGCGGGGTATTAAGAGAGCTCACTGATATTTTAGCCCAAGCCCACAATATCTGTTTTATGATTACAAGTCTGTATGAAAAGCCCATTTTTCATTTTGAGTTTCTAGAAGCTTTTGGGTAATTTGTTAGGGTGGCTTTTGTTGTGTGCGCGTAAGAATAGAGTAGGAGTTTTACTCCAATTTCTTGTCTATATATCTGATGTAAAATCGATCAAATATATAAGCAAGAAAAAGGGTTTCTCCAAGCTCAAAGACAAGGGTTGCATCTTCTTCTTCTCTTTTTCTATTTCTGTGTATATACTGATAGTAAATGGGTTTCATATCCTTCCTAGAAGGACGTGAGCGTTTCAACAATTATGTCCAAATTCTTGTCGATGAAATTAGATTATACTTTTGAATCGGCTCAGTCAAATGGTTTCTTTTTACTCCAAGGAATTGCAATATAACCGCTCATTGTTTGACTTGCCATGCGGGAAGTTCAATTTCTCTGGGGTTTGGATAGAAGAACACCTGCCATGAACTTGAAATAAGTGTGTTCAACTTAGCTCTGTGGATAACTCACCAACTGCATATTAAAATTTAATTTTTTTTATAACATGTGGGATGAAGATCAAACCTAAGACCTCTTTATCACTAGTCATACATCATGTCAATTGAACTAGACTCTTGTTGACAGTTCTTTTCATCGATTAATCGAACAAGATTTTCAATTCAATTTTTTTTCATCGATTAATCAAACAAGATTTTCAATTCGATTTTTTTTCATCGATTAATCGAACAAGATTTTCAATTCGAGCTAACATAATTCAATTGACATAAGGTTGTGCACGGAGAAGTCATGGGTTTAATCATTAATTAAAATACCATTGAAAAAAAAAAACCAATTCAAACCCCACGGGCGCTTTTCTAAAAAAAAAAAAGAAACAAAAAAGAAAACTTGAAATAAGGGTAAAGTAAATAAATGGAACCCAATGGAATTAGATTCTTGTTACTTTAACATATTTATTGGAATTAATGTAATTAAAAATATTAATAAAATTAAAAATATTTTTCTATACCATTAAAATAAATCACTCTTATTAGAAATACTATTTCTCAAAAAAAACATTTATTATTAAAAAACACTAATTTATGAAGAAAAAAAAAAGAGAAAGTATGTTTTATTGAAATTCGTTTGATCACTTAAAATCAATTTGAAATAAGAAAAAGAAAAAGAAAAAAACTAGATCTTGTCGTCCGGCCGTCCCGTTAAAATTAGAGCGAGTCAATCCAACCAGTTCGACATGTCGTCATATCTCATAACTGAATCAAAAGAGAGGGAAAAAAAACCCTAGCAATTGAATTTTGAGCCCAAACCTCTCCTATTTAAGCTCAGTCTCGCCGCTTCCTCAAACGCATCTCCTCCATTTCGAAGCTCTCGAATTCCACAGAAACAAATCTCTTCTTCCCCACTAGTAATCGCCATTTCTTCCAATTGCTTGCCCTAATCGCCGAATCTTCGAGTTCATTCTCTCTTTTATTTCTCAGGCATGGGCTATGATTAGAAAGAGAGAGGCTCGAGTGGGATTCGAAACGAAAACCCCATTCGATTTCTCCGAGAAAAGCGATCGATGGAGGAGAAGATTGATTCAAGGTGCCGCCGTCTTCTAACGATGGCTTTGGTATCTTCTGAACTTTCTTCTTCGATCTTCTTTCGCTTTCGTTTTCTTGCGATTTTTTGAATTAGGGTTTTCTCTCACTGTGACGGGTTATAATTTCTATACACTTGATATGAGCCCTAAGCGTTGTTATCTGTTTGTTATATTTCTGTTTGATGCTTTGGATTTAATTTGCATTCGTTGTGTTTTATATGAGGAAACGAGATTTTCTTCGTGGTTTTCTCATTGAACAATGGATGCTATAGAGAACGTCTGGTTGCTCTCTCTCTCTTTGATTTTCTCGGGAAAGTAAAATTTTCCGGGAAAATAAGGGGTTTGAGCGACCAGGCAGCGGCCAGACAACCGTAGGGATGGGCATCCACAGATGATGGGTTTCATTTGATCCCATTTTTCTACTAGTTCCATCCCATATCTATCTCCCTTTTCTCCTTCCATGGATGATTTTTCCTGAGATTGATTTCTTTGCAAGATGTTTCAGTGACAAAATTAATGATTTAGGTATTAGACAGAAAGAAGCGTGGATTGCTTAACTTATAAATTGATCTAATATATGTAAATTAATCTAGAAAGGTTGTTTGGTTATGCAATTGATCCATCAAAGGGGATGAACGATAGTATCTTCAAGAATTAATTCAACAAATTTTAGATGGACAGATGAAGATTGGCTTTGAGGGTTATGCTTGAGGAAATCAATATACTGATGTCAAAATCAGTAGATGTCGTCCGAGTTCTATATTACCAATGGAGTAAGGGCACACATATGAGAAATGTGGATCGGAAGACACCTAAAGAATTATTAGAACAAACCAACACTGAGTTATCTAACTATGAATTTGATTAAGGTGAGAATAACTGGCCATTTGAATACTAAAGCTAGAAGATTGGCTCCATAACAATGAAGGAATTACTTAAATTGGTAAGAGGAAATGTGTCTCCATAACAATTAAGGAATACTTTATTAAAGAACACATATTTGAAATTATGAAGCCAATTTGACATATTGATTATACAAAGTGACGTTAAAGAAATTATTTAGTTAAAGAAGTCCCAGCTTGGAAGTATGTTTGGAATGTTAACTTGGGAATGTAAATTTGCCGAGTCCGATGAAGGAGTACTGTGAGTGTGAGCATATATAACGAACACAATTGTTAGATGTAAACATGGAAATTAAACTAAACCTTTTAAGAAGATTATCTGCAACAAGAAGTATGACTAAATGTCTAAAATTGTTTATTTTTTACTGAGGTTTATAATGTTTTTTAATTGAAATAATGTCTAAAATTTATATGTAGCATGAGTCAATGCACTTAAAAGACCAAACTACCAATAAATAACACACTAGGAAACAAAAGAGACCCCAAAATGGTTGGAAAACCATAAAGAAGAATGGATGATAGTCCATAAATACGCAGCTGAGAACTCACAGGAATAAGGGGGGCATGGCTGTAAGAATCTTTTGTATGTTGTATCACATTGTTCTATTCGGAAATGATTCTTTAACTGAGAGTTAGAAACTAAGAAGTAGAAACAAAAGGGGAAAGAATTTAGAGTGACGAATACAAGAAACTAAGATGTAGAAGCAAAAAGAGGTAGGAAGATTTTGGAGTGAATACAAGAGTAATTGAAGGGTTGGGAAGATGTAGAAGAAATGATGATAGTCAAGAAACGAAGTATTTTATTCAACTGTCATTTGCCATTTGCTGGGTGACATACGGATGGCCGATGGGAATGCAAAAGAAAGGGGTTTGAAGTTGTTTGGGAACTTTTTCACAAAATAGTGTAGTGGTGTGCCTTTTTAGAGTCATCACCTAAGAAGCCGCTACATGCCAATTTCCAAAAAAGTAGGACACTGTTTAATACTTTTAATATGATTTTTTTCTAACTTTTAACATCGAAACAACATACAATTCATTAAAAAGATAGAGATAAATCATAAGATAACCAAAATTATCCAAAATTCATGTTCAGCCATCCAAAATTCAAGTCCAATCATCCAAAATTCAATAAGTTATTTGGGTGGGAAGGAAAATCGTAACAAAAGTTGGAGTTTGAGAAAAAAAAAGTGACTTTTGCCCCTGTCTTAATAATTTCATTAAAAGTAAATGAGTTTCAAAATGGGCTTTGAGGGTTATGTTTTTAAAGACCCAAAACAAATCAGCCATCCTAACAAATCAGCCATTTGTGTCTCAGGAGTGTCGGTGCTTCTTAGGTCGTCACTACCACTCATTTGATGTCTCATCATTGCAATCGGCATCACACCTCATGCAAAAAAGACGAAGATCACCCAAAAAGACGAAGATCACCCAAAGAACTTGGAATAGTACCATAAAATCGATTCCTAGCCTAAATAAGCATTTGAAGATTACCGGATAATGAATTGTCCCTCAAATTCAGCAAAGACAAGACGTTGAGATTAGAAATTGATTCTTGGAGGTGTTCCCAATGGAGTCCGGAATCACACCTTCAAAATTGTTGTCGTCAAGAGCTAGAAAGACCTTGCAAGTTGTTGAAACTCATTCTCCAAAGCAAAAAAAATTGATGTTTTGATTTGGGATCGGTCTTGATTGCTCTAAAGGAAGGAAAGATTCCCAATATGAGTATCAATGGAGGCTGAGAGTTGAAAACCTATGAGATTCAAGCTAACAACTCATTTGGCATCTCTTGTGCAACTAATGCGGACCCAATTTATTATTCCAAGAAGACAAGAGATGTTTTGTAGTGTAGACTTGACATAGAAATGTTTTTATTTTATTTTCAATAGTATAAATTAAAAGGTTAAACTGATTTTCAAATATTCAAATCGAAAAACTAATGTTTTGGAAAAAATCAACAAAAACAAGATTTGATATTTTGAACTAGGTGAGGGGAAATAATATGGATAACAGGAAGGTCTATGTGGTACTTCTATGAGAGGCAAAATAGAGGAAGAAAATCAGGGATGCCATTTTCATTTTCTTCCTCGGGTTTGTTTCCACAATATTTAGAAATCTTGGAGTTTTTTAAATTATGATATTTTCATTTTCATTTGTCATTTTATATCGATTTTATTTTTATTTATTCTTCCATTGTCACTGTGTTTGGTTCTTGGATGCCCACATTTTCGTCGGACTGCACATAAAAATTTTGTTCTTTTGTCGTCGTCTGCTTGTCCAAGTTATCGGCTTTAGTTTATATTAGAACTTAAATCGTAGCATAAACCGTCGTGAGTCTTCTTCGATCTTAGAAGAAGACCTATGACGCTGAATCTGAGTACTTCGAAAAAAAAAGACAGTGACTTGTGGAATCCTAACACGGTAAGATCGAAGAAGACCTATGACTGAATTTGAGTACTTCGAAAAAAGAAGACAGTGACTTGTGGAATCCTAACACCACGGCGACACGACGCTTTGATCTTGGGCAAGAAGAAGACTCACAAACAAATACCTTCTTCACCACTCACGGATATGCTGGTCACTGGGACGTTAGGTGGGGTGGCGCGACAAGTATGAAGTTTTGTCATTGGAGTCGTGGTTGCGCACTGTTGATCTATTGCAGCTAAGGATTTGTAAAAATTAATGGAAATTGTTTGAATTAGTACCTGAAAATTTAATTGTGGCTTAATTTCGGTGTGGGGAACTTTGTTTTTCCCCATTTCGACGACGTTATATCGAAGAAATATGGAAATTTTCAAAGAAGGAATGCGAAATATCAAAACATATAAACAAAAAAAAAATTTAGCCCAGGTGGCCTTAAACAAACTTTTTAAGCCCATTTTCGAGGCCTACATTTGATTGAAGAAGAAACGGGGAAAGGGATGTGCTTCATTCCACCATTCTTTTCAATGTGAGAAAAATGAATCTCCTTCCCCTTTACATCTTTTCTTTCTCATCTTCACATTCTGTATTAAATTAAGATATTAATATTATTTAATTTTATATTTTTTCACTTTTAGTCTTCACTTTTATTTTATTTATATTTCAAAAAATATATATATTTTTTATTTATATATACCACTTATAAATACTCCTTCCATTTTCACTTTCATCCTCCCCTAATCTCAAATTTTCTATTACTCTCAATTTTTTTTTCACTTTCATCCTCCCCTAATCTCAAATTTTCTATTACTCTCAATTTTTTTTTTTTATTAAATTAGGATTCTTACTTTCAATGATGGTTAAAAATGATGAATGGACAATTAAAGTTTTATAAAATAATTTAAATAATTTTAATCAATTTTTATATTTGTACAGAATCACTGTTGTGTTAACATCTCCATTGACATTTACATCTAAGCATTGTCTTAATTTTTAATTTTTAGATATGATGATTACAAATGGTCAATTGTAGGATAATTAAGCCACAATTAAAGATTCATGTACTAATTCAACAATTTCCATTAATTTTCACAATTTTTCATAAAGTTTTTCGAAGTTTCCATCGACATCGACATTTTCGTAAAATCTGAACCTCGACATTTTCATTGACATCAACATTTTAATCCCTGATTGCAGCCATGTTGTTGAGAAAGCTCGTGCCGTCGTGGATTTGCGTCACTGTCGAAAGGGTTGCAGTGAGTTGGTAATGGAGAAAATGCCCGATCTGATGTTTTATGCGTTACCCGAATAAGAAAACAAAACAAATAAATAAATATAAAAAATTGTGCCAAAACGGTGTTCTACATACCCATTTTTATATTGTTCTGGCATCGCCGATGGACAACCTCCTAGTCAAAGTGTCTACAAAAGGTTTTCGAATGGAATGAGTAACAAAAAAAAAAGTTAGGAAAATGAAGACGACGACATGAACTTGTCATGGACGTGAATGACTCAACGAATCCAACCAGAATTATTTGTAGTGGAGGTTTTCGTAAAAAAACAAATACAAAACGTTAGGCGGCGCTAACCTGTGTTGGAAGAGGAGAGTTTTTGAAATCCCAACATTAATCATCCTGGCAGGTTTTGATTTTATTTGAATTAACACATTAAGGTATTTTAATTAATGCGCGATTGAACCCATGACCTAATGACACAACCTTATGCCAATTGAGCTATGCTCGGTTTGACAAATAAATATGCATTAGCAAATATTCAAAACAAGGATCAGGAGGCACGTCCTTGACCAACAAAGCCTCGGTTTGGCAAATAAATATGCATTAACAAAGATTCGAAACAAGGATCAGGAGGCACGCCCTTGACCAACAAAGCATCAATGGTTTTTAAAAGTCAGGATTATATTGGACATTAAATTATTTTAGCTTATTTTGATAACATGTTGGGTGGGTGATTGAACCTAAGTTCTCATGGTCACTAGGTGACCCATCATGCCCTTAAACTAGGCTCTTGTTGACGGTTCTCATACTCACTATACATGATTTTAGCTCCGGCCTTGGGCAGGGTTTATACAGTCATTTAAAGAGATTTTTTTTTTTGTTTTTACCTTAAATAATTATTTTAACGAATTTCATTGAATACATTTTTTAATCTAGACTAAAATAATTATTTGAATTTAACGGATTGTATAAACCTGAAATTATACAATTCGTCATTCAAATTTTTTTATTCTTTTGTATTGCTGATTTAATTTTGATAGTTGAAATAAGTATTTTTTATTTATAAATATTTATGTTATATGTATTTATTATTTAAGGAATAGGAACATTGTACTAAAAAAAAAAAAAAAAAAAAAAAAATGTAATTTTAGGTACAATTTTTTTTTTTTATGCTGACATCAGAATTAATTGTCTAAAATGTTACTTTCTAAAAAATAGCCCATTTTCTAATTTGTTTTTTAATTTGGCCAATTTTTTCGATTGCCCCCCAAACTCTTCTATTTAAGCTCAGTTTCGCCGCTACTTGAATCTCATCCCCTCCATTTCGAAGCACCAAAAGTTCACAGAAACAAAAAAATCTCTTCTTCACCATTCGTAATCGCCACTTTCTTCCAATTGCTTGCCCTAATCTGCCATTTTTCGATTTCATTCTCTCTTTTATTTCTCAGGCACGGGCTATGATTAGAAAGAAAGAGGCTCGAGTGGGATCCGAAACGAAAACCCCGTTCGATTTTTCCGAGAACAGCGATCGATGGAGGAGAAGATTGATTCAAGGTGCCGCCGTCTTCTAACGATGGCTTTGGTATCTTCTGAACTTTCTTCTTCGATCCCCTTTCGCTTCAGTTTTCTTGCGATTTTTTGAATTAGGGTTTTCTCTCACAGTGACGGGTTAAAATTTCTATACACTTGATATGAGCCATAAGCGTTATTATCTGTTTGTTATATTTCTGTTTGATTCTTTAGATTTATTGGCATTCGTTGTGATTTATATGAGGAAACGAGATTTTCTTCGTGGTTTTCTCATTGAACAATGGATGCTATAGAGAACGTCTGGTTGCTCTCTCTCTCTTTGATTTTCTCGGGAATGTAAAATTTTCCGGGAAAATAAGGGGTTTGAGCGATCAGGCAGCGGCCAGACAACCGTAGGGATGGGTATCCACAGATGATGGGTTTCATTTAATCCCATTTTTCTACTGATTCCATCTCATATTTCTCTCCCATTTCTCCTTCCAGAATGATTTTTCCTGAGATCTATGTTGCAAATGTTTGATTAATTTCAAAATTGTTATACTTGAGTTCTGTGACAAATAAACATGTTGGAAGGGAATTGTAGGGATGGATTGCATGGAACCAATTTAAAAATTCAGGTACCAAAATGGACAAATTTTCTGAGAATGAGAATGAATCTGAATTGTTATTTTGCACGAGATTGGGATTTTTCTGTGCAAAAGAAGTTGGACTCTTTCATTTTGGTTGAACTTGCTTCGTGCAAAACAAGTTGGACTCTTTCATTTTCAGCTTGGACATTTTATCCTTAATTCGACTAAGAAAATGGCATGGGGCTTATGGTGGAATATGATGAAGGGTCCATCTTCAGAAGTAAATATTTTCAAGTTTGTCTTTAAATGGTCCGGAACTTTACCAAAATGTCTTTACAAGTTTTTGACATTTTCAAAACTTCAGAACATTGAATAGGCCAAGTTCTTGTTCTAAACGAAATTGAAAATTGATCAAATAGACAGTAGCCCGAAGTGCAGAACTTATGAAAGTGATCAAATAGATATATACTTGAAAGTTCAAGGTTTGTAAATTAACCAAGAAAGATTGTTTGGTTGTAAAATTGATTCATTGAAGGAGCTGAAAGATATCAGCATTTATATGGACTTGATAAACATATTGTGGATGTTGTACATGTTCCTTACTATCAATGAAAACTAGAGCACAAATCTGTGGAAGCAAGCAAATCAAGATATGTTGATGTTCAATGGGAAAACCACCTAAAGAACCAGGTGAAGAGTTATTAGAATGAACGACATGAGCACTTCTTTTTTTACCTGAGAATTTTATTTAAGGTGGGAATATTTAGCAATTCGAAAATTGGGGGAAGACTATTACTAAAGCTAGTAGATTGCTCCACATCTATTTCAATCATCGAACTCGAGTACACTGTTACATTGTTCTTCCGATTGTGGAAAGTCTATTCGGCAGTTTCCATCGGACTTCCGATTGTGGAATAATACTTGAGTTTGGATTCGAAACACAAATAGCATTAGCCTTGCGAAATGCTCGAGATACCCCTCTCTGCCCATAGTACGATCTCATCAATGTTAGACCAGTAACCTTCACCTTCAGTGCAACAGATCGATCAAACAAATATAAGGCCCAAATTTGATTTCTCTTTTTAAAAGGTACTCAACTTTCATTGAGACAAGAACATTCAAGAATAGTTACCCAAGGTAGGAAGGGGCTTCAGTCAAAATAATGTTCAAAGAATAGTTACAAAATAAATGTCACCGGTGCCCATAAAGAAACATAGAGAACCTAGTGAGGGACCAAACATCACAAGATTCTCAACCCCTCTAAAAGTCCTAGTGAGGGACCAAACATCACAAGGATTCTCAACCCCTCTAAAAGTCCTATTGTTTCTCTCTCCATAAAATGACCTCCACATGCCAAAGAAACTTTCCCTTCTCCGAAAAAAGGTGGATGAAGAAGGAACTCTCCGATCATCTCCCTAAGATCTCTCGATCTAGTCAACTGAAGGCCAACCACCTAAAATAAATATCCCAAACAACCCGAGCAAAGTTGCAGCTCCACAAAAGATGATCCAGGTTTTCCTCTGCTCTCCGACAAAGAATGCATCAAAACGAACCCATCAGAGAAGCCGACCTCCTCACTAGTACGATCTAATGTATTAACTTTTAGATAAAAACAAGAAAAACGACTCACCACCTGAGGAAGGATCCAACAAACAAAGAACGAACAACAAAAAAAACCCTCAACCCCTCCTCTCATGCGAAAAAATGACTCTCAACCAAAGGGGACGTTCACCGACCCAAATATATATCCTCCCAAAAATAAGCATCACCCACATTGCCCACCAAAAAAAAGATTAGGCTAGAGAAAGACAAGAACTTAAGGAAAATATCCTTCCAAGGGTTCTTGAAAGTGCATTTTACCTCATCTGATACCCATTCAAAGGGATGAGGGTCATACTTGCAATGATCTTATGCCATATGGTGTTAAATTCAATGGGGAAATGCCAAAGTCACTTAGTCAACAAGGCTTTGTTACGAAGTCTTAAATTCCCCAACTATAGGTCCCCAAGACTTACTGACTTCTCAATCGTGTCTCAACCCACCAAATCGTGTCCCAACCCACCAGATGCATACTCTTCTCCTTTTCGACCTCTTTCTATAAAAGTCTCTCATTAGCTTCTCTAAAGATTTACCGACAGAACAATGGGCTGTAAATGAGAAGTACATGCGTATAAGAGTTAATGTCCCTCCCTTAGATTTTTTTTTCTACCAACTAGAGAGGTTTTTATGAACCTTACATCCTACCAAAGCCACCCAACTAGCATGCTTAGTTGGGTCACAATGTAAGCCAATAATCTGACGCTTGCATCTGTTGATCTTAAGATCCGATATGGATTCAAAGAAAGCCAAAATGTGGTTTAGAATGAAAAAATACTATTCCTTACCCGAGCAGAAAATTGTAAATTGAAGGTGGGACAATGCCACCCTGTCTTTACCCACCTCAAAACCTTCCCAAATTTGACCTTCCACTCTTTTGGAAATCATCCTGCTAAGAACATCTACCACAACCAAAAGAGAAAAGGGGTAGAGCATCCCATGACGAAGACGCCTAGTAGCACTAATATAATCCTCCTTCTAGGCCTCCCATTTATAAGTATCGAGTAGTTCATGAATCTGATACACGTCCAGATCTACACAAATAGCAAAAAAAAAAAAAAAAAAAATCTTGAGAATTTTACCCACAAAATTCCAATCCACATGGTTATAAGCCTTTGTGAAAGTCAATCTTGACGATAACCAACTTCTACCTCCGTACTCCTCAAAGCTTCATTGGCAATGAGGGCATGATCCAAGATTTGCTGACAAACAATGATTCCTAATCGAACGGGTAGTTTTGCATTCTGAGAACACTCGAAGAAGTATAGAGCTACTTTGATTCCAAATCGAACGGACAGGTTCAATATCATTCACTACAAGTTGAAATCTGTACTCGAGGACCATGAAGAAGTATAAATCGAAGTGAAGTACTCAGAGATACCATTGCCCATTATGATCACAATTTCATTAGTCTTACGTCTATGGGTAGTTCGTTGGTTCCTCATTGAAGAGCATTGGCGACCTGAATTCTTCGTGGGCAATTTCCGATTTTCGAATGACTCCAATATGATAGCACCTGCATACACTGTCCATTCAAACGAGCCACCGTCTATAGGTAGCTCGTTCACAGACAAAGCAAAATCAAACCTTCATTTCGAGAGACAACCTGTAGGGACGACACACATGACCAAATTACTTAAAACTTCAGATTGGCTAATTTAAAGAATGTTAAATGTCGAATCAGAAGACTGAACATTAGATTGGCTAATTTAAAGAATGTTAATTGTTTTTTTATTACTAACTTAGGTCATTGAAGGTTTTTTTTGGATTGATTACTAATTTTTTTTTTTTTTTTTTTTTTTTTTAGAAATGTTTATATTTAAACACTCATATGTTTGGATACATTTTTTCAAACGTATTTTTATTAACAAGTTGACGACTATTAATAAACAATATGAATTAATAAGTTTAAATTTGTATTTTAAAAATTATGGTCGGTGACGGGTAAGAGTGGTGGTGGTTGTCGGTAGTTGCTGGAGGTTCCCGGCGGTAGTTGTCGGAGGTCGGTCGGAATTTTTTCGAAGGTCGCCGAAGATTGACGGTGGTGGCCGGAAGTGGTCAATGGAGGTCGGTCAGAGTTTTGCTGGAGGTCTCCGGCGATGGTCGTCGCCGTTGATCGACCGGAGGTCAGCGACGGTGGTGCCGGAGGAGGTCGACGACGGTGGACAGTAGTGGTCACCGACAACAACCATGGGTGGAGAAAATTTAAAGTAGTGGGAGGGTATTTTGGTAATTTTAATATACTTTGAAAATTAGGAAGGATTCTCAATTAAACACCAAAAGTACATTTTTTTCTAAAATTTAATATAAAGTGTTTCACCCAAAATGATTTATTTTCAAAACTCATTCCTTAATAAATTATTTTGGGTGGTTGCCAAACACACAATTTTTTTTCTAAAATTAACCACTTAGGGGCCGTTTGGAGGAGTAAGTTTACTCTCTCGTTTCACCCACGAAGTTGTTGAACTCTGATAAAAAATATAATTCTCCAGATTTCAACAATAATTACTATTGAACTCACCCGACTTCAACAATAGTTACTATTGAAGTTGCAGTACATTTCTCTCTCTTCCTCTCTCTCCCACGATATTTTTTATTATTTCATAAAACAAACATAATTTAAACAAAATGAGTAGAATGACTAAAAATGCAATTTAACCTATTTTTATTATTTTAAATATAAATATAAATTAGGTTGTTCAATCAAAATTGGTACTTAAACAAAATTCAAAATATAGTATTCCTATTTAGATCTATTTAAATTAATGGATAACTACACAAATAGGTCATCCAATGACTATGATTTTATATAAATGTCCTCAATTTTTAAAAAATATTGGGCTGTAATTACTTAAGAACCCTTTCACCTATCTAATTTTATAAAGTGAAAAAAAAAATAATGTATCACTCATTTAAGTAAATATCAAGATTTAAATAGTAAAAAAATAATGTAATTAATGAGATACGATTTTGTTTCCTTACATTTCTTCAACCTCTCCGAAATAGATTTTAAGGGTTTATACATGTAGCGGTTCAGTTTCTTTAAGGGTATATACATAGAATTGATACTGTAGAACTACCTATAAACAAAAAAATGCATATTGTACAAATATAAATGTTATATTATTTTTTTTATATATTCAATTGTATATTACCTAATTATTTTTATATATATTCAATCGTATACTACCTAATTATAATCATATCCACACACTCCAAATTGTATGTTTATAATTAAACTTAAATTCTATATACATGATATATTTAAAAAAAAAAACATATGTTATAATTATTATAACTATATAAATATATTTGTTAAAAAAAAAAAGAAGTATATATATATATATATATAATATGACCTGGTTTATATACTTATAAAATATATATGACATATTTTTGTATAAATGATCTGGTATATATATTCTTACAACTATAAGTGATATATAAATGTTATATTATTTAATATATATATATATATATATATATATATATATTCAATCGTATACTACCTAATTATAATCATATGTACAACCTATAAATCGTATGTTTATAATTAAACCTAAACTCTATATACATGGTATATTTGAAAAATTCAAACATATATGTTATAATTATTATTACAGTATGTACATATATATAGAACTTGGTATACATATTCTTACAATTAATAGTGATGTATAGTATATATATTCTTACAACTAATAGTGATGTATAGTATGTACACGAGGATATAATATATAAGTCGTATATTATGTATAAATAAAGAATGAAATAGCTAAACATACCCATTTGTATTTTTACAAATTAACTAGAGGCTGAAACGATCTTGAATATAAATGAAAACTAAAGGCTGAAACGATCTTCAACTTAAATAAAAACTGAGGCTAGCACGATCTTGAATGTCAATAAAAACCAGTGGAAATGACATGCCGAAAAGAGAACCAAAAAATGACAGATAAAGAAGAAGGCAAAAAATGGGAGTCGACCAAGTGAAATGATGGATGTAGGAATAACGTAAGAAAATGGCTAAAATGGTGGAAACAAAGTTGGAATAAATTCCTACAATAATAGAATCAAAATTAAATGGTGAAATAAAAAAGTGGTAAAAAAAAATGGAAGATAAAATTAGAATTTATTAAAAAATGAAACTTAAACTAAATGGGGAGAGAAATGAAATAAGATTATGGAGAAATAATGGTAACCAAAATTAATTAAAAATAGAAATAAAAATTTCAAGATTTTAAGACATATTTAAAATGGTGGGTGGTTATTTAAGAGAATTTTCCTTAAATTAATGGATTAAAATATTTCAAATTCACAGTATTTAATACGTTATTGTACGACTCTCTTTTGTTTCAAAATTATTCAAATAAAATGAATAGTTAATGCGAATAATATTACAAAAAAAAAAAATGTAAAATATTGTGATCACTTCAAAACATTTGTGAAAGATACATAAAATAAAATAAAAACTAGTTAATATTTGTGTTCACATGAATGCTTAAGATTGAGTTTTACAAACTTCTTTAAAGAAAAAATGGAACAACACATGAGTATAGTTTTATCTGGACCCATGTGTCAAACACATCATTCTCCGCCTCCACCCATTTAAATTCGTTTATCCATCTGAATCCACTACACCTGGAACAAAAAATTACATGTAAATTTGAAAGATTTTAATCTATTAATTTAAACTGATCCAAATAAGCTGATATTTTTATTTCTCTCAATTTAGGAATACTACATTTTGATATTTTTTTAGGTATCAAATTTGAATGAACAGTATCATTTATATTTAAAATAATAAAAATAGGTTGAATTGTATTTTTAGTCGTTTTACACATTTTATTTAAATTACGTTTTTTTTTAAATAATTAAAAATATTGTTGGAGAGAGAAATCCGTTGTCTTGAAAAATAGAACAAATTTCAACTTAATATTTTTTACTCGAGTTCAACAACTTTGTGAGCTAAATGAGGAGTAAGCTCACTCCCCAAACTCTGTGGGTCAAACGATCCCTTAAGGAGCCAATCCAAACACACCCTTTTTAAGAGTTGTTTCCGTTAGCATTTTTTTTTTTTTTTTTGAATTAAATGGCTATCAAATTAATTAAACAGGAGATTGACGTCTTCTATTTTAGTATGCTTTAAGGTATAAACCACTACAATTATTTCAAATATACGAAAGTTGTAATTTTAAAACTTGTGACGACCCGACTTTTTATGACCTCATTCTAGGACCGTTACTACATGCATGACGTCATAATTCTCAATAAATAATTTGTAACTTTATTTTAAAAGTAAAGAGATCAAAATATAATTTTTTGTCCAGAACCTCTCAACATCAAAACAAATACGTTTACTTTTGGGATCCCAATAAAACATTAAATAATAAAGTTAAGTTCGTTTAAAACAAACTTTAAGTCAAAATCGGCAGTCCTAATTCTTAGGAGAAGAAACTCAAATGAATAAATAACTAAATGCGGAAGCTCTGACTTCTCAGATCCCATAGCTTCATCAACCGATCACCTCGTCAAACGCCTTGTATGTCCTAACATTTCCTGAAAAAAAAGTTTTAAGAAAGAATGAGTATTTTAAATAAAATACTCAGTAAGCAACTCCACTACCGTGGTGAGGCTATGCAATCACATGCAATTATGAACTGACCGAAGACTTTAACTAGTGAGACCTAAAACCTGCGTCTTTAGCTTACCACCACATTCTTGCTCCTTAGGATGTGCATCAATTTCAGACACACCAGTCTCGAGTACATCAATTTCATGTACTGGGAACTCTCTAGGCATGCATCACTTTCATGCACACCAACCTCTAGGTATGCATCACTTTCATACTCACTGACTCTAAGCACATTACGTTCATGTGATTAGAACCCCTAAATCTGCATCACTTTCATGCAGACAAATCTTACCGAAAATGAATGGTAGCTATCTTAAAATCTCATGACTCATATGTAGACAAATGCATGGGTCTCACCTAAACATTTTAGATACTATAAATAATGCAAATGAAGTAATTTTTTCTCATGCATTAACTGTCATATTTCAGCATGCATCTCATTCATAAACACTTCACCTCAGCAACATTCAAACTTTACTATCACATTTCAATGGATATACATAACATAAAGCTCATAAAGACATAACTTTCTCTTTTCATCATTCATAAATTTCTCAACAACGTCACATGAATAATTTCCTCAAAGTCAGCAGAAATAGTTTCACATTTCACATTCATAAACCACTATAAATAATTTCAGAGATACATACAGAAATATATTTCACATTTCAAAAAAACATCAGAAAAGTTCTCAACCTAGCCCGAAGGCTAGCCAGTAGTAAGTTACTTACCTCAAATCTAATTTAGCAAGATTAATCCTCTAACTTGTCTTGTAATGCTTAATCCAACCCAAACTTCTATCTACTCCAAAGTTTGTCTCCCGATCTTAATAAATCGTCTGAACACACTGAAACAATGCTAAAAACATTGCTTGTTCTTGCTGGACACATGCACAAAATGCCCGATCATATCAACTCGCAAACAACCCTAATGCTACCCATGAAAAGTGTTCGTTGTCAGGGCTCCTCTAAGAAAATGAATATAATAAGAAAACGAATATCAAATTTTAGATAACCATGAATCTTACCTACAGAGGCTAGAAATTTCGCTCATGAACCTGAACCAACCCAACAGCTCAAACTCTCGTAAAAGGCCGACGAAGAAGGATGGCGGCGTGCGACTGGGCAAAATGGAGCGGCTGGGCGACGACGACGACGTGCGAAGAGCGAATGGGAGAAGGACGGAATGGAGTGGCGACGAGGAGCGACGGCGTGCAGAGGCAAGGAGCTGCGACGATTTGGGTGAGTTGAAGAGATGGAGAGAAAGATCAGTGGAGAAGATAAAAATGATGAGAGGGCTGCTTTCTCACAAAGAACAAGAATAAATTTTTCTTCTTTTATTATATATATATATTATTATTATATTAATAACCCATTAACCTAGTCCTGATCTCTTTTAAGCCTAAATTCAAACTGGATCCTTCCAATTAAATTCACTGAACCCGATAACAATAACAGTTAATTAAATTTATCTTACTTTGAGTTCGGGTTGTTACAAAACTACTTCTTAGTAATGCACATATGTAAGTTGCTATCTCGCTTACACCAAGACAAAACCTTTTCAAGCTACTTCATATTTTACTACTTTTTTTACATCTTATAAGGGCTCTAATCATTTGATTTTTAACCAATCCCTCACCCAAACATCATGCCATTGAAGTTTCATTGTATACTTGAAAATGGAAGCAATTCAATATCTTTAGACGATTATTTTCAGTCCAATATGTTGGAATGCCTTGAATATGTTATGACCTTATACGGTTCGATACGGAGATCTCGCTGATTTGAGTTTTATTTATTCGTTTTTGGACTTTGACTCATTTTGTATTAGGTCATTAGAAAAGTGTCATATATAAACATTCTAATAACACCAGCCGCCCTTAGTCTGTCATTTGTAATTCTTCGTAATAATATTGTTCTCTCCCTTCTACCCGTGGACATAGTTAACAAGACGTTAGTAAACCACGTAAATTTGCGTCAATTTCATTTTGCACTTATTTGTTCTTTGTTATTCGATTCTATCGGAACACAATATCTTAACGCGGTTAGTTTGTCATACATATACAAGTTCCATTTCCTTTTATAGTACACATTCCAAGGTACTTTAACCAACAAAGGGCGAACAAATTAAGGTTAAAAATATGCTTAAACTCAATGCATGAATACTAACAAACTCTATAGCTCCCTATAAAAAAAGAGGACTTTTGAGGCACTACAATCAAAATATATATAGTTATAATAATAAGCAAGCTGCGGGCTATACTAATTAGCAGCAGCCACTTTCAGCCATTTCTCATTACAAGTACAACAACAACAACAAAGTAACAAACACCCCCAAAATTCCTTCCCTTTCTTTCAAAACAAAACCCTTTTTTTTCTTCTTCTTCCCATAATAACATCCATTCACACACTCCCATCTCCCAAAGTCAAAAAGTTCCCACTAACCCCAAAAACTCCGCTCACTTTTCCTCTCATTTTTGAAGGAAAAGAAAAGAAGAACAAACAAACAAAGAAAAAGAGAGGGAATAAAGTTTGAAAGTTTTGAATTAGACTCTGAAATTCTTGCCTGAGAAAGTCTGGCCAAATTGCCAATTAGAAGGGACGATGTTCCAGGAAGTTGAGGTGCGACGATCACTGGCTGTGACCCTGAATGAGAGTGATTGACCAACCAAAACCGAGTTTGATTGCCAGTTTTGACCCCAGTTTCTGCTCATGCTCATCCACTCTGTTTTGCTTCCTTTCACGCTCGCCTTCACTATGTCACCTGCTCCTCCCACGTTTGTTATCAGTACCAAATTGAAGTATTGGAATCCGTTGATTGTGAACCTTATTCCTCCCTGTTTCCGGCATGGCACCCTGTTCAAATTATCAAACATTAACCACAGTTTTCTCCAGTTCATTCACTCATCTCGATTCCTCAGTGTGAGATGAGAAAAGGAAAGAGGGGTTTTCGTTTTTACCTGCGATAAGAGACGGGAACGATTCCGGCTCTGTACTCGGCGATCTTGAGGAACATAGGCATGGCGAGGTCGAAATGAGGACGGGGAGGGTTGCACCAGCCGCCGTTGTCACTCGGAAGAGCGTAGTTCGGAGGGCAAAAGTTCGTCGCCGTGATTAAAATCGACGGACTACCGGGATGGCACCACTGTGGATCGTTAGCGCACTTGAGTTCGAAGCAGGCTCCGCAGCTTAAACCGTTGTTGAACAGAGCAGTACTCAGCGCCGCCGTGTTTACGCCGTAGCCTTGGCTGTACAAGTTTCCGTAACCGCAAGCACCTCCTGAATCAATCGAACATACAATTAATTCTCTCTCAAATCAATTCAATTCAAATGACCATCCATAATCATAACTAGGCTTCCAGAGAGAAGAATTACACAACAACATTTGAATCAAACACACACAATACTCTCTCAATCGATTCAACATTATCATCCATAACTAGGCTTCTAGAGAGAAAGTTCGTGAAGAAGTAAACACAACATTTGAATCAAATACACACGATTCTCTCACAATCAATTCAATCACAAATTACAACTAGGTTTCTCAGAGAAATTCCAATTGAAAATAGCAAACACAACACTCGAAACAAACGATCATTCTCACAGAATCACACCTAAGGTTTTAACAGGAAAAGTTCGATAAGATCCAAAGATTTTCGTTCCAATCGGAAATGAAAATCAAGAATTGAATGCAGCTAATAAAAGAAAGACTAAGAAGAGTATGAAGAAACAGCGTACCCATGGTTCCGGAAGCGTCACTGCCGCCGTAAAAAGTAGCATGAGCGGTCTGCCAATCGCCGCCGGAGTAAACTCCAGGGATCCTAGCGTCGACGGAGAGCAGAGAGAGGAGAATGGAGAGAAGAAAAGGAAGAGGAAGGGTAGCCATTGTTAGGGTTACGAGAACTGGAAGTGAAGCAAAGAATTTGGAATGTGAATGTGAAGGAAGGGGGTTTGGTATTTATGGAGGGAAAACAGAGAGACAAAAAAAAAAAAAAAAAAAAAAAAAAAAAAAGATGATTTGGAATTTGAAGGGGACGAAATAATCACCCTTGATTAATGGTGTTTCGTCTTAACGCTCAGATTACTCTTTTACAATTAATTTACTATCATTTTTTTTTTTTAATTGTCATTATTGAGATTTTCTTATAAATATTTCGAAATTCACCCAATCAAACAAAATCTCAGAAATTAAATATAATAAGATTACTTTCTACTATTTCTTTCTTTTTCTTTAAAAAAAAAAAACTTGGCTTATATGTCTATTTTATCATTGATTTCATAATTCTAAATTTGGATTTACTTTGTCTGAAAATATTAATGCACGAGTAATATTGTTGAAATTAAATTATAAATTTACACCCATGTTTTATTTTAAAAAATATAATAAACTTTTGTTTATACTTCTATTTTAATTTTTATCATTAACCATTTTTTTTAATATGAAAAATTCAAACCATAGAACTCTGGAGACATATTAACTCATATGACATATTAAGTCATATTCGCTTTGACTTTATCATTAATCATTAACATAACTGGTGTTTTAAAAAAAAACAAAATTATTGAATATGACAAATCAAGTGTAATTGAATATTATTTTGTTTCACGCCAACAAGAGCATAGTTCAGCGGCATGATGTATCGCTTAGTGACCATGAGGTTCTAGGATCAATCCCCACCTTAACATGTTGTAAAAAAAATATATTAGTTTGTTTCAGAAAGTTAGAACACTCCACTCACTTTTTTTTTTCTTTCTTTTTTTTGTTTTTGTTTTTGTTTTTTTTATCCTCCACTCTCACCTTTGTTGTGTTAAGAAAAAAAACTTGATATTACATATTTACTCCATGAAGTTAGCATAGTGTAGTAAACATAATTAGATGTTATTATAAAAAAACTTGATATTACATATTTATTTCACGAAGTTAGCGTAGTGTATTAAATATAATTAGATATAGATTGTCGTCATGAGTATAACTCAACTAATTATCAATGAATTTATCGTCGTTTAAAATTAAATATTCAAATCTCTCATACTTTTATATATATATATATATTTAACATAGACTTAAAAAAACATTTAGATAGATAGGTGTGATAAACCTTAATAAGACATGTACATAAAATTAATTCTCTAAGAAGAAAAGAAAATAAAAGAAAGAGATGAGAGCATGTTAGTGTCAATATTTCATTAATAATAAGGTAAACAACATTGATTAAATAGAGGATGGTAAATTTAATTTTTTTTTAAAAAAATTAATTTTTTTTTTTACAACATGTTAGGATGGATGATTGAACTAGGACTTTATTGTCACTAGACGATACATCATGTCGTTGAGCTATCCTCATTTAAATATGTGTCTTTCTTGTCAAAGTTAACATACCTAAGTAGTAATTGAAATATATTACATTTCTTAAAATTGGAGGTTCAAATTCTCATTTATTATATGTGTCATTCTTAATTGTTGCAATTAAATTTATAATTTATGTCAAAAACAAATTAAAGTAAATACATTTTTAATCTTTTAAGTTGGATATTTGTGTCGCTTCAGTTCTTAAATTTGAAAATTAAATAATAGTCTCCAACATTTAAAAAAAATGCTTGATTTTAGTATCCAACAATCAGTTAAGAGTAAAACTTGCTTGCTGCCTCGGCTACAAGTATCTTTTGCAGCCGAGCACCTCATGATTTGATGGCTAAATATTTAAATCAATTTTAAATAAAAATAAAAAAATCACCAGCCGTTTACTTGTTTTGTGTCCATACTTTCCTTTTTTATTCCATCAAATTAACAATTTCTCTTACTTTTTCTCCCTTTATTTATCTGCATTCCAAATTCGAGATTTATTTGAGGTTGGTAAAGGAAAAAGTCGATTGAATTTTATTTTTTTTTAAGAAAAATTAAAAAAAAAATGGTAACAATTTTTTTTTATTTGTCTAGAGATTTTTTTGTAGAGTATTGCAAATAAAAAATAGTTAACCAAAAAGAAAAGTAGAGAAAAAAAAAAAGAGTGAGAGATAAAATTGAAAACAAAGGTCATGACAAGTGAAGTAAAAAGAGAAAAAATAGGAGAAGTTGTTTATGTGACGAAGAAGAAAGGAAAAGTTAGGGAAGAATTTTTAAATCGTGACACGTGACTGCAAAAGATACTTGTAGTCCAGACTGTAAGCAATTATATCTCTTCTCACCATCCTCCTCATCGGCCATTCCCTTCCCCTCCCTCCGACGAATTCGCCGCTGCACCTCTCATCCTCCTCATCTTTCTTTTTCTTTCGCCCAATACTAAAATAAAATAAGTTTTAAAGTACATGGACTCAACTTAAATGATTCTAACTTTTACCTAATAATTTTTTACACTGCAGATGTAATAATTTGTGTAAAACATTATTAAGTATAAAAATTTAAAATGAATTTAAAACTAATTAAGATTATGTTTATACATTTTTATATTAATTTTGTTTTTCTATTTATATTATGATTTTGTGGGGTGTAATCTCACTAATTTTAATATGATATAACTTTGTTATCATATTATATTTTTCTATTATATATATATATTATTTATTTTTTTTTGGTAAGAAAGAAAAAGAAAAAAAGGTGGAGATTTTTTTTTACAAAAGTATTTAATTAACGGAGATTGAAGATTGAACTCTGGCCTTTTAATCAAAAACACAACTTTATATCACTTGAGCAATTCATAATTTAACAAAAAAATAAAAATAAAAAATAGAAAATAGAAAGAAGGGATGCCTACTTCTAAAACTATAAAAGTGTAATTTAAGAGAATATAAAATTCAGAGTCTAATTTGATTTCATTTGGAATCAAATCATATCTTCAAAACTCTTTAAAAAAAAAATATTTAAATTTTATTTTGAATTAAATTATCGGATTATGATGTATGAGATTAAATTAATGAAATTAACTCAAATTTAAAGAGGTATTTTAGTCTTTAAAATATTTTTCAACTACTTTGCTTTTTAATATGGTAAGATTTTAATTATTCAAAAGAAATGATAGAACAAAAAATAATAATAAAAAAAAAATATATATATATATATATATAAAATGTAAATTTGGAAACTTGTTTGTTCCTTCAAGGATGAGGTACTCTTATTCGATCGAGAAGGGTTAATAAAAGTATTTGACTTTTGTCATTTTCTATTTTTTGAATTGACACTAATACCCTCGGGATCTGTTTTAACTTCTAGAAAAAACATGTGTGGATATGAAGAAAAGGCAAGGGGTATAATTGGAATAAAAGGGGGTCATAACTCATCACAAAACGGTGTAGATATGAAACCGGTTTTGCTTGATTCACAAGTACTGTTATTCTCCATTTGGTATCCTATGGTAGAGAAATAATCCTCTGCGGCACAACAATCATGGGATGGGATTTTCTTGTAGTTTGTTTAGGGCCGTTGGATGTAGATCGAAAGGTCTAATTTCATCGGTAGTATATAAAATTTGGATAATTTTACAATTTATTATGATGCGGTAATTATTATTAATTTACAAAATTAAATATTATTCAAGTTGAGGTTGAGATTTTTTCAAAAAAAAAAAAAGTAAAAAAAAGAGAGGTGAGTTTGAGATCACTTTGACATGACGAAAATGCAATTTTCAAATTTTTTTAACTAGCATTCCCTTTACTCAAAAAAAAAAAAAAAAAAAAAGAAGAAGATAATTTCAAACTCATTTTAATAAATTCTCTAATACTAGCACCATAACAATTATACATTCAGGGTCGTTTACTTATATTTAATCGAAATGAAAACTAAATCAATCCAACTCATAATGTTTTTACTTTTTTATTTTTATTTAGTTCAATAATAAGTGGAGTGAGAGATTCGAACATCTGACCTATTAGTTGAGAGCGCATACTTTATGCCAGCTGTTGATGCGTAATTTTCGTCCTCTCCAGCTGGACTTCGAATGAGGTGTCTTGTTTGAGTTGTTCGACAGATAAAGAGAACTTGCACCGATGTGGTACTCGGCTCAACACGCTCCGATGCTTAGATCAGAGAGGGGGTTATAGAAATCGAGCTTAAGTGGAATAAAGTTAGATTGTTTACCGAATATGAGGGAGGAACCCTCATACTTATAGGAGAGATATGTTGGTCATGGTGTCAACGTCGTATGCCTAGTTTGACGTGTCAGGGAGTAGTCGATGGGCTGGTTGGCCATGACATTACCCCATCTGGTAGTCGGCTCGACAGACCAATCTTCGAGTCGAGCTTTGCCTCTTTGGGCAACTAAGCTCCTAGGCTTTTTAGAATTGCGCATGGGCTTCTCGAGATTCTTGCCTCGACCAACAGATGGGTTTTTACTCATAACACCAGTTATGCCCAATTTGGTAAAATGCTAGGGAAACTAAGAGTGAAAATGAAAAATGTCTAAAAGTGGGAATGTCTTGCCCTCTATGTCTAGAGTGATGGTAGAGGGAGGGTTGTTAATTTTTTTTTCCCAATTATAACCCTACTACTTATTACCTCTTTCTTAATTTACAATTCAGAATTTTAAAATAAAATGATTGAAGACTAGAATATTTTTGGGTGAAGTGTTTGGTTTCTGTTTATTGAAGATTTCTAATTTTTGTTATGTGTGGCCGGTGATGTATACCCGTAGATACCTTCATAATGATGCATCCATAGGCTACCTCTATTGGTATATAGAGGGACATACTCCACCACATTGACACTAGTGTATTTCGGATGTGCAAATCCTAAAAATAGCAAACAAACCATTTATCTCTCTTCACCCTACTATTTAGGTTCGATCAGCCGACATATATCTCTACGAACATTTCATCTTTCTCTGCATTTTTTAAATCTGGGAGGCTGATCGAATCCAAAAAAAGGGTTACCCCACTTTGTTTCCAAATCTTTCAGGATAAACAATATTATCTCTCTAACTACCCTAAAATATTTCACGCCATTCAAAATTCGTAAATAAATAAATAAAAATGGTTACCCCATTTTGTTTCCAAATCTTTCAAGATAAATCATATTCATCTCTCTAACTACCGTAAAATATTTCATAAATTGGTATATTGGAATTTTCAAAATCTTAAACTCTAAATCTTTTCAACCCATTCAAAATTAGATTATTCAAATTCCCGAAATCTTAAACCTTGGATTTTTATACCTAAATCACCAAACTAACACCAACCTCCTACTTTTCCGTTCAGAAACCAGATGCCAACAAGAAAGGGGAGAGATGACAGACGCTTACCAACTTTGTGAAATCTACTGGAGGTAGGTAGGAAAGATCGCCATTGAGTTTGGGATGCGTCACTCCGACGAACATTTCGATGGAGGGAGGTCCGAACGCTGCGTCAAATGACCTGGGTCTTTCGCGCGAGGGGGTTCGTGTATGCGTTTGCGGAGAGGAATCGCTTTGGTTGAAGGATGGTATACAACCAGTATGTATGCGTATGCGGAGAAGAATCACTTTGGTTCAGGGATGGTATCCAACCAATAGAATAAACAGTTGATTGTTGAAGGGGGTTAACAATTTGAATCCCTCAAATTCATCATTGCAATGATGGCTTGGGAAACGCTCCGGCAGTCATGCAAGGAGTGCAACATGCAGCATTTACTTCTGCCATCACATCCATCAACTACAAGTGGTTGGTCAACCCTTTACCTTTCTTTTATTACGCTGTGTACCGCCTTGTATACACCTAACATGACAGATTCGTTTGTAGCAACATCATTTTCTCAGGTATACAAGGACGTTTAATACATTTTTGTTTGGTAGGTGTATAACTATGTAACTTGTCTTTGGTTAAGTGTCAATTATTTTTTCTAGAGTAGGTTTGTCTGTGTAGATTGACTTACTAAATATAGAAAAGTGTTAGACATTTTTCAGATTCGCTTTTAGGTTTTAGACATTTTTCTTGTTACGCCAAAATGCTATGTCTTTGATGTTATTTATTAGAAGTTGTATGAAATTAGAATCAGTAATTCATTAATGTTGTTTAGTTCAATCAAACTATTATAAATTAGAATCAAGATCAAACATAATGCATTCACTTTATTACCCATGGCATATTTTTAACTAATCAAAATGCATAGATAAATAGTATGCTAATATATAGTTTTCAATTATAGTAATCAATAATAAAATAAAATTATTACTATTTTATTTGATAGTAATATTATTTATTCTTACGATTTATTTAATATTAATAATTAATTAATTAAAATAAAATTACGTAAGCTAAAAAAATGGGCTGGTTGCACAAATAGCAATCAGGCTCAAACTAATTGCAAATTTAGCAAGCTTTAAAATGTTTTGCAAATATGGCAAAAAAACCCGTTTCTATCACTGATAGACTTTATTATATCACTGATAGGCTTCTATCAGTGATAGACTATTATCTCTGATAGACTATTATCACTGACAAAAATCTATAAAAAGCTGAGGTGATCAGCGATAGACTTCTATCAGTCATAAGATATCAGCGATAGAAATTGCTATATCCGCAAAATTTTTAAAAATATGCTATATTTGCAAACAATAAGTCTTAAATTGTCATTCACTACAATTTTCCTAAAAAAATATTAATATAATGACATTTAACATTAATGAAATCCATTTGAATAATTTATTGACATCAATAAATAATAACTAACTTAAATAAAACTACCTCACCTAAAAAAAGATTAAAATAAATCTGTATTAAAAAAATACAAATCAATTTTATTGGTATATGCTATTAGATAAATATATTTTATTTTAAAAAATCTAAATAAATACTAATTAAAATTAAATATTTAACAATTAAATAAAAATACATGCCATAAAAGAATAAATTAATATGATTTTTATTTTAAAAAAGAGTGTAAATAAAAGAGGAACAAAATTTATAAAATAATTAATAAATATGTTGAAGTTTCATTCTAGATGAGAGAGAAAGAATAAAATTTGTAAAGTAAATAAAAAAGTTGTGCAACTCCACCAAATAAAAAATTAAAATGAGATTGATTAGGTCTAGGAGATGAATGAGATAACCATTTTTATGGGATAGAGAATTTAGAGATTCCTAAATTGATAATGAATTCCACCAATTGATTCAATTTATGCATTTTAGCATACGCTATCAATGACAATAAAACATTTCATTATGATTTTTTAATTTTCATTTTTCTTCGGGCATCAATTATTTATATTTGTCAATTTAAGCATAAGTGTATATATTCTTAACTAAAATGTCAGTTCGAATGGTTGGTCTCCAAATATTGTTGAAAAAAAAAACTTATTTTTAAAAATTAAGATATTTAACTTACCACGTTTTTCTAGTCTTCAATCTACTTTTTGTAATGTACTTTTTGAAAAACATTTTAAAATCTTAGTCAAAATTTAGAAGCTCTTTTCGGAAAAAACAGATGATACTTATGTTTTAGTTTTGAAGGTTGACCAACATTTCAAAAGGTGCATTGTTTCCAAAAAGAAAAAACAAAATAAATAAGGACTCGGAAGCAAGTTTAATTTCTCTAGAAATAATTAAATAAAATCTAAGGCTGGGAAATACAATTATAATTTCTCTAGAAATAAATAAATAAAATCTAAGGCTGTGAAATACAATTATAAAGTATTTTTTTTAAAAAATTACTTTTAAACTTGTCAAATTGTATCATTTTTTACCTTAGACTTTTATTTTTATTGAATTACATCTAAAAAGGTGTAGTAATTTTTACGCTCTAATAATTTTTTGTTTGAAAGATTGTTAAAAAAAAATATGCTCATGTACATTTAAGAACGTGTTTGGACACCAACTTAGAGTTGAGTGAACTTAATTATTATAACTTAGTTTATATTTGACCAATTTTTCACTCAAAATGTGTGGGCCTAGGGTCTTCCCATTTTGTTTTAAATAAATATGTGTCCAAATTTTATTGACTACCAACCAAATATTACTCATGAATTTTTAATTTGATCCATCACCTTATAGTTTGTTAAGTGTTGCAACAATTTTTATGTTAGTCGTTCTTAAACTATAGTTTAATTAGGCTTCATGTGTGACTCACACGTGAGTAGAGAAAATAAGTTTAATTAAACGATAATTTAATAGCAACTGACGAAAGTGCCAACAAAAGCATAGTTCAGCAGCATAATGACCCGGTCCTAGTATCATACTTATATTTACTTAAAGTCCCCAAGACTTTTCGTGTTTCTTGTAAAAAAAATAATTAAAAAAAAATAATAATAATAATAATAATAATAATAAAATACTTTCTCAAGTTTTTTTTTAAGTTTCAAAGGTCGACGGGAGGCTGCAGGTCCCACGTACCCGCATTTATCGGTCCACGTATTACGCCGTGCATTAAAAACATGTTCTGACTCCTTTTTTTCTCCACTTTACGGGACGGTATTTCCCATTCTCGACGGACGGAACTGAATTACTTGGATTATATATTTTTTTTTCCTTCTTTTAATGGAGTATTTTATTAAAAGAAATAAATAGAGTATTTTATTCGTCTTTCAAAAAAAAAAAAAAAAAAAAAATTAAAATTTTTAAATCTCTATATTTTAACATTCTTCAATTATATATATATTTTCTTTTGTGAAGGGTAAAATTAGTTGATGATAAATTTATAAGACATAATATTTAGTGAGTTTGTTGAAATTTATTTTATTTATTTTTTAAAACAAAGTTGAATACAACTTATGGGAAGGAATCAAATCAGGTAGAGAAATTCTCCCACCAAACTACATATCGAAATACCACAACAAATTACGCTAACAGATGCGCCACCACATTTCATTCTCTATGAATAAAACTGCATTGACCCTGAAAAGGACGAGGGAACTTAGAGCACACATCCACTATCAGCACCCCAACCTCGACCAAGTTCTCATCCTCCTCCTGAAACAGGCGTCAGACTCAAGAAAAATCTCTCAAGTCAAAAGAAACCCCTCCACCATCAGCGAACTACGCACATGCGAAACTCATGTAATTTCCGCCAATATAACCCAACCCAAAGTGTTTTGTTATTTATGAAAGAAAAAAAAAATGAAAAAAATCTTAGGTTGACAATTGAGTTATTTAGGCGACACATTCGAGTTCAACATGAAATTGTGAATTTTAGTATTTGATATTTAAGAAAAAAATGTAATGTCATGAGCAGCTCTGAGCTATGTTCATATTGGTGTTTGTGAAATCAATTGATCTTTTAACACTAGGTGATTTATGTTTCACTTTTTGTATTTTGAATTCAACAGATAAATGTGAGAATTCAAACCAATTGACATTTTAGTAGATCATGATATAATATTTTAATCATTTACTTAGATTAATATATATGTTGGACTTTATTTGGTTACGCTCCCTTTTGAAATTTGTATAGATGAGTCATTTGAAATTTTAGCCTATGGTCTAACTATTATTAATATATCCATTCATTGGTTATTGTGATTTGTATAGTTGCAATAGCTTTATGCTTTTTATCCGAAATGAAACTTTTGACTTGAGACATACTCCTTTTTTTACTAAAATTCCATTGTGTTCATATGAAGTTTTCTCTATTCAAATTAATGTCATTATACATTTGAAAACAAATAACTAATCTCATCTCTTTTTTTAATGTCTAAAGTAGCTAGTATGAATTCAATCATTATTTTCAAACACCTCACTTTTCAAAATCAAAATTCAACTTCAAGGTTAGAATGCCTTAAATTATCTGTTATGAATCGCTAGGACTGACTCAATACAGAAGTTTGGTTTATTATGTATTAGATCATTAGAAGGGTGTCATATATAAATCTTCTAATGACTTCTGTCACCCTCATCTGTATTTTATAATCTCTTTTATTCGTAATACAAACTCTTTTTTTTCTACTCACGGAGGTAGCTAACACAACATTAATAAACCACGTAAATTTTGTGTTGATTCTCGTACATGCTCTTATTCTTTGTTGTTCGATTCTGTCATAACAAACAAAATTCTATTATATCATGAAGTATCAATAATAATTTAAGTAAAAAAATAAGAGTAAAACTTGCTTACAGCCTGGGATACAAGTATCTTTTGCAGCCGAGCCACATGTCACAACTTGATTGATGAAATTTTTATATTATTTTAAAAATAAAAAAAACTTTTCACGGCGTTTACTTAGATTTTTTTTCGTAACTTTCTTTTTCTTTTTTGAGTAAAACTTAGTTGCAGGCTGGGCTACAACTATCTTTTGCAGCCCAGCAACATGTCAGAATTTGATTGGTCAGGTTTTATGTTATTTTTTTTAATTAAAAAATTATATTTAATGTTTCATGTCACTTCAACGCTTTTTTTTTCTTTCATTTTTTTCACTTCCCCATAACTTTCAATTTCCAATTTTGCCCTTCTCCTCAATTCTCGCTAGTATCTCTTTCTATGGATGATTTGTTACTCTCAAATCTTAGTAAATATTTCTTAATCTCTCCATATGCCTAATAACATAGCGAAAATTGGCAGAATTTTAGAAAGGTAATAATTAATTATTTATTCTATGATAAATGAGGTGAAATTGAGTTGAAAACTTGAAATGAACAAAGAAATTAGATAGAAGAGGAAAGAAGAATTTTATTGCAGAATTTTAGAAAGGTAATAGTTAATTATTTATCGGGAAAAAATCAATTTATACCCTTCAACTTTAGAGGTTGTATCAATTAAAACCCTAAACTAATGATTGTATCGATTTAAACCCTAAACTTTCAAGAGTGTATCAATTTACACCTTCAGTTAGAATTTTATTTTAAAAACGTTAATTAAACACGTGGAGATTTATAGTTTTAGAAATTAAACCCCTAAACTTTCATAAGTGAATCAATTGTATGAAAGTTTAGGGGTTTAATTGATAAATTACAAGTCTCCACACGTGTGAAAACTAACATTTTTTTAAGAGAGGGTGTAAATTGATACAGTTATGAAAGTTTAGGGTTTAAATCGATACAATCATTAGTTTAAGGTTTTAATTGATACAACCTTCAAAGTTTAAGGGTAAGTTTAAGGGTATAAAATGATTTTTACCCTTATTTATTTTCTGATAAATGAAGTGAAATTGAGTTGAAAACTTGAAATGAACAAAGAAATTAGATAGAAGAGGAAAGAGGAATTTTATTAAAAAATGTCATAGGATGTTGGACAATGGTGAAGTTTTAGATATTATTATTATTATTAAAAATTGTCCCAGAATTTTTTTATCGATGATTTGCTATTTTCAAATCTTAATAAAAAATTTCAAATCATTTATAAAAAAGAGATATTGGAGAGGATTGAATAGGGAAGGGCAAAATCGAAAATTAAAAGTCATGGAGAAGAGAAAAAAAAGCAGGGAAAAAAAAAGTTGAAGTCACTTGACGCATTAAATATGATTTTTTAATTAAAAATAATAACATAATACTTGGTCAATCAAAATCTGCCACGTGGCTGGACTGCAAAAGATAGTTGTAGCCCAGCCTGCAACTAAGTTTTACTCTTCTTTTTTTTCATCCGATAAACAACTTCTCATATTTTCTCTCTCTTTCCTCCACTTCATCACGTAGTTTTCAATTTCATCTCTCACTCTCTATTCCTTTCCCTACATTAAGTATCTTTTTCTTTTTTTGGTTAACTTTTTTTAACACGGTCTTGGTTAACTGTTTTTTAACACGGTCAAGTTTCTCAAATTTGAGTTATTCTCAAGAATTTCTCCATTTTTTTTTTGGGGATTTTTCTTTGAAAAATAAAATCCAACCTACATTTCCCTTTACCTACCTCTCTCCCCATGTGGTCTAATTTGGTTATTAGGGTAAGTGTTTTGAAGAAATTGATTATTGAACTCGAAATTGAAGAATACTAATCGCACTACCATGAATACTAATACTAATCGCACTACGATGACCGGCCCAGATGAATCCAACCGGTGAAATTTTTCACTCTTTCCTTCACTCCCTCTAAAAACCCACTTGAAAATTTATGCCTATATAACACTCAACCCTGCAAAATTTAAATAACCTCAATTGAAATTTCATGGCCTAATTTTTGGAGTGCACAGAAATGAAGAGAGAGAGAAAGTAGGAGGAATTGTTAATTGAAGAGAGAGAAAGTAGGAGGAGTTGTTAATTAAATGGAAAGTAAACGGAGGGAAGATTTTTTTATTATTTAAAATGGTTTAAATATTTACCCAATCAAATAATGACAGGTGGGGGGCTGCAAAAGATACTTGTAGGCTTGTAGCCCAGGCTGCAAGCAAGTTTTACTCAAAAAATAAAATCTATTAATAATAATGATATGATAGATTCTTCACTTGGATCAAATGTATTTAGGGCATGTTTGGGAGTGATTTTGGAAGGACCAAAATCACTTTTCCATGCCCACAATCACTTATATTTTAAAATTGTTATGTTTGATAAAAGTTAATTAGTGATTTTTGAATAATTCAAAATCACTTTGAGTGATTCCCGGTCAATCACATAGGAGGTGATTTTTAGTTAGTGATTGTGAGAAATTTATTTTTTAAATAATTATTAATTTAAATTAAAAATAAGAAAACCATTATATATATATACTTATGTACTATTTTTATAAATTATATTGTTTGATTTGTTGGTAAATGGGTCCGGCTGCATCCCCATAAGTCCAAGTTTGATCCAAATGGAAGCTTTTTTTTTTTTTTTTTTTTTTTTTTCTTCAATTTTGTAATATATATACTTTTAAATCTTTAATAATTTATTTTTCAAAAACCCAGGTTGAAATCAAAGTGTTTTTTCAAATTTTCAATATATATATACTTTTAAATCTTTGATAAATTATTTTTTCAAAAATAAAAATAATTTGATAAATATTTTAAAATTTCATTCTTTTTATTATATATTTTGGTAGTTTTTTTTAAACATTATATTTAGGTAGTTAATAATTTAATAAATTAATATAAATCTTATATATATCAATACATTTTAAATTATAATTTTAGGAATTTAGTAATTTTGAAATCACTTTGAACCAAACCAAACATTAATAATTTAAAATCACTTCTAATCATATAAAAATCACTTCAATCCAAACATTATATGGAAATTAATTTTATAAAATCAATTGTAATTAAATCTCTTCTCCTAAAATCAATAACTCAACAATCACTCCCAAACATGCCCGTATTATATTTGCTTTCTATGATGAGATTTATAATTACTCCTAAATTTCAAGAATTTGTGCTATTTTTTTTTTTTTTTTTTTTTTTTTTTAAAGGACATAGTTTCTAGTCTACCATATAATATAGGATGCTTTTCTTTGAATAATTTTTTTTAATAACAAACCTTCTTTTAGGTTCTATTAATTTGTTTTGATAAATGATATTCTCAAGCCCTTTTTGTTTGTTTGTCGTATTGGTTAATTTTTATTTATTTTTAAGAATAGAATTGAGTTGAGTGAGGAGGAAGAAGATGAACAATTAACTTTATAAAATAAAGAGAAAAATGTGATGAGATTTGGCCACATCATTAAAAATATGGTTCAACAACTTCATGCCAACCGGCTGCAACCTTCCTCACATATGATCCCCTGAGTTTTAGGAGATTATACATTTATTTGATTCCCCGTAGTTTATTTTTTTTTTTGTTTTTTTTACCATTCATAGGATGAAAGATCCAACCTAGAACTTCTTAGTCTCTAACCGTTACATCATATCAGTCCTATCAATTTATGACAATAGTTTATTTTTCGGTTTGAATGTCTTAGTAAAAAAACAAAAACAAAGAAAAAAAGTGATTTACCTACCATTCTTATCTTATCCTAATTTTTAATTTCCTTCCCTTAATCTTGCTCAATTTATAATTATGATTACTATGATGATATATTGTAATTAAATAGAAGTTGATTTTTTTTTTCTTCTCTCATATATGTATGTGAATGGGGTAGAATCATTGCAGAACTTTTTCATTTTGCTAATATCACATAATACTCATTTTCTTCATAATAAGACATTCGTTGTACTAAAAAATATATATTTTTTTCACTTATGAACATTTTCTTATAATTCTTCTTTTTATTAAGAAAAAAAAAAAAAAAAAAAAAAATAAATCTAGTGTATGTTTTCCATTGTCAACTAGAAGTAATAAGAATTCAAAGTGACTATGATGGAGCAGTTGCAACTTTGCACACTATAATTAAAACTCAATGAGCACTATCAATTATAATCTAAAATAATATATTTGTCAACCCGACATAATATTATCTATTATAATCTAAAATAATATATTTGTAATCAATCAAGTTCAATTGGTTAAGACAATAAATACCTAGATCTAAGAGTATGAAAAAGTTTAAATCCTCCCAAAAAAAAAAAAAAAATTCTTCCGCCAGCCACAATGTGGCTGATCCCAGATGATGTCACTGACATTTTTTTTTTTATGTTTTTTCTTTTTTAATTTTTTTCAATATATTTTTTCAGTTTTTTTTTTTCTTCATAAATTTTTTTTAAAAAAATTCTGTTAAATTTGATCTTTTCTTAAATTTTAGAGTTTAAAATTATGATTTTAGGATTTAGTAGGTAAGATTTAGAGTTTATAATTGTCACATGACATCATCTAGGGCCAATTTGACCCTTTTCTACTATTCAACTAATTAATTTAGTATCTTAAAGTTCAAATCGAATTTGTATTTATTCTAACTAACCAATCAAATTTATGTCTTTAAAACAAAATATCACAATCATATTCTTTGAGTTCATCTATCACATCTATAAAATAACGTTGAATTTATGTGTTTGATCTCACTAATAACATAAATATACATTTAGTAAGCTTTAATCGAATGATAAAGAGAATAACAACCATTTTTAAAAAATTAGAGACCCAATTTGGCACAAGTAATATACTGAGCTTTAAAAGTATTAATATTATTTTTTTGAATCAAGTAATAATTTAATTAAGATTATGGTAGTGTGACATATATATATATATATGTGTGTGTGATGATATAGCTCCCTAGGGCAGCATATTGAATTGTGGTAAAAGAAATTGAAGAAGAAAGGTTAGTTGTTACTACATGCAGACTTTAATTTGATGAGTTGCTTGAACTTTAGTGGATCTAATGTGACCAATATTTTGATCATTTTTGCTTTTTTCTTTAGATTCAAAAAATGTATGAATGTCTAAGCACTCCCAACCAAGCTTTACGCAACCTTAAAAAACAAGAGCACAATTCCAAGTTTCTAATACAAGCAAAGTTTGATATCATATTCTTGGATTTGTTTCCTCCTTTCATACATTCTTGTCTCCATTGTCGAGATCGAAAATCTTTTGTTGTTGGTTTGAATGTTTGAATTCCATCTAAGTAATTGAAGTTCTATTTGAATATTAGTTAATTAAACAGTTTTATTTTGTTCTAAAATGAACCTTTTTTTAGTAGGGTGGAATTGGTCGTCAACACATACATATATGTCAGCTGAGTCATGTTCGTTTTAGCCTAAAATGAACTTATTTACCAACAATAATTTCAATTTTTTTTAAAGATATTTCTACATTGTTTCATTTTTTTTCTTTTGTATTTAAATTGGAAAAATTTACAAAATCGAAAATCGAAAATTGCACAAATATTATTAGCAAACAATCTTAGTTTAAAAAAATTAAAGGAAAAAAGAAAAGAAAAAGGTTTTTCCTCACATAAGTGAGTGAACGCATCACCTAGATAGTCTAGAATGAGAGTTTTTGATCATGCACTTGTATATTAATATTACCGTCCAAATTTTGAAATTATTCTTGCAAATAAATATTTGATTTTAAAAATTATCAAACAACTAGTTGGATGAAGTGGCAATTCAACACATTGCCTACCTCGAGAGAGTAGGGGTAACTTTGATTATATTTTCTTGAAAATATTAAAATATTATAGAATAGAAATTTTTTGAAAAATTATTTGTGTGTCTATCCCTAGTATGTTATTAAAGTTTTCATAGAGGAAAAGAGTTTTTTTTTTTTTTTGAGTACATATAGAGGAAAAGAGTTAGATTAATTGATGTGCGAGTAAATTGGCTCCAACACTCTCAAATATTAAAAAAAAAAAATTATTATATTTTTTGAAAAGTATTATATGGTAAATTATAAAAGTAGGAATTATGTTGAATAATTCATCTTTAAAATTATAGTGGAGAGGTTGTGGACTAAAAAAAATTATTGCTTTTGCAATTGCTTGATGGAGACTATAACTACCAAACATCAAAGATTCTAACTACCCTCCAATTACAACATGCAATAAAGAGCAAAAATGAATCATGTTTTCTATTATGAACAAGCAAAAATGAATATATATCACTTTTTCACATCTCTCTCTTGCATATGTCATGCTTTCTTCAATGAGAAGAGAAATTCCAAGGGCCATATGTTATACTTTATTATTATTATTATTTTTTTTTTGTTAAAAAATATTTTTGATCTCGAAAGTAATTTAGTACTTTTACTTCCATATTGGTAAGAACTTAGTCTCTAATTTTAATATATACTAATTTAATTTGTGTAATTTAAAATTTATAACAATTTAATTTTTATCGTGAAAGATTCCGTCAAGATTAAGAGAATTTTTATTAAGAAACGACTCAGTCTTTGCCTCTTTGTAGTTTACAAATATAAGGTATCTCTTGAACGATCTAAAATATGAAATCTCATTAAATATAAACAATATATTTTTTTCATAATAGAAACTAAATTGTTATAGGATAAAATTTTGAGACTAAATTGTCACAAAAGTGAAAGTATAGGAAAAAAATAATTACAAATTAAAATTTTGCATATTTGACACTATACAAAGTTGAAGCTTTTTACGGACTACCTCAGCATAAGGTAAGCACCTGACGTCATGACGATGACGTCAGAAGCCCGAGACCCTGAGGGCGTCGGTAGACGTTCGTACGACAGGCCGCCGACCTCTCAGTCGCTCACGGCAGATGCCCTCAGGCAATTTCTATATCGATTGTTGCCATGTCGTCAGCACCCCCACGTCGGGATGGCGAGTGAATCGATGGGACACTTTTGCCTTACCTAACAAGGCAGTGGTACAACAGTCCCTCCCAATCCGCCTAGGATCGGAGGGATCGAAGATCCTCATCATGAGGATAGGTACGGACTGACACTGATTGGTCCACACCTCCTCGCCAAAATCCTGGATCTTCATGATGAGGAAAGGACAGGTCGACCCGATCGACCCACAATTTTTCATTTATAAAACATATCCACAGAGGTATGTTTGAGGTACGTGATTCCGCGTTATTCTACGCGATACAAGCTAAAACGAGTTCTCACTCTACCACTCCTACTTACGCTCAGTACACCATCTGACTTAAGTATCGGAGTCTCAGGGGTCTAGTCCCACACCGATACAAGTTCATCTTCTTCCCTTGTGCAGTACCTCTCGACTCCGACAACGACAACCTGCGGCGGAACACACGGAGTGAAGGAGAAGTCAAGAAACTTGCACCAACAAAGCTTTTAGAAATTCAATGACACTAAGAACAAGAATGAGGACTAAAAGTATTGAAAGGTATTTTTTTTTTTTTTTAAGTATTTGATAGGTATTTATAATCAAATGCTTTTGAATTGAATGTTTTATAACATGACAACAAATATTTTCTTTTACCGGTTGTCAAAAAAAAAAAAAAAATAATCTCTTACAAATTTAGTCTCTACAAACATTTTTTCAATTTTTTTTCTCTCAATATATAATCTTGTGAGAGATCTAGATTCCAACTTACCTTTTGGTGGTAATTAACATATATGTCTACCAGCTTAGAAAAATAAAAATAATAATAAAATAAAATCTTCTTTTTAGATATCTTTGGCAGAAACACTTAACTTACCTTAATTATCTCGGTTAAAAATGGAATGGTGGGGTGATCAATTATCTTTAATTATTACTTATTTGAATTTGAATTTAAATTACATTGGTTTCCTAAAATCTAATATACTTCATGATCTTCATGAAAATCGCTTTAAATCAAGATTTGATTGATTAAATTTGATTTTGATTTTAATTATTTTCTTTCTATAATAATTTGATTGGAATCACTATTTTTGTTTTTATTCTTAGTGATTTACCCAATAAGGTGAAAGATATATTTGAATGTGACTTATAATTTGGTTGGTTAGTTTTGATTTGGATGGACCAATTAAAAATGTTTGATGTTGTTTATGGTTGATTTTCTTATCATACATGAATTTGCGTTAAATTTTAACTAGGGATTGCGATTGTAGATGAACATCATTCCATTAGTCAATACTCCAAATCTTTTATATTCGAAGAATAATGTAGGTTTGTTGAATCACAACAATTTTTTTTAAATTAATAAATTATTAATTTATCGATTAATTAATATTTTTTAAATTAATAAAATTACGTAGTACCGACATTATTAATTTATAGAGATTTTACTCCACTATTAAAAGTTTACTAAAATGATAAAATAGGATTAGAAAAACAAGGAAATAATGGAGAGAAAATGTATAGGTAGAGAGAAAAGCAATAAGTGACAAAATAGTATATTAGCGATGAAAAACATAGTTTTACATGAGTTAGAAACGAGAAGATTTTTGGTGCACAAGTAATGACATCCCCTTAATCTTACATTTTTTTTAATTAGACAATATCATATTATTGTAAAATTCGAAAGTGACATGTTACTTTAGTTTTTTTTTTTTTAGTTCAACAACATTTGGCGGTGAGGAATTTGAACATCTAACATTTTGGTCAAAAGTATATGCTTAAATCAGTTGAGTTAAACTCCGCTTGATAAAATGTTACTTTAGCTGAGCATAGAAAAAGACTATAATAAATTTTGTTCATGCATTCTAAGCTAAACATGAAGAAAAATGAAGGTATTTTATAGTAAGTGTAACTTAAAAAGATATAAAGTCTAAATTTGTAACATATTTTATACAAAAATATGTGTGCCCTATGGTTTGTGTATTTGTTATTCATGTTTTCATTTGTAGTGTTTGATAGTTTGCAAAAGGTTAGTATAGAGGGTATAAAAATTAAGTTTTATAGGGTGGCTTAACAAATTCATAGAAGAAAGAAATAAATTTATGGACAATAATTAACAAACTTATGTTGGCTCCGGCTCCGTTTGGTATTATGGTAACTTTTAAAATAATTGTTGTCAACTTTGTTTTTAAACAAATTAGTTGTTGTATGAATGCTAAATTTTAATGGTAAACTTGAATAAGTTGGTTACTGTATTTGATAAATAAATATTAAATTATTGTGATTTAGTTAAATTAAACATACTATACAAATTTGTATAATTGTTTTTTAAGAAAAAAATAATATGGTATTATTTAAAAAAAATAAATTATATTTGATTTATTAATTTAAAAAATTATAAAATAAATTTGATGGTGGAAAAAATATACTAAATATATAAAATAATTCTTAATTTTGAAAAGATTTAAAAATTTGTGAAAAAAAAAAAAAAATTTAGGAAGGTGTAAAATGAACGCACAAGTGATTTTAACAAATTTTAAAATAGTTTGATTTATTTATTTATTTTTTTTTTTTTGAGGAGCAAAGCTCGATACAAAGCTAGACAGCTACCAACTCATTCAAAATGAAAGTTTCGATCTCAGGAGGGAATTCCTCCAGCCAGACCCTACGTTGTTGCACACCTAAAGCCATTTGTGCTAGCTGATGCGCCACCATGTTGCCTTCCCTAAAGGTAAAGTTGCATTTGTCCCTAAATGGACGAGGGAACCGCGCACACACATCAGTAATCAACACACCCACTTCTGACAGGTCCTCACAAGAATCCTCAAACAGACGGGAGACCCGATGAGAATCTGTCTCTAGTATTACCGGACTTAAACCTGCTTCCCAAGCTAAAAGGAGCCCCTCAGCTGCCGCAAGCCCTTCTGCCATCAGCGCACTTCGCACATGCGGAAAACACACCACTGCCGCCAACATTACACGGCCCAGACAATCACGAACCACAACCCCCACACCTGCTGTTCCATCGGTGCTCACAAAACCAGCATCCACGTTGACCTTATAGGAACCCTGGGGAGGAGCTGACCATCTCGCCTGTGCTCGCCTCACTGGGTCCATCGCGCCCTCAAGCCTCCCCTTTCGATTGGCTTCCCGAAACGAGGTCAGATAGCTTGTACCCTAGGAGCCAAGATCTTCGGAAGACCGACACCCGGTAAACCGAGCTCGATTGCGCCTGTTCCAAACTGCCCACCACAAAATGCACAGCTCCTCAAAATCCCCCCAACCTACCTTACCCTGCAAGAACCACATAAGAGAGGCTATGTCCCCCTCAACGGAGAGATCCACTAGAGCGCCAAATTTAGAGGTTGCCAACACCCGACGAACGAACTTGCAATGCCAAAATACGTGAAGACTAGACTCCCCGTTCTTCCCACAGAGAGCACAGACATTCGGAGTATCGATCCCACGCCGACCCAGGTTGTCCAAAGTAGGCAGACGATCAAGAAAAAGCCGCCAAAGGAAGATTCGGACCTTATTGGGAATACCCATCTTCCACACCCCTTTCCACCACCTCACCACTACCTCATCAGATGACGTAGAGGCCTCATGTTGAAGTACTCGTGACTGAGCTAAGCGGTACCCACTCTTCACAGTAAACATCCCTGACTCCTCCAAATGCCAGATAGCCTGGTCCCCTGTATGCCGCCGGCCTGTCGGAATCGTCAAAATCGCACGAACCTCCTCTGGACTAAAATGGTTCCAAAGCTTGGCTTCATCCCAGACCCCTGAAGCGGTGAAAAGATCACACACCTTTGTCGAAACAGGCAGCGTAACTGACGAGGTAATACGCAGGCTGGACGATCTTGGCACCCAGTTATGCTCATAGACCCTCACCTCTTCCCCGTTGCCAATACGCCAACGAACTCCCGCCACCAACAAATCTCGTCCCCAAAGCAGACTCCTCCAGATAAAGGACGGAGACGACCCCAGTTGGGCTGCGAACACATCAGTAACCGGGAAGTACCTCCCTTTCAAAACTCGCGCAAGGAAAGAGTTCGGATAATGAACCAGCCGCCAACATTGTTTCGCAAGAAGAGCTTGGTTAAAAAGCTCAAGATCCCTGAAACCCAAACCTCCTTGACATTTCGGCCGACATAACGCTTTCCAGCTCACCCAATGCATCCGTCGATCCTCATCGGACCCATTCCACCAAAACCTGGCCAATAGACGGTTAATGTCCTGCAAAAGCCCCTTAGGGAGCCTAAAGCAGTTCATAGTATAACAGGGAATAGCCTGAATAACTGCCTTCAAAAGAACCTCCCTACCACCCACAGAAAATAACTTTCCCTTCCATCCCTGTAGCTGGCGCAAAACACGCTCCTTAAGATAGAGGAACGTACCAGATCGGTTGCGAGGCATGAAGGAGGGCAACCCTAGATATTGTTTGTGGAAGGGAGTCTGCCCGACCTGCAAGGCCTGACTCACACTGTCCCGCAATGCCACACTCGTACTCCGGCTGAATGAGATGGTAGATTTATCAAAATTTACGGTCTGCCCGGATGCCTTCTCATAACACCTCAAGATACCCCGTATAGCAGAGGTTTCACTCACTGTTGCCCTGAAGAACAGTAGGCTGTCATCAGCAAAAAATAGATGGGAGATAGGTAGCCCTCCTCGCGATAAGGCCAGCCCCGAAATACGCTTCTCTCGTTCTGCCCTGAATAACAACTGTGACAAACCTTCCGCACAGAGGAGGAATAAATATGGCGACAGAGGGTCCCCTTGCCGTAGGCCCCGGCTCGGAATCATCTCCCCACATCGCCGCCCATTCAGGTTAAAAGAATACCTGACAGAGGAAATGCACTGCATAAGCAGACTCACCCATGCTGGAGCAAACCCCAATTGTCGCATGATGCCTTCTAGGAAAGGCCACTCCACCCGATCGTAGGCTTTGCTCATGTCAAGCTTCAAAGCAGCCCACCCTTTCTTCCCCTGGCGCTTGGACTTCAGCGCGTGAAGGCATTCATACCCCAGAATGGCGTTATCCACAACACATCTCCCCGGAATGAAAGCGCTTTGGTGGTCAGATATCAACTCATTTAAGATAGGCTTCAACCTATTGGCCAGCACCTTCGACACCAGTTTATATGAGACATTACATAAGGAGATAGGCCGGAATTCCCCGACTCGACGGGGTCGTTTCACCTTTGGGATAAGGACAATCAGTGTCTCATTTATAGGAGCCGGAGAGAAACCTTCATTTAGGACATTCAAACAGCACTGGATGACATCAGGACCAACAATGTGCCAAGAGCGCTGGTAAAAGGCACCTGATAGTCCATCCGGCCCGGGGGCCTTATTAGGATGAATCTGTTTCAAAGCCCGTAGCACCTCATCCTCAGAGAAAGGACGAGTCAAACGTTGGTTCATCCCATCTGTGACTGAACTCTGAACACCTGAGAGGGCCGCGCTCAGGTCTGCCACAGACGGACTCGAAGACGTAAACAACTCTCTAAAGTAGTTTGTGACCATAGCAGCAATCACCCCCGGCTCCTCTTGCCACTGCCCCCCACTGTCCTCCAAACCGAGGATGGCGTTAGTACGCCGCCGATAGTTAGCCTTGTGATGGAACCACCGCGTATTTCGATCCCCCCACTTCAGCCAACTCTCTCTCGCCCTCTGTTTCCAGAACACTTCCTCCTCGGTAAGAAGGTTCTCCAGATCGTTTTCTGCTCGGTCTAACACATCCCGGGAGCCACTCTGACTGAGATCAGCTAAAGCATGTTGAACCCGAGTCGTTACCTCACCGATCCTCTGGGAATAGTTCCCCACCAACCCCTTCCCCCATCGGGAAAGCGAAACCATACAACGGCCTGTCATCCCCGCCAGCTCTGACGGGCCCACTGGCGCAGACACAACCCCCCAGCACTGCCTAACAGTCCCTTCAAAATCCGGAGCTTGTAACCAAGCTTCCTCAAAACGCAATATCCTCCGCCCAACGAACCGACCCCCTCGCCCCCCAGGGTGCAGTGAGAGAAGGAGCGGCCGATGGTCGGAGCGGCTGTAATTCAGGTGCTCTACTGTCGCCTGAGGAAACATATTCCTCCATGTCAGGTTGCTAACACAACGATCAATACGCTCCCACACTGTATCCTGCCCAGGCCGGCCGTTACACCACGTGAATGGGTCACCGTGGTAACCCAAATCAATCAAACCACAATCATCGATAGCCTCGCGAAAACCTCGCAATTCCCCCTCTGGTTTCAACCTCCCTCCCTTCTTCTCAGACTGATACACCAGCGCATTAAAATCACCCTCAACCAACCAAGGGACCGACGCACTACCCCGCAGTTGCCTAAGCAGAGACCACGTCAAATGTTTCCTCTCAGCCTGGGGATACCCATAAAATCCTGTGAACCTCCATTGCCTCTCCTCCCAGTTCACCCAACCGTCCACATGATGGGGCGAGCTCGTCAAGAGACTGAAACTCACTTCCGCTGTCCATAACAATGCCAGACCACCCTTGCTCCCTACACTGTCCACACAAAAACAGTTCGAAAAACCCAACTGAAACTTCAGGTTCGAAAACCGCGAACTAGGTACCTTTGTCTCTGACAAGAACAAAAGTTGAGGTCGCTTTGCCTGCACAATCTTGCGCAATCGTTGGAATGCACGGTCCGACCCCATCCCCCGTACATTCCAGAATATAGCTATCATAACGACTGGCGGGACTGCAAAGCAGCCACCGCCAACACATACGGATCTATAGCCTCCGAACCTTCCTGCTCCTCCGAACTACCCCCCCGTTTCACTTTCTTTCCAGGTTCACTCCCCTGCACCGCCCCACCCCCCTCCTCACCCGTTCGCCCTCGTTTCCCCAAGGCCCTATCATCCGTGCTAACTCCCCTAGACGTATCCATTTGAGGACCCCGAGCACGCTTTTTCCACCCCTTTAGGGGCTTCTGCCCCCCACCTCGTCCTCCATCAATCATCATCTGATCCCCCGCCTCTTCTGAGAGTAAGACCAGTGACTCTGACCTTACGCTCACCACCTTCTCCTTCCCCTTCTCGGACATAGAAGGCCGCCAGCCTACCCCTGGACCTTCACTTCCAAACACTCCCCTGAGAGTAGGACGTTCCAAGTCAACCGACGAATCCTGCCCAGCCTGGGGGCGTGGACCTACACTCCTTCCTCCATCCCCAGAAACAGGACGCTCCACGCTGACCCCCGTCATCCCCACACCCACCCCCTGTTTGGTTCCCGCAGCCTTATGGCCTGGACCTACACTTCCCTCAGAAAGAGTGGAAGCAGGACGCTCCAGGATTTCCTCAGCCGGTTGTGTCAACTGCACCATCCCCCCTTCCCCCCTCACGCCACCCTCTCCCCCCCTCCCCCAATCGGACCCGCCGACCTTGGTGCCCCCTTTCCCACCCCCTGCTTGTCACTCCCGTTCACTTGCCAACTCAACCCCCCGTCATTCCCAGATCCACCCCCCTGACCTGACCCCTCGCCCACTTTTTTGCCACTCGCCAACACCAAAGGAATGGCTCTCATCCATTCCCCATACTGCTCCTCAACCGGCCCCCCACCCCCACCAGGGCAACAACATTCACGTCTCACATGGCCCAATCTACCACAACCGTGACAGAAATCAGGTAGACGTTCATAGAGAACAGGGCAGCAATGTATCGTACCTGTCTCATCCTCAATGCGGAAACCCCGTCGTAATGGTCGGTCCAACTGGATTTCCACTCTGAGGCGAAGAATCGGACCTATCCACTCTCCTAACCCCACGCCGTCCACCTCTTCCACACGACCAATCTTCGCACCTAACCTCATTGCCTTTTCAAGAACCTGCCAATTTAGAGGGACATTGTGAATTTGGACCCAAAAGGAACAGTGATTAAAAACCAACTTCGAAATCGAATCAGACCCCTGCGGCTCTACCAACAAAACCAGGCCTCGATCAAAGGTCCATGGTCCCGTCGTCAGAATCCTCTTCTTCTCCTCAGGAGAGCGAAACTGAACTGCAAACAAATTATCCCCCGCCGCCTCCACCCTTGTGCTGTTGTGGACTCGCCAAACTGACTTCATGACAGCTCGAAACGCCTCCACATTCACCCTACGGGAAGACAGGACCTTCCCCACCACACACAGACTTGCATTCGCCGCTGACAGGAGGGCTTCACCGACTCCCGACTGCAGCACTTCTGCCTCCTCCTCCGTAAGACGGAAGCCCGACCAACGGTTCACCAACTCATCCATAGAGAATCAAGCAGAAAACCCAACAAACAAAGCAACTACAAAATCACTGTACCTTCAAGGCAGACTGAGTAAAACTCGGCCTCCCAGTGATGAGAATGGGCGGAAAAAGCCACAGGCGCCTCAGTCGAAGCCCCGCTGTTGGTACTATCACAGCCTCGCAACCCACCACCCTCAACCGCACAATTCCAATGGAAGAGCTGCTCCGCCTGGAAGATGTCCACCGGCCAAGACCTGCGCAGCCGAGTCCCACCGAAACAACCAGCTACAAACCGAAAGCCCCCCGCCCGCTTCCCTGACCGGACCTCACCGCCTGCCTCGTTCTCAAAACCCAGCCGACACCTGCAGAAAGAAGCGACGCCGGAGAACGGAAGCAACCGACGCCCCCAACGCTCACACGGAGTCGGACTGCACCGCACCGCTCGCGACCGAAATCGACCGATAACTTCCCCTGAGCCGCAACCTCGCCGACGCCTGAAGACAAACCCACCTCGCCGACGTCTGGAGACCAACCCCACCTCGCCGCCCGGAGTCACCGCCGCCGCCCACACCTAGGAGGAACCCTAGAAGCCTCTTACGATGAAGAGAGGACCCGTACGTACGACGGGAAATAAATTAAAATAGTTTGATTTATTAAACACAAAAAACGGTTAAGATTTTTTATTAATCACTCCCAACTCAAACGCGTGCTTATGATGAAGAGGAAATAATTAAATAATAATTTAATCATCCTTAATTTCTTTAATGATGAAGAGGATATTCTTTTTCTCACATAGCACGTGCTTATGCCTACCTTTTTTTAAAAAAATAAAATAAAATAATGAAGACATGCAATTTCTGAAGTTGGGCCTTTTAAGTTACTAAAAAATGATTTTGAAGGCTTGGGCCTACCCAACATATTTCTCTTCCAAGTTGGATCCCATATCCACCAAAATTAGATAATACTTAATTTCCTCGTATAAACTTTTAACTATCGATAATATCGACAATACGAACATAACTTAATCATCATAATATACCACTTTATAACTAAGATGTCATAAATTCAATTATTATATATATATTTCATTCTTGTAACATTATATCTATATAATTTTTTAACTTATGGTTAAAACTTTAAATTCTGTTTTTCATTAAATTTGGAAGAAAAATAATTAAAATGCTTTTTTTTTAGTACCTACTAAAAATAGAATATAGATACATATGAAAAAGTTTATTTCATGTCATCATATAGTATATTGATGTCACTCTTATAATAGTTGGAATTATATTTAAAATATTTGTTTTAAGTTTTTTTTTTCATATATTTAATGATGTAAAACTATTAAGCTCATTGTTCTAGCAAAATTGGAATTATTTCTCTATAGGTATGATTAATTTCCTAAACTTTGAATGAGGACTAAAATTACATATGTCCTTTAAAACATTATTTGAAAGTGTGTGAGTTTTGGAGTATGATTGATTTCTATTATTTTAAAAAGATAAAATCATTCATGAAAAGAAACTAAAAAGGATCTTTTGAAAATTAATTATACTTCAAAATAGTTTTTAAAGACAACCTCAAAGAAATTGGCTTGATATAGACCTGGTTTGAGATTGTGTGTTTCAACACGATAAAAGTCATTCTAAAATAATTTTAACCGTTTTTTATGTTGGGTAAAATTGATTTTTAAATAATTTAAATAAACTTACTTCTTGATTTAAGTTGATTTGCAGAAGTGAATTTAGCTTCAAAAAAATAAGGTGTAACTAACCAATTTTAATTTTTTTTTTTCATATTTCCTTTATTTACAAATTATTACAATTTAACTAATCTCATCTCATCATTATTGTTTTTAAATTTAATTTTTTTTTAATTATTTAAACTAAAATTAGATTTTGTTTTACACCTTCTTCATATATCAATTTTTTTTATAAACTACAATTTGTTTTATATACTTTATAAAATTATTTAGAGTCAACAAAATATAATTTTTAATTTATTTTAATTTAAATTATATTAAATTTTATATAATTATAATATTTTTTGAAGTTAAATATTAATACAAATTCATACTTAATTATTGAAATATATTTATATTTTTTTTTTGTCAATATAACTATTTCATAAAAAAAAAACAGTAGTAATTTACCAACATTGTAGTTAGATTTTTCAAGTTTAAATTTGAAATTTAACAAATACTAATTAACTTCAGCTTCAGCTTATTTTTCTAGGAGTACAACTGACATCAATTATTTTAAAAGCTACCGCAATCTCAAACTAAGCCTTATAATCGTTCAAAAAAAAAAAAAAAAAATTTGTTCCATCCTAAACTTTGTATAAAACAAATTAATTTAATTCACATCATTAAATCTTTAACCAAATTTTTTAATTCATTTCAAGCTCCAAACACCAAACTTATTTTTAGTTAGAAAACATGTGCGGGTGGAGATTTAAACTCTTTAAATTAAATGATATAATATTTAAATTAATGATATAATATTTAAAACACTGAGTTATATTTAGCTGACCCTATCCACCAAACTTACAACAGGTCTATATTAGGATTTCTGTCAATGATTATAAAAGAAAGAGAATTATTGACAAGGATGAAAATGTTTTTTTATGCAGAAATTAAGAACCAAATTAAATACTTAAAAAGTTTAAATACGAAAATGAGATAAACACAAACATCAAAAATAAAAATAAAAATAAATAAAATATATATCGTTAAATTACAAGTTTAGTCTATAAATTTTGAAATCTATGCCTATTTGCTGGGATGGTACTTCGGTGGGGCGGGAATGCACTTTTCATCCTGTCCCCATGAGATTTTTCATCTTCGTTCTCCGTTTTGGTAAATTAGGGTCGGGGTCGGGAATCACCGTTCGGAGATCGGGTCACTGGAGAAAAAAAAATTCCGTATTTTTGTTTTTATTTTTAATTTTTTATTTTTAAAAAAATAATCAAATAGTAGAATACAACTTAAACTTAAAATATATTATTTATGATAAAAGGGTAAGTATAAATTAGGTGAACTACCCCTCCCATTTGGCCTTCTTATAATATAACGCTATGTTTTGAGACATTATTCAATCTCTTTTCCAACACTTCACAAATATTATAAAATACATTTTATATCCAGAAAACCATTTCTTCAAACTCCTTCAATGGCACTTGCAGATCATCATCAAAGAATCCACCCAGTTCCAGATGTTGAACCGCCGCCGCTAACTCCTCCCTCGACCACGCCGGAAAAGGGCCACCACCAAATTCTCCCTTCCAAGAAGACAAGGTCTTCGTGTCTCTGCAGATGTTTTTGTTGGACACTTTGTGTTATTTTTCTTCTACTGATTCTCGTCGGAGCCGTCGTCGGAATTCTCTATCTCGTTTTCAAGCCCAAGATTCCGACGTACTCCGTCGACTCCTTGAACATCAACGATCTTCGACTTAACTTGGACACGTCGCTCTACGCCAGGTTTCGTTGAATCACTACTTAACCAAAAAGTTTAAGTTTATGATTAGGGTAAATTTGATGTTTTATTCATATTTTTAGTATGTCCGATGAGACGTGAGTTTGAACACACCGGTTGATCAAGTTAAATCATCCTCAACTTAACAAATTATTTTTTTTAGTTTAATATGTGTTAGATGGAATTAAGGTAATACCTATTTTGATCTACTTAGCTATTCTCAAATTGATTAAAAGTTTAAACATATAGAGGATATTTAGGGCACCAACTTGGAGGAGTTGTGAACTGGGTTATTAACTCAGTAGTCCACGTTTGATCCACCGACAAACCCACGGTCAATAAAGTAAATGGACGGACTACATATAAGAGGTGTGTTTGGGGGCACCAACTTGGAGTTGTGAACTGCGTTATTAACTCAGTCCACGTTTGATCCACCGACAAATCCACGGTCAATAAAGTAAATGTACTGACTACATATAAGAGGTGTTTGGGAGCACCAACTTGGAGTTGTGTGAATTGCATTATTAACTCAGTCCACGTTTGATCCACCGACAAACCCACACGATCAATAAAGTAAATGTACGGACTACATATAGGAGGTGTTTGGGGAACCAACTTGGAGTTGTGAACTGCGTTATTAACTCAGTCCACGTTTGATCCACCGACAAACCCACGGTCAATAAAGTAAATGTACGGACTACATATAAGAGGTGTTTGGGGCACCAACTTGGAGTTGTGAACTGCGTTATTAACTCAGTCCACGTTTGATCCACCGACAAACTTACGATCAATAAAGTAAATGTACGGACTACATATAGGGGATGTTTGGGGCACCAACTTGGAGTTGTGAACTGCGTTATTAACTCCGTCCACGTTTGATCCACCGACAAACTTACGGTCAATAAAGTAAATGTACGGACTACATATAGGGGATGTTTGGGGCACCAACTTGGAGTTGTGAACTGCGTTATTAACTCCGTCCACGTTTGATCCACCGACAAACCCACGGTCAATAAAATAAATGTATTGACTTCAATAATATTTACTATTTACAGACTATTATAACTCATCGCCTTAAACAACCTCATATAGATTACGATATTATGTTTTCTTTATATTCTCCAAACATTACAAGAATTTGAATGAAACCCTCCTATATGCTTTGATACCATGTCAAATCATTCGTCATCCCAAATGCTTGGAGTATTTGTTAGTATAGTTTAGTTAATGATATTAGTTTAGTTGTTGTTAATGTTAAATTGATGAAATGGTTTTTACATCAACAACCAATGCACTATATTTATTCATGTTCTCAACAGGTTTGAGGTGAAGATCACGACGTACAACCCGAACAAGAAGATCGGAATATACTATGAGAACGGAGGAGTTTTGAGCGTTTGGTACACAGAAAGCAAGCTTTGTGAAGGGTCATTGCCGGCGTTCTACCACGGCCACCGAAACAAGACGGCGCTGGATGTGGATTTGACTGGAAAGACGGTGTACGGAAGCACTTTGATGGCGGCGTTGGTGGACCAACAGCGGACCGGCCGCATCCCGCTGCAGCTCCGGGTGGAGGCGGCGGTGGCCGTCAAATTGGGAAAGTTGAAGCTCAAGAAAGTTAAGATTTTGGGAAACTGCTTGTTGGTGGTGGATAGTTTGACTGCTAATAATGCCATTACTATTAAAGCTAGTAATTGTAAGTTTAGGGTGAACCTCTGATTTCCCTTTTCTACCATATTTTCAACACTTTTTTCTTTTCTTTTCTTCTTTATATTTATTTATTTGAGGATTTATTTGTTCGTCCCACATGAAAATTTGAACATCTCATCTTTGTCTTGTATAAGTATAATTCATTCAGCATTGGGAGTCGGAGATTCAAACTACAGACCTCTTGGTCTCGTCGACACATACATATATCAGCTGAGTCAGACTCGTTTTGGAAGGAGATTATTTCTTTTTTCGAATTTTATGATTGATTTTATTGTCATATATGTATGTGACATAGCTTAGCATTAATTGTTGTAATAATGTACTTCTTTATCATTGAATAAAATAAACAATTCTACCTAAAAAAAGGTTTTAAATATTTTTATAACTCAACTGTCATAACAATTAGTGATCTAGAGGTCAGAGATTTAATTTCTCACTTCTTATCATGTGTAAAAAACAAATCTGAGGTATATATTAAAAAAAAAGATTTTAAATATTTCTCACTCTTTCACTTATAATATATAGTAGGTGTGTATTTTTTTTGGCACTTATTATCATTATCATTTAATAAATGAAAAATATTTAGATTAAAAGAACAATAAGGAAATGAAAATAAGTAAAAAGAAGAATTTTGCCACCAAAGGGACTGGGAAGATAGAGTAGGTCCAACAAACTTTAATAATAATGAATGTGTTTGAATATGCATAGGAAATAGATTTTAGATTATAAATAATCATTTTTCAAGGCGTTTGGAGCACTCATTTAGAGTTTGTGGACTGAATTATTATAAATTAGTTTACGTTTGACCCACTGACTATTATAATTCACCGTCTAACTATACTGACTTCAATAATATTTATTATTCACAACTATTATAACTCACGTACTATTATAACTCTGACCAGCGCTCTAAACAATTTGTTAGTTTTATATATTAGTAGAAAATAAGCTTATCTACTCACAATTTCTTAGTTTTATATATTAGTAGAAAATAAGCTTATCTACTCACAATTTCTTTTTATTATTTAATCACTTATTAAAAAGGTTTCTTTTTCTAAGTTCTTGCAATCGGGAGAATTCAAAAGTTATTTTAAAAGATTAAAAAAAAAAAGTTAACAGAAATTAAAAATATAACTGTTTAAACAAATGGGACCATAGTATTTCTATTTAGTATTTTGTTTTGGAGAATAGAGTCCACAGAAAATGTGGTTGAAAATTTTATAATATATTGTTATAATTTTAATTTTAATTAACTATACTAAGTAAGGCCTTAATTTAGTGACATGCTAAAACTCACATGTGATTTTAAAATATTTAGAAATTGTACTTGCTGATTAATTTAAATACATTAATTAAGTTTAAGAATTAAATTAAAGTAGAGGAGTGGTTAAACAACTAAAATCCCAAAAATATATTAACATTGGAAATTTCAAAGGGCAATCATGCTTGTCTTCTGTTTATAGTAAAAGCCCCAACTAAATTAGTTCAGAGTCATGAAAAACAGCTAAATTGAGGTAAAAAAGACAACTTTGGTCTCATTTATTGCTAAAATAAATATTTAATTTTCAAATTTTAATGATTAATATTTTAGTTCTAAGAAATACACTTCTTAGACCACAACTTGAAATAAGAAAAAAAACGGTTGTTCCAACTCTTATTGGTGGGCTAGTAAAAGAATACACTCCCTAGAGCATAGACTTATGGTGGCTATTGGATTAATTTAAACAAATAAAAAAAAAGTTGTCTCAACTCACATTAAAACCTAGACCATCACTATAGAATACACTCTCTAGACACAACTTGAAATAGATGACTACCGTAAATCTATGCTCCAGCATCAGTTTCTCTATTTATTTTTTTACATCTCAATTACGTCTTCTTTGACATGAGTTTTCTAGAGCAAAATCAGATATATATTTTTTCTTGGATTTAATAAAATCTAGACAGCCATTTGCGAAGCTCGCCCATTCAAAGTCCTAAAGTTTCAAGATGCCTTTTATCTCTCCCCTCGCCCGACTCATTCTCAATCACGATAGTAAGCGCCAAAGCGAGCATGGCTCAGCTGGCACATGTATATCTTTATGACCAAGAGGTCTGTGGTTCGAATCCCCCCACCCCCAATGTACTCAAAAAAAAAAAAAAAAATCACGATAGTAAGCTTGAGGCCAAGAAAAGCGAGCTCGACTAGTTGTTGCCAAAAGCCCCTTGACGTCCTCGTTGCTCCCTGGTTATCTCGAGCGAAAAATATACTTCCATACTTCCTGGTTTCCAACGCGTGGACAATTTTCTTTTAGCAAAGTCGAGATCTGGAACCATCCTGTAAAGTAAAGAGTCTTGCCTAAAGAACCAGACCTAGAGCTGAGAACAAGATCGAAAGTCCAACTTCTCATTCGAAATATGAAAGTGGTCAGGTCACAAACAAATCGGAAGAGAGAGGAGTGACATTTTCGAAGGTTGGAATTGCTCAAAATTTGTCTTTACTAGCCACATAATTATATACCTCTTGAGATTGGAGATTAAATTTTTTAACCTCCATTTGTTATCCTAAAAAAATTTGATTTATTAAATGACATACAAAGGCAAGACTTCTGAAAAGAAATCATTTGAAGATAAATTTGTTAGGATAATGTAAGAAAATTAAGGTCTAAATAAAGAGTTTGAGTGATGATGATGCAAGGAAGGTGGGGGTAGGTTGAGTGTAAAAGGTGTTCTTTAGGCTCAAGAAATTGGCACATTGATTGATGGGAGCAACTTGAAGGGTTTTTTTCTTTTTAATATTCCCAAAATGCATCTTAGAAATATTTGATTTCTTTCAACACAAGTTACATTGAAGAAGTTAAAATCATTCTTCAAGAATCATGATGGAATCAATTCTCATAATTTCTTTTGGATGATTGAACATGAATAGAGTAAATATATAATATAGAAAAAATCTAAAACTAAAATAACTTTTTTTTACAAGCCTATTAAAATACATCTTTTAACTCACAAATTAGATTTGTATAACTTGAAATTAAGGAACGAAATCTATCACTATACAAGAATTAATGTCTTTTCCGACGTTTTTTAACGTCGGCAAAAGCTTTTCTAACGCAAAATCGAGCATTGGGACAATCGTCGAGTAGGCATGTGAGGAAAGGTGTTGTCGACGCGTAAATTGTTAAGCGTCAGCAAACCCTATTTTTACCGACGCGTCAGTCCCGCGTCGTCAAAAATAGTATTTCCCGACACTACGGTTACACGTCGGTAATGATGGATCTTGTCGACACGTGACTCTTGTGGACGCGTCGATAATGAATAATTAATAATTTAGATATATCGACGCGTCCACAAGGGCGTCGGTAAATATCAACAATTGCCGACGCGATTTTGGACCGCGTCGGCCAATATAAATAATTATTATTTTATATTCATATTTACCGACGCGGTCCAAAAGGGCGTCGATAAATATCGACAATTGTCGACGCAGTTTTGGACCGCGTCGGCAATTAATTACATTTGTCGATGCAAAGTTTGACCGCGCCGTTAATAGTTACATTTATCGACGTAGACCTTTAAACGTCGACAATGCTTATAATTACCGACATAATGTAAAGCGTCAGAAATTTTAATATCATTATTTGTTGTAGTGTATATTTGTCATGGTAGTATGTTTATTATAATATACAATGTTTGTTAATATCACAATATCACAATAACATCATAAAATCATATTTATAAAAATGTTTTTTTTAGTTAATGAAAATATTCTTTTAGTGCATATGAACTTCTACAAATTATAATTTATCAAGAAATATATGTACGTTTGGTTAAAGTTGCAAGTCAAATAGTCAATAAAGGTTATTTGGATTTGAAATGCTATCTAATACACTTTTTAAAAAGTAATTAATTAGATTAAAAACTAAATAATATTTATAGTTTTAATATAACCATATTGCCCATATTGTGGCTTAATTAAGAAATGGTAAGTGGGTAATTTGTATAGTTTTAATATAAAATTATATCTCTGAGTAGAATTAAAAAATAATTATAATGATGAGCTTTAGGTTTTTGAACATATGCAACCGACAAATCTCATTCATGGATCTTGTAATTGGCCATTGAGATGACTCTCCAACTATTTATTTAATATTCACATCACCAATTATTTTAATCAATTAATTTTCAAACAATCATATTGCACCCTAACTATCCAATACCCTTAGTACAAAAACATCTTTTATCAATTAATCATTTATTTGCTAAATTTTGGATCCATATATTTCCCAATCTCTGTCTTTAAAAAAAATATATATATATATATATATTTTCTCCTAATTATGATTATGTTTGGTTGGTGATCTAAAAATAATAGATTTAGTTGTATTGTTTATAATATGGTTTATAATAAAACTCTTATAAACTGGTTCTTAAAGTGGATGTAGACCGAAAGATTGAACCACTATATTTCTGTGTGTGTTTTTTTATCTCTTTCTCTATCTATTTGTTGCTGAAATTTGCGCTCTGTTTAGGAAGGTTAGAGTTCGGTTTATAACAAGTGGTATTAAAATCATGCCCCTAAAATTAGTCGTGTTGGTAGAATTCTCGGGTGCCGAGCAAAGATATGGTGAGCCTCAAAGACGGTAGTCATTGGCGGAGATCCGCAGTTGAGCTCTATCGGACTGACGGTGTGCTCTGGTAAAGGAGTTAACCTCGATAAGAGCTAACCAGATAGATGACTATTTGAGGAGAGACTCCGTCGTACTTTGTTTGAGGGGAAGATTGTTGGAAGTGTGACCAAAATCTCACATTGGTAGGATAGGAGAAGATTATAGGTATATAAGTGAGGGATAATATCTCCATTGGTACGAGGTCTTTTGGGTGCAACCAAAAATAAAGCTATGATACCAATGTGGAGTTACGTTGTCTTTAACATGTATTTCATGTTTTCATATATGTGTTTGGTAGCCGATCTAGAAATTAGATCTCAATTTAACTAATTCTTCAAAAACGTGTTTAATTTTCTTTTTCATAAATCATAAAATATTGCCTACCAAACGCATATTGGCTGGACTCAGTGAATCTGAAAAAATAAAACAGAATCCAGATTCTCTACCAACGTTGATAATTTTAAATATTTTGTTGGTATATATATATATATATATATATATATATATATTATTATTATTATTTTTTTTTTATTTTTTTTTTTGAGGAAGTTAAAATTTTAACTCTTCTAAAATTGTATAACCTCTTGGACCCTCTTCGAAAGAGAGTCATCTTCACCCTCCAACTAAGACGTGTAGGAAAGATCCAGAGCGAATCTTAAGAAACAATTAAGTTTTCATAGAGTTTTATCATTCAAATGCTTGTGACTTGTGTTACAATTTAACAAAAATATTGTACTGACAGATAATATAGAAAGATTCTACTCCTATCAATTTTGTTTGTTTTTTTTTATCTACATTTAAAAGCTAAGGGTCTTATTTATTTTTTGCAATATTAATTTTTAAAACATTGACAAAAGAATCCCATTCTTTAAAATATTTATATTGTTGTCCTTATATAAGTGACAACCGACGTAAAAACTCTTAATGTAAGAAGATCCACCTTATAGTTGGACAGTGTTTGTGTTAAAACAAGTCCCACAACATATGATATTATTCATTTTTTTTGCGGTCAAGCATGCATGTGACATCCAAGAAAACGAATGAATCGATAACACATCTGAATAAGAGGGGTCCTGGAGATATGCAAGTATGATTAAAAAAAGTTTTAAAAAATTGATAATTACTATTTATATCAAGTACCAATAAGGTACACCTTTTCTCAGTCGCTCAATCACACCAGAACTCCAAAATTAAACGTATTTAGAATGGGATCATAATCTTTTTTTCGATGTTATCGTAAGAACTCATATAGTCAAGGGTAGTTTTGCAAATTTTTTATATTTTTTTTATATTTTTTTTTTTTTTTTTTTTTGCAAATTACAATAAATTCCTAAATATCTAGGGGTGAGTAGATCATATAAGACAAATTTAGAAATAATAAAGTTACCAAAAGGGGATCCAAAACTCAATAATTGGGATGAGAGGAGGAAAAATAAAAGGGAAGAAAAACAAGGGAGAGAATTTGGTATTGTTTTTGAGTTGGAGTATTGGACAGGTAACCACCCCACTTTTTTGTGCAGCTGTGTTATTACTTATTGGGTATTAAAAAAGAATAATAATAAATAAAGAACAAAAAAAAGATAGGGATAGTTAATACATACTTTTTCAAAAAAAAAAAAAAAAAAAAAAAAAAAAGTTTAAGGGAAGGGTGCCCTTAGACCTTAGGTGAGCTTAGGTTAGGTCTATAGCTGTATTCACAAGCAATCACATGCACTTTCACCTCTTTTTCCCTTTTTAAAATATTTCTCTATTTTCCTTTGGATCTCTCATGATTCCATATGTCTTTCACATCTATCTATTCATCCTTTTCTCTTTTAATTTCTCTCAACTTCCCTTCTTTCCTCTCTCTCCTCCTCTTTCTCTAATTCAAATATATATTGTTTGTGAATATTGAATAAGACATAGGACATAGGGAGGTATTTAAAGGTAACAATTTAGAGATTTAGAGTTTGGTGAGTTGAGTTATTTATAATTTAATCTACGTTTGACTCACAAATTATTTAAGTCTAGAGTATATAAAGTAATTCTACTGACTTCAATAATATTTAATATTTACAAACTATTATAACTCACTCAACGTCCCAAATAGACTCTAACGAGGTGTTTGGCCCAAATAGTTGTTGGAGAAAGAGTTGGGAGCACAAGTTAACTCCTCGTTTGGTCCATATACTTGTTGAATTCGGATAAAAACTATAACTCCCCAAACTTCAATAGTAATTATTATTCATGTCTGTCTCATTTTTCGAGCCAACATATTTCTCTTTCTTCCTCTCCCTCCCTACCACAATATTTTTAATTTAAAAAAAAAAATGTAACATAAACAAAATGTGTAAAATCACTAAAAATGAAATTCAACCTATTTTTATTATTTTAAATATAAATTAGGTTGTTCAATCAAAATTGGTACTTAAACCAAATTCAAATTGTAGTATTCTTACCATGAAGAGAAATAAAAACATCAACTTATTTGAATCGGTTTAAATAAATGGATTAAAATCTTTCAAATTCACATATAATATTTAACACATTATTGTACGACTCTCTTTTATTTCAAAACTATCCAAATAAAATGAATAATTAATGTGAGTGATATTGAGAAAAGAACGTGAACTATTGTGATAAAAAATATTTTTGTTTTATTCAAGAAAAAATTGTGAAGGATACATAAAATAAAAGGCAAAAATTGTATTCTTAAAATTTATTGAAAGAAGTCCTTAACAATGAAAATATGGAAAATTATAGAAAAAATTGTAGAAAAAAATAGCTAAAATAAACCGTCATTGCTGAGATGTTGGTTTTCGGGTACAGTAGAATCAGATGGAATGACAAGTTTAAGAGGGTGGAGGCCGAGAAAGATGTGTTTGACACATGGGTCTATATTTATTTACATTTAACATTCCCCCTCAAGCAAATGACCTATTGGTCATGAGATTGGTCTTTAAAAAACAGAGACAAGGGCTGGGAAGAGATTTAGTAAACAGATCTGCCAACTGATTTGTAGTAGAGACAAATTGGAGCAACAAGTCCTTCTGAGCAACACGCTCACGAACAAAATGAAAATCAACCTCTATGTGCTTTGTTCGACCATGAAAAACTGGGTTATAAGCAAGCTTGATAGCAGATTGATTATCACATAGGAGAGTTGACGGATCAGAACCAAACAACTTGAGGTCACGCAGTAATTGGCGAACCCAAAATAGCTCAGCAGCTGTGGAAGCAAGGGAACGATACTCTGCTTCTGTTGAACTCCGAGAAACAGTAGCTTGTTTCTTAATTAGCTCCCCAAGATATAGGATTAGAGCCCAGAAGAATAACAAAGCCACTGGTAGATCGACGATCAAGGCTATCCCCAGCCCAATCGGAGTCAGAGTAAGCTGTGAGATGCAATGAGGAACAACGGCGGAATAATATGCCTGAGTCAATGGTACCAGCTATGTAACGTAAGATGCACTTGGCAGCAAGGAGATGAGTATCATGAGGGCCTGCATAAACTGAGATAATTTGCTTACAAAATAGGAAATATCAGGGCGAGAAAAGGTAAGATAGTTCAAAGCACCTATAAGTGCTCGATATCCTTGAGTATCAGAAGTAGAACACAAGGGTCCAATCTCAAGAGCAGGCTTGAGAGACATCGGGGTAGAACATGGTTTAGCAGCAAGCATGCCAAAACGACCAAGGACATCACGAGCATACTTAGTCTGAGAGACATGAATACCAGCAGAGGAACGATGAACTTCAAGACCAAGAAAGTACTTTAAATCACCCAAATCAATCATTTCAAAACGATGTTGTAGTTGTGATATTAAAGAAGCAATGGTAGAGGCATGAGTACCAGTGACTATAATATCATCAACATAGAGCAAGAGATACGTGAGATGTCCATGAGAATGTAAGACAAATAAGGATGAATCAGCATGTGAAGCATGAAAGCCAAGTTGAAGTAAATAAGAAGTGAAACATTCAAACCATGCTCTAGGAGCTTGTTTAAGGCCATAAAGAGATTTGAGTAACCTGCAAACATGATGAGGTCTGGACGGATCAATAAAACCTTGAGGTTGCTGCATATATACCTCTTCACTAAGACTGCCATGTAAGAAAGCATTCTTACATCGAACTGTCTAAGAGACCAGCCGTGTTGAGCAGCAAGTGACAAGACAACACGAATGGTAGTCTTTTTAACAACAGGGCTGAAGGTTTCCTCAAAATCAATACCTTCTTTCTGATGATACCCTTTGGCAACAAGACGTGCCTTGTGACGAGCAACAGAGCCATCAGGATTATGCTTAACTCAATAAACCCATTTACATCCAATCGCACTTTTGTCAGGAGGAAGAGGAGTAAGCTGTCATGTATTCTGATGAATAAGAGCATCAAACTTAGTCTTCATAGCATTGATCCAAACTGGTAGTTTAGAAGCAGAAGTGTAGGAAGATGGCTCAACTGAAGAAGAATCAAGGTGTGTGGTAGCAAGAAAAACTTTACGCTTGCTAATACCTGATTTGCCTCGGGTTTGCATAGGATGAGCATTGTCCACTGCAGGTGCAACAACAACATGACCTGGAATAGCCGGGGATTCAACAGTAGTATGCTCAGGCAATGAATCAGACATAGGAGAAGAAGAGACATGGGAGGTAGATGACTCAGGAGAAGAAGGGGGAGGAATTCTGGAGATAAAAGAAAGGGGATAATAGGACTAGGAGAGATAGAAGGAGAAGAAGAAGGTGGGGCTGAGGGGATGGCAAAAGGAAAGACAGTTTCATCAAAAATAACATGACGAGAAGTATAGAAACGACCATTTCTCATGTTATAACAAAGATAACCCTTATAATCTGATGGATAACCAAAAAAGACACATTGAGTGGACTTAGGTTGAAGTTTATGGGAATTGTATGGAGTAAGTAGGGGATACCAAGCACAACCAAAGGTTTTGATGAAGGTATAATCAAGAGTTTTATGATGAAGATGCTCAAAAAGAGACTTATTATGAAGAGAGGGAGAGGGTAATCGATTGATTAGGTAAACAGCTGTGGTAAAAGCAAAGGACCAGAATTTGAGGGGAATAGAGGCTTTAGACATAAGGGCAATGGCAACTTGGACAATGTGGCGATGTTTGCGTTCGGCAATCCCATTTTGTTGAGGGGTATAAGCACAAGATTTTTGGTGAACTATACCATGAGTTTGAAGGTAGGATGATAGGGAATGATTTAAGAACTCCCCCCCCCCCCCCAGTTCGAAGACATTTAAGTCTGGTAGAGAAAAGGTTTTCTACAAGAGGTTTGAAACGCTGAAAAACAGTGGATACATCTGACTTTCGAGAAATAGGATATAACCAAGTAAATTTAGTGAGGTCATCAATAAAGGAAACATAATAGGTGAAACCATTTATTGAAATTTCAGGAGCAGGGCCCTAAACATCACTATGAACAAGTTCAAAAGGTGAAACAGAAGAAGTATACGAATGAGGAAAAGGTAAACGAGACATTTTACCACTAGCACAATGTGGACAAATACAAGAAGTAATAGAGTGTACAGGTAAATGTAATGAATGTAAGACAAAGTTAAGAGTAGAGTGACCGGGATGACCTAATCGATTGTGCCATAGAGAATAAGAGCTATCTGTTGCAACACGAGCAATGTGGCAGGAATGAGCAGGAGATATAACAGAGGGAGCAGGAGATGGCAAAAGATAAAGGTCATTGACACTAGGTCCTTGGAACAGAGTTTTGCCCGTAGACAAGTCCTGAATGACAAATTTAAGAGAATCTAAGGTTATAGAGCAATGATTATCAACACAAATACGATGAACAGACAAAAGGTTGGTGGCAATATGAGGAACACAAAGAAGATTTTGGAGAGAAAAAGAAGAGGAAGGAGTGCGAAGAGAACCTGAGCCAATGTGGGTGATTGAAAGAGACTGACCATTGCCTACTGATATCTGTTCATTCCCGACATATTCTGATGCAGTTGACAGGTTGTGCAAATTGGAGGTGAGATGAGCATTGCAACCAGAATCGGCTAACCAGTGGGCAGAGGATTCAGAAGATCCACCTTGAGAAAATGAGGCATTGTTGCAAGACAACCCTCCATGAGTATTAGAAGCAGAATTGCAATAATCAAGATTCTGAGAAGCAACCATGGCAGCCAACTGTTGTGGAGGATGACGACCTTGAAAGTAGTAATTCATTCGATCATAGCAATCAATAGCAGAATGACCAGTACGTTGGCAAATCTGACACAGACGACCATCAGATGGTACAGATGATGAAGCCGGAGAAGAAATCGGACCTCTCCCACGATTTGAAGGATAAACACTGCGACCACGGCCTTGATTACGGCCTCGATTGGATCTGCCACGGCCAGAATGTGGAGAGAAATTTCCTCTACTGGGAACAGATGGATGAGCGGCAAACATAACAGAAGGTTGAGTAAGAACATCAGCTCCCTTAGATTGCTTCGCAAGAGCAGACTCTTCTGATTTAAGCCAGACATGAAGTTCTTCGAACGTGACTGTCTGTGCACGAGTGCGCATCGAAGTACGAAAAACGTTGAAATCAGAGGGCAGACCATTGAGAGTATATATCAACAAGTCTTCTTTATCGATGATGACTGAGACATTTGCGAGTTTGTCTTTGATTTCTTTGATTCGTTGTACATAACGATCAATAGACTCATCTGACTGTTTTGAGATCGTTTGAAGATCGGTCTTGAGAGTAACAATATGGGTCCGAGAACTAGAGGCGTAATGCTTCGCAAGAACATCCCAGACTTCTTTGGAGGTGTTGCAGCCAACGGCATAAGCTAACGCGGAGGGAGAAAGCGTAGCGTTAATCAGCGTCATTAGCGCATGATCTTTGGCAATCCAATCCTCATAGAGAGGATTAATCGAAGCAGACGACGATAGATTGGAGGAAGAGGACAGATCTGAAGAAGACGAAGATGAAATTGTCTTCCGTGGGCAGGGCAGTGTGCCATCAATGAACCCAAACAGACGATGTGCTTGCAAAATGGAGTGTAACTGATACATCCAGAGGACAAATTTGGTTGAATCCAAACGAAGAGTAATCAAGTTGCAAATGTTGGATAACAGAAAAATTGGGGAAGAAGAATGGTAGAAGCCATGGATGCAGGAAAGAGAAAAAAAAATGCTCAGACTTGTGAAGGAAGAGAATCGATTGATTAGCACCACGCGTGGAGAGAGGAAAGAAAAGGACACATGTCACTTTCTTGCTCTGATACCAAGAAACTTATCATAACTCTGATAAGATGATTCTCATTAAATCTCTAAACAGGTACAATGTGTTTAAATAGGAACTGAATAAGCTAACTAACTCAAGTAACTAAATAGTAACAAACTAACTAATCATCAATATTATTTACATTTAACATTTGACACATGGGTCTATATTTATGTGTTTTTTTTTTCCTTTAAAGGCTTGATACCTACATTAATAAAAACAAAAAAAATCTCAATCTTATAAATCATAAAATTAAATATGAGTCCTAATAAAAATGATGTATATATATTTGATAATCAATATATCAAATATATATTTGATAATGTGAGGTATTGTGTTCAAAATTATTTTGTTGTTTTTTTTTTTTAAATTGAAACCTTAATAATGAAATTTTGAAAGTTTGTAGAAAAAAATTGTGGAGAAGAAAACAACTAAAATAAACTCAGACTTCATAACTTCAGGTTCAACAACTTTCTGCCCCAAACACACCACAGACTTCAGAACTACATATTAAACAACTTCCTGTCCCAAACACACATACTTCAGAACTTTCTAGACTAAACAACTCCAACTCCCCCAACTTCTTGGACCAAACACCCCCTAAGTGTTTCGGTCGGTAAATCGCAGGTTTGAATCTCTATTTTTCTTATTTTGTGACGTAGTATTCTAAACGAATCATTCAAACTTCGATTGTGTTTAAAGAATGAAATATTCATCGATGAGGTAGGGATTTCAACTTTTAATTCTTTAGGGTGGTTACGAATGTCTTAATTAATTGAATTTTGTTCGTGTTGGAGAAAGGAAAAAATAAGAGTTTTTACATTAATATGAGGAGTTATTTATTTTTACTTTTTTTTAACTTTTATTCTTTAGGGTGGTTACGAATGCCTTTATCAATTCAACTTTGTTCGTATTGGTGAAAAAAAAAAGAGTTTTGACATTAATACGAAGATTTTTTTTTTTTTTTTTAACAGACATTAATATGAAGAGATAATCGATATTTCTATTCCATAATGTGTTTACTCAAATCAAGTGGGTGTTTAAACCTTATTTTAGAATTTGGTTCAAAATGTTTTATTTTGGTCTATTTTTTTGTTTAAAATTTGTGATGGTTGACATAAAATTCTTGTGTTGCATCCTATGTGGCACATGGTAAAATTAAATGATAATGATTAAAATAGTTTTTTATGCCAAATTTAAAAATTGAAATGTAATATTTGATAATGAAAAGACTGCAAATAAATAAATAGGTGTTATGACATCGACAAACAAAGTATAGAGCGAAAAGAAAAATATGAACTACATCTACGAAAGAAAAAAAGAGAGAGAACAATTATATTATGTTTTAGGAGAGATTATAAATTTCAGATTTGAGACATAAGTCATTAAAAGGTTTATATATAGTACATTTATAATGACCTGATACAAAATTAACTAAACAATGCCCAAAACAGATACGAAATGATAAAAGCCCATATACATTTAGTTTCGGGAGTGTTGCCCCCAAACTCACCTTAATGAATCATTTGTAACGGCTCATAACTGATTCAAAGAATTCCAACAATAGGCATACAAGTTTAAGACTCTAACCAAATAATTAATAAGATACACTTTCATGAGATAGAAAATATTTTATCTTTTCTCCATTAAAATTTAGTAATTTAGTCAGGATCACAATATATTTTTTTTAATATAACAAATGTGAAATATGAGAATTTGAATCTTCAATCTTAAAATAAAAAATAAAAAAAAATACATAATGGTTAATTGTAACTCACATTAAGAATTCATAACATTTATTCTCTTTCAAATAAAAAAAAATCATTACATTTACACGGTTAATTAACTATGGTTAACATTTGTTCTCTTTCATAAAATTTGTTAATAAAGTGAACTTACTTTAATGGTAATTGTCATGTATTACCTTCTATGAGGTCAAAAAGCAAAACGAGGTTAGGGTTTAGGGACTCTAAACCCTAAAACTCCCCTTCGAGTTTCTATAAGCTCAACGCCCACACTACTATCATTTGTTATGAGATGGGGCTATGTGCGATTGTCCAAAATTCAGGAGGGGGTCGATGCTAGCAATGAAATATTACCTTACCATAGATGTTATTGTGTTGAAGCAGCAGAAGCGATGACTTTGTTTGAAGGGGTGTCTAGAGCTATAGAAGCTGGTCTTCACCCTCTTTTAAGGAAAACATATTCATTAATACCCTGGAAGCTCCTTACCAAGAAGTTTTAGTTTATGAATGAATCACAGACTTTCGTTAATGGCCTCCACTCCTTTCAAAGAAGCGGCCACATTTAAGGATTCTTGCACCACTACAAGAATTTGGGCTTCTCTCGACGCACAAAAATCGTCGGGAGAAGCAACAAAACCGTCGAGAGAAGTGTTTTTTTCGACGGTTCAGTTAAACCGTCGAGTAAAAGGATTCTCTCGACGAACTGCACTTCTCTCGACGGTTTAGCTAAATCGTCGAGAAAACAACTTCTCTCGACGGTTTAGCTAAACCGTCGAGAGAGAAGTTTGGTTATCTCGACGGTTTAGTTGAACCCAAGCCCCTTATTAACTTCTTTTCAGGCTTGTGCGGTTAAGGTTGTTGTACATGACCTCATAAAAAAAGAAATAATGAAAACGTCAGCACTGGCGAAAAAGAGGTCAGCTTTACTGAAGAAGAAGGAAGGGGCTCCCATTCTGCATGGATCCGGTATCATAAGTCATATCGTTTCGACTTTTTCAGGAAAATCGATTTTCGAGTACGATTAAAGGGAGGAGATATCATGAATAAAAGTCAATCGCATTTTTTTTATTGAATGAAAAGAAGATTGCGCCAATGACGACGAAGCACTGCGTATGTTTCTTAAGGCAGGGATGCTTCTGGAGCTAAAAGGACTCTGATTCACCAGCATCCACTACCGGAAGGAATTTCTTCACTTACCGCCTGCTCTTATTCCTCTTTCGTTTTCTTAACGCCTCATTTCCCTTTTCCTTTTTCTTTCTTCTTCCGCACCCTGTTCAAATCATCAATTATTCCATCAGTTCTTGGTTCTGACTCAGAGGGCCCTAGGAAGTGCAACACTCTAGTAACTGATCCTTTTGTAGGTTCAGGGGCAAAGCGTACCTGTAGGTTTTTTTTTTTTTTTTTATAGAGAGAGGGAGTAAGGGGGTGGAGCTTACTTAACCTTCTCCCCTCTTCCTATTTTAATATTATTACAATCTTCCAGCGGTCCATTTCCTGACTTCGCTTGCGCGATTTGCACTGATGATTGGACAGTTAATTTCTTCTTCCAGCGTTTCAGGGGAGCCCTAAGAAGACATGATCCCAAGCGAGCTGATTGATGCGACCAGACCTAAAACTAGGATTTTTCGGGTGTTGTTGTTGAGTGGCAGGAAATGAGAAATCTCATTTGATTTGATTCGAAAAACGATATATATATTTCTATAAATATCAAAGTCGAGCTTTCGATTGACGGTCGTCCGTCCGGCTCCATCCGGGTTGCGAATGTCCCATCTGTCTGTCGAACCGCCAAATTTGAGTCACCAACCACTTTGCAGAAATATGCAAAAAAAAAAAAAAAAAAAAGGCTTATATTCTTGTGAATTAGAAAGCACTAAAAAAAAAACTTCAAAAAAAATATGAAATATAAACCAAAAAATCTGCAAGTTGGTTGAATGAAAGATGGTGGTTGCTTTCTTCCGGTCAAAATTATGTTTAAACATCTTCAAATGACACACAAATAGGAAAAAAGTGAGTAAATTAGGCATAGATTATAACACAGTGATATATGCAATTACAGTGTACTGAAATGGGATAGGGAGAAAGTTAGGCATCAAGTATAACAAAAAAAAAAAAAAAAAAAAAGCCAAATCGAGCATAGCTCAATTGGCATAGGGTTGCGCCGGTGACCAAAAGGTCATGGGTTCAATCCCCGCATTAGTTGAATGTGAATTATCTTTGTTTCAAGAAGTTGTTAGCAACAGAAGTTAAATGAAGGGTGGACGACGGTAAAATTGCGGACAACAGGGTGAGCGACTGTGGAGGGCGAACAGCGGGCGAAAAGGGCGAAACGAATGAGGCACATCGAAAGAGGAAAAATAAAATAGAGGTCAGAGTTTAAGGTTAAAGAAATTGGAACCTCTCTCGACGGTTTTGTTAACCGTCAAGAAAAACCTGACTTCTCTCGACGGTTAACAAAAACTATCGAGAAAAACCTAAGTTCTCTCGACGATTTTTGTAAATCGTCGAGAGAGGTTCGATTTTGTTTATTTTTAGGTTAAAAATAGTGGACTGGGTTTGCTAAAATTGAAGTTCTCTCGACGACTTTTGTGCACCGTCGAGAGAACTTCGGTTTTCTCGACGGTTTACAAAAATCTTCGAGAGAGATTCAGTTTTTTTCGATGCCTTTGTAAACCGATGAGCAAAATCGGACCTCTCTCGACGGTTTTTGTAAACCGTCGAGAAAAACTGAAGTTCTATTTTTGTAAACCGTCGAGAAAAACTGATGTTCTCTCGACGAGTTTTGTCAACCGTAGAGAGAACTTCAATGTTTCTCGACGCCACGAAAAATCATCGAGACAGATTGTTTTGCTCACAAAATTTAAACCGTCGAGAGAAATTTCGTCGACATAGTCTAAAATTCTTGTAGTGCACATACATCACACCTGCAACTATGTTTTTAATGATTTATTATGTCATGCGTGAATCTCTCATCATTCTGAGATTTGGATCGAAGAACACCCAGGGGCGGACCTCTGAAGGGACTAGGGGGGGCCACGGCCCCCCCAAAATTTTCGATTTTCTTATACTCGTAGGCAAAAATAATGCCTTAAATATATACTGTTGTTATTAAATACATTTTGGCCCCCTAAAGTAACAAAATTGCATTCTGGTGCAGTGGTCATTGTGCATGTTTTATATTTTGTTGTGCTGAGTTCGAAACTCAACCACAACAATAATTTATTTGTTTTACATTTCCTTCCATATATGTATATTGTTTTAAAAAAACATTGTTCTCTTTTAATATTTTGTTTATATATATTTAAAAATATATGAATGAATTTATTTGCTTTACATTTCCTTCCATATATGTATATTTTTTTAAAAAAATATTATTCTCTTTTAATATTTTGTTTATATAGATTTAAAAATATATAAATTTCATTCTTAAAAATAATTAAGACCTATTCTTTTGTTTTAATATTTACTTCTATAAAAAAAAAATTAATTGAAATGTTATTGTAGTATCTCTACTTGAGAGTTATATTATTTTAGTCATTGTAATTTCAAATATCTAAATTTAGTATTATACTTTAAAAAAATCTATTAACTTTTAGTATTAGTTTATTTATTAACATTTTCAAAAGTAATTTAGACTATATTAACCTCCCTTTTATAAATATTGTAAACAAATTTATGTTATATTGTGTTTTTTTTTTAATAATTTTTTTTAAAAATGTCTAATAAATCTTTGAACTTTTAATTTTGTGTTTAATAGACCACGAACTTCAAAAAGAGTTCAATATATTTTTTAACTTTCAATTTTGTATTTAATTGGTCCTCAAATTTTCAAGTTTAAGTCTAATATATCCTTGTATTTATTTGACATTTTTTAAAATCTAGGAATTCATTAGAAACAAAATTGAAAGTGTATGGATGCATTAAAGACTATTTAGAGTTTAGGGACTCGATTTTTTTTTTTTTTTTTTTTTAATAATATAGAGATGAGCAAAACTATATGATGGTATTAAGTTTATTTAAACTTAGTCCGTAAGTCTTTGATACACTCACATGTGTTTATCACTGAATGTCAACATAACTTGAGAGTGTGAATTCGAACCTCTGGATTTTTGGCGATTTTTTTTTAATATTTATATACTCTAATTTTTTGGCCCCCCAAACATCAATGTCTGGATCCGCCCCTGAGAACACCCCAGATAGGTGGGGATTGCAGTCTATTAGGACTTACTTTTTAGCTATTGTTTTCGTAACCTTTTATCTTAGATTAGAACTATAATTAACTATCTTTTCAGGGTTTATATAAAATATTGTTATTAAATATACAAATCTATATAACAAATATTTGTGTGGTTATTGAACTTTAATTATGGTTTAATAGGTCTTTTTTTTTAAACTATGTACATATAGGATCTTTAACTTTTTAATTATGTTTAATATATCAAGAATGTTTTTAAAAAAAGAAAAAAATTGAAAGTTCTGTTAAAATGTTTCATGAAAGTGAAAGATTATCTTTGATCCATCCAAGATGTAAAATACTAAATACAAGTGACGATGCTTATAGATAAATTTTACTCTCTAACACCTTCAAACAAAAAGTTTATGCACGGTTTAATTTCATTACCATTTCGTTTTTAGTGTTTTTCTTTTCTAATTTATGTTTATTTTTTCAATATCTTTACTATAATTTTATCATTTTTTAGAGAAACATTTTGAATTCTTAGTCAAATTTTAAAAATAAAAATAAATTTTAAAAATTATTTTTTTAATTTTCAAAAACTTGATTTGATTTTTTAAAATATTTGTAGAAAGTAGATAACAAAATAAAAAAATTCATAGGTGAAAGTATTCTTATTTTAAAAAATAAAAAAACCATCCACATAAATGAGTTTAAAAAATAATGTTTTCGAAACAATAGTTTTATATCCACATAAATGAAATTTCAACTATCACGATTACATTTTTTGTTTCTTTTTTTGAATTCAACGATATGTAGGGTGAAATATTTCGAACTTTTGATCTCTTGATCGATGATACATGTTTTATATTATTTAAGTTATGCTCGTGGTCGCCACGTTTACAATGTTATATTCTAAAATATATATAATTATAAAAAGAAAAAAGAAACTTGTCTCCAATTAGTTAAAATTAATGCCACCAAATATTTTAAATGTATGGTTGACCAAAATGTCAAGGGTCATATTTGAGCAGACATATCCATTGAAATATTAATGTCAAACCATATTTGTTAGAATAGTCAAGCTAATTAAAAAAAAGAGTTATAAAAACAATTTATATAGTAAACAAACATTTCAAACTTTTTAATTAAATTATTAACATCCACATTATTGACATTTTTACTTTGTTATATTGTCATAAAATTTTAAAATTTTAAAATATATGAAAATGGATAGGTATGTTTGATTAGTGATTTGAAAACAATTCCAATAAAAATAAAATTATATTTTACTTAAAATATGGACTGTTTTTTAATAATATTGTATTTTTTAAAACTTATTATAAAAATATTGTAAGTTTGAAACTATTTTTAAAAATATTGCAGTTTTAAATGGAGGTGGTCTAAAACGACCTCTACTTTTTGCTCCACGTGGATGAAGGTCGTCTTTTGAAAAGACGATCTTGCTCCACATGGATGGAATTCGATATGTATTTCTTTTATTAAAAAATTGATATCTTTTTAACCAGTTATTTAAAATTTTCAAAAAATATATGGTTGGAAAGCTAACAGCGAGAGCTTCAATTTGATACATGGTTTCACTATTTTTGGAGTTGTGTATCAAAAGATAAAGAACATTAAAGTTAGACTATAATTCTCCAAATTTCAGAACTGAAGATTCTTTTGAGGAGTGCATTAAAAAATTGACACCTTTTTACCTAGATATTCAAAATTTTCGAAAAAGATATGGTTGAAAAGCTAACAGACAGCTTCAATTTGATATCTAGTTTCACTATTTGTAGAGTTGTGTATTAAAAGATACAGATCATCGAAGTTTAGCTACAATTTTGAAGTTTTCAGTCGGATCTTCAATTCTGGGTTTAGTGAAGTTTTCATAACTTTGACGATATATATATTTTGATAGACAACTCCAAAAATAGTGAAACTACCTATCAAATTGAAGATCTCTGTGTTAACTTTCCAACAATACTCTTTTCGAAATTTTAAGATATCAATTTTTATCTCTGTGTTAACTTTGACGATATATATCTTTTAATAATTTTTGTTTCTGTGTTAACTTTGACGATATATATCTTTTGATAGACAACTCCAAAAATAGTGAAACTACGTATCAAATTGAAGATGTCTGTGTTAACTTTCCAACAATACTCTTTTGAATACCTGGTTAAAAAAATATCAATTTTTTAATAAAAGAAATACATACCGAATGAAGGTGTCTTTTGAAAAGACGACCTCCATCCATGTGGAGCAAGATCGTCTTTTCAAAAGACGACCTTCATCCACGTGGAGCAAAAAGTAGAGGCGACAACCTCCATTTAAAATTGCAATATTTTTAAAATTAGTTTCAAACTTACAATATTTTTATAATAAATTTTAAAAAATACAATATTATTAAAAAACGACCTAAAATATTCATTCAAATATGTGTTGATAGCATATTAAATTATATTTTAGTAATATTATTTACTAGATATTAACATATTATATAAACTCTATTAACATGTTTTATGTTATAAATTTAAAAATAATGGTTATTTATATTTTTTTAAGGGCTAGTTGCACAAACCGCAATCAACCCCAAAATAATGGTAAATTTAACAAAGTTTAAAATATTTTGTAAATATGGCAAAAAAATCAGTGGTTATTACCGATAAATTCTATCGTTGATATATGACTATCACTAATAGACTACTATCACAAATAGACTACTATCACTGACAAAATTTTATAAAAAATTGAGTTTATCAACGATAGACTTCTATCAGCGATAGACCATACTATCAGTGATAGAAATTGTCATATCATCAATATTTTTAAAAAAGTGCTATATTTTTAATTATTTTACTCTAAATTGACATCTCTCATAATTTCTCTTTTTTTTAATGTCTTTTCTTAAATTTTCGAATCCAAAAACTATTTTAAAAAATAACTATAACAAATTAGATATTCACTTAATTTATTTGGAGTAGTAAATTTAAAAAAACTATAACAAAAGCTAAATTAGAAAGAAGATAAGATGGAAATATGGACATTTCAAAGGAAAGAAGATAAGATTTAAATAAAGACATAAAAAAAATTAAAGACATGTGGGTAGATATTTGAGTCCAAGTCTAAAAAAATATATTCCAAATTGTAAGGAAACCCGACCCGTAAACCCGGGTCCATGAGAATAATGTGGGGCCCAAAAGGACACGTGGAGATTAACGAAAGGCCTATCCAAATAAAATAACAATTGGCGTTTAGTAAAGCGCGCTTTATTCACTCAAAAAAAAAAAAAAAAAAAAAAAAAAAAAAAGCGCGCTTTATCTATCCACCTGTCTGGACGATACGTGTCCCACACGGATAATGCAATTTCCTATTTTCTTTTTTCTTTTTTTTTTTTTCTTTTTTTCTTTATTTATTAAAAATAAATAAAGTTTTTTTTTTAAGATATAAATAAAGAAATTTAATGGGATATCCGCAAACCACTTTGATCCATTCGTTTCTCCATACTCTCACGCTTCTCTCATTACCACATATTTTTCAATTTTCTTAAATTATCTCTTTTTTTTTTCTTTTTAATATTTTCCACCCTAAAATACAATTATAATCATAATTATTATTTAAAAATTAGGTCCACCAAATTCCCCACTTAACCCTTGAATGTGACTACACAATGCAAATCTTATAATTCATGCATAATTTTTTTTCACCCATTTCTCTTTTTCTTTATAATAATATTCTAAAACCCTAGTTAAATATTTCATGGTTCCGTTCAAATACTCGAATAAAAATATCAAATTTAAACGTCACATTTATTAAAAATAATAGTCCATGTTTGTTAATATTGCGAGTGATGTCTATTCATCTTTTCGGGAATCATCAACATGCCCTTTCAAGATGGTGTCTCTTTGGGTTCACCATCTTGTGTCGGATCTCACTTTTGAACCGAATACCCGTTTGAATTTTGTGGACTCTGATACCATATTAGAGATCATGGGGTTTTATCCTAAAATCAATTGGTGATAAAAGGAGTAACTCATGTATATTATGTTGTGAGAGAGATCTCTTCATCTTTCCGATGTAGGATCCTCAACAACATTAAGATACACTGAATAAAACATAGCTCAACCAGTTAAATATCATTCTTCTCTTATGTAAAACTTTAAATATTAACTTAATTATTTTGTTAATGGTATGTTTTTTTTTTTTTTGAGAGATAAGAAAAGGAAAAAAAAAGTATTTTTTCTATGTTGGTTTTTGTTTGAAGAAGGTTGCGTATAGGGAAAGAAGGGTGGCACGTGTGAAAAGGTAAGTTGAGGGAAGTGGGAGTTATTACGTTAAAGAACAAGTCTCTCCAATATTTATTTACACGAAAAAAAAAAAAAAAAAAAAAAAAGGGTTTTGGTGGGTTTAACCCGATATAGCCGGTTACCACGATGGCTGTCCACCGGAAGTGCCGGTTTGATGGTCAAACATTTTAGGATATATGTCTGTAAGAGGTTTTAGCCACTGTTTAATGTTCCTAGTTTTTTCTTTTTTTTTCTTCCACCACAAACCGGGGTTTTTCTTCAAATAAAAAAAAAAATTAATTAATTAATTAATTCTGCATTTTCATGGATCTCTTTCCTTTTCCCCCACTCAATTCTCGATCTCCCCTTTGAATTTCTTGTAATTTTGTGGAGTAATTTGAAATCTGAGCTCCAATTTGGATCTGGGTTTTGAATCAATTGTTTGGATCCTTCTTCTACAGGTGAGTTTTTTTTTTTTTTTTTTTTTTGCCAGAGATTTTCGGAGCTTGGATTTTGTTTTTTGGGTCGTGTTCTTCGGGGGGTTTGGTTTTTCTCGAAAAAAATGGGAATCTGTCTGAATTTTGCTTTTATTTTTTGTTCGATGGGTTTTGTCTAGTTTGTGTCATTTCTGTTGGAATTTTGAAGAATTGGGGTTTTTGGAAATTGTCTGAAGTTGGAAAGTTTTGTTGGGTTTAAGATCGGATCCTGTGGATTTGACTTTCCTCTCGATGTTGAATTCTCCGAAAACTTGTTTGATTTTGGTCGATCCGATGCTCTGTTTGGTTGCATGTTCTTGATTTCGTGGGTTTTGGAATTGGGTTTTGATTTGGAATTCTGAATTTTGCCTATTTTGGGTTGAAGAATTGAGTTTTTTAATTCTTTAATCTCTTTGCTTCTAAGCTAAATCAAGTTGAGTTTGGAACTTTGATCTCTTTTTTTTACCAGATTTCAAGTTCAAGTTTTTTCTGTCTCTCAACCATCAATATTTGCTTGTGACATTGAAATTTTGAATGTTCTTTGATTGATTTCTAAATCTGGGTTTTCTTTTTCTTGCTGACATTATAAATTTTGGCCACTATTCCTTTGTATATAGATCATTGCTTTGACATTGTTGTAGACTGTAGTAACGCTTATCGTAGCAGTGTTTTTGTCGAATTCTTATTCGTATATGATGTTTTCTCTGTTCTTCAATTCAAATCTCAAATTTTGAATTTGAATGATTTTGGTCTCTGTTGTTTTGATGATTGACAGTGAAGTTGGCGATTCTCTCTGTGTTTGATGTGTTTTTATCACAATAAATGCGTAAGACATGGTGATGAAGAAGAGATTGGATAATGGATTCAGTGGCTTTTCGGACTGGACCGTGCCGAGAGGTCCGAGATCTTTTAGAGTGAGTACAATTGCTTCTTCAGATCTCTCTCTATCTATCTCTCTCTCATTTGTTGAACTGCACCTTAGTTACTCGAGTTTTGTCCTCCTTGATTCTAGAAGAAGGTTCATCGAAAGAAGGATTTTGAGGATGGCCAGATCTGCGCGATTGAATTGCTGGCTTCGTTAGCAGGGAAGCTTCTGCAGGATGGTGAAAGCACGGAGTGTAGTAATACGTCTGATGGAGATCACTCGGTGATTGGCACGAATGTCGTCAAGCAAGAACGGTTGAATGAAGGGAAAGGTTTCAATGTGGAATGCTGTGATGGTGGTAGCAGTCAAAGTTGTGAAATTGCTTTAGAAAAGACTGATCTGAAACAAAATCTGAAGAAACTCCAATATGTAGATAATATTACTGTTTTGGATTGTACTTCAGCAGTCGTAAATTCTAACAGCTCGGATGAGGCCTGTGGTGATGTTAAGCCTGTGATTCACAAGACAGAGTTTGAAGATTATCGTGCTAAACCCGAGGAAGGCTCTCCTGATTTTCTCGAATCAACCGACATTGGTATGAAGATTGTAAATGAAGAAGAACATGAGGCCAAGGGATTTGGAATTGGATCACCAAATATGGCTGATTCACACAATTCCAAGGATTTGAAAAAATCCTATGAGAAATTACCAACCATGGCCAATTCAAACTTCAAAACTAAGTTTCCCTTGTCGACCGATGCCATTCGTAGTTCATTTTCCAGATATAGGAATTACTTTAAGTTAGCAAGTAGAGATGATGATGAAAAATTTAGGTCCAATAAATCTAGCATTCACTCAAACTCTTTTAGGCCCCCATCGCGAATTGCAGGCCGACGAATAAGGAAATTACTGAATTCGAAACACTGGAAAGCTGCTCCAAAGCTTAAGGACTGTGAGGGTCCTAGATCTGGTGAGATTTCTTATTGTTACTACCACTTTTGAGGTGTATGTGTTAAATGGTTTGACCACATTTTTGAGTTTTCGTCTTTGTAACTTGCTATTCGCTTTCGTATCTGAATCTATAGATGAAGAAACACGAAACCCTTTTCGCAAGAGGAAACTGTATTTCAACAATGAGAGATACCAGGGTGATCTTTACAAAAGGAGGAGATTTTTCGACCGAAGCTCCATGGTGAATTCTGATGGAGGGATGAGCAGTGAAAGCGTTACCAACTCTCCCGAAAAGAGCGTCCACATCGATAAGTCTGGCTTAGCTGCAGTATTGCATGGAGGTCCTTAGCTACTTTAATTTATATGACCTTTAAAACCAAACATTTCTGTTCACCAGTAATCTCAATGAATTTCTTCTGTATATGCAGCAAATGTGGCATCATCAGGTCAACAAGCATCTTTCCACTCCAAAGATGCTCATGGTATGGAGATTTTCTTGTATTTCAACTTCATTCTTTTGTAACTTATGGTTGGGTTCTCATCGTTTGCTCGTTTATTTGACAGTAAAATTTAGCATTAGATCATTCAAGGTGCCAGAGTTATTTATTGATGTCCCCGAAAACGCAACTGTCGGTTCGCTGAAGGTAAATTGAAGTGCAGACACCTTATTTTTTTATTTATTTTTACTTGTAAACACAATGTAACAACTTTCTGTTGATGAAAGTGCCAAATCATTGATTTGTGTATATAAACTTCTTTAAGCGAATGAAGTATGTTGGTTAAGGATATTTTCTCTTTTTCCTAAAGCAGTATGTTGTGTAAATTTCTCCAGAATATCGTACTTGAGGCAGTAACTGCTATCCTCGAGGGTGGATTACACGTCGGGGTTCTTGTTCACGGGAAGAAGGTTAGAGATGACAACAGAACCCTGTTGCAGACAGGACTTTCTTGTAAAGATAATTTGGATACCGTTGGTTTCACGCTCGAGCCAAATCTTGTGCATAATACTACTTCGCTTTTATGTTCTGAGGATCCTCCTCAGATGTTAGCATGTGACATGACTGAACTTCTACCCAGGTATTACCATTACCTTCAAACATACCACTTGGGTCTGTTACCTTTTATCTCGAGATTTCTGAAGGATTGGGAAACTTTTGTAATTGTTTTCTTGGTTCGAGTACCTAGCAAATTCATCCTGTTAGAATTGGGTGTCTCATGAGTTCCTATACTTGGATTGTTGGCTTCTGTCTGATAGCTTATATGCTGTGTCACTTTCTTTACAGCTCGCCTGTAAATCCTGTTTCGAGCTCGGGAATACTAGATGTCGCCTTACCTAATACTACATTGACCAACACCCAAAACCAAGATGAAAATAAACATGAACTGATTACTACCAGCATTGACATGTTACCTGACAATTCTTTACAAGATTGCAAAGCTTTAGTTCCTGTTCCAGAAATGACTCTGGAAGCATTAGCTGTAGTTCCCTTGAATCCAAAATGTAAGCGTTCAGAAGTTGTACAGCGTCGAACCAGGAGACCCTTCTCTGTTTCAGAAGTAGAAGCGCTGGTTCAGGCCGTCGAGGAGCTAGGAACTGGAAGGTTTGCCCCAATGCTCTCTAATAACATAATCGACCTCATCATGAAGCACAAATTAAAACCTATATTCAAACCATGTGTTTCCTTTTTGCAGGTGGCGGGATGTTAAGTTTCGTGCATTTGAGAATGCAGATCACCGAACTTACGTGGATTTGAAGGTGGTTTTCCATCTCCTTAACATGCGCTCGGGTGATCGATTTCTACCCTTCAAATAGTGAATTTTAACCTGATGAGGATGTTTTTCAGGATAAATGGAAAACCTTGGTTCACACAGCGAGAATATCGCCTCAGCAGAGAAGGGGCGAGCCTGTCCCGCAAGAACTTCTTGACCGGGTGCTGGCTGCGCATGCTTATTGGTCGCAGCATCAGGCAAAGCAACACGGCGGCAAGCATCATCAAGTTGGAGTTGTGAAGGCCATCGAGGGCTCCAGCAGTTAGGCTTGCCGTCTAAAAGAAAGTTCCCAGAATATAATGTAAAAAGGAATAGTAGGTACATTTGACACTTTGCTGTAATCAATCAAGAAAGACAAACTGTAAGCATGATTTTAATTTCTTGTATTCTCACACTTTGATTCATTGTTTAGCTTTCCCATTTGGGAAGAGTTGTCATTTGTAAATATGATTCTTGTAATAAGGAAATTCTAACAGAATTCTTTTCTGTGTTTAGACATTCAATGTATTCAGTTTTATTGTAGTTGATCAATATCATGAAACTCAACTGTAAATCTTTGCTGGGTAATATTTTGACCCTAAAGTTTGTTTCTCTTTTTGGTTTATTGAATTCCTATACTTCTTATAAACTTGTAGTTATATATGAATTGTTATTATGATTGGACAAAGTTAGGTTGCAGTTAACATTTATTTGGACAGAATTTAGGCATATGTAGTGTTGGATTTGAGCGGCTTATGGTGGCCAAGCTTGAGATTTTTTTCCTTTTTTGAATATTTTCAGTGCTTAATTTTTATACATTTTGTTAGTTAACTAAAAAAGGTGGAACTAACTATGAAGCATTACAGGTATTAACTTTCTCATGCACAATGTCTAATTTAATCATATTTAATCACCTTAAACTTTAAGATCCAAACTAACTTGCTAAGTACAATAGTGAAATATGAATTTCATTCACCTAAAGAAAACAAATACATGGCTGTTGAAATGGCAGGTAATTTGCAAAGGACATGTATTTGATTATCAACATTATATTTGAAGCATGTTAGATCATGGGGTAGTAGGTAGTATACATCAATTAAACATAAATGATCAAGGATACAGCAGCCATCAACCAACTTAAACTCAACTAAAGCGAGTACCGTAATTGGTATCTGCGAAGCCAATCCTCGCCCTTCTCATAATAATCCATCCTACTGAAAGTCTGTGTTGTGAATTGGGAACCAGCAGCATAAACAGAGGCCCCTCGCCATGCATCGAGAACAGGATCCAATGCTCTGACCACCCTAATAGGCGACCCGCATGGCCTGATCATCCGAATTCCAGCTTCTAAGCGTTCCCTTATGCCAGGAAAAAGACAACTCCCTCCTGTAATGAGTATTGAATTGGTTAATCTTTCTGCAACATCGTCGCTGTAAGATGGCAACCTCCGTAATGAGACGCCTGTCATTTCATCTAATCCTGTCTGGTCGACTCCAATCCAGTTCGGATGAAATAGAATTTCGGGGCATCGAAACCTTTCAATCCCCATAACGATCTGGAAGTCTTCCTTGGTAAGGGGACGTACTTTTGGCACTTCGGTTGGTTGAACAACATCTGACTTGGGAACAAAAGTGGGGTCTATGTCCTAATTACAGTAGTAAGGCATTAGACTTAATATCTCAGCTAACTCAAGATCAAGATACTGAAATCAGTAATAGGGTTTAGCTGACTTGTGTAAGTTGTGACTGACCTGGAGCCTAGAGGATAACCGAACCAATTCAACTTCATCCTCATCTGGGCCGTCATCGTCATCGTCATTGTTATCTTTGCTCATAAGTTTATAAAGCTGCCAATCCTCATCTCTTGCACCAAAGGTGTCCTCACCCTTCCCACGATCAAAGGCTGCTGTCGTTAAAAGTCGCATCCTCTCCCTCTGGGCAGCATTCAGTCTCTCGCCGCGTCCTACTCCTCCAGACAAATTATTCCCATTTGTATGGCCTCCATTAGTCTTGAGTCGTTTTCGCTGCTCCACTTTTTCAGAAATCTCCTTGTATTTGGCATGCAGTTCCCCTAAATAAAGCTCAGGATTCTCCCTACAACAGAAGAAATAGAAAGGAGAAAACAAGTATTTAAAAAGCAGGTCATTAAAAAAAAATCCAGTATAATGGCATCATAGTACTGGAACCATTCACATGCACAAGAGTAACTTCCAGTAAGCACATAGTAATTAATAATTTGATCCCCCTGGACACTAAAATTATGAATGTAGGAAGATATTGTGTGCATACAATCTCCTTTCTTCATCTAGCTGGTTTCTCCTTTCTCGTTCTAACTCTTCTTCATAACGTTTCTGCCTGGCTCGCTGCCGTCCTTCAGATGTGGTTTTGAGAAACAATTGTCTTCTTTTCTCCTTGAGCTGCCAAGAAACTCAAACTGCATGAATTTCGATCATTATAGAAGAGAAGCGTTTAATTCAGCAGTGAAGTGATTTCTTTACGAAGAAATGCACTAATATCTATTGAAACATCTTAACGATCATATCTAGACAATGTATGGCAATGCTGAACAATAAAAAAAAGAAATATTTGAAACATTCAAGTCTTTATCATGCACCTGCTCAGGTGACAGCACGTCATCAGGGACATTGATGAGATGAAACTTTTCATTTGTAGTATCTGTATGTTCCTCGGTTTCCGCTTGATCATCTTTTGGTTCACCCTTTGCTTTCCGCAAAGATTGTGTTGCTTTGGTCAGAGCAGACTCAATTTCCTGCTTAGAGACGTACCCAGTCTCTGACAAGAAGGATGGAATATCAACCTCTGACACTTGCACAAGCTGATGCAAAAGAAACTCCAAACCACGCACTTCATTTTCTAGCTCATTGATCCTTGAAGATCTTTTTGCTTCAGCCATTTCTCTCAATCGTTGACCTTGTTTCTCCTTAATTGCAGCCTTTCTTGCAATCTCTTCTTCTGAAGGAGGCTCTTCAGTAGGTGGTGGAATCCATGGGAGCTGCCAACACCTATTTTTCTCTTCTGCTTTCTTGGTCCCTTTCTGCTCACAGATATAGGATTCAAACTGAGTGAAGGGACAGATACACACATAATGATGGTGACAACAATATTAATAAAGCCAAGAAGACTACCTGAAACAATTGAGCTTCTGATGCATAATCTGAAGCTATATAGCAATGCTCCATCTTCAGGTCTTCAACCTTCTCCCACGTGAATCTGGCCCTGTTGCATGAACGAAAATTATGGGTTCTTTTTTTTTTTTGCCAACTTTACACCCACTAAATATGTTAAACGAATTCTACATACATGTGATGTGGGTATTTGAGTGAAAGAAGTTGCTTCAGAGAATCAGTCACATGATATCCACCAATATTGGTTCTGCAGCATCCTTTATAAACGGGCTCCCCATCAATGACCTGATGATAAAGATCAATGATAAAACTATCATAGACTCTCCAATAAAATCAAGTGTCCTAGATGCAGTTCACTCAATAGTCAATTCTAAAATCTACACATGAATAGCAGAACTAGAACATCAAAGTTGAGAGCTTCAAACACTCAACCTCAAATCAACAAAATTATAACAATGCAAAAAGATCAACAGCCAGAAAGTTCATGATGACCAAAACAATATTAATACCAACTGAAACATTGATACATCAGAAAGATCAACAGCTTGATGCGTCATAAGCAAGAACTCAAAACACAGCGACTGGCAACATAACATAGAAGTAGGAAAACTGACTTCGTCTAGGTATTCGACCCTTGTTGAATAGGGAGATGACTTCACAAGAAAAAAACAACAAATTTATGAGCTCTATGAACTAGTAAGAGGATGAAAGAATAAAGCAAACCGGAATAACATGGCTTGTAGTAAATCCTGGGCACATAGCAAGGCCGTCTTTATCGCAAATCCCAAGTTGTTGGTTGTACATATAGCTGAATGCCGCATCAACACCAAATGCTATAGTAAAGTTGTAGGGGGAAAGGTAAATTTATTGTCAAGGAAGTAGACCAGGAAAATATTATAAGTAAATTTAGTTATAGGTTACGTCTAGAGGTACAAGTCAAACATAATAGATCAATTTAAATCAAACATAATATATCAATTTAAATCTGTAGCCCAGCGGAAAAGGACAGCCACAGAAAAGAGCTTAAAAACATTACTAAAGTAAAATTATGGTGCCTGGTCATTAGAGAACAATAACATAGTAAATTCAACAAGGACCGTACCTATTGAAGGAACTCCATAGGTTTCAAACAAAAGCTCTGCCATTTTACTACGAGACTGAACTGGATTGCATACACATTCTGTTATCAGGACAGGGTGATCGATCTGTTCTGCCCTCAAAGGAACATAAATCAAATTAAGGACTTCGTTAAAAAAAAAATATGTACCAGTAAAGACCAGCATTATTTGAAACTGTAAGAAAAAATTTCAAACTAAAAAAAAAAATCATAACAAGTAGTAACAAACAAGAATAATGCAATATTGGATTATAAATACTGATACTACCTGTTTCACAAAGTCTAAGTCATATTCTATACGGTCATTAATGTCTTAAAATATATGTTATTTTACATCCAAATAAAGGTTATGAATCAAAACATTCATTTCACAACGTATGACCCAGGAAGTGAAAGTATCCACCCCTAAAAACACAAATGCTATAAGCAGGAGACCCATTGTTCGTGATTGCAAAAAGAAATAACATAATTTCCAAAAAGAAGTTTCGAAATATGAACCCAAAAAGAGGAGCTACGCTAAAATGCACCAAACTCCAAATCTCTTCCCACGATACAAGTCGTATCAAAACCAAAGGATTTTTCCTTTTTTTTTTCCAACTAAAAATTCCAGACAGCACAAAACCAATTTGCCATAACAACAGCCTTTATCCTAAACTGGAGGATCCATATATGTTCAAGCTAGAAACTGAAGAGAAGATATGCCAAAAGTCTACCAAAATTAGGTCAGGTGAGAAATCAATGGGGTGGGATGCAAGAGGACTGGAAACATACAACAACCATTACCAACAAGATGTGGAGAGAGAAAGTGCGGAGGAATTGCAGAACAAGATACCAAAAGAAGGTTGAAACTTAATGTACCTCTGGTCCATTTGCTCCCAGCCGATCAAATGCAAAATCAAGAACCTAAAAGATGCAAGGAAATATTCAAAACTCAAAAGCTACAACTTTATATTCTCCAAGTTCAGATAAGTACACAAGGGGATGGACTTACTCACACCTATATTCATTCTTCTAATATTTAAGCATTACTTTTGTTGCCCACATACGATTATCTCCGAGTTTCAATAAAATTAACATGTTCAAACAACGTGTTTAGTTCGCGTAAGTAGATTCTAATTAAAAGTGGCAATAGATAAAAAAAAAATCCAACTTACATATTCCATAATCTCAAACTGATAAACAACATTGCCATCAAAAGCAGAGCGAGGACCTGAACGTGTGCAATCAAAGTATTTCATCAAAGACGGATCATGGTCTCCAACTATAGTAACCGTTTCACCTGAATTGCAATAAGAAGAACAACAGATTACGCTTCAATTAATCATCTTACAAAGCCTAAAGAACAAGCTATTTTCCGCAGAGTAGATGGTCTCAGACTCTCAATAAGAATGAGACACTAAGCCCCAATTGTAAAGTTTTATCAACGATTCTTACTTCATTTCACTTCGGAAGTGTGAATTCCTCAACAATGGGAAAGAAAGAAGCTACTCCTGACCCTAAACTAAACAACCAAACAAACTAACAATATTAAGTGATGAGAATTAAGCATACCAGTGGCTTTGTGGCGAGGTCTCTGGACAATGTTACGGAAAATAACGCGAGGGTCGGACTCTCCAGCCCATCTGAAAGAATCAAACACAACAACAAACAGAAGTGAATTCAAGGAAAAACAGAACACAGATTATATGAACGTAAACACAAAAGTAAGTGCGTGATGCTCATTCTAAGAGTTGAAGGCAAACAAAAAAGTTGTAGATAGCGTACCCAATGCGAAAAGAGGAAGCGCCATTGTCGATGACGATGGGAGTGGTAGAGGGAAAGTGATTGAAATCAGATTGTCTCTGTATTTCCGATACGAATGGCATGTTTGTGAAATCAAAAAGCTGAAACAGAAGAATAATTGAGATTGAAACGAGCTTGCTTCTTTCTTCTTTGCCCTAGTTTGCAGCGAGCTGGGGAAGAAGAACAAAAATGACGCTGAAGGAAGTTGAAGGCACGGCCAAGATGAAACGAAGACCTGACGGTTTAGTTGAACCGGTCTGTGAGAACACAAAGACCCGATGCTGCCCTAAGTCTACCTAAATCGAGAGAATTGGATTGTAAAGCAAAAGGTTTTTTTTTTTTTTTCTTTTCCATCCATTTTTACCTTTAAATTTATCTAGTTGTATAAATTTAGTTAAAAAAAAATTCGATATCGTAATAATTTAGATTTAATAATCATTTGGTTTTTAATTTTTTATTTTTAAAAATTAAGTCTACAAATACTACTTCTACTTATGATTTTCTTTGTTTTGATATCTAATTTTTATCAATATTTTTAAAAATCAATTCAATTTTGAAAACTAAAAAAAAATAGCTTTCAAAAAATTAGCTTTTGTTTTTGGAATTTGACCAAGAATCCAAATGTTTCTCTAAGAAAAGTGTATCTCATAGTAAAAAAATTAGGAGAAAACAAGCCTAAATTAAAAAAATTAAAAATTAAAAATAAAATGGTTATCAAAATTAAAAAGGACCTTAGTTCTTGAATTTTAGTTTTTAGTTGGGAAATTTTCAAAAATAACTAAGAATAAAAAACTGAATTGAAAAATAGCTAAGAAAATTTCATATTTTCATGACTACCACAATTTTAGAGAACGAAGTTCACAATTATCATCCCAATTATACCCCTGGTATATACGGACAACCGACATAACTAATTTTTTTTTTATATATTTATTTTAATTTCTAACCATCAGATTCATTCCTCCGTTTTTTAAGAAAAAGTTTCTAACAACTAAATCCATGAATTTTGAAGAAACTAAAAAATCTCAACAACTTAGATTTGAAAATGGCAAAAAAAAAAATACAAATTTATCTCACTAACAACCCTCCTAGATTCATGCATTTTGAAAAGAGGGGTTCATTCTTTTTTTCCCAAAGTTGAAACGATCACAATGTACGAAAGTGAAGAGAGACTAAGATCATTACTCACTTCGAAAAATATGTCATTTTGGGAGTCGAAATTTTCAGCCCAATTCAAGCATTCAACGATGTAAAAGGTTGACCTAGATAGTTTTTTTATCAAGGTAGAGAGTTTCAAAGGTGAGAATCGATGGCTGTTTCAAATCGATTTGGAGGAGGGAAGATTTGCAAATCTCCAAATTCAATGTTGCAGGTAATGATACAATTGATTGAACGTTTTTCCGGGTAAACTCAACATGCATACCAATTTTAATGTTTTTTAGTATCATTTGTTCAATGCTCACGGATTAATGGTTTATGGTGTATATACACGCATATACTTCATATGATATACTTACATGACATTGTTATAGATGAAACTACGAATATATACCTACACTAAAAGTTATCGAGAACCCTCCTTTTTATAATTTTCTTACAACCGTCTATGAACATTTTAAATTTTTTAGTATCATTTGTTCAATGCTCACGGATTAATGGTTTATGGTGTATATACACGCATATACTTCATATGATATACTTATATGTACATTGTTATAGATGTAACTACAAATATATACTCACACTAAAAGTTATCGAGGACCCTCATTTTTATAATTTTCGTACAACCGTCTATGAACATTTTAAATTTTTTAGTATCATTTGTTCAATGCTCACAGAGTAACGGTTTATGGTGTATAGACACGTATATACTTCATATGATATACTTACATGTACGTTATTACAGATGTAACTACGAATATATACTCACATCAGAAGTTATCGAAGGTGTCATTTTTATAATTTTCTTACAACCGTCTATGAACATTTTAGTTTTTAAAAACATCAATATGCTGAAAATTTAATTGCTTATATAATTTTCTACGAACTATGTTATACTTACATGTACGTTCACCAATTAATGGTTTGTATATATACACATATACTTCATATGATATACTTATATGTACATGTAACTTCGAATATATACACATTAAAAATTATCGAGAGGATCGTTATTAAAAAATTTGTCACAACCGTCTCTGAAATTTTAGTTTAAAAATTAATTTGAATTAATATTCCAGATTAGATTTTATTGAATTTTGTTTACATGTTTCGATTTAATTGGTGGCTGTTATCATTGGTTTAACCATATCTTAATTTTTTTATTATTTTTTACATGATTCTCTCTTAAAATAAATATTCTTTTTTGAATAAATCCTTATTTTCTTCTTCATTTTCTCTCGGAATAAATCTTCCATTTTTGTGGGGATTGAGTTCAATGTTTTAACGGGTTAAATGCCTAAAGGGTAGTTTCGTCCAACTACTTCTAAAGAAGTTTCTAAATTATAGGAGTTAGCTATTTTTTAACCAATAATTAGTTTAGTTATTTTTCATCTTGCATAGTCTCGAGCTATTCTTGTAGTTGCCCCTTTTTAGTTTGTAACGATTTAGTCTCTGTATTTTTTAATAGGTAACAATTTAATCTTTAAATTTGAATTTTAGTTTGGGATTGGGGTGGAAACATTAAAAATCAATTTTAACCAAATCTTAACCGTTTTTGTTGTTTGGTAAAACATATTTTTTTTAATTTTTTTTATATAAAATCACTTTCTAAATTTTTTGATTTTGAGAATCTTTAGCTTTTATCTTCTCGATTAATCTGGCGCCTTCTTCCTTTCAAAAAAGAAATTTAGCCCCTTCTTTATTAAGATATTTTACTGATCACTTATATCCTTCCACATCCTTCCTTTTTCATGACAATTTTTTTTCCTAACCTTTTATCATATAAATCTGAAAAATATCAAAATATTATTTCTAATTTAAACTATAAAAATTATAAATAATTAAATTATAATCATTCATATATTAAATATTAACCTATAAATAATTATTTTGTTTGAACTTACCAAACGCTCTCATGCTTCTAAATTGAAATTTACCAAACACTAATCAGCTTCATATGCAAACACTAGTCAGCTTCATATGACAGTTGATTTTTCTAAAAGCAAAGTTGACAGCAATTATTTTAAAAGCTACCGCAATCTCAAACGGAGTCTTAGTCTCTATCGTGAAAAAAATTATTAACTAAATGTGTTGATAAACTATAAAAACTTAGTTATCACGTATTAAAATTAGACACTTAATTTTGATGAGAATTTTCACGGTAAGGACTAAATTGTTATAAATTTGAAAGTATAAAGATTATATTGTTACATGTTGAAATTAAGGTACTAAATTGTTTCACATTTGAAAGTCTAGAGATTAAACCGTTATAATCTAAAGTTTAGGGACTAAATTGTTACTTCCATGAAAGTTTAGGATCAAAAATATTTTTTAATCTATAATTTTTACTTTAAACTCTCAATTTCATCAAATTGCACCTCAAACTTAAATAAGTTTTGCAATTTTAACCTTAACCTCTAAAATGTGTTGTAATTTTTGATAATTTTTTGTTCAAAAGATCCTTAAAAAAGTATTCTTGTATGTGTTTAGTTAATTATAATATATATGTATGGTACTAAGTTTTAGAGAAATTGACATTATAGCTCAAATTTTGTTGAAGGTGGTGAGTTTTGGCAAATTTATTCCATAGTTAATTTGTGTTTATCAAACTTAATTTTGTGTAAAACTTAATTTTATTGAAATTCGTGAGATTATGTGAATTTTTAGATTGATTTTTGTTAAAATTAGTGTTGTATTAGCATAAATCGACTATATGATAAAAATTGCAACACTTGTATAAATTTAGGGTTGGACTTGATAAAATTAAAAATTTATAGTAAAAAATAATGCAACTTGATAAGTTTAGGGGTTACTTTTTTCTTTTAGTTGAATAATTTTGATTTAATGGACGTATGTGATAATAATATATACTTACTCAGTATGAACTATATTCAAATTGATTTGAGTTTATAAAAATAAAATAGAGATTTTTTTTTTCTTTTCGACAACATATGAAGTGAGGATCAAACCTAGAACCTCTTGATCACTAGTCATACATCATGTCAGTTGAGCTATGTTTTTATTGGCAGAAATAAATAGAATTATGGTTATGCCTAAACTAACGTGGTGCGGACTAGGCATCATCCCAAGTAAAACACGAAAAAATATCTAGAAAAAATATTATTTTTTATATATCAACATGAACCTAGTTCAATTGGTTAAGACATATAGTATCAACCAAAATGTTAGATGTTTGAATCTCATTTTCACGTGTTTTTTAACTTAAAAAATATTAGTATTTTACTTCTATAAATGTCTATTGATGATACTCCTAATGTATGTTGCAATTCATGATTTGAATCCTCCTCACCCTACTTGTATACTAAAATAATAATAATAATAATAAAAAAAAAAATGATTGTTCCAATTAAATCTCAAAACGCTAAGGTCATGTTTATCACTCCATAATTGTTTTTCTCAACAATCGTAATGAATCAATTGTAATGGATTAAAACTTCAATCGTAATCGATTTACCTTTGATAGTGTTTACTTAAGGCTAATTCAAACGTAATCTGAATTCTATTGATAGTGTTTACTTGCACGTAACCAATCGTGAATTTACCATAATACCCTTTCACTTAATTGTGTTCAGAATCGTGTGTTGACTCGTTGTCTGGACGTTACTCGTGTGCAGGCTCGTGTGGATACTCGTGAACCCATTTTTCCAACATGAATCTTCACTTTCCTCCGTTTATTCTCTCGTGTGCAGACTCGTTTGGTGAATTGAGTACAGACTCGTTTGACGAATCGTGTAAATCTGTATTTTTTTTTCATCTTCTGTGCATTAATTTGATCGATGACGAGGTTGAAGATGACCTATCTTCTACGTATGTCAATGATTAATATACAAAAAAACATGAAGATTTTCAAGCATTTCGACTCGGTAAACAATAAATCGGGTAGAACCAGAAAAACGTAAATATGTTTGTGGAAGGAAACGTAAATGTGTTATATGAAAATTAAATTAGGGATTGAAGAATAGAGGAATAGAGGGAAAAAATGGCAAAGTGTATGAGTGAATAAATGTAAGGATCAAGGAAGAGAGAGAAAGGGCATTTGTGTAAGGAAATGAGTCAAAAATTGGTAGGCCTCATGTAATCTTCGATGGCATTGAGCACCCCAAAGGTGGTAGAGAAATGAGATAATGGGATTACAAATTTTGAGGTGAGACCCACACTTGGATTACGTTTGCATATTTTGGTAAACGTCTTCAAACGTAATCGATGTGGGTCCCACCGTTAGAATTACTATTGATTCATTACGTTTTGAGGGAAGTAAATGTGGCCTAAGTAAATTGCCAAAATAGAATTTAACTGTAATTATGGTTGGGATTGATGCCGTAATTATTATTTTTTTTTTTTATTATTATGTGCAATTTATAATATTCATTATATATAAAAATCCAAGGTTATTAGTGTGATCTTGAACGGTATGTAGTTGACATACGGGAGGATCATGTTCAAGGAATAACCTAACCGGTCTATAGTATATGGATAAGGTTGGGTGTCTTTATCCTGGTAACACTATTGATACGACCCACTTTGTAATTGTTACAAATGATTTGATCCAAATCATTCATGAGACATGTGAGTGGGGTATCCTATATACTGAGTTTGAATAAGACTGGACTACGAAATATATAATCTATCTTTATAAATCCGTTATTTGAGAAGATTAATATTTCACAGGATGATCATATGTGACTCGATCTTAATCTTGAGTGAGTTATGAACTCCTGCCTGTGAGGGCTCGTCCTTTGATTTGTATGGGTGAGAATGTCATTTATAGCTGATTCAATAAGCCTACCATTTTGGGGACTTGACCAAATAGGGAGCTGAGAATATAAGTTTCACGAGATGAAATTCACCTCTTCCTATATAGAGAAAGTAGATGAGTAGTTCTCTTGAGTGCTGATTTTGGGACTTGAACAATGGAGCCTCACCCTGTCACTAGCCCGAGAGGGACTTAGTTTATGGTTGGATCATAAACAGGTTGTTCATTAGAGAATCAATGATACTTAAGGTGTAAGATGTAAGTATAGGGGTAAAACATACTTTTGACCCAACTGTAATTACGAACAACCCGTAAATGATCGACTTGCCTGTAATGGTTATATCCATGGATACAACTTGTCATACAGTGCATAAAAGTGCAACTCTTAAAGCCTATAGTGAAGTGACCTAGAGTTAATGAATGAAAGTTAATTAATTAAAAAGTTTAATTAATTAATTTTGTATCATTAAAGCTTATAAATCTGTAGGTCAATAAGATCCCGTTGCTAGCTCATAGTAGGATCAATCTAGTTGAAAGAACAAATATATTAAATGTAGAAGTGAAAACTATATTTATTGTATTTGATACATTAAATATTAGAAGAAATGATTTATGTATTAGATACATTAATATTGAAAACTATATGCCAAACCGAGCATAGCTCAATTGGCATAAGGTTGTGCCCGTGACTAAGAAGTCATGAGTTCAATCCTCGCATTTATTAAAATACCGTTGCAAAAAAAAATATTGAAAACTATATATACATATAAAATTTGAATGAGATTCAAACTGGTGAATTGTATTATTGTTTAATTATAAATTAGAACAAGGAACGATTTCAACGCTTCCGCTGCGGGGTTTGAAATGTTCATTACCTTCAATTATTTCATAAGAACTTTTGAAAGCACATTTGTAACAACAAAAAATTTCATGTATCCAAAATGTAGGATATCTATATTTTCAGGTAGCTAAAATTTAAGGTATCTGTTGATACCTATTTTTGGTATCGATTATAGATTTGGTATAAGTGGTGGATCGAGCTTAACCCTGCAATACTTGAAAGGAAGGGCAGTGAGTTAAGACCGATGGGTGGCTATCCACACCGGCTCAGACGCTCAAGTTAGATCTTGAGAGAGAGAATATGGAAAGTCTAGAGAGCATAAAGAAGATTTATGCATTTGAGTTCTTTTATTTATATAGAGAGCTCTAGGACCATTTTATGACCATTTAAGGTCATTAAGACGAGTCTTTATAACACTCATAACTTCTAGGGGTTACAAAGGTTGTGTAACTACCCGGAAAAAGGCGTTTCTAGCTTGATGGTGCCGACCCACAAGGTCAACCATACCCTTCTTGTTGAGCCGACCCTGAGGGAGGGGGTCGGTGCTTCCTACATTCGGTCGAGCTGACTCCACGAGGGGGGGTCGACCCAACCTTTTCGAAGGGGTTGGCCTTTTGACGGCGCTGACCCGACCCATGTGGTCGAATCTTCTCTTTTTCGTGTCGACCCTAAGGGTCGGTACTATGAGTGATAGCCAAAACCAAAAAACTGCAAAACCGAACTGATCCAGTGGTTTGGTTCGGTTATTTAGGACAAAATTGAACACATCGGTAAAATTTGACTTATTTTTTCTTATTTATATATATATATATATATATATATATATAATTAAATTGCAAGTTTGGTCTCTAAACTTTCGAGTTTGTGTTTATTTGGTCCATAAACTTTAAAAAATGTCTAATAGGTATTTGATCTTTCAATTTTGTGTCTAATAGATCTCTCAATTTAAAAAATTATCTAATAGATTTTTTAAATTTTATGTTCGTTAAGTTCCTAAACTTTAAAAAGTGTCTAATAGATTTTTAAAATTTTAATTTTGTGTCCAATAGATTTGGGATCTGTTTGGTTGGTGATCTGAAAACAAAAATTTGAAAATAAGGGATTCAATGAAACAAGATTGTATATCATGTTTTCAAATATATGTTTGGTAGCAGATTTAAAAATTAGATCTCCATTTAACTAATTTTCCATAATGGGTTTAATTTTCTTTTTTATAAACCATAAATCTAGTTGTAGTAACCAACTAAATATTAGATTGAATAGAAATTATTATTAATTAATTAATGAACATATTTTATGTTATAAAATTTGTATAATTATTATTTTATAATATCATATAATTTATTGTACGTTATATTATACATATTTTAATTTAACAAAAATGAATTAGATTTATAACCTCTAAAAATACTTTATTTATTAAAGTTTTTATCAATTTAAATATAATTTGCATTTTAAAATTTTAAATTTAAAATCTGTATAAAAACAAATAAAAGTTGTTTTTTCAAAATTTATCTTGTTTGGATCACATAATTCGAAAACAGTTGTAAAAAACATAATTTAAATTGCATATCAAACGCATATTTGCGGACTCAGTGAATCTGAAAACATAAAATATAATCTGAATTTTCTACCAAACGAGAGCTTAATCATTTCAATTTTGTGTCTAGTAGGTCTTCTTTGCCATTTTATTGAAATTTTCGTGTTCCATTACACATAAAATTCTATTTAATATTTATTTATCAATTAATTTTTAAAATATTGGAAAACTATCCTTTTAGTCCCCTAATTTTCAGCAATATATGTGTTTGGTTCTCATATTTCAACATGAACATTTTTAGTCCCCAAGTTTTAAAAAACATTTTTTTTAATTAATTCTGTAATTAGAGTTTTTTAGGAGGGAGAAGTTGTTTTTGAAAAAAAAAATAGGATTGTTTGGAAATAATTTTGAAAAAATGGTGATTTTTTTGTAACGTCCTCAATCCGCGCGTCAATAACAAGATAAATGGCAACACGTGGCCCAATCGTATGACGCCACATGTCACTTCAAAAATGGAGTCACATTCTTTCATTTCAAGAGGGAGGGCAAGCCAAAAACGAAAAATAAAAATAAAAAATGAAAATCAATTTTTGAAGTGACCTGTGGCGCCATATGATTGAGCCACGTGTCTTGCTCCCATTTACGCGTGAGTGCACCAGTTGAAGTCGCCACTCTAATACGAGAAAAAAATAATTTTTCATTAGCATTTAACGATTTCGTTTCGTTACGGATGAGGGACCTTTTTAAACATATTCTTAAAACTCGGGACTAAAAAAAAGTCACTACAAAAAAAACAGGTATACTATAACAATTTTTTGTAGCGGCTCAGTGAATGCTACAATAATTTTTAAAATTACAAAAGTTTCAAAATCTAGCTACAATAAGTTTTTGGTGAATGTTGCAATGACTACATATTCAATCACTGGTCCATTTTAATGACTAGTCATGTACATATTCAATCACTAGTCCATTTTAAAAATTCAGGAGCCTATAGCTAAAAGATGGGGGACTAAAAGTATTTTTCCTAATTAAATCATTGAATATGTCGAAGAATAATTTGTATTTTCTTTTTTTTACAGCATGTTGAGGTTGTTGAGGTGAGAGATTAAATCTAAGACTTCATGATTATACAATACATTTTTGTTGGCTAGAGTACAACATCATATCAATTAAACTATACTGGATTTGAGAGTGCAGTTATAATTTAATATAGATATAAAGATAGAGGTGAATATTAATAAAAGTTGTACCTTCATTTAATGTTTTAAAAATAGAAATCAACAAAATTAATTCAAGAGTAAATAGCATACTAGTTTTAAATTTGTAATTAATGAAATAGCAAGTTTTTACCACTGCTCCATTCAATACTCCCCCTGGGGTCCACCAAGGCATCGAGAAAAGCAATCAAAAAAGAAGGCGGGAAACAAATGAATCCAACGGTCGAGATTCAAAACAAAGCATCCGGTACCCTTTCAATCTCTGGCCACGTCAGCAATCCAAAAACCGTCGTCTTTCTTCCACCGCACGTTTGTTGGACTGTGTTATCTTCCACAACAAGTTCCACTATCTCCATTTATAAATTCCCAAACTGAATTTCCACTACTTTTAATTCTTCTCAAATCTTAACCTACCTCCTCCGATTCTTTCAAGCTTCAATTTTGCAGTCATGGCGGAGGAGACGGTGGATCTCTGCCGCACGCCGCGACGGAGGAGCTGCCGGATTCCGGTGGCGTTGTCGTGCCCGGCGGCGCCGAGGAAGAAGCCGGTTTGCTTGAAGCGGAAGGCTCCGCCGAAGGATGGCTACTTTCGGCCGCCGGATTTGGAGGTTCTGTTCGGTTTTCTTGCTCCAAGAGAAGAGGCTTGTGGTTGAGTTTTTTTTTTTTCTTTTCTTCGAGTTAACAATGGTTAGTTCGGAGTTCGAACAGATAATTGGTGTCTTATCATCGACCCGGGATTATATATTTGTACATAAGTTTTTTTTTTTTAATGCCTTTATTGAGAATTGGAAATAATGTTTCTTCTCTTTACCAGAGATATTTCTAATCTCTTAGTCGATGAATCCTATGCGTAGTTGATGCTTTTCTATTGACTGAATCACTTGAATCAATTGAAGGAGGTTTCTACAGGAAGAGTTGCGACTCCACGCTGGGGCGGGCGTGATTCATTCGTGGCATTCTTGCCTTAGCTGCAAATAAAAAAGTTGTCCTTATTTCAATTGAGGTTAAATGCCTTTCAACAAAATAAAATTTGACTCACCATTAGAAGTATATATACATAATTAACAGTTCGTGGATCAAACATACACTGAATTATAATAAACCAATTCACTCAACTCTAAGTTGAGTGCTCCTGTACTAAAAAATAAAAAATAAAAAAAAAAGTTGATGCTCCTAAATATTAAAAAAAGTCACATATAGTTGTGTATAACTAAACTAGCCTCTCTAACCAACTAGCTAGTTGGGAGATGAAGGAGACACTTTGTGGGTGTCAACTTGCCAAAGCAACTGCAGCACTTGCACTTTGCACTCCTTTATAGGATCCACTATACCTGCTCAAGGTCTCTGAATCATCAGCCAAGGCTCCAATAATCCAGTAGACCATACTCTGAAACATGGCATCCAACAACCCAAAACAGAAGTACAAGAAGAAAGGACCAACAAAATGAGAACCTGAATCCTTAAAATCCACCTTGTCTAACACCTTAGTACGAGAGTATCTGAGCTGGTTGGCGAGACCACCTGCCCATATTCCTGTACCTAAGACTGCAACCACACCAATCCCAAACAAACCTCTTGACCCGTATGTAGTTGACATACGGGAGGAGATCATGTTCAAGGAATAACCTAAATAGTCTATAGAATATGGATAACGTTGGGTGCCTTATCCTGGTAACACTATTGATACAACCCACTTTGTAATTGTTACAAATGATTTGATCCAAAATCATTCATGTAGAGACATGTGAGTGAGGGTATCATATACAATGAGTTTGTATAAGACTGGACCACGAAATATATAATCTCTCTTTATAAATTCATTATTTGAGAATATTAATATTTCACAGGATGATCATATAATGAGTGAGTTATAAACTCTTGCCTTTGAGGACTTGTCCTTTGATTTGTATGAGTGAGAATGACTTTTATAGCCGGTTCAATAAGCCTACCATTTTGGGGACTTGACCAAATAGGGAGCTGAGAACATAAGTTCACATGATAAAATTCACTTCTTCCCCTATAGGGAAAGTAGATGAGTAATTCCCTTAAGTGCTGATTTCGGGACTTGAACAATGGGGTCCACCCTCTCCCTGGTCCGAGAGGGACTTGGTTTATGGTTGGACCATAAACATGTGTTGTTCATTAGAGGATCAGTGATACTTAAGGTGTAAGATGTAATTATAGGGGTAAAACAGAATTTTGACTCAGCGGTAATTACGAACAACTCGTGAATGATCGACTTGCATGTAATGATTGTATATATCCATGGACACAACTTGTCCTACAATGCATAAGAGTGCAACCTCTCTAGGCCTATAGTGGAGTGACCTAGAGTTAATGGAATGAAATTTAATTAATTAAAGAGTTTAATTAATTAATTTTGTATCATTGGAGCTTATAAATATGTACGTCCATAAGATCCCCTTGTTAGCTCATAATAACATTAAGATGATCAATTTAGCTGTTTTTTTTTTTTTTGAAATATTCAAATTAATATTCAATATATTTTATATATTAAATGTAGAAGAGAAAAATATATTTATTTTATTTGATACATTAAAATATTAGAAGGAATAATTTATGTATTAGATACATTAATATTGAAAACTATATATACATATGAAATTTGGATGAGATTCAAATTGGTTAAATGTATATTATAAAAGATTAATTTTATGATATTTGAATGAGATTCAAATAAATATAAAATACATATTTTAATATAATAGATATTAAAATATATTTTATTAAATAAATTAATTTTTAAAAGCCCTATCTATAAATAGGACATTTACCCAAAATGTTGGCCAAAAACACACTACTCCCTCACGTAAAATTGTTCTCTCAAACTACATTTTTTTTCAAGGAGGTTGCACAAGCTCTTGGTCTCGTGTTGGAGTCATACCGATGTGGAAAAAAAACACAAGAAGATTGTGGTCTTCAAAGGTATTATATGTTTAACCTTTTATTTTGTTTAGTTCTAAATAAACCAAAGAACCGATTCCAACGCTTGTGCTGCGTGGGTTTGAAGAGTTCAATTCACTCCATATATATATATAAATAAATGAATGGCAAAAAAGTAAAAAGAAGATGATTTTTTTTGCACAGATGACCCTTTTAGGGGCGTAATATGCCATAAAATGTAAGGTTTTTTTTTTACCTTTTAATTTGCTAACGTTATCAACACTATCAATCATGTGAAAAGTCAATAGTGCCCTCGCGCTCATCCATCCCCCAAATTTGTGATTCTTCCTATCGCGATCACGAACATTCACGATTTTTACTCTCTACGAATCACGATGACCATTTACTTTCTAGAGAAAAAAATGCGTTTTTAGAGAACTAGGGTGAACGAAAATTGCGAGCGAAATGTACGGACGTCTTTTCACGCGGTTGGTAGTGTTGATGACATCAGCAAAATGACAAAAAACTCGTGTTTTTAAAAATTGGGTTATTTGGCATTACGACCGTGAGGGGGGACACTAGTAGAAATCGGGGCTATGATGACAAATAAAAACTGTCATCACGACTTTAGATGACAATTTTTTTCAGTCGTTATAGCCCCTGCCTTCTTTACTCTATAGATGACAAAAACCGAAAACTGTCGTCAATGTTGATTTGATGACAGTTTTCTTCTGTCTTCATAATACGGTTAATGACAATTATTTTCAGTCAAGAGACCTTATTTTATGACACCTAAACATTGTCACTGAATGACCACTCATATCATATTTTGTCATTTAAACACAATTGACGACATTTAATTTTTGTCATCAAATTCGAATGGGTGACAGTAAATTTTGTACGCTTTGATGACTTAATTTTTCTGTCACTAATAACTTGAAGACCACAACTATTGTGAGTCAACAAAACGAATTCAATGACATGATTTTTTTGTCAAAAAATCAATAATAAATTTTTTTTTTGTATCAAATCTAAATATATTAATATTTATATTTTTAATTGTCATTATTATTATTATTATTAATTAATAATAATGAAAATTACAAAGCAAAATAAATAAATCTAAGTTTGACACAATTCAATATCATTGAAATAAGATCTATATATCAATATATCATTAAAATACCAAAGTTCATCAACTTTTACATAAACTAATTCATATGTATACAATATTAAAACTAACTACGATGCCCCTAAATTGTTGCAACATTAACAGTAAAATGTTGCATAACATAATGAAATATTAATTTAACCCAACAAAAAAGTTCATCATTTGTTGCAATATGACTTCTAGCTTGAAGAAAATATATCTTCACTTCGCTTTGTAGTTCCTGCAATAAAAATTCAAGAAGACACAAATTTTTTTACTTTGAAAGTAGAACAAGAAATCATTTCAACAAATATAAAGAATCCTCCCAAATAGTTATAAGCTATATGTACTTAAAAAACAATCCGTAGGTGAAAAACAATTGAGCAAGTGACTAAAATGAACCTAAAATTACAAGTAGTAAAAAAATACCTAAAATTACAATGTAACAACTAAACTTAAGAAGTGTCTAAATCTACAAAGTACCGAAAACATGCAATAAAGTTTAGAAAAGAATAGCAAAAGCAAAAGTGGCTACCATAACTGCAGGATAGCCATTAACAAGTGTCTAAATCTACAAAGTACCGAAGACATCCAATAAAATCTAGTGTCAAATCAAGAAATGTAATTCATATTTAAGTTACATGACATACCTCTTTAACACTGAAGATATTTGATTCGAAGCCCCTTCATAAGTGTGCATCAAACTTGACCAAAACTTAGGAACCTATAACAAAACACTTACTAACTTAACCAAAACATAACCAACCATTATGCAAAAAAAAAATCTCAAAATATGAAGCTAAAAATACTTCAACTCAAAGCAGTGATCAAGAAAAGAAAATAGAAATACCATGTCAATGCCAACAAACCCCATTTTCTTTAATCAGTTAAGCTTTACTCCTTAATATGTTTTTCATTTTCATCTAAGCCACATCTTCTCCACAAATGTATACACACCTCTGAATCCTCAACAATCCAGCAATGAATTTCAGATTCAGCACCATAACACATTCGAACACATGTATTTCAGCAATCAACAATCATAAACATGATATTCGACGATTCATATATAAACAAATAAAGCATTATATTCAAGAGTCATAATATTCATAAAAGACAAACATTTCGAACAACTTCAAGTCAATATTAGGCTATACAAAACAAATAACACTCCACAAATGAGAAACCACTTACTAAACGTCCCAAAGCACTACTAAACTATTTGATAGGCTCCTAAAACAACAAAGACAATGTCTCAAGGTTAGAACATAATTCGAAAACCTTAATTTAAACTCCTTTTGCTTAAAACCATTTATTTTAAGCACTATCCAAACACATACCTAGTCCTCGATCATGTACTCTAAACTTACATACAAAATAAGAGGAAGTAATGACTCAAAGAGAGAATAAGAACCCAGACTTCATATTACAATATTTTCCCACCTTGGGCGTTACATTGTCAATCCAAGATAAAGAGTAGAAGAACTAATTGATGAAAACCCCTCACCTTTGCATCGGTATAATGTCCATTTGTCACATTGCATCGGCCTCCTCCAAAAATTTGGACCTGCCCATTAGCAAGGACCCATTAGCAAGGAATATCAAAATTTGTCTCAAACAAAAAAAAAAAAAAAAAACTAGACATTCTGACTATGGAGGTTTTGGCTTTTGGTGCCGACGACAGAATCATACATGTTAAGGACTGCCACATGTTGAGACTCAGTGAGTCACCTACAAACATTATCTTCTTCCCTCTCCATCTCCTCAGAAGCTCCAACCCATCAAACCTTCAAAGAAATGAACACACTTTCTTCAAAATACTAGACATTCTCAGAGAAGAAAGGTTGACATTTGGCATAACAATGGCGAATAGTGAACTTATTAACATAAAGCACAACCAACCTTTCATATGGCTCCACGCAAAATTATGCTAAAGCAATTTGGCTTAAATCAGACGCAAACAATTATCATAACCTTTCATGTCTGTTCTTTCCTCGTGTTGCCTACTTGATATATGAACATCATTAAAAATAGTTAAGCAAGTAAATCTTCAATTTAGCCATGGGAGGTTTTATTAAATAAAATAGAAAACTTTTCACCTCACTCACAAAGTAGAAACCAAGTAAAAACCTCAATGGAGGGTCATGAAGTTGAGAAGAAAAATTTAGTGCTATTAGGGACTAAATAGAAACCAAATCCAAACTGTAGGGACACAAGTGTAATTTGTCCAAAAATATTTAACCAAAACCCTCATTATCTTCTCTCTTATCGACTCCTTCCCCTCAATGGGTCATATCAATCACATGAACTTCAGTTTCCATTGTGGCTAGAGCGCTAATAAGAACTAGTTCTAGGGAAACCATTATAAATTATCTAGTATGACATTACATCAAACTCAATGAAATCTGAATTTAACTTTAGCAAATGGCTTAAGAGTGCAAACATTCAAACAAAACTTCAGAAGAATTAGAGAGTGGAGATTGGTATTAGCAAATGTACCTGTTGGATTATCTCACCCACACCATCATCACAAAGTTTTTTCCCATTCTGATTAGTCACATGAAAAACTAAAAAAAGAAACAAAAGACGAAACATAACAGTGAATGAATTTTAGACCCAAAAAGGCAAAAACTGAGGCCCCCAAAGCTTACACTTTATAGCTAACTTTAAAATGATGATAGGAGATGATAGTACACATAAGAATTGTATTAGCATCAGTATACATGAAAACTCTTAGAAAGAAAATGCAAAGTTCAGTACCAAAAAACTTCAAAGAATTGAATGGAGTTAGAAAGAAAATTTAAACTTCTAAACCAGCATAACCAAGTTAAACAAGGATGAATAATGCAAAGTTCAGCACAAAAAACAAGCATTATACAGAAATATCTTCTTCTCAGGCTATAAACAAGCTGCCTCGATTCTTTGAATTAGCCCAACTTCACCTTAGCTATTGATACCAAGTCTGGCAGGGAAGAGCTTATAGGACATTAGGTAAGAGAAGAGAAAGATATGAAGGCTAGTGATATTTTATTACCTCATCTGCAATGAAAATAATGTCATATTTCTTCAGCACAACTTAGATCTGCACATGAAATTAAAAACTAGTGAATAATTTGCAACTCTTTCTTCTTTTCTATTCTTTTGAAGAATTGGAACTCTAGAAACTCATGGTTTAGGCATCTAAATGAGAAAGTTAGTATGAACATTCTGACATAGGAGAAGAACCGTACAAAAACATAGCCCCCAAGTGATTGAGAGAGAAAAGAAAAACAAAATCTAATGAAAGAAGCCTAGAACAAATATAGTAGCATCAAGAATTAATTAAGTTTTCTAGGAAGAAGAAGATCTATACTTGACCAATAACATGCCCTCCCGCTTCTCGTCCTTGCACAATTATTGCATCAACACCAACATCAACTGCATTTCTCGCTTCTTCATCACTCCCAACCTGCAAAAGTAGTTTTTAAAATTGTAACAGCATACCACATTTTGAGTGGAGGATCGATTACATCCTAGAACAAAATAATGAAGCCTGAAGTGATGGATCCGAAAACAAGAGAAGAGAAGCATGTGGTTTCAGACTATACTTCTACGTCCATGCACATAGAATTTTCCAATAAAAATAAATTGTTTTCTATAATTTGAATAAGATGACTGATTTTTCAACAAAACTATAGGGAAAAATAATATCAAATTATACCAGTAGGCAATTAAGCCACCACAACCGTGCATAAAAATATAATGATAAGATAAAGCAATCAACTTGGGTTGAACCTTGATTTGCAAGAGAACACTCACTTGTGGAATAATTTTCACTCCAGCAGAATGAACTTGATTTACAAGATCCTTTGAACATTCTCCCCAGTAAACTTGCAAAACTGCTACTTTCTCATCTAATATGGCCCTTAGATTTTGCTCGTGAGGAAATGCTAAAATGACACCTACTCCAAATGGTTTATCCGTTAATGCTCGGGTCTTCCTTATCAATTCTCGTACATAATCAGGTGACTCCTGGTACACATAAAAGATTGAAATGTATGAACTCCATGCTGCTTTTTTCTTTTTTTTTAATAGTCTTACTCCATGCTACTCAATTAGAGTAAGAACAGGAAATGATGTAGATAAATAGTTGGGATAAATGAGAAGCTACGCACCTTTTGACATCATCATAACTAAAAGACTGTTTGATAACCATTTTATTTTATGTTTTCAATTTAAGAAGAGATAAGCCAGTACTTTATACAAGCCTATGTTTTATAAACATTTTTGAGTTCATAGCAAGATACACAAGCCAAAAACATTTAGGCCTATTTCATAACCATTTGATTTTTAAAATATTGCTTGTTTTCTCACCATTTCTTTACAATAGTTTTCAACTTTCTCAAAGAAAGAATTGAATTCTTAGTCAAATTTCAAAACCAAAAACTATTTTTTAAAGTTTTCAAAAATTAACTTACATTTTGAAAACACTAGAAAAAGATAGATAACAAAAGAAAGGAAATCATAGGTGGGAGTAGTGTTTATAGGCTGTTATTAAATGGGTTCGTAGTTATTCAGAATTTGACTAAAACCTCAATACCATCACAAAAGTATAAACTAAAGCTAGTATTACACCTACCTCGATCAACAATTAAAAGTTTCAAAATCCAAACAGGACATTCAAATCGAAAAATCAATCACCGAATACACTACAAAAAGAGAAACTCCATTTCCACTAAAATTATTGCACATCAGATGATGCCTCTCCACAACCACAACACATTATATTCATAACCATCGACCATTTCCGACATATGTAAAGGCAAAATAATGAAGAGTAGAGAGTAAAATACCCAATCGGGAGCTCTGAGAAGACCGAGAGCGGCTGAGCAAAGGGAGAGAGCGGTGGCGTGTAGCGGTGTGACAGCAAACGGAGGAGTGACAGGGCGCAGCGCGGCTGAGCAAAGGGAGAGAGCGGCGGCGTGCGACGAGCGGATCGAAGGGGGAGAGAGAGCGACGACGACGGCGGGGTGCGGTGGCGAAGGGGAGAGAGAGCGACGGCGACGGCAAGCGGAGGTAGGTCAGAGAGGGAGATGGGAGTTGAGGGGGGAGGGGCGGCGTGTTTTGGGTCTTCTTCGCTGAAGGAGAAGACCCAGCCTTTATATATATATATATTATTATTTTTTTTTTAATAAATAATAATATTATATAATATTATATAATAATAAAAAATATTATATTATTATTATTAATTACTTTTCAAATCAAATAAACTTATTTGGCTTAGTCAATCTTAACCCCAATTTCTTTTAAGCCCCATTTCAAATTAGCGAAACACTTAACCCACTAACGAGCCCGGTACAAGAGGAAGGCGGTGCTCGGCGTCGGAGCTCAGAGAAGAAGGAGGAGAGATGCCGGAGCAGGGCTGAGATGGCGTCGGACTTGGCAGCAGACGACGGCGGAGCTAGGCGACCCCAAAACTCGTACTAGACGAAGGCAACGGTCGGCGGCGGAGCTCGGAGAAGACGGAGGCGGCGAATCCAAATGGAGATTGAGAGAGGCGCGCGATAGGGATGAATTTTGCAAATGAGAAATTAAGGATTTCAATGTTTTATATATATATATATATATATATAATAATAATAAAATACTTAATATATAATATTTCAGATTTTCCTCATTTTTTTAATTTTTTTTTTTAATAATTTAAGTGGTTAATTAATTATAATTCTTTTATAAACAAATGAATCATAAATAAATCTAAACAATTTACGACATTTTAAAATAGTCATTCATTAATGACATTATAAAACTGTCATCAAGTTTCGGAAATCTAAAAAACTCCGTTTTTTCCCGCCAAAAACGCGCCCCAAACTGAAGATGACACCTTTTTTTTACTCTCCATTGAATTTCCTTGATTCACATGTCATCTATTCCTATATTTCTAGTAGTGGGAGGCCATTCGTGCAAAAAAACCCAAACGAAGATGTCTCTCAACATATGAATCTTAGAAACTCGTGATTCAAATAGAGCATAAAAAACTCTTGAGATGTCTTCCATATGAACATCTTAAGATGTCTGGACATCTCGAGATGCCTAAATATCTTGTATGCCTCCAAAACAAACATGAAAATCCATATATCCATTCCATGGGAATTTCGGATTCCCACCAAACATAAACGCCCCCTAAACATGCAATCCATATTTTAAAGTTAAACTATACCTATTAAGAATTACTTGGCAACTTCAACTATACTTCATTTGGTTAGGTTTCAAAGTTAAACTAAACCTATTAAGAACAAAAATAATGGGTGTTGTTTACAAGACTAAGCATCACGACCACTAAAAGATACGGTGGTTGTGAATCATGATTATGTTGAAAAACTTTTTGAACCACTCGAACAAAGGGGCATATTGATATTGTATTTCTTCGAGTTCGAGCTCCTTCATCTGTCAATTGCTCATGATAAGATAACGGTTATGTTGCCAAATCGAGCATAGTTTAATTGACATAAGGTTGTGCCCTTGACTAAGAAGTCATGAGTTCAACCCTCACATTAATTAAAATACCGTTGCAAAAAAAAAAAAAAACAATGATTATGTTTATTCAACCAAATAGGAAATTGCAAAAAGGCCAGAAATAGAAAATGACACACTGATAGTGATAAAGAAAAGCATGAAAAGAAACTAAAGCAGCAAATAAGAGATCAAACATGGCAAAAGATTTTATAGAAAAAAAAGAGATAAAGCAACTTCAAGCTTCAGTCTTCAGTACATTGCTGGGCCAGGTTAATGTCCTTCCCAAAACCCTAAAAAGTTCAAAAAACAATAATCTCTTTTATCACATGATTCAAAGGTAAAAAGTAAATGCTAAAATTAAGTTGAAATTAGTCACTTAATATACTTGCTTCTTTTGGCTAATTTTGTTCTAATGTTTAACTTTTATTAATCCAACATTATTAACTCATACTCTTTTCTAAGATTAATCCAAACTATATTTTTGTCAATTGAAAAATAGGGTTTTGTGTGATGATGCATATAGATAACTTGAATTTGAATTTCGATGAAATTTTATTTAGGTTAAATTATAAATTTAGTCTCTGAACTTTGAGGTATTTGTCTATTTGGTACAAATTTAATCTTTGAGCTTTCAACTTTTTAAAATTCACAGATCTACGTACGGATACAAAATTGAAATTTAGGGTTTCATTCGACATAAAATTCAAATTTATATCTAAGATATTAATTAATTTTTTTTTTTTTGAAGTACGTTTTTAGGGATCTATTAGACAAAAAAATTGAAAGTTTAGGGACCCTAATTAAACACTTTTGAAAGTTCAGACACCAACATTGTCAATATCTTACATAAAATTAAACATACCAATCGGTATAGATGCATTGGATTGGAGATTGATATTAAGAAGAAATATTTTCAACTTAACATGTTACTATGAATGGTCATTTTTACATTTATCTTGGAACAAAAATGAGAGGATCCATGCGCTGATCATTTAGCTTTGTTAGAAATAATTTTTTTCTTGATTTTTCTAGTCATTCACCCTCTTAAGCTAATCTTAATAATAATAATAATAATACAGAAAAACATGGTTATATGTTTGTTTTCTCAAATGAAATTTATGATTACTCGTACACATCAACCCATCAAAAAGTCAGGTGGAGCGCCAAAAGAAGCATGACTCAACTGACATAAAACATGTATTATCAACCTCGAAGTTAAAGGTTCGATTTCCCCACCCCACATATTATAAAAAAAAAAATCAGGTGGAGCCATAATTTTTTTACTCTCTAACATAATATTATATATATAATATTTTTCAATCAAACTAAACATAATTTAATTGACATAAAAATGTGGTCTCGACCATGAGATTTGAGGTTCGAATCTCCTCACCTCCAAATTGACTGTGAGAGTTTGAAAATTAGAGAGAAAATCTTTAAATCTATAACTTTGTAATATAATTTTGTAACTTAAGACGAGTTGGGGAATTGCCCCTCCTTCATTCTTTGCTTAACCCTAACCCTAAAGGATGGCCAAAGAGATGAAGGGAAAGTAAAGGTAAGGTGTGAAAGAGCTTCTATGATAGGGGATTCAATGGGATCCACAAGTCTCTCACTAAAAATATGCAACTTTTAAATTTTCATATGGTTTTAGGAGTAATAAAAAGGGTCCATATGAGATATATGAAGATGAAATTATAGATAAAATGTCATATTCGCAATAAACATCTTAAAAAAACGTATAGAAATTATACAACACAATATATATAAGGCTGGTTGCACAAATAACAATCAGACCCAAACTAATTGCAAATTTAGCCAACTTTAAAATATTTTGTAAATATGGCAAAAAAATCCGTTTCTATCAGACTTTATCATATGATAGACTTCTATCAGTGATAAACTATTATCACTGACAAAAATCTATAAAAAGCTGAGGTGATCAGCGATAGACTTCTATCAACCATAAGATATCAGCGATAGAAATTGTCATATCTGTAAATTTTTTAAAAACATGCTATATTTTTAATTATTTTATTCTAAATTGACATCTGTTACAATTTTCCATATATATATATATATATTAAAGTATTAGGTGGATTGTTTCAACTAGGTTTTGGCATTATTACTCCTAAAACCATAGGAAAATTATAAAGTTGCATATTTGTAGAGACACTTGTGGATCCCATTGAATTCCCCTATAATAGAAGCTCTCTCCACACCTTACCTTTACCTTTCCTTCATCTCTTTGGCCATCCTTTAGGGTTAGGGTTAAGGGTTAGACTTCCACCCTAGTCTCCGCGGACGACGATCATTGGAAGCTAAGACCAGCCATTGTTTTCCGACGGAGCATCATCAAGATTCACATGAAATCTCTTTCGCTTCGCCGGAGACCGGAGATATAAGAAACGAAAAAAAACCGTTCCTCGTCGGATTGATCTTCCAATTGACATGGGAATCTTGATGATGCTGCAGCGGCAATCAATGGTTTTAGAAACTTTTTGCAACAGTTTCAGAGACTCCATGATTAATTAAAGGTGAACTTTTTTTTTTTTTCTTTTTTTTTCTTTTAAATTACTTCTTCTTAAGCTTAGTAGTTGTAGTGAGATCGGCTTCTGGGTTTTGATTACTTACGTTAATTAAGCTCTTTGCTAATTTTTCTTTGTGTAACCTCAAGGCTTGTTCATAAAGCTCTAGTAATAATTTAATTCTTAGATAACCCTACATTAGATAGATGGCTAATTAAGCTTAGATCGATCCAAAATTTTAATTGTTTAGTTCAACAGAGGAGAGATAAAGTCTTCAACTTTAGAAGGTGTGTCTTAAAGCTATATTTTAGTTGGTGCTCGATCTAAAAAGTTGATCCCTAAATGAAATGACCTAATTTATTTAGAATATATAAATAATGTGAATATAACATATATACTTAGACTTTCCATCACTAATTTTCTCTCACCAAACAATTGATTGTCTTTTTTAGTATAATTTTTTGGTTTCGATAACCATTTGATTTTTTTTTTTTTTTTTACTTGTTTTTTTCACTATTTTTTTACCATGATTTCATTTTTATTCGGGAAATACTATAACTTTTAGTCAAATTTCAAAAACAAAAACAAAATTTTAAAAAAGTTGGTTGCATAAACAACAATCAGATCCAAAATAATGACAAAATAGCAAAATTTAAAATATTTTACAAATATAGCAAAATATTAGTGACTATCACTGATAGTCTGCTATCACTATATGACTATCACTGACAAATAGACTACAAATAGACTACTATTAGTGATAGTCATTGACAAATAGACTACTATTAGTGATAGTCACTGACAAAATTTTATAAAAAGCTGAGGTGATAGACTAGTATTCGCGATAGACTATACTATCAGTTATAGAAATCACCATATTTGCAATTTAAAAAAAAAATGTTATATTTTTAATTATTTTATTCTAAATTGACATGGTTACACTTTCCCATTTTAAAAACTATTTTTTTTTTTAATTTTCAAAATTTGGTTTGGAGTTTAAAAACACTTTTATAAAAATGTATATAACAAACCAAAAGAGCCTATATTTAGAAGTAGAGTTTATAAGTTTAATTTAAAAAAAAAAAAAAAAAAAAAATCAAACCACAAGCTAGATTTGTTTTTGTGTAATTTGGGATAACCTTGAATTTGTGTTGCATATGTGTTTCAATGGTGAGTTTGTAACTTTGTGTATATGAAGTTAAGTGGTTTTTGTCTTGATTTTTTTTAATGGTGAAAAATTCTTTTAGTTAATAAAAAGTATTTTTCAAAATTTCCATAGGTTTAGGGATAGTGATAGAAAAAAACACTTCAAATATTAAAAAAAAAAAAAAAAAAATACGTACACGATGAATGTTCCATATTAAAAAATAACTATTTTTTAAAAGTTATTTCTGAGTGAGTTTGAAAACATCAATGTATTTTCATAAGCACTTTCGAAGAAAACATGATTAATTACTTTCTCCAAAGAGCATTTTTCACCTATTAAAGTCACTATCAGTATGTGGAGTTTGAAAACATCAATGTATTTCCTTAACCACTTTTGAAGAAAACATGATTAATTACTTTTTCCAAGAGCATTTTTCACCTACCAAACTCACTAACATAATGTGTAGCAAGAAATTCAAATCTAATTCCCTTCTTTAAGAAAATAAAAAATGTTTTAAACACTGTTATATGTATTTATGCTCAACTATTTTTTTTTCTTTTCTTTTTTACAATATGTAGGGTGTGTGGAATCAAACTGTGACCTCTATGTGACCTCTATAAGAGATCATGGGGTTCCATTATAAAATAATGTAATAAGAGGAATAACCCATGTATGTTATATTGTGAGTGAGGTCCTTTCATCTTTTCGATGTGAGATCCTCAACATGCCCCTCAAGATGGTGTCTCTCTGGGTTCATCATCTTGGGTCGGATCCCATTTTTGAACCAAATACTCGTTTGGGCTTCGTGAGCCCTGATACCATATTAGAGATCATGGGGTTCCATCATGATGGAACCCCATGATGTCTAATAATCTCTTAGCCACTAGATCGTACATTATGCCTACTGTACTATGTTCATGTTGGACACGTTCGACCATTTGATTTGTTTGTAACTTAAAAGATAAATTTTAGTCTTAATTTATATAACTCTTAGAATTAGAAAAACACGAACGTATGGTAATCGAATCGACACATTTACTAGAACTGTTCAAATCTAACCCGTGAGCCAAACATTCTATCTGCCATGCATGAGATTTAGATCCAAAGTGATGATAATTGTGGGGTTTTTTTTTTTTTTTTTTGGTAGACATAGTTCCTTTATATGAGCTTTTTCAGAGCTGCACCAACTGGTCTCCTGAGGAAAATCTCTGCAACTTCAGTTGCAAAATCTATCACAAATATAAACATGTCTTTGTCTTTGTGTTGCCTATTACTTTATTATTATTCTTTCGAGGTTTCCTAAGTTTTTATTTGGTCTTTAATTTCTGCTTTTTATAATTGACACAAAAAAAAGACCTTATTTTTAACAACTTGGATTTTTTTTTCATCTTAATTAAGGCAAATGTGTTTGTCAAAGAGCAACTTTTAAGATTAAGGTTGATTAAGGTGACTTTAAAAATAATTGATGTTAACTGTGTTTCTATAAAAATCAGTTGTAGTAGAGAGTAAAATAAAGGTTTATTATAATACCGTTGCAAAAAAAAAAAGATATGTTGTAGTGTTTGGAAAACTAATACGGCATTTGAGAGATTTAACTATAATGACCAAAATAGACATATAATTTCAAATAATTAAAAACAAAATTTAATATAATAATTAAAATTACAATATATATATTTTTTAATTTGATTTATAACAATTTTTATTGTTCTAATTTTAATTAAAAAAATATATAATAAAAAAAATTAATGTTAATTTATTTTAATTTTATCAACCATTTTTAAATTATTTGATAATTAATATTACTTCAATAAAATTATAGAACAAAAAGATAGGGTTGAAGGTAGAAAAAAATTTGATGAATTTTTTTTTTGACAGATTGATCGTGGCAGAAGATGGAAGTTATTAAAGAATAAAAAGGAAATTATGAAAGTTAGTTGGAAGAGTACCAAATTTTTTGGAATCCAATTTCAAAAGCTACTCTCTATCAGATTTTAGAAAAGCAAATAACGAAAAAAGTGATTTGGTTTAAATTAATGTAAAATCAGATTTACAAAACAAAAAAACGATTAAAATTATTTAAAAATCGGCCTCCAAACTCAACCCCAAACCAGACCTAAGTTGAAAATGAGACCAGCTTCTCTCAAACAAACCATAAAAAAATTGAGAAAAAATCAATTTATACCCTAAATTTTGGGTTACATCATTTAAAACTCTTAACTAATAATCGTATCAATTAAAATCCTGAATTTGATAAATATATAATTTATATTCTTTAAAAAAAAAAAAAAAAAAAAAAAGAAAAAAAAAAAAGTTAGCTTTGACATGTGTGTGAAAACTTATAATTGTATTGGTTAAACTCTAAACTTTTTTAATTGCAATAATTATAAGTCTCCACACATTAATATTTTATTTTAATCATCCTAATTTTAAATGTTCACATATTTAGTCCTCGAACAAATCTTAAAATTAATTAATCTTTATAATTATTAGTTTATTTCTTAACTTTTTCAAATGTAATTTAGTCTAATATTAACATTTTTTTTATAATTTTTGGAAATATATTTACATTGTATTGTGTTTCTCTTGAACATTTTTTTTTCTTCAGAGTGTTTAATAAGTTTTTGAACTTTTAATTTTATGCTTAATAGATCGACAAACTTTAAAAAGTGTTCGATATATTTTTCAACTTTCAATTTTGTATCTAATAGTCTTTCAAATTTTCAAGTTTAAGTCTAATAAATCATTGTCCTACTCGACATTTTTTAAAATTAAGGGATTCATTTTAGAAACAAACTTGAAAGTTTTGGAGACTTATAAGATATCATATTGAAAGTTTAGGGACTCATTATAAATTTTTTAAAGTTTAGGGATCTAATAGACTACAACTTTAAAGTTCATTGGACTAAACTCATAATTTTACTTTTTTTTTTTTTTTTTTTTTTAGACATCGAGATGAACTAAATTATATGATGATACCAAGTTTATTTAAATCGAGTTAAGAAGTTCTTGAAACTCTGGTAGAAAAGAAAGATAATATATATCACCCAATAAATAAACTTTCAAAAAGAAAAACTCACCTCGTAAGATTTTTTTTTTCCCTTTCACATTTGCATAAACCAAATTGAAATTCTAAACAGTAGATTCTCCACAATTTGTATTCTAAAAAATTGTTTATATTCTTTAAAATGTTTTAAAATCTGTTTCTAGGAGTTTATTCCATAGAATATTTGGTTGCACCATGATTGGAAAGTTTTTACAAATTTAGTATTCTATGAACATATTTAGCAATAAAATCCGAATACATTAAGAGTTTATTTAAAAAATTAGAATAACTTGTGAAAAAACAAATTTTTAAACAAAATTAATTTTTCTGGTTTTTTTTTATAAGAAAATCTTAATAAATAAAAAGTACTTTAAAAAAATTGGATCAATTTAAAAGGTATTTTTCAAGAAACTTCTTAGGGATAAATTATCCAAAAATGTCTTTTAAAACTAATCCAAATTTCTTAAAGTTATTTTTATTTATTAAGATTTTTTTAATACTTTTATCATCTAAAATCATTGTAGAAGATATACTAAACCACACGGTAAGGTACTCATAGTAAAATTGATTTTGTTTAAAAAACATTTTTTTTACAAGTTATTCCAAACCGAATCTATTTTTTTTTTTTTATTTATTTTTTTTTTTTTTTTTTACTTATAGTAAAATTGGTTTGGTTTAAAAAACATTTTTTTTAAAGTTATTCAAAACATATCCTATTTTCTTCCCTTTTGTTTTTTTAGTGAAGAGTTGAATAATTTTGTTTTGTTTGCATTTTTCTTCCATTTGTTTTACGGTAAGTCCCAATTATTTTAAGGGAATGAAAGTCAATGAATAAAAAAGAATGAAATTAATTAGTGGGATTTACTACCAATTTAGAAACCCTATCCCCATAAAATTATAAATGGATAATTCTATTCTACACTAAAATCTATGGTTTGTATTTTGTTCATCATCTCAAAACAGAAATTTGAAAACAAGTAATTCAATGAAAATAAAGTTTTATTTCATGTTTTTCATATATGTATTAGGGTTTGTTGCACAAACAACCATCATACCCAAAATAATTAGAAATTTAGCAAAGTTTAAAACATTTTACAAATATGACAAAAAATCAATGGTTATCACCGATAGACTCTATTGTTGATAAACTTCTATCACTCATAAACTACTATCACTCATAAACTACTATCACTCACAAAATTCTATAAAAAACTGAGTTTATCAGCGATAGACCATACTATCAGTGATAGAAATTGCCATATCCGCAATTTTTTTTTAAAAAATGCTATATTTTTAATTATTTTACTCTAAATTGACCTGTTACAATATGTATAAATAGGATTCCAATTTAAACAATAGTTCAAATATATACGGTTTGTTAAGATAATTATAAATCATAAAAATAAAACTAATTGTAATTATCAACTAATTATTATAGTGAATATAAACTATTAATAATTAATTTATAAACATATTTTATGTTATATATTTTTGTATAATTATTATTTTACAATGTTATATAATCTATAATATATTATACATATTTTAATATATAACACATCACCTGAAAAAATTTAAATTTTGTATTTTAAAATTTTAAATTTTAAATTCGGATAAATTAAAAATATAAAATGTTATTTTTGAGAATTCTTATTATACAATGAACACAATTTTCAATAATACATTTGTCAAAAGCATATACACAGAAGAAAAAAAATAAAATAAAATAAAATAAAATTGCATACCAAACAAGTCCTCCTGATCACTCGTATTTACCTTCCTTATTTCATGGGCCCACAATCTTCCTCTAACCTTTTTTTTATTAATTATTTTTCCTTTTTCCTCCTATTTAAAAATTTAAATCTTTTATGCCCTTTAATAATTTAAAAGGAAAGCCTTTAAAATTTTGGTATCTCTATCATTATATTTAGTAATAAAATCAGAATTCATTAAGAGTCTATTTTGTAAAATTAGAATTAAAATTAATTTTTCTGGTGTTTTTTTTATATCTTAACAAATAAAAAACACTTCGAAAAATTTGGATCAATCAAAAAAGTATTTTTCAAAAAACTCTTCCTAAATTATCCAAAAATGACTTTTAAATTAATCTAAAGTTATTTTTATTTATTTATTTATTATTTGTTTTTTTTTTAAAAACACTTATACTATAAAGCCATTAAAGAAGCTAAACATTTTTTTATAGGTACTTATAGAAAAATTAAATTTATTAAAAAAAAAACATTTTTTTTACAAATTATTCCAAACCAACCATTCACTTCTTTTGCTTTTTAGTCAAGAGTTGCATAATTTACCTAAAACAAGCATGACTCCTCTGACATATGTATTCTGTAGTTGAAATCTCCATCCCAATATAATTAAAAAAAAAATAAAAAAAAATGCATAATTTATTCAGTTTGTTTGCATTTTTCATCCATTTGTTTTCCCTTCAACTCCAAATAGAATAAAAGTCAAAATGAAAATTTACATTTGTTTACTAATTAAAGGGTTTTTTATATTAATAATGTAGTGTAATAAATTAATTATAGAAATAGGGTAGTTTTGAAAGTATTTACAAAAGTAGGGTAGCTAAATCGTGTACCATGGACACGATTTAGCTAACTCGTGTCCATGGTACACGACTTCTGTCGTGTCTGACACCTCACAACCACATAGGTTCCACGCTGGCCTGCAACGTCACAATTAAATCGCGTACCATGGACACGATTTAGCTAAATCGTGTCCATGGCACACGAGTTAGCTAAATCGTGTCCATGGTACGCGAGTTAGCTAAATCGTGTCCATGGTACGCGAGTTAGCTAAATCGTGTCCATGGTACGCGATTTAGCTAAATCGTGGCCATGGTACGCGAGTTAGCTAAATCGTGTCCATGGTACGCGATTTAGCTAATTTGTGCTGATTTCTATGTTAATTTCTGGTTAGTGGTTAGTGGTTAATTTGGTTAATTTGTGGTTAGTGGTTAATTTGTCACGATTTCTATGTGATTTTTGTGAATTGATTAATGTCCTATATAAAATTCATTTAATAAAAAACATTTGTTTACAAATTAACGAGATGGGATCTCCAATTAATTTCTGTAATGTCTAACAAAATAAGATCATTCCTTCATTATGAAGTTTAACATAAAAAGCACTAAGACATGATTTTATATCCTCAAATGTCTGGTGAGAATGGGACTTTTTGTCGTCTTGAACGATATCCACGACGAGGTTGAAGTTCATCCGACTGTGATTCATCAACAATATCTTGGTGTTCTGGCCGTGTTATGTGATCAGAACTGGATGCAACGTTTGTTTGAATTGCTGGTGAGTACACATGAGAATCATGAATTTGATCATCAACTTCATGAAGTTCTTGGTCAACGTTTGGTTGTGAAATATTTTCGGGTCGTTGTCGTGTGCGTCTTCGACGAATACATCTTCTATCTGTGTCAGCAACAACTAATCTTCTGGCTTGTTGAATAATATCAGTTGCAGTTTCAGCGTATTCCTCACACATAGAAACAAAATTTGGTAAATTTTGTTCCACCGAAAGTTGTTGTATATCTCGAATTAAGTTGTTCTGGAGAAATAAAGATGAATTTAAATTAATATAATTATATGTAACTGAAATGTAACAATAGGAAAATTAAAGTAAGGTAGTTATTACCGTGCAAACGTAGTAAGCTCCGTCACGTGAGATACACCTTCTAGTAATTGAGTCATACCAAGCGTTGTAGTCACCTGACACAGCTGATTTATCTACTATCTCGCCCATAACACAATTATCATGTCGTGCACGCCATAGAGATATCCAGTGTTCATGATGTCGTCGCCAATCATGATCATGTTTACCACGCAAGTCTAACTGATGTAGTTTCGTACTTGTATCACAAATTGACGGCACTGTTTGTCGCATTCCAAATTGTCTTAGCACTCGATTCGGTTGATGCCACTCTACAATATGAAAGCATATAAGCGGGCTTACACTCAACCAAATATTTTGCCCATTGCGACAATAATCAGGCAATAATGCCATAATATCTGGTGCATATGGTGTCCAAATTATCTGAAATTTATAAATGAATAATTAGAGTTATGAAAAATAATAATATCATCTAATTTTTAGAGAAAATAATGTATAAATTTACCTGATTGTGAATAAGTCGATCAAATGCAATCCGATATTGAATCAACATGTTCGTAGAATGTTCAGACGTAGATAAAACGTTGTTCCATCTACACATGCATATATTATAATTAAAAAAAAATTATCATATAATTTTATAATAAAAAAGGTGTAATTAAAACATACCGGGCACTCAGGGGACGTCCAACAAAATGATCAGGGGTCGGTAGCTGTTGTTGTGGTGCGATAGTATAAAACCGATCAAAAGCCCATATTTGCAATAATATTAATGGACCTGCTATATCCAAGGCATCCACATTACTAGCTCTACATAATTCTCTGTATAACCATGCAAGACAGGCACTACCCCAAGAATATTTTCCAGCTTCCTCGAAGTTTCCCAACAATGGAAGGAACATAAGATGCACAAGTGTATTAGATTTATCAGCGAACAGGAACCCACCAATAAGTTCCATGATATATGCTCGTGCATATCTTTGTATTGTGATGTCATCAGCATCAATGGGCAATACTGTAAATTGGGCTGCCAACCATGGAAGACTTAATCTAGACCCTTTCAGTTGAGGAGGTCGAACTCCTAAAAAATCCTCACATACTTGTTCCCAATTGTACTGTAACGATCCTGTTACAGGCTCTCCATCTATAGGTAATCCAAATTGAACAACAACATCTTGTAGTGTAATGGTGCATTCTCCCCCAGGCATGTGGAAAGTGTGGGTCTCAGGCCTCCAACGCTCTACCAGTGCAGTAATGAGATGCCAGTCAAGTTGCATAAATCCAACTTGTGCAACCCCCCAAAAACCTGATTGTTGTAGATAAGGAATGATGCGTGGATCCAAACTAATATTGCGATTTGCCTCCCTTCTCCGACATTGTAAAACAACAGTGGATTGAGCATCCCATATTGATTGTGAGCGATGAGTTTGTTGCAAGTACAATTGTGTTGAGTTTATTGGTCCAGGATCCATATCTAATATTGAAAAAAACAAACATACAAATGACCTTAAAACCAAGAGAAAACAAAATACATTACAAACAAAAGAAAAATAATCTCTATTACAACATACGTGATACAATAATGTATTCAAATACAAACATCACTAATAAAACACAATAAAAAAATAAGAATCTAAGACATTAAATATCCAGATACAAACATCATTAATAGGTAGCTTCACACCTGTAAAAGAAAAATAAAATATTCAACATTTTTTAAAAAAAAACTATCAACGTTAGAAAAAAAAATGCAAAGTGAAATAAAACTTACTTATCTATGACTAGAAGATGATCCATCTTCCTTACGAGTTGGACAAGTACGTCTGTTGTGTCCTTCTTCCTTACATAATCCACAACGCAATTTTGTACTAGGTTCTTTCCAATCCATCTCATTATGAATGCGCGTGGTTTTTGGTCGTCCATGATCCCTCAACAAATGTTTGTTTGGGTGAATTACATCAAACTTCATCTCTGGCCAATAATCTTTATGTTGTATAGGATGAAATTGAGATTCGTAGCACCGTTGATAATGCGTTATTTTGTATGTATCATCAACAAAAGGCAAATGCGCCAAATGAATGTGATTACAAGCTGCAATGACATGAGAGCACGGGATCTTGAAACATTGCCACTTGTTGCAAGTACATGTCTTGTCTTTCAAGCAAACTACTTGTGTTTGTTGACCTTTGTAAGGCGAAATCATATTAAAGCCTGTTTCAATCTGAAATGTTTGTGTCGTTCTGTCAATAGAGTTTACAGTATGTGAAGTAGCTTTTTTTTCCCAATTCCTGAGCTTCGTCAAAGCATATGTTGTGTAGACTGCACAATTATCTAATGCTTTACTGATTTCTTCTCGACGTGTTTCAAAAAACTCAATGGTTTTGTAAAAGGTTAACTTCACCAGTGCTGTGATAGGTAATGATCTAGCTCCTTTAAAAACTCCATTCATAGATTCAGCTACATTTGTTGTCATCCATCCATAGCGATGCCCGTTGTCATGTGATTGTCTCCATTTTTCTAAATCAATATTAGAAAAAAATTCAAGACACTCCGGGTTTAATCGCTTTAACTCTTTCATAGATCTGACAAACTTACGCTTTTGATGTTGTGTACCTACTTCAAACACCAAATTTTTCAGCCGCTTTGATTTGTATTTGTTGTTGAAGTTACTAGCCACATGACGAAGACAATAACGATGATATGCTCTTGGTTCACTCCAACCATTTTCCTCATTTTTCAGAGCAGCTAGAATACCTTTATGTCGATCAGAAATCAAACATATACCATCTCGTTGAGTAACAAATGTTCGCAAGGCACATAAAAACCATGACCAACTGGAAGTATTCTCCTCTTCAACAATGGCAAAAGCAATTGGAAAGATAGAGCCATTTGAGTCAATAGATGTGGCTATCAACAATTTTCCTTTATACTTGCCATAAAGGTGGGTACCATCTATCTGGATGATTGGTCTACAATATTTAAATCCATCTATTGCAGGACCAAATGACCAAAAAACTCGATGAAAAATTTGATTACCTGGTGTAGTTGGAATCAAATCCCATAAAACTCGAGTTCCTGCATTGAAGTGTACAATAGCATTCAACCAATATGGAAGTTCTTCATATGATTGTTCCCAATCACCAAAAACATTAACCAATGCTTTCCGCTTTGCTTGCCATACACGTGCATATGGCACACAATATCCAAACTTATTTTTAATAATTTGTTGCAGTAAAGCTATGGTAACACTAGCCTCCACTTTAACCATGTTCTGAATTTCATTACACATCAAATTTGAGTCAAGTTGTGAATGATCTTGTGTGAGCTCTGAGTACAAACATGAATGATCTTCTCCAAGCACTGTAATCTCAAACATTCCATGGATTACACGTCGGCGAGCACGAAGCCTCCATTTGCAACCACTCTTCCACTGTTTGCACTTCACATACCACATTTCTTGATTTGATTCTTCCACAGTAATCTCATAGTGTTGTGCAACACAATATTTTTTAACGGCTAGTTGTACATCATTTTTATTATGAAATAACGATCCTTTCTGTATTATACTTGAGTCCATTTCCTCAAATTTTGTACGTTCTTCCAACTTTGAACCTACTTCACATACCGAATTGGTTATCTCCCAATTTATATCTGTGAATATATTAGGTATGTCTTCATTTTCATTTTGACACAACAGATTTGAATTCCTCCCAAATAATTCATCAATTTCTACTTCTATATCACTATCTTCACCGTTTCCAGGTTCAAGAATCACTAATTTTTGTCGACGTAATGACATTTTTCCAACTTGATTACAACTGTTAAAAATTAGACAACAAAAGCATTAACAATTAAATTTTGGTAATTTTACTTAATTTATATAATAGACTCAAAACTATAAGTATCAATCGACATAATAGTCTAAAATCATAAAATTTAATACAAAGCAGTCCAAAGTCGTCATACAAAAAGTAGTCAAAAACATTGCAAAATCATAAATAATCACAATAAATAACCATAACAATTCGTCCTAATGAGTCCAAAATCATAAAAAATAGTCAAAACAGTCCAAAACAGTCCAAAACAGTCCAAAACATATAACATTAATCTTAATGGTCCAAAATCATAGAACAATAATATAAATCATTTCAAAACATATCAAATATATCATTTAACACTTTCTTTCTTTTTTAGCCAAACCCCGAACGGCCTTAGTTTTTTTGTTTATGAAAAAAATTTAAAGCTTCTTTGTTTTTTTTTTTTTTTGCAAAATTTGATTTGAATTTTGTAAACAGCTCAACATATGATAATGAAAATTTTGTTAATAAAAACATAGAGTGCGGAGATTAACGAAAACAACCGAAAAAAAGCAATCGAAAAAAAACACGAAAACGAAAACAAAGCACGAAATATATTACCGGCAACGGCGGAGACGAACGGCTGCAGCGGCAACTATCGGCGGCAGCAGCGGCAACTATCGGCGGCAGCAACGGCGAACGGCGGCAGCAACGGCGGAGACGAACGGCTGCAACGGCGGCAGCAACGGCAGCGATCGGCGGCAGCAACGGCAGCGATCGGCGGCAGGAACGGCAGCGATCGGCGGCAGCCACAGGGACGAACGGCGGCACGGCTGGGGAGATAAAAACCGTCTGCGTTCTGCGGCGTGGAGAAGAAAAGAAAAGAAAAGGTAGGGTTTTATTTTGGGACCACCGAACTCGTGTCCCATGTACACGAGTTTCTTAATGGAACTCGTGTCCCATGTACACGAGTTTCTTAAGGGAACTCGTGTCCCATGTACACGAGTTTCTTAAGGGAACTCGTGTACCATGTACACGAGTTCCAGCAACGAGCCCACGTGGCTGCATGCCACGAGTTAGGAACGAACTCGCGTTCCATGAACACGACTTAGGCCTAACTCGCGTTCCATGGACACGACTTAGGGCCTAAATCGTGTTCCTTGGACACGATTTAGGGCCTAACTCGTGTCCAAGGAACGCGAGTTCTGGAACTCGTGTCCCATGTACGCGAGTTAGGTACCCTACTTTTGTAAATACTTTCAAACCTACCCTATTTCTATAATAATTTTATTAAATAACATTATTAATATAAAAAATCCCTAATTAAAAGGCAAGAATGAAATTAATTACTGGACCTACTACCAATTTGGAAACCTTAGCCCCATAAATAGATAATTTTCATTATTTCTTCATCCTTTTATTATTATTTTTTTTTTCTTTTTTCCTCTCATTCACACTACTCATCATTTGTTTTTTAATAAAAAAAATCATATTAATCTTTTTATAAATATAAAATTTTCTATTTAAATTGTTAAATACTAATTATTCAAATAAAATTCATTATTATCAAATATCATGGCAACAAAATTATATTAAGTAACAAATACCTTATATATATAACTATGGATTAGCTAGTTGGAGTTATACAACAGGTTGAAAACCTTTTATGTAACACCAAAGAACAAAATTAGAATTTCAGAACATGCCAAAATCCCAACTTCATATCTTTCTCTATATAAGAACCTTCACAACCCACAACTTTCTCACACCAACCAAACAAAGCTTATCTCATTCTTTTGACTTCTCCACTCAATTTTCTACGAACAATGGCGACAAAATCACTAAACGCATCTGCAATGAAGATAGCACTTGTATTGCTAATTTGCATAGCAATTTCAACACCACAGGTGACGGCCAATATGGAGGCGACATCCCCTAATCCAGCAGTAATAGAAGATTTCTCTTTCTTTAAATGCACACCATTTTTTTTAGAGGCAACACTATGCGTGGTAGAAGTGGTCAGATTTCCGGTTATTCCTCATCGTGCTTGTTGCAAAGCCATTACTAAGCTCAGCGACTGTGCCCCTGAGATGTTCAAAAACATTCCTCCTGTTGACATGCTTGTGATTAAGAAAGTTTGTTTATTGTGGAAGGCTTAAATTTCTTAGACTAAAATTCTCTAAGTTTTGTGGATCATGATGAATAAGAAAACTATATGATAATAATAAGTTTTTTCTTGTTTTCCCTACAGTACTATGTTATAAATTTACAAGGAGAATGAATTTTGTTGGAGCAAAATTATGTTCCTTTAATGAGAATTAGCATTTTCCCATCATTTGTTGAAGGTCATCGTTTGTACTCCGAAGACTTTTGTGTACTCCGAAATTGATGTTATATAATAAATTTATGAAACAAGAATATGACTCATGGAACAAAAATGGATTATCAAATAACTTTAAAAAGGCTAAATTGCAAACACACTCCACAACATGATCTTAAGGATCTTAAGGTGTAAAATTTTCAATTTGGTTTCTATGATTTAAACCTAATTTTTAGTTCGTGTGGTTTAAGGAGTTTCGATTTAGTTATATTTAGTGTTAAGACTTCGTAAGCCAACAAGAGCATACCTCAATGACATGATGTATAACATAGTACATGTTGTAAAAAAAAAAAAAAAACTTTGTTTCAATTCCAGTTCTATAGTTTTAAAAATCATAAATTTTACCATGAAACTTAAATCCATTATTAAATATTTTCTTCTCATTCTATTTTGCAAAGTTGGGTTTTTTGTATTATTTTTATTATTATTAGTTAAATCGAGTATAATTCAATTGACATAAAATTATTTTCTTTCTAAGGGGGTGTTTGGCCCAAAGAGTTGTTGGAGAAGGAGTTGAGAGGAGAAGTTAACTCCCGGTTTGACCCACGGACTTGATGAATTCCGACAAAAAATATCAACTCCCCAAACTTCTAGCGTAATTACTATTCAAGTTTGTCCCGTTTTTCAAGGCAACACATTTCTCTCTCTCCTCCCACAATATTTTTAATTATTAAAAAAAACGTAATTTAAACAAAATGTGTAAAATGACTAAAAATGCAAATTAACCTATTTTTATTATTTTAAATATAAATTAGGTTGTTCAATCCAAATTTGTTAAACTAAATTCAAAAGGTAGTATTCTCACAAGCGAGGAAAATGAAAACTTAAACTTATTTGTTCACATGTAATATTTAACACACTATTGTACTCTCGTTTATTTCAAAACTATCTAAATAAAATAAATAATTAATGTGAGTGATATTGAAAAAAGAACGTGGAGTATCGTTGTCAAAATTATTTTCGTTATCTTAAAAGAAATTTGTGAAGATATCTAAAATAAAAAGCAAAAATCGCAATCTTAGAATTCATAAAATTAAGGACGAGTACTAACAAAGATGGATATATATATATATATATATATATATATATATATATATATATATAATTATTGATAATCAATGTAAAAAAAAAATGAGGTATCAATGTGATATCATACCAAATGACGATACTATATATAATTTTTTTTTTTTTTTTTTTTTGAATACATTGGAGGAGGGGAGATTCAGACCTGCTCGTCAACACATACATATGTCCGACCATGCTGGCTTTGGCATATAATCTTGTTTTTAGGGTGTTTTGTTTTTCGGGTGTTTTTGGATAGAATCAAAATATTAGATTGTTGCTATTTTTTTGGTTTTTTTAGGTGGGTGTGGAGACATTTCAAAATTATTAAATTTAAAAAGAAACAAAAAGTGTTTTTGATAGAATATAAATATTAAATTGTTATTTTATTCTCTCATAAAATTAAGGTGGAGGAATTTCAAAATTAAAAAACAAACCAACACACAAACAAATATATCTCAAAAGGAAAATCATAGAATTTCAAATTGATTGTTCGAGTAAGTTTTTTATTTTTGTGATACTTTAAATTTTAAATATTCAAGTGTGATTTATTTGTTTCATAAAAAAATAATGGGGTATTTCAAAATAAAAAAATAAAAAACAATAACAGCAAACCATCCCTAATTTTTTTTTTTTTTTTAGAAGTTTGTTTTAACTAATTTTTATAGAATCTAAAATATTAACTTGATGGTATTTTTTATGTAACAAACAATTTGAATAGTTTTTTTTTTCCTTTTATGTTTAGTAAGTTTTGGATTTTCGACTTGTTATGTAAAAAAAAAGAAAAAAAAACTAATTAGAGCATTTTTTTTTTAGGCTCAGTCCCCAATTTCAAATTTGCTCTATCATTATCCTATGAGTTTTGAATTTTCAATATCTTTATTTCAAGATTGTTGGCGTCGACTTCGAACTCCCTAGCCTCGTCGAGTTCTCATTTCCTTTCGTGGTGAGCGTCTTATTCTTGCGCTCCGCTCCTCGCTGTTGGTTTAGATTGAAACTCAACTTGCAAAATGTTTTTAACCTGTGATGTGGTCCTCGAACTCGGTCCTTTCTTTGCATAATCTTGTGATAGTTGACTTCTTGTGATAGTTGACTTTAAATTTGGGTTTGTCTGCATCTTCTCTTTTGTTAACTTCCAGGGTTTTCGACGACGTTTGGTTTGGTTGGAGGACTTCCCTCCTGAGATCGAGGCCTATTGTCCGAGTGAGTTGGTAATTGTTTAGTGTTGTATTGAGCTTTGCTCTTAAAAAAAAACCTAAAATTGACTATGCAAACTAACCTAAATTAACTAATCAAATTTTCTTTAATCGTAAAATTGATCATGCAAACTGTGTTCATGGAATACTCAATAAATCACAGATACAATTCGATCGACCAAAATCGATCGTCCAATCGTCGGCCGACCCACCAAACACTCCAAAACCCTCATAAACTGAACGACAGAAATCAACATGTTGGTGGTCGGGATCGATTTTCACCCAAAATAGACACTGACCAACCGATGCTCACCCCTAAATTAATGTTTAACTATGAACTATTTTATCCCACAAAAAAAAACTTTGTTGTTTCTTTTGATAAAAATTACAACCGAGAGTAGAGGAATTGAAATTCAAGATAGGTACTAATAGGACTTTCACAATAAATTTGAAAGTGACATTTTAAATAAGCTGAGACTTGAGATTGTTGTAATTTTTTAAATAATTGTTTGTAAATATGTTTTTTTATAAAACTCAACTATAATATGAAAAAAAAAATAATAATCTTTGGTACTTTAGATCGGAAGAAATAGGTTATAGTGTTTGAAAGTTCAATAACTCAGTAGACACTTGTCATTTTAACTATTTATCATTTAGTACTTATGTTTATTCTTTAAAATTTAAAAACATCTATCGGAAGAATTTAAATTCTAAAAATTACTCGTTGAATTATGCTCTCTTTTGACTTTTACGATGCACGAGTTTATTTTACAAATTTAGAATCTCTATGATCATATCTAGTAATAAAATCAGAACTTCATTCTATTTGCATTTTAGTCAAATTTAGAATCTTTAATTTGTTTTTGTTTGACTTTTTTTAGTTTTTTCACATAAATAACTTTGTTTGAGGCTATATTTGATGGGTTTTTCTACATGGGTTTTATGCCGCTGTTTTTTTTTAATATTGTATTTTTTAAAACTTATTATAAAAATATTGTAACTTTCAAACTATTTATAAAAATATAGCAATTTTAAATAGAGGTCGTCTTTTGAAAAGACGACCTCCACAATCTGATTAAAAGACGATCTTGAAAAGACGACCTTCATCGTTATGTACTTCATTTATTAAAAAATTCATATCTTTTTAACGGGATATTCAAAATTTTCAAAAAAGATATGGTTGGAAAGCTATCAGTGAGAGCTTCAATTTGATATGTGGTTTCACTATTTTTGGAGTTGTGTATCAAAAGATAAAGACCATCGAAGTTGGACTATAATTCTACAAATTTTAGAACTGGAGATTCTTTTGAATAGTGCATTAAAAAATTGACATCTTTTTACTCAGATATTAAAAAATTTCTAAAAAGATATGGTTGAAAAGCTAACACAGAGAGCTTCAATTTGATATCTAGTTTCACTATTTGTAGAGTTGTGTATTAAAAGATACAGATTGTCGAAGTTTAGCTATAGTTTTGAAGTTTTCAGTCGTATCTTCAGTTTTGGGTTTAGTGAAGTTTTCATAACTTTGACATATATATCTTTTGATACACAACTCAAAAAATAGTGAAACTAGGTATCAAATTGAAGCTCTCTGTGTTAACTTTCTAACAGTACCATTTTCGATTTTTTTTAATATTTGGGTAAAAAGATGTCAATTTTTTAATGCACTCCTCAAAACAATCTTCCGTTCTGAAATTTGCAGAGTTATAGTCCAACTTCGATGGTTTTTATTTTTGATACACAACTCTAAAAATAGTGAAACCAGATATCAAATTGAAGCTCTCGACGGTTAGCTTTCCAACCATACCTTTTTTGAAAATTTTGAATATCTGGTTAAAAAGATATGAATTTTTTAATAAATGAGGTAGATAAGGATGAAGGTCGTCTTTTCAAAAGACACCTCCATCCCATGTGGAACAAGATCGTCTTTTGAAAAGACGACCTTCATCCACGTGGAACAAGATGTGGAGGTCGTCTTTTGAAAAGACGACCTCCATTTAAAATTGCTATATTTTTATAAATAGTTTGAAAGTTACAATATTTTTATAATAAGTTTTAAAAAATACAATATTAAAAAAAAACAGCCGGTTTTATGCCCTTTAATAGTTTAAAAGGAAAGCTTTTAAAATTTTGGTATCTCTATCATTATATTTATATTTAGTAATAAAATCTGAATTCATCCAGAGTCTATTCTGGAAAATTAGAATAACTTGTGAAAAAAATATTTCTTAAACAAAATTAATTTTTCTAGTATTTATTAATTTTTTTTTTTGGCAATATATCTGATTGGGGAATCGAACATGACTTCTTAATCATTAGTCTATACAATATGTCGGTTGAGTTATACTTATATATGTTAGTATTATTTTTTATATCTTAATAAATAAAAAATACTCTAACAAATTTTTTTTTTTTTTTTTGAATATATTGGGGTGCGGGAATTCGAACCACAAACCTCTTGCTCATCAAGTCATACATATGCCAGCTGAGCTATACTCGCTTTGACAATACTCTGACAAACTTGATCAATTTAAAAATGACTTGTAAATTAATCCAAATTTCTTAAAGTTTTATTTATTTATTTATTATTATTATTTTAAAAGAAAAACATTTTTATTATCTAAAGTTCCATTGAAGAAGTTATACTAAACACACTAAATTATTAAGTTTTCAAATGTATTATGGAAAAATGATTTTGTTTAAAAAACATTTTTTTTACAAGTTTCCAAACCGACCCTATTTTCTTCCCTCTTGCTTTGCATAATTTGTTGTGTTTGTTTGCATTTTTCATTCATTTGAAGTCTCATTTATTTTAAGGGAATAAAAGTCAACGAATGAAAATTTTCACTCATTTTTAATAGTGTTTAATTAAAAAGGGAGAATGAAATTAATTAGTGGGACCTCCTACTAATTTGGGAAACTATACCCATAAATGGATAATTCTCCAAGGACTATTTTGTTGGTGATTTTAAAATAAAATTGAAAATAATTAAATTTAAGGAAAATTGTAGTAAATGACAATTTAAGACTTATTGTTTGCAAATATAACATGTTTTTAAAAAATTTAATTTCTATCGCTGATATCTTATGACTGATAGAAGTCTATCGCTGATCACCTCAGCTTTTTATAGATTTTTGTCAGTGATAATAGTCTATCACTGATAGAAGTCTATAGTGATATAATAAAGTCTATCAGTGATAGAAACGAGTTTTTTTGCCATATTTACAAAATATTTTAAAGTTTACTAAATTTGCAATTAGTTTGGGCCTGATTGCTATTTGTGCAACCAGCCCTAAATTTAATGAAAACAAATTAATTCGTTTTTTTTTTTTTTTTTTTTTTTTTTTTTTTTTTTTTTTTTTTTAATATGTGTTTGAATAGCGGATTTAGAAATGAGATCCCAATTTCAATTGTTTTTGATAAAATATTTATAAATCATACAAATAAAATTAATTCAGGTAGTTTACCAACTAATTATTATGGTGAATATAAATTATTAATAATTAATTTAGAATCTATTTTAGGTTATAAATTTTGTATAATTATTATTTTACAATCTTATATAATTTATAATATATTATGAAAATTTTAATCTATAAAAATGATATTATATTTTATATATAAAAAAAATTACCTTCTTTAATATAATTTTATATTTTAAAATTTAAAATTGGGATACAATAAAAATATAAAAGGTTGATGTTCAGAATCACTATTTAGATCACATAATAATAATAAATTTTTTTTAAAAAAATATATATGTTAAACGTTTACGCTATGAAAATTGAAAACATAAAGGGGCAACCAGAGGAATAGCTAAAATAAAATAGTTGTTACTGAAAAATAGCTAACTCCCTTACATAAATGAAATATAGCTAACAACTATAATTAGTAAATTGCTTAACCTACATTTAGACTTAAATACCCCTATGAGATTTTATCGGTAGAAAAATCAAATCAACTAAAAACAAGGGTTGATTTTATGAGAGAAATTTGTTGGGAGAAAAAAACGTAACAATTAGTAAATCGTTGAAAATTTATAAATAATTTGAATGAAACAAATTTTGAAATAATTTGAATGAAATGTAAACCGGACCTACCAATCCTTGTATTTACCAGTATACACCGACTCGAAGAACACAACAATGAAGTTCAGGAAATCTATCAGCTATATACGGAACATTAACAATCTGCACAAACACAATTATGGAACATAAACATAGTGTAAACAAATGGTTTCACAAAAAAAAAATAAACAAAAAATATACACTCATCCAACATCCAAATAAAAAGGTCACATCCAAAAGTATACATAGAGCCAATAAATTGATGGAACCCTTCACCTTACACAATCATGTCAACCTCGATTCCAGCACCCCAATGTTGGTTAAAATATAAAAATTTAAAACTTCTTCATTGATGTTTGTTAAAATAACACAACGGAATTTAAAACTTCTTCACATTCAACTCACCTTCCATCCATCAATTGAAAACCCTCCACGTTCAACATCCATTAATTGAAAACCTTTCACCTTCCTAAATCAAAGAACAAAACTCACCTACCTCAAGCAAATTGAAAACTTTTCACCTTCCTAAATCAGAGAACACAACTGACCTCCCTCAAGCAAATTGAAAACATTTCACCTTCCTAAATCAGAGAACACAACTCACCTCCCTCAAGCAAATCGGCGCCAATATTTTTCACTTGAAGCATCGATGGCCGCCGGTGGAAGGTAAAGAACGAGCGGCAAGAAACGATCGGGTTGCTTCCGTGCGCGTCAGAGAATACTTTGGCGACCACCGTGAGTCGGCCAACTTTATAAACAACTACGGCGAAACCCTTTTTATACACCTTGTCGGTTCAGTTCACCAAACTTTATACACACATTGAGTCTGCCCCCTCACCTCTCTGAAGCTCCGATTCCGGCCTACAGAAGGTAGACAAAAGAGGTCATCGTGAGTTCGCGAAACCCTATAAAAGCTACGGTGCAAATCGAACATCAAGACTACCGGTACGCTTGAATGAATGAACGAACAATATAATGTTCTGTAGATTTTCTGTTAGTAATATAGTTTAGAATCCCTATTTTTTAGGGATTTCTTTGTTATACATTTTTATTTATTTAACTGATCGGTTGCCGCAATGTTGAGCGTGAGTCTAGGGTTTTAATATTTTTGTTCTACAACATCTTCATTTTTGTAGATGGCAAGGGCGAGTGAAAGATTGAAAGCTGTCGGTGTAATGCCTACAAAAAAAATGAAGAAGCAATCGTCACCAATCCGAGTAGATGAGGAAGCCGAGGTAATGACCCTTAGAATATTACTTTGTTCATGTCTGTATCCTAATAGCTAGTTATAAATCTTCTATTGGTATATATTATGGTTGTATAAATTGAAGTATACACATGCAGGACTCCCTACCCGAAGTCACCAGTGGAATGAACAAGGAGACAAAAGAAAATGTGCAACGCAGCAAGGCAGTTAAAAATGAAAAACAATCCAGGGGGACTAGGGCGAAGACAAAGGTATCGCCTACAAAGAAGGAGAAAGGGAAGTCAAAAGAGGTTAAGAAACATGATGAATTTAGTGAGGTATATAGTCGTATTTACAGTCATTGGTACTGACATTTCACCCGTCTATACTTGTATTTACACACTCTAATTTGTTGTCCTACAGGAAGCAAAGATGGACAATCTGGATGATGCACCTTCAGGGTCGCCAGATAAAAAACGAAAAAGGAAGATGGAGAAGAGGGATATGGCTGCCGAGGGAAGCAAAGAAAAGAATCGGGGGACACCGAGATCGAAGGACAAAGAGAAGGTCAAGCAGGCTGAGCCAAAAGACTCCGACCACAGTAATGTAATACTCTTTAAATGATGTTTGCTATGTATAAATTTAGATTACTTCACTAACACATGTGTTATGTAAGTCTGATGTTGAGAAGAGCGATGAGAGCTTGCGCGGGGGCAGGGAGGACGACTCAATTGCCCATTATTATTCGGATGAATCCAGTTATAGCGGTGGTGAATTGAAAAAGAAGTCAAAGCGTGACGAGGTTAAACATATATGTAGTAAATGAATTTTAGCGTTTGTATTCCAAGGAAAGAAATGTATGATATGCTAATTACATGGTATATAATATGTTGTACTAAGATAGGTATAATTTTTACTACAGCATGTTCTTGTGAGAGAAATCGAGACCAAAGGTAAAGGAAAGTCGAAGGGCATGGACGGGGTGAGCACTGGAAAGGTGCCAGACTCAGAGGAGTTTTTGGAAACACAGGTAATGCATTTCTTTGATATCTACTTGCATTGTAGACATTACACATATGAAAAATAAAATTCTGAAAAATTTGGTGATATAACTCATATATGTTCTTATATACCTCTAATAGAGTATACCTATCGTAGTATATCTTTTAGTATTTATCCCAATTGTAGTGCATTTCTTTCTTATGTGCTTCCATTATCGAATTTAAGAATATGTGAATTAATTTTGTAGCCATAGGTGGTATATACTGTATCTGTTATTCTATACCTCCACCCGAGTATACCTATGGTAGTACATCTTAGTATATACCCCAACTGTAGTGCATTTATTTCTTCTGTACTTTGATTGTCAATATTAAGAATATCTGGAATTAATCATATAGTAATATTTTAATGAGGTGGTATACGTGGTATTTGGTTAGTATTTAATCGAATTTTATACTTCGTATCTGTTGATATAACTTACTCATTTAATTGTGGCAATTTATTTATTTTGGTGGTATATTCCGTATATTGTGTTATATACCTCGCAAATAGTATACATGTCTTTGTACAACATAACATATACAAAATAAATATGTCCATTGAATGTTTGTCGATACGTATGTATGATATTAAATAAATCTAAACATGTATGTTCATACCAAATCAAAATGATTAGTAAATGGATAGTTCACCACGTATACCTGACTGTGTAACCACCGTTTCATAACATGACAAGATGTGATGTGCACAATTAGTTGATAGTTGTGTATGTTGTTATATACGTCAAACTATGGATGTTGATACCCATATGTTATATGTGGTGTTCTGTTCTTGTTAATTTTTGCACTCTAGCTTACTACTTATGCATTATCCACCTAACTTTATAAATCTACCAAATTAAAATAATAAATAAATAGATGTTCCCCGCCCGTATCTGGTTGTGTTCCCTAGTATGTACTGACAATATGAAATGGTATTATCAACTGACATCTGTGTATATTCATATATTCATATAGCTAACAATGAATATCTTGCAGGATGACGACTACTTCATGACATCGCCTAAAAGGAGTAGGCCACTGAAAATTAATCTATGCGGGAAAAGTGGCATAATGGATATGGTGCGCAAGACACTACAGGGCGATTGCGAGGCAAGATTTCACGCGACGTGTTTCGGACATTTTTGGGATTTTTCCTTCAAGAAAACATCGTCTCAGTTGCTCCTCCACCTCATCCAACACCAATGCAAACCCAAGAAGACCTCTGAATTGAACTTCAAAATCGGAGGGAAAGTTCTGAAATTTGGACTAAGAGAATTTACATTGGTGACCGGGTTGAACTGTGGTCCCCTTCCTGAGATAAACATAGACTTGATAAAAGAAAAAGCTACACTGAAGAATGACTACTTCGAGGACGAGGAAAATGTAACGCGAGCATGTTTGAACCTAGCATTCAAGTTCAGCAAAAATGCATGCGAGGAAGACAGGGTGAAGATGGCCCAATTGTACTGCCTAGAGAGCTTATTGCTCCCAAGACAGGAAAGAGTCTACGTTGAACCAGATCACTTGTTAATGGTTGACGACGAGGAGTTGTTCAACACATATCCTTGGGGGCGTGTTTCCTTTCAATTGTTGCTGAGGTATATGAAAAATGTCGTCGTCAGTCAGGGGACTTGTGGAATAGGGATGGGCGGTTTTATCTATGCCCTTCTAGCTTGGGCATACGAGGTGATACCCGCATTGAGCGCACCTCCCACGTTTTACGCAAGGCGTATCCGAAATACAGTGCCAAGGTTAATCAATTGGGAGGCGGATACTCAACCCGAATGGAGGGAATTGCAAGCCAACATATTTAAGTCTCCCTCGGTATGTACTTACTTTATGCTAGTCGTACATTATATTGATGTTTGTAGCCTTGGGTCTCCTAAAGAAGTGACTCAACTTTTTGCAGTTGGAAGTAATGGACCTAGAGCCCACAATAGAAGAGCTAGAGATGCCATATTTTGAACCTTTCTTGAAGGACGAATTGGCAAAACCTAGGGTTGTGGAACATGAAATGACTATTGAAGGAGATAATACATCAGACAAAAGGTTCTTCGTAGGGTCTTCCTCCATGGAAGCACAAATGGGAAAAATGTTTAAGAAACAGGATGAAACAAATGCGAAGCTCGAGGGGGTTGTCAGTGCCTTGAACACGCTAGTAGCATACTTAAGGACAACACATGGGATTAGTGGTACCGTGGACGATCAATCTGGTTTCAAGGTACATACTAATAATTACACCTCATTTTCTCGCGCGATGCATTCTGGTGTGGTATATACAAAACTTGACTTCAGAATCTAATCTCGGATTGTAAGTATGTAATTGTCTAAACCTTATTTGATCAATTGTTTCAGGATGGAGCCCCTGTAAGTGCGGAGGTGCAGACGGATGCTACAGAACCAAAAAAGATCGATAAATTAAAATTAGATGATCATGGGGTTGAGAAACTCCCTCATCCATCACACAAAGACGATGATGATTGCCCCCCCCCCCCCCCCCCCCCCCGGTGGACATCAATCCCACACACCACTAGTTGGGCATGTTGATAGCGTGACCGTAGCACCTTTGGGCGACGATGGTAAGGGAGGGGGACCGAGCGTAACAGAAGGCAGTGCCCAGGTATGATAGTAATTAATTTAGACATAGAAGAAACGAACATTATCTGAATGAGACTATTTGTAGGAACACGATGATATAGAGGCAACCATCAACCAAGTGATCTCCTCTATAGACGAGACTAGTATTATGGAGAGATTTAACAAGGAAAAAAAGATAAAACCATTGAAGTTGGGAAAAAGAAGACCCCCACTTGTAGATGTGAGGTTTAGTTGTTTTAGGTTTTCTGTGTTGTATATGTATATCTGAAATCAGACACCAACTGATGTGCTTGACTAAAATTGTATATATGTGAAGCTTAACAAGAATTTGCCCCGAGATGGAGGGGCACGTGGAGATGTTCCTACTGGAGAAGGGTTTGTGGGAGCGATGCGAGGATCCCACAGTAAGAAGACCCTTGATGACCTCCCAGTTCAATTCTGTCAGCCCACCTTTGATCTGAAACTCAGCCAGCAAGAGGGTTGAATGATCGTACCTACACCTTTTAGAACTTATGATTTTTGGATAATTTAGACATTATGTTTGATTATATACAGTTGAACTTTGATTGAATTGGATATTATGCTTTATTTTTAAACTTAAAATATGTTTTGAATGACTTCTATTATGAATGATTATGAACTATCTTTGCATTGAATTTATATGGTTTTAGTATGCATCCCAATTACACAACTCAAACGAGAGTTAAATGACAGTTTATACTGTGTTACATTGTTTTCAACCTTGTCATAATTATGGTAAAAGGGTATTTGTATATAATGTTATATTCATCTTAAGTGTAATACAAAATTTGTAAACGGAGAATGTGTATTCATTATGAATGATTATGAACTATCTTTGCATTGAATTTATATGGTTTTAGTATGCATCCCAATTACACAACTCAAACGAGAGTTAAATAGCAGTTTATACTGTGTTACATTGTTTTCAACCTTGTCATAATTATGGTAAAAGGGTATCTGTATATAATGTTATATTCATCTCAAGTGTAATACAAAATTTGTAAACGGAGAATGTGTATTCTAGTATATACAATTGGCATAACATATTAAACCGCAACGTATATAGTGCATATGCCAATTGGATAAGATACAAACCCAATTGTATATGCCAATTGTCTAGACTATGTTATGCCACTTGATATACTATTATTGTTTTAGTATGCATCCGAATTACAAAACTCAAACGATCATATTATTGCAAATGCGAACAAAATAAACACGAACTAAGTTAACTAGGGAGGGGGTGTTGCATCGTCTTCGATTGTGCCCAACCTTCCCACACCTACCACACTTGAGAGTTGTTGCCCTTTCTCGGTGGGAAGTTATCCGTTTCTTTTTGGGTCTCCCCGCAGGGCGTCTGGCAAGAGGAGGGTGCACTACTGTATCACATGGAATGCTTGCGTCAACATCATCATACGAAAGTGAAATCGGATGTATATCGCCGCTATATAGCTTTTGAAGCGTGGAAGTACGGTAGAAGTCATGTACATAGTTCTCTAAGGTGAATCCTTTATGACATATGGCTCGGCACGCATGAGAGCATGGGATGAGGTCTTCGTCCCATCGTCTACTCGTGCAGCTACGCTCTGTGAGGTTAACTTCAAACTGCTTGCGATCATCGCGGATTTCGAATTGATAATCATTAACAGGATTTATCTGCGTATTTAGAGGTATATAGAAAGATGATAAGTGGCGACACATTATATTCAGGGGGATCGAGAAGTAAATACAACTTACATCCATTGTACGACTAGCATTCAGTGCGTCCCGTAACTGGCTCTGGGCGTACTGTGTTATATCTTGACGTCGAAATATTGTACATGTCCTCCGCTCGAAGAACCATTCCTGCAAGATGTCCCTTACTTCCTCTAACAATGAAATGATTGGAAGCTGGCGAGCATTACTTAGACGGGAGTTAAAACTCTCTGATATGTTCGTTGTCATCATTGTGTACCTTTTCTTTGTTGAGAATGCCCGACTCCATCTAGACAATTCTATTCCCTCCAGTTCGGTCCTGATAGATGGTACTAGTTGTTCCATCTGCCTCATGTAATAATCAAACACAGACGAAGTATATGCTTTGGCACACTTCTGAAACAATTCCTCAATCGGTTTACCCCTATGATCAGTCTTGAGGTTTTGTACTAGATGGTAATTACAATATACGTGGTGTGCAGATGTATATACAGCCCTGAATCCGTTGGCTATACTCTTGTGGCGGTCGGAAACAATAACTAGGTCCTTGGGCTCCCCAAACACTGCTTTGAGGTTCTGGAAAAACCACCCCCACGAAGCGTCATTTTCAGAGTCGACAACTGAAACGGCCAAAGGGTAGGTCTGAGAGTTGCCATCGAACGTGCAGGCTGTGAGCAGTGTCCCATTGAACTTGTTCTTCAGCGAGGTGCCGTCAACAGTTATCACTGAAAGACAATGCTCCCATCCTGATATAGATGCAGCTAAACTCATGAAGAAAAATTTGAACCTATTGTCCTCCCCCACTTCCTGTGCGGTGTAGGTACCTGAAACATATGATGTATATTATAGTATATACAGTTGGCATACATAATATATCCCGTGGTATATATTCGTACATACCTGGGTTTTTTTCGATCAACCTAGCTGCAAAGGTGGGTATCCGAGCATACGACTCTTCGGCTGAACCCCTGATAGACGTAAATGCCTTCTCTCTTCCCCTCCAAGCCTTGTCATAACTTATGCTAACTCCATGATGTTTCCGAGCATAACGAATGATGTCTTTCGGTGTGCAATGCTTCTTGCTGTTCGTTGACATTATTGTGGTTGCATATTCGCTAACAACAGTGGCAGTAGCTTGTCTGTGGTCGTTCTTAACAATATCTATCGGGCAAGTATGCTCATTTATGAACCTCCTAACGACCCACATACTCCCAGTTCCATACACAGATGCGTAGAGGGACCAGCTGCAAGATTGTTCAATGCAATTGACCGTAAATTGCTTTGCGTTAGACCTAGTAGTCCTAAATTGAAAACTACCTTTCAAAGCTAATCCATAAACCAACTTCTTTAGGTTAGCTTTGGTATCAAACACACAATTCTCAACAATTTGGATGTTCTCAGCAAGTGTGTCAATGCGGTTTGGGTCGACAAAATGGACAACCCTACTCTCCCGAGATGCAGTCCTCTTGAGCTTAATACTACGACCTCTACTGTATGACCCAGTATCTACAGCCGCAGTATCAACGACCAGAACACAGTCATTGTACTTATTGTCTGAGTAACCCGTCAGCACCCACACGAGGTCTCTGTCTTCGTTGAGCCTCATGATCAGCGATTTTTCTTCCACGTTCCTAAATAATGAGAGTTGTGAGATCTTTCGATGAGGATCAAGTGATAGCAATTGAGAGAGCGAGTTGTGAAACTCATCGAGGGTAGAAACGTTTGGAACATGAATGGTGCAACACTCAAAGTTCTTGTATATGTTATTATTGTCCCATACTCCATCGAATGCAATGTTAATCTGACAAGATGCCATTAATTTAGTGGTGAAGGACACGAAATATGATTGTTAAAAAGATGGAGGAGGAGAAATCAATGAGTGTAGAAGATAGAGAATTATTGTTTGGCTAATATTAAGTAGGTTTTTGTGAAGCCTTAAATTTTGGAGGGTGGTTCGAAATAAAAGGGAGAATAAACTTGGTGGTTGGGGGTTGACGGTATGTTATGAGAATTTTTAAATCGCTGAAATAAAGATATTCGGTTGGTGGGTCTAACACTTTGGTTGAGTGGCAGAATTGTAAATACTGTTATATACAAGGGGCATATCTGGGTTAAAAATTATTCTCTTCCCCACCCTAAATTGTAGTTAGTTATTGGATGCAATTAATAAAATAAGTTAGTTATTTTTCCTTTTGGCTATTTTAAACTAGCTATACACAACAATTCCCCAAACATAAAATAGAATTTAGATGACTCATATTTACATTGCTTATTTTATGGGCCTAACAACCTTCCTCCAACCTTTCTTTTTTCTTAATTTTCTTTTCTTTTTCCTCTTATTTACACTACTCATAATTTGTTTTCTAATAAAAAAAAAACATATTAATCTTTCCAAAAAAATATAAAATTTTCTATTTAAGTTGTTAGATATTTATTATTACTTTGTTAAAATAAAATATTTTAAATATTTTTTTTATGTAAATTTATTTTACTTAGTAATTATTGTTAACATTAAACTAATAATTCAAATAAAATTCATTATTATCAAATAACATGCAACAAAATTATACAAAGTAACAAATACCTTATCTATTTAACTATGGATTAGCTAGTCGGAGTTGTACAACAAATTGAAAACCTTTTATGTAATATCAAAGAACAAAATTACCTAAACAGAAATTTCAGAAAATGTCAAAATCCCAACTCCATATCATTCCCTATATAAGAACCTCTATGATAACTCCATTTTGGAGCTATTAAATACTTCCTAATTATAGCTTAAGTCCGCTTTTAATTGATTAATATATCTCGTTTGTAGGAGAATTGCGGCAAAGAGCTCGTGCGTCCGTTGGGCCCGTTCGAGTGCTTAAAGTGGAGTTTTAATGCCCCGGGAATGCATCGGGAAAGGGGAAGTTGATCCGTGAAGAAACGGGCCAAAACTGCCTAGGAGAGGCAAAGTTCCAGCCCCCAAACCCGAGAGCCAGCGTCGAGACGCTGGCTCGACGCTGGAAAAACCCGAGAGCAAGCGTCGAGACGCTTCGGAGGAGGCGCGCGCAGGAAAATCATCGGGGCAGCGTCGCGACGCTGACCCAGCGTCGCGACGCCATCGAAGGCGCGCGCGGAAAACTTAGGGCACAGCGTCTCGACGCTGGCCTAGCGTCTCGACGCTACGACGACTGCAGCTTCCGTTTAAAGACGATTTCTGCACATTTTTTAGGGAGTTCTTCACCATTTTTTGTGTTCTTCATCTTCTTCTTCCTCTAGATTTCTCTATTTTCCTTGGAGCTCCGCCATTGTTGGCATGCTAGTGAGCTCCCTTCTTCTTGTAACACGTTGATGACACCTTCCATGGCCGTGGTTGGAGCGGGATTGACAAACCGCGCCATGAGCGGCTAAGGTAAGGGTGAACGGTTTGGGAATAGTTTAGGGGATTTTTGCTAGCGATTTTGGTTCTGATAATTTACGCTTTGATTATGCATATTGGGTTCTGTTTATTTGCATTTATCTACTTTGCTTAATCCAACGCGCATGTTAGATTTCGACGATTGACACTCGAGTCATCTTGCATGTTGTGTATGTTAAAGAGTAGCGATGCCCTGCCTCTCACTGCTCGACTAAGTAACACAGGTAGATAAAACTAAATCGGAGTATCGAGTTGTGTAGGATAATTGTTGATTGCATACGGCGTTTGCGGGCAATCTACTAGCAATTAGAATTCACGCTTGAATGTTCGTCGCGGTTAGCTAGTGACTGTCTAGATTTATCTTAGGGCTGATCACCTTAACGTAATTTTGGATAACGTATAATTGGAACTGTGTGGTCTAATTAAAATCCATGGAGTCGGCTAATTTGGGGCTTCTCTGGTAGTCGTCCGCGTGTATAATAAACTGAATACCATGAATTTTGCATTAAATGATGAACCGAAATTGGCTAGCAAATAATCCCGAAACTCCCAAACCGTGCACGCGTTTTCTTCTTGTTATTCTTTCTTCCGTTAGCATTTTATTATCTTTCCTTGCATGCTAAAAATCCCCCCGTTACAAAACTAATCAATTAATCAATTCCCGATTTTAATAGTGATTTTGATCGTTCCTATTCCTTGGATCGACCCTGTTACCACTGGCTGCAAGGCCTTGGTTATAGGCTTTATAAATCGTATTTTGGCAAGCCTCGACAACTTGAGATTAAGTGGATATTAAAAAATCCGCCCACCACTCTACAATCCACAAGTTTCTCACACCAACCAAACAAAGTGTTTATCTCATTCTTTTGATTTCTCCACTCAATTTTCTATAAACAATAGCGACAAAATCACTAAACGCATCTGCAATGAAGATAACACTTGTATTGCTAATTTGCATAGCCATTTCAACACCACAGGTGACGGTCAGTATGGAGGCGGCATCCCCTGATCCGACAGTAATAGAAGATTTCTCTTTCTTGGCATGCACACCATTTTTTTTAGAGGCAACACTATGCGTTGTAGAAGTGGTCAGGTTTCCGATTATTCCTCATCGTGCTTGTTGCAAAGCCATTACTAAGCTCAGCGACTGTGCCCCTCAGATGTTCAAAAACATTCCCCCTGTTGACATGCTTGTGATTAAGAAAGTTTGTTTATTGTGGAAGGCTTAAATTTCTTAGACTAAAATTCTCTAAGTTTTGTGGATCATGGTGAATAAAAAAACTATATGATAATAATAAATTTTTTCTTGTTTCCCTACAATACTATGTTATAAATTTACAAGGAGAATGAATTTTGTTGGAGCAAAATTATGTTCCTTTAATGAGAATTAGCATTTTTCCATCATTTATTGAAGGTCATTGTTTGTACTCTAAAAACTTTTGTGTACTCCAAAATTGATGTTATATAATAAATTTATGAAACAAGAATATGACGCATGAAACAAAAGTGGATTATCAAATAACTTAAAAAAGGCTAAATTGCAAACACACTCTATAACATGATCTCAATTTGTTCCTTGAGTGTAAAATTTTCAATTTGGTTTCTATGATTTAAACCTAATTTTTAGTTCGTGTTTCCTGGACGATCATATGTGGCATCAATTATTGCAGCAAGTATCTATGGGTTCGTTTGATAACGTTTTCGTTTCCTATTTCCTGTTCCCGTTTCTCATTTTTTAAGAAACAGACGTGTTTGATAACTATTCCCGTAGATTGTTTCTAAATTTTGAGAAATTTTTCCAAAAAAATGGCAAAATTTGATAAACTACAAAAAAGATGTCTTGTTCAGTTTCTTTTTATATTAATTTGTTCCCTTTATAACATAAATATTTCATTGGTCTGTTGGTCGAAATTAGTGGCCAGTTTCTTTCTTGGCTACAACATTTTTGTTTTTTATATTTTATTTCTTAATTTTACAGTTTTTTATATATTATTTTGAATTTGAATTTTAAATTTTGTAATATTATATTTATTTAATATTTAAACTATTATTTATATATTTTTAAGTTTTTTAAGTTTTTTTTAAAAAATATATTTATATATTATTTAATTTTTTATATTTTGCTGTGTATATTTATTTATTATTTAATTTTTTTATTTTTTTAAAAAAATATTTATATATTATATATTATTTAATTTTTTATATTTTGCTGTATTTATTTTTTATTTTTAAATTATAATTTATTTAATCCTGTTTTTAGGGTGTTTTTGGATAGAATCAAAATATTAGATTGTTGCTATTTTTTTGTTTTTTTTTAGATGGGTGTGGAGACATTTCAAAATTATTAAATTTAAAAAGAAACAAAAAGTGTTTTTTGATAGAATATAAATATTAAATTGTTATTTTATCATCTCATAAAATTAAGGTGGAGGAATTTCAAAATTAAAAAACAAACCAACACAAACAAATATATCTCATAAGGAAAATCATAGAATTTCAAATGGATTGTTTGAGTAAGTTTTTTAATTTTTGTGATACTTAAAATTTTAAATATTCAAGTGTTATTTATTTGTTTCATAAAAAAATATTGGGGTATTTCAAAATAAAAAAATAAAAAACAATAACAGCAAACGATCCCTATTTATTTATTTATTATTATTATTATTATTATTATTATTATTTTTTTTTTTTTTTTTTGTTGTTGTTGTAAGTTTTGGATTTTCGACTTGTTATGAAAAGAAATAAAAATAAATTAGAGCATATTTTTTTTAGGCTCAGTCCATCCTCAATTTCAGATTTTCTCTATCATTATCTTATGAGTTTTGAATTTGCAATATCTTTATTCTATGATAGTTGATCTCGGCTTCGACCTCCCTAGCCTCGCCGAGTTCCCATTTCCTTTCGAGGTGAGCATCATATATTCTTGCGCTCCTCGCTATTAGTTTAGATAGAAACTTAACTTGCAAATGTTTTTAACTTGTGATGCGGCCCTCGAACTCGGTCCTTTCTTTGCATAATTTTGTGATAGTTGACTTTGAACTTGGGTTGATCCACATCTTCTCTTTTGTTAACTTCCAGGGTTTTCAACAACATTTGGTTTGGCTGGAGGACTTCCCTCCTAAGATCGAGACCTATTGTCTGAGTGAATTGGTAATAATTGTTTAGTGTTGTATTGAGCTTTGCTCTTCAAAAAAAAAAAAAAAAAAAAAATCCTAAAATTGACTATGCAAACTAACCTAAATTAACTAATCAATTTTTTTTTAATAGTAAAATTGACCATGCAAACTGTGTTCGTGGAATAGTCAATAAATCACGGACACAATTCAATCGAACAAAATCGATCGTCCAATCGTCGGCCGACCACGTCACCAAACACTCCAAAACCCTCCTAAACTGACTGACAGAAATCAACATGTTGGTGGTTGGGATCGATTTTCGCCCAAAATAGACACTGACCAACCCATGCTCACCCCTAAATTAATGTTTAACTATGAACTATTTTATCCCACAAAAAAACCTTTGTTGTTTCTTTTGATAAAAATTACAACCCAGAATAAAGGGATTGAAACCCAAGATATGTACTCCAACTAATAGGACTTTCACAATAAATGACATTTTAAATAAGCTGCGAGTTAGTTTGAGATTGTTGTAACTTTTTAAATAATTATTTGCAACTATGTTTTTTTTATATTAATTTGTTTCCTTTATAACATAAATATTCCATTGGTCTTTTGGTCCAAACTAGGGCCATTTTCCTTCTTGGCATCAAGTCTTGGCTGCAACATTTTTGTTTTTTATATTTTATTTCTTAATTTTACAGTTTTGTATATATTATTTTGAATTTGAATTTTAAATTTTGAAATATTATATTTATTTAATATTTAAATTATTATTTATATATTTATAAGTTTTTTTAAGTTTTTTTAAAAAAATAGATTTATATATTATTTAATTTTTATATTTTGCAATGTGTATATTTATTTATTATTTATTTTTTTAATTTCTTTTAAAAATATTTATATATTATTTAGTTTTTATATTTTGCCATATGTATATTTACTTTTTATTTTTTATTTTTAAAATATTTATAATTTATTTAATTTTTTATATTTTGCAATATATATTTATATATTTGTTAGTTTTTAGTATCTTGAACCAATTAGGATTTTGAAAATATAAATTTTGCTGACTAAAACATGTCTTTAGTCTCATTTTAATATTTTACCATACGACATTTAGTCACATAATTGAGTTGGGTTCGAGTCGACATCATTTAAAGCGGAATGACTCGAATGAGAGATGACAAGATCAAATTTATGTCACATTTGATAGATAAAAATAATTTTATTAGTGTTGTAAATTTTGCATCGGGACTTATAATGTAGACTTTTGATAATTAGTTATTTTTATATATTTTTGTATTATATAACTAAATTATATTTAAACTATAAATAAAATGAAAAAAATGTTGAAAAAAAAAACAAGAAACAAGAAACAAGAAACAGTTATCAAACAAGTTTCTATTTATTTTTTATCAAAAAATAAGAAACGAGAATAGTTATCAAACACAATTCTGTTTCTAGTTCTTAAAAAATAAGAAACAGGGAACATGGAACAAGAAACAAGAAACAAGAAACGAGAACGTTATCAAACGAGCCCTATACTTTTTGTTTCTTGTGGTGTGATATTAACTTATTTGGCTAGACACTTGATGATTGATATTTTGGTATTACTTTAGATCCGGTTTCATGTGTAGGGTAGAGACTATTCTGTTTCTTTTGACATTCCTAACTTATGTGGGTTTAAGATAGTCATCTAGCTCTGTTTCCTTGGACATTCAATCTTGATTAAATAATTGGTGAGATTAATATCCTCTCTAAGAACTGTTATTATTTTTTACATTTCTACTATTATGAACATTATGTGATATAAGACCTTTTTTTAGGTGTTGTTACTAGTGGTTGTGTTTATTGGTTGATTTGGATGTTTACGTGTTTTAAATGACTGCTCTGTTTTAATACCCAATTGCGTATAACTCTTGATGATGATTCTTTGACTATTGATATTGATTAGCTTATAAAACACGAACTTTCACCTGGCATATTTGTAGTTATCTTTGTTGTTGTCACTTTACCTATGTTTGATAAAGGAGTCTGTTTAGCTTTTAACTTGCAACAAAAGTGAGTTTACGGATTGTGTTATGATTAACTTTTTTTTCTTGATTTTCAATGAGGATATCCTTTTTGTAGATTGATAGTGGCCAATGTCAGAGACGATGAGATCTCATTGTAGCATAAGAATTGCCAAAGCATGGGGACAATTCCAATTGTTGATAATGATTTAGACTATTTTTTTGAAGAGCAGTTGTACGGAATGAAGTGTATGGCTCAGAAACCATGCTATTTGAGGACATATTGTGCCAGATTTTTGATGTGATCAGACCCGAGGTCAATTCCTCGTCCTAGTAATTCCTCATGATCAATTCTTGTTTTTTTTTTCCTTTTTCCGTAACTTGTTTCAGCTAAGGATATTATTTTTATTCATGTATCTTTTCATATATAGAATGGGGAATGCATAACATTACAAGATATCAAAAATTGTAAACTTGCTGGAAATGTTTTCAACATCCTTTTTAATCTTAACAAGTTCGTTGCCTTTGAAAGTCTTGATCCATTCCTATCCGTCGGGTAAATGTAAAGTTCTTGCCTCAATTTTGTGGCAAATGAATTTGGGCTTCAACTATGTTGTGCTTTAAGTGTTGAAGAGAAACATAATATTCTATTTTGTTAGGAACATGAGAATCCAACTTTGACTCAATGTGATCAATTTGCACATAGAGAATATATTCGTCTTTCCATGGAAGAAGATGTTGAAGATGCTTCAAATGCAAGTGATGTCTGGGATGAGTCACTTGAGGCTCCTTTTTGCCGTATGAGTAATCTCTTCCTCTTCTTGTTTCTTTAATTTTAGATGTTGAATTTGCTTCCAATTGAAAGTGAGAGATGTCTAAGTTGATAGATGGTTAAACCTCATCGTCCTCAAAAGGCAAATGACTTAAAGTAATAAAGAGTGGATATAATTCAAGGAGGGAGGGACGAGAACTAAACCTTCCACATCTCAACTAAAGATATTTACCTTAGACAATTCCCTTATTTCCTTTTAACCAAATTATCCAAATAATTACACTCTAATGAATTTGGGTGCCAAACTTATGCTATATTTTTAAAATTGGTCACACATACCTTCACCCATTACATTTGTTAAAATTAGATTAATGGAGTAGTGGGAGAAGTGGTTTATAACTTCTCCATAGCCACTTAGCGTGTAGAGATTTATTTGGCCAAAATTTTCATATTTTGTAATAATTTGTACTGGCAACCCAATTTCTTCCCAATTATGCTTTTCCAATTAGGTGAATTCCTTGATTGCTTATGCAAATTCCTGTGCTTCTTTGAATGTTTTGTGGAAACTCTATTCGTATGAATGGTGTTTCTAATCATTCTCTACCTTTCATGTTTTTCGATGGCAGTACACCTCCACTATTCTCTACTTATTGAAAAGTTCAGTTTATATTAATCTTTCATTCAAATCGAAAATATTGTTTTTCAAAGCAAATTAACCTTAAATATCAAACCAATTAGCTTCTCTATAACCACTCATGTGTTTATTTCTGCTAGATTTAAAAATGGTTTCGTTTGTTTCCTTATGTGATTACTTAGTAAAGATGGTTTGTTTATCCGGCTTTCTTTTTCTTTCACATATAGTGCATAATTGATTTTTTGGTTTCCATTTCAGGTGAATAGAGGCACTAACGTGGTCACCGTTTAAGCACTTGATCCAATAAACAAGACATATGATATGATGGTGGATTTGTCAGTATATGGTTCGATTCTTTCTGATTTATTTTTTTATAGATTAAGTTAGCTACTTTCAAAACTATAGTATGGGAGGCGACATGAAAGTACCATATACTTTTATGTATAATTGTTTTGTCATTATAGGTTGACAAAGTTTGTCATTTTAAAGATATTTCGAAACATATATGGTGATATAGATAGTTTGTAATTTTGGTATAGTTTATGGATTGATAGCTCTTGTAATTTTGAAATTGAAGCTAAGTAGTTTGACAATTTTGAAGATAATATTGGTGGATATATTTGGTAATTTGAAATGTGTATTGTTTGTTGGAATTTTGAAGAATTATATCAATTTTCAAATTTTTGGAGCACACAATATGCAGGAAATTCAAGATATATATATATTTTAAAAAAGAAAATAATCATTGAAATTCTTGACATTTACAACATATCAAGGCATGTAAAGTTTGACGTTTTTTTCTTTATATCTTAACGCCTCCAATAAGTCAAGATTTAACTACCTTTTTCTTGACAGACGATTACTTGACGTTTCCAACATGTCACCGATTTTAATAATTGACGTTTAAAACATATCAACACAAGTAAAACTTGACGCTTATTGCCCAATATCTTGACACTTCCAATAATAATTAAAGGTTCAATCACAGTTTTCTTGACTAGCGATTACTTGACGCTTGTAAAAACATCAAGTATATTCAAACTTGACGTTTCAAAAGTGTCAAATAACACAGTTTTTGTTATAGTGTTCAAGGGGTTTTTCAAAACCCTTCGATAAAGGTATACTCTTTTTTAAAAAAAAAATTCAAAACCTTCGATAAAGATTTACTCTTTTTCAAGAGCTTTTAAAAAAAATCGATAAAGTTTATTTTTTTTCAAAAAAATTTCAAAATCTTCGATAAAGTATATTTTTTTTCAAAATCTTTTAGAAACTTTCGATAAAAGTATATATACTATTTTTCAAAGGTTTTTCAAAACCTTCAATAAAAGGTATATTTTTTTAAGATTTTTTAATACCTCTAATGTAATCTTTTTCAAAGGTTTTTTATAAACTTCGATAAAAGATGGTCGAAATATGTCAACTTTGTTGTAGTGTATATTTGGGCGAGTAATTGTATATCATGTATAATACATGTTATATATATTCTATCTACTAATTTTTTTTATGTTTTGTTAAAAAAAAAAAAAAAAAAAAGGCGATTTTGAAAATACTTGAAACCCTAACTAAAAAAGAAAAGATAATATATATCACCATACATAAACTTTCAAAGAGAAAAACTTAAGTTTTTTTTTCCTTTCACATTTGTATAAACCAAATTTAAATTCTACTTTAATAGATTCTACACAATTTGTATCCTAAAAAATTGTATATATTATTCTTTAAAATATTTTAAATTTTTTTTCTAGGAATTTAGATTCTGTAGAATATTTGGTTGCAGATGACTTTTATGCCCTTTAATAATTTAAAAGGAAAGATTTTAAAATTTTGGTATCTCTATCATTATATTTAGTAATAAAATCTGAATTCATTAAGAGTCTATTTTGGAAAATTATAATTAAAATTAATTTTTCAGGTTTATTATTATTATTTTTTTTTTATATATATCTTAACAAATAAAAAATACTCTGAAAAATTTGGATCAATTTAAAAAGTATTTTTCAAAAAACTCTTCCTAAATTATCCAAAAATGACCTTTAAATTAGTTATTTTTATTTATTTATTTATTAGTATTATTATTTATTTATTTATTTATTAGTATTATTTATTTATTTTTTTATTTAAAAAAAAAAAAAAAACACTTATCCTCTAAGGCCATTAAAGAAGCTATACATTTTTTTTAAAGGTACTTTAAAAAAATTATTTTTTTTTTAAAAAAAACCATATTTTTTCACAAGTTATTACAAACCTACCCTTCACCCTTTTTGCTTTTTAGTCCAGAGTGGCATAATTTGGCCAAAGCAAGCATGACTCAGTTAACATATGTATGTGTTGACGACAAGAGGTATGTGATTTTTCATTCAAGTCCCAACCGAATAAAAGACAATGAAAGAAATTGAAAATTTTCATTTGTTTACTAATTAAAAGGTAAGAATGAAATTAATTAGTGGACCTTTTTTGAGTACATTGGGGTGGGGGATACGAACCACAGACCTCTTGGTCGTCAACACATACATATGCCGCTGAGCCATGCTCGCTTTGACATTAATTAGGTCCATTAGTGGACCTACTACCAATTTAGAAACCCTACCCCATAAATAGATCATTTTCATTTTTTCATCCTTTTATTATTATTTTTTTCCTTTTTTCCTCTCATTCACACTACTTATCATTTTTTTTAATAAAAAAAAATCATATTAATCTTTTCATAAATATAAAATTTTCTATTCAAGTTGTTAAATATTTATTATTAATTTTTTGAAATAAAATATTTTAAATCTTTTTTAAATGACGCAAAACTAATTATTCAAATAAAATTCATTATTATCAAATATCATGGCAACAAAATTATATTAGGTAACAAATACCTTATATATATAACTATGGATTAGCTAGTAGGAGTTATACGACAGGTTGAAAACCTTATGTAACACCAAAGAACAAAATTACCTAAACAAGAATTTCAGAAGATGCCAAAATCCTAAACTTCATATCTTTCTCTATATAATAACCTTCATAACCCACAACTTTCTCACACCAACCAAACAAAGCTTATCTCATTCTTTCGACTTCTCCACTCAATTTTCTACGAACAATGGCGACAAAATCACTAAACGCATCTACAATGAAGATAGCACTTGTATTGCTAATTTGCATAGCCATTTCAACACCACAGGTGATCGCTAGTATGGAGGCAGCATCCCCTGATCCAGCCGTAATAGAAGATTTCTCTTTCTTTAAATGCACACCATTTTTTTTAGAGGCAACACTATGCGTGGTAGAAGTGGTCAGATTTCCGGTTATTCCTCATCGTGCTTGTTGTAAAGCCATTACTAAGCTCAGCGACTGTGCCCCTGAGATGTTCAAAAACATTCCTCCGGTTGACATGCTTGTGATTAAGAAAGTTTGTTTATTGTGGAAGGCTTAAATTTCTTAGACTAAAATTCTCTAAGTTTTGTGGATCCTGATGAATAAGAAAACTATATGATAATAATAAGTTTTTTCTTGTTTTTCCTACAGTACTATGTTATAAATTTACAAGGAGAGTGAATTTTGTTGGAGCAAATTTATGTTCCTTTAATGAGAATTAGCATTTTCCCATCATTTGTTGAAGGTTATTGTTTGTACTATTTGAAAGACTTTTGTGTACTCCAAAATTGATGTTATATAATAAATTTATGAAACAAGAATATGACCCATAGAACAAAAGTGGATTATCAAATAACTTTAAAAAGGCTAAATTGCAAACATAGTCCACAACATGATCTCAAGGTGTAAAATTTTCAATTTTATTTCTATGATTTAAACCTAATTTTTAGTTCGTGTGGTTTAAGGAGTTTCGATTTAGTTATATTTATTGTTAAGACTTTGTAAGCCAACAAGAGCATAGCTCACTGACATGATATATAACATAGTACATGTTGTAAAAAAAAAAAAAACTTTGTTTCAATTCCAGTTCTATAGTTTTAAATATCATAAATTTTACCATGAAACCTAAAGCGATTATTAAATATTTTCTTCTAATTGTATTTTGCAAAGTTGGGTTTTATTTTTATTATTATTATTATTATTAGTTAAATCGAGTATAATTCAATTGAGATAAAATTCTTTTCTTTCTAAGGGGGTGTTTGGCCCAAGGAGTTGTTGGAGGAGGAGTTGAGAGGAGAAATTAACTCCCCGACCCACGAACTTGTTGAACTCCGACAAAAAATATCAACTCCTCACAATTCAATAGTAATTACTATTGAAGTTTGTCCCGTTTTTCAAGGCAGCACATTTCCCTCTCTCCCTCTTTCCCACAAGATTTTTAATTATTAAAAAAAACGTAATTTAAACAAAATGTGTAGAAGGACTAAAAATAAAAATTAACCTATTTTTATTATTTTAAATATAAATTAGGGATTAAAATCTTTCAAATTCACATGTAATATTTAACCCACTATACTCTCTTTTATTTCAAAACTATCTAAATAAAATGAATAATTAATGTGACTGATATTGAAAAAAGAATGTGCACTATCGTGGTCAAAATTATTTTCCTTATCTTAAAAGAAATTTGTGAAGGATATTTAAAATAAAAAGCAAAAATCGCAATCTTAGAATTCATAAAATTAAGGACGAGTCCTAACAAAAATATATATATATTTATTGATAATCAATGTAAAAAAAATGAGGTAAATAGTTTTTGTTGTCTACAAATAAATTTATAAAAATAGATAAAATAAAAAATAAAATTATTTATAGAATTTATTGAAATGGAAAAAAATTGAAATTTTGAAAGTTTGTAAAAAAAAAATTGTGGGAAAGAAAATAGTTAAAATAAACTTAGACTTCAGAATTCAGGTTCAACAACTCTCTGTCTTAAACACGCCACAAACTTCAAAATTACGAACTAAACAATTCATTGCTCCAAACACATACTTCACAACTCCAGTTCAAACTAAACAATTTCAACACCACTCAATTCTTTTAGCGAAATTATTTATTATTATTGTTTGTTGTGTTTTTTTAAGGTTCATATTTTGACGTGTATTAAACCAACTTATTATATATGCATCTTTCTATATATATTAGTTTGTAGCACGTGGGATGTATGTGTAATAATTTTAATAAAATAATAGGAATAAAATTAATTTAAAATTAATTAAGATTAGTTGTATATATATTCTTATACTAGTATTTTTTTTTTTCTATTATAATTTTTGTGTTCAATTTTAATATAATACAAGATAATTTTTCTTATATCATTTTATTATAATATAACATAATTTTAATATAATATTATTTTTTTAAAAGATTCTATTTTTATCTTTTTATAGATGTTATTATTATTATATATAAATTTTGTAATAAAGCATTTTCTTTATTTGATATACAACCTTTTAATGTAACTTTGTAAAATTATAACTATTTAAAAAAAAAAAAATTAACATACAACGATTGTTAAAGAATTTATCGGCAATAAAAAAAATTATATTCCTTTAAAAAAAAAAATTATATGTGACATATCATACCAAATGACGATACATATACTTAATAATGTAAAAATATGGGTTAAACAAATTAGTTTACAAACTCAAATTTCATAATGTTTTTGGTCAAGTTGTCACTTGATTTGATCAATATCTTTGTTGTTGTCATAGACATACAACTAGAAAGTGCTATGTATAATCTTGTTTTTAAAGGTGTTTTTTAATAGAATCAAAATATTAGATTGTTGCTATTTTTTTGGTTTTTTTAGATGGGTGTGGAGAGATTTCAAAATTATTAAATTTAAAAAGAAACAAAAAGTGTTTTTTTAATAGAATATAAATATTAAAATTGTTATTTTATTCTCTCATAAAATTAAGGTGGAGGAATTTCAAAATTAAAAAACAAACCAACACAAACAAATATATCTAAGGAAAATTTAAGGAAAATCATAGAATTTCAAATGGATTGTTTGAGTAAGTTTTTATTTTTTATTTTTGTGATACTTAAAATTTTAAATATTCAAGTGTTATTTATTTGTTTCATAAAAAAATAATGGGGTATTTCAAAATAAAAAAATAAAAAACAATAACAGCAAACAATCCCTACTACTACTACTACTACTATTATTATTATTATTATTATTATTATTTTAGAAGTTTGTTTTAATTAATTTTTATAGAATCTAAAATATAACTTGATGGTATTTTTTATGTAACAAACAATTTGAATAGTTTTTTTTTTTCTTTTTTGTTTAGTAAGTTTTGGATTTTCAACTTGTTATATATAAAAAAAAAAAAAAAAAAAACTAATTAGAGGGTAGAAAAAACTAATTAGAGCATAGTTTTTTAGGCTCAATCCATCCTCAATTTCAGATTTGCTCTATCATTATTTTATGAATTTTGAATTTGCAATATCTTTATTCTAAGATGGTTGGCCTCATCTTCGACCTCCATAACCTCGCCGAGTTCCCATTTTCTTTCAGGGTGAGCGTCATATTCTTGCGGCGCTCCTCGCTGTTGGTTTAGATAGAAAGTCAACTTGCAAATGTTTTTAACCTGTGATGTGGCCCTCGAACTCAGTCCTTTCTTTGCATAATCTTGTGATAGTTGACTTTAAACTTGGGTTAATTGGTCCGCATCTTCTAGGCCTATTGTCTGAGTGAATTGGTAATTGTTTAGTGTTGTATTGAGCTTTGCCCTTCAAAAAAAAAAAAATCATAAAATTGACTATGCAAACTAACCTGAATTAACTAATCAAATCTTCTTTAATAATAAATAATTGACCATGCAAACTGTGTTCATGGAATAGTCAATAAATCATGGACACAATTCAATCGAGTAAAATCGATCGTCCAATCGCCGGCCGAGCACGTCACCAAACACTCCAAAACCCTCCTAAATTGACGGACAGAAATCAACATGTTGGTTGTCGGGATCGATCGATTTTCGCCCAAAATAGACACTGACCAACCAATGCTCACCCCTAAATTAATGTTTAACTATGAAACTATTTTATCCCACAAAAAAAACTTTGTTGTTTCTTTTGATAAAAATTACAACCCAGAGTAGAGGGATTGAAACCGAAAATAGGTACTCTTACACTAATAGGACTTTCACAATAAATTTGAAAGTGACATTTTAAATAAGCTAAGATTTAGTTTGATTGTTGTAACTTTTTAAATAATTGTTTGCAATTATATTTTTTTTAAAACTCAACTATAATATGAAGAGAAAAAAATTAATGTTCGGTGCTTTAGATCGGAACAAATAGGTTATAGGGTTTGAAATTCAATAATTCATTAGACACTTGTTATTTTAACTATTTATCATTTAGTATTTATGATTATTCTTTAAAATTTAAAAACATGTATTGGAAGAATTTAAATTCTAAAAATTACTCGTTGAATTATGCTTTCTTTTGACTCTCAAGTTTATTTTACAAATTTTGAATCTCTATGACCATATCTAGTAATAAAATCTTAACTTCTTCACATTTGCATTTTAGTCAAATTTAGAATCGTTATTTTGTTTTTGTTTGACTTTTTTTAGTTTTTTCTCATAAATAACTTTATTTTGTTTGAGACTATATTTGATGGGTTTTCTATTAACTTTGCCTTTTTCTACATGCTACCTTTTTTTTCACTAATTGATGACAACCAAACCAAAAATGATTATTTATTATTGTAAATAAAATTAATATTAATTATTCATTTTTTTTTTTTATTCATTTTTAGACAAGTTGAATTTTTTCATATAATAAAATCCGTAACTATGTTAATAAACCTAAATGATATTACTATTTTTTATTACCTCTCATAAATGATTATTTATTAATGTAAATAAAATTAATATTAATTATTTTATATTAAAAATACGGTTATAAGTCAACCGGAGCATAATTCAACCGGCATATTGTAGAGACTAGTGACATCACAGGTCCGATCCTCTATTCCTACCTGTTGTAAAAAAAAATACTGTCTTTGTTTCTTTACCAAATATTTCTCTTATATATATTCAATTCGGGCGAGTGATTGTATATCATGTATAATACATGGTATATATTTTATATACTAATTCTTTTTTTTATATGTTTTTTTATTAAGGAAGGAAACATAATACTATTCATATATATATATAATTTTTTTTTGAAGGGATATATATATATATAATCTTTATTTCTCCATTTCTCCATTTATCCCTATTTTAAATCCTTGCAAGGGAATGAAAGAGTTTTAGATGGAAAAAAAAAAAAAAAAAAAAAGGAAGAGGTTTTGAAAATTCTTGAAACTCTTTGAGTAAAAAAGAAAGATAATATATATCATAAATAAACTTTCACAAAGAAAAACTCACCTTGTATGTTTTTTTTTCTTTCTCACTTAAATTCTACTTAATAGATTCTCCACAATTTGTATTCTAAAAATTTGTTTATATTATTATTTAAATATTTTTAATCTGTTTCTAGGAATTTAGATTCTCTAGAATATTTGGTTGCACATGACTTTTATGCCTTTTAATAGTTGAAAAGGAAAGTTTTCTAAACTTTGGTAATAAAATCTAAATTTATTAGAAGTCTATTTTGAAAAAATTAGAATTAAAATTAATTTTTCTGGTGTTTTTTTTACATCTTAATAAATAAAAAATACTTTGAAAAACTTGGATGAATTTAAAAGGTATTTTATTAAAAACTCTTTTTTTTTTTTGCTGCACATTTTTAACTAATGACTTTATAGTCAATCACACAACTATATTAGCTCAATTTGAAAAAATTTAGACAACAATAATGTGAAAAAATTTAGACAACAATAATGTATTTAAGATCATATTTAATAATCATAAAAATAAAATAGGTTGCCAAATTGAATATAACTTAATTAGCATATCTGGACTAAAAGGTCAACAATTCAATCTCCACTTTAATAAAAAAAAAAAATTATTAATTAATTATTAGATTGAATATAAATTATTAATAATTTATTTATGAACATATTTTTTTGTTATAATTTTTTTTTTTTAAAAAAATATGTATAATATATTATAAACTATAGGATATTTTTATTATTATAAACTATGGCCCCACAGCCTTTCTGCGTCTTTTTATTATTATTTTTTTTCTTTTTTTCTCTCATTCACACTACTCATCATTTGTTTTTTTATTAAAAAAAATCATATTAATCTTTTTAGAAATATAATTTTTTCTATTTAAGTTGTTAAATATTTATTATTAATTTGTTGAAATAAAATATTTTAAATCTTTTTTAAATGACGCAAAACTAATTATTCAAATCAAATTCATTATTATCAAATATCATGGCAACAAAATTATATTAAGTAACAAATACCTTATATATATAACTATGGATTAGCTAGTTGGAGTTATACAAGGTTGAAAACCTTTTATGTAACACCAAAGAACAAAATTACCTAAACAGGAATTTCAGAACATGCCAAAATCCCAACTTCATATCTTTCTCTATATAAGAACCTTCACAACCCACAACTTTCTCGTATCTCATTTTTTTGACTTCTCCACTCAAGTTTCTACAAACAATGGCGACAAAATCACTAAATGCATCTGCAATGAAGATAGCACTTGTATTGCTAATTTGCATAGCCATTTCAACACCACAGGTGACGGCGAGTATGGAGTCGACATCCCCTGATCCGGCAGTAATAGAAGATTTCTCTTTCTTTAAATGCACACCATTTTTTTTAGAGGCAACACTATGCGTGGTAGAAGTGGTCAGATTTCCGGTTATTCCTCATCGTGCTTGTTGCAAAGCCATTACTAAGCTCAGCGACTGTGCCCCTGAGATGTTCAAAAACATTCCTCCTGTTGACATGCTTGTGATTAAGAAAGTTTGTTTATTGTGGAAGGCTTAAATTTCTTAGACTAAAATTCTCTAAGTTTTGTGGATCCTGATGAATAAGAAAACTATATGATAATAATAAGTTTTTTCTTGTTTTTCCTACAGTACTATGTTATAAATTTACAGGGAGAGTGAATTTTATTAGAGCAAATTTATGTTCCTTTAATGAGAATTAGCATTTTTCCATCATTTGTTGAAGGTCATCGTTTGTACTCCGAAGACTTTTGTGTACTTCGAAATTAATGTTATATAATAAATTTATGAAACAAGAATATGACCCATGGAATAAAAGTAGATTATCAAATAACTTTAAAAAGGCTAAATTGCAAACACACTCCACAACATGATCTCAATTTGTTCATTTGAGTGTAAAATTTTCAATTTGGTTTCTATGATTTAAACCTAATTTTTAGTTCGTGGGGTTTAAGGAGTTTCAATTTAGTTATATTTATTGTTAAGACTTTGTAAGCCAACAAGAACATAGCTCCAGCATGATGTATAACATAGTACATGTTGTAAAAAATAAAAAATAAAAACTTTGTTTCAATTCCGGTTCTATAGTTTTAAAAAACATAAATTTTACCATGAAACCTAAATCCTTTATTAAATATTTTCTTCACATTGTATTTTGCAAAGTTGAGTTTTTATTATTATTTTTATTATTATTAGTTAAATCGATTATAATTCAATTGACATAAAATTCGTTTCTTTCTCAGGGGGTGTTTGGCCCAAGGAGTTGTTGGAGAAGGAGTTGAGAGGAGAAGTTAACTTCCCGTTTGACCCAACTTGTTGAACTCCGACAAAATATCTCAACTCCCCATATACTTTTTTGTATAATTGTTTTGTCATTATAGGTTGACAAAGTTTGTCATTTTAAAGACATTTCGAAACATATAGTTTGTAATTTTTATATACTTCATGGATTGATAGCTCTTGTAATTTTGAAATTGATGCTAAGTAGTTTGACAATTTTGAAGATAATATTGGTGGATATATTTAGTAATTTGGATGTCTATTGTTTGTTGGAATTTTGAAGAATTATATCAATTTTGAAATTTTTGGAGCACAATGTCGACACGTGCCTGCGACGCGGAGGGACCGACGTCCTCGGAAAAAAAGAGATATTTGAACAAATAAAATGAGTCACCACCAGTCTTTTTTATGGTGTGATTGGGGACCGAAAAATAACTTTTTTCTTAAAAAAAAAGTAATAAAAAAAATGGTCTACGAAAACAAAGTTGGGTTCGGGAGTCATTTTAGTATGGGGAAGGTATTAGCACCCCACAACTCTCGTTAAAAACGGTGGCCAAACTTTTATCTTGAATTTAAAAGGTTATTTAAAGAGAGTTTGGTTGAAAACATTATATTTTAAAACAATGTCTTATTTTTACCGCTCATTTCTCCAATATTTGGGGTTATGATCCCATAAAATAAGTGAAAATTATCCATCGATTTTGACTATATTAGAGATATTCCCGATACTTAGGAATATTTTTTTCCTCATGAATCTGAGAGAATATTATAATTTATCAAACTCCGTCATAGGATAGTCATTCGTAGGAGAGTTTATTTTTAAAACAAAACATTTTTTGTTTAAATTAAATTCATTTTTTATTGGGATCAAAATCTAGGACCCCAAAGATTATGATCCCTCACCTCAAGAATTCTAGAAAATCGGACTCCCAAATGTTTCTAGATTCTGTCGTCGGATTTTTTTTTATCAAAACGAAAGTTATGAATTAGATGCTTAGCACAATATTATTCTTAATACAATATAAATAAATCCAACTAAACAAAAACATAGATAACATGACATAAAAATATATATATATATATATATATATATATATATATATATATATATATAATAATAATAATAATAATAAAAAGAAAAAAAATAAACAAAATAAAAACCACGAACACCAAACTGTTCTCTCTCCGCATTGTACTTCTTTTACTCTCATCTTCATTTTTTTTTTTTCTGTAAGTCCTCCTCCTTCACTGGTGTTGCTCTCCTCCTTCACTGAGTTTTCTTTAAGATTAAATAAATCAAGATTCTAAGGTAAGTTACAAAAAAAAAATCTCTTCTTTTAAACCTATTTTTTATATACATTTTAACTCTTCTATCACTTTATTTTTCTTTAGTAACTAAAACTTTCATAAAGTAACAAAAGGTAAGTAATAAGAGAAACTGAATTAAAAAAAATAGAGGAGAATATAGATCTAAGAAAAAATAAAAATAAATTAAAAAAAAAAACAGGATAAAAAAAACACAAAGCATGAAGTTGATCTAAGAACATAATGCATATAAAAAGAAATAATGAACTCAAAGTTACTGCAGCGTGATGAAATAAACAGTGAGGTAGTAATGTCTAACATCTTTTGTTCTATTGTTTTCTACCGTGTGTAGAAATTACACAAAAAAATCAGATTTTTTCCTAAATACAACCCTTTCCTTGAGTTGAAGATGATTTCTTTTATGCCTTCAACTCTGAGGACGGATCGAACCAAAGAGATCCATGCTCGTTGTGTAAGGTGCAGATCCTCGGGACATATGCCCTACCATGTGCAACCTCCAATCGAGCTTGAAATGCTTTGGAAGGAGAAAAAAGAAAGAAAGCAAGAAATAAAAAGAGGGAGGGTTTTATAACCCAATCCATTTCCACTTATATGTATATTTTTTAGGATTTTGAAAGTGAAATTTGAAAGCTATGTCCAACTTAGTTTATACCCAAAAGAGACAAAAAGAAAATTGGAACCAAAACATCCACAAATTTAATTTTACCTAAACAAACACAGGTGCAAAAGCAAAAGGAAGAAAATTAGGAGATTAATCAAATTACACATAGACATTATTAAACTAATAAATCAATTAAAAAAGGTCGGGCAAAAATAGGTGGCTACACACAATATGCAGAAAGAAAATAATCATTGAAATTCTTGACATTTACAACATATGAAGGCAAGTAAAGTTTGACGTTTTTTCTTTATATCTTGACGCTTTCAATAAGTCAAGATTTAACTATCTTTTTCTTGACAGGCGATTACTTGACGTTTTCAACATGTCATTGATTTTAATACTTGACGTTTAAACCATATAAGGCAAGTAAAATTTGACGTTTATTGCTCAATATCTTGACTCTTCCAATAATAAGCCAAGGTTCAATCACAGTTTTCTTGACAGACAATTACTTGACACTTGTAAAAACGTCGAGTGTATTCAAACTTGACGTTTCAAAAGCGTCCAATAACACAGTTTTTGTTGTAGTGTTCAAGGGTTTTTCAAAGCCTTCGATAAAGGTATACTCTTTTTAAAACAAAAAATCAAAATCTTCGATAAAAGTATACTTTTTTAAGGATTTTTCAAAAATTTCGAAAAATGTATTATTTTATTTTATTTTATTTTATTTATTTTATTTTTTTTTTTTTTTTTTAATTTCAAAATCTTCGATAAAGTATACTTTTTTTCAAGAGCTTTTAGAAAAGTATATATACTATTTTTCAAAGGTAGATATTTTTTTAAGGTTTTTTAATACCTCTAATGATTGTAATTTTTTTCGAAAGTTTTTTATAACCTTCGATAAAATATGGTCGAAATATGTCAACTTTGTTGTATGGTGAATATTTGGGCGAGTAGTGTATATCATGTATAATACATGTTATATATTCTATATGCTAATTTTTTTATGTTTTGTTTTATTAAGGAAGAAAACATAATATAATAATAATAATAATAATAATAATAATAATAATAATAATAAATAATAAATAAATAAATAAATAAATAAATAAAAATAAAAAAAAAAAAAAAAAAAAAAAAAAAAAAAAAAAAAAAAAAAAAGAGGTGATTTTGAAAATTCTTAAAACTCTAACTAAAAAAGATAATATATATCACCATACATAAACTTTCAAAGAGAAAAACTCACCTTGTAAGTTTTTTTTCCTTTCACATTTGTATAAACCAAATGTAAATTCTACTTAATAGATTCTCCACAATTTGTATCCTAAAAAATTGTCTATATTATTCTTTAAAATATTTTAAAATCTTTTTCTAGGAATTTAGATTCTGTAGAATATTTGGTTGCAGATGACTTTTATGCCCTTTAATAATTTAAAAGGAAAGCTTTTAAAATTTTGGTATCTCTATCATTATATTTAGTAATAAAATCTGAATTCATTAAGAGTCTATTTTGTAAAATTATAATTAAAATTAATTTTTCTGGTGTTTTTTTTATATCTTAACAAATAAAAAATACTTTGAAAAATTTGGATCGATTTAAAAAGTATTTTTCAAAAAACTCTTCCTAAATTATCCAAAAATGACTTTTAAATTAGTTTTTTTTATTTATTTATTTATTAGTATTATTATTTATTTAAAAAAAAAAAAAAAAACACTTATCCTCTAAAGCCATTAAAGAAGCTATGCATTTTTTTTAAAGGTACTTCAAAAATTAAATTTATTTAAAAAAAAAACATTTTTTTTCACAAGTTATTACAAACCTACCCTTCACCCCTTTTGCTTTTTAGTCCAGAGTTGCATAATTTGGCCAAAACAAGCATGACTCAGCTGACATATGTATGTGTTGATGACAAGAGATATGTGGTTCGAATCCCTCATCTCGAGTATATTCAATTAAAAAAAAAAAAATTGCATAATTGATCCTTTGTTTGCATTTTTCAACCATTTATTTTCCATTCGAGTCTCAAGAGGATAAAAGTCAATGAAAGAAAATGAAAATTTTCATTTGTTTACTAATTAAAAGGCAAGAATGAAATTAATTAGGGGACCTACTACCAATTTGGAAACCCTACCCCATAAATAGATAATTTTCATTTCTTCATCATTTTATTATTATTTTTTTTCTTTTTTCCTCACATTCACACTACTCATCATTTGTTTTTAATAAAAAAAATCATATTAATCTTTTCATAAATATAAAATTTTCTATTTAAGTTGTTAAATATTTATTATTAATTTTTTGAAATAAAATATTTTAAATCTTTTTTAAATGACGCAAAACTAATTATTCAAATCAAATTCATTATTATCAAATATCATGGCAACAAAATTATATTAAGTAACAAATACCTTATATATATAACTATGGATTAGCTAGTTGGAGTTATACAACAGGTTGAAAACCTTTTATGTAACACCAAAGAACAAAATTACCTAAACAGGAATTTCAGAACATGCCAAAATCCCAACTTCATATCTTTCTCTATATAAGAACCTTCACAACCCACAACTTTCTCACACCAACCAAACAAAGCTTATCTCATTCTTTCGACTTCTCCACTCAATTTTCTACAAACAATGGCGACAAAATCACTAAACGCATCTACAATGAAGATAGCACTTGTATTGCTAATTTGCATAGCCATTTCAACACCACAGGTGACGGCTAGTATGGAGGCAGCATCCCCTGATCCAGCCGTAATAGAAGATTTCTCTTTCTTTAAATGCACACCATTTTTTTTAGAGGCAACACTATGCGTGGTAGAAGTGGTCAGATTTCCGGTTATTCCTCATCGTGCTTGTTGTAAAGCCATTACTAAGCTCAGCGACTGTGCCCCTGAGATGTTCAAAAACATTCCTCCTGTTGACATGCTTGTGATTAAGAAAGTTTGTTTATTGTGGAAGGCTTAAATTTCTTAGACTAAAATTCTCTAAGTTTTGTGGATCGTGATGAATAAGAAAACTATATGATAATAATAAGTTTTTTCTTGTTTTTCCTACAGTACTATGTTATAAATTTACAAGGAGAGTGAATTTTGTTGGAGCAAATTTATGTTCCTTTAATGAGAATTAGCATTTTCCCATCATTTGTTGAAGGTTATTGTTTGTACTATTTCGAAGACTTTTGTGTACTCCAAAATTGATGTTATATAATAAATTTATGAAACAAGAATATGACCCATGGAACAAAAGTGGATTATCAAATAACTTTAAAAAGGCTAAATTGCAAACATATTCCACAACATGATCTCAAGGTGTAAAATTTTCAATTTTGTTTCTATGATTTAAACCTAATTTTTAGTTCGTGTGGTTTAAGGAGTTTCGATTTAGTTATATTTATTGTTAAGACTTTGTAAGCCAACAAGAGCATAGCTCAATGACATGATATATAACATAGTACATGTTGTAAAAAAAAAAAAACTTTGTTTCAATTCCAGTTCTATAGTTTTAAATATCATAAATTTTACCATGAAACCTAAAGCGATTATTAAATATTTTCTTCTAATTGTATTTTGCAAAGTTGGGTTTTATTTTTATTTTTATTATTATTATTAGTTAAATCGAGTATAATTCAATTGAGATAAAATTCTTTTCTTTCTAAGGGGGTGTTTGGTACAAGGAGTTGTTGGAGAAGGAGTTGAGAGGAGAAATTAACTCCCCGACCCACGAACTTGTTGAAATCCGACAAAAAATATCAACTCCTCAAAATTCTATAGTAATTACTAATGAAGTTTGTCCCGTTTTTCAAGGGATCACATTTCCCTCTCTCCCTCTCTCCGACAAGATTTTTAATTATTAAAAAAAAACGTAATTTAAACAAAATGTGTAGAAGGACTAAAAATAAAAATTAACCTATTTTTATTATTTTAAATATAAATTAGGGATTAAAATCTTTCAAATTCACATGTAATATTTAACCCACTATACTCTCTTTTATTTCAGAACTATCTAAATAAAATGAATAATTAATGTGACTGATATTGAAAAAAGAATGTGCAGTATCGTGGTCAAAATTATTTTCCTTATCTTAAAAGAAATTTGTGAAGGATATTTAAAATAAAAAACAAAAATCGCAATCTTAGAATTCATAAAATTAAGGACGAGTCCTAACAAAAATATATATATATTTATTGATAATCAATGTAAAAAAAATGAAGTAAATAGTTTTTGTTGTCTACAAATAAATTTATAAAAATAGATAAAATAAAAAATAAAATTATTTATAGAATTTATTGAAATGAAAAAAAATTGAAATTTTGAAAGTTTGTAAAAAATAATTGTGGGAAAGAAAATAGTTAAAATAAACTTAGACTTTAGAATTCAGGTTCAACAACTCTCTGTCACGCCACAAACTTCAAAATTACGAACTAAACAATTTATTGCTCCAAACACACATACTTCAGAACTCCAGTTCAAACTAAACAATTTCAACTCCACCCAATTCTTTTAGTGAAATTATTTATTATTATTTTTTTGTTGTGTTTTTTTAAGGTTCATATTTTGACGTGTATTAAACCAACTTATTATATATGCATCTTTCTATATATATTAGTTTGTAGCACGTGGGTTGTATGTGTAATAATTTTAATAAAATAATATGAATAAAATTAATTTAAAATTAATTAAGATTAGTTGTGTATATATTCTTATACTAGTATTTTTTTTTTCTATTATAATTTTTGTGTTCAATTTTAATATAATACAAGATAATTTTTCTTATATCATTTTATTATAATATAACATAATTTTAATATAATATTATTTTTTTAAAAGATTCTATTTTTATCTTTTTATAGATGTTATTATTATTATATATAAATTTTGTAATAAAGCATTTTCTTTATTTGATATACAACCTTTTAATGTAACTTTGTAAAATTATAACTATTTAAAAAAAAAAATTAACATACAACGATTGTTAAAGAATTTATCGGCAATAAAAAAAATTATATTCCTTTAAAAAAAAAAATTATATGTGACATATCATACCAAATGACGATACATATACTTAATAATGTAAAAATATGGGTTAAACAAATTAATTTACAAACTCAAATTTCATAATGTTTTTGGTCAAGTTGTCACTTGATTTGATCAATATCTTTGTTGTTGTCATAGACATACAACTAGAAAGTGCTATGTATAATCTTGTTTTTAAAGGTGTTTTTTAATAGAATCAAAATATTAGATTGTTGCTATTTTTTTTCGTTTTTTTAGATGGGTGTGGAGACATTTCAAAATTATTAAATTTAAAAAGAAACAAAAAGTGTTTTTTTAATAGAATATAAATATTAAAATTGTTATTTTATTCTCTCATAAAATTAAGGTGGAGGAATTTCAAAATTAAAAAACAAACCAACACAAACAAATATATCTAAGGAAAATCTAAGGAAAATCATAGAATTTCAAATGGATTGTTTGAGTAAGTTTTTATTTTTTATTTTTGTGATACTTAAAATTTTAAATATTCAAGTGTTATTTATTTGTTTCATAAAAAAATAATGGGGTATTTCAAAATAAAAAAATAAAAAACAATAACAGCAAACAATCCCTACTACTGCATTTAATGAAAGTTGTCAATGCCCAAAAAAAAAAAAAAAATCTGAATTTTAGGGTTTCCTTCGAAGGCGTGCAGGCGGCGGCGGCGGCGTGGTTCAGTAGGTAGTTGGGCCGTTTCTTCGCCGGTATCGCCTGTGGTGGTGGTGGCGACGTTCGGATGGGGAAGAAGAAGGACGTCCTTGGACGTTCGTTGGAAGATGGCCATGGTGCGATATCGGGAGGGTTGTCGAAGAAGCCGATCCCGAACAAGCGGCTGTCGGAGGTGAAGAGTATCTTGAGGGCGGGCGGCGGCGGCGAGATCCTTCGTTTGGATGGGCTTCCAGACGTTGCGGCTAGGAGGGGGGCGGTGCTGTCGCTACCTAATCAAGATCTGGCAGTGAGTGCCGACGGTGAGACGGTGGAGGGTTAGGGGCGGTGGTCGAGGGCTTGGGAGCGGCGGCGCCTGTGCATCAGGTAGGGCAAATCGAGGTAGGCGGCAGGCAGTTGGAGTTGGAGCAGGGCGTGGATCGGGTCAGGTTGCCTCATGGCCGGTCCGACCGAACCGGGTCTCCTTCCGGCCGGTCCGACCGTACCGGTTCTCCCTCCGACCGGTCCGACCGAACTGGGGCTCCTTCCGACCGGTCCAACCGAACCGGTTCGTCCCATGAATCGTTGAACCGGTCTATTCCTCCTCCTAGGTGTTTGGGTCGGACTATTGGTGCGGTCTATGATCGATCCCCACGTAGTCCTGCAGTCGAAGTTGTTCCTTCTGGCCAGGTTGTGATGGGTGCTTCTGACTTTCCTGTGAGTGTGCAGTCAAATTTCACTGTATCTGATCCATTGAAGGTTAATGATGTCGTGGTGGGTCTCGGCCAGTCCCGGGGTTCTGTTCTAGGGCCTATTGGTCCTCCCAATCTGGGGGGAAGTGGTGATAAGGGTGTGGAATCGTCTAGATCCTCGTGGGCCTCGCTGTTTGGTTCCTCTAATGCTAGTGTGGAACCTATGGTTTTTACCCCCCTGCAGGTTATTGATGGTGTGAGGGTTGTTGTCCCCCCTCCAGGTGTCCGTGAAGAGGGTATTGCATTTTGGCAGCATTCGATCGTTGGTCAGTTTGTGGAAGGGCGTATGTCGTATACAGTTCTGTCCCGTCTGGTGAGCCAAATTTGGGGTCGGGTTGAGATGCCTGTTATCTCAACTATGGATAATGGGTTAATTATGTTTCGATTTCGTTCTGCGGCCTCTCGTGACTGGGTTCTATCAAATGGCCCGTGGCATATAGGTGGTCGTCCCATTTTATTGAGGCAATGGTCTCCAGGTATTGCTCCTGAAACTTTTGTTTTTGATACTGTCCCTGTTTGGGTTTCCCTCTTTAATGTGCCGTTCGAGTTGTGGAATCGTAATGGGCTAGGCTCTATTGCCTCGGCTGCTGGGAAACCTATTTGTTTAGATCAGACGACTGCGGATTGTTCTCGCCTATCCTTTGCTAGGGTGTTAGTGGAGATTGGGGTGAATGATGTGTTGCCTTCGTCGGTCCCGATTAAGCTTGAGGAAGGGATTGTTATGGTTAGGTTTGAGTATGCCTGGAAGCCAAAGCGGTGTACCCATTGCCAGGTATTTGGGCATTCAAGTTCCACGTGTAGCAAACAGGTTCCCGTGGAGACTAGTGCGAGTCCGATTGTTTCCCCTAGTGTCGTTTGTGTTGGTCACGTTGCTGTCCCTGGTTCTTTCCCCTTGCAGTCTGCAGGTTCCTTGGACCAGTCTTCTATGGATCGAGGAGGGGATCCCAGAGGTGTAAAAACTCGTAAATCAGATAAGAGAAGGGCTCCTTCTGGTCCTCCTCGCGTGAGTGATTCCCGCATAGTAGCTTCAAAGAGCAGGTGCCCGTCAGTGTCCAACTCTTTTCCTGTTCTTGCTCTCACTGATTCAGATCTGGTGTCAGATTCAGTTACGTTGCCCCCAATTCCTCCGTGTGAGCCCCCCAGTTTGCCTCCTGCGGTAGTTGGTCTTTCTAGTCTGACTGATGTGGGTTTGGATTCTATGATCATTGAGATGGATGAGGCTCATGGTGATCCTCTATTGGATCAGTGTCCAGTTACTTCTAATATCCCTGTTGTTTATGTCTAGTTGGTGTTCTTGGAATGTGAGGGGACTCAGTGATCCTGCGAAGAGTCTTGCTGTTCGTTCCTTCCTTCAGTCTGCTTGTGTCGGTTTTTGTGGTCTGTTGGAAACAAAGGTTAAAGCTCATCAGTTTCAGTCTGTGCTTCGGAGGTTTGGTGGAGGCTGGCAGTGTGTCTGTAGTTATGGTGACTCTGGGTTGAGTCGTGTTTGGGTTATGTGGCGTACGTCTCGGTTCTCTTTTACCCCTTCGGTTATCGGGCCTCAGTTGATTTGGGGTACCCTGGTGGATCGGCTATCCCAGATGTCTTTCCATGTTGCCTGTGTTTATGCTCCTAATTCTGAGGTTGAGAGAAGGGTGGTGTGGGACGACATCGTTTCTATGTGCCAGTCTTGGTCCCTTCCTAGAGTGGTCATGGGGGATTTTAACGCTATTCGTGCTTCCACTGAGTGCTTTGGAGGTAATTTGGTTGAGTCAGAAATGTCTGGGTTTGATGGTATGATATCTCGTGCGGATTTGGCTGAGCTTCCTGTGTCAGGTAGTTGGTACACGTGGACTAGATCTCCTCAGGGGCCGTCTGATATTATGAAGCGTCTGGACAGAGTTTTGGTTAATTCTAGCTGGATGTCGTCCCTGCCTGTTTGTGAGGTTCGGGCTCATAGTTGGGGTATTTCAGATCATTGTCCGCTGGTGTTCAATGTGGCGAGTCACTCCCCTCATCGGTCGTCCCCGTTTAGGTTTTTTAATCACTGGGCGGAGGACCCTCGTTTTTTAGACACTGTGGCTAGTAGTTGGACTCAGTTTCATGATATCTCTCCGTTGGCTGGGCTTATGAGGAATCTGAAGTCTCTTAAGCCCATTCTTCGCCAGACTTTTGGGTGTTCGCTGTCAAGCCTTAGCCTGCAAGTGACTTTGGCCCGTGTTCGTATGGAAGAGGCTCAATTAGCTTATGCTGAGGATCCCCGTTCTCCTACTCTCCAGGTCCTTGCTAGCAGCGCTTGTCAGGATTTTTGGGCTTTAACTCGAAAGGAGGAAGCCTCTCTTCGGCAGAAATCCAGAGTTCAATGGCTTTCCCTTGGCGATCGAAATTCTAATTTCTTTCATCGCTGTGTTAAATCTCGGATTCTCAGTAATAGCATTCAGTCTCTTACCGTTGACAGTGGTCGTATCCTGACTTCTCAGTCTGATATTGCTAGGGAGGTGGTCTCCCACTTTCGCGGTATTTTTGGCTCCCAACCGATCGGCTATAGGGAGCTTACTGATCAGCTGTCTTCGATTGTTGATTTCCGCTGGTCTGAGGAGTGTTGTGCTGACTTAGTCAGGCCTATCTCGAGCGAAGAGGTCAAGCGTGTACTTTTCGCGATGAGTAGTGTGCGCCATTTTTTCTCGTCCTATTTTCTTCCTCCTGGTGTGAATGCTACTGCTATCACGTTGATTAGGAAAAAGGATGCTCCTACTGGCCCTGATGATTATAGGCCCATCTCTTGTTGCAATGTGGTTTATAAATGCATCTCGAAGATTCTGGCGAATCGTTTGAGTTCGTGGCTTCCTGACTTTATCGGCCCTAATCAGTCTGCATTTGTTAAAGGTCGGAGTATTGTGGATAATGTCCTTTTGTGCCAGGAGTTGGTTGGTGGGTACCATCTTAATAAGGGTCCTCCCCGTTGTGTTATGAAGGTGGATCTTCAGAAGGCCTATGATTCGGTCGATTGGGATTTTTTATTCGGTCTTCTGTTAGCCATCGGGACTCCTGTTCAGTTTGTTAGTTGGATTCGGGCCTGTATCACGTCTCCTACGTTTTCCATCCTTGTTAATGGATCGTTGGAGGGTTTCTTCCCGGGTCGTCGTGGGCTTCGTCAGGGTGACCCCTTGTCTTCTTATCTGTTTGTTATGGCTATGGAGGTGTTATCTCGGCTGTTGAATTCTCCTCCGGCTGATTTCCTTTTTCATCATCGGTGTGAAAAGATCCGTCTTACCCATCTTTGTTTCGCAGATGACTTAATGATTTTTTGTAGGGGGGACTTCTCGTCGTTAGCCTTTGTCCATTCTGCCCTCCTTAGGTTTCAAAGGCTGTCTGGTCTCTGTGCGAATTCAGCTAAGAGTTCTATGTTCTGTGCCGGGGTGTCCTCTTCGGTGGCTTTAGGTTTATCTGGCGTGATGGGGTTCTCTCTTGGCTCTCTTCATGTTCGTTATCTTGGTCTTCCTCTCGTTTCTGGACGGCTTTCTTATGCGGATTGCAAGCCTCTCTTAGAGAAGATCATTGCGCGGGTTCAGAGCTGGTCTGCGCGTGCGCTTTCTTACGCTGGTCGTTTGTTGCTTATTCGGTCTGTTCTGCAAAGCTTTCAGGTTTATTGGGCGAGTGTGTTCGTTCTGCCTCTTCGTGTAGTTGACGAGGTTGATCGTATCCTTCGGGCTTTCTTATGGCGAGGAAGCTCTTCTGGTAAAGGAGGAGCAAAGGTAGCTTGGGGGGACGTTTGTGTTCCTAGGGAAGAGGGTGGCTTAGGCATCCGTCACATTCGTTCTTGGAATGTGGCAGCGGTTATGAAGCTCCTCTGGCGTCTTTTTACGCGCTCGGGCTCGTTATGGGTGGCCTGGGTTGATGCTTACATTCTGCGGGGTCGCCCCTTGTGGTCTGTTCCGTTGCAGGCTAGTTGGTCTTGGTGCACTCGGGCAATTTTCCATCTTCGTGAGCAGTTTCGTCCTCTTGTCCGGGTCGCTATCGGGGATGGGCGGCGTGCCCATGTGTGGGTTGATTCTTGGCTTCCCGGGGGTCCCACCGTTCAGCGGTTTGAGGAAGGTTTGGTAGGCGCTGTTGGAAGTACGATCAGTGCCCTGGTGTCTGATTACCTCCTCCCGGATGGGTCTTGGCAATGGCCTTGCGTGACTTGGGAGATGGAGGGTCTGTTTCCTCTAGTGCAGGCTACTGTTCCCAATTTGCTTCAGGCTGACCGAGTTATCTGGGACCCTGGTCGTTCCGATGTTTTCTCGATTGCTAGCGCTTGGGAGGTTTTGCGTCCTCGTCGTGATTGTGTTAGATGGGTCAGTCTGTTGTGGTTTGATGGCAACATTCCCCGTCACGCCTTCATTGCGTGGTTGGCAATTCGTGACCGGTTATTTACTAGGGCCCGCCTCCATGCTTGGGATCCCTTAGTTCCGTCAGGGTGTGTGTTGTGTTCTGCTACCTCAGAGACGCGAGATCATCTTTTCTTCGAGTGTCCGTTTAGTTCGCATGTGTGGACGGGTCTTCTTCGTTGGGGTCACTCCTCTCATCGTATTGCTTTATGGTCCACTGAGTTAGCTTGGATCTGTAGTATGGGTCGGGGTGATCGTCGTAGGCGTCATGTTTGGAGGATTGCGTGGTGTGCGGCCATTTATCATGTCTGGAGAGAGCGTAATTCCCGGGTTCACGGGGGTCGGCTTCGTTCTCCTCAGTCTGTTCTTATTAGTGCCCAGGCTGATGTGTCTTATAGGTGTGCTTCGTGGCTTGGGGCGGTGATGTCTCCTTTGTCTATTAGTGCCCCTCCGTGGGACTTGTTTCCTTGAGTTTGTTCTGAGTCTTCTCTCTGTGTTTTTGAGTGCCTCGGCCCCGGGCTATGGGGTCCCCCTCGCTTGCTTTTCGTAATATATATTACCTTTGCAAAAAAAAACAATCCCTACTACTACTACTATTATTATTATTATTATTATTATTTTAGAAGTTTGTTTTAATTAATTTTTATAGAATCTAAAATATAACTTGATGGTATTTTTTATGTAACAAACAATTTGAATAGTTTTTTTTTTTTTCTTTTTTGTTTAGTAAGTTTTGGATTTTCGACTTGTTATATATAAAAAAAAAAAAAAAAAAAAAACTAATTAGAGGGTAGAAAAAACTAATTAGAGCATAGTTTTTTAGGCTCAATCCATCCTCAATTTCAGATTTGCTCTATCATTATCTTATGAATTTTGAATTTGCAATATCTTTATTCTAAGATGGTTGGCCTCATCTTCGACCTCCATAACCTCGCCGAGTTCCCATTTTCTTTCAGGGTGAGCGTCATATTTTTGCGGTGCTCCTCGCTGTTGGTTTAGATAGAAAGTCAACTTGCAAATGTTTTTAACCTGTGATGTGGCCCTCGAACTCAGTCCTTTCTTTGCATAATCTTGTGATAGTTGACTTTAAACTTGGGTTAATTGGTCCGCATCTTCTAGGCCTATTGTCTGAGTGAATTGGTAATTGTTTAGTGTTGTATTGAGCTTTGCCCTTCAAAAAAAAAAAAATCATAAAATTGACTATGCAAACTAACCTAAATTAACTAATCAAATCTTCTTTAATAATAAATAATTGACCATGCAAACTGTGTTCATGGAATAGTCAATAAATCATGGACACAATTCAATCGAGTAAAATCGATCGTCCAATCGCCGGCCGAGCACGTCACCAAACACTCCAAAACCCTCCTAAATTGACGGACAGAAATCAACATGTTGGTTGTCGGGATCGATCGATTTTCGCCCAAAATAGACACTGACCAACCAATGCTCACCCCTAAATTAATGTTTAACTATGAAACTATTTTATCCCACAAAAAAAACTTTGTTGTTTCTTTTGATAAAAATTACAACCCAGAGTAGAGGGATTGAAACCGAAAATAGGTACTCTTACACTAATAGGACTTTCACAATAAATTTGAAAGTGACATTTTAAATAAGCTAAGATTTAGTTTGATTGTTGTAACTTTTTAAATAATTGTTTGCAATTATATTTTTTTTAAAACTCAACTATAATATGAAGAGAAAAAAATTAATGTTCGGTGCTTTAGATCGGAACAAATAGGTTATAGGGTTTGAAATTCAATAATTCATTAGACACTTGTTATTTTAACTATTTATCATTTAGTATTTATGATTATTCTTTAAAATTTAAAAACATGTATTGGAAGAATTTAAATTCTAAAAATTACTCGTTGAATTATGCTTTCTTTTGACTCTCAAGTTTATTTTACAAATTTTGAATCTCTATGACCATATCTAGTAATAAAATCTTAACTTCTTCACATTTGCATTTTAGTCAAATTTAGAATCGTTATTTTGTTTTTGTTTGACTTTTTTTAGTTTTTTCTCATAAATAACTTTATTTTGTTTGAGACTATATTTGATGGGTTTTCTATTAACTTTGCCTTTTTCTACATGCTACCTTTTTTTTCACTAATTGATGACAACCAAACCAAAAATGATTATTTATTATTGTAAATAAAATTAATATTAATTATTCATTTTTTTTTTTTTATTCATTTTTAGACAAGTTGAATTTTTTCATATAATAAAATCCGTAACTATGTTAATAAACCTAAATGATATTACTATTTTTTATTACCTCTCATAAATGATTATTTATTAATGTAAATAAAATTAATATTAATTATTTTATATTAAAAATACGGTTATAAGTCAACCGGAGCATAATTCAACCGGCATATTGTAGAGACTAGTGACATCACAGGTCCGATCCTCTATTCCTACCTGTTGTAAAAAAAAATACTGTCTTTGTTTCTTTACCAAATATTTCTCTTATATATATTCAATTCGGGCGAGTGATTGTATATCATGTATAATACATGGTATATATTTTATATACTAATTCTTTTTTTTATATGTTTTTTTATTAAGGAAGGAAACATAATACTATTCATATATATATATAATTTTTTTTTGAAGGGATATATATATATATAATCTTTATTTCTCCATTTCTCCATTTATCCCTATTTTAAATCCTTGCAAGGGAATGAAAGAGTTTTAGATGGAAAAAAAAAAAAAAAAAAAAAGGAAGAGGTTTTGAAAATTCTTGAAACTCTTTGAGTAAAAAAGAAAGATAATATATATCATAAATAAACTTTCACAAAGAAAAACTCACCTTGTATGTTTTTTTTTCTTTCTCACTTAAATTCTACTTAATAGATTCTCCACAATTTGTATTCTAAAAATTTGTTTATATTATTATTTAAATATTTTTAATCTGTTTCTAGGAATTTAGATTCTCTAGAATATTTGGTTGCACATGACTTTTATGCCTTTTAATAGTTGAAAAGGAAAGTTTTCTAAACTTTGGTAATAAAATCTAAATTTATTAGAAGTCTATTTTGAAAAAATTAGAATTAAAATTAATTTTTCTGGTGTTTTTTTTACATCTTAATAAATAAAAAATACTTTGAAAAACTTGGATGAATTTAAAAGGTATTTTATTAAAAACTCTTTTTTTTTTTTGCTGCACATTTTTAACTAATGACTTTATAGTCAATCACACAACTATATTAGCTCAATTTGAAAAAATTTAGACAACAATAATGTGAAAAAATTTAGACAACAATAATGTATTTAAGATCATATTTAATAATCATAAAAATAAAATAGGTTGCCAAATTGAATATAACTTAATTAGCATATCTGGACTAAAAGGTCAACAATTCAATCTCCACTTTAATAAAAAAAAAAAATTATTAATTAATTATTAGATTGAATATAAATTATTAATAATTTATTTATGAACATATTTTTTTGTTATAATTTTTTTTTTTTAAAAAAATATGTATAATATATTATAAACTATAGGATATTTTTATTATTATAAACTATGGCCCCACAGCCTTTCTGCGTCTTTTTATTATTATTTTTTTTCTTTTTTTCTCTCATTCACACTACTCATCATTTGTTTTTTTATTAAAAAAAATCATATTAATCTTTTTAGAAATATAATTTTTTCTATTTAAGTTGTTAAATATTTATTATTAATTTGTTGAAATAAAATATTTTAAATCTTTTTTAAATGACGCAAAACTAATTATTCAAATCAAATTCATTATTATCAAATATCATGGCAACAAAATTATATTAAGTAACAAATACCTTATATATATAACTATGGATTAGCTAGTTGGAGTTATACAAGGTTGAAAACCTTTTATGTAACACCAAAGAACAAAATTACCTAAACAGGAATTTCAGAACATGCCAAAATCCCAACTTCATATCTTTCTCTATATAAGAACCTTCACAACCCACAACTTTCTCGTATCTCATTTTTTTGACTTCTCCACTCAAGTTTCTACAAACAATGGCGACAAAATCACTAAATGCATCTGCAATGAAGATAGCACTTGTATTGCTAATTTGCATAGCCATTTCAACACCACAGGTGACGGCGAGTATGGAGTCGACATCCCCTGATCCGGCAGTAATAGAAGATTTCTCTTTCTTTAAATGCACACCATTTTTTTTAGAGGCAACACTATGCGTGGTAGAAGTGGTCAGATTTCCGGTTATTCCTCATCGTGCTTGTTGCAAAGCCATTACTAAGCTCAGCGACTGTGCCCCTGAGATGTTCAAAAACATTCCTCCTGTTGACATGCTTGTGATTAAGAAAGTTTGTTTATTGTGGAAGGCTTAAATTTCTTAGACTAAAATTCTCTAAGTTTTGTGGATCCTGATGAATAAGAAAACTATATGATAATAATAAGTTTTTTCTTGTTTTTCCTACAGTACTATGTTATAAATTTACAGGGAGAGTGAATTTTATTAGAGCAAATTTATGTTCCTTTAATGAGAATTAGCATTTTTCCATCATTTGTTGAAGGTCATCGTTTGTACTCCGAAGACTTTTGTGTACTTCGAAATTAATGTTATATAATCAATTTATGAAACAAGAATATGACCCATGGAATAAAAGTAGATTATCAAATAACTTTAAAAAGGCTAAATTGCAAACACACTCCACAACATGATCTCAATTTGTTCATTTGAGTGTAAAAATTTCAATTTGGTTTCTATGATTTAAACCTAATTTTTAGTTCGTGGGGTTTAAGGAGTTTCAATTTAATTATATTTATTGTTAAGACTTTGTAAGCCAACAAGAACATAGCTCCAGCATGATGTATAACATAGTACATGTTGGAAAAAATAAAAAATAAAAACTTTGTTTCAATTCCGGTTCTATAGTTTTAAAAATCATAAATTTTACCATGAAACCTAAATCCTTTATTAAATATTTTCTTCACATTGTATTTTGCAAAGTTGAGTTTTTATTATTATTTTTATTATTATTAGTTAAATCGAGTATAATTCAACTGACATAAAATTCGTTTCTTTCTAAGGGGGTGTTTGGCCCAAGGAGTTGTTGGAGAAGGAGTTGAGAGGAGAAGTTAACTCCCCGTTTGACCCAACTTGTTGAACTCCGACAAAATATCTCAACTCCCCATATACTTTTTTGTATAATTGTTTTGTCATTATAGGTTGACAAAGTTTGTCATTTTAAAGACATTTCGAAACATATAGTTTGTAATTTTTATATACTTCATGGATTGATAGCTCTTGTAATTTTGAAATTGATGCTAAGTAGTTTGACAATTTTGAAGATAATATTGGTGGATATATTTAGTAATTTGGATGTCTATTGTTTGTTGGAATTTTGAAAAATTATATCAATTTTGAAATTTTTGGAGCACAATGTCGACACGTGCCTGCGACGCGGAGCGACCGACGTCCTCGGAAAAAAAGAGATATTTGAACAAATAAAATGAGTCACCACCAGTCTTTTTTATGGTGTGATTGGGGACCGAAAAATAACTTTTTTCTTAAAAAAAAAGTAATAAAAAAAATGGTCTACGAAAACAAAGTTGGGTTCGGGAGTCATTTTAGTATGGGAAGGTATTAGCACCCCACAACTCTCGTTAAAAACGGTGGCCAAACTTTTATCTTGAATTTAAAAGGTTATTTAAAGAGAGTTTGCTTGAAAACATTATATTTTAAAACAATGTCTTATTTTTACCGCTCATTTCTCCGATATTTGGGGTTATGATCCCATAAAATAAGTGAAAATTATCCATCGATTTTGACTATATTAGAGATATTCCCGATACTTAGGAATATTTTTTTCCTCATGAATCTGAGAGAATATTATAATTTATCAAACTCCGTCATAGGATAGTCATTCGTAGGAGAGTTTATTTTTAAAACAAAACATTTTTTGTTTAAATTAAATTCATTTTTTATTGGGATCAAAATCTAGGACCCCCAAAGATTATGATCCCTCACCTCAAGAATTCTAGAAAATCGGACTCCCAAATGTTTCTAGATTCCGTCGTCGGATTTTTTTTTATCAAAACGAAAGTTATGAATTAGATGCTTAGCACAATATTATTCTTAATACAATATAAATAAATCCAACTAAACAAAAACATAGATAACATGACATAAAAAAAAAATATATATATATAATCATAATAATAATAATAATAAAAAGAAAAAAAATAAACAAAATAAAACCCACGAACACCAAACTGTTCTCTCTCCGCATTGTACTTCTTTTACTCTCATCTTCATTTTTTTTTTTTTTCTGTAAGTCCTCCTCCTTCACGGGTGTTGCTCTCCTCCTTCACTGAGTTTTCTTTAAGATTAAATAAATCAAGATTCTAAGGTAAGTTACAAAAAAAAATCTCTTCTTTTAAACCTATTTTTTATATACATTTTAACTCTTCTATCACTTTATTTTTCTTTAGTAACTAAAACTTTCATAAAGTAACAAAAGGTAAGTAATAATAGAAACTGAATTAAAAAAAATAGAGGAGAATATAGATCTAAGAAAAAATAAAAATAAATTTAAAAAAAACAAGGATAAAAAAAACACAAAGCATGAAGTTGATCTAAGAACATAATGCATATAAAAAGAAATAATGAACTCAAAGTTACTGCAGCGTGATGAAATAAACAGTGAGGTAGTAATGTCTAACATCTTTTGTTCTATTGTTTTCTACCGTGTGTAGAAATTACACAAAAAAAATCAGATTTTTTCCTAAATACAACCCTTTCCTTGAGTTGAAGATGATTTCTTTTATGCCTTCAACTCTGAGGACGGATCGAACCAAAGAGATCCATGCTCGTTGTGTAAGGTGCAGATCCTCGGGACATATGCCCTACCATGTGCAACCTCCAATCGAGCTTGAAATGTTTTGGAAGGAGAAAAAAGAAAGAAAGCAAGAAATAAAAAGAGGGAGGGTTTTATAACCCAATCCATTTCCACTTATATGTATATTTTTTAGGATTTTGAAAGTGAAATTTGAAAGCTATGTCCAACTTAGTTTATACCCAAAAGAGACAAAAAGAAAATTGGAACCAAAACATCCACAAATTTAATTTTACCCAAACAAACACAGGTGCAAAAGCAAAAGGAAGAAAATTAGGAGATTAATCAAATTACACATAGACATTATTAAACTAATAAATCAATTAAAAAAGGTCGGCCAAAAATAGGTGGCTACACACAATATGCAGAAAGAAAATAATCATTGAAATTCTTGACATTTACAACATATGAAGGCAAGTAAAGTTTGACGTTTTTTCTTTATATCTTGACGCTTTCAATAAGTCAAGATTTAACTATCTTTTTCTTGACAGGCGATTACTTGACGTTTTCAACATGTCATTGATTTTAATACTTGACGTTTAAAACATATAAGGCAAGTAAAACTTGACGCTTATTGCTCAATATCTTGACTCTTCCAATAATAAGCCAAGGTTCAATCACAGTTTTCTTGACAGACAATTACTTGACACTTGTAAAAACGTCGAGTGTATTCAAACTTGACGTTTCAAAAGCGTCAAATAACACAGTTTTTGTTGTAGTGTTCAAGGGTTTTTCAAAGCCTTCGATAAAGGTATACTCTTCTTAAAACAAAAAATCAAAATCTTCGATAAAAGTATACTTTTTTAAGGATTTTTCAAAAATTTCGAAAAATGTACTTTTTTTTAAAAAAAAAATTCAAAATCTTCGATAAAGTATACTTTTTTTCAAGAGCTTTTAGAAAAGTATATATACTATTTTTCAAAGGTAGATATTTTTTTAAGGTTTTTTAATACCTCTAATGATTGTAATTTTTTTCGAAAGTTTTTTATAACCTTCGATAAAATATGGTCGAAATATGTCAACTTTGTTGTATGGTGAATATTTGGGCGAGTAGTGTATATCATGTATAATACATGTTATTTATTCTATATACTAATTTTTTTATGTTTTGTTTTATTAAGGAAGAAAACATAATATAATAATAATAATAAATAAATAAATAAATAATAAAAAAAAAAAAAAAAAAAAGAGAGGTGATTTTGAAAATTCTTAAAACTCTAACTAAAAAAGATAATATATATCACCATATATAAACTTTCAAAGAGAAAAACTCACCTTGTAAGTTTTTTTTTCCTTTCACATTTGTATAAACCAAATTTAAATTCTACTTAATAGATTCTCCACAATTTGTATCCTAAAAAATTGTCTATATTATTCTTTAAAATATTTTAAAATCTTTTTCTAGGAATTTAGATTCTGTAGAATATTTGGTTGCAGATGACTTTTATGCCCTTTAATAATTTAAAAGGAAAGCTTTTAAAATTTTGGTATCTCTATCATTATATTTAGTAATAAAATCTGAATTCATTAAGAGTCTATTTTGTAAAATTATAATTAAAATTAATTTTTCTGGTGTTTTTTTTATATCTTAACAAATAAAAAATACTTTGAAAAATTTGGATCGATTTAAAAAGTATTTTTCAAAAAACTCTTCCTAAATTATCCAAAAATGACTTTTAAATTAGTTTTTTTTATTTATTTATTTATTAGTATTATTATTTATTTAAAAAAAAAATAAAAACACTTATCCTCTAAAGCCATTAAAGAAGCTATGCATTTTTTTTTAAAGGTACTTCAAAAATTAAATTTATTTAAAAAAAAAACATTTTTTTTCACAAGTTATTACAAACCTACCCTTCACCCCTTTTGCTTTTTAGTCCAGAGTTGCATAATTTGGCCAAAACAAGCATGACTCAGCTGACATATGTATGTGTTGATGACAAGAGATATGTGGTTCGAATCCCTCATCTCGAGTATATTCAAAAAAAAAAAAAAAAAAAATTGCATAATTGATCCTTTGTTTGCATTTTTCAACCATTTATTTTCCATTCGAGTCTCAAGAGGATAAAAGTCAATGAAAGAAAATGAAAATTTTCATTTGTTTACTAATTAAAAGGCAAGAATGAAATTAATTAGGGGACCTACTACCAATTTGGAAACCCTACCCCATAAATAGATAATTTTCATTTCTTCATCATTTTATTATTATTTTTTTTCTTTTTTCCTCACATTCACACTACTCATCATTTGTTTTTTAATAAAAAAAATCATATTAATCTTTTCATAAATATAAAATTTTCTATTTAAGTTGTTAAATATTTATTATTAATTTTTTGAAATAAAATATTTTAAATCTTTTTTAAATGACGCAAAACTAATTATTCAAATCAAATTCATTATTATCAAATATCATGGCAACAAAATTATATTAAGTAACAAATACCTTATATATATAACTATGGATTAGCTAGTTGGAGTTATACAACAGGTTGAAAACCTTTTATGTAACACCAAAGAACAAAATTACCTAAACAGGAATTTCAGAACATGCCAAAATCCCAACTTCATATCTTTCTCTATATAAGAACCTTCACAACCCACAACTTTCTCACACCAACCAAACAAAGCTTATCTCATTCTTTCGACTTCTCCACTCAATTTTCTACAAACAATGGCGACAAAATCACTAAACGCATCTACAATGAAGATAGCACTTGTATTGCTAATTTGCATAGCCATTTCAACACCACAGGTGACGGCTAGTATGGAGGCAGCATCCCCTGATCCAGCCGTAATAGAAGATTTCTCTTTCTTTAAATGCACACCATTTTTTTTAGAGGCAACACTATGCGTGGTAGAAGTGGTCAGATTTCCGGTTATTCCTCATCGTGCTTGTTGTAAAGCCATTACTAAGCTCAGCGACTGTGCCCCTGAGATGTTCAAAAACATTCCCCCTGTTGACATGCTTGTGATTAAGAAAGTTTGTTTATTGTGGAAGGCTTAAATTTCTTAGACTAAAATTCTCTAAGTTTTGTGGATCATGATGAATAAGAAAACTATATGATAATAATAAGTTTTTTATTGTTTTCCCTATAGTACTATGTTATAAATTTACAAGGAGAATGAATTTTGTTGGAGCAAAATTATGTTCCTTTAATGACAATTAGCATTTTTCCGGTCATCGTTTGTACTCCCAAGACTTTTGTGTACTCTCAAATTGATGTTATTAATAAATTTATGAAACAAGAATATGACCCAGGGAACAAAAGTGGATTATCAAATAATGTAAAAATATGGGTTAACCCCAAATTAGTTTACAAACTCAAATTTATTTTGTAGATAATGTTTTTGGTCAAAATTGTCACTTGATTTCATCAATATCTTTGTTGTTGTCATACACATACAACTAGAAAGTGCTATATATAATCTTTTTTTTTAGGGTGTTTTTAGATAAAATCAAAATATTAGATTGTTGCTATTTTTTTGGTTTATTTAGATGGGTGTGGAGACATTTCAAAATTATTAAATTTAAAAAGAAACAAAAAGTGTTTTTTTGATAGAATATAAATATTAAATTGTTATTTTATTCTCTCATAAAATTAAGGTGGATGAATTTCAAAATTAAAAAACAAACCAACACACAAACAAATATATCTCATAAGGAAAATCATAGAATTTCAAATGGATTGTTTGAGTAAGTTTTTTATTTTTGTGATACTTACAATTTTAAATATTCAAATGTTATTTATTTGTTTCATAAAAAAATAAAAAAACAATAACAGCAAAGAATCCCTATTTATTATTATTATTTTTTTAAAAGTTTGTTTTAATTAATTTTTATAGAATCTAAAATATTAACTTGATGGTATTTTTTATGTAACAAACAATTTGAATAGTTTTTTTTTTTTTAAGTAAGTTTTGGATTTTCGATTTGTTATGCCAAAAAAAAAAAAAAAAAAAAAAACTAGAGCATAATTTTTTTAGGCTTAGTCCATCCTCAATTTCAGATTTAATCTATCATTATCCTATGAGTTTTGAATTTGCAATATCTTTATTCTAAGATGGTTGGCCTCGACTTCGACCTCCCTAGCCTCGTCGAGTTCCCATTTTCTTTCGGGGTGAGCGTCATATTCTCGCGCGCTCCTCGCTATTGGTTTAGATAGAAACTCTCAACTTGCAAATGTTTTTAACCTCTGATGTGGCCCTCGAACTCGATCCTTTCTTTGCATAATCTTCTGATAGTTGACTTTAAACTTGGGTTGGTCCGCATATTCTCTTTTGTTAAACTTCTCGGATTTTCGACCACGTTTGGTTTGGCTGGAGGACTTCCCTCCTGAGATCGAAGCCTATTGTCTGAATGAATTGGTAATTGTTTAGTGTTGTATTGAGTTTTGCTCTTCAAAAAAAAAAAATCATAAAATTGACTATGCAAACTAACCTAAATTAACTAATCAAATTTTATTTAATCGTAAAATTGACCATGCAAACTGTGTTCATGGAATAGCCAGTAAATCACAGACACAATTCGATAGACCAAAATCGATCGTCCAATCGTCGGCCGACCACGTCACCAAACACTCCAAAACCCTCATAAACTGACCGACAGAAAATCAACATGTTGGTAGATCGATTTTCTCCCAAAATAGACACTGACCGACCAACCGATGCTCACCCCTAAATTAATGTTTAACTATGAACTATTTTATCCCACAAAAAAAAACTTTGTTGTTTCTTTTGATAAAAATTACAACGGAGAGTAGAAGGATTGAAACCCAAGATAGGTACTCTACACTAATAGGACTTTAATTTCACAATAAACTTTAAAGTGACATTTTAAATAAGCTTAGACTTAGTTTGAAATTGTTGTAACTTTTTAAATAATTGTTTTCGACTATGTTTTTTTTTTAAACTCAATTATAATATGAAAAAAAAAAATTAATGTTTGGTACTTTAGATTAAAACAAATAGGTTATAGTGTTTGAAAGTTGAATAACTCATTAGACACTTATTATTTTAACTATTTACTATTTAGTATTTATGATTATTCTTTAAAATTTAAAAATATCTATTAGAAGAATTTAAATTCTAAAAATTACTGGTTGAATTATGCTCACTTCTTACTTTCACAATGCGGGCTAGTTTATTTTACAAATTTAGAATATCTATGACCATATCTAGTAATAAAATTGCCAAACTGAGCATAGCTCAATTGGCATAGGGTTGAGCTGGTGACCAAAAGGTCATGGGTTCAATCCCCGCATTAATTAAACTACCGTTGCAAAAAAAAAAAAAATATCTAGTAATAAAATCTGAACTTCTTCACATTTGCATTAGAGTCAAATTTAGAATCTTTATTTTGTTTTTGTTTGACTTTTTTTAGTTTTTTCTCATAAATAACTTTATTTTGTTTGAGGCTATATTTGATGGGTTTGCTATTAACTTGCATTTTTCTACATGCTAGCTTTTTTTCACTGATTAATGACAACCAAACCAAAAAGATTAGGATATCCATATTTGGAAAATAATATACTTATTTACAAATTTTTAGACAAGTTGAATTTTTTCATATAATAAGATCAGTAACTATGTTAATAAATCTAAAAGATATTACTATTTTTTATTACCTCTCATAAATGATTATTTATTATTGTAAATAAAATTAATTATTTTATATTAAATATATCGTTATAAGTAAACTTGAGCATAACTCAACCAGAATATTGTATAGATTAGTGACCAAGAGATCACAGGTTCAATCATCTATTCCTACCTCTTGTCAAAAAAATATATATATATACTACTGCCTTTGTTTCTTTACCAAATTCTGCCAATAATATTTCTCTTATACATATTCATTACGGGCGAGTTATTGTATATCATGTATAATACATGTTATATATTCTATATACTAATTCTTTTTTTTTTATATGTTTTTTTTATTAAGGAAGAAAACATAATACTATTCATATATATATATATATATATATATATATATATATATATATATATATATATATAATCTCCATTTATCCATTTATCCCTATTTTAAATCCTTGCAAGAGAATGAAAGAGTTTAAAATGAAAAAAAGAAAAAAAAGAATAAAAAAGGAAGATAATTTTGTTGGTCATGAAACAAAAATTTAAAAATAAATAATTTAATTAAAATTAAATTTTAGATATCTACTTGGGGATGACAAATTAAATAAAAATTCAAATGTGTTTGATAAGATCATATTTATAAATCATAAAAATAAAATGTGTTGCCAAATTAAATATATTTTAATTGACTAGTCTTGACTAAGAGGTTATAAATTCAATCTTCATTTTAATAAAAAAAAAAAAAAAATTATTAATTAATTATTAGATGAAATATAAACTATTAATAATTTATTTATGAACATATTTTATGTTATAATTTTAATTTTTTTCTTTTGTATAAAATATAGTATTTTATATTATAAATTCATTTTTATTAAATTAAAATATGTATCTATATGATATTTGTATTTACCTTCCTTATTTTATGGCCCCACGACCTTTCTTCATATAAATATTTTAAATCTTTTTTGAATGATGCAAAACTAAATTATTCATTATTATCAAATAACAACAAAATTATATTAAGTAACAAATACCTTATATATTTAACTCTGGATTAGCTAGTCGAAGTTGTACAACAAATTGAAAACATTTCATGTAATATCAAAGAACAAAATTACCTGCCAACGAGAGTTTAGCTCGACGAAACCTATTTTTTTCGACGGTTCAATTAATCTGTCGAGAGAAGATGTTCTCTCGACGGTTAGGTCAAACCGTCGAGGGAAGCCCATCCCTCTCAACGGTTTACGATTTACTAAACCGTCGAAAGTAACCTATTTCTTAGTTAAACCGTCGAGAGAAATGCTTGTTCTCTCGACGGTTTCGTTAAACCAAACCGTCGAGAGAGTATATACGTTCTCTCGACGGTTTGTTTTAACGAAATCGTCGAGAGAGCATATACTTTCTCTCGACGGTTTAGTTAAACCGTCGAGATAAATAGCTGTTCTCTCGACAGTTTAATTAAACCAAATCGTCGAGAGAAATGTTTGTGTTTTGGTATATTGTTTTTAATTCCATAATTTTTTTTTTCATTTAAAATATCTGATAATATCTAAATAAATTGGAACATTAGTTTGTAAAAAAAGCATCTTCATTAAAGTATAAAGTAATTGGTACAAAGTTGGGTTACAAGCCTACGTATATAATTTTTGAGGCTTTGTGAATAACATCAACCCAAAATATACCTGGAAAAAAAAAATCAATCACACATTAAAAAATAACATAAAAAAAATTATAACTTAAAACATAAAGATATAAAAATTATAACTTCAACTAAACTAAAATAAAACAACAAAATTAACTTAAGAAAATTTGTTTATTGTGGAAGACTTAAATTTCTTAAACTAAAATTCTCTAAATGTGAATCATGATAATAAGAAAACTATATGATAATAATAAGTTTTTTTCTTGTTTTTCCTACCGTACTATGTTATAAATTTACGAGGAGAGTGAATTTTGTTGGAGCAAAATTATGTTCCTTTAATGAGAATTAGCAGTTTTTCATCATTTGTTGAAGGTCATTTTCATTTTGTCTGAGTAGTTTAGGCCCTATTTAGTTCATGATTCAAAAAAAAAAAAAAAAATCAAAAACAAAGAATTAGTCGAAAACGAAAACAAATTTCTTATTTTCACTATATCTGTAAACACGTTTGGTTTCAATTTAAAAGAATAAATGTGAATTTAAAATTAAAAAAAAATATTAATATGTGTTTAGTAAATTTCATTTTTTTTATAAAAAAAAATCAATATAATTATTTCTTATTAATAATAAATAAATTAACTATATTGGTAAAATTGGACTATTTTCTTTAACTTTCTTTTTAGAAAAAAAAAAAAAAGCACAGAAGCATGAAGTTTTTTTTTTAAACAAAAAACATGTGGCGTAAGTGTAGAAAATAAGTTATATATAGTTGGAGGAGGCATAACACATAAAATAAAATTGACCAAGAAATAAATAAAAGAAAAAAAAAAGGAGTGTTGGTATGTTTATCTTCTTCAACCTTGAAATTTGGGTCTTCAGTTGCTTGATCTGCTCATTAAAATTGTATCTCTGTTTGCAAATCGAAACGCTCCCGATCATGTTGATTGTTGACGACATCGACTTTTTCTGATGAAATTGAAGGGATTTAATTGGGTTTCAATTGCGATTTTACGTTTTGTTAAAGTAATATTTTTTTTTAGATGTTAAAGTAATATTAATCAATCATAAGAAGAGATTGCAATGCCCAAATTGGTTAAGAATTAAAAAAATAAAGATAATATTAATTAATCATGAGAAGAGATTGCAATGCTTAAATTGGTTAAAAATTAAAAAAATAATTTGATTGATGTCGATGAAGCAACGACAACAATTTCAATTGGAAATTTGTGAGAGTGTAACATTTATGGAATTTTAATTGAGAATTTGTGAGAGAGCGTAACATTTACGGATTTTGACGGATATATATATATATATATATATATATATATATATATTAAGGAATCCCGTGTTTTCAATTTTTGGGGTTTTAGTTTGGAAAATAATGAAAACGATATTTTATCGTTTCCAAATTTTACCTTTAATTTAAGTTGTGTTTTCAAAAACAGTTTTCATTTTCAACCCACCAAACAAGTTCTCATCATTTTTATTCGTATCTCTTATTTTCGAAAACATAAAATCGAAAATAGATAAAAAATCAAACGGACCCTTAATTTTTCAAATTCATGTTAATAACTATTGTTTTGTATTCTTTTCTTTCGATTCTATCCATTCATTCATATGTTTTATTTTAGACTTGCATTGAAAAAGGAACCTGGAAAAAGTGTTCATGTGATTTTGAAACAGTTAACTCTATGCATTTATGGTTTGTTCTTTCTTAAGTAATTCATTCTCTCTTTTCGTTTGCATTGTTAAAGGACATTGGAAGAAGAAGTGTTACACAGTGCATTTCCCCCACTAAAATTAATGATCGATATATTACCAATGTACTTCTTTAGATTAACTCTAAGGTAATAGTTAAAATTTTGAGCAGTTCCTATGTAGTAAATGATTTTTTGATGTTAGGTTCTTTTTCCTTATGATTTTTTATTTCTTTTTAGCAAGAGGTATAAACTCACTATTAGGTTGATTTGGATGTTTACGTGTTTTAAATGACTGCTCTGTTTTAATATCCAATTGCGTATAATTCTTGATGATGATGCTTTGACTATTGATATTGATTAGCTTATAAAACATGAACTTACACGTGGCATATTTGGAGTTATCTTTGTTGTTGTCACTTTACTTATGTTTGAAAGGAGTCTGTTTAGCTTTTAACTTGCAACAAGAGTGATCAGTTTAAGGATTGTGTTATGATTAGTTTTTTCTCTTGATTTTCAACGAGGATTTCCTTTTTGTAGATTGGTAGTGGCCAATGTCGGAGACGATAAGATCTCATTGCAGCATAAGAATGGTCCAAGCATGGGGACAATTCCAATTGTTGGTAATGATTTGCACTATTTTTTTGAAGAGTTGTTGCACCCAATGAAGTGCATGGCTCAGAACCCATGCTATTTGAGGACATATTGTGTCAGATTTTTGATGTGATCAGACTCGAGGTCAATTCCTTGCCCTAGTAATTCCTCAATTTTTGTTTTTTTTTCGTAACTTGTTTTAGCTAAGAATATTATTTTTATTCATGTATCTTTTCATATATAGAATAGGGAATGCATAACATTACAAGATATTAAAAATTGTAAACTTGCTGGAAATGTTTTCAACATCCTTTTTAATCTTAACAAGTTCGTTGCCTTTGAAAGTCTTGATCCATTCCTATTCCGCAAGGTAAATGTGAAGTTCTTGCCTCAATTTTGTGGCAAATGAATTTGGGCTTCAAACTAGGGTGTGCTTTAAGTGTTGAAGAGAAAAATAATATTCTATTTTGTTAGGAACATGAGAATCCAAATTTTACCGAATGTGATCAATTTGCACATAAAGAATATATTCGTCTTTCCATGGAAGAAGATGTTGAAGATGCTTCAAATGCAAGTGATGTCTGGGATGAGTCACTTGAGGCTCATTTTTGCCGTATAAATAATCTCTTCCTCTTCTTGTTTCTTTAATTTTAGATGTTAAATATGCTTCCAATTGAAAGTGGGAGATGTCTAAGTTGATAGATGGTTAAACCCCATCGTCCTCAAAAGACAAATGACTTAAAGTAATAAAGAGTGAATATAATTCAAGGAGGGAGGGACGAGAACTAAACCTTCCACATCTCAACTAAAGATATTTACCTTAGACAATTCCCTTTTTTCTTTTAACCAAATTATCCAAATAATTACTCTCTAATGAATTAGGGTACCAAACTTGTGCTTTCTTTTTTAAAATTGGTCACACATATCTTTACCCATTACATTTGTTAAAATTAGATTAGTGGAGTAGTGGAAGAAGTGGTTTATAACTTTTCCATAACCACTCATTGTGTAGAGATTTATTTGGCCCAAATTTTCATATTTTTTAATAATTTTTACTGGCAACCCTATTTCTTTCCAATTATGGTTTTGCAATTAGGTGAATTCCTTGATTGCTTATGTGAATTCATGTGCTTTTTTGAATGTTGACGAAAACTCTACTCGTATGAATAATGGTGTTTCTAATCATTCTCTACCTTTCATGTTTTCCGATGGACGTACATCTCCACTATTCTCAGCTTGTTGAAAAGTTCAGTTTATATTAATCTTTCATTCAAATCGAAAATATTGCTTTTCAAAACAAATTAACCTGAAATATCAAACTAATTAGCTTCTCTATAACCACTTATGTGTTTATTTCTGCTAGGTTTGAAAATGGTTTCCTTATGTGATTACTTAGTGTAAAGATGTTTTGTTTATGACTTTCTTTTTCTTTCAAATATAGTGCATAATTGATTTTTTGGTTTCCATTTCAGATGAATAGAGGTACTAATGTGGTCACCGTTTAAGAACTTGATCCAATAAACAAGACATATGATGGTGGATTTGTCGGTATATGGTTCAATTCTTTCTGATTTTTTTTTTTTATAGATTAAGTTAGCTACATTCAAAACTATAGTATGGGAGGCGACACAAGAGTACCATATACTTTTTTGTATAATTGTTTTGTCATTATAGGTTGACAAAGTTTGTCATTTTAAAGACATTTCGAAACATATAGTTTGTAATTTTGATATACTTCATGGATTGATAGCTCTTGTAATTTTGAAATTGATGCTAAGTAGTTTGACAATTTTGAAGATAATATTGGTGGATATATTTAGTAATTTGGATGTCTATTGGTTGTTGGAATTTTGAAGAATTATATCAATTTTGAAATTTTTGGAGCACAATGTCGCCACGTGCCTGCGGAAGATATTAGCACCCCACAACTATCGTTAAAAACGGTGGCCAAATTTTTATCTTGAATTTAAAAGGTTATTTAAAGAGAGTTTGCTTGAAAACATTATATTTTAAAACAATGTCTTATTTTTACCGCTCATTTCTCAAATATTTGGGGTTATGATTCCATAAAATAAATGAAAATTATCCATCGATTTTGACTATATTAGAGGTATTACCGATACTTAGGAATATTCTTTTCCTCATGAATCTGAGAGAATATTATAATTTATCAAACTCCATCATAGGATAGTCATTCGTAGGAGAGTTTATTTTTAAAACAAAACATTTTTTGTTTAAATTAAATTCATTTTTTTATTGGGATCAAAATCTAGGACTCCCAAAGATTATAATCCCTCACCTCAACAATTCTAAAAAATCGGACTCCCAAATGTTTCTAGATTCCGTCGTCGGATTTTTTTTATCAAAACAAAAGTTATGAATTAGATGCTTAGCACAATATTATTCTTAATACAATATAAATAAATCAAACTAAACAAAAACATAGATAACATGACATAAAAAAAAATATATATATATATATATATATATAATAATAATAATAATAATAATAATAATATATAACTTGCGTTAGTGGTAAAAGTCATTGACGCCACACACACTATTAAAGAAAAAAAGGTTCAACCATCTAATCAAAAAAAAAAAAAATAAACAAAAAAAAAATTAAAAAATTTCTTCAATCTAATCTCTAATCACACATAAAGAAAAAATAAATAAATAAACAAATAAAAATTATAACCTACCTTTTCTTCCATCTAATAAAAAAAAACCTACATTTTCTTCAATCTAATCACAAAGAGGAAAATTAAATAAATAAACAAATTAAAACCCACGAACACCAAACTGCTCTCTCTCCGCATTGTACTTCTTTTACTCTCATCTTCATTTTTTTTTTTTCCCTGTAAGTCCTCCTCCTTCACTGGTGTTGCTCTCCTCCTTCACTGAGTTTTCTTTAAGATTAAATAAATCAAGATTCTAAGGTAAGTTACAAAAAAAAAATCTCTTCTTTTAAACCTATTTTTTATACACATTTTAACTCTTCTATCACTACTTTTTTTTTTCATTAGTAACTAAAACTTTCATAAACTAACAAAAGGTAAGTAATAAGAGAAACTGAATAAAAAAAATAGAGGAGAATATAAATCTAAGAAAAAAGAAAAATAAATTAAAAAAAAAACAGTATAAAAAAAACACAAAGCATGAAGTAGATCTAAGAGCATAATGCATATAAAAAGAAATAATGAACTCAAAGTTACTGCAGCGTGATGAAATAAACAGTGAGGTAGTAATGTCTAACATCTTTTGTTCTATTGTTTTCTACCGTGTGTAGAAATTACACAAAAAAAATCAGATTTTTTCCTAAATACAACCCTTTCCTTGAGTTGAAGATGATTTCTTTTATGCCTTCAACTCTGAGGACGAATCGAACCAAAGAGATTCATGCTCGTTGTGTAAGGTGCAGATCCTCGGGACATATGCCCTACCATGTGCAACCTCCAATCGAGCTTGAAATGCTTTGGAAGGAGAAAAAAGAAAGAAAGCAAGAAATAAAAAGAGGGAGGGTTTTATAACCCAATCCATTTCCACTTATATGTATATTTTTTAGAATTTTGAAAGTGAAATTTGAAAGCTATGTCCAACTTAGTTTATACCCAAAAGAGACAAAAAGAAAATTGAAACCAAAACATCCACAAATTTAATTTTACCCAAACAAACACAGGTGCAAAAGCAAAAGAAAGAAAATTAGGAGATTAATCAAATTACACATAGACATTATTAAACTAATAAATCAATTAAAAAAGGTCGGCCAAAAATAGGTGGCTACACACAATATGCAGAAATTCAAGATTGTAATATATATATATATATATATATATATATATATATATATTTTTTTTTTAAAGAAAATAATCATTGAAATTCTTGACATTTACAACATATGAAGGCAAGTAAAGTTTGACGTTTTTTTTTATATCTTGACGCTTTCAATAAGTCAAGATTTAACTATCTTTTTCTTGACAGGCGATTACTTGACGTTTTCTACATGTCATTGATTTTAATACTTGACGTTTAAAACATATAAGATAAGTAAAAGTTGACGCTTATTGCTCAATATCTTGACGCTACCAATAATAAGCCAAGGTTCAATCACAGTTTCCTTGACAGACAATTACTTGACACTTGTAAAAACGTCAAGTGTATTCAAACTTGACGTTTCAAAAGCGTCAAATAACACAGTTTTTGTTGTAGTGTTCAAGGGTTTTTCAAAGCCTTCGATAAAGGTATACTCTTTTTAAAACAAAAAATCAAAATCTTCGATAAAAGTACTATTTTTTAAGGATTTTTCAAAAATTTCAAAAAATGTACTTTTTTTTTCAAGAATTTTTTAAAATCTTTGATAAAGTATATTTTTTTTCAAAAGCTTTTAGAAACCTTCAATAACCGTATATATACTATTTTTCAAAGGTTTTTCAAAACCTTTGATAAAAGGTAGATATTTTTTTAAGGTTTTTTAATACTTCTAATGATTGTAATTTTTTTCGAAAGTTTTTTATAACCTTCGATAAAAGATGGTCGAAATATGTCAACTTTGTTGTACGGTGAATATTTGGGCGAGTAGTGTATATCATGTATAATACATGTTATATATTCTATATACTAATTTTTTTATGTTTTGTTTTAGTAAGGAAGAAAACATAATATAATAATAATAATAATAAATAAATAAATATATAAAATTAAATTAAATTAAATTTAAAAAAAAAAAGAAAGAAAAAAAAAAAAGGTGATTTTGAAAATTCTTAAAACTCTAACTAAAAAAGATAATATATATCACCATATATAAACTTTCAAAGAGAAAAACTCACCTTGTAAGTTTTTTTTTCCTTTCACATTTGTATAAACCAAATTTAAATTCTACTTAATAGATTCTCCACAATTTGTATCCTAAAAAATTGTCTATATTATTCTTTAAAATATTTTAAAATCTTTTTCTAGGAATTTAGATTCTGTAGAATATTTGGTTGCAGATGACTTTTATGCCCTTTAATAATTTAAAAGGAAAGCTTTTAAAATTTTGGTATCTCTATCATTATATTTAGTAATAAAATCTGAATTCATTAAGAGTCTATTTTGTAAAATTATAATTAAAATTAATTTTTCTCGTGTTTTTTTTTATATCTTAACAAATAAAAAATACTTTGAAAAATTTGGATCGATTTAAAAAGTATTTTTCAAAAAACTCTTCCTAAATTATCCAAAAATGACTTTTAAATTAGTTATTTTTATTTATTTATTTATTAGTATTATTATTTATTTATTTTATTTTTTATTTAAAAAAAAAAAAACACTTATCCTCTAGAGCCATTAAAGAAGCTATGCATTTTTTTTAAAGGTACTTCAAAAATTAAATGTATTTAAAAAAAAAACATTTTTTTTCACAAGTTATTACAAACCTACCCTTCCACCCTTTTGCTTTTTTTTCACAAGTTATTACAAACCTACCCTTCCACCCTTTTGCTTTTTAGTCGAGAGTTGCATAATTTGGCCAAAACGAGCATGACTCAGCTGGCATATGTATGTGTTGATGACAAGAGATATATGGTTCGAATCCCTCATCTCGAGTATATTAAAAAAAAAAAAAAAAAAAATTGCATAATTGTTTCTTTGTTTGCATTTTTCATCCATTTGTTTTCCATTCGAGTCTCAAGGAGATAAAAGTCAATGAAAGAAAATGAAAATTTTCATTTGTTTACTAATTAAAAGGCAAGAATGAAATTAATTAGGGGACCTACTACCAATTTGGAAACCCTACCCCATAAATAGATAATTTTCATTTCTTCATCATTTTATTATTATTTTTTTTCTTTTTTCCTCTCATCATTTGTTTTTTAATAAAAAAAATCATATTAATCTTTTCATAAATATAAAATTTTCTATTTAAGTTGTTAAATATTTATTATTAATTTTTTGAAATAAAATATTTTAAATCTTTTTTAAATGACGCAAAACTAATTATTCAAATAAAATTCATTATTATCAAATATCATGGCAACAAAATTATATTAAGTAACAAATACCTTATATATATAACTATGGATTAGCTAGTTGGAGTTATACAACAGGTTGAAAACCTTTTATGTAACACCAAAGAACAAAATTACCTAAACAGGAATTTCAGAACATGCCAAAATCCCAACTTCATATCTTTCTCTATATAAGAACCTTCACAACCCACAACTTTCTCACACCAACCAAACAAAGCTTATCTCATTCTTTTGACTTCTCCACTCAATTTTCTACGAACAATGGCGACAAAATCACTAAACGCATCTGCAATGAAGATAGCACTTGTATTGCTAATTTGCATAGCCATTTCAACACCACAGGTGACGGCCAATATGGAGGCGACATCCCCTGATCCAGCAGTAATAGAAGATTTCTCTTTCTTTAAATGCACACCATTTTTTTTAGAAGCAACACTATGCGTGGTAGAAGTGGTCAGATTTCCGGTTATTCCTCATCGTGCTTGTTGCAAAGCCATTACTAAGCTCAGCGACTGTGCCCCTCAGATGTTCAAAAACATTCCTCCTGTTGACATGCTTGTGATTAAGAAAGTTTGTTTATTGTGGAAGGCTTAAATTTCTTAGGCTAAAATTCTCTAAGTTTTGTGGATCATGATGAATAAGAAAACTATATGATAATAATAAGTTTTTTCTTGTTTTTCCTACAGTACTATGTTATAAATTTACAAGGAGAGTGAATTTTGTTAGAGCAAATTTATGTTCCTTTAATGAGAATTAGCATTTTCCCATCATTTGTTGAAGGTCATCGTTTGTACTGCGAAGACTTTTGTGTACTTCGAAATTAATGTTATATAATAAATTTATGAAACAAGAATATGACCCATGGAACAAAAGTAGATTATCAAATAACTTTAAAAAGGCTAAATTGCAAACACACTCCACAACATGATCTCAATTTGTTCATTTGAGTGTAAAATTTTCAATTTGATTTCTATGATTTAAACCTAATTTTTAGTTCGTGGGTTTAAGGAGTTTCGATTTAGTTATATTTATTGTTAAGACTTTGTAAGCCAACAAGAGCATAGCTCCAGCATGATGTATAATATAGTACATGTTGTAAAAAATAAAAAATAAAAACTTTGTTTCAATTCCCGTTCTATAGTTTTAAAAATCATAAATTTTACCATGAAACCTAAATCCTTTATTAAATATTTTCTTCACATTGTATTTTGCAAAGTTGAGTTTTTTTTTTTTTTTAATTATTATTAGTTAAATCAAGTATAATTCAATTGACATAAAATTCTTTTCTTTCTAAGGGGGTGTTTGGCCCAAGGAGTTGTTGGAGAAGGAGTTGAGAGGAGAAGTTAACTCCCGGTTTGACCCACAGACTTGTTGAACTCCGACAAAAAATCTCAACTCCCCATATACTTTTTTGTATAATTGTTTGTCATTATAGGTTGACAAAGTTTGTCATTTTAAAGACATTTCGAAACATATAGTTTGTAATTTTGATATACTTCATGGATTGATAGCTCTTGTAATTTTGAAATTGATGCTAAGTAGTTTGACAATTTTGAAGATAATATTGGTGGATATATTTAGTAATTTGGATGTCTATTGTTTGTTGGAATTTTGAAGAATTATATCAATTTTGAAATTTTTGGAGCACAATGTCGACACGTGCCTGCGACGCGGAGCGACCGACGTCCTCGGAAAAAAAAGGATATTTGAACAAATAAAAGGAGTCACCACCAGTCTTTTTTATGGTGTGATTGGGGACCGAAAAATAACTTTTTCCTTAAAAAAAAAGTAATAAAAAAAAGGGTCTACGAAAACAAAGTTGGGTTCGGGAGTCATTTGAGTATGGGGAAGGTATTAGCACCCCACAACTCTCGTTAAAAACGGTGACCAAATTTTTATCTTGAATTTAAAAGGTTATTTAAAGAGAGTTTGCTTGAAAACATTATATTTTAAAACAATGTGTTATTTTTACCGCTCATTTCTTCAATATTTGGGGTTATGATCCTAAGTGAAAATTATCCATCGATTTTGACTATATTAGAGATATTCCCGATACTTAGGAATATTTTTTTCCTCATAAATCTGAGAGAATATTATAATTTATCAAACTCCGTCATAGGATAGTCATTCGTAGGAGAGTTTATTTTTAAAACAAAATATTTTTTGTTTAAATTAAATTCATTTTTTATTGGGATCAAAATCTAGGACTCCCAAAGATTATGATCCCTCACCTCAAGAATTCTAGAAAATCGGACTCCCAAATGTTTCTAGATTCCGTCGTCGGATTTTTTTTATCAAAACGAAAGTTATGAATTAGATGCTTAGCCCAATATTATTCTTAATACAATATAAATAAATCCAACTAAACAAAAACATAGATAACATGACATAAAAAAAATATATATATATATATATATATATAATAATAATAATAATAATAATAAAAATAATAATAAAAAGAAAAAAAAATAAACAAAATAAAACCCACGAACACCAAACTGTTCTCTCTCCGCATTGTACTTCTTTTACTCTCATCTTCATTTTTTTTTTTCTGTAAGTCCTCCTTCACTGGTGTTGCTCTCCTCCAGTTTTCTTTAAGATTAAATAAATCAAGATTCTAAGGTAAGTTACAAAAAAAAAAAAAATCTCTTCTTTTAAACCTATTTTTTATACACATTTTAACTCTTCTATCACTTTATTTTTCTTTAGTAACTAAAACTTTCATAAACTAACAAAAGGGAAGTAATAAGAGAAACTGAATAAAAAAAAATAGAGGAGAATATAGATCTAAGAAAAAATAAAAATGAATTAAAAAAAAAAACAGTATAAAAAAAACACAAAACATGAAGTAGATCTAAGAACATAATGCATATAAAAAGAAATAATGAACTCAAAGTTACTGCAGCGTGATGAAATAAACAGTGAGGTAGTAATGTCTAATCTTTAGTTCTATTGTTTTCTATCGTGTGTAGAAATTACACAAAAAATTCAGATTTTTTCCTAAATACAATCCTTTCCTTGAGTTGAAGATGATTTCTTTTATGCCTTCAACTTTGAGGACGGATCGAACCAAAGAGATCCATGCTCGTTGTGTAAGGTGCAGATCCTCGGGACATATGCCCTACCATGTGCAACCTCCAATCGAGCTTGAAATGCTTTGGAAGGAGAAAAAAGAAAGAAAGCAAGAAATAAAAAGAGATAGGGTTTTATAACCCAATCCATTTCCACGTATATTTTTTAGGATTTTGAAAGTGAAATTTGAAAGCTATGTCCAACTTAGTTTATACCCAAAAGAGACAAAAAGAAAATTGGAACCAAAACATCCACAAATTTAATTTTACCCAAACAAACACAGGTGCAAAAGCAAAAGGAAGAAAATTAGGAGATTAATCAAATTACACATAGACATTATTAAACTAATAAATCAATTAAAAAAGGTCGGCCAAAAATAGGTGGCTACACACAATATGCAGAAAGAAAATAATCATTGAAATTCTTGACATTTACAACATATGAAGGCAAGTAAAGTTTGACGTTTTTTCTTTATATCTTGACGCTTTCAATAAGTCAAGATTTAACTATCTTTTTCTTGACAGGCGATTACTTGACGTTTTCAACATGTCATTGATTTTAATACTTGACGTTTAAAACATATCAAGGCAAGTAAAACTTGACGCTTATTGTTCAATATCTTGACGCTTCCAATAATAAGCCAAGGTTCAATCACAGTTTTCTTGACAGACAATTACTTGACACTTGTAAAAACATCAAGTGTATTCAAACTTGACGTTTCAAAAGCGTCAAATAACACAGTTTTTGTTATAGTGATCAAGAGTTTTTCAAAGCCTTCGATAAAGGTATACTCTTTTTAAAACAAAAAATCAAAATCTTCGATAAAAGTATACTTTTTTAAGGATTTTTCAAAAATTTCGAAAAATGTACTTTTTTTTCTAGAATTTTTCAAAATCTTCGATAAAGTATACTTTTTTTCAAGAGGTTTTAGAAACCTTCAATATCAGTAAATATACTATTTTTCAAAGGTTTTTCAAAACCTTTGATAAAAGGTAGATATTTTTTTAAGGTTTTTTAATATCTCTAATGATTGTAATTTCTTTCGAAAGTTTTTTATAACCTTCGATAAAAGATAGTCGAAATATGTTAACTTTGTTGTATGGTGAATATTTGGGCGAGTAGTGTATATCATGTATAATACATGTTATATAATTCTATATACTAATTTTTTTATGTTTTGTTTTATTAAGGAAGAAAACATAATATAGTAATAATAATAATAATAAATAATAAAAAAAAAAGGTGATTTTGAAAATTCTTAAAACTCTAACTAAAAAAGATAATATATATCACCATATATAAACTTTCAAAGAGAAAAACTCACCTTGTAAGTTTTTTTTTCCTTTCACATTTGTATAAACCAAATGTAAATTCTACTTAATAGATTCTCCACAATTTGTATCCTAAAAAATTGTCTATATTATTCTTTAAAATATTTTAAAATCTTTTTCTAGGAATTTAGATTCTGTAGAATATTTGGTTGCAGATGACTTTTATGCCCTTTAATAATTTAAAAGGAAAGCTTTTAAAATTTTGGTATCTCTATCATTATATTTAGTAATAAAATCTGAATTCATTAAGAGTCTATTTTGTAAAATTATAATTAAAATTAATTTTTCTGGTGTTTTTTTTTTATATCTTAACAAATAAAAAATACTTTGAAAAATTTGGATCGATTTAAAAAGTATTTTTCAAAAAACTCTTCCTAAATTATCCAAAAATGACTTTTAAATTAGTTATTTTTATTTATTTATTTATTAGTATTATTATTTATTTATTTTATTTTTTATTTAAAAAAAAAAAAAACACTTATCCTCTAAAGCCATTAAAGAAGCTATGCATTTTTTTTTTTAAAGGTACTTCAAAAATTAAATTTATTTAAAAAAAAAACATTTTTTTTCACAAGTTATTACAAACCTACCCTTCCCCCTTTTGCTTTTTAGTCCAGAGTTGCATAATTTGGCCAAAACGAGCATGACTCAGCTGACATATGTATGTGTTGATGACAAGAGATATGTGGTTCGAATCTCTCATCTCGAGTATATTCAAAAAAAAAAAAAAAAAAATTGCATAATTGATCCTTTGTTTGCATTTTTCAACCATTTGCTTTCCATTCGAGTCTCAAGAGGATAAAAGTCAATGAAAGAAAATGAAAATTTTCATTTGTTTACTAATTAAAAGGCAAGAATGAAATTAATTAGGGGACCTACTACCAATTTGGAAACCCTACCCCATAAATAGATAATTTTCATTTCTTCATCATTTTATTATTATTTTTTTTCTTTTTTCCTCTCATCATTTGTTTTTTAATAAAAAAAATCATATTAATCTTTTCATAAATATAAAATTTTCTATTTAAGTTGTTAAATATTTATTATTAATTTTTTGAAATAAAATATTTTAAATCTTTTTTAAATGACGCAAAACTAATTATTCAAATAAAATTCATTATTATCAAATATCATGGCAACAAAATTATATTAAGTAACAAATACCTTATATATATAACTATGGATTAGCTAGTTGGAGTTATACAACAGGTTGAAAACCTTTTATGTAACACCAAAGAACAAAATTACCTAAACAGGAATTTCAGAACATGCCAAAATCCCAACTTCATATCTTTCTCTATATAAGAACCTTCACAACCCACAACTTTCTCACACCAACCAAACAAAGCTTATCTCATTCTTTTCATTTCCCCACTCAATTTTCTACAAACAATGGCGACAAAGTCACTAAACGCATCTGCAATGAAGATAGCACTTGTATTGCTAATTTGCATAGCCATTTCAACACCACAGGTGACGGCCAATATGGAGGCGACATCCCCTGATCCAGCAGTAATAGAAGATTTCTCTTTCTTTAAATGCACACCATTTTTTTTAGAAGCAACACTATGCGTGGTAGAAGTGGTCAGATTTCCGGTTATTCCTCATCGTGCTTGTTGCAAAGCCATTACTAAGCTCAGCGACTGTGCCCCTCAGATGTTCAAAAACATTCCCCCTGTTGACATGCTTGTGATTAAGAAAGTTTGTTTATTGTGGAAGGCTTAAACTTCTTAGACTAAAATTCTCTAAGTTTTGTGGATCATGATGAATAAGAAAACTATATGATAATAATAAGTTTTTTCTTGTTTTCCCTACAGTACTATGTTATAAATTTATAAGGAGAATGAATTTTGTTGGAGCAAAATTATGTTCCTTTAATAAGAATTAACATTTTCCCATCATTTGTTGAAGGTCATCATTTATACTCCGAAGACTTTTGTGTACTCCGAAATTGATGTTATTATAATAAATTTATGAAACAAGAATATGACCCACATAAGTGGCTTATCAAATAACTTTAAAAAGGCTAAATTTTAAATACACTTTCAAAATGATCTATTTTGATTCATTTTGGTTGAGGTAAATTTTCAATTTTCAATTTGATCTCTATGATTTAAACATAATTTTCATTTGGTTCTTGTAGATGTTATTTAGTTTTAAAAATCATAAATTCTACCAATGCATACTCCATAATTTGTATTTTTTAAATGGTTAATTCTTTAAAATATTTACAAATCAATTTCCAAAATTTAAATTCAGTAGAATATTTGGTTGCACTTTAATTTTTATGCAATTTAATAGTATAAAAAGAGTTTTTACAAATTTGGTACCATATTTAGCAATAAAATCTTAATCCATTATTAAATATTCTCTTCTCATGTGCTGTTTTCGAAGTTGCATAATTTTGTTTTGACTGGTTGGGTTTTCCTTCCAATTTTTCCACTTATTTATTTTCACGTATCGTAAAAAAAAAAAATTAATAATAAATAATACGATTGCTAAACCACACATAGGTTTATGAGGATTCAATTTTCTACCTGCATTAATTGAATATTTTTTTAAAAAAAATCTAATTGACGTCACGTACACCAAGCCAAAAAATTTACCAATTCAAGGTGAAGATGATTTATTCTTAGTATAAGATTAGTAAAAAGATACTACCTTTTATTTGTTTACATGTCATAGATTTTTTTATTATACATAAATATATGGTTATTTATTATTGCAAGTATAATTCATTAGTTTCATACTACGTACACATTATATATATATTTCTTAAATTATGTTTGTTTGGTGAAGAAATCTTTGCATTGGCTTAAGTAAGCTCTCCACGCCTGGTACAAATGATTTACCGACTATGTTTCTAATATTGGATTATCTCACAACAAGTATGATCACTCTCTCTTCATCTATCGTAGGTATATATGGACATGGCATACATCCTTCTGTATGTGGATGATATTATATTGACTACTTCATCTGATGATTTTTGCAAGTCATTTATGACCCTTCTCAGCTTCGAATTTGCTATGAAGAACTTCGATCCACTGAGTTATTTCTTGGGGATCGTTGTAACTTGTCGTTTATATGGTTTATTTTTGTCACAAAAAAAATACGTTAGAAGATATCATTAAACAAGTTGGCATGTCATCATACAACTTTGATCCACACTAGTTGACATTAAATCAATGTTACGTGCAACTTTTAGCACACCATATGATAATCCCTCAAGATATCACAGCTTAGCAATGCCCTGCAACATCTAACATTACACGAACTGACATATCTTACGACGTACAACAATTTTGTCTCTTCATGCATAAGCCAAAGCAGGAACACATGCATGCTCTCAAGCACATTGTGCGTTACATTCAGGGCACTAAGGAATACAACTTACACTTATATCCTCATTGACGAACACTCTCATCTTTTACAAAGACTCGATTGGAGTAGGTGTTCGGATACGCGACGCTCGGCATCTAGTTATTGTGTCTTTTTTGGATGCGTTTACCGTCAGGGGCGGATCCAGACATTCATATTTGGGGGGGTCAAAAAAAAAATTATATAAGTTAATCAAAAGTTGACTAAATTCAAATAAACTTAATATCATCATATAATTTAACCCATCTCGATGTCTTATTAATTAGAAAAATAAATAAACAAATTATATAAGTTGATCAAAAGTTGACTAAATTCAAATAAACTTAATATCATCATATAATTTAACTCATCTCGATGAAAAATTAATGTGTTGATACTCTAACCACCAAGACAAAGTGCAATTATAATTGATTTGGGGGGCAGTATACATAATATTAAAATAAGGCAGTATACATAATATTAAAATAAAATATTTTAAGGTAATATTTTTACCTACACATATAAAAATAAATAAAAAATTTAGGGGGGCCATGCCCCCCCTTAGTCCCTTGTACGGTCCATCCCTGTTTACAGTCCAACGCCAATGTGTTTCAATTATGAAAATCTTATAACCTCTAATTGAAAACAATGAAACTTTAAAAGTATTAATTGGTCGATTATTACTGCTGACAGTGAAATATGTTGTGATGGAACGAGACTTAATGGATCAAGATCGCACCTACAATAGATTGAGAATAATAATAATAACGAAGAAGAAGAGAAGGAATAACACACGATGATTTTACGTGGAAAAATCCTAAACAAATTATGGTAAAAACCACGGACAAGGATAGAAGAATTCCACTATAAAAATAGAAGTTACAAATTCCACCTATTTATAATCCAAAGAGCCTTGATCTCCAAGCAAATTCTATGGCCATAATTTTGCCACATATTGTCTTTGGATGAAGTGTAAGATCTAATGGCCATAAATCTTCCTTGATCTCCAACCAAATCCTATGACCACAATTTTGCCTCTTATTTGTTTTTGGATGAAGTGTAAGATCTAATGGCCATAAATCTTCCTCGATGTCCAAGCAAATCCTATGGCCACAATTTTGCCACATATTGTCTTTGGATCAAACTTTATTATTTAACCATCTCCCACTTGTAGATTTGATTGATAATCAATCACATCTCCACACTTTTCTTTCTACCTTGCCAGCTTCACGTTGCTTATGTTTCTACTAGGCCATTCGAGGATCGACACCAGTTGAACTTGTCCGCATTGACTGCCTTTGTCAGGTAATCTGCTAGGTTTTCTTTTGTCTAAACTTTATGCATATCCACCGTTCCTTCCTCCACTTTCTCACGAACGAAAAGTGATATTGCACTCGAATATGTTTTGACTTGGAATGAAAAGTTGGATTCTTTGCAAGATACAAGGCACTCTGACTGTCACAAAACAAAGAAATCTTCTCGTGTTTATGCTTGAGTTCATCCAATAGCATTTTCAACCATACCGCTTCTTTACTAGCTTGTGTAGCCGCAATATACTTTGCTTTTGTTGTTGACGTAGCCACAACTGACTGCAGTTTTGAAGCCCAGCTTACAGCTCCGCTAGTAAGAGTGAACACATATCTGGTGGTGGATTTGCTTTTATCAAGACCACCAGCATAATCTGAGTCAACATATGCTCGGACAATAAAGTCTGATCCTCCATAACACAATGCAACATCTATGGACCCTTTAATGTATCTAATGATCCTTAGCATCATTCCAATGCTCTCGACCAGAATTCGCCATATACCGACTAACTACTCCCACTGCATGTGCAATGTCTGGTCTGGTACAAATCATGGCGAACATTAAACTTCCCACTGCTGATGCATACGGTACTCGAGACATCTTCATCCTCTCTGCTTCACTGCTAGGGCTAATATTAGAGGATAACTTGAAATTAACAAGAAGATGGGTAGACATTTGCTTACAATTTTGCATGTTGAAGTGTCACAAGACCTTCTTCAAATAATTTTTCTGTGATAGTCAAATCTTCCTATTATTTCTGTCTCGGTGAATTTGCATCCCCGGAATCTTGTTTGCTGGTCCCAAGTCCTTCATTTCAAACTCCCTAGTCAATTGCACCTTCAATTCTTTGATACGATCTTTGTTGGGGCCTGCTACCAACATGTGGTCAAAATACAACAGCAAGACAATGAAGTTTTTTTCACCAAACCTCTTGACATATGCACAAGGGTCTGCCTAATTCTGTTGTATTCGAGGCTCATGATGAAGGAATCAAATCTCTTGTACCAACACATCGACGCCTGTTTGAGACCATACAAAGATTTGTTTAACCTGCAATCCAAGTTCTCTTTTCCCTTTATTTCAAAACCTTCTAGTTTGAGCATATACATTTCTTCTTCAAGGTCTCCATGGAGAAAAGTAGTTTTAACATCTAACTGCTCCAATTCTAAATCAAATGTAGCACACATTGCTAGGACTATTCTGACAGTAGTAAGTCGAACTACTGGAGAAAATATTTTATTAAAGTTAATACCTTCTTTCTGAGCATATCCATTTACCACCAATCTTGCACGATATCGTTCCACTTAATCATCGGTGTTGCGCTTGATCTTATACACCCATTTGTTACCAATAGGCTTTCTCCCTTGTGGTAGAGTTACAAGTTCCCAAGTCTTGTTCTTATGAAGAGCTTCCATTTCTTCCTGCATTGCTGTCATCTACTGAGCAACATCTGAACTAGTCATTGCCTCTTGGAGGGTTAATGGCTCTCCATCCTCGGTTAGAAGACAATATGCAACGTTGCTCTCCATAATATAATCAGACTGTCAACTTGGTGGTTTTGTCATCCTATCAGATCGATGAGTCTCTAGTACTTGTGACTCAGCTGGTTCTTGGATCTTGTGCATTGGTTCACCATCAGAAGAGTTATCTTCATATTCTTTCTCCATGTGTACTGTTGTTGTAGCCTCTGAGCTTTTATTTATGGTGTTATCATATGCTATTTGTTTCTTATCTTTCATAAATATCATATCCCTGTAATGATAACCTTTTTATTATATATATATATATATATTTTCAAACTATGTTTGTTTGGTGCAAAAATCTTTGTATAGGCTTAAGTAAGCTCTCTGCACCGGGTACAAACGATTTACCGACTATGTTCTAATATTGGATTCTCTCACAGCAAGTATGATCATTCTCTTTTCATCTATGGTAAAGGTATATATGGACATGGCATACATCCTTCTGTATGTGGATGATATTCTTTTGACTACTTCCTCTCATGATTTTCGCAAGTCATTTATGACCCTTCTCACCTCTGAATTTGCTATGAAGAACTTGGGTCCACTGAGTTATTTCTTGGGATCGTTGAAACTTGTCATTCATATGGTTTATTTTTGTCGCAAAAGAAATACATTGAAGATATCATTAAACAAGTTGGCATGTCATCATGCAGCTCTGATCCACACCAGTTGACACTTTGTTACGTACAACTTCTAGCACACCATATGATAATCCCTCAAGATATCGCAACTTAGCAGGCACCCAGCAATATCTAACATTACACGACCTGACATATCTTACGACGTACAACAAATTTGTCTCTTCATGCATAAGTCAATGCAGGAACACATGCATGCTCTCAAGCACATTGTGCGTTACATTCAGAGCACTAAGGAATACAGCTTACACTTGTATCCTTCATTGACGAACACTCTCATCTTTTACAAAGACTCGATTGGAGTAAGTGTTCGGATATGCGACGCTCGACATCTAATTATTGTGTCTTTTTTGGATGCGTTTACAGCTCAATGCCAATGCGTTTCAATTATGAAAACCTTATAACCTCTAATTGAAAACAATGAAGCTTTACAAGTATTAATCGTGAAATATTGGCCAAATTGAAGAAAAAATAGATTTAGATTACTTATTAAATAATAAAATAAAAACATTTGGAAAAATACCGATCAACCATCTATTTTTTTAATATTATTTACAGAATCAATTCATTTGTTTGGATAAAAATATATATATATTTACTCTTTTTTTAAAATTAAAAAAATATATATTTCCAAATTGGTCGTGCATCCTTGCACTAGTTCATAATTTTCAATACAATAATTTCATTATTTTTAATACAATTTTTCTATTCCAACTAGTTTTTTTTTTATAATCAATCAAAATTATAAGTGATTTTTTTTCTTTTTGCTTCGTTCATCTTCTTAATATATATTTTTTTTTTATTTGTTGATTCATATGAGAGTTATAGGTTTGTAGTTCTTTTAATATATTGATTCAATTTTTTCTCCTAAACTCTAATGCACTTGTAGTTTTATATTTTTTTTCGTTGGATTGATTGAAGAAGAAATAAAAAAAATAAAAAAACTTTTGATTTTTTCTTTTTAACAAAATAAATCAATGAAACAAATTAAGATAATTTTTTTTTTTTAATTTAGAGAAAGAACAGAAGTTTTTTTTTTTTTTTTTAAACTTAAAAAACAACAAATATATTATGTAATTGAGATTGAAATTATAGGGGTATAACAGTAAAATGTTATACTTTCTTTTCATTTTTGGTGAGCATTCAAATAAGAAAATTTAATTTTAGTGATTTCAAATCATTTTGGTTCCAAATACAAATAAAAATCTAAAATCATTTTCATACTTTAAAATTTTAGAATTTGAAATCATTTCTATCCAAATTCATACATTATAAAGACCAAAACTACTCCCTAACACAACTTTAATTGGGCCATTTCACTGGGCTTCCCTGGGAGAAGTCAAGGGCCATTAAGAAATCTACTAATTTTTTTCTTTTCTAATTTAATAGTACGTGGTGGAAGTATGTCATTGCGCTGATCCCATAGACAGCTATGTAATAGCTATCCGATCGCACGATCTGTTGTGCGATGGTTAGTTGTGCAATCACATAGGATGCCTATGCGATAGCGATGTCATCGCACAGATTGCTTCCAGTGAGCTATGCGATCGCATAGACCAGTTATGTGATAGTTGTGCGATCGCATAGGCTCTCAATTCATGCCTTAGATTGCCGAAGATCCCTATAACCCGCTTCCGCTGCGCGGGGTGTGCGACACTCGACTCGGTGGGGTCTATCAATTGGTAAAACCAATTTTTATTCAACAAACATGTGAGAGTGGGAGTTCCAATCTCTAACTTTATAGTAAAAAAATATATCTTAATCAATTGAATCACGTTAAGATTGATATCATGTTATAGTGAATGTCCTAGTAAATTATGTTCAAATTGACAAAAAGAAAAAAATATATATATATATATATATTATTTTTTACAAAAACACATAATCCAAATCCTTTAAATTGCTCTGTCTATCTATTATCTATTAGGAATTTGACTGAGGTTTGGAAGTTAGTGGCGACGGTTGAAAGTTGATAAAAAAAAAAAAAAAACAGAACATGGAGATCCACATGGGCGCATGTGTGAAGTAATTAAATGCCAAAACAAAAAACACAATCTCAACACCATATTTTCAGTTGGTCCTTTTGTCAAACACTTTGTCTTCACAATTAACCATTTCATTCAATTCTAACTTAAACATATTTTTCAACTTGTTTGTCCAAATTCAATAAAGAAAAGCAATGGTCCAATTTTGGCTTCAAAAAGATGTGGATTACATTATGCTGCGTGGGGCTCTCTCTGGTTTGTTATTTTGTAGCTCAACATCAAAAGATTTCAACAACGTGAGCAAGTTATGGGCGCGTTTTCCTTTTTCTAATGCCGATATGTTGTATGTATGTTCTTCAAATATTTTTGGTTTTATTCTAAACGGTTTTGATTCCATGTTTCTTGACAAAAGTAATGTAGAAAGAGTCGGGATTTGAATTTGGTACTTTAACGAGAATGATACTTGTCTACACACCAATAAACAGGAGCTAGCTCTTATTTACTTTCTGATGTGTTTATTTTTATTGCATTTAATAGCTAAGTGAGAATGCACTACATCAGAGAGTAAGTAAGAGTTTGCATTTAATAGTTAAAGCGAGCATGGCTCAGCAGACATATGTATGTGTTGACGACCAAGAGGTTTGTGGTTCGAATTCCCCACCTCCAATGTACTTAAAAAAAAAAAAAAAAGTTTGTACTTACTAATATGTTGGTAAGTATTGTTTATTGGACACACTTACTAACTTGAATATAAGTCATATGGTTAAATGTTTTCTTTATGGTCCTCTTTGTTATTTAATACTTTTGGATCCATATGGACCAAAATCTAACAATTTAGGTGAGTTAGACTTATTAATGGACAAAAAAAAAAAAAAATGAATGCTTCACCTAAGTTGATATGTTTTCCTAATGATGGTTTAGATGAAGTGAATCATGAAGAAAAATGAAAAGAAAATAGTTTAAATTTGTATTTTGTGAAAAGAAATGTATATTTTAAATTATAGAAAATGCTTCTATTTGTAAAGGTATGAATCAAATTTGAAAGATATAGCTTCATTTTATTTAAGTTTCTTATCAAATAACAGAAGTGTTAGGGGAATGAATAATGATAAAGATACTTGTTAAATCAAAGTATATTTTAGTAGATAAGACATAAATTATCATCTCAAAAGTTGATGATTCTCATGATTATTGAATTAAAAAAACAAAAAAAGTAATTTTTTTTTGTGAATATATAGAATTATTTGTTGGAGTAGTTGACCAATCTAGCTTCATGGAGTTACTTTGTTGGATCTAAGAAATTTAGTTAGATATAAAGTAGATTGAACAAGAGAGACATATCTTAGTGTGAGAGAAAAAATGTTATACTACAAATATAATAATGGAATATTTAACTAGCATAATATTTTTGCTAATAAAAGCATAATATTTTGCTTATACAAGAATTTTATGAATTTAATATTATAATTTCACTTTCATGATTCACCAACTAAATTTTTTATTTCTTACCCGTCATTTCTTCAATTTTAAAAATAACATATATAATTTATTTATTTATTTATTTTTAAAATATATCAGATATAATTTATTGAAACTTATTACAAGCGAATTTAACTTAAAAATGTATAAATTTAGATATTGATTAAATATTGTTTGTGAAATTGTAACAAATGTCAATTTAGAATAAGATAATTAAAAATATAGCATGTTTTTAAAAAATTTGCGGATATGACAATTTCTATCGCTGATATCTTATGGCTGATAGAAGTCTATTGATGATCACCTCAATTTTTATAGATTTTTGTCAGTGATAATAGTCTAACACTGATAGAAGTCTATCAGTAATATGATAAAGTGATAGAAACGGATTTTTTTGCCATATTTGCAAAACATTTTAAAGTTTGCTAAATTTGCAATTAGTTTGGGCCTGATTGCTATTTGTGCAACCGGTCCATATTATTTTTAGTTTGAGCTATATATATATAATAAAAATAATAATAATAAGTTTATGATTAGATTATTAAATATGTAATATATCAATGTGTATCAATTTCACATCATAATTATACTTCACTATTATACACAATCTTTGTTATGAATGAATTGCATCATATGAACTTTTTTTTGCAAAGGTATTTTATTTAATGTAAGGATTGAATCTATAACCTCTTAGTCAATGACACAACCTTATACCAATTGAGTTCTATTCGGTTTGAAAGAAAAAAAAATCATAATTGAAGTCAAGGATACTAGAGTAAAATATTATTATACCTAATTTTTAAAATGATTATTATTATTATATATACTATAAAAGTATATTTAAAAAAATCAGAAAAAATTTGGGGCCACAAACCCTTGTTTTCCATTTTAGCATGTCTCTGGTGACGATCAAATTTTAAAAAAATTATTTTCATGTCCAACTTGCATTTTTTTTTTTTTTTTTTTGTCTGATTAAAAAAACATGAAATAAAAGAAAGAAATAAAGCTGCAGAAAAAAGATAAATAAATATATAATATTTTCATTAATTTGTTTAAGAGAGTTGCTGTTCCCCAACCTATGAACATGCCATAATCTATGGGGGGTTTGCCTATTCCTTCTATTTAGTTCATTTTTGTTACAAGACCTTATACAAATTAATGAGTTTAATTACATTATATATATACTTCCCCATTTAAAAAATAAATTATTTGAATTTTCTTATTGAAGTTGGTGAGCCCATCATTAATGTATGATTGGGATTTTGTTCTTATTTGTTCCCATATTATTATTTAGTCTAATTAACTACACATCAATATGTTTATATTCTTAATCTTTTTCAAATCTAATTTATAATCTTTTCAAATCTTTTGTTATTGAAAAATATTATGTTATAAAAAAAAAAATTAATGCATTGACCATGCTTGTTATGGATGATTGACAAAATTGATCTAAAAGATTCTAAATGATTTATATCTATGTCATTTAGATTAAATTATATAAAATATTTTTGAACTAAGTGATTGATTTTGGTTGTATTTTTTATCATTTTAAATGTTTTGTTTTTACTTTGAACATTTTTTTTTTTTTTTTTTTTAGTCAGACTCAATACAAATGCTAATCCACGATCAAATTCCTCAAACAAAAAGACTCAATCTTAGGGGAGACTTCTTCAGCCAAACCACTCGTTGTCGAAGACACAAAGCCATGTGTGGTAACTCGTGTGCCACAACATTCTCTTCTCTCTAAATGAAGCTACATCACTCTCTGAAAGGTCGTGGGAACCGTATACACACATCCGCAATCAACGTTCCAACTTTCGTCACGTTCTCGTCCATATCCTCGAACAATCTACACAACTGTGAAGAGTCTGTTTCTAAGATCACCGGACTCAAACTCGCTTCCCATGCCAATAGGAGACCCTCAAACGCCGCCAAGCTTTCAGCCATCAAAGCATTTTGAACATTAGGCACCCATGACACTGCCGACAACATTACTTCGAGCATTTAATTTGTCTAAAAACAAGGTTCACAACTTTCTCTCATTAAAATTAAAAACGAAATTCAGACGTATTAGTTGAGTTGTAGCTCATATGAGATATTATTTTTTTAAATACTAGTGATCACTATTATTTTTCTTTACTTCTCCTCTCTTATTTCAAAAGACAAAAATCGTGGTCTCTTCTCTCAAACGACAAACAAAAATCTGAGTTAAAAACTTGATAAATATTAAAGAGTAGCGTAAACTTATCCAACGTATCATCAAAGATAAGATTAATCGTGTTATAATAAGCGAAGAACAAAGAGTATTATAAGAGGTGGATAAAAATATATAATCGAGAGAAATGGTATAATTTAGAGACATTTTATATATTTTAACTTGTGTTTTCTTAATAGTGATAAATAAAACAAAGTTTTGGAGGGTAAAATAAAAATATACAAGTGGATGGAAGATTGTTTAAAGAAGATTAAAATAATAATAAAGATTATGAAGTGAGAGTGGGAAAAGAGATTTTGTGTAATGATAATTAGTGAGAGGGAAATAATGATTAGGAGGTGAATCAGGCCGGTAGAATGAGACATAATTTTTTTTTGTCAAATAAATTAAAAAAAAAAAAAAAAAAACATAATTTTGGGCTGCACTCAAAATCATCTTTCAGGATTTTCTTGTCTCCCTTTTTCATATTTTTTATTCTCCAAACTTGGATTTCCACTATCACAAATCTTTGTTTCCAACGGATTCATATATTTTTTTTTAATTATTATTATTATTATTTATCAACAAAGACAAGGAAAAAATAAGTTTGGATTTTTTTTAATTGGTTAAATTATCGATTTAGTCTTTAAATTTTTAGATTTGTGTTTATTTAAGTCCCTAAATTTTCAAAAGTATTTAAGAGATTATTGAATTTTTAAATTAAGTTCATAAACTTTTAATTTTGTGTCTAATAAGTCTTTGACATATTCGAAAAAAAAAAATTGATTTATTAGATGTAATTAAATTTTGTCTATTGTAACTCTAAACTTTTAGTTTTGTGTTTAGTACTGGATTTTAAAAAATGTCGAATTAGGTCAAGAACTTATTCGACACTAAATTGAAAATTTAGGAATCTATTTGATAAAAATGTGAAATTTTAAAGACTTATTAGACGCTTTTTAAAATTTATGGACCAAACAGATACCAATTTGAAAAAAATTAAAGACTAAATTTATAATTCAACCAACTTTAATTTTGTTGAATCCTAAATTTGATTAAGATGTGAAATTTATACTTTCAATTATAGTGTGTATAGTGTACGAACGTATTTTTAGTTTAACAACACGTGGAGATGAAGATTCAAACTTCTGGTATTTTAGTCGATGAAATAATACATTAACCAGTTGAGTTATGTTCAGAATGATTTTTTGACATTTGGGTGATGAGTTAGAAACTTGGAGTTTATATATATATATATAGATATCCATAGGGCGGGGATGACTTCTCCGTCCCCATCCCCGCACCTCATTTCGTTCTTCATCTCTACAAAATTCTCCGTTTAATTTCACGGGAATTAGAGAGTCCTCTACGGGTCGAGTTTTCTATAAATTTTGCCTCTTTAATTTGTTTAGAAAAAATCAACTAAATAAAATTTTATTAAATATTTAATTCTCCACTATAAATCCTTATTTTAATGGTTAATTCATTATGAAAATTTCTTAACCCTTTTGAATTAAACAAACTAATTATTTAATTATGTATACATAAGAGTTTTCAAACATATCAATTTATTTCTATCTCATAGGTCATTCAAAATTAATAAAATCTTAAATTTAAAAACTACAATTCATAATAATAATAATAGTGATTCTAACATAAATAATTAAATGTCTTTGGGGAACAAGGATAAGAGATGCATTCTCTGTCCTCGTTCCCGTTAAAGTTCGCTGAAATTTTTTATTCCCACTCCCTCCCTTATTTTTCGCCTAAACGGGATTTTCCACCTCGGGCCCTGCAGGACCTCGACTCCACGGAAAAAATGGACATCTCTATTAATTTATTTACTTTGAGTTTGTTTTTTTTTAGTCCGTATATTTTTGTAAATATTAGTTGAATTATATATGATTTTTCTGTAATTTTCTAATTTAATTTTTTAGAATAATTAACTTTACCAATACTCAAATTTGCAATCCAATTTAATAGAAACAAAATCTCAATAAGCTAAAGTACATTTTAAGTGAATCAATTTGAGTACTTTTAGAATTTTGAAAAAGTACTTTTCATCATGTAGTCATAGTCAAACATCATAATAAATTTGAAAAATATTTTTAATTAGATAAATCCACCTTTAGTTACTACTCTAAAAGTCATAACGTTCAAAAGTAATTGATTATTTTTATTTTTATATAAAAACAATCTGTCTCCCTTTTTGTTTAAAGGGAGAAAATGAAAAATCATTGATTATTACCCTTAGATTTTCACATTACATTTAACATAAACCTCAAGCTCTGTATTTTTAAATAGGTTAAAAATCACTTTTAATTTTTTTTTACGTGGATGAAAATAACAATTTAGTCTTTTTAATTTTAATTCATAATAATTTAGTGTTCGTACTTTCAAATTTAAAATTTGTAATAATGTAGTCCTTGAACTTTAGTATATAATAATTTAGTCCCTATATTACTTTTAATTTTGTAACAATTTAATTCATACCGTGAAACATCTTGTTGTAAGTGCAAACAAAGTCTCACATTGGTTAGGAAAGGAGATGATCATGGGTATATAAGTAAGGGACAACATCTACATTGTAACGAGGCCTTTTGGGGTGACCAAAAGCAAAGTCATGAGGGTCATGCCCAAAGTGGACAATATCGTTACAATGTGGATGTTAGTTGTCCCTAACATATCTCATCAAAATTAAGTATTGGTTTTTATTGTGTAATCACTTAGACTTTGTAGCTTATAAACACATTTGATCCTTCAATCAATCTATTGATCTATATATGTAAGAATTCACATTGACTTTTAACAATATTTTTTTCGATAAAGATTAAATTGTTATAAAATTGAAAGACAAACTAAAGTTCAATAATTAAATTGTTATTTCCATGAAAGTTGAAGGACCAAAAGTGATTTTTAACCATTCTATAAATATGATACCAAATGTAATATAAATATTTAAAATAAAAAAATTCACATTAATGCCAGGCTAAATTTCTTTATTTATTAATATATACATTTTTTTATAATATGTGAGGTGAAAAAATCGAAAATCTAACCCAAAATTAATCATACATGTTTTATGTGAGTCGAGTTATGTTCATTTTGACATTAAATCTATATTTCATACACTAAATTTGTTTAGCATAAAAAAAAAAAAAAACAAAAAAAATTATGCAAACTTTAAACTTTAATATAGAACATTTTTTTTTAATTATTTTAGTATAGAATATTTGAAATAAAAAAAAAACAAAAAACAACTAAACTAAGCAATTATTGGGAGTTCAAACAATTAGAATTGGACTTAAACCTAAATATTTTTAGGGGAGAAAATATCATTTTTTTTACTCCTAAACTTAAACTTATCTTATTGTATCATCCTACTATCAAATTAGATCCTAACTTATTTAAATATTACAATCTCTACCATCAATTTAATTTCTATTATTTTACCCATTAATTTTAACACCAACAGAAAGAGGAAAAAAAAAAAAAAAAAAAAAAAACTCACTAATTTCAATAATATCAAATTTTGTTAAAGTGAAATTTGATTAATTCACAAATTAATTATTGAATATCTTTTCTAAAACTCACAAAATTTAGTTCTAATGTCGTTCATGTTTGAAATGTTTCTAATTTTATAATACAATATACATATGTTAATAACTCAATAAAAGTATAACTGAACAATTATAAAATTAAAATATTTATCTAAATTTGCAGTACAATTTGATGGAATTGAAAGTTAAGGATAAAAATTGATATAAACGTTCCTTTTTTTTTTCAATGTTCTCTAGCTCTAGACTTGAACCTAAATTTTTTATGTTCGTGAGTGTCCGAGCTAACTTATGCGTACCTCGACTATTCTTACGGGACAGATCGTCTCACTCTATAACATTTGGCTGACAAAGAAACTCGTAATAAATTAATTAACTCATTCCCTCTCGGAGGGAGCTTTTTTTTTTTTTTTTTTTTGACAACATGGGTGAGAATTGAATCTAAGACTTTTTGGTCATTTTTTTTTATCGACAACATGAGGGGTGGGATGAATCTTTTGGTCGATACATCATGCTGGTTAGCTATGCTCTTAGCTCTGAAGCTCTAGAGTTGATCCTAAATAATGTTCCACGTTTGTTTGAACTTGAAATTAAGTAATGAAAAGAGACGAGACTGATGAGAAGGGGAAAATGGGATTGGGATTCATGAATCTGAATTAAGATTTAAGGGATGTTGCTACTTTACTTTCAGCTGTTCATTGAAGAAGGGCACTGGTTCGGGATTTGAGGTTTTGAGGAAGAAGAAGAAACATGTCTGTTTGGGGGAAAGTGAAAGCTTGGAGGACCGACCACTGTTTTAAATGAGAATCCACGATTTGGGTCAGTGAACAATTATCACAAGAATCAATCATTTGCGGGGGTCAAACAAAAACTGCCCTCCACCTGTTCGACGAAAGGCCTATGAGACAATCGAAGGGACAACAATATCTTCTGCTTGTTCGGGAAGTTGTCTGGTCACTTGGTGAGGTTAGTAGTACCAAACAACTCCTTTTTAAACCCTTTTTTTTTCGAGTTCAACAATTGTCGGGTGGAGATCGAACTATACACCTATGGTATGTTAATTTGTGCCTTATCTACTGAGCTATGCTCAAATTAGTTTCGATAAAATGTTTGGATAATGTTTTGTTGGTTTGATTATAACTTTGGCCCCAAACTTTGAAGTTTGTGTCAATGTTTGTACTTTCAAGTTTCAACTTTATATATAATAAGTTTTTTAAAAAAATGTTGAATATGAGACCTATAAAAGTTAAGGACCTATTTGACGTTAAGTTTATAGATCTATTAGACACAAAATTAAAAATTCAAAGATCTGTTAGATTCTTTTTAAAGTCCAGAGACCTATTTTTTAAAGTCCAGAGACCTATTAGACATATACATAAAACTTCAAGGACAACTTGTAATTTAACCATATTTGTTTGTGGGCTAAATGCATTTAACCCATGATGAACCCAAAAAACTAGCAAAATGGCACATGTTTTTGAGTTTGAGAACCCTTGGAAATGGGAACTGTTGGGAATTTGACTGCTCTGTTTTAGTACATTGGTTTGCTCTGTATTCAAGCCATATCTCACTTGCATTCTTGCAGTTTCTTTACCTTTGTTTTTGAGCTCTGATTGGGAGAATGGGGATGAATGTGATGGCCTTTTAGCTGATTTCTTTTTCTATTAGAGAATCTTGTGTAGCATTTTGACCCATTTTGCCTGCTTATATCAGTAGGATTACTGAAATTAGTTGTTGGCTTGGTCATCTTTTAGATCAGTTTAAGGTTTAGATTAATTTACATCTACTGATCTACACATGGGATCATGTGCTTTTGCTTTTGGCAGCTAGAGAGAGCAAGGTTTGACTTGACCAAATGGAGAATAAAATCCTTGTTTGTATAATCTGAAGTTAAATTAACATCTTAGTTTTGCAACATTTTCTCATTAAAATTAGTGTTGTCCATGCATGCATATGCAAATATACTAATTTAGTTTATTTTATTCTATTAACATTCATATAATGTATAGAGAAAAAGTGTTAGGTATCATTGAATAAGATATAATGAACTTAGTAATAAGCACAAAAAACGAGGACTTTTTAAATAAATATCATATGTTTTTAGAAGTTAGTTGGATTGGAATAAAGTAATTTTGTATTTCATGCTTATTTAGATGAGAATCCTCTTCTAAAAAAGACGAAATGATTTAAAATGGCGATTTCTTAAATCATCTTATCAAATATTCTCTTGAACAGATGATCTTATAAAAGACTACATTTTAAGAAAGAAAAGTTAGTTAAGTAGGAAAAGGCTCTTGCAGATAGGACTTCTAATAATGTATCATGAAAACAATTTTAACACTTATTTCCAAACTACTGTGTTAATGTTTTTACATGCTTTTTTCAAATTCACTTCATTCTTCACATAATCCCCAGAGTAAACCAATAAAGATTTTACTGTATAGTAAATCTTCCCTCTGATTCCTTTTAAGCTAATGCTAGCTATGATCACACTCTTATTTGAAAGGTCTGTATCTTTCTAATAATTAATAAACCTCAACTTTAATTCACTGCTCAATGGTAAAGCAGCCATGCCTTGAAAAAAGCTTTTCAACCATACAGTTACAATAAGTTAAAGAACAAACAAAAAATATGTAAACAAGAAGGAGCTAAATAAATACACTTTTATGAGCTGGTAAGCACATCCAAGAACAGAGACAAACTTTCAAGTATTGTTTTTTTCATCCTTGTGTAATTTTATTCTTTAGATTACTATTATTTGAATATGACAGTTCTGTGCTAATCGAATTAACCTTTCACACGATTTTCTTATCTTCAACATTTCATTGGTTAAAAAAAATAAGAACTCCTTGCATTTTGATATATAGAAATCATGTTTAGGACAAATGATTCCATGAGACCGTCACAATGTGACTGCCTCTTAATAACCATTGGATGTTGATCCACAAACATATCTACCCGTGATAACCATTGGATGCAAAAGTGAAGTATTTTTATAATTTCTCTCTCACACATCCAACGGTGTAAAACTGTCAACTACATTGTAGCAACCTCCTTGTCTAGAGACCAAATCGTCGATTGTTACTGCTTAAGGTAGACATTTGATATAAACAATCCAAAAGAAAACAATTGAAGGAATCCCAAGCTCATACAAAAGCTAAGAAAGCATCTTGAATTCTATATAGATGACATGAATATGACAAGATTTGCAAATAAGACCTTCTGGTATTTAAAAATATTTGCCATGTCTTAATCTCTCACATAAGAAAATTCCCAAATGGAATCAAAACATTTTCCAAAGATAATTACAAAATTAAACAAACCCAACATTTTCCAAAGATAATTACAAAATTAAACAAACCCAATTGGCTCTAGCCTTCAATAACCCCCTAATGATTGCTCTTTCAATTCTTTAATTATTTTGTTGCTTTTAGCTCTTCATGCAGAGAATGAGCCAAAAGCATACGGTTTTTTTTTTTGTTCCTTTTCTTTTCTTTCTGCTATCAGTTGCAAGCGTTTCTCTTTGAAGCTGGAACTGTTTTAAATGGTTAGTCAAAGATTCCCCGTTCATCCAATGGGCAAAAAAAGGGGAACAGAAAGCAAAGAGAGAGCTACTGATCATTTTCATGCTTACCTCTCCTTTTCTTTTATTTTAATCATATAATCCTTTTCATCTTTGTTTCTATGTAAAAAAATAATGTCAGCCGTTGTCATGACATATATAATCGTATCTTAATATATAATTTCTTCAAAGTGTAATAGTGTTTTAGTTTTCCTTTTTTGCTTTTGTTTTAAATAGGACGTTTTCATGTTGACAAAAAAGATTTAGACTATTATAAAGTATATTTTGAACTGTTTTGGTCGACTTTTATTTTTGTTTTGATGCATAAATGGCTTAAACGGAATGAGGTGAAACTAGGGTGGTCGCCTAATTAGGATATACGGTCGTCTCATGAAATTAATCGAGTTGTGCATAAGCTGACCAGACACTCACGAAAAAAAAAAAAAAAATCTTATGCATTTTCAATATATTGTTAACACGTGAGCTAGCCCACACAGTCAATGAATAGACACTCGCACTCATCCATGATGGCTGCATGGACATGAAAGAGACTTGGCTACACAATTCAATACATCCCGATAAGTTTGGTCATTTTTTTCAACTATTCCCTTGATCAAGTTCCACACACTCTCTGAGATATATCGTTCACATGTCTGATATGTTTTTGATTTGCTTAGTTTGAGATTGAGAAGTTTTTGAATTTTTTAAATCTATGATTGGATTATATGAAGAGTTTTAGAAGTATGAGTTTATCAAACTTATATTTACTTACAAATTTATGGTTTGAATAAATGAACTGTTGTTTAGTATGGCTGTTTGAGATGTGAGTTGTAGAAGTTTGGTATTTTTATTGCCTATAGGATTAGCGAGCTCATAGTTTGACAAACAAACCAACATATCAAATGTAAGTGGGACTTTTTGTTCAAGTTATATAAATTAAATCCAACTCATAAGCCAAATTCCTCCTTGAAAAATACATCTTTACATTTTTTGTAGTTTAAAAATTGGGAATCAATCCCAAGGAGACATTATTCAAGAAGACTAGTACAATGTAGCTGCGAGTTTTATATAGTTGGATTGTAAGATAGAGAAAGTAAAAATTATGGTTTCACCGTACACCCAAAAAGTTAAAAGGGTGGCCGCTACATTGTGGCGGCCAGACCAATAACACAACGCTCCTCCCGATCAAAATCTCCCATTGCACTATAAATATCAACACGTCCAACTTTGGACGAACCTCACATAGGAATATCGAACTTTTTCACAATAACCCTCCCATTATACCAATGAAATATGGATTCATAAGACTCACAAACACTGTTTTCTGAAATATTAAGTGTCTTGGTTTTATAAATTAGATGATGTCTGTAGTGATCAATAGGAGCATTTATGGATACAAAAGATATAAATCGATCTGGGAAGGTTTCAAAATGGATAGGGAAGAAGAATGAGAATGAAGTAGCTGAGATATTGCACAAATGGGAAGAAGTTGCGTAGGGTGGACCAAAAAGACTTGACATATCACATCAGAGGGTTGTGTGTTTGTTGAATATGTGCATAAGCATCATAATTTATTTTTAAAAAATGCTGAATCCTCATAGCTCAGATTCATTCCCCGGAAAATTTCTAGTGCTACGAGAGTACCATACTCCTTTGTTCACACACACTAAGATTTTGGTTTCTGACTTGACAGGCAATAAATGAAGTGAGTATCCATACTCGGGATAACTAAAAATTTCATCTCTCTCTGTTGGTTCTCCACTTGTACAAAAGAAAAAAGCTCAAAATGCCAAAGCTTTTTTGATTCATCATTCAAACCTCTGATATGTCACTCTTCATCAATTCACCCTTTTACTTTTCAAATTCTGATTGAACTAGCCCCCACCATGCCTACCTGACCCCCCACCAATCCTTCTCTATCTTTTTCTCTCTTACTTACTGTCAAACTCAAACCCCACCCTTTTTCATCTCATCTTCTCTCCTAAAAATTTCACTTGGGATTGCCAAAAGATTGTGGACATCTTTCAAATCTATCTCTGTGTCTGTGAAAAAGTATTAGACTTCTTTAAGCTAATTTGGGTCTTTGGATTTGAAGTTGTTCCAAAAGAATACAACAAATTGGTTTGATTTGTTGTGTGAAACCATGTGGGTGTTAAAGAGAGATCTCTCTTGATTTAGAATTGTCATTTCCATTTTCAATGTATAGTCAAAATTAGTATGTGAGATATAACTTATCTTCCTCATGATTGAAAATCTTTGATGATATATTATGGTTTAAATGTCACTTTCTAATTTTGTTAGTTTTGAGAAAACCCTTCAAAATGGTTGGCCTTGTAAAATTCTTCTTAATTTAAGATTTATATGTATATCCAAGATTTTTGTTTTCTTACCTTTACTTGTACTTTGTAAGGTCATCATCTTTGGGATATTTGACCAGATGACCTTAAATTAAGGCTCATTTGAGAGATTGACCCGCAATTTTAAAAAGTAGTCAAAATGTCCCTTTGCTGACATCACTCTCGCTGAGATTTCTCTCGCTCTCGTTCACGAGAACGAGAAATTTTTAGTTATAAAATGGAGCCCGCAAAAGAACGAGAGCGAGAGCGAGAGTGATGTCAGCAAAATATCATTTTGACTAATTTTAAAAATTGGGCGTCGATCCCTCGAATGGGCCTTAATTTAATGGCATCTAGCTAAATATTCCATCATTTTCCATAAGTTGAGCAAATGCATTATATGTCTATATGTTAGAAATAATTGCTAACAAAAGTATAAATTGCTAACAAAAGTATAACTCAACTGACCTGATGTACCGGTAACTATGAGGTTCTAAGTTCAATCCCCCACTCTACACATGTTGTAAAAATAAAAAAAATGTTAGAAATAATTATTATACAAAAAATAAAAAAAATTATGTAACAATCAAATGGATAGAAGTCCAATTTGAATACCCCACATCCAAATAAAATAAAAAATAAAAAAATCTAAATCACTAAAGAGGTGTTTGGGGCACAAACTTGAAGTTGGGGGACTGAATTATTATAATCCAGTCGATGTTTGGTCCATCAACTATTATAACCTACCGTCAATAAAGTAATTATACTGATTTCAATAATATTTACTATTCAGACTATTATAAACACTGACTATAATACTACTTTGCGCTCGGAACAGTCCCTAAATAGTTGTTTTTAAGACTAACTAAAAGTATTTGAACCACAAGTAATTACATTCTTAAGTATACCCTGCTTTATTAATTGAATCATCAACCACAAATTTAATTACATCTCATACAATAATTTACCATGATACTTTAGATTTTAATATTACATAGTAAATCAAGTAAGTTATGCTAAGAATTTTACCCTAAAGCTTGTCTAGTTTAATTTAAATATAAACGTAAAAAAATGTGTTTGATTCATATATTTGGGAGTTGTAAGGGCGAGCCAATATTTAAGGTAGAAACTTGTTCACCTTGAACCATCATTTTTTCAATCCCACGTGTGTACGTAGATTAGGTTTTGTCGAGTAAGGTTAAGTCTTTTTGAACTCAGTTGCACGATTCATCAAGTTTTTCGAAACAGTCCAGTTTAAACCATAAACATTACACAAACTTTTGAAAATCTCACCTCATAAAGAAAGAAAGAATATTTAACTTTACAAATCACAAACTCAAACTCTTGATATCCAACTATTCAATGAAAATGTTATCTTAACCAAATCACAAACTCACAAAACTAAAACAAACTACCAAGTCAAAACTTCTCAAATTCACTCTCCTCCACACAAATGTAAAATCATCACAATTCCAACTTCTCAAACATCAAAAGATCAATAAATAAAACTAACAAAACAATTATCCTAAAAAAATGGCATTGATGTAAAAAAAAAAAAAAAAAAAACCATTTTTTACAATCCCAAGATTTTTTTTTTTTTTTTTTTTTTTACAGTTTTACTGTCATAAAACCCTCTCTCTCTCTCTCCCTTTTCTCACTCTACAATTTCAGTGGTTTAATTTACAGAGCCCCATGACGTGTGCTTTGGAAACCCACCTCCATTAAAATAATCCCTACTCGAATTAGATTCTTTATTTTCAAAAATATAATTAATTAATTAATTATATATATATATATATTATATTATATATTATAATGGCGTATCTGTAGATAGAGAAAGAAAAGGGGAAAAAACAGGTGTGTGTAAACTCACTGCCACGCCTCTTTCTCTTAAGGCTCCCTTCCCCTTATAAATACCGCCGGAGTCTCCCTCTCAAAAACTAACTAAAAATCCACATTTTCTCTCTCTAAATTGCCAAAGATCAAACCTTTCCTCAACCCCACTTCACTGCAAGAATGGCTTCTTTGTCCTCCTCCTCCGCCGCCGTTCCGCCGCCGTTTTACATGGAGGAGAAATGGAAGTTGCCCAAGAAAGAAGCTCCGGCGAGATCCCGATCATCTTCTTCTTCCTCTTCTTCTTCTTGTCCTTTGATGAGAAATTCCTCAGATAGGAGATGTTCTTTCACGAGGAAATGTGCAAAATTGGTTAAGGAACAAAGGGCAAAATTTTACATCGTGAGACGCTGTGTTACAATGCTCATCTGTTGGCATAACTACAGCGATTCTTGAAATCATTCTTGAAATCCCCTGTTTTTTTTTTAGAGAAGAATCAGAATCAGATCAGATGATTTGGGTTTTTGTTTTGTTTTGTTTTGGAGAAATTTTTGCAATGTGTTCTATCTCCTCTGTGTTTGTAAGCCAAAACCCAGATGGGATTTTGCAAATCAGGATCTATTAGAGAGATTAATTAGTGAGAGATTTTTATATACTTGTAAATAGTTATATGATGGTAGTATTGCAATCTCTGATGGGTTTTCTTTTTTTGAATTGATGGGTGAGATTTGTAGGGTTCTTATGTTCTTAACAAGCACTAATCTTAACAATTTCTTTCCTTTCTTTTCTCCTAATCAAATGCAACTTTTCTTCTGATTTTTCTTGGGTTTTTACTGGTTTTTTCCCTCTCTCTCTATGATTTTAGAGAGAGAGATTCTGTTGGTTGAATCACACCAAAACAAAGAGCAGCTAGCTGAAGCTGATGATCGATCTGTTTCTGGGTTTCACTGACATGCTAAAAACTCAAATTTAGAGAGAAAAAAATGAAGTATTATTGGGTATTAATCAAATCTAATGAAGTTCAAAGCAAAGCAAGGAAAAGTAGGCTTTGCAGTGATTAAAGTTGGTTGTAAGAGATTGATTAATTAGCCCCAATTTAGAGAAAAAGAAAGTGTTGAATATTAGTTAAATTTAATGAAGCAGGAAAAACACAGGCTTTGCAGTGATTAAAGTGTTGTGTAAGAATAAGAACTTAATTAGGCTCAATATTTGGAAGAAGTAACCCAAAATCATTTGGATTAGATCAAATGGAAGTTTTTGGTGTAAAAAAAAGGAAAGGCGGCTTTAATAAGGATTTGACCAAATAGCTGGAGCCTGGAGAAGTAAATATAGAGCCTGGAGGACACGAATACCCATTGTACCTCTCCTAATTTCACACTCCTCAGACCTCACTTACATTTGTTGCCTATATTGGCCTTTAGCCTTGCTATGGGGTAGAGTAGCACGTCTACATGGACTCCCTTGGAGTCCACTTAGACGCTACGTGTCGAGACGTGTGGTGGGGAGGCGTCCCGAGCTATCTTATTGAGCTTGGTCCTAATGGAGACGAAGTGCTCACTATAACAATTTTGGGCTATAATGTCGGTCAAAGATCGACATTAAAGGCTACGATGTCGGTCAAAAGCCCGACATCTATGCGGGTGTCCTATCAGGTAGAAGCTTCTCGAGCTATCTTATTGAGCTTGGTCCTAATGAAGACGAAATGCTGACTACAACATGCGGGTGTCCTATCATGTAGAAGCTTCTCGAGCTATCTTATTGAGCTTGGTCCTAATGAAGACGAAATGCTGACTACAACATGCGGGTGTCCTATCATGTAGAAACTTCTCGAGCTATCTTATTGAGCTTGGTCCTAATGAAGACGACATGCTCACTACAACAATTTTGGGCTACAATGTCGGTCAAAAGCCCGACATCTATGCGGGTGTCCTATCAGGTACAGATCTGCCAAGAGACGATGAAATACTCTATATAAATAATGAAACTTGTATTTCTTTTCAAGGTACATTATATCTATCCTTGTTCAGCTCGACACCACTTTGGCCTAAGCACTTAATTTAAGCATTGGAGCATGTTAGACCCAACGTCACACCGATGTGAGTTTCCTTGTTCAAGTCAGCTCGACTCCTCATCTCGTCATCTCAATAGTTTGCACGTGTGGACCGGTTCTATCAATATGATGGTTTTAAAGAGCCGCCAAAGATAAAGACTTCTCTTTCTTTCTATTGAATGGGTTAAATTATAAATTTGGTAGAAATTTGACCTATGAACCTCTAAGAGTTGTATCTATTTAGTTTATGTATTTATTATTTAGGGATTACATGACCGACACACGACAAATTAAAAATATCAGGTGGGTTAGATTAGTGTTCATGCCGATAACATCTAGTCAAGCTCAACTGGTTAAAACATTATATCATCAACCAACAAGTCAGAGGTTTGAATCTTTACCTCATATATTGTTGAATTTAGGAAAGAAAAAAGAAATAAAACAAGATAGCATTTAAGTTCATCCACCCTATCCAAACTTATCTCACTTGGCCGGTTAGATTTGTCACGTTGTAGGCTTGTAATCCCTAAATAATACAGTTATTATGTCAGATAAACATTTAACTAAAGACGTTAACATCATGTGTCATACACAAAATTAAAAGTACGAAGATCTATCGAAATCTTTCTATGCATTAACTAGATACAACTCTCAAAGTTTATTTAGGTTAAGAAAAATAAAAATTAGGGAAAGAATAGGTTTGTTTTAAGAGTGGAAGTTAATGAAGGAGGCAGAGAGTGTGGGGACATAAGGCAGCGGTAAGAATGAATTATCATCTGAGAGTTTCTTCAGAAACGTACAAAAGGGGAAAGCTGAGATATAGGTCTTTATTTTTGGTCTGCCTGCCATGAACTCATCACCTACAATATTTCACTTCATTTTCTAAAATGGTGCCCTAATTTTAGACCTCCAATATATATTACTCCATTAATGATCTACATTATTATGATATTTATGATTGAATTCGACTCTTCAAACCAGAAGAGATTGTTGAATGAAGAAAATAATCTAATAACTTCGAATGAATCCAACGAATAGTTATATGAGCTCAACATCTCGAACATGACAATAAGTGATTTACCATCAATTTTTCGAAAGTCATCGTGAAGAAACTAAACTCTACATTAGACATATATTAACATAGTCAACCAATATTCGACTAGTGTGTTTGATGTCACTCACGTTGATTATTGATTTGCTATAATTAATGGTTAGGTTGAGTTGTGTAATTCTGTCACTTTACACTTTGATCAAATCATTTTTGTAAGTTGCTCTCTTGTTGGGTGCGATATATTCAAATCTTTGTGAATCAATTATTGCAAATCCATATACATACATTTATTGATATTAGTTTGAAATTTTTTATTTTAATAATTTTCTACTGCATACCGGATTATCTAGGAAGTTTATGTAGTTTGTAGATATATGTTACATATGTTCATATCGAAGCACAAAAATATTTTTATCGATATTGTTGGCGCAAGATTTTGGATTTTCCTGTTCAGTCGTGGGTGATCGCCGACGAAGTGATAGAATACCTGCACGAGGAAGGAAAGGGTAAACTTGCACCGGTGTGGGGCTAGCTAGGCCCACGAGGCTCTGATGCTTAAGTCAGAGAGGTTTGAGCGTAAGTAGGAGCGGTAGAGTAGAACTGCGTACTTCGGACATACCTTTATGGGCATGTCTTATAGGTGAGAGATTGTGGGTCGGTTGGGCCGACCCGTCTTTCCCTCATCATGAGGGTTCGAGACTTCCAGCGGTGAGGCGTGGCTCAATATCCGTATGTACCCGTCCTTGTGATGAGAATCTTCGATCCCCCGATCCTAGGCGGATTGGAGGGGACTGTTGGTTCATTCATCTGCCCAACGTAGGGGCGCTGACATACCTAGGCGGATTGGAGGGGACTGTTAGACAAGGCAGGAGTGTCCCATCGGTTCATTCATCTGCCCAACGTAGGGGCGCTGACGGCATGGCGACAATCGGTATGGGAGTGACCCGATATTTGTGGGTATACGAAGGGTCGACCACCCACCTCCTTGGTGCTTTGATGAGCTCGTGGCTCAAGACCGTCGTGACGTCTGCGTCATGACGTCAGGCGCCACTTCACGCTGAGGTGGTCCGTAACAGATATCAATATCGGTAACTTAGATTTAAAGATATATCGACGAATATTTCAGAAAGAATCACGGATATCACGAAAATTGATAGAAATATTGTGATTTTTTTAGTAAAATTTTAGATCAAACTTAATGAAGTAACAATACTTCAAGCATATATTTCAAAAATTAGAACTTAAATATGAATAATAATAGAATAATAGATAATATTGAAGACTAGAAAATGAATATAAACTCAAATAATTTATGGATTACAAATTTTGATCAATAAAAAAAAAATACATAATTCATAATTCAATAATAAAATATTTTTTTTACTCTTAATAACCTAAAAATTATATTATACTAAATACTAAATCCTAAACTTGAAGATTTGAATCTCTAATCCATCGATAATGGAAATTTATTATTATGAATTCAAGTTTTCAAAATATAATGACTTACCCAATTATTATGAATAATGATGAAACATGGTAAGGATATCATGTTTTTGACTCAAAAGTCAATGAAAATATAAATACATTATTAATTAGGAAAAAAAGAGGGAATAAAAATATTTGGGTAGATAGTAGAATTAAAATAAATCCATATTATTATTTTTATTATTTTTTGGTAAATGGGGGGTTTTGGAGTGAATTTAGAGTAGTCAATCTCATTCCCAATGCCATTTACAAAGAGCTCAAAGAAAATTTGATTCCACAAAATCTTTGATTTTAGCCCTCCCTTTTAACACTTTAATTTCTCAAAGTCAAGTGAAAAAATCTACTTTTTACTCCACATGATCATCTTCTTAAAAAAAAAAAAAAAAAAAAAAAAAAAAAAAAAAAAACTTTCAAGTCTAATAAATAATTGCAGTTTTTCCTTGGCGTGCCTAAGTAGGACCAATCTTAAAAACAAATAGTAGTGCATTTTTTAAAATAATAATAATAATAATTAATTAATAAAAAATAATAATAATAATAATAATAAACCCTCTTGATATTTGATTTTAGAGTGTGCTTGACTCAATGATTGAAGAATAAAAAGTTTGCACTCTTGTGTTTTGTTTTCCATTATTGTTCAATTTCTAAAGACTAAACCCACCTCTTTTTCTTTTCACATTACATTAATAAAATCCCCAAAAGACCATCTTTTAAATTGATTACAAATGGTTGGAAATCTTCAAGTCATGTTGTGTTTGAAAATTAGGGTTTAAATATCTTTATAGTTGGAAAATGCAGATCAAACTCCTTACTAACTATTAACCTCATTTCCAATAAAAATTATATGTTTAACTTATTATTTAACCAAAATAAGCATAACTCAATTGACATAAAGTTGTGCCCTTCACTAAGAGATTGTGGGTTCAATTATTCTCGTTAATTAAATTACTTGTAAGTCTTGCAAACTATATATGTTATTAAAAAAGGGTTGGTTGCACAAACAACAATCAGGCTCAAAATAATTGCAAATTTAGCAAAGTTTAAAACATTTTGCAAATATGGCAAAAAATCAGTGGCTATCATTGATAGACTTTATGACTATTAGACTTCTATCATAGACTATTATTATCACTGACAAAATTCTATAAAAAAGACTACTATCAGTGATAAACTTCTATCAGCGATAGACCATATTATCAGTGATAGAAATTGTCATATCCGCAAAATTTTTTAAAAATTGCTATATTTTTAATTATTTTACTCTAAATTGACATCGATTACAATTTTTCATTAAAAAATGTTGAGATAAAAATGACGAAGTATAGAAGAAAAACAATCACAAGAATAGACATATTTTATGTTGAAAATCTTATTTGGTGTCTTTTATTACGTTTAGAATTTAGTTTGAGTATAGAAACAACTTTTTGTTAGTGTTACTATTTTTATTTTTATCTTTTGAAGTGAAACTTTTTATTACTATTAAAAAATAGTGTCATTATCCGTACGAAAAATAGTATAAATATGTTTCTTCTTTTGTCCGACAACTGTAAATAAAGTTTACAAAACTTCGTTTTAATGAGAATTCTAACAAGTCTCTCAATGGAAGAGAACTAATAAATAGCCAAACAATAAATATGCAACAATTAAAAAAAAAACAATAATAATAATAAATATGCAAATTTATGTTTCTCTCAATTTTCATAAATACCTTAATTTTTCAAATTAAAATAAGTATAAATAAAGTTTGGAAACTAAAATGTAAATTTTTGAATGGTACAATAAAACAATATTATGTTAACTTGAAGGTAATTTAATTTGTTAAAACATTATAAACTTTTTTTTTTTTTAAGTTAATATATGATTAAAATTAGTTTTAAAATATAAAAGTTTGTGTAAATTAATCATTAGTGTTAATTGAGAATCTCATGTTAGATAAGGAGTAATAATTCCCTTGTAATTTTATGGATCCAGCTATATAAAAAGGCATATCTTAAGGTCAAACAAATCCCCCCACTAAACTTTTTTGACACTTTTTTTTCATCAAACAAAAAGATTAGATATAAATCTCAAACTAATGAATTTCACTCTTTCAAAAAAAAAAAAAAAAATAATAAATAAATAATGAATTTCACTTTTCAATTAATTCTAGAAAGTTAGGGTCAACTTTTTTTTTATTTTGTATTATTTTTACAAAGTATTTAATTAATGCAAGAAAAAATTGTACGATAATAATGCATTTAAATTACTGTACAGAGTTGTTTTTATAATTTTTTTAATTTTTTTTTTTTTTTTTTTTTTTTTTTTTTTGATAATTTTTGAAATTTCTGTCTAAAGCAAAAAAAAAATGCCAAAAAACACTAAAGTATCCCTATCTAATAAGGTTTGTGCTTAATTCATTCTTTTTTGATAACGAAATACATCATCCATAAACGAGCTTAGAACTAACCCCTATGAATTAGTTCTAAGAAAGGAATCGGTTGACGAATGGTCGGCCACCTTTTACCTTAGAAGAGCAAAAGGGCCCTGATCGACATTCTTGTTTACTCTGATCCGGTCGAGGTGGTTTTCGTTTACCAGCGCGTAGGTGGTCTAAGTTCCTATGACCGAGTCTTTCTGGCCCCCTTCTTATGGTATACAAACCAGTAGATTGGGTGTGTGCCCGCGGGATTGGTCACAAATCTAGACACCTGTCAGATCTATCAGGGAGTTACTTAAGTTCCATAATAGAAAAAATATATAATCGTTACCGTCTGTGAAGTTTCGGTAACATTAATAATTTTGATACTCCATTACACTCTTTTAAACCTTCCTTAAAATTTGAGGGCTCCACAATTTGTTTTTTAAAAATATAAAAATAAAAAAATAAGATAAAAAAATAGAAAATCCAATATTTCTATTGATATGGGCCCATTCTGGGCCCTATGAAATCTAATCCCAACAAAGGCCTATGGGCTTTTTTCCCCATAGCAGTGGCCCATGATGGGCCCATCTCGGAACTTGAACAATCTTTATCTTTTCTGACGGCGTTATTCCCAATTGCATACGGCCGTTACCATTGAATCGGCGTGCTGGACGCTTGAAATCAAAGACTTGAAGACACTACGTGGCGGCCTCTGGTTGGATTGTCACCTTTGCTACGTCACGGGTTTTGGCTGCCTTTGACACGTGGACCCCACTGCGGTCCACTGCCAGAGTACGCGTTGTCGAGATCTATTCCCGGTCCGGTTGAGTCAAACCCAATCTAATTATTCGAGTTATAAATTTATTTAATTCAAAGAATTTTTTATTATATAATGAACCAAGTTCAATGCAATTAGAACATTTCAGTTGAAATATTTTGGTTGGTTTGGTTGGATTTGTTGAAATTTTTTGTTTTAAGAAAAAATAGTAACATTTATTTATTTATTTTCAAACATTGAATTCAAATTAACAACTCGAAAAATTGCATTTTAAAGAAAAACAAATATTGGAGAATAAATAATCTAAACAAATGATGGGATTGAATAAATTAAAAAAAAACATATGTATATATAATTGTATCGAAAGCGAAAAAATATCTTTTAAATTAATAATAACTTTGAGTTGGAAAAAATCTTTTGAATTTATATCGTAGGCATGAATACTTTCATTACGAGTTTCTCTTTGATCAATCGATTCAAGTAGTAACATGTTTTAGGTTCTGAAAGGATCGGAGAATGCAGATTTACTTAGAACAAATGAGGGTGATTGCCCATCAATCGGAAAAATTATGTTTTATATTTTTCAGATTTCAAAGAAGAAAAAAAATGTTAATCTGTTTTAAATTATTTTTCCATTCTGTCAATTTTTTTTTTTTTTTTTTTTTTTTAGTGTATCGATATTTTGAATTTTAAATTTTAAAATGTAGAATTATATTTAAAAGGATAAAAACTTTAATAAATATAAACTCACTTTATTTTTGTACAGATATAATATAATATATTATAAAATAATAATCATACAAAATTAATAACGATAGTTCATAAATTAATTAATAATAGATTATATTCACCCTAATATTTGGTTGGGAGACTACAATTATTATTATTATTTTTTTTTCTGCAAAGGTATTTTTATTAATGTGAGAATTGAACTTCGTCTCTCTCGTAATCAAGGACACAACTTTATGACAATTGAGGTATGCTCGGTCTGGCAACTACAACTAGTTTTATGACAATTGAAGTATGCTCGGTCTGGCAACTACAACTAGTTTTATCTTTTTGCAGATTTTATTTACGCAAAGGCAAATCCATTACCTCACTCACAACTCTAGTTACCTTGTGCATCAATTTGATTCTCTCCATTTCTAACCTAGTAGAGATATAATACTTTGAAGAAACGAAGAGCATAGCTGAATTGACATGATGTATAAACTAATGACGACTAAGAAGTTTTAGGTTCAATCTCCATCTTAACATGTTAAAAAAAATGTTAGGAAAAGACATAGCATATCCCTAAAAGGCCGTTTAGTTAACTATTTTAAAAGTAGGGAATACGAGTTGGCTTAGACGAACTCATGTTTGGTTGACTGTTTGTAAGTCCAAATTTGCTAGGTACATTTTAGGGGTGTTTTTTTTTTTTGCAACGGTAGTTTAATTAATGCGGGGATTGAACCTATGCCAATTGAGCTATGCTCGGTTTGGCGTAAAATTTGTCTGCTATCTAGGTGAGGTGATGCGCTCACTCACCCGTTGCACACTCACCCGTTGCACCAAGTGGTTGTTTGATAATTTTCACTCTAAGGCAGAATCGAACCCCCACTCTCTGCTATCTTAGGCGGAGCGCTCACCCACTGCTTGGGAGCATAAACTTAGAATTGGGTGGATTGAATTATTATAATTCAGTCTTCAAAGGTATTTTAATTATTGCGAGAATTTAATTCATGACCTCTTAGTTAAGGACACAACCTTATGTCGAGGTATGCTTTGACAGTTTATTTTGAAGTTAATAGCTTTTAAAATAATATTTTTTAAAATATTTCCGTATGTATTAGTTAAATAAAGAAAATTAAGTTCAGTAGTATTTTTTGCAATATTTAGTAAATAAGTTTATTTAGCACAACAAGTTATAAATAATTAAATAAACCATTGATAACATTTTCTTATGGTTAATTGTTGGATATGTATTTCAAATATTTATTCTATACAACAATTATTGGAAGAAAATTGGGTGGATAGATGTATTAAAAATATTTTATTTAGGCTTAAAAAAACAACTTCTTAATTCATAATAAAATTTTTTTTTAATAAAATTTAATATAGTTTTTTTTTTCTTCTTCTTCTTTAGCCTTAATTTTGCTAATTTTAAAATTGATGATAAGTTTGACATTTTTAAAGATATTATTGATACATTTAGTAATGTTAAATGTGTATTTCTTATTATTATTATTATTTTTTTTCTTATGTTATACTATATTTCATTATTATTTTTTCACTTTTTTTTTTTTTTTATGTTAAGATTTTCCATTATTCTATTTTTTAGCCTTCTTTCCATCTCTCATTCTCCCGTCTTTCTTTTAGTTTCATTTTTTTCTCTTTTCTTTTTTCAATTATTTTTCTTTCCTCATTTATTTTCTTCTTTCTAACATTCTTCTTATTATTATTTTGGTTATTTATAGGCATGTTCATTTGGTAGGTTTCGTGGTCACTTTGATATAGATTATATATTATTTTTGAAATATTGCATTTATTATTAATTCTTTGATTTGATTTTTTTTTTTTTTTTTTTTGACAACATGTTGGAGAGGGGGATTGAACCTAGGACCTCATAGTCACTAAGTGATACATAATACCGTTGAGCTATGCTACTTCTTAAAGTCTTATGAGAGAATAGGTTCAATATTTGGTGGCAGAAGTCGAGCTACGGTAGATTGGAGAGAGAAGGGCTCAACAAAGTTGTGTTCTTGTTTCGAGCCCTCTCATCAATTTGTCTATTTTTTTTTTTTAGGAATTATTATTATTGAATATTGAATTGACATGATCCTAGCCTCTTTTTTTTTTTTAGGAATTATTATTATTGAATATTGAATTGACATGATCTAAGTTCGAGACTATATGTGTAAGTAAAATCTTTTTATTTATATACATTACAAATATATACTTTTTCAAAAAGAATGTTTGGAAATAAAAGTTGATAATTTTATATATGTTTATAAAAGGTTGTTATTTTTATTGACTTAAATATATATAGAAAATTATTATTTAAATGGAAGGCCACAATTCATGTAAAAAAAAATATATCTACAAAGTATTTATCTTTTAAAAATATAAAACAATAACAATTATATAATATATATTTTTTTAATTTTCTTCTTTAAGTTTGACATAAGGTTGTGCTTGTCACTATGAGGGATATTTGGCCAGATGACCTTAAATTAAGTCTCATTCGATTTTAAAAATTAGTCAAAATGACTTTTTGCTGACATCATTCTCGCTGAGATTTCTCTCGCTCTCGTTCACGTTCACGAGAACAGTAAATTTTTAGTTATAAAATGGAGCCCGCAAAAGAACGAGAGCGAGAGCGAGAGAAATCCCAGCGAGAGTGATGTCAGCAAAATGTTATTTTATCTCATTTTTAAAAACGCGCGTCAATCTCTCGAATGGGCCTTAATTCAAGGGCATCTGGCCAAATATTCCGTCAGTATGAGGTCATGGGTTCAATCCTCGCTTTAATTATAATACTGTTGAAAAAAAAAATTAATTTTAAAAACGTTAGTATTATTAGGATTCGACCAATGAGACTTAAAACTACAATTACTAAAATAGTATTTTATCTTAAAAAGTTAGCTATCTTTTTCTTTTTCTATTCAACAATTTTTTTTTTTTTTTTTTTTTTTACAATATGTGGGGTGGGGGATTCAACCCTCTAACATTTTGGTCGTTGATACATGTTTATGTGAGTTGAGCTATGTTCATTTATCAAATTAATATCAAAATATAATGAGCTCCCGACATAAAATTCTGGATTCGTCAATGCTTGATGGTCACGTCTATCTAGAAATTAATTTGCTATCGGTATCTTTGGCAACGATCATAGTTGTCCCGCAAGTGGGTACCTATCCAGGAATTATTTGTTTTACGGATTTTCTTGGCAACAAAATGCGTTAGATTACTTGAGGTGCCTGTAAGATGACTCTGAACACTCACGAAAAAAATAAACCCTCAAATTTTAATTTTATGTTTACTAAATCTGTCAATTTTTAATTTTTTTGAAAATTTAGAAACTATAAATTTACCGTTGCAATTGAAAATGTGTGGTAATAAACAATTGACATTGATGACAAAATACAAAGCCACTTGAAAAACATTATTATTATTATTATTTTTTTTTTTTGACAACATTAAGATGAACCTAAGATCTCATAGTTATTGATACATTCTAGTTATAGTCTTGTTAGCACTTGAAAGGTTACTTAAATTTTTTTCTATAATCAACTCTCTAGGTCTTTTTTTTCATATCATTTTACTCCTATACTTTAATACTTATTTTATTATCGTGTATGTACTTTTAAATATCTCAATATTTTTTTTCCCTTTCAACAAATCTTAAAATTAGTCTCTTCTACCATATGTTTAGGATTAACTTTCTTAAAAATTTGGGAGAAGTATTCACATGGTCTCTTTTTTAATGATTGTTTTTGCTGTTTTTTTTACCAAATTGGATAAAATATATGGCTGAATATATAATCCCTAATGTTTATAAAGTTTTAATTTCCCTTGCATATTAACACAATTTTAAATTAAACATTCATCCTTGAAAATATTAGAATGACTTGTAAATTAGTAATAAACATGTAAAATAAAAAAAAATAAAAATTAAAACTTGTAATAAACATAGATAACATTAACATGATACTAACGGAGACGGTAGAATTTCAGAAAAAATTGGTCACCTAAGCCAGAAAATTTTCTAATTCTTCCTCCAAAATTTAAAAACACAAATTTTCGAAACTTTGTTCTTTTATAAAACATAACTCCCTCCAAAATTCTAATATTCTAATGAATCACTAGATAGTGTCATGTACATTTAAGGCAATTTTAACATCTTTTAAAAAGTATAATTAAAAAATGTTAAAACATAGACGCCGATATTAAAAAATAAACCATAGGGATGAAAAAACACTCGAACATTAGAGACATAAACATACGTCTAGTCATCAATAAGATTTTATGAAATTTACACCTAACTCTTGCTTGAGGATGCTGCCTTCGTACCTTCAAAGATCAACCCTCTCTACTCATAGTTTCCTCAACTAAAAATTAGGTTCCAATAATAGTTGTCTTCTCAAAGGACCCATTGGCCAAAAAATGCCAAACATACCTACCTACCAACCGAATCGAAACCGATAAAATCTATCCAAATCGAACCCACAGACTAATTTTCAGTTTTATATCTCATCAAACGAAACGAAACCAACCAGATTCACTCACTTCCATTGGTTCGTTTGATTTCGATATGCATCCTATCAAAGAGCCTCTTTGTAATGCTCCATCGAAATCAACTAATCAAATCGAACTGATCAAATCGAACCCCACGGACTAATTTTCAGTCCAGACCAACCAACCAGACTTACTCACTTCCATTGGTTCCATGGATTTTTGTGATTTGGATGTGCAAAGATCTACAGGTCAGTCTTCAAACCAATGAAGGCATCAGCACATGGTTTCCTTTCCTATAATTGGTCCCGACCAACGCTCATAAGAGTGTTGGATTAAGGATTTTACATTGCTACCAAATTCAAGCATAGATGTTCTGGTCTTTTTTTCACTAATTTTCATATTGTTGAAGCAAACGACTGCACTAAATTTATTCAAATGACCAATGGAGAAAGTGTATGAAAATAAAGAGAGATAAGTGAGGGAGAAGTTAATGAATGACAATATGAATAGAAACAATGATGAAAATGTATGTAAAGATAAGTAAAAATGACAAGTCAAGAGAAATCGGTAAGAGGGTGCATGCTATGATCAAAGTTATTCAAGCAAATGTATGTGTATCAGCGAGATTTGGGAAGGCAATGGTAGATAGAGAGACTAGTTAAAAGTTTTTGAGTTCAGCCTATGGAAGTGGAGATTCAAACCTCAGACCTCTCGGTCGAGTATATAAGCCTTAACCAGACTGCCGAGATTAGTTAAAAGTTAAAGACAAAAATAACATAGCAGATAAACATTAACAGTGTCATGAAAAGATAGGCTTGAGAGAGAAGAGTAAGCGAATAGAAATTTATGAGGGAATCTGCACTTAGAAAAGAGCTGTAGAGAGGAATACATGTGTATATATCGAGAAACTAGCAAGAAACATATGCTAAAAGGAGTTAGTAGCATAAAATGTGTAACGCTAACGAGCAGTAAAAACATACATCTACCTAATCAACATGCTGTGATCGAGAAACTAGCAAGAAGCATATGCTAAAAGGAGTTAGTAACATAAAATGTGTAACGCTAACGAGCAGTAAAAACATACATCTACCTAATCGACGTGCTGTTATACACGGAACGAATGAATAAATGCAGTGCTACCATCAAATCTTAAAAAAGCCAAGGACTACGATTATTTGTTTGAAGCAATACAATAACACATTAAAACAAGGATTCATTGATCAAATAAAAATGGAACAATCAGAAACAATCCATAACTATGCATTCCTTGCTCTTCAGTATTGTATTGCATGGTTTTCTATTAATATATTTAGCTCCTGATTATAGTCCACCAATAGGAAAAAAAAAAAAAAAAAAAAAAAGAAAGAAAATGGCACACCAGACTGCCTGAGAAGAAAAGTTCAAATTTCCAAGATTATAAATTCAAACTCTAGCTAAGAATAGACAACTATAGACAACTCCCCAAGCTTACAATAGACAACTATTACAGATTATAAACACTCTCCAACTCTAACCAATCAACATCTCCAGAATGATTCAGAAAATAGAAGAATAGTCCAATTAATGAGTTCACATTTCCTTTTTTTTTAATATCCATGAGTGTTCGGGCCAGCTTGTGTGCACCTAGACTATTCTCACGGGACAACTGTCCGACTCTACTACATTTGATGCCAAGGAAACTGGTAGGATATTAAATCCTAGTTAGGTGGCCACCATGGATGAGCACAGGGCTCCCCGAGACAGAAGAGCGCAATCAAGAGACCTTATAAACATAAGGTATTTTCTCTCAGCCCGGGCAAACCAAATACGGAGATCTCTTGAATTTAAACCGCACTTCAATAGTGTGGACATAGAAGAGATATGAACACTGCTTAACAGTCAGTTGAATATAAACGCCAATAAAGCAATTTATTTCTAGCAATATACATATCATTACAAGCATAAGATGCGCAAAACAATAGTCAAGCAAGTAACTAAGCTAATGCAATAACATTCCACAAGAGCTCACATATTCTTTAAAATCATATTAGAAAAAACTGAGCCTAACAACATATTTAAGTAGTAAATACTTGATAATAGATAGTGTAATGATACGAACTTGAAGGTGCTCTAGCTCCACCTCTGGAACTGGTTTCTAATAGACTATATTAATGGGATCACGCAGCTTGCTCTACAAAAGAACCTTCAAGCATTTTCTAATGCAGTAGTAGCAGGGAGGTACCTCTTTTTTTTTTTTTTCTTTTTTCTGCTTAAGAAAGACTGCATTTATTTTCCCACATTTCTATTGCAATATCCCTTATCCAAATAACCCAAAAAGAGAAAAACCTTTCTTCACTTGAGAAACAACTTTCTGCCTTTTATCAATATAAAGCTGGGAGAGAACGTGCCCCATTCATTCCCACCTGAAATTCAAATTTTGCTATTTACAGCAATAAATAAGCCTGCCTCTCAAAAGCCCCAATCCCAGCAAGAACTTCTTCTTCGTGTAATTAGCCTTCTTTTCCAATTAATCACATTCCCAAATCACCAGCTGATTGTCCCACTGTTAACCTCCATAGACCATGTACGCCGTCGCCTCGGCTCTGTATTGAAATGTGGAAGTGGTCTACTACTACTACTTGAAGGACCAGAATCAGTGGTGGAACTTGAAGTAGATGCTATAGACCTCATTGATCCCCCAAAGCAAGTAAACATATTGCGAATTACTCGGCCCCACCCGCCTCTTTCCCTTCCCCGGCCTCTTGAGGCAAATGATACCCTTCTAGGGACGCCACCATTGGTGAAGCCACCATCCACCTCAGTGTAAACAACGGGGAGCTCTCTCTCTCCACCTCTCCTGCCCCCATGAAACCGCCCGACCGCAAACCCACCGCCCGGTAACCTCCAAATGGTTAAGCCCACATTCTCCTCCCCATTTGATGTCACAGGTCCCCCATTTTCGCCACTTACAGAAGCATCCAGAGAGTTCTGGTTATCCGAGGGCAATTCGTGACGACACACCGGGCAAGAATTTCGAATTGAAAGCCATGGTAAGATGCAATCAGAATGATAAATGTGCTTACAGGGCATCTCCCGAGCTTCCGTTCCCAATTCAAATGCTTCTTTACAAACCGCGCAATGTGACTCAGTTTCCAAATGACTTTCACAGATTTGAATAGTGGGCATTGATTCAATAGCAGCCTTCGAAGCGGGCGGATTCTCAAACCGCCCAATACCGTTCATTTCAATCTGAGAAAGCTGCTCCAGAAGCCTATCAAAGCCAGACCCCAACAAAAACTCCGACATACTCGGAGGCAGAGGTCTCAAACCAGAACCACCGCCATCATCATAATAAAGCTCAAACCGACGACTTTCTGCACCTTCACTTCCATCAGAAGGCCCACGAAGAACAATCACCGGATTAAAAGGCGAGCGATCCCCTCCATTCCTCCGAGATCTCCGAAGGCCAGATCCCAAATTCTGGGCTGAATTCGATCGGTGGCCAATCATATACATCGCCGCCGCCGGAAACCTCCTCCGTGACGCAGCTTCGACGCTCACCAACCTCGAGGGATGCTCGATCTGCTCGATGAACCCACTATTACAATCAGGGCAAACAACAGAATCCTGATTGGAAACCCTAACAAAGCGACTGCAACGATAACACCAGTAGGAAGACGCCGCCGCCATGGACGACATCAACGAAATTAAAACCCAATTGAATCGATCACCAACCACACCCCAATTGAAGAATCCCACACAATTTCAACCCTCAAAACACCAGAAAACAGAAGAAACAATCAAACCCATCAAACAAAATGAACTAAAAAAACAAAAAACAAAAACCCACCAACCCCATGATGAAAATGTCAATCTTGAACCTAAAAACCCAACAAAAGAAACAAGAAAAACAAGAAATTGGGGTGGAATTCAATTGGGAAACGGGGGGGGGATTGGATTAAAGAACCCTAGAAACAGTGGGGCCAGCAAAATTGGGGTGGAAAGGTTAGCGAGAGAGAGAGAGAGAGAGAGAGAGAGAAGAGTGGTGGTTCGGCTTTAAAAGAAAAGAGGAAATGGAATGAACTGATTATATGGAACAGAAATTAAAAAATAAAAGATTTTAAACGGTAAAACCGCGTCGTCTCCGTTAGCGTGTTACGAACGCTTTTTGCCGTTTGGGACAGGTGGTGCGATCTGGTACGTTGGATTTAACGGCGTTTATAGGTGTGGTTTAAGATGGGAAAATAGAGATGGAATTTGCTGTGTACTTGGCCGACTGACGAGCCGTTTGCCGCTTCAATTTTTAACTTTTCAACGCGTGGAGGAGAGAAATTCTATATATTTTGTTATTTTTTTTATTTTATTTTTCGCTTAAATTATAAATAAAATTTCAAATTCTCGTACTCATTTTTGTTTCTTTAATTTCATGTCTATTCTAATACTTCCTTGAATTTTCGAATTTGTCGTCTAATAAAAATAAAAATAAAAATGTTCAAAATATTTAATTAATGCAGTCAAAAGTAATCTACTATGAAATTTTTAAAGTCTCCTTAAAAGTAATCTACTATGAAATTCTTAAAGTCTCCTTAAATAATAATTTTATTCTTCCAAAAAAAAAAAATATATATATATATATATATAAATATATTTAGTTTTTAATTTTTTACAATTATACTTATTTTTTCATAATTTTATTTACTATAATTTTGACTTTTTTAAATAAATATTTGAATATTTATCCTAATTTTAAAATATATATATATTTTTTTTTTTAAGTTTCAGGTAGAAATTTCATTTTTAGTTTTATATTTTTTATAATTATACTTATTTCCTTATTATTTATTGTAATTTTTACTTTTCTTAAATAAACGCTTAATCTAACTTTAAAATAAATTTTTAAATATTTTGTTTTTTAAAGTCTCGGTAAAGATTTCGATTTTAGTTTTATGATTTTAATAATTGTACTTGTTTCCTCATTATTTAACGTGGTTTTTATCTTTTTTAAATAAATATTTAAATATTAATTTCAAAAACAATTTTTAAAATTTTTAAATTTGAATTTGAATTTTAAAAATAATTTTAAAAAATAAATAAATAAAATTATAAAGTAGTGTTTATAAAGTAAAATTTCATAAACCAAATAATTATACCTAAGTAAATATGATTTCATGTTGTAGGAAAAAAATTTAAGACAACCTACCTGAGATTTAAATTTTCACTCATGAACTAGGAACAAATAAATTAGTTAACGTAATTAATGGTATTGATTTATTAGACTTGAAATTTTAACAATTTATTAGAAACTTGTTACACCAAATAAATACAACTTTAAAAATGTAGAGATTTACTAAAAAAATTTTTTGTAGAGAATGAGAACTAAATTCAATTATTATTGAACTTAAATTTTAATTTCGGTCCTAAAATTTCAAAGACTTTTTTATTTAGTCTTGAACTTGTATATATAATTTATTTATTTTTTTGCTTTTTATAATTAATTTTTTATATATATATATTTTCAAAGATATTTAATTAGTATGAAAATTGAATTCATAACCTTCTTAAGGGCACAATATTCAATTGAGTTATACTCGATTTGACTTTAATATATTATTGTATGCATGTATTTTGTTCCTTTATTAATATATTAGTTTTTAAAGATATGAACATAATTCAACTCATTTAAAGTATGAACTAATGATGAATAGATAAAACAATTTTCATCCGGCATTAATTAAATTTTTTTAAAAAAAATTACATATTCAAAGTCATATATTAGGTAAGAGGTTGATCTAAAAGATGAATTAGAATATAATTTTTTTTGTTTAGTGAAAATAACTAAAATATAAAATAAGCATAAAAGTTAATGATGAAAATGGGTTCCAAACCTTATTATTTATTATCAGCAACACCAATGAGTTCTTGGTTTGTATATTAATTTCATACTTATGATTGGATATCGATAGAAAGTGTCGTAGAATTTAAATGTCTATATCGACGAAAATATATTGAGGTTTCAATTTTATGAAAGTTTCGATGAAAATATTGATGTAAATGAATATTTCTAGAAAAATTTTAAAAAATTAATAAATAAATATTTTGCACTTTTAAAATGAGTTAAAATACCTTTATTCTAATCAATGATTTAAATGTTGATGTCGATGAAAATATCGAAGTCTCAATTTGATGGGAATGTCAATGAAAATATTTATCTCGATGTCGATGGATATTTCTTGAAGATTTTAAAAAATATTTTAAAAAATATATATTAAAATTAATAAATAAACATTTTACACTTTTAAATGAATTAAAATACACATATTATAGTATTATATTCACGTTTTGTTGTTGTTTTTTTAATATTTTATCGATTTTGTACGGTATGATGGAAATGTCGACTCACCCCTCATGTCAATATCGAACCTATAGATATGTGAAAATGTCGATGAAAATATCGACAGGTCGACGGAAATTTAATACTTATAATATTCTATTTATGTTATGTTATAGGTTGTTTTTTTAATATTTCATCAATTTTGTATGATATGATGAAAATATCGATCCACTCCTCATGACAATATGAAACTTATGGATGGGTAGAAATGTAAACCTATCCACAAAAAATTAATAACCATTTATATTTCTAAATTTCTAATATATGTCCCAATCTTATTTACTTTTTTTGGGAAAGATTTTTTTATTTTTTAGTTTATCCTGTCCTAGAAGAATGGTACATGATAAAGTGGAAAAACAGAATGCAGAATTTAGGGGTATAGGAATGAAATGAATTGTAGTGTAATAAATATACAATGAGGGAGGAAAATATAAAATAATAGATAGGGTGATGTGGAAGCATTTATTTATTATTATTAATTTCTTTTTGGAGGTAATTGAAGAATGTGCTTGTAAAAGCTATTCTCAAAGTCATATTTATTATTCAAAGATACAATTATGGGCTTTGACCAACAAAGTAGTTTTCATATCAAAATATCTTTCTTCAATTTCCAAAGTTAGGTCATTTCCTCTTTTTCATTCACAATATTCCTTTAATATCTCCCCCAAACAAATCATTTTGGAACCTTAAAATAGAGTGTAATTAAATATATGCTTGAATATTCCTTTGTTTTAAGATATGTTTGAACAAGAAAATTAATGGTAACTTTCAACTAAATTATACAAAATATTCCTTCTAATAAGTAGTTTCAGAAACTACCATATTTCTCTTTTAAAATATATATAAATAAATAAAAGAGCTAGTTGCACAAACAACAATCAAGTCTCAAAATAATTACAAATTTAACAAAGTTTAAAACATTTTGTAATTATGGCAAAAAATCAGTAAACTTTATCGTTGATATATTATCACTGATAGACTACTATTATTGACAAAATTCTATAAAAAAACTGAGTCTATCAGCGATAAACTTCTATCCGATCATATTATCAGTGATAGAAATTGTCATATCCACAATTGTTTTTAAAAAATGTTATATTTTTAATTATTTTACTATAAATTGACATCGGTTACAATTTCCTTAAATAAAATAACATATTTTATTAATAGATAAGATATTTATTACATTCTTTAGAGTTGATCTAACTCCATTTTTTTTTATTTTTTTTCAAATTATAAAATTGATCCCAATAATTTAGACAAAATAAAATAAAGGAACAAAAAACTAATAAATAAGAAGGAAAAAAAAGGACACAAATTAAATAATCAATTTGGGGTATATATGATTGAGATATGACATAAATGAAATAACTAATTTGAGGTATGTCATCAAGTCGGTCAATCACATTAATTTGGTTAATTTTCAGTTTTTATTTTATTATTTTAGTGGCATCTAAGAACAGTATTTTGGATAGTTTGGACAAAATGTATTTTTATAACATAAGATCCACCTGACATGAATATAATAAAAATTTATATTTAACATTTTTTAAAATATCATATATTTTATAGGGTCATTTATGTTCAAACCCCAAAAATATATAATCACTCTCGTCGTAGGCTGATTCAAGAAAGTTTGATGGGTCTGGGCCTAAGAAGCCTAACACTACCAAAGGGGAAAGTTTATGGAGGTTGTTCAGCCATCGAGCCGTAAAAGGTAGTCGGCCACTCGAAAGAGAAAGTAATTTCTATCATATGACATTTGTATCCTTGTCGGGGAGAGTGACTATAAATACAAGGGTTGATCCATCACTTGAGGCACATAACTACTACATATGCTTAGCTTTAGAGTAATTACTCTAACCTTAATAGTAGCTTTAACATCGAGTGTGTTGAGCACAATACCACATCGATGCTCGAATTTTATTTTGCAGGTCAGCTCGGCGAGGCACCTTATTGAACACTGAGCCATAAGTCTCTTGTTAAATTTGTGCATCAACAACCTTAAATCGAAATTTAAAAATATATATATATATATAGTTTCAAATTTATATAAGCCAATTTGAACCTCTCTCTATATATAATTTTAAATTTATATAAGCGAAATTGAACCTATATATACCTTAATTTCAAATTTATATAAGCGAATTTGATCCAAAATAAGGAAAACATACTAAATTATATTACATATTTATCTATTATACATTTGCACAAAAATAATCTTTGCAAAATTCAAAACAAAAGAATCCAAATTCCAAAAAAAACACAAAGTTTGCAATAAAACCACAAAAAGAAAACTAATAATCAAAAGAAAACAAGGCAATCGGGAGCGTTGGTTGTTAAATCGGGTGAATAAAGGGGTTGAATTTGGGCACGAGCTTCTTGACTTGGTCAACTAAGGACAAATACGACACCGTTCCGTCATTCCCAGCCAAAACCCTGTACTTGTCTTTCCTCGTAAAGTTCGTGCACTCAAATCCTAAACTGGCCGCCAAGATTCTCTGCACGTGATTCGCCACCTCGTGCGGGTTTTTTCCGGCCGAGCAAGTCGCCTCGACCGGCAACTGGTTCAGAAACGTCACCTCGTAGACCGGCCACGGGTTCATGAAGTAATAAACCGGGTCCAATCCCTTCCAACCCCGGGCCGTAGTCGCGTGGAAAATACCCACCCGGTAATTCATCGCCACCGGAACAATCCTATCGGTTAATTCAGCAAATAGCGCACTGAATCGGAGAAGAAACGGCTCCCGACATGTCGTCCCTTCCGGACAGACCACCAAATCGCCTTTGGATAATTCTTTTTTGATCTTCTCGGCGTCGACATGTCGGATTCGGGTTAATCGGACGGTGGGGATTGGGGACATGATTTCGGTTAGGCGGGAGATGGAGTATGTGACGGCGGGGACTTTGCGGCGGAGCACGGTGGCGAGGACGACGGGGTCCATTAGGGTGCGGTGGGTGCAGACGAAAAGTACGCCGGAGGTGGGCGGCGGCGGAGGGTGGCCTTTGACAATGACTTTGCCGCCGAAGAGGCAGGTGGCGTAGGGGATGGCCCACATTGGTAGAATTAGGCCGAGGGAGAGTCGGAGAACGGCGAGGATTATACCGATTGGGACCCATAGGAGGATTACGAGGGCGGTGGCCGGAGTTGGGCGGTTGACGAGGCGCCCGTCATGGAAGATGACTGGTAACGGTCGGCGATCTTGGTCGGGGGCGTGGTCTCGAATTTGGATGGCAGTGAATGCTGGGTACATTTGTTCCTAAAAGATTAATCACATGAAGTATTAAATAAAGTTCTAACTATATAACAAATTAAATTCTAAGTATGCCTCCAAATTTAAGGTAAAATTAAAGGGGACATTAGAATTAGTCACCATGCAAAAATTTGATAAACTAACCTCACAAAGACCCAAAAACGAAGAACAAGATGAAGGTCTTCCCAAACCCATACTAGGCCTTCTTCCACCATTTCCCAAATCAAAAACCTCATAAATCTCTTCCCCAACCGAACCAAATCCTCCCTCCACAAACCCCGTCGCCAACCCGAATCGATTAAACTCGAGTTCGCACCCAACGACCTCATCGGCTCCTAAATGCTCCTTTACAAACATCTCTACCATAACCCTCGGCATCTTTGTCACCACCACTCGTCTCCTAAACCCGCTTGCCACTCTCCAAACATTCATATCCACATCGTCCATAAAGAATTTGGGCAAAACCGCCCTCGATACCGACTCGATCTCCACCTTTTGAACGCCAAACACCGCCACAAACGTCGCCACCCTCAGTCCCATTTCGGCCATCCCGGCCACCTCGAGAAGGCGTACGAGTGGCCACGACAACAGCAACAGTGCGAACCGGATGAAACCGGAGGCCTCGAAGGCCATCAACATGAAGTAGGAGAAAACATTGGAGCTCTTCAAGAGAGTGCCTTCTAGCTCTGCAATTACAGATGCCATTTTTTTTCCTTAATTGGGTTTGTGATTCTAAATTTTGAATTTTTTTTTTTTGTTGTGGATTGGAAGTGAAAGAAAGGATTTATAAAATGGATTGGTGTCTTCTTTTGACTGTCTTTCTTTGTTCAAAATTTTGCAAGTGGGAATTTTGGCAGTTTATCAGTTTTGCAACTACCAACTCTCCTTTTTATGCTCTTTCTAATTCTTCCTAATCCCACCAATTTTTCTCTCTTTCTTTCTCAATAACTTTGTAAGGAAAAATCAATTCAACTTGAATACTATAGTATAGTCTCAAACAAGGGAGGATCAATAATTTAAATGGAGAAGTAGCTCAAATTAGCAATGCTCGATGTACTTCAAATTCTTCCCTTAAATTCAGTTAGAAGTTTGAATCTCTCCATTCTACTTATTTTCGTACTAAAAAAAATAATTGCTCAAAACTCAAAAGCAAATCATTTGTTTCTTTTTCACTATCAAATGTTAACGTAAATTAAGGGATTCCAATTCCTTAATTTACAATATTGTTTCCTTATCTGTCGTGCATTTATTCTGTCATCATTTCTGATATTATTTCCATGTTTTGTCATTACAATTTATGTATAAATCCTATGTAATTCCCTGATTAGATATACTGAATAATATAATCCCCTATTATTCTTCACATGGTATCAGAGCCCTGTCTCAAACTCTAGAAAAATAAATCGTGTTAAACCCTAGGGCGGCGGCGCTGCCGCCGCCGCCCAATCTCGTGCATCCCAATTTTGTTCCTCTGCCTGATCTCGTTCAGTTCCTAGAATCTTCTCGCCATTGTTCCTCCTTCCTCTCTCTCCTCGCCGCTACTCCGATTAAACCTCCTTCCGTCACCACCACGCCCCTCCGTTCAGCCACCTCCGCGCACCACCGCCATATCCTCCGCGCCCCGCCACGCACTGCCGCCGTCTACTTCGTGCACCACCGTCGGTTCTTCCGCGCCCCGGCGCGTCTCCTCCGCGCACTGCCACCGCCGACTCCTCCGCGCCCCGCCGCGAACTGTTCGGCAGATCTGCCTCCGCCGCACCGCAGATCTGCCGTCGCGCCACGCCGTACCGCTTCGATCTGTAACCAGCCGTCAGTCCGTCTTCCACTTGTCGCTCAACCTCCGTGGACGCCGCCTCCGCTCGCCTTGTTCACGAAGAACTCCGCCGCCGCCCTCTCTGTTCCCACACAGATCTGGCGTCGTCACCATCTGTCATTCAGCTCTGCACGCCGCCACCACCGCCGCTCTCCCTCCGGCTCACAACTTTTGCTTTCCATCATGAAGAAATTTAGGTCAAACCTATTTTGCTTCATCTCGGTTTATTTTGGTTAAGTTTTGGTTCACTTTGGCTCAATCCGGTTCACTCTGGTTCAGTTCAGTTTAGCTTGGTTCATTTCAGTTTATTTTGTTTTTGGCTCAATTAGGTTTAGTTTGGTTATGTTCTTCGTTCAGTTCTGATCCGGTTCGGTTCACCTCTGGTTCTGATTGGCTCATTTTGGTTCGGTTTATGTTGGTTTGATTCTGTTCAAGCAAATCATCTGTTCGCGCAAGCTCGTTCGTGCACCTCTGTTCGCGCGCCTCTGTCCGCGCATCCTCCCGTGCACCTATGTCTGTCGCGCAATCTCCCCTCGATTTGTTGGCCAGATATAAAGCAGCGTAAATCTCTACATGTTCCAATCAATACTTAGCAAACTCAAGTTGGTCTCTCCAATACCACCTTGAGTTTGAGGGAGGGTGTTAACGTAAATTAAGGGATTCCAATTCCTTAATTTACAATATTGTTTCCTTATCTGTCGTGCATTTATTCTGTCATCATTTCTGATATTATTTCCATGTTTTGTCATTACAATTTATGTATAAATCCTATGTAATTCCCTGATTAGATATACTGAATAATATATTCCCCTATTATTTTTCACATGGTATCAGAGCCCTGAGTTGAGATTTAAATATAGTTTATTATTATTATTATTATTATTTAGTTTAACCGGTAGAATGGAGATTCAAATCTTTCGCCTTCTAGTTGAAGATATAAAGTCTAAATGAGTTGAGTTCTTTTCATGTTGATTTTTTTTCTTTGTATTACTCATTTTTAATATATATATATATATATATATATATATATATAGAAAAATATATATCAAATTCAAGGGAGAAATCGAAACAAAAATGAATTAATTAATTAATATTATCTACAACTTAAACAGTGTATTAATTAATATTATATACAACTTAAACAGTGTAATAATACTATAATTTATTAATATTTCGATACTTTCAAATTTATAAATAAAAATGTTGATCACAAATTAAATTTATAAAAGATAAAGAGACAGGATTATTTACTTTGAAGAAAATGAATTTATATTTTTATATAGATAAAAAAAATGAACAATATTTTCTAAAATATTTATATATAAAAAAAACCAACAATTTCATTTTATTAAAATGATTTTAGTTCCTTTGGTAGTGTATTGTTAATATTTCTAAAAATAATTATCAGTTAATTTTTCTAAAAATAATTAATTTCTATTAATTTTTTCTATAAATTTTGAAAATATATTTACGAAAATTATTATTATTATTTAATTAATTTTGATAAAAATTAACTTAAAATTAATAATAAAGATTATTTTTTATATTTATTCAAATTACAGGCGGATTTTTTTTTTTTTTTTTTATTATTATTATTATTAGGAAAGGAAAATGATAACACGCCAAGGAAAATACATAATTAATGTTGGGTTACTAAACCCCAACAACCTGGGCGATTTGGAATTGATGTAAAAAAAAAAAAGGTGTACACGTGTAAGTATGTTAATGGTTGAGCTGGCGTGCAGATCACCAAAACGGAGGTGTATATGGTAATTGAAATTCATATAACAATGTTTATTTTGTTTATTTGTTTATTTATGGTTAAATTGAATGTTTCAAATGTAAGAGAAATGTCCTCCTTATTACATCAAACTTGTTCATCTACCCACAATATATTTTTTTTTTTTTTGGTTCCTTTTTGACTGTTTGGTTATATATGGAGTATTCTAGAAGTTCGTCTTAGTGTACATCGTTGTTGTTGTAATGTAGGGTGGAAGATTCGAAAATATGACCTTTCAGTGAATATAACATGACATTGTAAGTTAAGTTATACTGATGTTGGCTATATATATATATATATATTTGAGTTGTTTAACAAAATAAAATTAAACGTTTATGTATTTAATTAGGCAAGAACGATTATGGAGTAATTACGTACATAAATATTAGAATTCTTGTGCCTAACTTTATTAGGAACAATGATGTAACTTAAGGATAAAATATCTCAAACCCTATCTTTAGGAGAGAAGTTATCATTACTTTTGTTGTGAGTGCAAACAAAGTCCCACATTGGTTAGGAAAGGGGATGATACATCTCTATTGAAACGAGGCCTTTTGGGGTGACCAAAAGCAAAGCCATGAGGGCTATGCCCAAAGTGGACAATATCGTAACAATGTGGATGTTAGTTGTCCCTAACAAGTGGTATCAGAGCCATGCCTCTTACCTAACCATGTCGGTGTGCCTCGATGACATAGTCATGGTTGATCTCGTGGTCGAGCTTATCCGGCAGGGGTATGGTCTCATGAAGAGTGGCCTGGTTAAAGGTGATAATGCTCGAGTTTAAACACGGATAGATGACTATTTGAGGGGAGGCTTTGTGTGGTCCTTCGTTTGAGGGGAGGATTGTTGTGAGTGCAAACAAAGTCTCACATTGGTTAGGAATGGGGAAGATCATGGGTATATAAGTAAGGGACAACATCTTCATTGTAACGAGGCCTTTTGGGGTGACCAAAAGCAAAGCCATGAGGGTCATGCCCAAAGTGGACAATATCGTTACAATGTGGATGTTAGTTGTGTCCCTAACAAGTGGTATCAGAGCCATACCTCGATGATATAGTCATGGTTGATCTCGTGGTCGAGCTTATCCGGCAGGGGTATACTCTCATGAAGAGTGGCCTGGTTAAAGGTGATAATGCTCGAGTTTAAACACGGATAGATGACTATTTGAGGGGAGGCTTTGTGGTCCTTCGTTTGAGGGGAGGATTGTTGTGAGTGCAAACAAAGTCCCACATTGGTTAGGAAAGAGGATGATACATCTCCATTGAAACGAGGCCTTTTGGGGTGACCAAAAGCAAAGCCATGAGGGCTATGCCCAAAGTGGACAATATCGTAACAATGTGGATGTTAGTTGTGTTCCTAACAACTTTGTCGGTGTTTTCGAGTCTAATTATTAGGAACAATCATGTAATATATAAAGGAATGTGCACGTCGTTTATTCATTAATTAGCTAGAGATGAATAATCTCTAGGAGATGTCGGTCTTGCTTAGAGGTATATGTTAATCAAGGTTATCGTTGCAATTACATCACACCAAGTGGGATGAGCTCTTTTTCTCTTCACAAAAATTGAAGCAAACCAACCAACAAAGAAGTTAAAGAAATTGAGAAAATTGTGAGGTCTTGTAGGACTGTTCTCCAACCCAAATCACAGACTTCTTGTAGCGACAAACATGACAAGCCAACATATGAGCAACGAAGTTAGACTTCCTATTAATGAGAAGAAAATCAAATATATGTAATCATTGTATTGTTGAAATTGTAAAGTATTCATGAAGGCTTGTATCTCATTTGAGTAATGGTCTTTTCTAGTCGAAACTCTCAAAGAACTAACGAGTCTACTTCAGTTTAGAGTGTGTTAAGACCTACTTTGATGGTCTTGGAACAACCATCATAAAGTACAAGAGTTTATGCATGCAAGTTCAATTTCATCTTGTTGAAAGTAGTCATTGCTAGCATGATCATGATTTCACCAGATGAGTTTCTGCCAATCGATTTCAGACCTACAGTAAACTCGATAAGTATAATCTAGATCTCTCATTCTCATTTAGCTTATACTAGGCTTGCAGGTGTCTTTAATCCGACGAGAGCTAGTTCAAGTATATGATGGTTCTGACTCATTATGCTAATGGATAGGTATAATATACTCACCTCGATCTTATTGATTGATGTCACGTGTGTGCGTGCGCGCTGGAAAAATATAAGTGTGCATTGTGTTAATATATCCATAAATCTAAGGGTTAGACATCAATGAGGATTAAGCAATATTTCTAATATCTTTTATAAATACTCATAAAATATATATATAAAAAAAAAACATCTATTAATCTCAAATTAGTTTGAAAGTAAAAAAAACTAAATTATTAGTTTATTTAATTTTTATAAAAAAAAATATTTATAAAAATATTTATTCATATGAATATATTATTAGAATAGGTGTAAAATTGAAATTCCAATCTTTAAATTTAATCCTTGTTTAGTTGGTCATAATATTGTTTTTTTTATGGCGCGGGTAGAATGTTGAGTTGAAATTGTTAGAGAGAGTATAATTAGATAGAGAATTTGTAATAATAACAATTGAGTCATGTCAAAACGAGTATGACTCAGCTGACATATGTATACATATGTATATATTGATGACCAAGAGGTATGTGGTTCGAATCCCTCATCCCAATGTACTAATATGTATATATATATGTTGAATGTGTGTGCACTGTGTGGTAAGGGGGAGAGTCTAGTCTTCACATCTTCTGGCACTGTAAGTTTGTACGAGGGGTGTTGCAGGATTCAAAGTTTGGATCCCTAATACAGTTGTCGGTTGGGGGGACATGGCTGATCTTCTTTGGGCCTCTCAGGAGAAGTTGGGGTGGCGATATTTTGAGGAGCTTTGTGTACTGTGGTGGGCGGTGTGGGGTTATCAGAATCGGGTGAGGATGCAGGGGGTTCGCCTGTTGACCAATCTTGGTTCATGGGCTTCATGCTACCTAGGTGCTTATCGTACGGCGAATGAGCGATGGGGTGGGCTCACGGCTGGTGAGGCTACTCGGGGTGGGGCAAAGTGGAATCCCCCATTCGGGGATGTGTATAAGGTGAATATGGACGCGGGGTTTGTGAGAGAGGAAGGACTAGGTGGTTTGGGTGTTGTGATTAGGGACTCTCGGGGTCAGGTTATGTTAACAACAGTGACATGGGTCCAGCATGTCAGGAGTGTGGCAATGGCGGAGGGGTTGGCAGTAGTAGAGGGGTTGCGACTAGCATGGGAAGCCGGGTTTCATTCGATAGTACTAGAAACGGATTCCTCTCGGATTTGTCACTTACTTCAGGGGACCGTTGAAGACTTATCAGAGGTTGGGGTGATGGTGCAGGATTTGTGCTCTCGGTTTTGTCATTCGTTTAGGGGATGTTGTAGTTTCACCCGACGCAAAGTGAATGAGGCGGCGCATCAGTTAGCAAAACTAGCTTTGACTTTGCGTCAGAATGTGGTTTGGTTGGAGGATTTTCCTCCTCAAGTTGAGTCTTTTATTTTGAGTGATGTTGTTCTCGCTTAAGCTCTTTAACTGAGTTTTGCTAAAAAAAAAAAAATCAAAAACATAAACAATATAATGAACACTTAAAATTTATTTTATAAAAAAGAAAAGACTAAATGGATTCATCAATTGAACTCTATTTATATTATTATTATTATTATTATTATTATTATTATATATATATTTTAAAGATATTTTCAACACTAAATATTGGGGACATTTGACCCAAAGAGTTGCAGAGAGTTAAATTGTTTAGTCTTTAATTAGTCTGAAAAGATCTAAAGTCTGTGTGTTTGGAGTAAAAAATGTTGAACCAAAGTCTGAATTTATTTTAGGTTATTTTTTCTATAATTTTTTTCTACAGAATTTCAAAATTTCATAAGGAATTCTTCTAAATAAATTCTCAGAATGATTTTTAAAAATGTGATTTTTGCTTTTTATTTTATGTATCCTTCACAAATTTCTTTCGAGATAACAAAAATAATTTTGACCAAAATACTTCACATTCTTTTTTTAATAACACTCACATTAATTATTCATTTTATTGGGATAATTTTGAAATAAAATAAAGTCGTACAATATTGTGTTAAATATTACTTATAAATTTGAAAGATTTTAATTCGTTAATTTAAATGAATCCAAATAAGCAGAAGTTTTTATTTCTCTCGAAAAATAATATATTTTAAATTTTGTTTAAGTATAAATTTTGATTCAACCACCTAATTTATAATTAAAATAATTAAAATAAATTGAATTGGTTTTTAGTCATTTTATCCATTTTGTTTAAATTACGGTTTTTTAAATAATTAAAAATATAAGAGGAAAAAAAAGACTATTGAAGTCTGAGAGTTGATAATTTTTATCAAAATTTAACAACTTTGTGGACCAAACTACAAGTAAATTTACTCTCCAACTTCGTGGGCCAAATGCGTCCTCAGTACATTTTCATCACAGAAAAAAAAACATTTAGTCATTTTTTTTAATTCCATTGACAATAAATAAAAATGGTAATCCTTGTAGACATAAAAGATGACACTTGAAGATAATTGTCACTATTTAGTTGTTATAGCATATAATAATCCATTTGGAGTGTCGAATAGCTAGGAGAGTGTAGTTATAATTGTTAGGGTTTTAAATCAAACAAAGCTATAACCTCCCTCCTTTTGCTTTTTCTCCTTTAAAAAAAATCACTTTTAGTCCCAAACTTTCATGAAGCTAACTAAAATTCTAAATTCACTTTTGGTCCATAAACTTTGATGAAAGTAATAAGTTAGGGCATGTTTATGAGTGCCTTTAAAATCTTGTATTTAATCATTCAAAATTAACTTGGTGTTTAATTTTATACTTTTATATCTGATTTTCATACCATTAAAATTGATTTTGAATTATTAAAAACATATTTCAAAGTGATTTTGAATATTTCAAAAGTGATTTTAAGTTTTTAACCATTTCAAAATCAGTCTCAAATATGCACTCAGTCTCTAAACTTTGGTTTGTAATAATTTAGTCCCTGTACTTTTAAAATTGTAACAATTTAGTCCATGAAATTTAGTACGAAACAATGTAGTCTTTGTAGTTCAACATTTGTAACAATTCTATCTCTATCGTGAAAAATCTCAACAAAATTAAGGGCGTGTTTACTTGCACGTAATGGAAAAATCCCAACAATCACAATGGATTCAATCATAATGAAAATCTTGCAATCGTAATCGGATTTCGATTGATGATGTTTATCTCCTCCCTCATCCAATCGCAATTGGAAATCCATTGATTGTGTTTACTTATCCGTAATCAATTACAACCAACACTGATTGTTTACGATAATGTCATTTTTTAATATTAAACAAATCTACCAAATTCGGAAATCGTAAAAAAGAAAAATCTATCATCTTCATCTTCCTCATTCTTCCTTACTTTGTCGGTTTCGCCAGATTTCTAACACTTTATCGTCGTCCACATTATTTCGTTCGTTTGTTGGACGTATTTATGACTTCGTTATGTGCATCTAGTAGCTAGTCTAGACCTAGATCGAGTCCTAGATTTTCTATCGTCGTGAAATGTGGATAGAGCACCGACCACACACGATGATATTCTCTATTACTCCTGCCTGGTTGAAGAGGAGACCTGCGATGATGAGATGTCCTCCCCGGGAGAATAGGAGGAATCATTCTCAAAGGTGAACTAGTAGTCTCCCCGTCCTTAAAAAAACACTGCAGAACAGAGGAAATAAAAGGTTGAAGTGGCTGAATGGGAAGAAGAAATTGGTTCATGTTTGTAATCAATCTAGTAGTTAATCGAGTTCCGAGTCGTGCGAGATCACCTGTTTGACGTCTGGCGTGAATTCGGATCATTAGTCTAATAATAGAGGATGTGGATCTAGTAACAAATTTGAGAATAAATGGTATTCTTAATCTGGGGTGGAAAACGGGTATGGAAGAACATTGATTGGTGAAGTTTCAAAGTGGGCTCAATAATAGGGGAAAAATGACGGGTCCCATGTAATAATCAATCGCAATGCTATTTGGAGATCAATCAAAGCTTGTAATCAGAGTGTTTGATTATGGGTGAGACCCAACAACTCATTCTGATTGCAGGTTTCGATAAACAACTTCAAATGTGATGCTTTATGTCAAATCAAGTCGATTACGGACGGTGCGTTACGTTTGCGGACAAGTAAACGCGCCCTAAGTGTCAATTTTTATTGGACAATGAATTATGGTGTGTTTGGTTTAGATTTCTGCTTAATTTTTTAAAAAAGTCATTTTAGAATAAATTGAAGTGTTTGACAACTCCCAAAATGAATTTTTAGAGAATGAGTTTTTGAAATAATGCATTTTGGATGAAACACTTATATTAACTTTTTAAAAAATGTTTTTGGGTGTTTAATCGAAAAATATACCTTAATTCTCATATTGTATTAAAATTACCAAAATACCCTCATACTACTCCTTTAGCCACCGCTCATCAACAATAGTAAATGGCCATAATTTTAAAAATACAAATTTAAACTTTTTTTTTTTAAATATTTAAATTAATGTGGGATGGAGGAGGGGTTGAACCCCAACCTCTTAGTTAGAGGACTAATCAAATGCCAATTGAGACAAGTTTGATTTTTTATTTCAATTGGAAAATATATATTTAACTTATTAATTCATATTGTTTATTAATAATTGCTCCTTATACTAATTTGACATCAAGAAAAACAATGTAGAGCAAACCAAATACAATTGTAGATAAAAACACTTTTGAGAAAATGTAATCAAACACATGAGAGTTTTAATTATAAATATTTCTAGAAAAAATGTTTAAAAAAAATACATTATTTAAAAAATATTTTTTTTAGTAGTCAATCCAAATACATCCTTAGTTTCTTTGTAGTTGATAAAAACATTTGGTCTCTAATCAATTAATCGATCTACACATATATGTAAAAAAATAAATTAATCTTAACAATATTTTTTTCGATAGAGACTCAATTTATACAAATTTTAAAGTATAAAGATTAAATTATTACATATTAAAATTTAAGAACTAAATTGTTATATTAAAGGTAATAAATTGTATACAAATTTTAAAATATAAAGATTAAATTGTTATATATTAAAATGGAAGGAATAAATTATTATAAATTAAAAATAATAAGAGCTAAAAATTGTTCCAAATTAAAATTTAAAGACTAAATTGTTAAATTTCTCTAAGTTCATCATGGAATTATATATATATTTTTTTATAATTTAATCTTAATTGATATTGATATGTTCAACATTAATTAAGGTTTGGCAAACCGAGCATAGCTCAATTGGCATAAGGTTGTGCCCGTGACTAAGAGGTCATGGGTTCAATCCTTGCATTTATTAAAATATCGTTGCAAAATAAAAACATTAATTATTCAACCTTAATTGATATTGATAATATGTTCTTCTCTTGAAATATTTTATTTATAAAATAAAAAATTTAAAAATAAATAAAAACTCTTATTAATATAAAAGTCTTTTGAACAAAGACTAAGAAGTTCAATCAAACAAGCTAGCTCCAAATAAATAAAAAAAAGGGACTAAATTGAAATATTTGTTAAAAGCTAGCTCCAAATAAATAAAAAAAGGGACTAAATTGAAATATTTGGTCAGATGTCCTTAAATTAAGGCTCATTCGAGAGATTGACGCGCAATTTTAAAAATTAATCAAAATGACTTTGGCATCACTCTCGCTCGGATTTCTCTCTTCACGAGAACGATAAATTTTTAGTTATAAAATGGAGCCCGCAAAAGAACGAGAGCGAGAGAAATTCTAGCGAGCGTGATGTCGAGGTCATTTTGACTACTTTTTAAAATTGCGGATTAATCTCTCAAATGGGCCTTAATTTAAGGCCATCTGGCCAAATATCCCGACTAAATTGACATACAAATTCAAATCATATAATTAATGAGAAAAAATATTTTTATCCTAAACTTTCAATTTCATCATTTTGGATCCTAAACTTAAATAAGTATTGTAATATTTACTCCCTCTACCAAATTTAATTTTCACTAATTCACCCACTAATTTTAACTTAAAAAAATGTAAAACATCCCTAAACTTACAAATTTCAATCAAATAAACTTTTGCACATAATTATATGCTTGATAAATCCACAAATTAACCATTAAATAATTGTCTCAAAACTCGTCATTTAAAAAAAAAAAAAAAATTAATGTCGTTTTTTTTAAAATCATATCAATTTTGCATCATACATATGTTTTTATAATTCATTTAACACATAAGAATTATTTTAACCAAAGTTTAATCAAATAGTTAAGATTGCAACACTTTTTTACCGTTTAAGGTTAAGATTGTAACACTCATTTTTTTTTTATATATATATATATATTTCATGTGAGTTAGACTAGAATCTCTTAGTCACTAATTATTGATACATCATCTTTGTTAATTGAGTTATGTTTTTGTCAGCAATACAACGAGACAAGTCTAGAAGTAAAGATTTATCTAAATTATCAAACCGAGCATAGCTCAATTGACGTAAGGTTGTGTTCGTGATTAAGAGGTCATGGGTTCAATCATTGCATTAATTAAAATACCGTAAACACTTTAAGATTTTGCATGTATGATATATATATATGGACCATCCATCATTGTCAAACGTGCAAGCTTTAAATCAGAAAATAAGATCTCATGAGAATCGTAAATGTAATTTTGATTGAAAATGACACAACTAGAAGCAAGTCAAAACCTCTTATTTTTATTTTACATTCATTAATATTATGTCCCCCAATGTCAATTATCCAATTCCAAGTAATGTTTCCCATGTTTCAAGCTGTATCCAACTTTCAATATGCATTTTAATGTTTACTACCAAATGTTTAATAAACATAAATATCTGGTATAGATTTATTTATTTATTTTATTTTATTTTAAGATTCGAACCACGGATCTCTTGGTCCTAATTTTTTTTTTGCAAAAGTATTTAATTAACATGGGGATTGAACCATACCCTTTTAGTCAATGACACAATCTTATGTCATCTATATTCCGTCATTCTAAAATCAGGATTGAACCCATGATTTTCAAACAATCATTTTCATGTTTGGTTGGGGTGATTTTCATGGAATGAGAAGTGATTTTAAATTATTCACGTTGGATTCTAAAATTGATTTTAGAATTACTAAAGTTAAATTTGGTTTGACACATTCTTTATATATCAATTTTTTTTATATAGTTTATAAAATTATTTAGAGTAAAAAAATATATTTTTTAATTTAAACTATGTAATTTTTTTTATAAATACCTTATAAATTTTTTGAAGTTAAACATTAATACAAATTCATATATATATATATATATATTTTTACAACATGTTGGAGTGGATGATTGAATCTAGGACCTCATGATCACCAGGAGATACATCATGAAACTATGCTCTTCTTGGCCAAATATAAACTCATACTTAATTATTGAAATATATTTATATTTGGGTTAATATAGTTATTTCATAAAAGTTTAGTAGAAAATTACTAACCAGATTTTTCAGGTTTAAATCTGAAATTTACCAAATACTAATTAACTTGATTTTTCTAAAAGCACTAACAACAAATATTTTAAAAGCTACCGCAATCTCAAACTAAGTCTTAGTTAAAATAAAATTAAGAAGAGATGTGAGGTGAGGGTGTGAGAAGATGAATGGAAGAAAAAAAAGAAAGAGAAAAAAAACATAGAATAAGCCTTCTGTTTGTTTTACCGGTGGAATTTCATACCGATAAATTTACTGGTGGGTGGAAATCCAGACCCATAAATTTACTGGTGGGTTTTTCCCGACCGGTAAATTTACCGATGAGGGAAAATAAATTCCATCATCTGTAAATTTATCAGTCGGGAAACACCCACCGGTAAATTTACCGGTCTGAATTCATCTTCTTCCTTCGTCGTTCTCTAAAATCAATTTACCGGTCTGGAATTCCACCCACCAGTAAATTTACCGGTCTGGATCGAGGTGTTGCGCTGGTTCAACCCGCGCAATCAAGAAGAGATTCCAACGTTTCGTTTTCCAAACTGACGGTAGTAGTTGCGCGGACTGAAGACGCGCGGTCCAGTGGCAATCTTTGACCGGTCTGAACCCGCGCACTCCTAATAAGACAAAAAAAAAAGGAACACCATTTTTCGAATTTTTTTCAAAAGCACCCTATTTTTCTAAATAGTTTAAAAAACGACCCCCCACTCTAAATTACCCTTTTAAAAGCCTAATGACTTAAAAGTAGAGATGTTTATAGGCGGAGCGGGGTCGGGTAATATCTTCCTCGTTCATCCTCATTCCATTATTCATCCTCGCGAAATTTTCCGTTTAATCTTGTCGGGACGGAGAGGATATTCCCGCATGAAATTCGCGTGAATCGAGTATTCCCGCGGTGAGTAATTTTCTCCGCATATGATTTTTATTTTAATTTATTTTTAACCATTTTTTTTTTTAATTTTGTTATTTGATAAGTTAATGAATATTATATATATTTAATTCAATATACTTCCTTTTTAAGATGTAGTTTTTTTAGATGGAAGAATTTGATCTGGTTATTTTTTTTAATGAATATTTCTATATATAAATTATACAGGGTGGGACGAAAATTAATAATGGAAAAGATCATATATATATATATATATTTTAACAAATGAAAATGATGATTAGAGTGAAGAAGACAAATTGATGGAGAAAATCATTTTTGGTAATAAATAATATATAAAATAAAATTTTATTAATAACAAAATCTAATTAACGATGTGGATAATTGTCATAAAATCACTTAATAAATATGGTAAGATTGAAGAAAGTAATAAAATACATAATTAAAAGGCTGTTTTTTAATAATATTGTATTTTTTAAAATTTATTATAAAAATATTGTAAGTTTGAAACTATTTTTAAAAATATTGCAGTTTTAAATGGAGGTCGTCTTTTTAAAAGACCACCCTCTACTTTTTGCTCCACGTGGATGAATGTTGTCTTTTGAAAACACGATCTTGTTCCCAGGGGCGGATCCAGACATTAATGTTAGGGGGGGGCAAAAAAAAAAAATTATCACAAAAAAGTTTGAGGTTTTAATTCACGCTCTCATATTATATTATGTTGATCTTAAAAAAAAAAAAAATGGTGATAAGAATATGTACGCGAATCAAAGGTTTCTTAACTGAGTTCAAATAAACTTAATACTATTATATAATTCAATTTTGGTTCGAATGAATCCCTTGAAAAAAAAAAAAAAAAATTCTTATAGAATTACATATTTAAAACTAAATATGAAGTATTTTTATCATTTATATTTGTTGACCGAGAAATTTCGGCAAATCAGCGGTCGCCACGTGTCTTCATCTTGGCCCGCGGATCGAATAAACTTAACCGAGCAAATTCGGTCATAGCTCAATTGGGCTCGAAATCGAATCGGGCTAAAAAGTTATTTAAATGACAATTTAGCCCAAAGCCCAAAAATCTATTGGGCCCAGAACCCAAAAGTCCATTGGACCCAAGCCCATTGGATCCAGGCCCAAGCCCACCAGGCCCATGAGAACTCTATAAATAGAGAGCTCATTCTTCATTTTCAAGGTTCAGAAAATTTCTTCTCCTAAGAGCTCAGAGAGAATTCACAAGACTCCCTGAATCCTGAAGACTGAACACCACTCCAAGTTTAAACATCTGAAGACTTCACCGCTACGCGAAGCTGCAGATTCAACATCGAGAACAAGCTGCGAAGCCCTCGATACAAATCCAACATCGAGAACAAGCTGCGAAGCCCTCGATACAAATCCAACATCGAGAACAAGCTGCGAAGCCCTCGATCCAAATCCAACATCGAGAACAAGCTGCAAAGCCCTCGATCCAAATTCAACATCGAGAACAAGCTGCGAAGCCCTCGATCCAAATCCAACATCGAGAACAAGCTGTAAAGCCCTCGATCCAAATTCAACATCGAGAACAAGCTGCAAAGCCCTCGATCCAAATTCAACATCGAGAACAAGCTGCAAAGCCCTCGAAACAAATTCAACATCGAGAACAAGCTGCAAAGCCCTCGAAACAAATCCAACATCGAGAACAAGCTGCGAAGCCCTCGAGTACGTTACATTTAAGAGAGAGAATCAGAGGATCAAATATTAGAGATTGTAATCCACTACGCATTGATACATACAAATACATCAATACAAATTCAAATTCATTTACACGTGTTCGAATCTCTATCCTTCGTCGAAATCTCGTGTGAACAATATTTATAATAAAAAATATATTTAAGAAACTAGTTATGTATGTAGTTCAAAAAAAATAAAAAAAATAATATATAGAAGTTAAGTTTCGAACTTGAGATCACAAAATTGCATGACATTCACACTTACCACAGCAGACTATCCTTTCATTTATTTTGGGGGGGCCAAATTTTATATATTATACATAATATATATTTTAAGGCATTATTTTGCTTATGTATATTAAAAATTTCAAATATTTGGGGGGCCATGGCCCCCAGTCCCCAAAGAGATCCGCCCCTGCTTGTTCCACATGGATGGAGGTCGTCTTTTCAAAAGACGACCTTCATCGGTATGTACTTCTTTTATTAAAAAATTGATATCTTTTTAATCAGATATTCAAAATTTTCAAAAAATATATGGTTGAAAAACTAACCGAGAGAGCTTCAATTTGATACCTGGTTTCACTATTTTTGGAGTTGTGTATCAAAAGATAAATACCATCGAAGTTGGATTATAGTTCTGCAAATTTCAGAACTGAAGATTCTTTTGAGGAGTGCATTCAAAAATTGATATCTTTTTACCCAAATATTCAATTTTTTGAAAAGAGTACTGTTGAAAAGTTAACACAGAGAGCTTCAATTTGATATGTATTTTCACTATTTTTGGAGTTGTGTATCAAAAGATATATATGGTCAAAGTTATGAAAACTTCACTAAACCCAGAACTGAAGATACGACTGAAAACTTCAAAACTGTAGCTAAACTTCGACGATCTGTATCTTTTAATACACAACTCTACAAATAGTGAAACTCGATATCAAATTGAAGCTCTCTATGTTAGCTTTTCAACCGTACCTTTTTCGAAATTTTTGAATATCTGGGTTAAAAGATGTCAATTTTTTAATGCACTCCTCAAAAGAATATTCAGCTTTGAAATTTGCAGAATTATAGTCCAACTTCGATGGTCTTTATCTTTTGATACACAACTCCAAAAATAGTGAAAACATGTATCAAATTGAAGCTCTCGCTGTTAGCTTTCCAACCATATATTTTTTGAAAATTTTGAATATTTGGTTAAAAATATATCATTTTTTTAATAAAAAAGGTAGATGAAGGTCGTCTTTTGAAAAGACGACCATCATCCACGTGGAGCAAAAAGTAGAGGTCGTCGTCCTCCATTTAAAACTACGATATTTTTAAAAATAGTTTCAAACTTACAATATTTTTATAATAAATTTTAAAAAATATAATATTATTAAAAAAACAGCCTAATTAAAAGCACTTCATTAATATTGTAAAATTAGAAAAGTAATAAAATATTTTTATTTTTCAATTTTTAAATGCAAGGTAAAATTATAAGATTAATTAAAACAAATTCATTAAATCACACCATAAATATTTAATATATATATATATATATATAAATAAATAAATAAATAAAATATATTTGACCATTTTTTAAAATATAATTGAAAGAATAACTCATTTATAAAAATATCACTTTTTAATAAGTAGATGCTTAAAAAGAAACATTTGTTTTGGTAGTATGGTCAAACTGTTTTTTTTTAATATTGTATTTTTTAAAACTTATTATAAAAATATTGTAACTTTCAAACTATTTATAAAAATATAGCAATTTTAAATAGAGGTCGTCTTTTGAAAAGACGACCTCCACATTTGGTTCCACGTGGATGAAGGTCGTCTTTTCAAAAGACGATCTTGCTCCACATTGGAGGGAGGTCGTCTTTTGAAAAGACGACTTTCATCGTTATGTACTTTATTTATTAAAAAATTGACTTTTTAACCAGATATTCAAAATTTTCAAAAAATGTATGGTTGGAAAGCTAACAGCGAGAGCTTCAATTTGATATGTGGTTTTACTATTTTTGGAGTTGTGTATCAAAAGATAAAGACCATCGAAGTTGAACTATAATTCTACAATTTTAGAATTCTTTTGAAGAGTGCATTAAAAAATTGACATCTTTTTACTCAGATATTAAAAAAATTCTAAAAAGATACGGTTGAAAAGCTAACACGGAGAGCTACAATTTGATATCTAGTTTCACTATTTGTAGAGTTGTGTATTAAAAGATACATATCGTCGAAATTTAGCTACAGTTTTAAAGTTTTCAGTCGTATCTTCAGTTTTGGGTTTAGTGAAGTTTTCATAACTTTGACGATATATATCTTTTGATACACAACTCAAAAAATAGTAAAACTAGGTATCAAATTGAAGCTCTCTGTGTTAATTTTCCAACAGTACCATTTTCGATGTTTTTTAATATCTGGGTAAAAAGATGTCAATTTTTTAATGCACTCCTCAAAATAATCTTCCGTTCTGAAATTTGCAGAGTTATAGTCCAACTTCGATGGTTTTTATCTTTTGATACACAACTCCAAAAATAGTGAAACCAGGTATCAAATTGAAGCTCTCGCGGTTAGCTTTCCAACCATACATTTTTTGAAAATTTTGAATATCTGGTTAAAAAGATATTAATTTTTTAATAAATGAGGTAGATAACGATGGAGGTCGTCTTTTAAAAGACGACCTCCATCCCATGTGGAGCAAGATCGTCTTTTGAAAAGACGACCTCCATTTAAAATTGCTATATTTTTATAAATAGTTTGAAAGTTACAATATTTTTATAATAAGTTTTCAAAAATACAATATTAAAAAAAAACAGGCGTATGGTCGTCCGACTCAAAGTTATTAAAAAATAGAAAATGTCCGATTTGAAAAAGATAAAAAACATTCATATTTCCGAAAATGTTTAATGTAAATGTAAAATCAATAGAAATACTAAAATATATTATTCAAGAATTTTAAGAATAAAAATGAAAAATTAAGCTTCCTTTTTAAAACGATTTTGCTTTTTTAAAAAAAAAATTGTGTTTGTTTCTATTTTCACACAATTTTTTAATTATAGTTTTCACCTCTTTTTTTAAAAAAAAAAAAACATTTGAATTTTTTATCTAAATTTTAAAGATTTTTTTTATATTAATAATGTACTTCAAATAAATTATTACAGAAATAAAGTACTTTTCAAAGTATTTACAAAAATAAGGTATTTAAATCGTGTACCATGAACACGATTTTTATGTAAATCGCGTACCATAAACACGATTTTTATGTAAATCGCGTACCATGAACACGAGTTATGACCAACTCAAAATTTGAATATACATAACCAAATTCGTGTACCATGTACGCGAGTTGCTTACAAAATTCGTGTACATAGTACACGAGTTCCATCTAAGTGGCAACATGTGGCATAAGCGTCCAACCAGCAGTTGGCACGCGTCATAAAAATTGTGTCCATGGTACACGAGTTACGCCATATAAATCGTGTACCATGGATACAATTTAGCAAACTCGTGTCCATAGAACACGATTTAGGTACACTAATTTTATAAATACTTTAAAAACTATCCTATTTTTGTAATAATTTATTTAAAATACATTATTAATATAAAAAATTCAAATTTTAAAAACAAAATCAAACAAAATTTAAATTGCTTTTTTTTTATATATTAATCTCATCAAACAAATATTTTGAGGCATCTTATTACCCATGAAGATTAAAACTTTAAACCAAACAACTTCTTAGAAGGTAGATAACCAAACAAAAAAATTATTTACTATTTTCATACCTCTTATTTTCACACATCTATTAACCATAGATGCATTAATAAAATTTTAAACCAAACAACTTCTAGATAACAAAACAAATAACTTCATGAATGAAAATAATATTTATAAAGCTTGATTTGCAAAAACAAAAAATTAAAAATTAAAGTCTAATTGGATAATTATTTGTTTTTTAATTTTAAAATTATGCTTATAAACATGGCTAATTTTTTTTAAATATTGTTATTTTTAAAACATTTTATAAAAATATTGTAGATTTGAAAGTATTTTTAAAAATATTGGAAGTCGCAACCTCACCACGCCGAAGCAAGATCGTCTTCACGAACTTGTTCCACGTGAATAAATGTTTATTTTCAAAAGACAAATTTTCCCTATATCTAGCTTTTACATTAAAAAATTGATATCTTTTTAATCAGATATTCAAAAATTTCGAAAATAGTATGGTTGGAAAGCTAAGACAGAGAGCTACAATTTGATATCTGGTTTCACTATTTTTGGAGTTGTGTATCAAAAAGATAAAGATCATCCAAGTTAGACTATAGTTCAGCAAATTTTAAATTTCAGAACTGAAGATTCTTTTGAGGCGTGTGCATTAAAAAATCGATATGTTTTTACTCCAGAAATTTCGAAAATGATATGACTGGAAAGCTGACATCGAGAGCTTCAATTTGATATGTGGTTTCACTATTTTAAAGCTGTATATCTAAAGATAAAGATCGTCGAAGTTGAGCTATAGTTTTGAAAAACTTCACTAAACCCTACCCTTAAAGTTTTTCAGAACTTTAGCTCAACTTCGACGATCTTTATCTTTTGATATACAACTTCAAAAATAGTAAAACCACATATCAAATTGAAGCTGGTGTTAGCTTTCTAGTCATATCTTTTTTGAAATTTTTTCATATTTGAGTAAAAATATATCAATTTTTTAATGCACACTGCTCAAAAGAATTCAGTTCTGAAATTTGCAAAACTATAGTCCAACTTCGATGATATTTATCTTTCGATACACAACTCCAAAAATAATTAAACCAGATATCAAATTGAAGTTCTTTGTCTTAGCTTTCCAACCATACCATTTTCCAATTTTTTGAATATTAGATAAAAAGATACCAATTTTTTAATGCAAAAAAATATTTTTGTGAATGCGGAAGAAAATCGTCTTTTGAAAAGACGACCTTTACCCCCAAATCGTCTTTGGTTGTCTTTTCAAGAGACGACCTTGCTTTGCGGGGCGTGGAGATGTCGTCTTTTAAAATACCAAAACAACAATATTTTTAAAAGTACTTTCAAACCTACAATATTTTTATAAATTTTTAAAAATAACAATATTTAAAAAAAACAGCCTATAAACATGCCTTCCTTTATTTTGTTATCTACTCCCTAAAAATATTTTCAAAATTCAATGGAAGTGATCATGAAAAAAAAAACTAAAATAAAAATTGTTTTTTTCGAAATGAACTTTTTTTAAGAGGGTGAAAATGAAATTGTTATTAGACACGATCTAAATGATTATGAGACAGAACCTCAAAAAAAAGAAAAAGAAAAATTAATTGATTCCTATAGTCCTTGTCCATTAACTAGGCATCATTCACTAATCTCCGCATTAATTAAAATATCGTTAATAAAAAAAAAAAAAAAATTATGTATGGTTGAGTGTGCTAAGTCAAGAAAAAGTAAGAGCCAAAAACACATTCCATTTGGTTGAGATTTGAGAAACTTGCAAGAAACCCACACCATGAAAGGTTTGAATTTTAAGTTTTGATAATTTTTTTGGTAAAGCTATAAATTTTGAATGTATATTTATATGGAAAATACAAATGAAAGCTTGAAATCTTGTTTTGCGTATAGAAGAAGGCAGGGTTTCCCTAAAGTAGGTGAAGTTGTTAAGGAAATTAACTAAGCTTTGCCTTTTTTTCCTACCTTAACACAATTTCCCATCATCTTATCTTCATTTTTCTAACAACCTTTTGTCCTTTTTGTTTTTCTAATTTTTAATTTTTAATTTCGGATAAACTATTCAAAGGAGTGATCACAACAAGATTTTTCGTCGACTCAATGACAAAAATATCAATATCAATATCGAGAGTTCAATTTTATAGATTTATTGATGAAATATCGACAAATAATTCTGTAAATCAATTTTTTTAAAAAAATTATTTAAATTAATAATTAAGTTCATTTTACTTCCAAACTTATAAATCTTGATATTAGTATCTATATCCATATTAGATTATTTTTTTTTATTTTTTTTATGTTTTACGGATATTTATAAAAGATATCGGAGATATCCATTTATCCTTAATATCTATATCGAACCATTTACAGCGACGGATATTTTCATACTTGGTCATCATTTTTAAATATAATTATTAATTGCAGGGTTAGAAATTTCTACTGTCGTAAATATGAAAATTACGTTAAAAAAAATTATGTGAAATAATAATTTATTGTTTAAAAAATTATGTAAAATATTTTTTTTTTTTGCAACAGTATTTTAATTACTGCGAGGATTGAACCTATGAAGTCAATGACACAATATGTCAATTGAGCTATGCTCGGTTTAGCGATAATAATTTATTTTTTTGTACGTAGATAATGATGGGATGTGGTAATTTGATTATAAATAGGGAGAGGACATTCCTTCTTCTTTCTTTATTATTATTTTTTAAGACTTTATAGGCTTCTTACTAATGTCAAACAAATGTGTGAATTTACATTATCTATCATATATATATATATTAAAAAAAAGTTATAGGTTGAGTAAAATTGTGAGACATGATTGAGAAATAGATGTAGCTCCAAAAAGAGGAAAAAAAGAAAACAAACAATAAATGAAAAAATAATTACAATTGCTAAGATAGGAAATGGTTGTGAGATACTTGCAAGATTAATTGATAATTTTAGTATTTTTCATTATCTTACCAAACACTTAGGGGAAGGATCCAGACATTGAAGTTTGGGGACAATAAAAATTATAGTATTAAAAAAAAAAAAATACCAAAAAGTTAGAGTTCCGAATTCATACTCTCCCACATTATATTGACTTAAAAAAAAAAAATTATGAGTGTTAAAATGTACCAAAAATTTTCTAACTAAATTGAAAAAAAAAAACTTAAAACCATCAAATAAAATAAATAGATACATGAAAAATAAATAAATTATAAAAGCCACCGAGTTAACATAATCTTGTGTAAAAAAAAAAATTAAAGAAAAATCTGGAGCATATATGTTATTTAGACAATGTTTCTATACTTTTTTTTCAAATTATAAATTCTCCTATCACCCAAAAAAGAAACGCAATATTTATTTTTTCATTAAAATAAAATAAATTTATACATGAAAAATAAAAAATAAAAATTATAAAAGAGATGGGGTTAACATACTCTTATATAAAATGAATTTTTCTTTTAAAAAATAAACAATTAAAAAAAATAGAATCGATGAACATTCATCACACGAGATTTCGAACGAATGATGGAAATTCGACACGTGTAAATGAAATTTGAATTTGTATTTGTATTGTATTTGTATCAGTGCGTAGTGGATTACAATCTCTAATGTCTGTACTCGAGGGCTTCGGATTACAATCTCTAATGTCTGTACTCGAGGGCTTCGCAGCTTGTTTCGCGTAGCGGATGACGTTCAGTCTTCAGGATTCAAAGAGTCTTTCGTTCCTTGAGAATTCTCTCTGAGTTCTTAGGAGAAGAAATTTTCTGAACCTTGCAAATGAAGGATGAACTCTCCATTTATAGGGTTTCTCATGGGCCTAATGGGTTTGGGCCTGGATCTTAATGGGCTTGGGCTTGGATCAAATGGGATTGGGCCCAATAAGCTTTTGAGCTTTGGGCCAAATTGCTATTTAAATAGCTTTCTGGCCCGATTCGATTTTGAGCCCAATTGCGATTATGACCCAAATCGATCGGTTAAGTTTATTTGATCCAACGGTCATGAAGACACGTGGCAACTGCTGGTTGACCGAAATTTCTCGGTCAACAAACATATTTTAGATTTACAATAAGAAAGAGAATTTTTTTTAAAAAAAATTTCACAGATTCTTTAGACATTGGTTTTATATAGTGAGAGGCAAGGTGTCATATGGTCTCCAAGTGAGATTGTTTCGTGGAGAGTTTTTTTTTTATTATTATTTTTATTCTTTGTGAGCAATTAAAAATACAATTAATAAATAGTTGGAGTTTGATCTCAAGTTTTTGGAACGTGAGTTTGAGGGACATTTTACTTTATTAGGTAGATCTTGGAGTTGCAGAAGACTGGACGGAAGTTTCGAGATTAGGACGAATCAATATATTTTTCGGTGTCATTCTCTTTTCTTTTTTCTTTATTATTGTATTTTGTGATTAATAACTTATTTAATTCTACTACGAAGTGGGGAGTGAGCATATAATATATTTTATTTTGCATTTATTTATATCTCGTATTTTTGTACTCGCAAGAATATTAAGGAGGGGGTAAAAGAAAGAAAATATATATGTGAGCCGAAATTGAACATGATTATCGTTTTGGCCATATTTCATGAGTTTTTTTCTTTTGGTCAATTTTCAGCAAGATGGTGTGTAAATGACCATTCATACCCATTCATACCTATTCAAAAAAAAAATAGCTAAAATGAGACTATCTAGGTTGAAAAATAGCTAAACTAATTATTTGGTTGAAAAATAGCTAACATTTATAATTAGAAACTTCTCTAGAATGTAGTCGGACGAAACTACCCTAAAGCATTCAATTCATGTTGGAGTGTCTACCAAAAAAAAGGAGAGATTTAATGAGAGAGAATTGAATGAAAAACAAAAAATGGTGAAACTCAACCTCAAACTCCCTACAAAAAAAAGGGAGATTTATTCCGAGAGAATGATGGAAAAATAAGGATTTATTTGAAAAGAATCGTGTAGAAAAATAAAAATTTATTTCACGGAATTATGGAAAAAAAAAAATTAAGATGTGGTTAAAACAAGGATAACAACTACCAATTAAATCGAAACAGGTAAACAAAATTCAATAAAATCTAATCTAGAATATTAATTCAAATTAATTTTTAACTAAAATTTTCATAGACGGTTGTGAAAAATGATAATAATGATGCTCTCGATAATTTCATGTGTGTATATATTCAAAGTTGCATGTACATATAAGTATATCACATAGAGTATATGTGTATATACCTAAACCATTAATTGGTGAACGTACATATCAGTATAACATAGGCCATAAGAAAATTATATAAGCAATTAAATTTTCAGCATATATGCTTGTAAAAACTAAAATGTTCATAACGGTTGTAAGAAAATTATAAAAATGACATTTTTGATAGCTTCTAGTGTGGATATATATTCGTAGTTATATCTATAACAACGTATAATATAAGTATATCATATGAAGTATATGCGTGTATATGCATCATAAACCATTACTCTGTGAGCATTGGACAAATGATACTAAAAAATTAAATTTATAGACGGTTGTAAGAAAATTATAAAAATGAGTGCTCTTGATAACTTCTAGTGTGGGTATATATTCGTAGTTACATCTATAACAATGTACAAATAAGTATATCATATGAAGTATATGCGTGTATATATATCATAAGTCATTAATCCGTGAGCATTGGACAAATGATACCAAAAAAATATTAAAGCTGGTATGCATGTTGAGTTTAGCTGGGAAAACGTTCAATCAATTGTATCATTACCTACAACATTGAATTAGGAGATTTTTCATGTTCCAAATCGATTTGAAACAGTCATCGATTCTCAACTTTGAAACCCTCAACCTTGAAAAAAATTTATCAACCTCAACCTTCTACATCGTTGAATACTTGAATTGATTTGAAAATTTCGACTCTCAAAACCTTCTATGATGTATTTTCGGGGTGGGTAAGGATTTTCGTTTCCCTCAACTCTTGTATCTGTACATTGTCATCGTTTCAACTTTGGAAAAAAAAATAAAAAATGAACCCCTCTTTCAAAATGCATGAATCTAGAAGGATAATCTAGGAGGGTTGTTAGTGCGATGAATTTATATTTTTTTTTTCTTTTTTGCTGTTAAACATTTTTAAATTTGAGTTGTTAGAGATTTTTTTTCTTCTTCAAAACGCATTAATCTGATTGTTAGAAACTGAAATAAATATTAAAAAAAAAAAATTGATTATGTCGGTTGTTCGTAAATAAACGTATATAGCAAGGTATAGTAGGAATGAAAAATGTCAACTTCACTCCCTAAAATTATGATAGTTATTGGATGGAAATATGAAACTTTTTTAGCTATTTTTTAATTCAGTTTTTTTATTATGATAGCTATTGGAAGCTATTTTTTAATTTTTTATTCTTAACTATTATTGGGAATAAATAAATAAATAAATATAAAAAAAAAAATTAATTAATTTGGGGCCAATTTCACTCTTTGGCCCCGGCCTAAGCCCATTTGTACTTCGCTCTTCTCTGTCCATTAATTAAGTTTTTTTTTTTTTTTAGCAATTTTTCTTAATTAATTTTTTATTAACCGAAGGATGAAAACAAAAAGTATATATATATATATATATATATATATATATATATATACTATAGACATACACACATTAGTCTGCTTTGTTTATTTCAAATCATTTTTAGGCTCAAAATCATATTTGATCACCAAATTTTCCAACTGTTCTTATATTTCAACTATTTTATTTAGTCCTTAAATTCTGTATAAAAGAATCATATTAAATTATTCAATAATTTTTTTAATAGTATATTTAAAAGAAACTTGGTTGGCAATGACTCCCGTTGAAATTATTTTTGTAATCATTTTCGTTAAAACATTTTTTAAATTAATTATGAATTAATTTGATTTAATATCTTAATTAATTCTTAATTAATTTTGTTTGAAACTTCCATCTCTATTTAAATGAGAGTTGAAGGGACTTTTGATGAATTTACTTTTTCATTCACAAACAACTAATTCCGAGTATCGTATTTTTGTCTTGATTCCAATTCTTCTCTCACGACTGAATTAGAGCGTTGGATGTTGTGTTAATATTAGAGTACTTTGGTTTTAAGACAGTGATTTACTACGGCACAACAATTACCCTTCTAGTTTATTTTCGACAACAAACTTCACATAACATGGATTTGTGGTGCCCCACTAAAATGGGAGAATTTCTAGTACATGCACGGAGTTTTTACATACTGGCCTTTAAATGAATGATATAGAGAGTTTTACATACTCGCCTTTAAATGAATGATATAGAGAGTTTTTTCATACACATGTCTTTAAATGATTGACATGCGGGTAGTTTAAACTTAACTAACTAATTTTAAATTCATTATTTTTTGAGAGAAAATTTAAACAACCATTTTTCTTTTAGGATATTTTTTTACTGTTTGCCTTCTATTTTTTATTTCCTTTTTAATATTTTGTCACTCTAATCCAACATTTGCATAAACTAAGATTCACAAAATTTCAAAAAGAAAGTGTGAATTGTTGATTCAACTTTTTTCCGTTAAGGTGATGATTATGATCCGGTGTTTTTTAATAATATTATATTTTTTAAAATTTATTATAAAAATATTGAAAGTTTGAAACTATTTTTAAAAATATTGCAGTTCCACACCAGCAAAGATCGTCTTTTTGAAAATACGATCTTTCTCCACATGGATGGAGGAAAGACGACCTCGATCATTATGTACTTCTTTTATTAAAAAAATGATATATTTTTAACCAAATATTCAAAATTTTCAAAAAAAGTATGGTTGGAAAGCTAATAGCGAGAGCTTCAACTTCATACCTGGTTTCACTATTTTTGGAGTTGTGTATCAAAAGATAAAGACCATCGAAGTTGGACTCAGGGGCGGACCTCTGAAGGGACTAGGGGGGCCACGACCCCCCCCCAAAATTTTTGATTTTCTCATACTCGTAGGCAAAATTAATGCCTTAAATATATATTGTTGTTATTAAATACATTTTGGCCCTCCCAAATTAACAAAATCTTATTCTGTCGTAGACAACCATAACAATAATTTATTTGTTTTACATTTCCTTCCATATATGTATGTTTTTTTAAAATAAAATTGTTCTCTTTTAATGTTTTATTTATATATATTTAAAAATATATAAATTTCATTCTTAAAAATAATTAAGACCTATTTTTTTTTTTTTAAGAGTTATATTATTTTAGTCATTGTAATTTCAAATATCTAAATTTAGTATTCTTCATACTTTAAAAAAATTTATTAACTCTTAGTATTAATTTATTTATTAACATTTTCAAAAGTAATTTAGACTATATTAACCTCCCTTTTATAAATTTTGTAAACAAATTCATGTTATATTGTGTTTTTTTTTAATAATTTTTTTTTAAAAAAATGTCTAATAAATCTTTGAACTTTTAATTTTGTGTTTGATAGACCACGAAGTTCAAAAAGAGTTCAATATATTTTTTAATTTTTAATTTTGTATTTAATTGGTCCTCAAATTTTCAAGTTTAAGTCTAATATATCCTTGTATTTATTTGACATTTTTTAAAATCTAGGAATTCATTAGAAACAAAATTGAAAATATAGGGATGCATTAAAGACTTTTTAGAGTTTAAAGACTAATTTATTTATTTTTTTATTTTTTTATTATTATTTTTTTTTTAGATGAGCAAAATTATATGATGGTATTAAGTTTATTTAAACTTAGTCCGTAAGTTTTTGATACACTCACATATGTTTATCACTGATAACTTTTTTTTAATGTCAACATAGTGAATTCGAACCTCTGGATTTTTGGCGATCTTTTTTTAATATTTATATACTCTAATTTGTTAGCCCCCAAACATCAATGTCTGGATCCGCCCCTCGTTGGACTATAACTCTACAAATTTCAGAACTGAAGATTATTTTGAGGAGTGCATTAAAAAATTGACATCTTTTTACCTAGATATTAAAAAATTTCGAAAAAGGTACGGTTGAAAAGCTAACACAGAGAGCTTCAATTTGATACCTGATTTCACTATTTTTGAAGTTGTGTATCAAAAGATATATATCGTCGAAGTTTAGCTACAATTTTGAAGTTTTCAGTCGTATCTTCAGTTCTGGGTTTAGTGAAGTTTTTATAACTTTGACGATATATATCTTTTGATACACAACTCAAAAAATAGTGAAACTAGGTATCAAATTGAAGTTTTCTGTGTTAACTTTCCAACAGTATCCTTTTCGAAGTTTTTGAATATCTGGGTAAAAAGGTATCAATTTTTTAATGCACTCCTCAAAAAAATCTTCAGTTCTGAAATTTGCAGAACTATAGTCCAACTTTGATGGTCTCTTATCTTTTGATACACAACTCAAAAAATAGTGAAACCAGGTATCAAATTGAAGTTTTAGCTTTCCAACCATACCTTTTTTGAAAATTTTGAATATCTGGTTCATTCACGTGGAGCAAGATCGTCTTTTGAAAAGACGACCTCCATTTAAAACTGCAATATTTTTAAAAATAGTTTCAAACTTACAATATTTTTATAATAAAATTTAAAAAATATAATATTATTAAAAAACAACCTGCATGAATAAATTGATATTGAAAATATGTATTAACCTTATTTTATTGACGCATTAATTATGTTTTTTTTATTTTTTTTAATATATTGTATTTTTAGTAATGTATTAACCTATTTTTTTTAATTGATTTTTCAAATTTATTTCTCGGCCCATAATATATTAATCTATTATTTTTTTTAATTGATTTTTCAAATTTATTTCTCGACCCATAACACATTAATCTTACGAGAATTATCACATGAATCATGAATTATGATTTTATTTGTTGGAGCACTTATTTTTTTCATTTTGCATAGAGTTTAGAATTTTGAAATTTAAACGGATTCACTTGTCGATTTAATTATGATTTTTCTTGTGAAGTCAGTCAATTTTTTATTTTATTTTTTGAGTTGTTTTAAACTTATTGGAGGAGGGGTTTAGATTTTTTAAATTGTCACACTATTTTGTAAAAACAAAAATTGAAGTCGCTGATTTAATTCATTAGCCTTTTGTTTTTTTTTTCTTTGAAAAACTGGTTGTTCTTCTTTTTAGAAATATAGATTTTTGGAAAGAAAAAAAAAATCAAATCAAATGGATGGTATCCTTCTATTTGTAGCTCTATTATAGGGTGTGTGTTTTTTTAATATTATAATTTTTAAAACTATTTTAAAAAATATAGTCGTTTTAAATCAATCCCACGCAGCGTCTTTTCAAACGACGATGTGTATCGAGACCAACACACACCGTCTTTTTCAAAATACGATGTGCATCCACGAAAATGACAACATATCATCTTTTGAGTAATATGCATTAAAAAATTGATATCTTTTTAATCGGATATGCAAAAATATTGAAAAATATATGGCTGGAAAGCTAACAGAGAGAGCTTCAATTTGATACTCAGTTTCACTATTTTTGGAGTTGTATATCGAAAGATAAAGATCGTCGAAGTTCGGTTATGGTTCTGCAAATTTCAGAACCGTAACTCAACTTCAACGATATACAACTCCAAAAATAGTGAAATCGGGTATCAATTTCTCTGTGTTAGCTTTCCAGCCATACCTTTTTCTAAATTTTTGCATAACTGAGTAAAAAAATATTGATTTTTGAATGCACAAAGCTCAAAAGACACTTTTCGTGGATGCACATCGTGTTTTGATCTTTTCAAAAGACGATGTGTGTTGGTCTCGATGCACATCTTCTTTTGAAGAAAAAAAATCATGTGTGAGCTTAATGTAAAACATCAATATTTTTTATAAATAGTTAGTTTTTTTTTGCTATATTTTTTTAAATAGTTAAAAAAAATAAAAAATAAAAACTATTTTATGATTGTTTTAAAATTTTGGTATGAGGGTATTTTAGTCTTTTGTTACAAACACATCCTAAAAATAGCTTTTGGTCATTTATACTGTACAAAAATGTCTACACTTCTATCAAAACACTTATTTTGAGATCATTTATGTTGTTATCCGCACACTTCTACTATTCTCACGAGACAAGTATTGAATTTACTACATTTGGTTGCTAGGAAAACTCGTGGGATATTAAATTTGAGGTAGGTGACCATCATGACACGAACTCATTCATCTTTTTTGTATGTTTAACAACATGTGGGGTGTGGGGATTCGAACATCTGACATTTTGGTCGTCGAATGTATATGCCTGAATCAGTCGAGCTATGCATAGATTGACTGAACTCATTTCTTCCAACAGGGGCGAATGTCTGTGAGGGTAAGAGGCACGTGCCCCTCAAATTTTATTTCTTTGTGGTTTTTAAGTACTAAGTAAATTTTATCAATATGATTAATAAAATTCGGTTAGAAATCAAAATATTCTCTTGGAGTTCGATCTCGGAGGCATGACTAACATTATTTGAGTGTCCATTTTCAGTCGTGCCTCATCTCGCAATTCACCTCATTGATGGGCTTACCCATCTAGTTTAGGTTTAAATTACCTACAATGGGCTTAGCCCATCTAATTTCTATCTATTTTAGATTTAAATTACCTACGAGTAATAGAGTTAGTGCCCCTCGAAAATTATTGGAGAATTGTACGACTGACCCCCTATTTTAGTTCATTTCTCAAACTGATTCGAATCTGAAAAATAAGTCAAATTGACCTCTGCTGACATCATCATTTTTTTTTTAATATTATTTTCTAGCTATAGCTGCGGGCGCGGGCTGGTCTCGCTCTAGCTGCGGGCTGGTCTCGAATCTGAAAAAAACTTCAAGAAATGAAGCTAGAGCTACAGCGAGACCAGCCAGCGCCCGACCTAGAGCGAGATCAGCCCGCGCCCGCATTTAGAGCTAGAAAATAATATTAAAAAAAAACTGATGATGTCAGCAGAAGGTCAGTTTGCCTTTTTTTTCAGATCCGGATCATTTTGACAATCGGCTTAAAATAACAGGTCAATCGTACAATTTTTCCAAAATTACTCGATCTGTCATTGACCTCGCCCTTTATTATTTACATATGATTTGACATCATTCCCCTAATAGTACTTAGGGGCTGTTTGGTTGTCGTCTTTGAGGGTGGACATCAGGATGAGAATGGGCATCTGATGGCCATGGCCATGTTTGGTTTGCAATTTTTCGAATTTATGCCCGGGCATCACAAGGAAGCTTTCTGATGACCTCCTAGTTGGACGACTTTCTTCGAAAGCCACAGGTATGTCATCTTCTTCCTTTGTTTTTTTTTTTTACAACGTTTCTTTAGGACAAGTTTATTTTTTTTTCATCTTTCTTTATTTTATAACGTTTCTTCTTCCGAAGTTTTTTTTTTTTTTTTTTTTGTCATCTTCTTCCGATTTGTTGAATCGATTTTAGTTTATTTATTCAACTTAATAGAATCGCATAGCAACATATGCGATCACATAGCTATGCAATAGCCAGCAACCTATGCGATCGCATAGGTTGCTTTCTTCTTCTTCTTTTTTTTTTTATAATGTTTCTTCTTCTCCAAGAATTTAAAAAAAAAAAATCAAAAATCGATTTCAGTGAATTCTTGAATTAAGATAAACCAGAATCGCATAGCAACATAAAATAATTAAATACATTTATTTGAAGAGAATTATTAAGATTGATTGCTAAATAAAATCAACATGAAATTATATAGTTATTAATGAATGAAGATTAAATTAAAATCTAAATGCTTATAATTATTTTTAATAATTTCACTTAATAAAATGAATTAACTATCAACAATTAATTATTTATAATTTATTATAAAAAAAAAAATATTTATAATTTATTTGCAAATCTGATGACATTCTCATGCAACACCAAACACATACATCATTTATTTCCACGAGAATCGGATGATATTCTCATGTAGCACCAAACACAACCATTATTGATTCACAGACATCTCATTCTCAAGCCTCTTCTATTTCTAAGCATCTTCAAATCCTCCAACCAAACGACCCCTATCTAGGCCTAAAATTAATTATTACGATTGTTGATAAAAATAATACATTTTGAAAGAAAGAAGCTTGAAGAGGGAGTAAGAAAGATAAAATTCAAATATTTTATTTTATTTAAATATTGGTAATGGATTTCCACTATCTTTTCTGGAGTAGATTATTGAGTAATATATATATTTTTTTAATTCAACAATTTAAGTGAGACTCAAGAAAAATGGAACTATAAACTTTGAAAAAAAGTAATTAAGATAATTTATCCACCAAATTAAGTTCAAATTGACGTATAAATTTTGATTGAGATATAATAAGTATTTTTTTTTTTTAATTTGAAAGCAGCTGAGCTATGCTCGCTTTGGCTAGTTGTCATTAAGTTGATTTGTCATAATTATCATAATTATCATAATTATTATAACGCCTTTAAAAAGTTAATTAAAGTGGTTATCACTGATAGACTTTATGACTATTACTCATAGACTTCTATGAGTGATAGACTATTATCACTGACAAAATTCTATAAAAAAAAACTACTTTCAGCGATAGACCATATTATCAGTAATAGAAATTGCTATATCTGCTATTCTTTTAAAAAAAAAATGCTATATTTTTAATTATTTTACTCTAAATTGACATTTGTTACCATTTTCTTTATTATATATATATTTTTTTATTTTTTTATTTATTATTATTATTATTATTATTATTATTATTATTATTTTTTTTTTTTTTTTTTTTTTTTTTTTTTTGAATCAATCCCTCTCCCTAATAAATAAAGGAGAGTAGTTGCAAGATTTGCACTAACAAAGTTCCCCTTGAAATAGGAGGAAGTACTCTCCATAGAAGGGCAACTCTTCTACCTAATGAGGAGAGACCAGGAGAGATCAGACAAGAACTGATAGTTCTTCTCAACTCTCTCTCACTTCTCTGTTTTACAAAAATTATTTGGTGGCACTACTACAAATATGGGAATAGATGACATGTGAATCAAGAAAAACCAATGAGAAGAAAAAAAAAAAGTGTCATCTTCAATTTGGGGCGCGTTTTTGGCGGGAAAAAACGGAGTTTTTCAGATTTCCGAAACTTAATGACAGTTTTAAAATGTCATTAATGAATGACTATTTTAAAATGTCGTGTGTTAAATTGTTTAGATTTATTTATCATTCAATAAATAAAATTAAAAAAAAAAAAAAAAAAAAAAAAATCTGAAATGTTATTTTATTATATATATATATTATATTATATTATATTATATGATATATTATTAATATATATAAAATATCCTAAATCCCTAATTTTCCATTTCTTCAAAACCCATCTCCTCCCCAGCAGCTTCTCCATTTTTGGTTCTTCAAAACCCATCTCCTCCGCAACACCTTCTCCATTTTTTTGTCTGTTTCGCCGCCGAGCTCCGTCGAGGTCCGCCGAGGTCCGCCCAAGTCCGTCGAGCTCTGCCAAAGTCCGTCGAGCTCCGCCAAAGTCCGCCGAGCTCCGCCGAAGTCCGCCGTAGCTCCGGGTCTTCTTTTCGCCGCCGAACTGTTCTGCTCCGGCGTCTTCGCAGCCGTAGCTCCGTCGTCGTCTCCGCCCAGTAGCTTCACCTACTCTCCCAAAGATCGCGAAATCCATTCTCTCAATCGCACTCACAAGAACATTTCTCTCATATGGGAGCAGGTTTATTTGATTCTCAGAGAGATCGATGCTTCTTAGAAGAAGCTTGCTCAGATGGAGAAGGAAATTTGATTATTTTTTCTCTTCTCCTCTTTTGGAGTTTCTTGGGTATTCAGTGGTTCTGTCAAAGTCAGACAGAGCATTTGTTATTCAATCACATGGAAAGGCCAAGTCTTTGTGGCCAAGTCTTTGTTTAGGGAACTAATTTTTGTATATGGAAATTTGTTTGCAGTGAATATTTTGGGTTGGACCTTTCATAGGAGCAGCAATTGCAACATTCTACCACCAATTCATCTTGAGAGCAGGTGCTGTTAAAGCTCTTGGGTCATTCAGAAGCAACCCACATGTGTGATGATTATAATAATGCTGCTTTAATTAATTAGCTCTTGGAGATTAATTAAGAAACCAAATCAACATTAGTACTTAATTTCATTTTGAGTTTTTATTATTCCTATGTTTGCTTGTGACTTTATCATGATTCTAATAGCTCTTTCGTTTGCTATTGGAATGATTAAAAAAGTCTGTTTGTTTACTTCAGTTCATAAGTGTAGGAATGGCAAAGTTTGATATGGTTATTTCTTTTATAATCTTAAATTATGTGAGGATTTCTATATTTTCTTTGTTTAGATATCTTAATTTACTTTTCATTGTCATTTTTTTTAGTTCAAGAAGATGTAGGGTGGGGAATCTGGACCTTCGATTTCTATATTTTCTAAGTGTAGGAATGCCTCGCTAAAAGCTTTTAATTGGAAATTCGGTCAGAAAAGATTTTTGGTGGAATTTTAAAGAAAGAAGTATGAATCTAGAAGGATGAAGTTCTTGGTTTTTGCCACTCATTGCCTCATGGAGCTTGTTTAAGGCAATCACTTATTAATACCTTATTAATACACATAAGAACATACCAAATGTCACTCTAGATGATTGAAGTTGTTTTTCAATAGAATTTATGTTTACTTCTAGCATGAAAACTATGGATATATTTATGTTGTTTCATAAATATTTCGTCTTATTGTTTAGGATGCCAATAGATTATCCTATAAATCGCTGGTTGTCTTTAACATGGGTAAATAGAAATTGGCTTTCCTGAAAAGCTGAAGCTGACTGTCGTCTGCGAATGCATTCTTACTCCCAATTCCCATTGTCTAGGCATAAATCCCCTTCTCTCTGTGAAAAACTTCATTGCCTTGTCTTGTATCTGTAGTTTTGCATCATAGTTTTGACATATTAGTAATACCTTACTATGTTGAAGCTTGTATATAAGGACTTACTAGAAAGAGCCAAGGAAAAGAAGGAGAAAGAAGCCAAAAGCCGTCAACATCTGGTTGATGACTTCTCAAGACTGCTCCAGTCATTCAAGGTATTTTTAGAACTGTTTATGACATGTAAGCCCATTTCAGACTGACTGTTTTCTCTAACAGCTAGTTGACCTTCCATGGTCGTATTAATACAGGAGATTACAACTTCTTCAAACTGGGAGGATAGCAAACAACTTTTTGTAGAGAGTGAAGAATACAGGTAATTTTTTAAGATTTCTATTATTTTTTATAAACCAGTTGGGTACTCAATTTTCTGCTCTAATTTACTTTTTTTTCTTCTACTGTCACTTAGATCAATTGGGGAAGAGAGCTTTGCGAAGGAAGTTTTTGAGGAATACGTCATGCATTTACAAGAAAAGGCAAAAGAAAAGGAATGCGAGCGTGAGGAGGAGAAGGTGTGTGGTATATTGCTTTATGCTTGATTAGTTTGAAGATTCTACTTTTGAGTCGTTGTGTGAAGAATTATAAGTTGAATATTATTTTAGGTGTCTTTAAACAACCAACTGATCTGAAAAACTGAATCAACGTAGCCAAACTAGTCGCTGATTGGGTTGGGTTAATAATCTTGTTTGGTCGGTTTGAGTTCAAATAAATCGAATTTGTATGAATAAGTTTAATTTTTTTGGTTTATCACATGTGTATGCACTTTAATTTATGGTAAAGCTATATAAGCATATTTTTCTGTTAATTTTGTTTTACTCAATATCTCTTTTGAAACTTTTGTCCTTGCAATTTTTGGAAATTATTGGTTCAAAATCTTAAGAGTATTAGTTTTCATGAAATGAAATATTTTTATCAAACTACTATCTTTAATTCAACATGTGAAAAATATATCTTATAAAAAAACATTTGAAAAATATATAAATAGATCCTCAAAAAACTTGTCACAATTTTTTAAAAAGGATTTTAAACCTAAGCCATCCCAATTCAAATATTACATTAGTTGAATCCGTTGATTTTTTTTTTTTAAACAATAACTTTTTTATGCAAAGGCAACTTGTGGGGAAAGTTGCCTTTGATGAGACTCTGAAACCATTGATGCAGGAAGGAACTTTTTTGAGGTTCTGATATGTATGATAGGATTTTAGTGTACTTGGTTAGAGATGTCTTTTCCACAATGCCTTTTGGTTTGTGTACGTATCATTTTGGTTGAATTTTTTTCTAAAAATGAGAACCAAGTTTTCTTAAATGAAAGAAATGCAGACCATTGTTTTTCTTTCTAATGTTGTTCTAAGTTTGTAACAAAAAGGTATCTATTATTATTATTTTGAAGGCAAGCCCTTGGTACTTCAACTCTGTTAAAATAGATGATTCCTCGACAATTTTAACAAAAGTGTTGTAAGGAACTGTGTGAAATGTTTTCTCCTCCTGAGAAGAGAAGTTCTATTGAAAGATATTGAAAGAATGCATTATAACTCTAATAGAACTTTGTGACATAGAACTTTTTGTTAATATATATGCATCATATCAAAGAGGAGGTAATCTATAGTCTTAACTTTAATAAAATTGTTGTTCGTTGCTTCGTTAAACTGCAAATATATCATGAATCGAAAATCTTAGGAGAAGCTTATAAGAGCAAATTTTTTAACAACGACATGTAGTTTGTTGATGCACACTAATGAAGGAGCTTTGAATTTATTACATTTCAGTGTTAAACAGGTATGTCATGTAACTTAAATATGGATTACATTTCTTGATTTCACACTAGATTTTATTGGATGTGTTCGGTACTTTGTAAATTTAGACACTTGTTAATGGCTATCCTGCAGTTATGGTAGCCACTTTTACTTTTGTTATTATTTTCAAAATTTATTGCATGTTTTCGGTACTTTGTAGATTTAGACACTTCTTAAGTTTAGTTGTTACATTGTAATTTTAGGTACTTTTTGACTACTTGTAATTTTAGGTCCATTTTAGTCACTTGGTCAATTGTTTTTCACTTACGGATTGTTTTCTAAGTATATATAGCTTATAAATATTTCGCAGGAACTACAAAGCGAAGTGGAGATATTTCCTTCAAGCTAGAAGTCATATTGCAACAAATGATGAACTTTTTTGTTGGGTTAAATGAATATTTCATCATGTTATGCAACATTTTATTATTAATGTTGCAACAATTTAGGGGCATCGTAGTTAGTTTCAATATTGTATACATATGAATTAGTTTATGTAAAAGTTGATGAACTTTGGTATTTGAATGATATATTGATATCTAGATCTTATTTCAATGATATTGAATTGGGTTAAACTTAGATTTATTTAATTTGCTTTGTATTTTTCATTATTATTAATTAATAATAATAATAATAATAATTACAATTACAATTAAAAATATAAATATTAATATATTTAGATTTGATAAAAAAAAAATTTATTATTGATTTTGTGACAAAAAAATCATGTCATTGAATTCGTTTTGTTGACTCACAATAGTTGTGGTCTTCAAGCTATTAATGACGGAAAAATTAAGTCATCAAAGCGTACAAAATTTACTGTCTTCCATTCCGATTCGATGACAAATAAAAACTGTCGTCAATTAAGTTTACATGACAAAATATGGTATGCGTGGTCATTCAGTGACAATGTTTAAGTGTCATAAAATAAGATCTCTTGACTGAAAATAATTGTCATTAACCGTATTAAGAAGACAGGAAAAAACTGTCACCAAACGAACATTGACGACAGTTTTCGGTTTTTGTCATCTATAGAGTAAAGAAGGCAGGGGCTATAACGACTGAAAAAAATTGTCATCTAAAGTCCTGATGACAGTTTTTATTTGTCATCATAGCCCCGATTTCTACTAGTGTGGTTTGAGTTTTTTGATTTTGAGCATACAAGCGATCGAGGATTCATAAGAGAGCTTAGCTACACACAAGCTATCTTGAAGGATTGTTGTATCTTCGGAGTGGAGTGCAAGACAACTTGTGTAGTGGGGGCACATCATTTCTATGGACAACGTTTATCAAGGTGCCTCAATCCACAAATTACACAGGTTATTCTTATCCCTTAATTTGTTGTAGTTTTATTTAATTAAGTTGTATTTATTATTTCAAAAATTTATATTCCCTAAAATTATTTCCAACAAAGACTATATTTATATGTTGTTTTTTTCTTTAAAAAGTTTGTAAAATATACCTACATTAATAAAAACAAAAAAAGCTCAAACTTATAATTCATAAAATTAAAGATGAGTCATAATATAATATAATATAATATAATATAATATATATATATATATATATATATATATATATTTTTTTTTTTTTTTGATAATGTGAGATATAGTGTTCAAAATTATTTTTGTAATGATAGATAAAATAAAAATAAAAAATTTCTTTTTTAGAATTTATTGGAATTAGAAGAAGTCTTTAATAATTAAATTTTGAAAGTTTGTAGAAAAAAATAGTGGAGAAGAAAGTAGCTAAAATAAACTCAGACATCAAAACTCCCGGTTTAACAACTTCCTGCTCCAAACACACCATAGACTTTAGAACTCCACACTAAACAACTTCATATCTCAAACCCACATACTTCATACTTCACGAGACTAAACAACTTCAACTCCCCTCAACTCCCCCAATTAACTTCAACTCCCCCTCAACTCCTCCAATTCTTTGGGCCGAATGCCCCTGGATGTTTACATTTTTTTTTTTTTTTTTTTAATCAGAGTTAAACTATGTTTGCATTTATTAAAGGTTTTGTTTGGAAATGATTTTGTTTTTATAATGTCTTATTTTTAAAAGCTATGTTTTTTTTTCTTTTCCAAATAAAATTCAAGTTTGGTTTTTATTAAAAAAATAAATAAATAAATTACAATTTTTAAAAGTTCTCGTATGGTCTCGTGGCGTCCATTCCTAACCAGTTCCGAAAAGGTTCGCTCATGCTAGAGGGAGCATTCCCACTGAGTGATCGGTCTGCTAGTTTTCCGCTTGTTGCATTAGAAAGATGGCAGGGGCGCGTTAGCGCTTTACTAATATCAAACAACTAGAATAAATATGAAGTTTGAGATTTGTGTCAATATAGTATCTGATTCAAAATCGGACAATCAAGTCCCTACAATTATGAAATAGGTCAATTTAATTTAGTCACTCTCCTAACATTTTCGTCTAATAACTAATAGACGGGATGACTGGACTACTTAATGGTCTGTGTCACGAATGACCATTCAGAGTCGATAAGTAAAAGGAGTATGTCAAATAGAAATGAAATATTTTGCTATTGTGGTTTACGAACTCATTTGAAAACTCCATGGACAAAATCGAACCCAGGGCATCGATTTTGGAGATGTGGGCTTTGTATAATGTGAGTACACTATTGAAACTTCTATTTATTTATGCCTTAACAATTGTCCTTACATGTTTTTCTTTCTTTAATTATAGGATAGATGTTTTGAATGCAAATTTTTCTTTTGGAATGACTTTGCAATTGCTTGGGATGAAAAATATGTTATAAATGATTTGAGAGACGAAATTTAGAGATTGAAAAAAGAAACGAAGGTGTTGTGGTGCTCTATCAAGATTTATTAGATTATTATTATTATATTAGTAGGATTTAATGTATGTTTATTTAAAATTTGGCCAAAAAAATATATGTGACATTTGTATGAAATAAATTGTAATTATGATGTGAAACCGTGTATAGCTCAATTGACATAAAGTTGTATCATTGACTAAAAGGGTCATGAGTTTAATCCTCACATTAATTAAATATTTTGAAACTTAGAGCCTAAATTGACACAAATTTCAAACCTAATGTAATTTACTACACAATAATAATAATAATAATAAATATTTGTTAAAATTTTGTTTTATGTACATTTTCACTATGAGAATGTTTTTAAGTAGTCTTGACTCCATTTGGAATTGTGGTAGCTTTTAAAATAATTGCTAGTAACTTTACTTTTAGAAAAATTAGCTGTAACAAGAAGTAAATTAGTGTTTGGTAAATTTTAACTTTAAACTTTAAAAATCAAGTTGGAGCTAAATTAATACTAAAAAAATAATTAAATCGATTCTAATTTCATTTGTATAACATAAACCTGTAAAATAGAGGTAGAGAATATGACAGATTTTTAGGAAACAGAATACAAAAGCATTAATTTCTTAGTAAAGGGTACAACCTTATACCAATTGAGCTATGTTCAATTTGACAATCAATTTTTACTCCTACAAACTCAATGCCAAACCGAGCCTTAAACAAGTTGCAAAAACAAAGAAACCTAATTTTTTAAATTGCATTTTAATTACAAGAAAATTATTGTTATATAAAGAAGATTCGAAGTATAAGCGTAAGAATAATAACATTACCAAATAAATTTAAATCAAGCACCTTCATTTCTCAAGTTTTTATTCCCCTAAAATTTACAACTTTTTTAACAAAACCCAAACTTCCCATATTGGAACATGAAAAAGTAAAAAAAAAAAAAAAAACATAAGATTTTTCACATTTTATATTGTTTAATTATAATTTTCTATAGAATAAACTTTTTTTTTCCCTTTTTCTAAAGCTATATTTTTAAAGTTAAATTACAAGTTTACTAATCAAACTTTTAAGGTTACTTACAACTTTTAATAACTGAAAAAAATTGTATAATATGTTTCTTAACTTTCAATTTTATATTTAATAGGTTTTTCAATTTTGAAAAAAATATCTAATTGATCATTAAACACCTTAACATTTCAACGATATAATAGATCTTTTATCAGTTGGCAATTTTTTTTAATATCTAATACAAGAGGAAATTTATTAAACACAAAATTAAATATTTCTAACTATTATTCTAAATTGAAATTAATTTAGGAATGGGTTAGATAGAGTTTTGATGACTAAATATGTAATTTAAGCTATTTTTAAACAACATAATTAAAAGAAATGGATAAATTCGAACACAGACAACTCACGTGAGATGAAAATCAGAAGTTCACATGGCTCCATGATGGTTGTCATCCTTAATGGCACTCAAAATAAATAAATAAATAAGTCACACATAATCATAAATTAAGATTGCAATGCGTGTTCGTGTGCATAATAAACAATTATTTATAATTATATAGAGCCCGTTTGATAACGTTCTCGTTTTTTATTTTTTGTTCCTTGTTTCTTATTTTTTTTTAGAGTTCGAAACATGAACCTGTTTGATAACTACTCATATTTCTTGTTTCTTGAAAAAAAAAAAAAAACAGAAACAGAAACTTTGATAACTATTTCTTGTTTCTTTTTTTAATAGTTTAAATAGAATTTAGATATATAATATAAAAAATATAACACGCGTTAAAATATATATAAAAAAGTACTTATAAAAAATCTACATTAGCTAATACAAGTAAATCCGGATGCAAAATTATTTTTATCTTTCAAATGTTGTCCAAATTTGATTTGCAATGTTTTCTCTCATTCGAGTCATTCCGCCTTAAATGATGTTGGCTCGGATTCAACTCAATTATATACCTCTGTAAATGTCGTGGTTTTAAAATAGTAAAGTGAGAGTAAATGCATGATTTAGTAAGTAAAATTGGAAAATTTAAAAATTCAAATTCAAAATTAAAATAATACATAAAAAAAAAATATTGCAAAATTAATAAATAATATATATTTTAAAAATTAAAAATTAAAATTAAAAATAATACATTAAAAATACTGCAAAATTAATAGATAAAATATAAAAAAAAAAAAAAAAAAAAATGCAATACTGTAAAATTAATAGATAAAATATAAAAAAAAGCTTCAAACCCAAGAATTGTAGTGGTAAAGATAGGATGCCCCTTTTCCCATCAAGCCACACTATAGTATATGTCATTAAAGGAACGGAATAAGTATAATAGAAACGGAACAAAGAGAAACAACATTTTGTAGTTTCTCAAAATTTGACCATTTTTTGGAAACGTTTCTCAAAATTTAGAAACAAGAAACGAGAACAGTTATTAAACAAGTTTGTTTCTTAAAAATGAAAAACAGAAACAGGAAACAAGAAGGTTAACCAAACTCATTTTTTTTTCATTCCAAATAAAGAAAATATTCTTCTAAACCATTTTTATTCTTTTAAAAGTTTTAATTTTATGGGTTTGGATTTTTTTTTAAATATTTAATTAATGCGATAATTCAACCTATGATATTTTAGTTAAGAATACAACAATATGTCAATTAAACTATACTCGATTTGACATGTATTGAATTATTTTTCAAAAAGAGATCTTTATTTATTTATTTATTTGAGTATAATCAGGTCTTTATATTGTCACTAAAAGTTCTAATCCGTTGATGTAAATGATTACATACATCAAAAGTATAGGGTAAATTATACAAAGTACTCTTAAATTTGTGTATAGGTTTCAATAATATTATTAGACTTTGAAAAGTTTCATTTCACTTATTCAACTTTAAAATTGTTTAAAAAAATATTTTTAGAGAGGTTTTCTGTGTTAAAATGATGGATGATTGACATGATAACAAATGGGTAAAAGTAACATATTTGGTATTATTCAATATCATTCACGTAAATTAACATGAGAGTTGATTTTGTGAATGATGTTGCTAGTAATGCTAATGATATCTTTTAAGTTGGAATAAAGAATAACAATATAATATAGTTGAAATTGAGTCGTAAATTATATTATGCATGTCTTTCAATTTTTACACATTAGTAGTCATGTTAACTTTCGTCCTTCATCTTTAACAAAGAAAAAAAATCAAAGGGTATTTTAAAAAAGAAATTAAAGTTCAATAGTGTAAAAGATTAGTGTAAACTTAATTGAAGTTAGGCTCCGTTTGACATTGCGTTTGAAAGAGTTAAAATGATTAAAAATAAATCTTAACCGTTTTTTTGTGTTTGGTAAAACAAATTATTTTATAATTCGTTAAAATCAATTTTGCATGACACGTTCATTTTGCACAGCTTTCAAAAGCTGTTATTTGTAGCTTTTAGATTCTCTAACAATAACTTTTTTAACAAATTTTTAAATCTTTTCAAAATTAAAAAATTATTTTATATCTAGTATCTATTTTCCACCACCAAATTTTATTTTATAATTTTTAAATTAATAAATCAAATGCAAATATTTTTAAAAAAATAATACTTTACTATTTTTTTCTTAAAAAAATTTATACAATTTTTTTATAATATGTCTATTTTAGTGATTATAGTTAAATTACAATAATTTAATACTTATTTACCAAACACGATAACCAACTTATTTAAGTCTACAACTAAAATTTACCAAACACTAATTTGATTCATCAAACAGCTGATTTTTTTAAAAGCAAAGTTGGAAGCAACTATTTTAAAAGCTACCGCAATCCCAAACGGAGCCTTAGTTTCACTTAATTATATTTTACTTATTTTAAATTAAGATAGTGACACTCATGTATGGTAGTGGCATAGTTGGATGATTGTAGTGATATGTATTTAAGAATGTGGCTTAGTGGCATAGTGTGATGGTTATAGAGAAATTTAAGGTTAGTGGAATAATTAATGGGTTAGTGGAATAATTAATGGGTTAGTGGTTTACTATTAAATTACCTATAAAAGTATATGTAATGTTTTCAATTCAATATCGAATTCATTTGAAGTAATTTTTTCTTTCGTGCAATTTCTCTTTTGTTTTCACATTTTCGTTCTCTCCGTTTTGTTACAAATAGTTAAAATGAAAATTTTCATAGTTCGAAAGCATAATTGAAACTTATCCCAAAATTTAAGGATACTTGGTATAATTTAAACATAAATATATTTTATGCTTAAATCCTATGGTTCCTAGAACATTCATATATTTCTATTTGTCCCTCAACTTTTAAATGATTTGTTTTTACATTCTGAATTAACAAAACAAAGTGTTAATTAGTTTCCATGATTTTTGAAAATTGAATTTGTTTTTTCAAATTTCTTTACCATCTTTTCTTATTTCTTAAAGAAATATTTTAATTCTTAGTGAAATTTTAAAAATAAAAACTAATTTTTTTAATTTCTAAAAATTGACTTAGATTTTGAAAATACTAGTACATAACAAATTAAAGAAATTATAGATGAAAGTAGTGTTTATAAATTTAATTTTTAAAAATCATAAAATTTAAAAACTAAATAATTATCAAATGAAATCTAGTTATTGGACAAGAATAACAAGAATATGAATATGTTTTGAAATTGAAACTTGCCCTACTAAAGTAGGGATCCAAATATTTGTTAATGCGGACATCTTAATCACGAGGTAGCTGAGCATGATGACGTTTAATGCTAATCGACTAGTCGCTTTAAGTTTTAGGGATTGATTAGAATAAGCACGTAAACTAAATTGTCAATTTAATCTAATAAGCATGCTCAATAATTTACTCAAAAAATAGGAAGCAAACAACTAAGGATTGACATTGCAATTAAGAATAAATTCTCACAAAAACTACCTAATTAGTCTTCATATATCAACCAAGCGGAGCATAGTTCAACTGACATAATGTATGAACTATATGACAAAGCGGTCTCAAGTTCGAATCTTCCTTCTTCATGTTGTAAAAAAAAATAGTCTTGATATATCTTTGAATTGGCGTTACGAGTCTAGCCGAGCATGGTCGTAACGAATCCTGATGCCATGTATTCATTTACAAGCAAAAGTCTCCATGAAAATCTCACAAAAACTTTCCCTTCCTCCCACTAAGTTCGAAAACCTGTCTTCGTTTTTCACTCTCTGTGAAAATCGAAATGGGTCCGAATTAACGATTATGTTAGTGGTTTTTCATGATTTTTGGGATAAAAATCGAATTCCACAACGAAAATCCAAAATTTGAGCGTGGGTTGGTCGTTGTGCTGAAATTGGGCCGAGAATGGGAAATTGAGCGAAGTGCGTTGGGCTTGCAAAAAAGACTGAAGGCGGCGGCACTGGCGTTCGCTGAGGAAGCTAGGCTTGCTCGTACGTGCGCAACATGTGGGCGGAATGGAGGAGGCGCGTGGATAATTTCTTTAGCTAGAGCTAAATCTCAAACCTTTTAAAACTTCAGAGTATTTTTCCCTATCGATTAGACACAACTGTCTTCATCGTTTTTCAACTATCAAGTAAAGACATTACTAACTGAATAACATATACTTCATTAGTCTCAAAAGATTAATCAAACTGGTAACTCATTGACATAGGAATTAACAAAATGCATCTTCAACCATTTGCATGTTGAATTTTTTTTTTCAAGAAGATAGGTTTTATTGTTAGCAGACGATTTTTCATACAAGTTTATAAGCGATTCCATTAGCTTGATTTCAGTAGTCTCGTTGGCTACAAGACTAGCAACTTCCATTGACAAACACATTCTTATGTTTGCATCTGTTTGTTTATCCAGAGTCTCTCAATCTCCATCTGACATCTCTTTCAGTCTCTCATTCAGTGTCTTGTGCACTTTTTTGCAGGTTAAAAAATCTTTGACCTGCATCTTCAAATAACCAAAAAAAAAACTCAAAAAATTTCGTGACTCCCTCGAAACTTTTTGGCTCCATCGATCTCACTGCTGAACCAAAGACTCTGATACTACTTGTTGGGAAAACCGTGAGATATAAATAATGCAGAATACAAACTAAATTATATCTCACGTTCCCACTTCATAGGTTAGAATCAAATAAATTATCGATCACAAAATACAATAATAAAAATAAGGCAAAAAGAGAACGACACCAAAAGTTATATTGGTTCACCCCGATCTTGGGACTGCATCCAATCTTCTGCAAGTGCAGGTTCTACTATGATGAGAGATTACAAGAAGCCCTCAACTCAATGAATATTGAGTTCCAAATATCACAACTAGCTTGACATCAACTGTAAAGAAAAAATAATCCAAACCTATATGAGAAAAATCTTTCTTTTTCTCTGAGTAGCTCACTCCCACACAAATTAGAATTAAAAAAAAAAATCTAAAAATATATATATATAAAAAAAAAAAAAAAAAAAAAACCTTTTCTTTGGTTGTTGATGAAATGAAAAATGTTGAGTTTCTCCCTATTATAGAAAAATCAATCACCGCCCAAACCTTATATAGTTAGTCAATTAAAAATGTGCACCTTCACTTTTGTCTAATAAAAATGCACCTGTTTTGAGCTAATTAATTCTTTTTTGTTTAATTGAGTTAATTTGGCTAAAATGGGTTCATTAAGTGTTTTGAGCTCCACAATTTTCTTAACAAAATTTAAGACTTCTTAATCAACTATACTTTAATTGACATAATGTCGATATATTAACAAATAAGTAGTCCTTAAATGCATCATATTAAAGAAAATGACTAATCATTAAAAGAAAAAAAATAATAATAAAAAACAACACTTCAAAAGACTTATCGAGACATAAAGAATTTATTCCAACTCCAAATTTTCTGAGTTAATCATTTTGATAGAAAAATAAGTATTAGATTCAATACGAATATCATATATATGGGTATATTTAATCATTTTCTATATAGTCTAAAAAATCATTTTCTAGATAATGTAATTTCTTAAGAAATATATATATATGTCAGGCGGCAATTATATGAAATTCCAATAATTTCGAAAAAGTTTATAGAAAATTACTAGGGCGGCTAAGTGGTTTATAACTTTACTCTCTTGTTTTTATTAAGTGATTACACCTTTAGAAGATGCCCTCTATTATTTCAATTTGGTACAATTTTAAATAAACTATTTCTCATGTGTATATATTTATTTTACATGATTAAGGCGATTAATGGCGAACGTGAACATGTCAAATTGAGCATAACTCAACTGATATAAAGTTATGTCCTCGACCAAAAAGTTAGAGGTTCGAATTCCTCTACTTCAATTATTGAATTAAAAAAAAAATGTCAACTTGAACATTAAACATAAATTAACTAACATATAATACCTTCAACTAAAATGTAGAGATTCAAATCATTTTTCCTCAAAATATTGTTCCACCCATAAAGGAAGAAAAAAATCTAAATTTTGCATAAAGGCTATTTTTGTTCTTACAATATCTAACATTTAATCTTTGGTAAACTATACTTTCGGGCTCTTGGGATTTTAACTTAATTTTTATTTGGTTGTTAAATTTTCAAAACTAACACTTTCGGTCATTGAGATTTAAAAAATGGCATGTTTGGTTCCTAATGTTTACATTTGATTTCTAATTGATCCCTTAAAATATGAAAATGATTTCTAAATGGTTATCGAGTAGAGTTGACTTGATGTAATAATGATGTGAATCATGTGATAGTTAACCTATGTTGACTAAACTTTGCTAATATGAATTTTTTAAATGAGTTAAACTTTTTTTTTTGTCTTTCATTTTTAAACTCGTGCACTCATTATTAAAAATAAATTTCAAACTGGAGTGACTAAAAAGAAATCAAATTCATTACTAAATATAATCGAAATTTTAAGGGTTAAATAGAAATTCTATTCAAATCTTAAGAATGAAAAGTATTAGTATTGTAAAGTTCAAATATTCTTAAATATATAAAGTGTATCTTTAAAATGATAATTAGTATTGAAATTGAGGAGTTCAAACTATTTCAGCTGTTATTAAAATGAAAGCTCAAATTCTGAGCTTTGAGAAATTGCAGTGTAAAATTAGACTTCCAACGTCGGATGAATGACACTATACTCCAAATAATATTAGAAAAATAAAAAAAAAAAAATTATTTTCTCACATTTATGAAAAAAAGTTAATTTAACATTGATGACGTCAAATAAGAACGGCAAGAAAAAAGAAATTTGAAGGTCATCAATTATTTTTTTTTTTTAGCGAGGATTGAACCCATGACATTTTAGTCACGAGCACAATCTTATGCCAATTAAGTTATGCTCGGTTTGGTAGGTCACCGATTACTTAACTTAATGATGATCAATGATGAGTTTAAAATATAATTGAAGTATATATATATATATATATATATTATTTGTCTATGATATTTTAGTATTACAAATTTAAATATAGGAGTGAAAATCGTAATTTATGATCTTTAATATAAATTATAAATGTTGTATGTTTGAATAAATTTTATTATAGTATTTTTTTAATCACGTAATGAGTCACTCATGTACCAACATACTAATTAAAATTGGAATTACAACAAAGATATATGTTAAATAAATGTATCTTTCAAAGTATTATATATAACATATTCTACAAAAAAAAAAAAAAAAAAAAAGATATATATATATATATTATAACATTAATAGTAATTAAAACTAACATTTTTACTAGACTCATGACACAAATAGGAAGTTTGATTATGACACTTCCTCAACCATTCTTGTGATCATCTAGATAGTTCTATATACTATTTATCTAGGGGTTTTTGTACGGATAACTCACCCTTCGGGGGCCGCGAGATTTTTTAACACAGTTTTTGAAAACTTGTGTTTTTTTACCTTCTCTCGTGATAAAGAAGTGCACAAAGTCATTCGTACCATTCGCTTATCACGAGGAGATCACAGTTGTCTCCTCGTGATCGTGATAAGCGAAGGGTACGAATAACTTTGTGCACTTCCTTATCACGAGAGAAGGTCAAAAAACATAAGTTTTCGCGATGAAGGTTAAAAAACCTCGCGGCCCCCGAGAGGTGGGTCATCCGTACAAAAACCCCTACTTATCTACTACAACAACAAAAAAAAAAAACCAAAACAAAACAACCTATTTTTTAAGAGAATGTTGATAATGCTCACATAATTCCTATATATGAGAAACAACCTATCTATCATATACATGAATTATTTTTTTAGTTCATATGTTTTTTTTTTTTTTTTGGCAAAGGTATTTTTTAGTTCATATGTAATTGAAGTTAAACAAGGTAGAATGATTTTAAACTAATGACTCAGCAAGGTTATAATTTTGTTATATTTGTGAATCAATTAAATTTATTGTGAGAAGTGTGGTTTATAATATTTTGTTTTTTTTAGGAAATACAAGGTACTTATTATAATTATAATCTCCTCATTTGATTAATCTTAACACATATTATGCAATTTATTAGCAAAATATGACATACCCTTATAAATTCTTAATAATTACTTGTGGAAGATTGAATTTAACACCTGCTTCATGGCAGTTAAGCTATAACTTAAGTTGACTCTTACCAAATGTTTTTCAAATCTGATAGTTATGACTTTGATGTTTTTGAAATCTTTTCAATCAACCATGTATTGTTGTCCACAAAATAAAAGTTAGCATATATAGAATCATGTAAAAAATTATGAATGCATCAATTCGAGCATATAAGCATAATTTTTGGATAATGTATTAATTACCATCACAAAAATCGATGATTCAATCTCCACACGACCCACAATCGTTAAACTTAAAAAACAAAAAACAAAACTCTCAATACTTTGTTTTACTACACGAAAACAGAACAAAGCAAAAAAATAAAGAGTCTCGTAGGACTGGTGTAGCCATCTATAATAGTAAGTGTTCTTTAACTGAAATCTCAAGAATGTTTATAGCGTGGAACATGTCAAGTTAAAGTATGAATTACACTTCCTATAGGATGAGCGTGTCAAGCCTCATTACTATGATTAGATATAAGCCCAACTAAATTCCCAACTTAGAACCAATCAATTAAAAATAAGTTAATATATGACAATCACTTACCATATTCATTTTAAAGATCTAAAATAATATTGATGATTTTGTACTTACCATAATTAACTTTTTTTTAATTGATTACCATAAAAATAAGTTAATATATGACATTAATTAACTTTTTTTTTTTTTTTTTTTTTTTAATATTCATGAGTGTTCTGCACAACTCGAATAATAATTTTATTGGACAATTATTTGACTCTGATACAATATATGTAGAATTATAAAAACAACAAATAAATAAAAATTGATGAAGCGATATAACTAAAAACTTTAATGAAATGAAATCAAGTGTTTTCGATGTTGAAAGAGAACTATGAAATATCTCAAAAAAAAAAAAAATGAAATATAAAATATAAGTAGGCAAAATTTAGACGATAATAATGCATTTATTTTTATCGTCTTGACGTCAAATCGAGCATAGCTCAATTGACATAAAGTTGTGCTCTTGACTGAGAGGTTATGAGTCAAATCCTCTCACCCTCCATTAATTAAATACCTTTTATAATATGAGTAAAAAAAATCTGTCAAATCGAATATAGTTCAATTGACATAAAGTCTTGACTAGGAGGTCAGTGTGTTTGGTTCAATCCCCACCCCGTATTAATTAAATATTTTTTTAAAACATTTTTTTATATACACAATTTTTTTTATTTGCTCTACACTATATAAAAGTGTTTCTACTAATGTCAAATTATTATAAAGGACAACTATTATTAAACTATAAAAATTAACAAGTTCAAATTTGTATTTAAAACACTATGACCGACGTTGACTACCACTGGAGGTCGGTGACGACAGTGGTTGGAGCTGGTCACCAACAATGGTCACCGGAGATTAACGGCGGTGGTCACCGGAGAATGTTGTCTGAGATCGTCGACAGTGGTCCTAGAGATCGACGGAAAATGTCGCCGATGATGGTTGTCAGAGATCAACAACGGTGGGCGGTGGGCGGTGGGCGGTGGTCTGGTGGTCGCCAGCGACAACCATGGGTGGAAAATTTGAAGGGGATAGTGTGAGAATATTTTGGTAATTTTCATATACTTTGAAAAATTAGAGAGGATTTTCAATTAAACACAAAAAAAACATATTTTTCTAAAGGTTAATATCAAGTATCACCCAAAATGACTTATTTCTAATATTCATTGATTTTGGGTGGTTGCCAAACACCACAACTTTTGCTAAAATAATTTTTTAGAAAAATTACTTAACCAAACACACCCTTAGGCCCCGTTTGGGGTTGCGTTTGAAGGTGATTAAAGTGATTTTTAAATAATTTTAACCGTTTTTTTGTTTGGTAAATCTGATTTTATATTAATTTAAATCAAATCACTTTTTTAATTCCTTCCTTTTCTAAAATCTGATAGAGAGTAGCTTTTGAAATTGGATTCTCAAACAATCTAGTGCCTCTTCCAACTAACTTTCATAATTCCTATTTTATCCCTCTATAACTTCCATCTTCTCCCACGATCCATTCGTCAAAAACAAATTCATCCATTCTTTTTTCCTACTTTCAACTCTATTTTTTTGGAAACTTTTTCCAAAGACAATTCTATCTTTTTGTTCTATAATTTTATTGAAATAATATATCAAGTAATTTAAAATGGTGGATAAAATTAAAATTAAAAATAAATTAACATTAATTTATTTTTCTTATATATTTTTTTAATTAAATTTGAAATAATAAAAATTATTTCTCACATCATTTTATCAAAATAAATTTAATTAAAAAAATTATATTTTGTAATTTTAATTATTATATTAAATTTTGTTTTTAATTCTTTGAAATTATATGTCTATTTTGGTCATTATAGTTAAATCTCTCAAATTCGGTATTAGTTTACCAAACATTACCACCTATTTTTTTAGGTTTAAAATTGAAATTTACCAAACACTTATTTACTTCTTAGTACAACTGATTTTTCTAAAAGCACAGCTAGAAGCAATTATTTTCGAAGTCACCACAATCCCAAACAGAGCCTTAGTATACATACAAAAATCAAGAAGTTGAGCACTAAATTACTAACACGCCCTTTTCATATAATAATCATAAAGATTAATCTAGCATCCTAATAAAACTAGAACTCTATCCTTTTTATCAAAATTGAATGTTTGTTTCATATTTTAGTTATGTCCATCTTAAAAAAAAAAATTAAAAAAAAAAAAAAAAAAAACTTTATTTATAAAAAAAATATATATATATATTTTTTTTCCATTATTATGATTGGACGTAAGATTGTCTTATATCATTAGTGAATATTATTATATTTATAAATCAATAAATGATATTATTAATCTTATCAAAATTACACCAAATTCGAGTATAGCTCTCGGATAAAATATCAATTACTACTTCAATGGTCGATGATCCGATGACCCATCCGTTTGGAAACAAGAAATTGTTTTTTATCAAGACTACACACTTTAAATATGGCCAATAAATGGAACTTGACTTTTTATGTCAAGGTAAGTGCATTTTCTAACTAAGTTAGGCGTAATTATAAAAGGAACCTATATTTATAAGAATAAATATTGAAAAAGACCATTGTTTAGATAGTAAAAAACAATTTAAAATATTTGTGAAATTAAGCGAAGTGACATGCCTTCCATCGTCAAAAGAGATTTTCATTTTAATATAAATTAACCGATCAAAATTTATACACATATAAAAAGAGATAGAAGGTTGTTTTAGATTAACTCATTACAATAAATTGGGGTGAGAAAAATGTTCAATTTCGTCATAGCATTTCTAAGAACAAATATAGCGGAAGAATATAGCACACCAATATAGGCGGGATTAGGTGTTCAAACTCCCTTAAAAAAAAAAATAAATAATCTTCTCTAGGATAGAAAATCCATGATCAAAAGTAAGGATTGAACTCATCCCTTACTCGAGACACAACTTTATGTCAATTGAGTTATGCTAAGTTTGACAAAATATATATTTTGATATTTAATTAATGCGAGAATTGAATTCAGGATCTCTTAGTCGAGACACAACCTTATGTCAATTGAGCTATGCTCGGTTTCACTTTAATTTAATTTAAATTCTTACTATATATTTATGTTTAAAAAATTATATTTGGAAATTTATTAAAATTAAAACATTTTCTCTTTCAAATGTCTTTGTCGTTCAAAGTAAAAAGAAGAAAATATAGTCAAACCGAGCATAACTTAATTGGAATAAAATTGTGCCTTTGACTAAGAGATCATGAGTTCAATTCACGCATTAATTAAAATACCTTTCCAGGAAAAAAAAAACACAAACATTTTTTATTTATTTATTTTTATAAGAGAAGAGCAATAGCTCAACCCGAATCAAAGACTACCAGACTCACATAAAGATAAAAAGCTCGAGGGAACAGAATCCTCCCACTGAGCCGTTAGAAGAGTCACAGATAGTATTAGAGACAATTTGATGAGTTAATACATTATCTAGTCGATTCACATGAGCAAATGATATAACTACAGCAACCTCTTTCAAATCCAATACATCTCAGATGAAAAACCAACTAAGGTGAGATCTTCTCTTTATGTCATTGAGGAGGTTACTAACTTCCAGACAACGCTTCAAAGTAAAAAGGAGAAAACACAGACATTTTCACAAATATATAAAATTTTAATGGCAAGGGATATTCTAGAAAATTATACGTTTTATTCAATTTTGGATTTTTTTTTTAAACCGTCTGCGGGTAGGAAATTCAAATTTCTAAAGTCTTAGTGGAATAACATGATTTATATCCGTTCAACTATATTTATGTCGACTCAATTTTAAATATTACATTCCTTAAATAATTTTAATGGCATGATTAAATAATTAGTTTTTTTTTTTTGTTAACTATTTGGGATATATATTCTTGGATATAGAAAACTTTTATTTTTTTTCTCATTAAAGAAAACAAATGTAATTTTGCCGTTTAAAGTTTAAACAGGTAAGATTAACACATTTATAACCTACAATAAATAAATAAACTCATACAATAAATAAATAAACTCATATAATAAATGCAGAGTTGACTATGCCTAACATAACCTTAAGAATATTAAAATTTTAAGTTACTATTATTTTAGAACAAAATTTAAGATAAAATACTACTTTGTTGTACTTTTATTATTATTATTATTTAGTTCTTCATTGCTGTACTTATTCTATTTCAATCTCATTTGTTACTTTTAAATGTCCAAATTTAATTAGTGTCGAGTAATTTTTTTTTTTTAAAAAATATTTTTAATAAAATTTAGTTAGGGTCTTTTTAATAAAAAAATATTGTTATATCTTACCTTTAAGAAAATAAAAATTTTAAAGAACGAATTATTTGTTGCAATGTATTAAAAATGATTATATTAATTACAAGCATGTCAATTTTTTTTTTTTTTTTTTTTGGAGATTCTATCCTTGGTTTCTTCAAAAATAACTTTTAAGTTATTCCAAGATTCTTAAAGTGCATTTTAATTATTACATTAAAAAAAAACCTTACATTTTTTCAACATTTAAAATCATTCAATTCAAGAAGCTATACTAACCCGATTTTGTTTTAAAATAATTGTTTTCAATAGTTATTCTCAAGCACATTCAATTTACTTTTAATAAATCTTTAAAATAGTCTCAATTGTTTGTTTGAGGATTGTTGATATAAAAAATATGGTAATCTCTGAATTTATATATCGGAAGAACGAAAGTGTGCCTACAAGATAAATGTAAGTTAATGTCTTGCATCGTGTGATGCTAACCACATAAGCTCCGATGATCAAGTCAGTTTGAGAAGAGAGTTAGCCAATATGGGAATGACTTTTTAGCTTTAAAATAGTTTACCATTTTCCTTTGTGAGCTTTGTCTTATATAGATTTCTTTTTTACAATTGTTGTAGGTAATCGTTTGAACTCTTAATGAGTTGTTTCAGGTGGTTATAACGTGTTTATTACTCCTTACAAAATGGAATTGACACATTATTGTTGTGTAACCGATTGAGGAGGTCGGTTTCTTACGTGGTTTGACTCACCCCAAAGGGGGTTTATCCGACCCCTATGGGAGTCGACTTGGTTTGACTTGGTCGCCCTTCGCAAGAGTTGACTTCACGTTGTTTTAGGTCTTATACATCCCGTCTCATGGATTATGTTTTCAACCCTTGACTTTTCGATAAATTTCTGGACTATCGATATAATTTCACCCATAACAAGGTTAATTTCCATATAACTTGACAAAAATGAAAAAGAAAATAAGTCATAACCTTCTTCCAATAAATAACACAAGGTTGTCAAATTGAGGATAACACTCAATTGACATAATGTTATGTCCATATGTTCAACTTGGGTTCTGAGTTTTGAAACTCAACAATTTTACCAAAAAAATTGCATTTGGTAGCGTTTTTTTTGTCCCTCCCTCATTTTTTTCGTTAATTACTAACAAAAAGCTGAATTGAAACCTATTTTTTATTACAAAATACATAAACTTTTCTATTTTTTCTAATTATTAATAAAAATAATTTCTTTTTCCTTTTCTCTTTTTTCTTTCTCTCTCATCCCTCCTCCTATTTCTTCTTCCTCCCATACATGGCCACCGTCGTGCTTTTGCCGTCGTCGTGATGTGACTGACGTTTTTTTCTTTCCTTTCCTTTATTTTCTTTTTCTTTGTTTTTTTAAATATGAAACGAAGGGTGATCAATTTAAACTTTTTTATTAACACAATAACGTAACAAGGGGAGAAAAAAAAATACTTGGGAGGAGGAGGAAAGGAGGGAGAAGGAACAGGAAAAAAGGAGAAAGAAAAAGAGAGAAAAAAATATGTTTTTTTTTAAATTTTAATAATTAAAAAAAAAATTGTAATAAAAAAATAGGTGTCACTTCGTTAGTTCGAAAAAACTGACGAAGAGACCAAGAACGTTATCAAATGCAAACTTCATGAGTAAAATTGTTGAGTTAAAAATACATGAACTAAAATACTACTAAACTCAAACCTCAAGGATGTAATTTAACTTTTATTTAAAGTACATGAACTGAACACTAAGGGCGTTGTCGATGGAGAGAGGTGATGAAGACAAAGAGAGAGGAAAAATGGATAAATTGAATTAAAAAAAGAAAAAGAAAAACAAAGAGAGAAGAAAAATTGATAAATTGGGTGGGAAAAAAAAATCCACCAACGAAAAAAAAAAAACAAACTTCTAGAGAGCAAGTTGGGGGTTATATAATAACACAAACCCGGGTTTAATAACTCGGTGCTCCGAACGTGGGGTGAGTTATTTAAACCCACCCCACCCATGTTGGGGGCCCAAACAGTTGTTGAAAAAGGAGTTGGGAGGATAAGTTAACTTTCCGTTTGACCCACAAACTTGTTGAACTCGGATAAAAAATATCAAATACCCAGACTTCTACAATAATTACTATTTAAGTGTGTCAATTTTTTAAGACAACGCATTTCTCTCTCTTGCACTCTCCACAATATTTTTAATTATTTAAAAAAAATATAATTTAAATAAAATGTGTAAAATGACTAAAAATACCATTCAACCTATTTTTATTATTTTAAATATAAATTAGTTTGTTTAATCAAAATTGGTACTTAAACCAAATTCAAAATGTAGTATTCTTACCCTGAGAAATAAAAAACATCACCTTATTTGGATTCATTTAAATTAATAGATTAAAATCTTTCAAATTCACATGTAATATTTAACACATTATTGTACGACTCTCTTTTATTTCAAAACTATTCAAATAAAATGAATAATTAATGTGAGTGACATTGAAAAAAAAAATGTGAAGTATTGTGGTGAAAATTATCACTATTAAAATTTATTGAAAGAAGTCCTTAACAATGAAAATATGAAAAATTGAAAAAATTGTACAAAACACACTTACTTCACAACTCCCTAGACTAAACAACTCCAACTCCAACTCCTTTAACTTATTGGGTCAAACGACCCCTAAAGAACTAAATGATATTTTAACAAAAATAAATAAATAAAGTATATGATTTTTGAAAGAAAATATTTTAGGTAATTTAAAAAGAGTAATACCACCTCTGCAGCCCGATACGTGGCTCAACCATAGGTACGTGTCAAAGCAAAATATTATTAATTTTTTTATTTTATTTAAAAAGATTTTGTTTTTAAGGTTTATTGACATTCAACTAAAACCCTGAATTCTAAACCTTAAATAAAAATATATGCTCAAAAAAAAAAAGAAAAATTAAAAGAAAATATGAAAGTTAAATATAAAAAAAGAAAGAAAATCATTCTTAAAAAAAAATAACTTTGACATGTGATAACCTATGGTTCAGCCACGTGACCTGACCTGTAGAACTGAATTGGTCCAACAACTTTGACATGTGATAACCTATGGTTCAGCCACGTGACGTGACCTGGAGAACTGAATTGGTCCAGCTCACGGAAGTATTATTCTTAAAAAGTATTGTTGGCAAAATCTAATATTTCATAGCTACTCTAAATGCATGTTTGGGAGTGATGGTTGGATTATTGATTTTAAAGGAAGAGATTTAATAAAATTGATTTTGTAAAATTGATTTATATATAATCATTTTAATGTTTGGTTTGGAGTGATTTTCATAGAATTAGAAGTGATATTTTGAATTATTATGTTTGGTTCAAAAGTGATTTTAGAATTATTAAATTACTAAAAAAAAATAACATTATATTTAAAAATTATTTAACTGATAATTAAAAATTAAAATTAAAAGTTGTCATAAGAAACAAAAATTGTTTGGAAATTATTTACTATTTAAAATTAAAGTCATGAAACAAAAATTCTTGAAAAGTAATGAAAATCAAAATTAAAAAGTCATGAAACTATAATAAATAATATATCATAAATTTCTCAAAAAAAAAAAAAAATAATATATCATAAATGAAAGGTTGCACATTGATGAAATGCAAAATTAAAAAATTGCACAGCGTTAGTTTCGAACCCTGGTATGGGGAGAAAGAAGCAAAATTATTTCTCTTTTCACCAACAAACCAAATTTAGATTTTCATAAATAAATGAACATAAATTATCATTATATCTAATTGATATTTTTAATTAAAAAAAAAATAGTCATTTTTAAAAACAAAATATCACAATCACTTGCAAAAAATCACTCCAAAATCACCTCTCAAGTGATTGACCGGGAATCACTAAAAGTGATTTTCAATTCTTCCAAAATCACTTTTATACTATTGCCAAACATCACCACTTTGAAATATAATTGATTTTGGGCATGTAAAATTGATTTTGGTCATTCCAAAATCACTCTCAAACATGCTCTAAATGATTTTTTTAATTTTCATATAATTTAACAAAAATAAAAAAGAAAGGACGTAATATATTAATTGCTCAGCCCAATATTACTCTTTTAAAAAGTATTGTTGGCAAACGAAATCTAATATTTCATACTTACTTTAAATGATTTTTTTTAATTTTCATATAATTTAACAAAAATAAAAAAAGAAAGGAAGTATTATATTAACTCAAACAAAAACTAATATTCATACTTACTTTAAATGATTTTTTTTAATTTTCATATAATTTGGCAAAAATAAAAAAGAAGGGAAATATTAACCTTCTTCCCATAAATAATACAATGTGAATATGTGAAAAAAAAAAAAGGTTAACCATCAACTTTTTAAAAGTACCATAATTAAAATAAATAATTATTTTAAAAATACAATACTAAAACATGAAGAATTAACTATACAAGTACATCTCCTTTCAAAAAAAAAAAAAAAAAACTATACAAGTACATCAATCAAAATTGTTAGAGTAAAAAATCAAAATAGTATTTAAATCTATTTAAAAGGAAAATAACCACTAAAAATATTAAAATGATTTTCAATGATATTATATTTATAATTATCGACAATTTCATGAAAATATTTTTTAAATATGTAACACTATATATTTTGTCCCTGCATATTTTTATAATTACAAAAAAGGATTGCTATAAATATAATATATTATTTTGGTAATTTATCCTTTGTATTTATTATTATTTTTTAATAAAATTTAAAAGAAATATTTTATTAAAAATAAGAATTGATGCAATAAAATTCAAGTAGCATGATTACTTACCTTTCACGTTCATAGCCCACTTGCTCTATGTTACATAATCAAAACCAGTTTTTTATTTTTAAAATAATAAATAAATAAATATAAACCTACCAACATTATCTTTTTCAAAATATAACTTTTTTTTTATTAATATTATTTAATTTAAATTTAAAATCATATTTTGATTATTGAACTTTATATTTACATTTTTAGTGGAGAAATCGAGGTTGAGTTTCCAACCTAAGTTTTTATTGTGTACAATTCTTTTAAAAAAATATTTTTTCTTATTAATATTATTTAGTTTAAATTTAAAATCATATTTTAATTATTGAACTTCATGTTTACATTTTTGGTAGAGAAAACATGAGATTGAATTTAACGTCTTGTGTATAATATTTTTTAAAAATAAAATAAAATATATATTTAAACTTTTAATATACAAATAAAAAAGTGTAGAACAAAGATGGAAGAGAAAAAATGACGATGATTGATTCTCCATCTCGAAATTTTAGACAAAATTTTTGCTTCATCTTATTCAGTCCAGCCTCAATCTAAAATATGAAATCTCCAGACCAGTCCCGAACCCGTGTCAATGATAAAAATTGTCAAATATTTACTATTTAAAAAATTTATAATCAAAATACAAGTATAAAAATTAAAATGGACAAAAATGGGATATAAAATTAAATCTTATTATTTGGATATAAATTTTAGGAAAATATCTATAATTAGCAAAAGAGATAAAAAAAAAATGTCTATTGAGGATATGGGGCCCACTCCCGTTTTTTCAGTTTAGAAAAAAAGTATAGTTTAGTTCCACACCTGATCACTCCCCTATTTAACATAACACTTGGCATTATTACATTGGATGTTGCCTCAAACTCGGATCTGCTTCTCTTACATACTGACGTGGCTTTTTAATTTTTTTTTCCTACAAAATTACCGTCAATATAAATATTTTCCCCTCTTAAATCTCAACCTAAAAAAAGATATAATTTATTTATTTTGAATGTAATAATAAGTGCAATTTCCAAGTTTTTTAATATTTTTCTCAAACAATTTTTTTTTTTAATTTGAAAAATAAAAATCAATCTTGTAACATATTTTATTACACCACAGTCAAATTTATGAATTCTTTTTATTACTATCTTTATATTTTATCATATTGTACGATACAATACCTTTCTGGGTGCGAAACACTGTAAAATCTTCTAATTCTATAAATTGATAAGTGAATTTAAAAAGAATATTATAGAATTCATCCTCCAACATTAAAATTGTGATTAGTTTATAAAAATTTAGTGGTAGAATTTTTGTGAAAAAAAACCCTATTCTCAAATGTAATAAATATAAATAAATTCCAACAAATTAGACATAATCGGCAATTTCCTCTCCTTCCATCTAATTCTTGTATCATTTATGTCTAAAATTTCTCATTTTCTTTTTCCTTAAAAAAATAAAAAAATAATAAAAATTCCAAAACCGGCAAAATCTATTGCATTAATCACTGAAATAAAACCCTAAAAGGATATCTTGTAAGAATATATCCACAAGAATCAATCCTGGCCGTCCATTAGTTCTTTCAACGGATGAGATCTTTACACCACTCGTGCTTATCATTCCTCTTCTTCACTACACTGTCTCCTTTCTTCGCATTCTTCTTCTTCTTCTTGTTGTCCTCTGTGAAAAGAGAGAACAGAAAAAAATGGCTAAGTCCTTCTTCTTTGATCATCCTTTCTTTCTAGACCCAATCTGATGCTCATGTTACTGTAATCTAAACACTAATCAATAAGTAAAAAGAAACCCTAATTTCGACGTACAGAGCTATTTCGATTTTCATTTTTTTGTACCCCTTTGTTTTTTTGGTGCCCCTTTTGTTTGTGATTCTTGTTTTGAAGTTTTGGGGTTGTGATTTTTTAGGCTGGGAATTGATTGTTTGAGACTTTCAAACGAAACCCACTTGTATTTTTCGATTTTGAGCTCGATTTTAGCTCAAAGTTGGGAGCTTTTTTACGTTTTTTTTGGATTTTGGTTTTAGTTATGGTGACCGATACATATACGAAATTGGGGGCTGATATTTCACTGCGATCGGCGCTGAAAAGTGGCGATTATGGTGAGGATTTGGGGATGTTGATACGGCAGCAAAGGCAACAGCAACAGAATGAAGCTGTGAGTGACAGAGAGAAGGAGCTGAGCCTTTGCCGGAGTGGTTCTGCGCCGCCGACCGTGGAGGGCTCTTTAAACGCCGTAGGAGGTATGTTTAATGCTTCCGAGTTATTGGGATTCAACAAAAGTGGTGGAAAAGGTTTTATATCTGATGAAGAGCTTCGTTCTGATCCTGCTTATGTTAACTATTATTATTCGAATGTGAATCTGAACCCCCGCCTCCCGCCGCCGCTGCTCTCGAAGGAGGATTGGCGGTTTGCGCAGCGGTTGCACGGTGGAGGAGGGGGATTGGGGGGGATTGGAGATAGGAGGGAAGGTAATGAAGGGGTTAATGGGAATGGGTCACTTTTCATGTTGCAGCCTGGAGTTGGAGCTAAAGAGGATTCCGGCCTCGATTCGAGGCGGGATTGGACTGGCGGTGATGGCCTTATCGGGCTGCCGGGGTTGGGACTTGGGAGCAGGAAGAAAAGCATTGCTGAGATCCTTCAGGTGATGATGCTTTTGATTGTTTTATGCTTTTGGTTGTGGTTTTCTTTAGATTGTGTATTGTTTTTCTTTATTTATGGTTTTGGAAGATGTCATTTTCTTTTTTCCTTTAATTAGTTGTGAACTTGATAAAGTTTTGATTTTTTTGTGCTAATTCTGATGATCCTAACATTCCCAATTATGGGGATTCTTTTGGAACTTAATTGATGTTTACTGTTACTTGTTATGTATATTGCAGTGAGATTGGTTATGTCTTTTTGTTTCTTCTTTTAATAGAAACTTTCTTCGGTTAGGTTTCTGCTATATGGTTTGATTTTTTTTTTCATGGCAGAATGATTTAAACAATGGAATATCCCTCTCCCGACATCCGTCTCGTCCAACAAGTCGCAATGCATTTGATGACACTCTCGAAGCTTCAGAAAGCCAATTTGGTTACTTACATCAAGATATGACAGCAATTGGTGGGAACAAACAGGGTATGTCTGCAGTCCAAGGAGTTGGTGCCTCTAACCCTCATACTTATGCATCAGCTGTAGGGGGGGCCTCCTTGTCGAGAAGCGGAACTCCCGACCCTCAACTTGTAGCGAGAGCTCCGAGTCCTCGTATTCCTCAAGTAGGTGGGAGGATATCCAGCAGTGTGGATAAAAGAAATGCTTGCGGTCCAAATTCTTTCAATGGGGTTTCGCTTAAGTCGAGTGACTCTGCAGACTTGGTGTCTTCTTTTTCGGGCATGAATTTGTCAACGAATGGTATTCTAGATGATGAGAGCCACTTGCGGTCGGATATTCAGCAGGAGATCGATGATCGTCATAACTTCTTCAATCTGCAAAGTGATCAAAATGATATGAAAAGGTATCTAGGTCTAAAGAACTCAGATTCTGGGAAGTTTCATCTGCATTCATCTTCTCAATCAGCAAGAGGGTATCATCAAAATAATTCTCTCATGTCGGGTGTTGATCAAGCAGAATTCAACAATCAAGCTGTTTCTTCCCCTACTTCATATATGAAGGGGCCATATAAACCAACACTTAATAATGCACGGGGTTCACCGTCTCACAATCAGAATATCGATAATGCAAATTCTTCTTTCTTGAATTATGGATTCAGTGGCTATACGGCTAATCCTCAAGTTAACTCCATGGTTGGGACCCATCTCGGCAGCGGTAATTTACCACCCCTGTATGAGAACGCTGCTGCTGCATCAGCAATGGGAATGAGTGGCATGAGTACTAGAGCATTTAATGGATTGGGTTTAGGATCAAGTATGTTGGAAACAGCCAACGAATTTCAAAATAACAACAGGATGGAAAATCATAATGCAATGAATGCTATGCAGTTACCTGCATTGGATCCGTCTTACCTTCAATATTTGGGATCGAACGAATACGCTGCTGCACAGGTGGCCGGGATGAGTGACCCTCCATTGGATGGTGAAAGTTTGATGGGTAATGGATATATGGATTTATTGGGAGTCCAGAAAGCCTACCTTGGAGCATTGCTTTCACCTCAAAACTCACAGTTTGTTCTACCCTATTTTGGTAAATCTGGCAGTCTAAATCATAACTACTATGGCAACTCAGGCTATGGGCTCGGCATGTCGTATCCCGGAAGTCCAATAGCTGGATCCCTTCTTCCTGGATCTCCTGTTGGGTCTGGTAATGCCATCAACCACATCGGTAAGGCCTTGCGCTTCTCTTCGGGAATGAGAAATTTAGCTGGAGGTGGCCTTGGAGGCTGGCATTCAGAAGCTGGTGGAAATATGAATGGAAGTTTTGTGTCTTCTTTGCTGGATGAGTTCAAAAGCAATAAAAGTAAATGTTTTGAACTTTCAGAAATTGCTGGTCATGTTTTTGAGTTCAGGTATTCGCCATTGGACGATTTATACTTTTGTGCTGTTCCTAAATGCAGCCTGCCCTGAATATAAATGTTTCTTTCATTTTCCTTCTAAACAGCTCCGATCAATACGGAAGCCGTTTCATTCAACAGAAACTTGAAACTGCCTCCATCGAAGAGAAAGATATGGTTTTCCATGAAATTATGCCACAAGCTCTTTCCTTAATGACCGACGTCTTTGGTAATTATGTTGTTCAGAAGGTATTGTTTTGCTTGACTTTTGTGTGCACTTGCTTTTCTATAATTGTGTTAAGCAAATGAGATCATGGAATGATATGATTGATGATTGAGTTACCAATAATTTGTTTGGATTCAATTACGAGCATCGAGTTGTTTAACGTCTGTTGGCATCCAGTTTTTTGAGCATGGAACTGCATCCCAAATAAGGGAACTAGCTGATCAACTCAACGGACACGTGCTAGCACTCAGTCTTCAAATGTATGGCTGCCGAGTGATTCAGAAGGTCTGTGTTGCCTGTCTGTTTTCTTTTTGGAAAGTCTCCACAGATTCTTTTGATATTAAATTCCCTTCCTTCTTCGACGTTTCACTGCGTATTCTCTCATACAAATTTGTGTTGGAATTAAAAATTTGCTCCCTTTTTTAACTGCAACTGAAATATTATGGTATCTCAAACATCATTTCAGGCAATTGAAGTGGTTGATGTCGACCAGCAGACTAAAATGGTTACAGAACTAGATGGTCAAATCATGCGTTGTGTACGAGACCAAAACGGGAACCATGTTGTACAGAAGTGCATTGAGTGCATTCCTGAGGATGCAATTCAGTTCATTGTTTCGACATTTTATGATCAAGTCGTGACATTATCGACACATCCGTATGGTTGTCGAGTTATACAGGCAAGGAAATTCCTCTTTTTGCACTTTTGTACCATCATCTTCTCTGATTTTTGGCAAACAAAATTGTGTTGTTATATGAAACTTACTACAATAATCATTACATTTATTGGTTGGAATGCTAAAATCACAACAATTTTCTCTCACAGAGAGTCCTTGAGCACTGCAACAACCCGAAAACACAGCATATAATGATGGACGAGATTTTGCAGTCTGTCTGCATGTTGGCTCAAGATCAGTATGGAAATTATGTTGTGCAGGTTTGTCATTAGTCAAGGCACTCTTTTTATTAGCTAAAGGCATTGTCTGCTGCTCTAATGAACTTTTGTCACCAAACCACTTTAATTTACTAATTAGTTGGCCTTGTTCTTACAGCATGTATTGGAGCACGGGAAGCCACATGAACGCTCTGCTATTATAAAGAAACTGACCGGGCAGATAGTTCAAATGAGTCAACAGAAGTTCGCCTCCAATGTGATCGAGAAATGTCTAAGTTTTGGAACTTCTTCTGAACGCCAGGCCTTGGTGACTGAGATGCTCGGTACCACTGATGAAAATGAGCCCCTTCAGGTCTTTGTTCACATCCCTCCTGCATCTTTTTTTCTTCAATACGATCAAGAAATTTCCCCACCCTCGACCGGCCCGAAAATGGAAGTTAATAATAGGAAAATATCTCTATTGCCTTGATATACCAATTTTTTGAAGTGGTAACTCACTGTCTGCTTCAAAAGGAGAAATTTGACAAAGATATTCCTTTCTCTACTGCATGTTTTTGTTTAGAGTATGACATTTTATTGTCTTCGGTTCCGTAGTTGTCGTCCCATAGATTCCTCTCCTTCCTAGAGAATGGGAATCTTTTGTGAATTTGTTTTTTCTATGGATAATTGTTTTACACATGTGTTTTCATTTTCTTTGCCTAAGATTCAGATAGTTGGATGGAGTGCGTATAACCTGACAAATATCTTAACATTCTTTACTCGGTCGTTGAATTCAGGTTATGATGAAGGATCAGTTTGCAAACTACGTTGTACAGAAAGTGCTGGAAACTTGTGATGACCAGCAACTTGAACTAATTCTTAATAGGATCAAAGTTCATCTAAATGCTCTGAAGAAGTACACCTATGGTAAGCACATAGTTGCTCGTGTGGAGAAACTCGTCGCGGCTGGAGGTACGATCTCTTGGTCTACCAATTATTTAGCTGTTTCTTGTTGTTTATTGCACAAGGTAGAACATCCATTAGAGCTTTCAATCTATTCAAAACTTTGCTGCCCAATAATATTCCTAAGCTTGCAATATGCATGTGATAGATACTCGGTAAATGACCGAAAAGGAAAACGAGTAACAAGAATAAAACAGGATAGCAAGCTAAAGTAGTTTTGGAAGGTAAAAAAGGAAAAACAAAAAGGGAAGAGAAGAGATGGGGAACTTTTGAGTTTGTTTTCATTTTTGACACCGATCGAATCTTGATTGATATTATACCATTTCTTCAATGCCGGGGTATCTAAACGAACTTAAATTGCATGACAGAGAGGAGGATTAGCATTCTGGCTCCGAAGCCAGCGCAGCTGATGGTGGGATAGGAAAACAAGGGAAGGAAGAAGTTGTACAGCTAACCGAGGATAGCACAAAGCGCGATGTCTCTTTCCGCTTCCGTTTAATGTCTGTCTAGTAAGTAATAGCTGCTGTATCTATATGATTCAGATAGAAGCTGACTTGAAATAAGAAAAAAAAGTAGAAAAAAAGTTTCCAAAAAAGAAAAAAAAAAGAACTGTTGGCTGTACATTTTATAATCTGAGAGTATAGAGAAAGAAAGTGAAGTAGATGAAGAAAGAGATTGAGGGACAGATGAACAAAAAAGCTGATGGCTCTGCCCCTAAAGAAGAAGAGATAAGAAGTTTAGTATTTTGAGTTTTGTTTGTAAGGGTGTAAAAAGGGAGGAGGAAAGATTATGATGATGATGAGATCAGATCATGGGTTGTACAAATATTAGCTGGTGGAGTTATGCTTTTGTTTTTTTTTTTGTTTTTTGTTTTTTTTAGGATTTTTCTCTTTTGATGATGATGTATGAGATTTTGATTCTTCCATCTTTGTTATATCAACTTTTTTCTTTCTTAAAGTTGAGTTTTTTTGCTTGTAAAATGATCATTTAGTAGGCCATTTTGTTGAATTATTGAGTCATTTGCCTTTGTTTGCATCAATATCTAATATCTTGCTGAGATGAGAATTCTAATCTTATGGCATATGGTTTCATAATGACTTTGTTTTTAGTTATGTTTTTAAGAATTGGGATTGTTTTGTTCATATTCCTTTTTTGTTTGTTTTTCATGTTTTTCTAAAAGGGTGTTTTTTTATTTCTTAGCCAAAGTTTCTTAAATTTACTTTTATAAATATATTGTATATAAGTTTATTTTTGAAAATATAGAAGGTTAATTAATGGTTTCTAATGATTTTGTTATTGAAAAAGTAAAATTCTTATTTTTGTTTTTTGTTTTTAAAATTATTCCAACCTTTGAAGTAAACCCCTTTTAAGTTTTTAAAATTTGAAAAAAAAAAAATTTGTTTTTAGAAATAGACTACCAAACAAAGGAAAATAAGTCAACAAAATTAAGTTTAATTGATTATAAATATAATTTCCATCTTTAAATTGTTTTATTTTTATTATTGATATTGTTGTTTTAATTTTAGTTTGTTTCATTTGAAAAAGTGTAGAACAATTTGTTTTCCTTTTATTCTATATTAAAATAAAATCAATTTGTTTTTGTACAACTAAAAAATTATAATTCACTTACTTAAATAGTATTTGCACAAACACCTTGGAATAGGTTTTCTTAAATCTTCTATGAAAATCTCTTTTGAAAGTATAATAATAAATGTATTTATCATTTTAGAATAGGATAATTTCATGGCTATTTTTTGAAAATTTGAAATTAAAATATCACTTTTAGAAGGAAAAAATTATATATCAAAATAGGTTTTCTGGTCTTTGTATTGTAATGGACATCTTTTTTTTTTAAAAAAAATTGTAAATCATATTACTTGTAACAGTTATGTTACTATGCATGTTGGTATTAACATTAACAAATCTATATGTAATTTTAGGAACCGGAAATGTTTTTTTTTAACAAACCAAATGAAAAAAAAAAACTAAGCATTTGACGGGTCACAATTTTGGAGAGCCACGTCGGTGGGCTCCTTTCCTATTCTTCCGACATCTCTTTAGCACAAGAATGATGAGCCAAAGCATAAGTGACTCGTTTTGAGTTTGAGGGATGTGATCAAAAGTTTAAATCATACAATTTGCAGCATGTCGATGAATTTCGTCAACAATCAGTCTCATTTGATAAGATTTTAGTCTTCCTTCGTGAAGAGTTTGATAATGTGTAAGCAGTCAGATTCTACTTGAATGTGGCTTTAATAAAGGATTCAGATAGAATTCATACTCGCACAAATGACTTGAGCTTTAAGGATGTTGATTGGCCATATTTCTCGCGAACGACATCCAACCTTGATTAAAGCTACATTCGAGTCTCTAATAATCCACGCAATTGCTCCGACTGATTGCAGTTCAACTTCTAGCAACTCTGAGAAGGACAAGTCCAGTGGTGTTCTCCGATTACACTCGTCGCAGTTTTTGGACCCAGGTTAGGCACCTCTCGATTCCTTAACTCGGTCAAATTATTGTCAATAATGAACGCTAAATTTTGAGCGTTTAGTTTGCACCCATTATGAAAGATTCGATTTCTATAGTCCCAAATCTTCCAAATTCCTCTCGATTTGTCTCATCGACTTTTTCCCACAGCCAAACGAAGTTGTCAATCGCACCCTATCCTTTCATATCAACAACAAAATAATTCATATTAGAAAAGCAATGATTAATCCAAAGATGTTCAGTAATATTGGAGTTCCAAAATAAATGAGAAGTTGTATCCTCTTGTAAATTACAAAGAACACATCCTCTGTAATTCTCATTCCTTTCGTAGCGAGGTTGGCTCTGGCAGGAATGATGTCTATACACTTTCTCGCACTAAATCTTAATTAACATTTGGGAGAAGTTGGACATTCCAAAAGCTCTTCCAAGTTGTCAAAACCTTGAAGGAGAAGCTTCATTGGAAGCCATAATAGTCATACCCAATCTATAAAAGCTTTTCACTTTGAAAATTCATTTGTTGTCCATATTCCAAGTGTAATCTTTTGTTAGCAAATTAGCCACAGGGATGGTATTCAGGATATGAATTGGAAATTGAAATCCCTCATCTTATGTTGCAATCTATAAAAGCTTTTCACTTTGAAAATTCATTTGTTGTCCATATTCCAAGTGTAATCTTTTGTTAGCAAATTAGCCACAGGGATGGTATTCAGGATATGAATTGGAAATTGAAATCCCTCATCTTATGTTGCAATCTATAAAAGCTTTTCACTTTGAAAATTCATTTGTTGTCCATATTCCAAGTGTAATCTTTTGTTAGCAAATTAGCCACAGGGATGGTATTCAGGATATGAATTGGAAATTGAAATCCCTCATCTTATGTCAATTCGCCAATTCATCTTATGGCTAAGAAGTTTAGGGTTCAATTTCAAAAAAAAGTCAACCCACGCAACACTCTAACAAAAAACAACAATCCTATTTTTCTAATTTATTTTAAAAACAACTCCTTCCTCCTAAAAAAAACCCTAAATGAGGTAATGTAATTTATTTATTTTTAAATAATGTTAGAATATATGTGAAAAAAAAATATTATTTTTGTTTTTTAATTTATAAGACATGTAAAGTACTATGAGGTAGATTTACTTAATAAATATTCATTTTGTTCTAAAAGTACAAGTAAAAAAAGATGAAGAGTAGTCGTTTATAAGACATTTAAAGTACTATGAAGTACATTTATTTGATAAATATTCATTTTGTTCTAAAAGTACAAGTAAAAAAGATGAAGAGTAGTCAACTTGGAGTATAACTCAACTCATTAAGACACTACTCTCAACTTAGAGATTAAATGTTCGAATCTTTTCACTCTACACAAAGTTGCACTAAAAATAATAAATAAATGGATAAATAGTGATTCCAAACCCAAACTTGAGAAGCAAAACATAGATTTTGCCCATTGAATGACAGGAAGAAAATACAAAAATACATTGCTAAAGATGAAGATTTTTGACAAAGCACATTGATACACAAAGTTACAAAATGAGAAACAAAAGTAAGAATATAGTTTTATTTTAATATGTGATTTTGGTTCCACAAAAGAAGAAAGAACAAAAAGGGCTGAAAAATATAGACCAGGCAAATCATCCCATCATGACCATTCCTTCCCACAGCAAAGGACTTTTGGTCTCTCATCAGATCAGATCAGATCAGATCAGAACACAAAGCTGCTTTTTTAGAAAGTTCCTCTTTTAATGGCATCTTCATTGGCATTGCCAAGAGCAGCTTCATTCAAGTACTGTTCAGCCAATTGCACCCTCTTCACATTCTCTTGCTCTTGCACCAACATGTTTCCATACTCCAACAGCTTTCCCAGTGTCATCGTAGGCTGCTCGAACTTCGGTGGTGGCTCTTTCGAGTTCACCAACTTCTTCCCCACGCTCTGCACTCCGACTCCGATGATCCACTTCCTTACTTCGTCGTCGTACACTCTCGCCCTCAGCGCACCGAAGAAATCTGTCCATGTTTTGTTTCGAGAATATATCAGGATCAAAACGGTTCATGTATGTAATTCAAAACCCGTAGTGCCTACTCCTTCTGTTCACACTTTAAATGATTCTAAATGTTAAAGTATTGATATAGTTAAATTTACCAACTTAAGTTCTTGAGTTGGAATACTAAAAAACATTCCTTGAAGTTTAATATGTTTAGAAAGTTTTGTAATGTCATGCTGCCCATGTGTGTTATATTATGAGTGAGTTCCCTTCATCTTTTCGATGGTGTCCCTGGGCTCTGATACCATATTAGACATCATGGGGTTCCATCCTAAAACCAATTCGCTATAGGAAGAGTAGCCCATGTGTGTTATATTATGAGTGAGGTTCCTTCATCTTTCCGATGTGAGATCCTCAACAGAAGAAGAGTAAATACTTATTAGTTTAAACTTTTGAGAGTGATGAGTAACTAACCGATGGATTGACCGGGGAAGGTGTCGACAAGTTTGACGATGTCATCGTCGGCGACATTGTCGGTCCTGAAAATACCTTTGGAGACACCAATACGGTCCTCCCTGGTGGGAGCCCAGTAGAATTTCTCCATACGACCGTCACGAATGAGAGGAGCGTAGAGAGTGGAGAAGTCGTTACCAGTGACGATGATCGGAACTCGGGGGTTCTCCTCCTTGTTGTACATACCGGGGAGCTGAACGTTGGTCGGGTTATCAGCGATGTTCATGAGGGTGGCGTTAACCATCTGGTTGTTGACGGTGTACTGGGTGGTGCCACCAAGACGACCGGCACCGGCGTCGAGATCGTTGATGAAGAGGCAGGACATTTTTCCCTTCTTGATAAGGTCAGCCGCCTCACGGTACCTTTGACGGATCAACTTCGCCGGCTCTCCGGCGTTGCCACTTTCCAATTCTCCGGCACTCATCATGATTGGACTGTTAACAAAATTAAAACCAAGTCTTAGAGCAAACCCATTTTATTACCACTATCAAACTTCCGAGTTCTACATATGATTTTGGCTCACCTGACTCCCATCTTCGCAAATACAAGCTCACATTGGAACGATTTTCCTTGTCCTTTGCCTCCCCACAGACCCAAAATTAGAGGAACCTAACCAAAATTCACCGCAAAGAGTTAGGGGTGGACCCATACATTTTCTAAAATTTACGGTTAAATTATAAGTCTAGTCCATGTATGTTATATTGTGCGTGAGGTCACAACATGCCCCTCAAGATGAGATGATGGTTCACCATCTTGGGTAGGATCCCATTTGAGTGAGGTCACAATATGCTCCCTCAAGATGGTGGTTTCAACCATTTGGGTCGGATCCCATTTTTGGACTAAATATTCGTGGATCCAAGTTTTGGACTAAATATCCGTTTGAATTTCGTGAGCTCTGATACCATATGAAACATCATGGGATTCCAACCTAAAACAAATTGGTTATAGGAGGAGTAACCCATGTTATATTGTGAGTGAGGTCCCTTCATCTTTCTGATGGGATCCTCAACATGCCCCTTTCAATTTTATTTCTAAAAGTCATTGACCCTTTCTTAAATTCCATATCATTTAATAGTGTAGTAGTGTAAAGTTTAGAGTTCTTAAAATTTATATGAATCTGACATTTTTAAATTTTAGAAACCAAATAAACACAAATAAAAAAAAAAATCATGAACTAAACTTGTAATTTATAATTATTTTTTTTTTATATATTTAATCTTAAAATCCATTTTTCAATAACTAAGGGAGTTAATTGTCGTTTTTTGGAATTACTTTTAAAAGGTTAATATGTTCATAGTATTAAATAAAATTGAATATAAAACTTTGAAAATACTAGAAAAAAACAGTTTTTTTTGTTTTTTCACAACAGAGTGATAAATTCAAATTCTGAACATCCTAGTCCAAGGCATATGCTCATCTCAAATTGACACTAAAAAAAACACTTGAATACTCTTTGGAAGTGGGATTTAATCAGCATTTCTTTCAAACAATGTTTTACTCAAAAGTTTGGTTTTTTTTCTTTCTAAAAGTCATTTCAAACTCACTTTAGGTCGGTTAAACTCACTTTATGTATCGAAAGAAGTAAAAACCTTAATGTTTGGGAGGGACAGGTAGTTCTTGGTGATGTGAACAACCAACTTGTCCATGAAAGCAGGAGCAATGTAGAGACCATCCAATACGTTGTCCAAGCCCTCGTACCTACAAATAATTAATCAACACAAAAATCAAACGAGAGAGCTCAAAAAACACAACTTTTCAAAACAAAATGTCGACTTTTTGAGTGTCGTGATCTTACGTTTTAAGTCCAGTGCTGAGATACTCATAAGAGCTCATAACAGCATAATGAGTTCCACTCTCCTGTGGGGCTTGGAAGAGAGAATCCACCAATCCCTTTCCTCTTGTGATGTCTTGTTGGTCATCAGATATGTCGTAGGCAAGCCCTTGCCATCTGTCTTTCGTTGTCTGCTTCTCGAGATCTTCGTCAACAACCTCTTGCACTTTGTCTTTCGTTGTCTGCTTCTCGAGATCTTTTTCTAGCTCTTTCACTTTGTCTTTCGTTGTCGGCTTCTTGAGATCTTCGCCCACGTCCGATGCCACCACCTTGAAGCTACCCGACGACGCCTTCGAGTTGACGATTCTCGAGTTCACAACTTTCTTCAAACTATTCCCAAAGAACACTGAGCTCGGAACTGAAGTTGCCGAGCCAGAGCCATTCAAGCTCAGCTGAAACACACAACCACATGAATCATATCAATACAACATTAAACTTACAGTAATTTAACATGATATTAGAGCACTAAGAAATCTAATTATTATGTCACTATTTCCTCTATATACTAATTTTCATAAAAATATGAATGGAACGAATGAATATACCATAATCTATCAATCTAAGTCGTTCTCTCGAGTGGAGTAGTATACAATATCTTTCAGGGAAGAACCAAATAGAATTTGAGGATCGGGGTAAGGAGAAGTACTCACCGGAACACGGTTGACGACTCCGACGGAGGCAGCGGAGGCGGCCATCGGAATTCGAGAAGAGGAAGGGAGAGTAAAGTATTGGCAGAGGAAGCTAAATTTGGAGGATAAACGGCAGTGGACAGTGAGGAGGACTTTATAGAAGTAATGGATGGAGCATTTGAGTCCATTGGAAAATGATTATCCTAACCCATGAGTTCTTAGATTTCTCAACAACCACACAGTTAGGATTGGCTGGTAGGACACGTGGCAGCATGATAAGGCTAGTAAATTGATCCTCAAGAAGACCCTAGTGGTTGGCTTTAAAGGCACTTTCTTCTCCATAAAAAGTTTTGGCCATTATTTCATTATCATACATACAACCACACAAGAGGCCTAATTAGTTAAACCAAGCTCACCCATTGCTCCATTTTCCTCCCAAGAGAAAATATAACAACATAATTCCTAAAGTTTGGTTGCTCATATTATAAACCTAAAAAACCTAATCATATAGTAAAAAATTAAAAATAATATTTTACCATCGTCCAAAGTTCTAGTTTATGTAGTCTTTTTTAATGGTTTAAAAATACGAGTGAAATTTATTTGTCTATTAAATACAGTAGTTATAAATTGAGTAAAAAAAATCGACTATATGATGTATATAAAATAGAACTTTTATATATGTATATATATAAAAGTATATGGGGCGGGGCGGGTATGTTATTACCCGTCCCCGCCTCGTATAGTTAACGGGGCAAAAAATTTTTTTCGTTCTCTGTCCCATTTTCCGTGTAATCGGGGATTCGCCGTCCCATTCTGGGCGGGACAAATGGACATCTCTATATACAAGATAGATACCATTGTATTTTTTGGACAAAAATAGAAGAAACAACATTCTAGAAGAAACTAATTAGTCCCAAAAGTATCAAAACAAATTATTTCCTTAAATGTATGAGTAATCATGAATTTCATTAGGAAAGTAAACATAAACAAGTTGAATGCTCATGCTATGAAAGTCAAGAAGATCATTAGCAAAGATGCACTAATCATAAAGTTACTCTATGACTATATGTTAAATGCCCATTAGAAGGAATCTAGTATATATATATGTGGGTTGGTCTTTGAATACTTTAGAAGGAATCTACCTAATATTAATCGAAAGAATGATAACTACTAATTTATCTAAAAAAACAAAAAAACATAACTAAAACTCTTAAGAAAGAAAAATAAATTCTTTCCATAACTAGTAACATCATCGCGACTACTAAAACATGCTCTATTTGTGTTAACTGTTAACTTTAAGTGAACTAATTAAGTTCCAAAGTATTTGAATCTTAGACATCAAAGTAATTTGCCAGCTAATGATAAAAATAAGGCGAGTTAAGAATAACACATTTAGATTAAATGAAAGGTATAGGATTTTAAAAAAAAAAGTAGAAGTGTGTTGATCTCAATTTAGGTTCCAAAATAATTTGAATCACACAAGTTGATGGGAGGCCCATTTGTGCATACCAATTTTGGATGTACACAAAATAATTGAAGTCATTGCATTTTCAACCAAAATGAGAGGTGAAGAAGAAGGATAAGGATAGGTTCATTTTCAGCCTTCCCTCTTCATTTCATTTTCTTAATTTTACTCTCTACTATTTTTTCTATTGTTTGCACCCTGCCTTCATTTAGTTCAGGTCCCATAAAATGGACACTCTAAAATAATAATATATAATAAACGTCTTTTAGTTTAATGAGTAACATACATGATTTATCTTATTTTTAAATAAAATTATATTTATAATATAGCCAGAAAAAAAAGAGTTAATAAAAATACGATAATTCATAAATACAAAATATAAAATTTTCGAAGTCAACATAAGGTATACATCCCAAATCTCCATTTTTTTCCACCACTATATACTTGTCCAATTTTAACATTTAAGTTGGGTTGGTATGGATTTGGCAGATTAATGAGAGGTCTAAATTGGGTCCTAATGTTAGGGCAAATTTAAATTGGAATAAGCAATTTGGCAGATTAATGAGAGGTCTAAATTGGATCCTAATGTTAGGGCAAATTTAAATTGAGATAAGCAATAACGAAAATATCGATATCGACATCAATATCGGTAGTTCAATTTTACGAATATCGATAAAATATCGATATCGACGAATAATTCTGTAAATCAATTTTTTTTAAAAAAATATTTAAATTAATAATTAAGTTCATTTTACTTACAAACTAAATTATAGATCTTGTTATTAGTATATATATTCATAATATATGATATATGATATATATATATATATATATATATATATATATATATATATATATATGTTTTACGGGTATTTATAAAAGATATTAGAGATATTCATTCACTCTTAATATCTATAGGGAACCCTTCGATTTACCGGATATATCGACATATCGATGGATATTTTCATCTTTGGGATAAGTAGATAAGTAACCTTCAATTTATTATGATTTTTCATCTATGTCCTAAGTTCCTATTTTTTTTTTTATAAATGACCAACTACATTTAAGATTTTTTCATAAAAGTTGGGTCAATTATTTTAAGCCATTCGTGTCCCTCTAACATTTTAATAAAATAAAATAAAGTAAAAAATCATTTAAGTAAAAAAAATGTAATCTTAAAACTCACATTAATCACGCCCCTGTCTCCTTGTTAAAATCGTCTCATTAAAATTGTCTCCTCTCTTTTTATAATCAAACCTAAAAAATCATCTTTTCTATATATATATATATAAATATAAATATAAAATATATATGAAGTATATTTCAATATATATGATGTGTATATATATCAAATACATATATTTTCTAAAAAATAAATACATATTATCTATAAGTATATATACATTATATACTCATATATATAAATATTATTTATAAGTACATATGTAATATGTAATATACATATATGTATATGTGTGGTGAGTATATATAATAAAATACGTATATTTTTATGGGAATAATTTAACATGTTACAATTAATGCTTGAAACAAAATGCTAAAATTGTGGGATAAATCGCAACAATTAAGATGGTAAAATTGTGTAAATTAAAATGTGGATAAATACTCTAAAATAATAAAAAAAAAATGTGTAATTAATATAGATAAATTGAAAGAAAAAACGACGAAATAAAAATCAATTATGGAGAGAAAAATAATAGAAACATAATCGTCTATAAATCTAAATGTATATAGATTTAAGTATTTTTAAAAATATTAAAAAGAAGCCGTACACAATTTCTCACTAATTTCTTGAGAGAGACACATACACATGGGTTGAGGAGAAAAACCTGGATAGCCTGTTGGGCTTTTAAAAGTAGGCTTCCAAGCTTGAGAAAAGCCCAATTAAAGTATAAGAAACTTTTTGGGATAAGTAGATAGATGGGGTAAGACCAAAATAAAGTTTTTTTTTTTTTTTTTTTTTTCAAAAGTATTTAATTAATAGAAGGATTGAATCCATGACTTCATAGTTCAGGTAGAGATGTCTATTTTCTCCGTCTCGCCCCGCTCCGAATGGGACGGAAAATGAGGCAGGGAGCGGATTTTTTTTTGTCCCGTTAGCTAAACAGGACGGGGACAGGTAATAGCATACCCGCCCCGCCCCCTATACTTTTATATATATACATATATATATATATATATATTATTTATCAAAAAATTAACTACACACTCCTTTTTTGGTCTAAAAAAATACACATCTTACCAATAAAGTTTATTGAATTGAATATATATAATATTAATCAACTTAACAAATAACAAAACTTAATAAAAATGGATAAGAATAAATTAAAAAGTAAATTATTCGCGGAAAAAATTACCCGCGGGAAATATCCGTTATCCGCGAAATTAAACGGAGAATTTTGCGAGGACGGGTAATGAAATGGGGGACGGGGACGGGGGCGGAGAAGGCATTACCCAGCCCCGCCCCGCGGACATCTCTAAGTTCATGGCACAATCTTATGTCAATTGAGTTATGCTCAGTTTAACAAAGTTGACGTTTTGATGGAAGGCAAATCATTTTTTTTATATGATAAAAAAAAAAGAAAAAAAAAGTCAAAGAGCCTAGATCAATTGAAATAAAGTTGTGTCGTTTTTTTTTTTTTGAGTACATTAGGGGTGGGGGGATTCGAACCACAAACCTCTTGGTCGTCAATACATATATATGTCAGCTGAGCTATGCTCACTTTGGCAATAAAGTTGTGTCGTTGACGAGTCATGTTCAATCTCCGCATTAATTAATGACCAAAAGATCACATGTTCGATCTCCTCACTCCACATTAATTAAATACCTTTGTAAAAAAAAATATGTCATGTTGGCATCGACCTGAAGATTAGAGCACCAACGAGCGTTTGGAGGCTCTTGAAAAATTAAAGATGCAATGAGCATCGACCTAAAGTTCAACAACGCTGCAATTTTTTTTTTTTTTTTTTTTTATTCATGCTCCAAACTTGAGGGATGATATTAATGAATATCTCTACTGGGTAGTTATATATATATATCATGGTAGCCACAAAAGGTACACACAAACTCTCCATTCGTTTATCTTTAATATTATTGTGGATTTATAGAAATTCAAGCTTCGCGACAATGGGGAAGAAATAAAGCTTGGCAAAGGATTTTAAATACATATTGAAGATCATTGTGTTACAATGAAGACTCGCAAATTTGGGCAATTTTTTAGATTTTAATTTAGAATTATCTTCCTATTATTTTCAAACCTCGAATTTCCAAATCTTCTAAAATCTTGCATTTACATATGTGAATTTTGTTTTTATCTTTTTAGTTTATCTTTCTTCCTTCATTGTTTTTATCGTCAACCATCTCTAATTGCATCCATGTCGTTGAGAGGTACGTAAAAAAAAAGGACCGTGGAGGATTCTCAGCTATGGTAAAAACTTACAAACGACGGTGAAGGATGAATCTTTGCGATCATTTATTTCAACAGAGTTCTTATTTCTTTGTCGAGGAAAGTCGTTGGATGCAAGTTTGCCGACCTCTTGTGCTTTCTTTCGTACGTTGTTGTTGATATGTAGCCGGATGATGATGTTTGATTGCATTTTTTTTAACGTTGATTGAAGAGTTCTAATCATCATGGTAAAAGAGAAGAATTATGGGTGTTTTGATTGATTTGGAGTATTGAAGGATCGATTAATCTTCTCGAAACTAAAGCCAATAATGGAAAAATCAGTACAACTAAGAATGATTTAATTTTTGAAAAAAAAACGATTTTTGTGTCAATATGTATTTGAAACTTCACGAGTTTTGTGATTGAAATGTTCAATGATACAACGATTGTTATGTTTTTGGATGATGACATAGGTGAAAGTGGGTGTTAAAAGAACGAAAGATTTTCGTAAATGGATGCGAAAATGCCTAAAGAGGAAATACAACGTATTTGCTAGAGGCTCTTGATCGTCTCTCGTGCCACGAAGTTTTTTGCTTTGTGAGTACAAGGTATTTGCATGACTCAATGTTGAATACACACAATATTTTTACATTTTGTAAAGAAAAAACTATTATGAGAAGATGGTGGAACCAAACACAAATTTGGATATTTGAGGAGATTTACACTCTCACACTATTATTTTGTCTACCAATTGCCCAAAAATCTTATTCTCTCTCAAATACCAAATATTATTGTGTAAATAAAACTCCTTAGCCCTGAAATCTTGTTTTTAGAAACTCTCTTCTTTTATTTTAAAATTTGAAAAAACCAACATTTGTTTATTTCATTTCCAAATGTTAGATTTAGTATTGATTTTAAATGTTCACATCTTAAATTTTCTAGTAGGGTTGGTCACCATTCAGACGGTGTTGGACTGATGCCGACAAACGACATGTCAGTTTTTTGATTTGATTTTCTAGACCTTTGTGCACATAAGATAGAGAGCCCTTGGAGCCACCCTATGCATGAAGTCCTTTGATATGAATCTATATTTATATTATTTCTCTTTATTTGGAGATTCTAGCAAGATTCCTACGTCGCATCCTTTCATATTTGACGATCCGTCTACATATAGAGACCATGATGGTCTTGTTCTATCAGTCGCAGGGTTTTTTCCCTATCGTCGACTTTTCGAGGGTTGACCCTGTCTTCTGTCAGGGTCAATCCAGCTATGAAATTTGTTGTCGTTTGTCCTTTTATTGACACCATTAGTTTGTAACTTAGGTTGTATTCACTTAATTCTACTGACCATTTCATCAGGCGCTTTGACACCTCTAGCTTTTGTAGTATTTGCTTCAGGGGAGAATTTGTTAGTACTGTAATTTTATGCGCTTGGAAATATGGTCGTGGTCTTCGAGTCGCAGTCACTAGTGCCAAAGCTAACTTGTCCACCTAAGGATACCACGTTTTTGCTCCTAGCATAGCTTGACCGGTGTAGTAGACAGGTATTTGTCGACCATCTTGTTCTTTAATGAGTGTTGAACTTACTACAATATTTGATGCTGCTAGGTACGAGAAGAAGTTCCTCCCCTGGGTTCGGTTTGGTCAAAAGTGGAACCGAACTTAGATAAACTTTTAGTTCTTAAAATCCTTTTCACATTCCCCAGACCACTTGATTTGTGTATCGTTCTTTAAAATTTTAAAGAAGGGTAAACATTTATTAGTTGATTGACAAATCTGCTTGGTTGCCATTATCTTATTTAAGCTTTGTAGTTGCTTCAAATTTGTAGGCGAGGCATCTCTAGTATTGCTGGAATCTTATCAAGATTTTCTTATATTCCTCTCTGACGAACCATCAATCCTAGGAATTTTCCCGATGTAACTCCAAAGACACATTTTGCTAGGTTTAACTTCTTTATATTTTCGAAGAGTTTGAAAGACGTCATTTAGATCACTCTCATGTGTTTTGGCGTTAATGATTTTGACCAACATGTCATCGACATATACCTCTATATTATTTCCAAGGAACGAGACAGACATCTGATTTACCATCCTTTGATAGGCAGCGCCATCGTTTTTTAGCCTAAAAGGCATGACAGTGTAACAATAAGTTCCTCAATTTGTGATGAAAGAAGGTTTTTCTTGATCATGCTCGTGCATCTTAATTTTATTATAGCTTGTATATGCATCCATGAAATTGAGCATCTCATGTCCAGTTGTAGCGTCTACCTCCGATCTATCATGGGCAAAGGATAGTTGTCTTTGGGGCAAGCCTTGTTCAGATCTATGAAGTCAACGCACATCCACCCACTTTCCATTTGCTTTCTTTACCCGTACTACATTCGATAGTCATTGGAGATAATGGACTTATGAACTTATGAACTTATGACCTTATGAACTTATGAACGTAACTTTTAGCAAATCTTCTACTTGCTCGAAAATTACTTCGAGCCTTTTTGAATTGAATGATCTTCGATTTTGCTTTACTGGTGTGTAGTTGTTGTGTCTACATTTGGTGTGTAGTTGTTGTCTACATTTAGTTTTTGAGAATTTTGATTAGACTTTCTCTTTGTTGTCCTCACGATTATATATTCTTTTTTAGGATTGTGTAGTTGTTGCGTCTACATTTGGTGTGTAGTTGTTGTCTACATTTAGTTTTTGAGGATTTTGATTAGACTTATTTCTCGCATTCTTTTTAAGAATTTTGATTAAATTTTCTCTCTTTGATGTCCTCCGAATTTTGATTAGACGCATTCTTTTTTAAGATTTTGATTAGACTTTTTTTTTTTTTTTTGTTGTCCTCACGATTATATATTCTTTTTTGAAGATTTTGATTAGACTATATGTGTACTTTCATGATTATATATTCTTTTCCGTTGTCCTCTCAATTTTGCTCTTATGTGTAAATTCACGATTATATTTTATTATTTTTTAGATATCGAGGATTTTAGACTTTCTCGCATTCTATTTTAGAATTATTTTTTAGGGGAATTGTGCACCATAAACTACCTAAAAATCGTATTTTAAAAAATGTCAAAATATATTATCATTTTCAGAAATAAGTTTTCACCAAATTGTAAGTCATTTTTAATTTTTTCTCTCCCTATTAATTAATTACATTTTTCATTTATTTTGAATTATTTATAAATCTCATAATCCCACGATTTTAGCAATTGTTTCTCTCTCCTATCAATTAATTACACGTATTTATCTCAATATTTATCCCAATATTTTTAATGGATTTGTTCTCATCTCCCTTAAAATCTCACGATTTTAGTCAATTTATTTATATGAAAATATTTTATGTACAAATAAATCTTTAGTTAATTTATATTCGATTATGCCATGTATATATAGGTAGAGAAATTAGAAATTGAATATAATCTTGTCTATTTAATAAGAAGTCAGTTATGGCCAAACCGAGCATAGTTCAATTGGTATAAAGTTGTGTCCTTGACAAATAGGTCATGAGTTCAATCCCCGAATATATATTGTATTATAAATCATATATAACTATATAACTATATAACTATATATATATATATATATATATATATATATTTCATAAAAATCTCAATAGTTATATGAAGTGATACGAATATGATTGGTCCTCTTCTGATCACCTCGAGAAGAATTAATCTATCATATCTAAGGGATGGTGGATTCTGTTGGTAGAAGATATCAAGTTGAAGCATGCACTTTTTGAAGAGTTTTCATGAGTTTATGAAGGGTTGCAAGCAGGGGCAGACCTCTGAAGGGACTAGGGGGGCCGCCCCCAATTTTTTTGATTTTCTTATACTAGTAGGCAAAAATAACGCCTTAAATATATACCGGATTTATTAAATACATTTTGGCCGCCTGAAATTAACAAAATCTTATTCTGCTGCATTGGTCATTGTGTATGGTTTATATTTTGTTGTGCCTGAGTTCGAAACTCAACCATAACAATAATTTATTTGCTTTACATTTTTTTCCACATATGTATATTTTTTTAAAAAAACATGTTCTCTTTTAATATTTTGTTTATATATATTTAAAAATATATAAATTTCATTCTTAAAAATAATTAAGACCTATTTTTTTTTTAATTGAAATGTGTATCTCTACGTTATATTATTTTAGTTATTGTAATTTCAAATATCTAAATTTAGTATTGTTGATACTTTAAAAAAATCTATTAACTCTTAGTATTAATTTATTTATTAACATTTTTAAAAGTAATTTAGACTATATTAACCTTCCTTTTATAAATTTTGTAAACAAATTCATGTTATATTGTGTTTTTTTTTAATAATTTTTTTTAAAAATGTCTAATAAATGTTTGAACTTTTAATTTTGTGTTTAATAGACAACGAACTTAAAAAATAATTCAATATATTTTTTAACTTTCCATTTTGTATTTAATTGGTTCTCAAATTTTCAAGTTTAAGTCTAATATATCCTTGTATTTTTTTTTTTTTGACATTTTTTAAAATCTAGGAATTCATTAGAAACAAAATTGAAAGTATAGGGATGCACTAAAGACTTTTTAGAGTTTAAGGACTCAATTTTTTTTTTTTTTTTTTTTAATATAGAGATTAGCAAAATTATATGATGGTATTAAGTTTATTTAAACTTAGTCCGTAAGTCTTTTGATACACTCATATATATTTATCACTGATAACTTTTTTTTAATGTCAACATAACTTGAGAGTGTGAATTCGAACCTCTAGATGTTTTGCGATCTTTTTTTAATATTTATATACTCTAATTTTTTGGCCCCCCAAACATCAATGTCTGGATTCTTCCCTAGTTTCAAGGAGATGCACGAAATTTGAAGAGTTGCAAGTCTTTGGTGAAGAGTTGCAAATGACATTCATGCATGACATTTATTACACAAAGGATGTATCTAGTTTATTTGATGTTCAAATACATGTAAGCATTAAATAGTTTAATGTATTAGTTAAATACATGTATTAGACTTTAATATTTTGATTATTGTATTTAATACGCTTTGTAATTATAAATTCTAGAATATTCTTAATGGGCTATAAAAAGGCCATCCACATATGAAGTTGAAATGAAGAAATGAAATGTAGTATTTTGGGTTTAAAACCTTGAGAGCTTTTAAGCTTTGTTTCTTGTGTATTCTTGTGATAGAATGCATGAATATTTGAAGCATTCAAGTGAGGAATGATCAGTCTTGCTTGTGGAGTGCTTTGAAGATAAGGGTTGATGGGAGCCACAAGCTTTGTCCGATCCTTGATTTATTTGATCGTCCAAGTAATCTGTCGTCTAGCCTTTCTTAGGGGTTGAGATCGAAGGTTAAGTTAGTCATATTTGTGAACATTTACAAGGATCCTAGAAGGACCTCTAGCTTTGTAAATCTAGCTTATCTGATGCTTATCATGAAGGGTTATTATTCTAGTGAATATAAATTCGTAACATAAGGTCATATATTCCTTTCATATGTTCTTTTGCAAGGAGGAGAGTAAATGACGATTGATTACTATCATTAATGCCTTAATTTTTTAGATTTACAACTTTTATGAAATACTCCTAATGTATTTGGTCATTTGTGAAATAAATGAGATCTTGGTACATATTTGTAAAATCATAGTAATCGAGGATTTTAGACTTTTGTTTGTTAGATATTGAGGATGAATCTTAATCTAATTGAGGATTTTGGACTTCTTTCTTAGATATTGAGGATTTTGGACTTTTTTTTTTTTGCATGTTTTGTGATGAAAAAGCTATTTTGATGTAATGACTCGACAACTCTGAACTAGACCGCTGCAAAGTACATGAAACTGTAATAAAATTGATTTGTAGAAGTTCAGAGTCAAACTCGTGACCACGTGTGCAAAAGTCATTAGCCAATTCAACCATCGAGCCACCTACAATTTCTTAACCTTAATTCTGCAAGCTTTATTATTAGCTTTGACCCATTCTCACGCCTTCAACCCTGTGCACCTGCATGATCTTCCCATGGACGTGCGCTACACTTGATCGTCGCCTGCCCAAACCTGTTATCACTACTAGAAAAATGGGAATAGATGACATGTGGGCTAAGGGAAAAGAAGAGAGAGGAAGAAAAAATGTGTCATCTTTCATTTGGGGAGCGTTTTTGGCATAAAAAAACGGAATTTTTCAGATTTCCGAAACTTAATGACAATTTTAGAATGTCATCAATCGATGACAGTTTTAAAATGTCCTGAATAGGTTACATTAATTTATAACTAATTTATTTATGTTCTCTTATCCCTTAAACTAAAAATACTTATAATTTTTTTTTTTTTTTAAAGCGATACTTATAAAAAATTAATTAATTAAAAAAAAAAAATGAGAAAGTGAAGAAAAAAAAAAGAGAGGGAAATAAAAAAAAATTGAAAAAGGAGAGGAGGGAAATATAATATTATATATATATATATATATATATATATATATATATATTATATTATATATATTATTAATATTATGTATATGTGAGAAATCTTAAAAAAAAAAAAAAAAAACAATCAGACTTCTTTCTCCTCAGCCTCCTCCCTCCGCCAAGCTCTTCAACCACGCCTCCTAAGCTGAAACAAACTTCTTCAACCACGCCTCCTCAGATCTGCCTCCTCCCTCCGCCACGCTCAGCTCCGGTTCTTTTTCGTCTCAGATCTGGTTCGCAACCGTAGCAGCGCCGATTCTCCTCCCTCGGCCACCCTCCCTCCGTTCGCCTCCGGCCACTCTTCTTTTTCGTCTCAAAGCCACGCCTCCTCCGACGAAGCTTCGACGTCGTCTGCGGCGAGTTCCGGCGGCGTCTCCACCCCTGCTCCACCGTGCTCCGGCGTCTTCTGCGGCCAGCTTCAGCCACGTCTACGCCCAAGCTCTGTCGACCTCGCCTCTGGTCGACCTTCTCCTTTGCCCACCAGAACACTCGTTAGAGGTATTCCGTTGCCCACTAAACAATATAATTGCTATGCAAATTTAATTGTTGGTTGGTACCCCCATTTAGAAGAGGGCTTCCCCATTTCATGCTCAAGGATGACTTGTATTACTTTGATTTTTTTTCTCTTTTTTGTGTTCCTATGTTAAATTCTTCTGGATTTTGGTAACCTTTCATTGAACTGTACTGTTGTTGGAACCGTATACTAGAACCTTAAATTTCAATTTGTAGTAGCTTGATATCATTTTCCAGCATTGAGATTTTCTTGATGTAATCATCCAAGCATCCACCAGACCACCATATCAGAACTCAGAAGACAACCAATTTCCTTTATGTAAGCAATTATAGACATTATCGTTTCATTCAAGTAACCTTCTCCCCAAAAGTAATAAAATACATTATAAATTTGAAGCTCTGAATTGTTGGTTCATTAGGAATTGTTGGTTCTCTCCTTGTGTTTAGGTTGTTCTTTGTAAACAATATTGAAAGATTGTTTAAGTACAATTACTTGAGTACAAGGTGTGAATATATATTTGCACAAAGGAGACAAAAAATGAAAAGATTTGTAGCAATTTAGTAAATGAAAAGGAAAGGAAGAAATGACTGAAGGCAAAATGAGTGAGATTTTGCCTCTGTTGTTTAACAGAATGTTGACCTTCAATTTAGGCAAGTTGGGCTGTCCTTTGAATAATTGATGGCCATGATTTGAAGACAAATCAAAACAAATTTGCAGCTGGTTTGTGAGGAGAATTTGGGGTGCAACAATTGTTTCCAAAAATATCTCATCCGTCATAAGTGTGATAGTTATCCGTTGGTGACACTTGAATGTTTTTCTTCACTTTTCAGCAAAAATGTGATGAGTTAATGGGAAAAACTAAACAAGTTTTGTGGATTGGAACAAGTTTTTGGGAAAAACTAAACAAGTTTGTAGATTGGAACAAGTTTCCACAACTCAGGTATATAGGGATATTTATTCAATGTTATAAAATCATATTGAAACTTATCCTATTTAATTTAAGGTGTGTTAGTTCATTAGTTTTGAAAAAAGTTAGTTTTTAGTTCATTAATTTTGAAAAAAGTTAGTTTATATACCTGCAACAAAGTAATTAGGGATATAGTTGTGGTATGTTTTGTGTTAGTTGATTATTTCTAGAGAATAACTTGTTTACACCCTTGCCAAAAAAAATTCCATCCACCATCTTATATTTTGTGCATTCCAAGCTTTAATCTCAACAACGTCATTTGGCCATTAGTATGCTATAAGATTTGAGGTTTCCATCCCTAAATTAGTTAATTATCTAATTGTGATCCTTTAAGAGTATTTTCTGTTGTAGTTGACTATAACTAACTTGTAGTTATGAAACTGGTGTGGATCTTCATCTTTTGTAAAAGAAAGAAAAAGTTTCACATTCATATATGTGCTTAAGTTTTGTTAAGTTTAATGGCTATCATGTCGTTATGGTAGTCACTGCATGCATGTAGTTTGATGAGTCTGGGCACTTAAGGTACACATAGGCACCATTAACAAAATTTCGTAGGATCGATGATGTGTTAGATGCTTTTTGATTCACTTTAGACATTTGCTAAGTTGGTTTGAGGTTAAAAAGGACACTTGGACACTTTTTTATGTATTTTTTATGTAACGAGTCAAAATGTGCTTTCATGCTAAGATGTATTCCTTTGTAGGCAAGCGTGCTAAAACATAAGAAAAACCTGTTTCATCTCTTTTATTACAGGTCACTCAACCATCAAAGGGAGACAACAATTTAGGAATCAACTGTAGACCTTCCTCTTTCAACGAAGACAGTTCGTTCGAAATCCCAGACTTCTTGCAGAAAAAAGGTTGCTCACGCTATCCTAGAGCTTAAACACCTTTCAGTCTGAGCATTCTTTCGTCGCCACGACCTTCCTTCGTATGTACATATAGTATTCTGCTATAGGTGGTATTAATATGTATACCCTTACGTTTCGTTACTCTTTATATGAGTTTTTCGGTTCTCTTAGGTTTCGTTATATTTCCTTATGACTTTATTTGGGGCATTTTCAGATCTGCAGTGCTTTTGATACTCTTGATACTGCTAGTAAGGTTGAATCCAACCAACTCAAATTCAACATTTTTTTTTTTTTTTTTTTTTTTTTCTTTTGCTTCTCTTACGCCTTCTCTAAAGGATTTTTTTTTTGTTATTATTTTGTTTTTATAGACTTGTGATCTCACAGTGAACAAGTGAAGAAACTTCTTTAGAGGATAGAAGGTTTGTATTTTGCCTTTCCATTCAAGACATTTTGTTTTTCTGAATGAAGTGTTTTGGTGGGCACTTACGAAAGTGCACCTTCGATGATCTATGATCGGTAATATATTAATTATTTATTAAATATTCTTTTTCTTTCAACTTGACTTACATAGTATACTAATGTGGCAATTCAAAATTTATTGTAGGAGGAGCTTATAAAAGCAAATTTTTGAACAACGACTGCGTTTTAAATGGAGTTTGTTGATGCACACTTGTGAAGGAGCTTTCAATCAAATATCTTCAGTGTTAAAGAGGTATGCCATGTAACTTAAATATGGATTACATTTCTTGATTTGACACTAGATTTTATTGGATGTCTTCGGTACTTTGTAGATTTAGACACTTGTTAATGGCTATCCTGCAGTTATAGTAGCCCGTTTGCTTTTATTATTCTTTTCTAAACTTTATTAGTTATTAGTTATTTTTTATTTTTATTTGTTTAGTTCAACCATTACATGTATCATGTCTAGTATGATTGATTTTTTGTTCAAGTTATAAGTGAAGACATTTTTTTAAAGCTAGAAGCCATATTGCAATAAATGATTGACTTTTTGGTTAGGTTAGATGTATATTTCATTATGTTATGCAACATTTTAGTGCTAATGTTGCAATAATTGTTGGGCATTGTAGTTAGTGTCAATAATGTACACATGATTTAATTTGTGTAAAAGTTGATGAACTTTGATATTTGAATGATATATACAATCTCTTATTTCAATGATATATAGAACATCGGTTGGTGATGTGATAAACTTAACGAAAGTGCAGATTCAATGGTCTATGGTTGGTAATATATTAGTGACTTACATAGTATACTAATGTGGCAATTCAAAATTTATTGTAGGAGAAGCTTATAAGAGCAAATTTTTGAACGACTGCGTTCTAAATGTAGTTTGTTGATGCACACTAATGAAGGAGCTTTGAATTTATTACATTTCAGTGTTAAAGAGGTATGTCATGTAACTTAAATATGGATTACATTTCTTGATTTCACACTAGACTTTATTGGATGTGTTCGGTACTTTGTAAATTTAGACACTTGTTAATGGCTATCCTGTAGTTATGGTAGCCACTTTTGCTTTTGTTATTATTTTCTAAACTTTATTGCATGTTTTCGGTACTTTGTAGATTTAGACACTTCTTAAGTTTAGTTGTTACATTGTAATTTTAGGTACTTTTTGACTACTTGTAATTTTAGGTCCATTTAAGTCACTTGGTCAATTGTTTTTCACTCACGGATTGTTTTCTAAGTATATATAGCTTATAAATATTTCGCAGGAACTACAAAGCGAAGTGGAGATATTTCCTTCAAGCTAGAAGTCATATGGCAACAAATGATGAACTTTTTTGTTGGGTTAAATGAATATTTCATCATGTTATAACATTTTATTATTAATGTTGCAACAATTTAGGGGCATCGTAGTCAGTTTCAATATTGTATACATATGAATTAGTTTATGTAAAAGTTGATGAACTTTGGTATTTGAATGATATATTGATATCTAGATCTTATTTCAATGATATTGAATTGGGTTAAACTTAGATTTATTTAATTTGCTTTGTATTTTTCATTATTATTAATTAATAATAATAATAATAATAATTACAATTAAAAATATAAATATTAATATATTTAGATTTGATAAAAAAAAATTCTATTATTGATTTTGTGACAAAAAAAATCATATCATTGAATTCGTTTTGTTGACTCACAATAGTTGTGGTCTTCAAGCTATTAATGACAGAAAAATTAAGTCATCAAAGCGTACAAAATTTACTGTCTTCCATTCCGATTCGATGACAAATAAAAACTGTCGTCAATTAAGTTTACATGACAAAATATGGTATGAGTGGTCATTCAGTGACAATGTTTAAGTGTCATAAAATAAGGTCTCTTGACTGAAAATAATTGTCATTAACCGTATTAAGAAGACAGAAAAAAACTGTCACCAAACGAACATTGACGACAGTTTTTGGTTTTTGTCATCTATAAAGTAAAGAAGGCAGGGGCTATAACGACTGAAAAAAATTGTCATCTAAAGTCCTGATGACAGTTTTTATTTGTCATCATAGCCCCGATTTCTACTAGTGTATGATATGATTTTTACCTAAAATATGATATAAATACATATTTTTTCGGATTTCTTGGGGAGCCAATTTGGAGAGTGAATCTCAATTTAGAAATTACATAGTTTTTAGAGTTAAAAGAGATTTTTGGGAGCACAAAGTAGATATTTACATGCTTGGGATCGTGAAGATTGCAACAGAAACGTGGAATCGACGTTTTATTTCTTATTTTCCTTTTAATTTGTAGTTTTGTTATGAATTTATTATTGAGTTTATATTTTCTAGTATTGAACATGATTAATTAAACTCTTTTGACTTAGAGCTTTGATGTAATCAATTATTGAATCTTATTCTTCTTAATTAATAGTTGGTATTTTAATTTCATATTGGTTGGGAGAACTTTTCTGAGCTTAATACAGGTTAGGATTTGGTTATTTTTCACATGAATTTTATGTCAATGATTTGAGGTTAAAAGACGATTATTATTGATGATCTTGAATTATTTTCTTTAATTTATACATGAGATAGACATATTCTTTTAGGTTTTGTGACAGTTGTAGTTTTACGTTCTTCATATTTAGATTGTCCGAATTGTCATAAAAATATAGGCAATTTGCTTTTCAAAGAATATTGTTATTGCTCGGGAGAGAATAACCAAGTCTATAGGATAAAATTTGTCTACAATCTAGACATTGTCATAGAAATATAGGGAATTTATTTTTCAAAGAATATTGTTATTGCTCGGGAGAGAATAACAAGTCTATAGGATAAAAATTGTCTACAATCTAGACATTGTCATAGAAATATAGGGAATTTATCAACAATCTGCATTCTCTAAATAAAATTGAGTGGTAGTATTTGTGGTAATTAAGTGTACTAGAAAACCAATCCTGAAACAATCTCCGTATTTTTATACACTATATTAAAACTTGACTCGTACACTTGTAATATTTTATTGCATAAATTGTGCAACAAATTTTTTGGTGTCGTTATCGGGATTGAACTCGGGTCACCCGGGTGACAGTCGGGAATACTTACCACTATACTACAATGACAAATACCACAATCTGACTCACTTTTTGGATTGTTCTCTAATTGATGATAACTTATCTTTTCTTCGCAATCTAGCTCCTCATTTTTTTTCGTTTATGGTTTGCCTTGACCTCAACCTCAGCAGGATGAAGATTTGATCCTCCCCTGCCACTTGATTTTTTGTGTGCTTTACCTTCAAGTTCGCCTCGTCTCCGACCTCGACAGGGTGAAGATATGATCCTCTCATGTGATTTGATTCCATGTTTACTTTCCGTCGAAGGTCGACCTCGTCCTCGGTCAGGAGTTTTTGCTTCTTGCTTGGGATCTTTCTTTTTGCCTCATCCCCTATTGGTCGAGGCTCGTTCGATCTAGTCCGAGGGAATATCGGTGGTCCTGGAGTGGTTTCGTTTGCGATTGGGGTAGTATTTCCTTTAAATCGTCTTGAATGACGATGTGATCTTCCAATGCTTGATTTGCATCTTCCATGACGATTTTTGTAAGTTTAGATTATTTTAGCAGTCCTAACGCCTTCGTTCCCACAAACGACGCCAACTGTTGAGGCCAAATTTCGCACGGTGGATGACACATCTTCTTTTTCACGTGGCTTCAACTGTGAATTTCTATATCGCCGAGACGAAGGGACCTATATAAAACAAAGAAAACAAATTATGATAACCATGATGCCTAAGTCAGTAGGGTGGCAGATGACTTTAGAGTTGTTGGATTAGAATTGACTTACTTCTTTCATGGTATAAAGGTGGTATTTATAATGGTCTTCTGGTTAGATTTATAATCTTTTTTCCTATTAGATTTGACCTAAAGGAATGGATCGAGCTCGTGGACTCTTAACTCACTCATGGGCTAAGAACTAGGTGGGGTCGACTTCGACAAGGTCGATCGTGCCTTGACTGGGTTTCTTGGGCCTATTGAGGTTTGACTCTGGGTCGGCATCGGCCTCTTACTTAGAGGGTTGGCCTCGACCCTATGCCTATGGGTTGTAGCCTACTATCTTTCGGAGTCATAATAGCCCAAAGTCCTTTGAAGAAGATAAACTTCTCCTCTATATGGACTCTGATTCAATTCAACCATCTAAGTTTTCTATACGGTGAGAATAGTTTTTTTTTTTTTTTCATTCTCATCACGACTTTTGGTAATAAATAAAAAGTTGATTTGTTGCGTTCAAATTTATTTGATTAGTTCAATCGTAAATTTAATTGCACCACGTTTTTGTTTTTTTGTTTTCACTTTCATTTCAATGCCTTACATTTCATTTTTTTTTCCACTCAAACAATTAGTTCCACGGTTTGGACTTCAATCACCTATTTTGTGAAAGGTTAGTCAATTATTATATTCATCCACCCTTTATTTTATAGATTATGTATGAAATCTACAATAAATTTCTCTAAAGTAAATTTGTTTAAAAATTGCATTGTATTTTTCAATACTTAATGGAATTACGCTTGATCAATGGTAAATAATTTAATTTATATTTTAAACTCCTATTTGTTACTGAAAATACTCTTGCACTTCATATGGTGTAAATTGATACATAGAACGCGTCATGAACTAATTAACTTGACATGTAATATATGCAAGCTCGTCATTCCTTAAATTTGACCAATTAAAAACGTCAAGACATAATACAGATGTTACATATTAAGCGTCAAAAATTTATAATCACGACGCTTCAGACATATCAATAATTGAAGTTATTGACATGTAAGCCATATCAAGGTAAGTAAAATTTGACGTTTTTTCTTTATATCTTGACACTTTTGCCAAGTCAAGTTTTAGCCATCTTATTCTTGATCGTGGATTCGTTGACGCTTGTAGAAGCAACAAGTCTATTTACACTTCACATTCTAAAAGCGTCAAATAATATAATTTAACAATCGGGTCAAATTAAAACTTTTAAAACGACGAATTAATTTAAGGCTTGTTTGATTAGTGATATGAAGAAAAAAAAATTGAAAACAAGGTATTCGATGAAAGCAAATAGTTGTATTTCATGTTTTCAGATATGAGTTTGCTAACAAATTTTTCAATGTTATGAAATCTCAAAATTTGGAGTGGTATAAAAACTCAATTTAACTAATTGTTCAAAATAGGTTTTGATAAGGTATTTATAAACTATAAAACTAGTTTAAATTATCAACTAAATATTTGGTATTTGGTCGAATATAAACTATTATTAATCATATTTTATGTTCTAAATTTTGTATAATTATTATTTTATATCATGTGGTTTATAATATATTATACATATTTTAATTTAACAAAAATAAATTAGGTTTATAATATAAAATATTATATTTATAAAAAAAATATCATTTTAAATATAATTCATCATTTTAAAATTTTAAATTTAAAATCTGGATAGAACAAAAATAAATAAATAAAAATATATTTTTTACTATTTTGATCACAAAATTTAAAAATAATTTTTTTAAAAATAAATTTAGACGTTGAATTTAATGAATCTAAAAACTAAGGGCCCGTTTGATAACGTTCCCGTTTCCTGTTCCCTGTTTCTTGGTTCTTGTTTCCTGTTTCTTGTTTCTTATTTTTTAAGAACTAGAAACAGGAACATGTTTGATAACTACTCCGGTTTCTTGTTTCTTTAAAAAAAGAAACAGAATCAGAAACTTGTTTGATAACAGTTTCTAGTTTCTTGTTTCTTGTTTTTTTTTTTTTTTTTTTTATCTTTTTTTTCATTTTATTTATAGTTTAAATATAATTTAGTTATATAGTATAAAAAATATATAACATGCATTAAAATATATAAAGCAAAACTAATTATCAAAAGTTACATTATTTAATACAAGTAAGCCCCGATACAGAATTAACAACACTAATAAAATTATTTTTATCTGTAATGTCATGTCTCACTCGAGTCATTTTGCTTTCAATAATCACTACAAAAAACTTGGCCTTTTTCGAAGGTCACAACCTTCGAAAAATTCCTAAATGAACCTTCAAAAAAACTTTTTTCGAAGGTTAATTCAACCTTCGAAAGGTGTCGAAATTAATTCCGTCGGGAAAAACTTTTCAGAGGTTAATTAACCTTCAAAAATTAGTTTTTTTTCAAAGGTTCATCAACCTTCGAAAATTAGTCTTTTTTTCAAAGGTTCATTAACCTTCAAAAAATAGTCTTTTTCGAGGGTTCATTAACCTTCAAAAATTAATAGTTTTCGAAAATTCATTAACCTTCGAAAATTAGTATTTTTTTCAAAGGTTAAATGTCTTTGAAAACTATCATATTATTTTCAACAATTTTAAAAGCCTTCGAAAATATATTTTTTTATCAACATTTGAAAAACCTTCGAAAAAACTAAATTAATCCAATTTTAATTATTATTAACAAATCTCGACTAACCTACCCGTAGTGTGCCCTAATTGTAAAACACGAGATTGAGAACAATAGACAATGGTAGCTATTATTTATTTTTATATAAGAAACGTCAATGCAACTATACAAAAATGATTTTCCGGTCATTCATGGGATATGGTCTCACAAATAGTATATAACATCCAACTACAACACTCAATCATTGACTAGTAGTAAATTTCGTCCTCATTCATTTCAAGCGTACGATTTGAGTTCCGCCTACAAAATCAAATTCAAATTGAATAATGCATATTGCTAAAAACTTAAAACAAAATGTAATATAAATAAATCATATGAGAATCATAGTAATGACAAACAAAACAGGAGATACAGAGTTCAACAAAAACAGAGAGTTTATACCCAAGAACAAAAACAGTGGTGAACCTTAATCAAATCGAACAGAGGAACCCAGGATTGAAGAAACCCAAAAATTCTAAATGTTTATTCTCCAAAGTCCAAACTCAATCGCAGGTTCTTCTCTTAACTTTGTTAGAATGTCACACAAAAAACCGACTTCATCCAGCACACCCCATGACATTTACCACTAAGCTCAAACCTTTGACTATTAAAGCTCAAGCTTTCCAACACTCACATGAGAGATCCAACAAGAAAAACTTGTAGGATATTAAATTCTAAGTAGGTGGCCACCATGACTTGAACTCATTCCTTCTAAGCCCTTTATTATTTTCATGACCCTTAATGACCACTAGCTCATGCACATATATGTTTGTGGTTCCATCCTTGCCATCATCATATGAAGCTTTTCACAGATATGCTATGACTATGAGGCAAAGATCAGTACATGATGAGTATTATAACCACACAATAAATGGTTCAACTTATAATCCCAACTAGAAGAGAAGAACAAATCAGAAAACAAAAATAGAAAAAAGAAACAAGCTCTTTACCAGACCTTCCAAGTTGGAGGAACGACTTTTTCAATTTTAAGCACGTGACTGTCCCATCTGTCCACAACTGCAACTAAAAGTTTTCGTGTAAACCTGAAAAACCATGAAGACAATGACTGACATTATTTCACCCTTGAAATAAATAACATTGATAAAATACATGGAATTCATGCTAAGCCAAAAGTAGGGGAATATAAACCACGTTTACCGTAAGATCAGTTTGCTGTAGACCATCTTTGGTGGGGCTGCAAGGATTTCTACCTCTGAGATACAGTCATGCAGAAAACAGAACTTAAGTAACACTAAAAGAGTGAAATGGGGAAAAAGACGCTCAACAATTCTCACGGGTCATGATATCACTTTAAAGTGAAGAAGTTAAATTTTTCCCTCAAATTCTCTTGGTAATTAAATGCAGAGAAGTATATATTAGGGCCCAATTGTGCTTTTAGAACAAAGTAACGAGTGAATAAGAAGGAGAAATAATATATGTACGAAGGCCACAAATATATTTACCAATTGCAGAATCCTTTTCATCCTTGCGTAAAAGCTCATCTGCTTCCTCCGTTGTTTCCACAGTAACTGGTGGGCCTCCAAAGCTCATAGGATTATATTCCATCAATGATGTCTTGTCAAATTCGTATCCAGGTTCTGAATTGTATGAACAGATAAAGTAAGCAACTGGTGTCATATTTGAGTAAAAGCTGTGACTTCTATTTCTCCAAAACAAACAAAATCATCAAATGGTATATGGGACACCAGAACACCACTGTCTCGACCATAGATTACCTCGACGGGCATTCAACCGCTTCTCGAAGAGTCGAACTGGATCGGAGCCTTCTAAACAAGAAGCATAAACAATTGACCTGTGATTGAATAATCTAGTAGAATTAGAATTGATTACAAGTCTTGAAATTAAACAAATTCTTAGAGCATATTCCTGGTGACCAGACCAACTTTCTGAATAGGTAAAAAATGTAGGCAGGAGATATCCATAAATATATATGGAATCCAAACTTCACGAAGAATCTAATTTGTAAATAGTTGAAGAGATATGATGGATGGCAAGAAGTGAATAACGAGAGTAAGGGAGGGTGTAATAAGTCAAACAATTTAACATACAAACTCAAGCACAAAAGTATTTGAAATCATAATTAATCACAGATGGGGAGGAGGTTCCACAGGACACAAATGTTGTAAGTTTTTTTCGTGAGTAAATATGAAACTAAAAAATGGAAAATGTCAATACCATGCTTGTTCTCACCTACCCCCTCCCCTATTAATCCACGGAGAGCAGTGTCTATGAGTCCTAGTGTTGCTCAACTAAAAATAGCTCTACAAAGTACTAAAATAGGCTATCAAAAAATGGGTGTACCTTGCTCTAATGAAAAAATGGGTGTGTACTAAAATAGGCTATCAATTTCATAATCTCTGTGATAATTTATATTCTGCAGATGGGGAAACACTCCTTTTGATGAAGGCCGGATTTGTGGAAACAAGAATTTGCAGAAGCTGTTGGAAGAGGCAAAAGCTTCTCAGTTGTCAGAATCCCCATATTCCTCTCAAGAATTCCCAGGTATTAATCAGACATATTCTGTACAAGTCATAAGTAAAATTGAGCTTCACCTTACAATTTGAATTAGAATTTTGAATGATTCTGAATGACAAAGGAGGATTTGTTATTTGTACAGACAAAACACACACAAAGAAATGTACAGTGTTTCCCTTCCACCCATGGGATACTAAAGAAAACAGAAAAGCTGGAATTGTGGTATGGGTTCCACTCACTATTGAAGAACTCATCAATGTATCATCAGAGCAGCTACAAGTTTCAGATAAATGTTGTATATTATCAGAAGATGGAGGTAAAATTCTTGATGCACCAAATATAATAAGAATTATAAAAATATGCACCAAATCCTAGTTGAGAGATGCACCAAAATTCTTGATGCAACATTAAAGTAACCATAGATACTAGTTGAAAGATGCACCAAATCCTCACAGAAATTATAAAAATATAATATTATGGATAAGTAACCATAGATACTAGTTGAAAGATGCACCAAATCAACATAAAAAATCTATAATAGGAGAGTTTCAATGTCAGACCAAGTTTGGGAATTTTGTGGCGAGCCCTTGATGAAGTGGTTCCACCACTTTCTTCTTTATGCAATAAAGAAGAATCTATCTTATCGCAGTCCTTCAAGTTCATGGCACTCAGCCCTTTATAAAGGCACCCCCTCCCCCTCCCCATGCCTCTTGCCATTCCCCCACGACGTGTGCTAAGCATCTTCTTTGTACTTAGCATAATTCTTTCACTTTTCAACCTCTCATATTAGGTTCAGATGTGTTTTTTAATTGCTATTTCAATTTTACTCTCCTTCTATTTTTAGTCTGAGCTTTACAGGCTGACAAAGACCCTATTGCAGAATAATAAGAATAACAAAAAGTATACATGTGGAAAAAGCTAATTAGAAAAATTTAGTGAGAGAAAATGTGTGTACATAGAGATTAGTGATCATAAGATATATACATGGTATGAAAAGAAGTCAACCAAAGAAAATTTGTATAGAGAGATAAATTAGCCATACAAGAGGTAGGTATTAAAAAATAAAGAAAAATAGCTAAAATAAACATAGCTCGAACATAACTACACTACTTCCTTTGATGTTTTGGAGGTTCAAATTCTTCAAAGTACATTAAAATTGAAACCATACCCCTAAGTAAAATAGGGTTGAGGAAAAAGGAATTGATCTCTAAGCAATGATTCATCACCAAAAGAAACACTACGAATTAATGAATTAAAATTGGCTTATAGATCAAAATTAGGGTGAAATTATAAATCAGAAGATATAAAAGAAGAAAACCTAAGAGTTGAATCGCAGGATGCAAAATGTATGGAAATGCGAATGAGATGAAGAAATTAAACAGGGGAGGGCAATACGTACGGAGTCGATAGAAGAGATAAAGAAGAAGAAGAAGAAGAATACCGGATATGTGAGAGACGGGAACGGAATCTGGATTCTTATGTTGCTCCGTGGAGAAGAAGGAGGGAGAGATTCCGGAGTGGGAATGGACGCGTTGATGAGTTTGATGATGAGGAAGAAATGGCGAGGGGGAAGATGGAGAAGGCGGTGGCGACGGAGGAAGATTTCGTAAGCGGCCGGTGATAACAGCCATTCGATCCGATTCTCTGCCCGCGATTCTTCTCCTTCGATCGGCTCTGTTATCAGTCTTCGTCGCCATTTCCATCTTTCTTTTTTCGCTTTCGCCTTCTGATCTCTGTCTCAGAATTGTGAGAGGTTTGAAGTTTGGAATGAAAAATCTTAAAATTGTAAAATTGTGAGAATGAAAAATTGGTTCCTTTGATGTTAAAGTTTGGAATCAAAAATCGTAAAATATTGTGAGAGGTTGAGGGAATATAATATAATTTTTAATATTATATTTTATAGAAGGTTTTTAAAAATCTTCCGTTTAGCTTTTTCGAACGTTTTTAAACCTCCAATAAAAGTAAATTTTTTAAAGAATTTGTAAATAAATTTTTTTTTATAACCTTTCTATTTTTCTATCATAAACTAGATTAAAGTAACTTTTTTCGAAAAAATTTTAAACACTCGATAAAAGTATATTTTTTTAAAAAATTTATTTTTCTATCATTTTCGAAGGTTTTAAAAACCTTTGATTAAAATGGCTTTTTTCGAAGGTTTTTAAACCCTCGATAGTAGATTTTTTTAAAAGTATGTAAATTGACTAAATTTTTTATAACTTTCCTATTTTCCTATCATTTTCGAAGGTTTTAAAAACCTTCGATTAAAGTAGCTTTTTTCGAAGGTTTTTAAACCCTCGATAAAACTATATATTTTTTTTAAAAGTATGTAAATCGGGTAAATTTTTTATAACCTTTCTATTTTCCTATCATTTTCGAAGGTTTTAAAAATCTTCGATTAAAGTAGCTTTTTTCGAAGGTTTTTAAACCCTCGATAAAAGTATATTTTTTAAAAAATTTGAAAATCGAATTTTTTTTATAACCTTCCTATTTTCCTATCATTTTCGAAGGTTTTAAAAACCTTCGATTAAAGTAGCTTTTTTTTTTTAAGGTTTTTAAACCCTCGATAAAACTAGATTTTTTTTTAAAAGTATGTAAATCGGGTAAATTTTTTATAACCTTCCTATTTTCCTATCATTTTCGAAGGTTTTAAAAACCTTCAATTAAAGTAGCTTTTTTCGAAGGTTTTTAAATCCTCGATAAAAGTATATTTTTTTTAAAATTTGAAAATCGAATTTTTTTTATAACCTTCCTATTTTCCTATCATTTTCGAAGGTTTTAAAAACCTTCAATTAAAGTAGCTTTTTTCGAAGGTTTTTAAATCCTCGATAAAAGTATATTTTTTTTAAAATTTGAAAATCGAATTTTTTTTATAACCTTCCTATTTTCCTATCATTTTCGAAGGTTTTAAAAACCTCGATTAAAGTAGCTTTTTTCGAAGGTTTTTAAACCCTCAATAAAAGTAGATTTTTTTAAAAGTTTTTTAATCCAAATTTTTTTTATAACCTTTCTATTTTTCTATCATTTTCGAAGGTTTTAAAAACTTCCGATAAAAAGTAGTATTTTTCGAAGGTTTTTTTATAACCTTTGCTAAAAATAGATATTTTTCGAAGTTTTTTTAATACCTCCGATAAATGTATATTTTTTTCAAAGATTTTTAATAGCCTTCAATAAAGAGTAAATATTTTTCGAAGGTTTTTTAATACTTTCGATAAAGAGTAGATATTTTTTGGAGAATTTTTTAACACCTCCAATAAATGTATATTTTTTTCAAAGACTTTTAATACCCTCAATAAAGAGTAAATATTTTTCGAAGGTTTTTTAATACTTTGGATAAATGTATATTTTTTTCGAAGGTTTTTTATAACCTTTGCTAAAAAGTAGATATTTTTCGAAGGTTTTTTTAATACCTCCGATAAATGTATATCTTTTTCAAAGGTTTTTAATAACTTTCGATAAAGAATATATTTTTTTTGAAGGCCCTCAAAATACCTCCGCTAAATGTTATCTTTTTCGAAGGTTTTTTATAACCTTCGATAAAAAATGGTCGAAATAGACCAACTTTGTTGTAGTGAATGTCGACTCAGATCCAACTCAATTATATAATTCTGTAAATGTCGTTGTTGTAAAATATTAAAGTGAGACTAAATGCATGTTTTAGTGAGCAAAATTTATATTTGCACAATTTATATTTGCAAAATTCTAATTGGTTCAAGTGTATTAAATACTAACAACTATATAAATATATATTATAAAATTTAAATAATATATAAATATATATTTTTTAAAAAATTAAAAAATAATATTAAAAATAAATAAATATACATATGGCATAATATATCAAAATATTTTTTTTGTAAAAAATAATAAATAATAAATAAATATACATACATATACTGCAAAATTCAAAATCAAAATAAAATATTAAAAACTGCAAAATTAAATATAAAAAATGTACAACCTTGGCCTTGAAGCTAGGAACTAAGAAGAAGAGAGAAAACTGGGCACCCATTTAGATCAACAAGCCAAAACCATGTTTAAGTAAAATAGGAACAAAATAATATAAAAAGAAACAGAACAAAAAGAAACACCTTTTTATAGTTTCTCAAATTTTGCCTCTTTTTTGGAAACGTTTCTAAAAATTTAGAAACAAGAAACGGGAATAGTTATCAAACAAGTTTGTTTCTCAAAAAATGAGAAACGGGAACAAGAAACAGGAAACGAGAACGTTATCAAACGGACCTTAAAGTTTGGTGTAATTTAGCCTATAATTTTATATTTACCTGTATTAAATGCAAATAAATTAACGATAGTGTCATTTCAAAGACGGAATAGTAAAACCAAAACAAAAATAGGGAAGTTCAAAATTAGAAAGAGACGAATATGAAAAAGTAATGTATGTGTTTCAATCAATCAATCAAGAGTCACTTCGTGTTGGTCTCAACTTGACAGCTTACATTTTAAGAGAATATAATATAATTAGAAACAATTTAACACTACAATACAATGGACCCGATTATTGCTAAAACTGGCCTAACCCAAACACTAATTAAAATATTTAAAAAGTAATGCCAATTGCCATGCAAATGCATGATACAAAAAACACTCATTTTTCATCGTAAAACTCGAAAAACACACTATTTTTTATCGTAAAACCAACCTGGTTCAGCTGGTATATGTATGTCTCGACAAACAAGAGGTATGTGGTTCGAATCTCTCATCCTAATATACTCGAAAATCAGCCAAAACGAGCATGACTCAGCTTGTCTCGACAAACAAGAGGTATGTGGTTCGAATCTCTCATCCTAATATACTCGAAAATCAGCCAAAACGAGCATGACTCAGCTGATATATATATATATATATATATATATATATGTCTTGACCAATAAGAGGTCTGTAGTTCGAATCTCTCATCCCAATGTACTTAAACAAACACAAAAAAAAAAAAAAAAAAACTCGAAAACCAATAAGCCAACCTCCACCATCCTCTAAATATTTCCCATGCATGTATCTATATAAAACCAAAATATCAGAATTGACAGAAAGTCAATATTCTCACAAGTCACTACATAAAAATGAACATGTTCTTTCTTTGGAAGGTTGTTTAAACTCACTCTTTTGGGGTGTGGACCTAATAAGTTTAGACTCAGTTTTTTGTTTTTTGTTTTTATTTTTTTATTTTTTAAAATTAAAAATCATATATGTTTGATAACAAGTTCAAACTTTGAATAATTACTACTTGTTTTGTATTTTTTTTATAAAATAAAAATTAAATTTTCAAAGTAATGTTAATTTATATTATAATGTAAAAATGGCAAGATTTATCAAAATTTAATTAAAGTACAATTATTTGATGAAATTGAAATTTTAGAGTAAAAAATGATTTTCTCTAAAATAAAAAAAAATTGTTGTGTCGATAGTTTAATATATTAGACAATCTTTAGTTGACGATTATTATCTCTAAAGTCAGGAAAATAAAATATGTTTATTGAGTAAAGTGGCTAGGTAGATTGGTCTAACATCACAATAATATTAAAGTATAATATACTAGATTTTTTTTTTTTTAATAAAATTATAATATATTATATTAATAATATTTTTATAAAAAAAAATATATTAATAATTTGTTTTTAGAATATACTAATAATATTAATGATATCTGAAGAAAAAAAATTATTAAAGACAATTTGATTCCAATATCAAAAAAATCAAAAACTCGTTTTAGATTTTTTTTTTTTTTTTTTTTTCGTTTTTAAAATTTGTTAAGAAATGTAAAAACGTTTTCAAAATTTGAAAAACTAAAAACTGAATTGATTACCAAAAAGATTCGTACTCTAAAAAATAAAAACCAAAAATAAAAAACAGAAATTGAATATGTTACCAAATGAGACCTAAATAAAATAATTTAATTCTACCAATTTTGTTAAGTTAACTCAATGGAGTTCTACAATGTGTATCCATTTCTTTTTCCTCATTCTATCTTCATCTTCTTCTTTCTTCTCTTAAATTAGCAAGTCAGCGTTATTGTTGTCCATTTGTAACTTATTTTCTTTTTCTTACTCATTCTTCACTTCTCCCTTCTTTCCTCGTTTAACCTAAACCAAAACTTCGACGACTAAAAGTGTACGTTTTCATTTTATATACATAATATAAGTAATTTTTTCATCAAAATTGAAATTTTGTATATATATATATCACTATCTTTTTTAATATATTTATAATAAAAAAAATTGTTTTGAACTCTAATTTTTTAAATCTTAATTTTGAGAATCATGTATCTGGTCTCTTGTTGTGTTAATCATTTTATCTCTTACATATCTAGCACTTCTATTATGCATCATGTAATTTTTTTTTTTGTTATCAATGAAAATTATTGTCTATCTACTTAATCAAAATTGATATTTACATAAAATTGTAAAATATTCATAAAGTTATCATTTTTATTAAATTTTTAAATTTGTTAAAATCTATCTCTAATTGAATAACTGAATAATATATATCACTTTTTTTTTTAAATATTTTGAATGATTGAACAAAAAATTAAGGACCCGTTTGATAACGTTCAAAAACGTTCAGATTTTCTGTTTTCTGTTTCTTGTTTTTTGAGAACTAGAAATAGAAACAACATGTTTGATAACTACTCATGTTTCTTATTTCTAAAAAAAAAAAAAAAAAACTTGTTATTTTTTGAATTTGTCTGTTGCTTCTTTTATTTATTTTTTCATTTATTTATAGTTTAAATAGAAATTAGTTATATAATATAAAAAAATATATATAATAGGCATTAATATATAGGAAAATTGTAGTAAATGACAATTTAAGACTTATTGTTTGCAAATATAGCATGTTTTTAAAAATTTTGCGGATATAGCAATTTCTATCGTTGATATCTTATGACTGATAGAAGTCTATCGCTGATCACCTCAGCTTTTTATAGATTTTTGTCAGTGATAATAGTCTATCAGAGATAATAGTCTATCACTGATAGAAGTCTATCAGTGATATAATAAAGTCTATCAGTGATAGAAACGAGTTTTTTTGCCATATTTGCAAAACATTTTAAAGTTTGCTAAATTTGCAATTAGTTTGGGCCTGATTGCTATTTGTGCAACCAGCCCTTAATATATATATAAAAAGTCAATTATTCAAATGTCTAAATTTAATTTTCATACTTGGAATGATTCTTAAAATTAATCTTTATTATTAGTTTATTGGTTAACTTTTCTAAAAGTAGTCAAACCGAGCATAAGTGATCAATTTACATAAGGTTGTGTCCTTGACTAAGAGATCATGATTCAATCCCTACATTAAAAAAAAAAAAAAAAAAAAAAACTAATTTAGTCTATTTTAACATATCCTCTATAAATTTTGAAAATATATTCACCTTATATTGTATTTTTTTTTTCAAAATGATTAATAAGACTTTGAACTTTTAATTTTGTGTTTAATAGATCCACGAACTTTAAAAAATGTTCAATATATTTTTTAATTTTTAATTTCGTATCTGATAGGTATTCGAATTTATAATATTGAAAATCTAGAGATTTATTGGACACGCTTAAAGTTTAAAAACTTATAAGATAACAGATTGAAAGTTTAAAGTCTCAGAGACTTTTTAAAGTTTATGGATCTAATAATCTCAAACTTTAAAGTTTGTGAACTAAATTTCAATTTTTTTTTTTGTTTTTTTATGATAAGATATTGAGATGAACTAAATTATATGATGATATATTAAGTTTATTTGAATTTAGTTAGAAGTCTTTTGGACACTTACCTATTTTTATAACTAATAATGTTTTTGTATTAGAGGTCAACACATGGTGAGAGTGTATGAATTTGAATCTCTGACTTTTTTTTGTGATATTATTATTTTATGATATTCCACATGTCTAAGTATGTTTACACGACCTTAATTCAAAGACCAATTAACTTTGTATTAACAATTTCAGCATACTTTTCTTTAGAAAGGGACTTAATTCATAATTTTGAATACCTTAGGGATAAAATATTTTAAAAAAAATTAAAAGATTGAAGAGCAAATTGTAAAAATCTAAAAGATTAGGACCATTTAATATATAATTTAGTCTAAATTTTTTTTTATTTAATTCTTATGGTTTGAGTTTAGTTTCAATTTAATGTCTATAATTTTGAAAGTTTTAATTTTACCTCTATAATTTTGTCAAATCTCACAAATTGCATTTTTATTATCGTCCATCATATTTTTGCTTTTTTTTTTGTGTCAACGAGCTGATGTTTTAATTTGTAAATGTTTAACGAACTCATATATTATAAGAATTAAATTAAAACTTTTAAAAAAATATGCTAACTTATCAATAATACAACAAATTTGATCCCCACATTTTTACAATATAATATTATCTACCTGAGATATATACTCTCATAACTTTATTTTGATCTCATCAATAAAAGAGACCGCCTGATCAAACTAATACTAATGTGCGACAAAATTAAAAAAATTAAAATTTTAAATTATAGAGACTAAATTATAATTAATGGTTACATCCATGGTATTAAAATTTATGTCGACATGTCGACATTTCCATATATACATAGGTTCAATAATGACATGGAATGATGAATCAACATTTCATCCCACCTTACACAATCATGAAAAAAAAAAAAAAAAACCTAAATCTAACATGAATATAATATTATAATAAGTATATTTTAACTTATTTAATTAAGACTTCGATATTTACGTGACCAGATTTAAATCCTCGGTTACATCTTTTTGCAACTCTCTCCATCCTTATGATATTCTTTTGCACATTCCACTCTATGTAGTCTCTAGAAGAAAGTTATGCTTTTTTTTATTGCATCTTTTTAAGATCTAATCTCTCTCTCACTTCTAGAAGAAAGTATGTGGTTTTATTGCATTAATACTATTGCTTATGCTGCTTGTAGCCATTGTTTGCATTGGGAAGACAAAAAAGAAGGGGTTCATAATTAAGTGGCAAACAGCCAAACTCCATTAGTTTATATTTATAAGATTAAAATATGAAAGGATAATCCATAAGTTAATTATATAAGTTTAGTAATTAAGTAAAACATGCAGACAAATAACTACCCTGACTCATGCAAATCTATGTCTAACCCCTAAGCATTGTGTTGTTTACTTTTTTGCACAAAAAACGATACACTTTGTTTTCTCATTCGCCAAATGACAAATGACAAATGCCAAATGCTATGCTTTCTTTTTAGCCGAAATGCACCAACCCATCTCTTGATTTTGACTCAAAACCATTATTATAATCAAAAGGAGGTTGCCAAATTGAACTTTACTTGACGGGGGAATAAATAAATAAAGCTTTCAAATTGTATCGTGGTTATTGTTTTTTTTAGACAATATATATGTGAAGGATTGAATTAAGACTTCCTAATCACTAGCCTATATTAGACATCATGGAATTCTATTCTAAAATCAATTGACAATAGGAGGAGTAGCTCATGTATGTTATATTGTGAGTGAGGTCTTTTAACATGCCCTCTCAAGATGGTGCCTTTTTGGGTTTAACATCTTCAGTCGGATTCCATTTTTAGACCGAATACTCATTTGGGTTTTATGGACTCTGATATCATATTAGACATCATGGAGTTCCATCCTAAAATCAATTGGCAATAGGAAGAGTACCATGTATGATATATTGTGAGTGAGGTCCCTTAGCATGCCCCTATGATGCCTCTTTGGGTTCACCATCTTGGATCGGATCCCATTTTTGAACCGAATACTCGTTTGGACTTTATGAACTTTTATGTGCTATATATATATATATTAACCACATTTAATTTTGGGTAAGGCTGAAATATTATATTTTGAAAGTTTCTTATTTACTTTTTTTATTTGTTAAAAGTAGTAGACGTATTTAACAAAAATTGAGCATAAGTTGAAATTAAAATAAAATTTTTCACTAAAATTTTAAATGTTCTATTCTAGTTTCTAATTTTTGAATATATATATACTATTTTTATAGCCTTTACCTTAATTTTCAATTAACTATTTGATAAAATTATATATATAAACTATTTGTATACCCTTTACCTTAAATTTCAATTAACTATTTGATCAAATTTTAAATAAATATATATTTCGAAATTCGAAATTTTACCTATTAAAAGCAGGTTTAAGCATTTTGTTTATATAAACTTTTTACTCATTGGATAAACGAATATATATATATAGAAAAAATCTTCTAAATGTTATTTTTCATGAGTACATTTAAAACAAGAAATTATTAAAGAAATGACTAAAACTGAAATTCAATTTTACTTTATTTGTAGGATTTAAGGTTTAAGGTTTATGGTTGTTGGGTTTAGTATTATTTATGTTATTTATGGTATAAAGGAGTATTTTAGTCTATGACATAGTTTTAGATTGGACCATTTTTTAAATTAAAAATATGTTTGGACTTTTTTCAAAACTGACATAATTAAAAAACAACATTCTTCTAGTTATCTCAAATATATATTTTACGATAAATAAATTTACAAAAATATTGATGGTTTTGAGACCCAAAAAATAAAATAAAATATATATATATATAGGGAAATTGTAACAAATGTCAATTTAGAATAAGATAATTAAAAATATAGCATGTTTTTAAAAAATTTACGGATATGGCAATTTCTATCGCTGATATTTTATGGCTGATAGAAGTCTATCGCTGATCACCTCAGCTATTTTTATAGATTTTTGTCAGTGATAATAGTTTATTACGGATAGAAGTCTATCCGTGATAGAAACAAATTTTTTTGCCATATTTACAAAATATTTTAAAGTTTGCTAAATTTGCAATTAGTTTGGGCTTGATTGTTATTTGTGCAACTATATATATATTCAAAATATTAGTACAAAATTTTGATAAAATATTAAAAATAATAAATGAGAAATAGTGTCAAATACATATTTTATTTTCAAAACCTAGAAATAAGGAAATAAAAAGCAAGAAAGAAGAATGTTATCTCCAATGACACTTAATTACTATACCTAAGGCTAACTAGAAAGTCTATCTCAAAAAAAAAAAAAAAAAAAAAAAGCCTAACTAGAAAGTCCAATAATTATATACTTAAAAGACATAATTACAATTAATTTTTTAATTTTTTTTTTTTTTTTTTTTTTTTAGGGACATAGTTATAAACTTGAAAACTATGTATACCACTTTAGTAGGCAATGAATAATTAGATTGATATTTGATTGTCAAACTAATTAGGAGCATGGTCAAAGTCGGATTCTGATCTCATATTTATTTTAAAGAGTAAATTTGGACAGTTAAAAATAATAATAAATGTTATATAAATTATAAATTGGGACAAAAATTAGAACTTGGATACTTTGAAAAGGTAAAATGATTATTTTTTTTTTGTTCTTCTCTATAAAATATGAAACATTTGTTTTAAGTGACTGCCGACAAAGATTTTAAAGAAATAAGGTATATTATATTAAGGGTTTGTACCATATATAATATTTTGTTTTGCAATAGTTTGTAAGTATTTTTTTTTTTTTTTTTTTTTGCAAAGGAAGAAGCAACTCTTTTATTGTTATATGATAATATATTGATTGGTTTGTAGAGGTTTCGTGTAAAGTTGTTGTGTGCATATGTAAATTAATCCATAATTATTTTTATAGGAAAAAAAAAACATCTTTAATTGTTCTAAAAAACAAAGAGCCTACATTCAAATCCAGCAAATGAGTTGGAAAATCATAATTTGGAACTGAGTTGGGATGAGAATATTTGTCCCTATCCTTGACCTCAACCACAACCACTAACCTTAAGTTTATATATATATATATTTTATAACTAATATCGTTCATTATAAAAATACATAAAAACAATAATAAAAATAATAATAATAATAAGAGGGATTTTCCTTAATTTTGGAGAACCTCATCTTCCCATTTTACGTACATCCCAATTTCTCAAAATTGAAGAATCTAGAAGAGAGATAAGGATTAAAGAAAAAAAAAACAAAAAACAATAATAGTTTTTTTTTTTTTTAAGTTCAACATAATATTTGGAGGATTTACGGGTTGTGTTATATTCAAGTTTGACTAAAAAAAAAAGTGCAACTTAACACCTAGATTGATGTTATCTTTGAACGCTCATTTTTTTTTTTTTAGCATAATCTCCCTATACAAAACGCATTCAAGTTGACTAAAGTAGCCAAAGCGAGCATGACTCAGATGACACATGTATGTTTTGATAACCAAGAGGTTTGTGGTTTGAATCCCCCACCCAATGTACTCAAAAAAAAAAAAAAATACCAAAGTAAGCATATCTCTCAGCGGAAATTGACAAGTACTCCTCTTGAAGTCGGAGGTTCAAATAATCTTAAAAAGCACCAATCAACTCTAGAAGTTTTTGGATTGATTGGTAATTTAACATGGTATCAGAGTAAAGAATGAAGAGACCTCACTCACAATACTCCTCCTAGATATCTTATAAAGAATCCCCATCCGACTTATGTTTTTGAGTTAATAATCAATTTAATTATATCAATAATCTAACAAATAAGGAAAGTTCATTCTCTTTCTCTTCACCCTCAAATTTGTCGAGCTAAAAAAATTGATATATTAAGTTAAAGATAAATCAAATTTTGAACTTCTTCATGCTTTAAATTAGCTCAAACAAGCACAAAACTTCATCATCTTAGCTCTTTGAGCCCCATGATCATATGAGATAAGAATGATTACCAATTAGGCTTGAGTTTCTCATAATTTCCATGAAGAATCTTTAAAAAAAAAAAATAGGCTCTTTTAAGGCACAAATTGGGAAAACCCTTACCCCAATGTGAGACTGACATTGTAGCCCACAAAGGAGACCCCCAAAAAGAAAGCACATACACACAACTTTAGCTAAAAAAAAAAGTGCTTATGCCTTTTGGATAGAACAAATAGAACCCTACATGAGAAAGTGAAAAAAAAAAAAAAAAAAAACAGCATAATGCAAATGATGGGTTATAAAGACCTACATCTCTTCTTCTTAATTTTATCAAAACTTGTCCATAGTTTTTTTTTTTTCTATTTTTGTACTTAAAAGTCATCCTATAATTGAAAGACAATGACAGGGCTTACCTCTTCTTCTTCATCCTCTTCTTGTGGTGCCTGCAAGTTTCTTAGGCGAAAATGTAGTATTCAATGTATTTTTGCTCCTTTCTTCAGCTATGATGAAGGCACTTCCCATTTTGCAGCTGTTCATAAAGTGTTTGGTGCTAGTAATGTCTCTAAGCTTCTCTTACACCTCCCCATGCACATCCGAAGCCATGCTGCGATCACCGTCGCTTATGAAGCTCTCGAGCGAATGCGAGATCCAACCTATGGTTGCGTTGCGCATATCTTCTCGTTGCAGCAAGAGGTTGTTGTTTCAAAACCATAAAAACTTAAGCTGATTGGTTATTGTAAAATGTATTCTTCTTCCATTCATATTTCAAAACCCTAAAATTTAAGTAGATAGGCTATATATGGTAATTTTTGTATTCATATTCTTCCTAGGAAAGACGACCCAATAAAAGGTTATTGAAGAAATAACATGATAAGGATTTGAACTACTCATGATCCTTGCATATCTCGTGTACTCGAATAGTCATTACTAAAATCTAAAAGCTTAAATAGACATCATGGGGTTCCATCCTAAAATCAATTGGTGATAGGAGGAGTAGCTCATGTATATGTTAATATTGTGAGTGGTCCATTCACCATCTTTGGTGGGATATCATTTCTGGACAGAATACCCATTTTGAGCTTTGTGGGCTCTTATACCATATTTGACATCATGGGGTTTCATCTTAAAACTAATTGGGGATAGCAGGAGTAGTCCATGTATGTTATGTTGTGAGTGAGGTCCCTTCATCTTTCCGATGTGGGATCCTCAACAACACTCACCTGCATTTGTATCTGGATATTAAATCCTTCCCTCTTGTAGGTCGCAAGCTTGCAAGAGGAGATTGAAATTCTGGGGAGTCAAATAGCGAACTTCGCCAAGACCGGTAGCGTTGCGGCGGTCGAGAATCCGTTTAGAGAGCTTCAAGTCTCACAGCAGCTGGATGATTTTGGGATGAACACAAATGATTATCAAAATGAATTGCTTTCTCATGAGTTACCCCACCAAACTTTTGATCATGGCCAAAATGATAATAATGCTCAAATGATATCTCCATTGTTTTGTTTAGGGGAAGAAGAAGATGGATTTTTTGGGTGCAACCCAATAAATAATGTTGTGGAGAGATCAGCATTTGATGTTTCAATTGAAGAGGCTTTTGCTTGTTATCCATGGTAGTTTTGAATGAAGAAGAAGAAGAGATGAAGTTTTGTAGTTGGGCTTTGGCATGGAAGAATAATATCAATGGTCTTTTAAGTTGAAGAATAATTATGTTTGTTTTTCAGCAGAGGGTTGTAAATTTTTTGTTTTGAACTTTCTTTTTTCTTTCAAAATCATGTAGAAAGTGGAGAAGTCAGAAGACTGATGCTTTTTTAAGGCAATGGCAGAGTGAGTAATTTTAGTGACCAATGAATGAGATATAATCTCTTTTGGACAAATTATTCAATCAGTTTATCACTACTTAATAATCTTGGTCATCATGTCAATTCAAAAACATGTTGGTTTCCTAAACTATTAGATATGAAAATGAAGTATTTTTACGATTTCTCTTTTAACACATCCGACCGTAAAAAAAAAAAAAAATTACTAGTCACATTGTGGCGGTCTCTTGAAATAGGGCAGTGTGTCAAACCGAGTATAATTCAATTGACATATAGATGTGTCATCGACTTTATATGAAGTCTGAGGTTCGAATCTTTCCTTCCCCAAATTGAACTAAAAAAAAATGTAGGGCAGCGTTTTCTTTGTTAACAAAGTGTTAAGGGATTGTATAAAATAGCCGGCTAGGGAAATACTATTGAAGTCAGCAGAAGAATAACTCCGTCCACCCAACTTCAAGTTGGTGAGCCAAACGTCAACACACCGTAAAGAATGTCCTTTTAAGAGTGTACATAGAAAAAGTAAGGAGGAAAAGAGATATTATTGGTGAAAAGTAAAGAAATGTGAGAGAATGTTTGTGCAAAGAGAGATTGTTTGTGCAAACTGTCCTATGCATAAAAATTAATCCATGAAAAACATAGCATGTGGAAGCTAGCTTTTTTTTTTTTTTTTTTTTAATTATTTATTGGGGGTGAGGGATTCAAACCACAGACCTTTTGGTCATCAAGTCATACATATGACAGCTGAGCTATGCTTGCTTTGGCATGTGAAAGCTAGCTAATAAGCTAGAGATAGAGATATTCAATAAAATACTTCTAAATTACTTAATATTCCTATACCCTCAATGTTAACATTAACACACAAAATTCTGATGTGAACGGTTAAATTTTAATTTGTACTTATGTGACATGGAAAAAATGAAAATGTGAACGTTTGAGATGTTAAAAATATCATGAAAATGTAGACATCTGATATATTCTCCACCGATTTTGTCCTAATTTTCTTATATTTCGTGATCTTTTGAATCGATAAAATAAGATTTTCATGATTTTTTTTAACACCTAAGGATGTCTACGTTTTTTAAGTTTTTCATGTGACACAAGTATAAGTTAGAATCTAACCGCTCACATCACAATTTCGTGTGTATTGTTAACGTTGAGGCCATTTTTGAAACGTATTTCATAGTTTAGGGATATTTTTTAAACGGTTTTCATAGTTTAGGAGTATTTTTGAAATTTTTAAAAGTTCAGAGACATTTTTTAAATGAAACTCATAATTCAAGGGTATTTTTTATAATTCAACCTTACTTTTTTCACAAGCATTTTTAGATGTTTTTATTATTATTTAAAGGAAGTAAATCAATATCAATCTAAACATTTTAAGTAGAGAACTCTTATAACATTTTTTTTAGTTGAATAAATGTAGAAATGAAAGTTTCTAACTTGTCAGAGTTACACTCATGTATGGTAAAATTATTATATATAACTATTACAAAGTATATTTTCAACTAGTGTGGACATATAGTTAATGAATAACTTTTGTTTACTTAAAACTTATATATAACTATTACAAAGTATATCTTCATTATAAAATTAATTAATTTTTTTTATTTTTTTAAAAGAGAGTTTAGAATCAATTTATCTAATTAAACTTAATTGATGTAAATTAATTTTCATTAATTAATGAAAATTAAATAAAAATAAAAGTTAACCAAATTGAATTGAATGTTATGAAATTTAATTATATAAAAATAATTTAATAATTAGACATAGTTAATATAAAATGTATTTTTAAAATATTAATATAAAATAAATAATAATTTAAATAATTTTATAATGTAATAAATTTTATATTCCTATCTGTAATCACACAAAATATAGATATAATATTTATTTTCATAAAAATTTGATGTTATTTTAATGAACAACAATCTTATTCTATATCATTCTCAGACATCTTTTTAGATATTTACGCATTCTCAAACCAAATGCCCCATAATTCAAAGTGTGGACATAGAGTTAATGAATAACTTTGGTTTAGTTTTGATATGGTTAAAAGTTGTATGACATGTTATATTATAATTTAAAGTGATGCACATGCCAAAGCGAGCATAGCTCAGCTGGCATATGTATGATTTGATGACCGAAAGGTCTGGGGTTCGAATCCCCCCACCCCCAATGTACTCAAAAAAAAAAAAATTGATGCACATTCATTGAAAGAGAGCTTTAGATGGGCTTAATTAGCATCATGATGACCACTATGAAGGCCCACCTCCCATTCTAATGGGATAAGAAAAAAGGCCATGTCAATCTCTCATTTATTGTCAAACCGAGCATAATTTAATTGACATATTTTTGTATTGACGATCAAAAGAGATCTGTAGTTCGAATCAACCATCTCAATGTAGTAAAAAAAAAAAAAAAAAACAAACAAACTTTGATTTATTGCTGAAAAGGGCTCCACCAAAAATGATTTTAAATTTCCCTAATTATCAGCCTCAAAGGGAAGGTACTATTTTAGAAGTCCCATGGATGAGGATCTTATTGAATAGTGGAGGCTCTACTTTTATATAACTTAATGTATACATGAGGATTCCTATTCAATAATATAAGCTTTTCAATGTGAGATTCAACATACTATATTTAAATAGTTTACCATCTCTTCTTATCCAATTTAAAATATTTTTTAGTTTGACTTTTCATTAAAAATGTATTTTTAGAAGCTCTAAAAATACTTAGAAATAGTACACTCTAGTCTTTTTATTTTATTTAATTAGTAAAATAAAGGTGGGTGTATAGAGATTTGAAAATTCACCTAAAGAAGGAGTATATATCAATCAACTTTAAGGAATTGAAAATGTTATATTTTGCTTGTAACCTTGAGTTAGTTTTTTTTTTTTTTTTTTCCCTCTCTATTTAGAGAACTTAAAATATAAAAATGATTTAGTAAAAAAATTACGATATAAAAACAAAAAATAATACAACCATCAAACAAGGACTATTAAGGATCCGAGAATCTGAATTCTGTTTTATATTTTTATATTGTTTGATTCATTGAGTCAAGCGACTATGCAAGATTCTGTTTTTGAAAATTGTTTTGTCAATTGAATCTGAATTCTGTTTTATATTTTTATATTGTTTGATTCACTGAGTCAATATGCATTTAGTACGCAACTTGGATTGTGTTTTTTAAAATTGTTTTGTAAGATATCTATTAACTCTTAATATCTATATCAAATCCTTCAATTTACGAATATACCAACATATCAACAGATATTCTCATCCTTGTATAAATTATATGAATTATATGATATTATAAAATAAAAATTATACAAAATTATAACCTAAAATATGTTCATAAATTAATTAATAATAGTTTATATTAATAATAATTTATATTCAATCTAATATTTAATGGGAGACTACGACTAATTTTATAGTTGATAAAAAAAAACTACACATTTTGAAGAATTTAGAATTAATTAAATTGAGATTCAATTTCTAAATTTACTACAAAACATATATCTAAAAACATGAAATAAACTCTGTTTTCATTAAATTTTTTATTTTCAAATCACCCCTAGTCAATTTAAATCATAACACTTAATTAAATTACAAATTGGATCTTCAAACCTTTGTATCTAAAAAAAAATCTCTACTTTAAAAGTATTTAATAAGTAAAGTCTCTAAATTTTTTATTTAGTATCTTCAAAAAATTTAAAAATTATGTGATTTATTATACATTATATTATTAAATTTATCTAATAAAAACTTAAACTTTCGCAATTTATGTATATTAAAAAATGTCAAATAAATAAATAAACATATTAGACACAAAATTAAAATTTAAAAGAACGTCATCCACTTAAAAAGTTTGAGAACCATTTGAACACCAAATTAAAAGTTACTTTTCTAATGAACATAAACTTAAAAGTTCAACGACTAAACATATATGACCGAGTCGACAAGTTACATGATGCTTGAAAAAGGTTAAAACAAGTCGCATGCTCTACCACCAATGTCTTTCTTTGTTCAATTTTCTTGATGGTTCGAAGTGATTTTAGTTTTTAAGAAGTTCAAAGCACCAACAGAAAAAACAAAGTTGAGACTCAAACGGATTAAAAGTACAAGCATTGGATGCTTTTATATCAAACCACATCCAATTCCAATCTTTCATGGCAGCTCCACAGCCTCACCAGCGTGTCAAAGGACGCCGATATTAAGAATCCTTACTCTATTCGGGTTTAAAACCTCGATCGCTCGCTGCCAACATTTCATTCCCAGTTTATCGTCAAAGATATAAACAGCTTCTTACCAACAGACTATTTCAAATTCAAACCACCTGCACAAACATAAAAGGTTATGTAACTTTTGGCATTGGTAGTATCTTCGAATAGAAATCGAAGTTCATCGTTGTTTCGATGTTTTTTTTATTATATGCCCAACAGAAAAATTGTGAAATCAACCAAAAGAAGAGATGGAAAATTTGGGTACTATCCACAGGTAACATAAAATAAGCTTAGTTAATTAGGGGAAGTGCAAAAGTCAAATTGGTATTTGATATTTCACTTCAAGTAGGAGAAGTCAGAATCAGTCATTTTAAGAAATTTCATCAATTGAAGAGCAAGAGGTATTACATTACTACACCCTTTGAACTCGAGCAATGATCCGTACAACTCATCAACTCTAAGTATGTTTCTCAAATAGAACTCTATCAATTTCCAACAATCAAGATCATTGGCCTAACCTCAACTTCAGTTCATTCGATAACGCCCCATAGTAAAAAAAAATATCCTATATTCAATATCTGATTCTATAAAGATGTACCTTGAGCAACCATTGTAACTATAATCTTTATGGGTTTCTATTATCATTATTCTCAATGAAAGTTTGGTTTCATACCCAAAGTAAAATATATAAAAAAGTCTCTATGGGTGGCTGAAACCTATTTCAATCTCTACAAGAAACATCTAAATTTTCAAGTCAAAAAGATTACTTTTAAGGGAAAAAAACAATTTCTTTTCCATCTCTACAAGAAACCTCAGATAACTTTAGTGGGGAAAAAACAATTTCTCACCATCTATGGACATACTTTTCAACCCTAAAAACCACCATCTTGGAACTTTTCCTAGCACGGAAACCAAAATCCATTGACTTAGACCAATTTAACAAAGAAATGTTAAACTATGACAAATATGCAAGTTTATGATGGTAAAATGAACTTCAACAAAAATGAATTTACGGTGTTGAATGGCTAAAATTCATAGATGATTCGACACGCCACATCGATGATGAAACAAACACCAAAGCAAAAGAAAATGTAAACATCTCGCTGCTTCATCAAAGAGACATGGTCATGGATAAGTAGCTTCCATATTAGACCAAGTAAACATGCAATTATATTGTGTAATACTTAGCATGACAATGTGAGTATCATTTTAATCATTATATACGACGTTAAAGAAACCAAAACAACCATAGAATGAGTTTAACAACAAGAGAATGATGCTTCAAACAAAAATGTTCTATCGTTGCGTGTTTAGAACTGATTAATCTAACAACAAAAGACAATGATGCAATGCTCAGTTTTACCAATAATTAAATAAATGGTAGAGAGCCATAGGATTATCAACGGTGAGTAAACTTAAGAAGCACAGACACTTTAGCTTGGCTAACGTGTCCGTGTCCAACACGTATCAGACACGTGTTAGCACAATAGATATCTGTTAAACACTAGTAGTATAAAGTGAATATGGGTCAAACACTTGTTTAAGCCGAATAACTAGATATAAATAGTAATATAGGGCAAAAATAATAAAATTAGTGAGCAAGACATCAAACTCATTTTTAAAACAAAAACAACATATAAGCTTACTGACATACAATTTTACATGTCGTATATGTGTATCTATCCGTATTCATGCTTCTTAAAAGTAAACATTTGGGTAAACTTACTCAGGTTTAATCATCAGTGTAATAAGTTATACACCAATTTAAAGAGAGTACAAATTTTTCAAACAAAAAAAAAAGAGCGGCACAAATCATTATATTTAAACAACAATTTATTGAAGTGGGGGAGTAGTTGGAAAAAAATTCAACACTCAATTGGATAATAACCCCACGTAGATGACCAAATCAAACCTATCAATCTTGTCATTTTCCATGCGTGTTTACCTAAAATCCTATCTACCTATCAACTTTACCATTAAAACAAAACGTCTAACCCAAAGCTAAATGAGGCTTCCTCCATCATTACAAATCCAGGGGGGCCTTTGTTTCGCAGGTTTTAATGGTTTGAGAATATGTATAGTCTAGAGTTGGAAAGTCCAACACTATGACACTTATAGTTAGACGTGTATAAGAATGAGTTTTAGATGTCTAAGTTGATGAAGATAGTCATGCACCATATAATTTAATGGTAGAAGACATGAAATCTAAGTTGTCATCATCAACTATAGTTCAAACTCGCACGACAAACGCTCGCTTAGGGATTTTGATAAACGTTCCTCAAAATCATCATAACATGCATTGAAAAGAAGAATGATCATAGAAATAATTCTGAAAAAGAAAGAGAATATGCAAATATTGTAGAAGGGATAGAAGCATGTACCTGATCAAAGAATATTGTGGCTAGCTCCAAACTCATATTCCACTTGGTCACCTACACCACTATAGATTCATTGATTCTGACAAAGATGAGAATTAGAGGGATGCATATAGAGAGAAGGAATAAACCCATATGATCATAGTTATTTCCATGACACAACACAACATTGCAAAAGAGAAATGAGTTTCAACAAGAAAAGAAAGGGAAAAACAAAATCCTACAAGCTGCACTTGATATATATATATATATGCTTACAGATAATTTGACAAGATGTTTTGAAGAAACAGAAACTTGATCAATTCTCAAAGTTCAAACAAAACTAGCACCTACTAATAATTATCTCTCCCCTCTATATCTCTCTCTCTCTCTATCACTCTTAAAATGGAGGTGGGGCTCTAGGAGGACTCCAAAACACATCATGGGAAGAAACCTGACCATTTGGAACCAAATTTGGAGCCATATTGTAAACTCCCATTGAAGGCTGCTGCTGCTGTTGTTGCTGCTGCTGCTGTTGCTCCCCCATACTCTGAGAAGTTGAATTGTTCTGGCTTGTTCCAGACTTATCTCCTGCAACAGCTGCCTCCTCGTCCTCGAGCGGCAGCCGCTCAAATGTAGCGTTGGTGAAAGTGGCAGCGATGACGATAACCGGACCGGTCGCAATGAGTGCACCGACAACAATGCCACCAATGACCTGCCCCTGCCCGCCAGCCAAGTAGACAGTTAACCCGGTAGCCCCGGGTGGAGCTGGGGAAGGCAAAAAGGCACCGGAGAGCGACAATATATCGAATCGTCCCTGTAGCGTAATAACACCGCCGGGGGCGGCCGGATGCCTTAGAGTGACATTGGCGACAACCCCATTTCCGCTGAGGACCGAAACCCCTCGCTGGCGGCGTTGAGCAAAGTTAGAGATGCATTCCACGATGTCACTACCGCTGCCGATCTCCAATACGTGGCTCCGGAGTGCATCGGGGCTCTCCTTCGTGACCACCACCGGCGGCTTCAGCTTGTTTTTGGATCCCGGCGGCCGGCCACGTGGGCGACGCGTGCTGGAGCTGGTTCCCGGTTCGCCTCTCTCCTGGCTGCCGGAGTTGTTCTCTTCATCAGCAGCTTCTAAGCTTTGCTTTAATGGAGTCGAATAAGGGTTGCTGGTGCTGCTATCTGTTGTGGTGGGTATATTTTCAGCCCACCATCGATTGGCCATTTCTTCTTCAATATTTCTTCTTCTCTGGATGATTATTAAAACACCCAAAAGAAACCCCAATACAAATATATACACAAAACCAAAGAAGGAATCCAATGGGGGGCGCAAAAGAAGTTTCTATCTTATTTTCCCTTTATTCCCTCTTTCCCCCACACTTTCTCTCTCTACCCTACACAATCTCTCTCTCTCTCTCTGTAAATGAATAACGACAAGAGAAAAACGAGTAAGCAAGTGAAAACTAGCTAACCCGTTAAGCCGTAGCAGCTTCTTTCTTCTCTGCACCTTCAATGGAACAAAACCCAGATCGATAACTGCAATAAAATGACCTAAAATCACAACCCCTTTAAACCCTAATCAGATCCAAAACAAAAACAAAAACAGAGAGAGCAACAGCAACATGATTTTACAGAACCCCAAAACGACGAGGGATCAAATCAAAGCACAAAATGGACGAAGAAAAAATCAAAGCAGAGTTGGAAAAGGTATTTTTCTTTGAAGAAGAAGTAAAAGAAAACCCATCATTTTCTCGATTCATTGAAATGGGTGTGCAGACAAAAGAGAAAAATATGGGGGTGGGTCACGATTGAGGATATAAATACATAAGAGGGGTGGCCCAGAAATTGTACCTATCTTTCTTTAATGTACTCAAAAGGGTCAGAAAAAAAAATAGTACAAAGATCCCAAGAGCGTTCTGCTTCTGCTGAAGTTTTTTTTCTTAAAGAAGAGGAGGAAGAAGAAGAGAGATGGGGGCCGGTTGGTTTTTTGAAGCTTTAACTTTAAGATTTTTGACAGAAGTCACTGTAGAATCACTGCCTGCGAAAGCGGTTTAGCAGAGATGGTTTTTTCTTGTCCCCCACTAGCTCTGCTCTGCTCTGCTCTGCTTTTTGTGGTGAAATTGAATTGAAGGGGGACTCTGTATTTTTGGGTTTTTGGGTTGAATTCTTGGGCGGCAAGTGTTTATGGTGATTGATCATTGATCCATGGAAGGAAAAGGGGTACGTGTAGGGCTGTGATTTGGAGGAGAATGGGAAGGTGTGGTCATCGAAGAGTGGGAATAGTGTCGCAGTCTGAGAGTAGCGACAAAGGTATCGAAAGGAATGGGAGATCGGAAGGAAGGAGAAGGAAGATCACCGCCAATAACCCAAAAGCGCTTTTGAGAAACCAAATCGCCATTCCTATTTGTGCTTCTGCTTCCCCCTCTGCTCATTTTCGGCCATTTCCCTCTTTCTGGATAGTTTCAACTTCAACATCATCATTATTCATTTTTAGGGAGAGACAGAATTTAGGGAATATTTTTCTTCAATTATAAATATGGTCCTTTTTGGACATGGTTTCCATTTTTTTTTTTTTTTTTTACTTTGTGGTGTAAAATTCGAACTACAGATCTCTTAATCATCAATATATATATATATATTTCTGATCCAGATTCGCTTTGGTCCATTTTTAATTTAATTAAACAATAAACGGGTGAATCAAACATCTAACATGTTCATCATTAATTTATAATTTATGACTGGATTATCTTCATTTGATGATCTAGATCTATTTGGGTCGAACATTCCTAGGTAATCATACTTCAAAGAAATGATTGGATAATTGGAGTGCATTTTCGATTATGACATAATCGACACAACAAATAATAAAAGCACAAGAATCAATCCAAAGTTTACTTAGTTACGTCCACGAATAGAAGGAAAATAGTAGCTTGAATTACGAAATATGAAATATTACAAAATACAACGAGACTCCCGTACCCATCCAGTCGTAGCCATATAACAAAACGAAGAGAACCAAGTGTGAAAACGAGAGAGAAATTGCACTAAGGAAAAAATTACTTCAAATTATCCTTTGAATCCAAAACTTTACAATTATTTATAGGTAAATAAATAGTAAACCACTAACCCACAAACTATCTCATTAACTTTAAAATTCTCCTTAATCATCTCACTATGTCACTAAGCTATATCCCTACAAAATTCATTATTCTAAATACATGCCAGCATTCTAAATAAGTAAAATATAATTAAGTGAAATTAACTTCAATTGAGTTTGCATTAATCTTTAACAATCATGATAGATTTAAGCGAAATATATTTTGGTTTGAATATGTTACCTTGTTACTCTACCTGTTCAACTTTAAAAATATATATATATATATATATATATATATATATATATATATATATATATATATATATATATCACAATAATTCATATTGTTATCATAATGATATGTTTGTTAAGTGTATAGATGAGCTAATGTTTTTTTTTTTTTAGTGAGACAACTATGTTGGTTAATTGCATTACTCTTTGAGACCCAAGATAGAAGGAAAGTGAGTAATAAAATCATGCCAGAAAAATAATTGCAATTTAACCAAATATTTTAAAAAAAATTGTTTTAAAATTATATTAGTTTGATCATAGTTTGTAATTACTTTGGGGCCGTTTGGCCGGAGTTGGGAGGAGTGGAGTTGTGGGGAGTAAACTTACTCCCCATTTGGCCCAAAGAATTGTTTAACTCGATAAAAAAATACCAACTCCCCAGACTTCTACAATAATTATTATTCAACTCTTCTTCATTTTCCTCTCTTTCTCTCTTTTCCTTTTACAATATTTTTAATTATTTAAAAAAAAAAAACATAATTTAAACAAAATGTGTGAAATGACTAAAAATGCAATTCAACCTATTTTTTATTTTAAATATAAATTAAGTTGTTGAATTAAAATTGGTACTTAAACAAAATTTAAAATGTAGTATTCAAGAAAAAATAAAAATATAGCTTATTTGAATTCACTTAGATTAATGGATTAAAATTTTTCAAATTCACACGCAATAGTTAATCGACTATTGTACGACTATTTGTTTTATTTCAAAACAATCCAAATAAAATGAATAATTAATGTGAGTGATATTAAAAAAAAAAAAAGGTGAAGTATGGTAGTCAAAGTTATTTTGGTTATCTTCGAATAAATTTGTAAAAGATACATAAAATAAAAAACACAAAAATCGTATTCTTAAAATTTATTGGAAAAAGTTATTGATAATAAAAATATGAAAAATTATAGAAAATAGGTTCTAGGTGTAGTGCATATGCCAACATGAGCAAGAGATCTCAAGTTCGAATCCCCCTCCCCACATATTATCAAAAAAAAAAAGGTGTAGTGCATATGAAATTATGAGTTTAAGTAGGTGGAAACGAGGAAGAACGTGTTTGACACATAGATATGTTTATGTGTTGTTTTTTTTTTTCTTTAGAGAAATTTGTAAAATATATTTACACTAAAAAAAAAAAAATCTCACTTCTAAAATTCATAAAATTAAAAAAATTAAAGATTGAGTATTTAAAAAAATAAAATAATAAATATATATTATAAATCAAGGTGAGAGAGATTAAAAAATTAATGTGAGGTATTGTGTTCAAAATTATTTTTTTTTGTTATCTCCAAAGAAATTTGGAAAGTAGATAAAATAAAAAATTGCATGGTTAGAATTTATTAGGAAAAATCCTTAATAAGGAAAATTAGAAAGTTTGTAGAAAAAAAAATGTGTCGAAAAAACTAGTAAAATAAATTCAGATTTCAGAACTTGAGGTTCAACAACTCCCTGTTAATGGGAGGCCGAGAAAGATGTGTTTGACACATGAATAGACTATACTTATGGGTAGACAATCTTATAATTCATAAAATTAAAGATGAGTCCTAACAAATATATATATATATATATATATATATATATATATATATTTTATAATGAATGTGAAAAAATAATGTCAAATATTGTGCTCAAAATTATTTTTGTTGTGTTCAAAGAAATTTGTTAAGGATAGATAAAATAAAAATAAAATATTTCATTTTTAGAATTTATTGGAATTGGAAGAAGTCCTTAATAATAAATTTTTGAAAGTTTGTAGAAAAAAATTGTGCGGAAGAAAACAACTAAAATAAACTCAGACTTCACAACTCCAGACTAAACAACTCCGTGCTCCAAACACACTACAGACTTCAGAACTCCAAAGTAAACAACTTCCTGCCCCAAACAGGCATAACTCAGAACTCTCCAAACTAAACAACTCCCCAGACTAAACAACTCTAGACAAAACAACTTCAACTCCCCAACTCCTTGGGTCAAACGCTCCCTTTGTGTTTCCTCTAAAAACCTTAAACGCTCCCTTTGTGTTTCCTCTAAAAACCTTATTACAAGAGATATTTGACAAAAATTATTTATTTATTTAAAAATATTACATCATTGTAAAGTGGAGATTTGAACCAACAATCTCTCCCGAATAATAGAGATGTTTTAATTGTTGAGCTATGTTTCTGATTTACGAATCTTTTAAGTTATACAAGATTTTAGCTTCACAACGAAAGAGAGTAATTGAAATTTTAGTTGGTTCGAAAATTAATTAAACATATTGTCCAAAGTATAACTTAAATTTATAAGTATATTTACAAAAATTGATATTATATGATTTGGTAATTATAATTTTTGGCCCTAATTTCTTGCGAGAATTGAACCCATGACTTTTTAGTCACGAACACAACCTTATGCCAATTGAGCTATGCTCGGTTTGACTTCATTTCTCTTTCTTGATATATATTATGTGGATTAAAAATTACATGCATTTGGATTTTAAGATGTTATATTAGTAGAATAGTTGAGAAATAGATATTAAGTAATTATTTGAAAGTGTAGTTATAAATAATTTGTAGTTAGAATTCATACCTATAAATTATAATGGAGAAATATGAATGTTTAACTACTTTATTTGTTATAGGTTAACTTGGCAATTTTTATCCCTCGTTATTAATTATTAGTGATAATCATATTTATTACGTTTTTAGTAAAATATATATATATATTATTATTATTATTAGTGACAATCACATTTATTAAGTTGTAGTCAAAAGATAAGTACAAAAGTGAAACTTACAAAAGTAGAAAGAAGTAATAAAATTGTAGAAATGAAAATCAACCCTTTTCTATTCAATTTTTTAAAAGTTTCATTCTAATTCTTGTTATAAAGTGTATAATTAAGAAAATTCAACGATAATTGACATCTAAAGATATTGTTAAAAGTCTTTGTTTTTTCTTTTTAGTACAACAAGAAAAGTATTTAATTAAAGCGGAGATTGAACCTATGACCTCTTAATCATAGGTACAATCTTACGTCGAGCTATACTCAATTTGCTAAAATTTACCGGGTTTCTTCTATGTTATACATAATTCAAATCCTAATATATACAGGGGCGGATGCACGTAGAGGTCGGGGGGGCACGTGCCCCCCCTCGAATTATTTAGTTTGTAAATTTATATACAAAAATGCAAAATTAAATTGACTTTGTTTATATATGTATATAAACAAATGCAAGACTTGCATAATGTTTTGTGTTGGAACGATGGTCGTGGGGTATGTCTTTAAATTCCTTCCCCATTTGTGCTCAGGTTTGATTCCAACCTTTGCCTTGCTCTTTTTTTTTAACTCTCGCGCATTTCTTCTCCTATTAATTTTATATATTACTTAATTAAGATTTAGTTAATTTTATTATTTATTTAATTTAATTTTAATATAAAACCATCTTTAAAAAATTAGTTTAGGTAAATTAAGTGCAAACATAAATAATACGTAATTTTTTTAAAAAAAATTATAAATATTTTAAATTTCATTATTTACTTACCTATTTAGATGAATAATTCTATAATGGTTTATTATAATTTTAGAATCAATATTTTTACTATAAATATTATATATCGTGTATTTAAAATTATATTTATATGAAGGTAAAATTATAAATCTAGTCATTCAAATTTTAAAATTATGTCTAATAGATCCCTAAAATTTAAATGTCTTGTAGATTTCTAATTTTTAAATTTTCTGTTCAATAAATCCTGATGTCTAATAGATTTATGAGCCTTCAAATTTTTTTTTTTTTTTTTTTTTAAATAGTTGTTCTATTAGAGAGATTTAATTTTATCTCTGATTGAACCTTAAAGTTTTAATATTTTATCTAATACATACGTGGTCTTTTAAAAAATGTCGATTAAGTTGAGGACCTATTAGACACATGAAAATTTATGTTTAATAAAATAATTAATTTTTTAAAACTTAGAATATGTTTCTATTTGATAAAAAAAATTAAAAATTTATGGATTTGTTATATACAAAATTGAAAGTTTAGAGACCTATTACATAGGTTTTAAAGTTTATGGATCATATATACACAAATATTTTTTTTTTAACTAAACTTGTAATTTAATCTTATTTGAATTGTGCCCCCTCTGACATAAATTCTTGGATCCGCCCTGAATATATATATTATATATACAGTTAACCTCAAACATTTTTTTTACTAAAATAAAATAAAATAAAGCTCATTACCCCATTCTATCGCACTCAAAAGAAAACATTAATGCCAAACCGAACATAGCTCAATTGACATAGGGTTGTACCGGTGACCAAAAGGTCATGGGTTCAATCCTCGCATTAATTAAACTACTGTTGCAAAAAAAAATGGTAAAGACATTTTGAAAATTCAATCAAATCATACCACTAAAAACTTTTAAAAGATCTAAGGTCATCCTAACTAAATTGAAACTAAACTCAAACCAAATGATAATTCATAGATAAAAAAGAAAAATTAATAAAACCTATTTATAAAAAATGCTTAATTGTACTAAATTTCAAATATGATAAAGAAGGCCTAAAAAGATTTATTTTTAATTCCTAATATTTTAATAAATCTCACATTTGAATCTTTACAATTAGGGGTGTACATGAGTTGGGTTGGGTTGGGTTCGAGGATTTTTCAACCCAACCCGAAAATTTTGGGTTGGTGATTTTCCAATCCAACCCAACCCAACATTTCAGTTAACCCAATCCAACCCAACCCTTCAATTTTCGGGTTGGGTTGGGTTGGGTTGGCGGGTTGGTTTTTTTTTTTTTTTAATTATTTTTTTAATTAACTTCAAAATCACTATTAATGAAATTTCTTAATTTTCGTTTTCCTTTTAAATCACCTTTTATGAAATTCCTTAATTCTTATTTTCCTTTTAAAATCACCATTAATTCTTAATTTTTCTTTCAAAGATGATTTTAAAAATATATATATATATATATATATATATATATATATATATATATATATATATATATATATATTGAATTCATTATAGGGAAATTGTAGTAAATGACAATTTAAGACTTATTGTTTGCAAATATAGCATGTTTTTAAAAATTTTGCGGATATAGCAATTTCTATCGCTGATATCTTATGACTGATAGAAGTCTATCGCTGATCACCTCAGCTTTTTATAGATTTTTGTCAGTGATAATAGTCTATGAGTGATAATAGTCTATCACTGATAGAAGTCTATCACTGATATAATAAAGTCTATCAGTGATAGAAACGAGTTTTTTTGCCATATTTGCAAAACATTTTAAAGTTTGCTAAATTTGCAATTAGTTTGGGCCTGATTGCTATTTGTGCAACCAGCCATTCATTATATATATATATATATATATATTTTTTTAATATATTGAATTCGGGTTGGTTCGGGTTGAACCCATCCAAATTTGGTTCAACCCGCGAACCAACCCAAAAATTTGGTTTTTCAAAATAGCAACCCAACCCAACCCATATTAAAGAAAAATCCAACCCAATCCAAATAGTTCAACATGAAGTATGAGGTTCGAATCCCCTCACCCTTAAGTTCAACTAAACAAAAAAAAAAAAAAAATTACAAATCATCTACCTCTACTATCACCTATTTGTCATTTGTTATTAAGTCACTTACTCATTACTCATTTTAATAGATTAAAAATGGTAAATATGTAGTATTTAAGTTTCATTTTCTATTAATAATTGTTTGTATGCATTTCAAAAAAAAAAAAAAAAATTGTTTGTATAACCATTTGTTATTATGTGTATCATTGATATATATGAATTGAATAAAGACAAACCGAGCATAGCTCAATTGGCATAAGGTTGTGCCATGATTATGAGGTCATGGGTTCAATCCTTGCTTTAATTAAAATACAAATCACTTTCATTAAGTGATTTTAGGTTTTATACCTATTTGTATATAGTGATAGATTTTTATAACCAATAAATTTAAAAATGAATTATTTGCGGTAAAATATTATTACTGATAGATGTGTATCAATGTTGTTTAAATAGTATATCAGTGATATACGAGGGTAACGAGAAAATTACGTAAAAATGTTTAGATGTGTGTGCCAACAATTTTAAAAACTTTCCATATTTACAAAATCATAATTCTATTGCTATATATTTACAAATATGAGAATATGAATTGTGACTCATTAAAATTCCCCCTACCATAAGTAGATTAATTTATAAATATGGTTTTTATAGTTGGAGCATAGTTTCAATTTGATCCTATTATTTTAAAAGTTTAATTTTGTTCATATAGTTTAGGCTTTGTTATGCTAAAAGAAAGAAGGAAAAAAATGCTTTATTTCTATTTGGTACTTATAGTTTTGAAAATTTTCAATTTAGTCAAACCTCCAAAATTGCTACTTTTTGATATATTTTTTTGGTAAAATATATTTTTTTTTGTCTCTAAGATTTGAACTTAATATCTATTTGTTACTCAAGTTTTTAAAACTAAAACTTTGGTCCTTGATATTTGAATTAAGTTTCCATTTGGTTCATAAGATTTCAAGAATGATATGTTTGGTCTTCTAAGTTTGAATTTAATTTTTAATTGGTCTATGAAGTTTGAAATTTTCAATTGAGTGCTAGTTGATATAACAAAATGATGGTATTGCAAATTTGCAAATCAAATATGATAGTCAAACTTTGCTTGTATGTATTTTTTAAATGAGTTAGATTATTTTTTTTTAAAATAATACTTAGGGACCAACTAGAAACTAATTGCAAATTTTTATGGAAAAATAAGATCAAATTTAAATCTCGGAGACACTTTTGAAACTTCGTAGACTAAATAGAAACTAAATTCAAATCTCAAATATCAAACATGTCAATTTTGTAAATTTAAGGACTAAATAGAAATTAAGTTCAATTTCAAGGACTAAGAATGTATTTTACCTTTTTTTTTTAATGTGGCAATGAGATGATGTTTTTTATTTGGCTAATTGTATTAGCTAACTGTATGAAAGATTTGGACTTGGTAAAAATATAGAAGGAATCGAACAACCACTTGGTGCAGTGGGTGAGCGCTCCGCTTAAGATAGCAGAGTGAAGGTACGAGTCAAGCGCATTACCATTACCATTACCCAGAGTGGAGGTTGGTTGACTTGGTATAGAAAGAAATGAGTCTATTTGACAAAATATCATGTAATTACAATCTATGAGGTTTATCCAAATTTTATGGGCTAAATTGAAAATTTTAAAATTATAGATACCAAATTGAAGCTATGCCCAAATCATAAGGACCAATCTTCTAATTTCGCCTTGTAAGTATTTATTGCATTATTCATAATTATATTTCAACTATTTTAATAATGACATTTACATAAATAGCATAATCTAAATCGAAACTCAAATTCAGATGTAATACAAAGTACATTAGAAAAGTCATACGCATACTAACTTTTTTTAAATGAAAAGTTGTGACACTTTTTAGTATAGATGTTAAATTTATGCCTTTTAAGTGCAATTTTTCTTTAATAATTAATCTGTCCTAATCCTCTATTATAGTAAATCACCTCCATTGACATTACTCAATTATAAAAAATAAAAAATAAAACTAATACTTTTACAAATATTAGGACAACTAACCATTTAGAAACAAAATATAGCGAAATCGAACTTAGCTCAATTGGCATAAGGTTATGTCCGAGTTCAATCCCGACATTAATTAAAATACCTCTGCAAAAAATATATATATATATATATATATATATATATAAAATCAATCAACCCATGATATTATATGTTTGTTAGCTAGAATGAAGAGAATACCATTCCCAACATAGCAAGTTCCAGTACAAAAAAGGAAAATCATCAATGGATTATTAGTTGTTCAATTGATTTTGTTTCCTAATGGTTCCTAGACTTCCCAAAGTATATGTAGAAACCACTAAATAAGCAATCAAGAAATGCCTATTATCACGCTATCGAGTTACAAGATTTGATTCAATTACAGAGACGAACACCAAATATTTGATTATTCGATTACAGACGTGAACACCATGTACCGAAAACAAAATACATCAAATATATGATCAACAACCAATCCTACTATTGGAAAATCAAATGATAAGAGTACAGCTCCTTTTGTAATGAAGGAAACATTCCTCAGTGATGTTATAGCTTAAGATACAGTATAAGGATAATTACAAGTACCAGAACTCCAATTACTGACCCGACGATCCATTTATGTCGACTGATTCTTCGAGACATCGTGGTCAAGACTTTTTTACTCTTATCAATGGCGTCATCTACCCCATGAAGCTGCAACATGAAACATGTTAACAATTATACCGAGCTCCTCGATCTCCAGAAAAAGAGCAAGAAATTAAAATAAGTGAGTTGATGTTGAGGGATGTTAATGGCATCAAAAATCAGGATTTTACTGAGTAATTGACTTACTAAACAGCCGGAACATAATATCAAGAAAAAACTTACTCTTTTATGCGAGTGGAGGAGAGTTTCACGCTGTTGATGCAAGTCCTGGAGAATCGAGACACCGAGCTCCTCGGTCTCCAGCATGGTTCTTCTACTCTCTGTGATTCTTTCTCCTGATTGATTTACTCTCTCTATGGACATTGTCATCCTCTCTCTTTGATCAGCTGAAGCCTGTAAGAATGTCAGTAATAAAAATGGAAAATTAAACCTATGCAAGACAAATAGCTTCTCTATGTCGAATGATCAAGTGTCAAAATTAGCACAATACCAATATATTAGAGATTTGTGATTGGTCCATGATGGAAACCCAACATGATGTTATATAATACAAATCATCCAGAAACTCAACTCAAATTAACAACTCAAGAAACAGAATCTGTTCTTTAAATTATTGAGACCTAATTAAAAGCCAACAAGAGGGGAAAAGATAAGTCCATCTACAAAGCTTAGAAACCGTCATTACTTCAGTCAAAGGAGTAATTGAAGAAAAACAAAGACTGAATCAGATGTTCATATCACAGAAAGTTCTAAAGTAACTTTCCTTTATCCCGAGAACATAAAATATACAATACCTTTTTTAAAAAATATTACTATTTAAGCCTAGGAATGAAGATTCAAACCTACAACAAGAGAAGTTATTACTATTAGTGTTTTAACCAGTTTTTTTTTAATATTCGGGAGTGTCCAGGTCAACTTGCGCGCACCTCAACTAATCTCATGGGACAACCGTCTGATCCTACTAAATTTGGTTGTCAAAGAAACTCATAGGATATTAAATCCTAGGTAGGTGGCTAGGCCACCCTAGCTTGAACCCATTATCTCTAAATCTTTTATTATTTACATGGTCTTTTAATGACCACTAGATCAACCCATGGTGGTTGCGTTTTAACTAGTTAAGTTTGGCCTAAAATATACACTACTAAAATAGCCAAAAACTTTGGAGATTTCATATAGGTACATTAAGATAAAATCATTCCAATCATGGTATGATCCCACAATTTGTTTCCAGACTCAGAACCCAACTCACGATTGGAGGAGCATCAGTAAGGAGATATAGTATGTGGAGCTTAAATTTGAAGGCAACTGTAAAAATTGAATTATGAAAATCTACCAAATGAGCATCTGCCATTCCAGATTCCAATAGTTCTTCACGGGCAGCCTGATCGGCGTTAGGTGATGTCAATCTCTTAAATTCCTTTTTCAGTTTTCCGAGATCAGCTTTGTACTCCCGTAGCTTAGCAAGTAGCATGGCCTTTACCCCTGGCTGCAAACTTCTGGCCTCAAGGTCCATTTTCCGGATCTAGAAATCAATAAAGATAAAACATTGTATGCATATCATTAAGAATCTAACCAACCTAAAACAAGAGAAAGAACAGAAAGGAAGTCATTACAACCAAAAGAAGGCTCTTCAAACGTACCAAAACATCAGCCTCATCCAATCTAACTTTGATTTCCGAAACCCATTGCTGTTTCTGCTCTGCAATTCATGTTAAGTTAAAATTAGCAACCATTCCAATCGTTCACCTCAAAAAGAAGAGTCCCTCAACATTCATTCAAATGATGAACAATTAAACTTCCTTTTGAGTTCATTCCCAAAATAGAATCCAATTTTGCAATCTAACTCTAAAGAACTAGTAAGAAACCCTAAAATTCCCCATATGGTAATTCGATCCGATTAGCCATCTCAATCCCATGTTCACATCCTTACACTCATCGCACACGGTTTAGAAACTTCAGCATCTACTCATTCAACTCAAGATGTCCAACCACAATTCCAAGAATTCTCTTCAAAATTCTAACAACAGAAACAAAAACGCAAGTTCCAAGTTCCAAATTCCACATCTCCATCTCTCTTCCTTCAAATCAGACACGAAATATAGAAAATCGGAGCAGCAAAAGCCTAGATTAACCCTCACAGAAGTGAAATTGAAGAAAGAAAACATTCCGAACGTACCTGAATCGGAGGCAGAGAAAGAGTTGCATTTCCGAGAGACATTCGCGGAGAGTTCACAATACTGGCGCTCGTAACCGTCGAAAACCGCACTCATCTTGACCGAACTCGCTTGAAAGACTGAGAGAAGCTTACTTTGACTTCCCGGAAACTCGTCGGCTCAGAATTTTACGGCGAAACTTGGCAGATCGGAAATCGGAAGTTACAGGAAAGGGAAACGGAAATGGATGAGAAATCTGTTGGTGGAAGTGCAGCCACCACCTAAATTTTCTCCGTAGTGGCTCAAGTAATTTGCCGACAACTAAAATATGCCTTAGTTAAATTACTCCACATTTTTCTAAGGGCAAAAATGAAGATGATTTGCCTGACACAAGCAGCTCAACTATCGATGTGAACTAATGATTAAAAGGTTAAATGTTCGATCTTCCTTATGCATTAATTAAATATATTTGTACGAAAAAAATGAATATAATTTTGTTTAAAAAATGTTTGCTTAATATTGTTATAACTTTGTCAACTTGCACTCCTTTAAATTAAACACAAATGCTGCTCTGTTGGATGATGCAATGGGGACGAGGGCAATTATCCGTGACTCGATGGGCAACATTATGCTTTCGGCATAAAATTTTCAGGTGCGAAGAATATCAGTAGATCTTGTTGAAACTCTCGCATTTCTATGTGGATCTCGCTATAGCTGTGGGCCTCACTCCTTTGTGGGCAGAAGTTGATTCTCAAATCCTATGGAAACTACTTATGGGTTTAGATCGTTATGAAAATGAAATACAACCTTTTGTCGACGGTTTACGCAAAAAGAAAAGTATGAGACTTATCGGGAGTTTTTGCTTCGTACCGAGATGTTGTAAGTCTGTGACTCACGACCTTGCTGGCCATGCTCGAAGAACACATACCTCAGAAATTTGGATGAAAGAAGCTCCTCGCTCGACGACCAAGTCTGACCTATCTGATTTAATCTTTTACTTTTTTTTTAAAATCACTCTTAATGTTTGGTTTGTTTTTTGTTTCCTTTTCTTTGTACTAAAAAAAAAAAAAAAAAATTTGTCAACTTAAATATAATTTAACCGACATAAAATATGTAACTAAGGTTAGAGGTTCGAGTCTCACTCTCTAAATATTGTAAGAAAAAAAATAAATTATCACTTCAAAAAAGTTTAATTATAACTATTTTGTCACTGTCTCATCATAGTTTAATGATATATCTATTACCATACCAAAGATTGATGGTTGGATTCCAATCTCACAATCGTCGAACTAAAAAAATAAACTTCTCAAAAGGTAAATGATTTTCATGTCTAGCCAATCACAACTTAAGTATAGCTTAATTGATTAAGACATATACCTTGATTAAAAAATGATTAACGCTCCAAGAAGATTCCAATGATAAACCAACACTCTTTGAGATTTGTGATTTTTAGCACAATTAACCCAAAATCGAACTCCGAACAAGATCTTAATTAATCAAATTATTAAAAAGTTCGTTTATTAATCATTAGCAACATATTTAGTTTTCTAATCTGAAGATTTCAATTTAAATACAATTTAGTTGAGATTTAATCAAGTTTCTCTTTCCAATATTAAGATTTATCTCTATGATATGAGTATGTTAAAAGAGTAATCCAATTGGTTTGCAAAATATTTCAACATATTTGGATGTTGATGAAGAAATGTAGAATTCCAACCAAATGAAAAATGGTAATCCAAATCCCTGCCTCACTGAGTCAAGGTGCCATCAAATGAACACTATACTGATTCTAACACAATACAAGTAAAATGTATAAACAAAACATTTTTACTTCGATTTAAAGTGGTTGGTCAGTGAATAAGACACCTATTACACTCGTTAAAGTTGAAAGTTCGATCTCCTACCCCACATTCGTTGAACTAAATAGTAACCTTTTTGTTTTTGCTAAATTATCATCTCATTGTCCTTCAATGCTGCACAACTCCATCATGCCAAACACAAAAATCACAATGATCTGATACAGAATGTCAATAATGAATAATGATGGTTTCTTCTCATCCATCATATTTCCCTCATCAATTCAACTCCTGCCATTTAAATTATCTAAAGAGCATATTATATAACATACTATGTGGTTACTAGCAAACTTTTTGATTCTGTACATTACTCAGCAAGGTAATACAAAATAATAATAAGTACATGCCTCCAGAATTCGGAATGTCGACAAAAAAAGACAGAAGATTGAAATCTATGCCTAATTGGACGGTACGTATAACAAATTAACAACACTAACAAACAACATGGTTTAGAATGAGCCAATTTAACTCTGAAAACTCTGTGATCAGGAATTTCAAAGAGAAGAAACACCTTTGGAAGTTCATTAAGCATACCTGGGGTCTGGAACTTGCATTCACTTCATAACCTCCCTCTAATTGTAACAAAGCAAGCTCCATGTATGGATACGAAGTGTGAGTGCCCTATCATTCATTCGGTAAATTTTAATCTAGACAAAAAATTTAATCCTGGTGGCATAGCGACATATCGACATCACTGGAATAACCCTACCCTCCAGTTTCAGCACTGTCAGATGATACCTTTTCAGTTGAAGAAACAGAGTTTGCTTCACTGGAAGTAAGGCCACTTTTTTCACCCTGACCGAGTACACGGTCGGAATCTTGATCGGGGAAAACTTCCGATTGCAATGAGGGAGAAATGTTATTTACATGCAGCCATGTGAGTTCCCACAAGCTATCTCCACCTAGCGCACTCCTCTGAACTAGCACCCCCTTAGTTTTCATAACAAACAAGGTATTCTTGAGGAGTTCAGGCACTAGCTCCTGAAGCTTCTCGCTTCTTTTCGCTCTAACTTTAGCTTTTGCATACTTTTCCATTCGGCCAAGAACACCAAGCCATAGCTTGCAGAAGGTTGTTAACTGAGAAAGATCCTGGAGCAACAGTAAAAACACTTTGGACAAGAGTTTCATGGCAAGGATCAGCGTCCCTTCCATGTTCCTGTAATCCTTCTGAGAGTGTCCTTGTGCAATTTCCAATAAATCATCAAGCATTGTGAAGATCACAAGATCGAAACACTGTAACCATAGACCATGTGGAAGGTGGATTTCATCAACACCTATCAAGCACTTTTGCAATGACAGCAGAGCCTGGTTTCTAACCTCCTCTCTCTGGTCCAAGCAAACTTTTCTCAACCCTTGCACAAGCCTCAGCCACATGTCTCCAATATCTTGCGACATTTTAATGGCTTCCTCTTCCCTTGCAGCTTCCTTACCCTCCCTAGCCCACCGTGCTAAACAATCAACAGATCCAGCCATAAGATCCAATGCACGCAAAGAGCGCTCAGCTTGTCCAACACGAGACTCAGCAAATTGCCTTGAGGCATCAATGCAGAGGGTATAATTTGCTGGTAACAAGTGAGAACCATCAGACACAATGAATAGTAGAGCATCAAATCCTGCCTCAGAAGCCTCTGGATGGCGAGCTGTAATGGAGAGTAGGGATGTTATTGTTCGCCATCCTGATGGGGATCGAATATGAGAAGCATTTGCTTTTACTAAACGACTGACTTCTTGTGTAATTTGCTCACAGTATGCATCAGCAACCCGAGCATCTAGCTTCAAGACAAGTTGCAGAGATCTCAAAAGTTCATCAGCAAGGTTCTCTTTATAAGGAAGCAAGCGCTGGCAGATCCGGAGAAGTCCAAAAACGGCTTTCTCCACCAGGGCACAGGGCATGACAGTTGACTGCACAATGTTAGATATATGATCATAAACACCAGGCCAAAGAAGCACAATTCTATCTCGGTTATTCAGGGTAATGGCAATCAACAATTCCAGACAGAAGACTGCTGTATCTTCATCCTCAGGAGAGCTGTTTCCTTTTTGGGGCCGTCCTGCAGCCCATATGAGTGCTTGTGCTAGCTGTAATAGAGATTCAGCCTGAAGAAACTTGCTCTCTGTAAAAATGCTATCAATATTGCACTTTTGAATAGTCTGAAGGGTGCGCTGATGAGCTGCAAGTTGTTGTTCGGTAGGCTGTGACCTTGGCTCCTCAGTGTCGAGAGATAAGAGCTGACTGAACCGGCCCATCAATCCAGAGGATCTCTTGGGAGTGCCAATCGACTGTATATGAGCAGCAGATAAAGAACTCGTAAGAGGCTTTCCATGCCCAGTGTCAGCAGAAAGTTCTGATTCATCAGCTGCATCACTGGCCACACGAGCTGGTAAAAGACCAAGCTTGTGCAATCGTAAGATGCAATCAAGGATGTTTCTCCAACCTGTGCGAATGAAGTCACCATACCTGTTGGCGATGGTGAAAACTGTCATAGTAGCCATCCTCGCTTTTGTATCATCACCAAAAGCCAGAACGGGCTCCTCAACAGATGATGGGTTCAAGAGGGTTGTGAACTTGCATAGGGACACAACAAGATCATCAAGTACATCTTCAAGATGATGGCATGCAGAGATCTTTGCAACAGCTAAGAATCCATCAATACATGTTTGATAAACCTCTTCATGTTCTGCATGATCAAATACCACAGATATAGCAGCAATAGTTGGCCCTGACATTATAGCAAACATATCGCGATCAAGATAGGCTTTAGTATCAGACACGATGAATGGAGAGGATTTCTTGGATTTATGCATCAGGTCTATCCATCGGCTCGGGGTCATTTCAGGAAAACCATTGCCTTGCTCCGGAGTTGTACGAATCTCATTCTTACAGATTGAGTGATACAACTCAGAGAGGAAATCTCTAGGAAGATCATTGCCTCCATTTATGTGTCTGCTGTTCCGAATGAAATCTTCTTCCGTCATCTTCTTTTTCACCTGAACATTGTGCTGATCTGTATTGAGCATTATAAGTGAATAAGATAGTAGAAGAGCAGCATCCTTATTCACAAGAATTTGAGGTGACTGTTCGTAATATCTCTCAGAGAATGCCTCAAGCACCCTTTGTATCTTCTGTGATTCTCCAGGGAGTCTGAAAGTTTCCAAAAACAGCCGCAAAGCAGTATCCAAATTCATGTCCTGAAAATCAAAAGTCCAAGCAAATTCATGAAGAACCTGAACACAAAACTCATCATGATTTCCAAGGAAGTCCCCAACCAGATTTTTATCCAAACCAGCAGTGTACCTGAAAAAGCAGGCTACACTTTTGGGATCAAGTTTATCAGGCAAGAGATGGGTTCCTTGAAGGAACTCCAGTCCTTTCTTGGGATCACGATTAAAGTGATCAGCTCCAATCATCAAGCGTCTCTTGATGTACTTTTTCCTTCTCACAAATGGAACCCATTGATTAGGATCACCGTAATTTTCACACTTTACCATCCAGAAAGGAATATATTCCTCAAGGTTCACAGGAGTATTTTCTAGGCCAGTTCCATTACCTATCCTCTCAGCCATTCCCTGAATAACGGCAATAAGACCATCCAAAGAAAGGATATGCATTGAAGACAAAGGACAATTAACTGGAAAAGCACTCTTGGACAAAAGATTAGCAAGTTCTTCAAAGACATTACTGCAAGTTATGTCACAATCTAAGTTTGCATACATCTCCACCATAAATGTTTTCTGCCTGCAGAAATCAACAAGAGCCTCCATGGCAACCTCCTGCTGCTGGTATGAAGCCCCATACCTGCTTTGGGCAAGCCTCAAAATCACACATGAAAAGAAAGCCTCAAGCTGCAACTTCAGCTCAGTGCGCAGATGGTGGTACAGATTGAGAACAATGCTACAAACCATTGAAAGGATTAGCGAGCTTGTTGACAACCCAAATTGCATAAGGTTTCGAAATAATTCATCTTGGATTAAACTCAATAACCTAGGGTGATGGCGGAAGGAAGAACCACCTAGCTCTATTGCTGAATTTATCAATCCCAAGGCAAAAAGAGGAACATCTTCATCAAAAGCCATGGTATTTGATCTGGCTCCCAACTCCATATGCTCAACTAGATTTAACAATGAACAGAGGAATCGAAAAATTTCTACCATGCAGGGAACCCCATAAGGTTCATTCATGAGATGAAAGTCAAATGGAACCGTATCCTTCATACTACCATCCTCGAGTAAATTTTCCTCCATCCCAGTAGACATCAGACCTGATGAAGAATTGGAGTCAAAATTGTTGGATGACGACTGACCATCAAATTCATGGCCCAAGTTGCCATTCTCCAACAGTCTACTTCCAAGCACATAGTCATCATTAGCCCCCCTACCAGCCTGAACAAGCCAAGAGAACAGGTTTCATCAATTTAATTTAATTTTTGGCAAAGAGCAACTTTACAATTTCAATATAAAATAATATGAAAACCAATGTTTTAAGAGGCTAAAAGAAATGAGGCGTAAGCCTCGATCTAAATGTAAAAAATATTAATAAAAACATAAAATTGCAAAACTATGTATTGTGGACAAAATGATTATTGTTATATAAAATTACAAAAACAGAAAGACATTTCTATCGACTTTCACTTCCTTAGACAAAAACTCTAAAGCTCATTTTCAACATCATTATCACTGTGACTAATAGGATTACCTTACTCTTCAATATTTGTCTACAATGTTTTTTTAGTTATAGTGAAACAAGTGAAGTTTCTATTTGTCTCAACTCAAGTATGCCTCTAATGAACCAAAGAAGGCATAAGCCATGAAGGCTAAAATTTTGTGCCTCCCTAAAGGTAAACCTCAAAAGTCTTCTAAACAGTTGTAAAAACTTAAAACTAGTATTTTACTAAGACCCCGTTTGATAACCATTTGATTTTTTGTTTTTTATTTTTGAAAATTAAGCATATAAACACTACTTCCACCTATGAGTTCCTTTATTTCGTTATCTACCTTTTACAAATGTTTTCAAAATCCAAGCTAAATTTTGAAAACTGAAAAAAATAGTTTTTAAAAACTTGTTTTTGTTTTTGGAATTTGGCTAAGATTTCAAATCTTTCCTTGAGAAAGATGAAAAACATGATAAAGAAATGGCGAGAAAACAAGCATAATTTTCAAAAACCGAAAACCAAATGGTTATTAAACAGGCCTAAGTAATTAGATTTAGATCTTTCAACAATGTAAATTCTTATCCCAAAAAAAGAGTTGCAATTTTAACGTTGTTTGCTTCATTACTATCACTACATAATAAATCTCAACCACAGATATAAATAAACACACTTCAATTATCTAAAATCCATTATTTGAACTGTATCACTTTATATAATTTAGGAGAGCCAAAATATCAAAGAAGCTGCTATGCTTACTTGTTTTTGTGAGATGAACTACTTAACTGTTAAATTTCCTATAAAAAAAAACTACTTAAACTGTTAACACTAAAAATCTAACAATGTAAGCCTATGTTTATCATTGTACCCAACCAAATTAAAAACCAAATTGAGAATATGGTAAAATATGACCACGGTGCAACAGGTATCTCATAAGTCATAATATGAAACACTTTAGTCTCCAAAGAAGACTTTATTAAAAATGGAAAAGATATAAGCTATAATTCATACCCAGAGATATAGTAGGGGAAGCATGACAGAAAAGAGATGCTTCCCACCAGGTAAAGCAAAACAATCATGCACAAAATGAATTAATTTCTTTTCATTTTAGCTTCATCGCCCGTCTTAGTAACCTAGGTTCTAAAATTTAGCTATGGAGAAATGCAGAGAATAAATTAATACCTCCTGTTTGCTGGAACTATTGCCATTGACCAGTGCACGTTCTGTGGTATTGATTTCTGAAAGATGTGAAAAGATACACCTAACAAGCTCATAAACAGTGTGTCGAGCTATCCGTTGCAATAGCTCACCCTTTGAGGCTGCCTGATGTACTATGCGGAAACAAGTATTAACAATAGTACAGACATGCTGATTGCTCAACATAATGGATGCCTTACTTTTCATACAAGCAAGAAGAACCTGAAGTATTTTCATCAGGACCATTTCTTCTGATGCAGGATCTGTTAACTCAAATCTACAACAGGTAACAGCATCAACTATCAAGTGAACGGCATCTCCAGCATTAACAGTGTTTTGATCAATCATGTCAAGAGTTAAAATCTTGTACACAGAAGATAAAGCAACCCCAGTAATAGGTGCCCCAGTTTCATCTGATCGAATTACATCTAAAAATGGTTGAAGATACACAGCAGGATTGATTGTATGCCACGGATGCTGCCATGAATATATCTGCCTTCGTAATGACTTCAGTGATTGAATTAAAGAGTGTTCCAATTGATCATCACCTGACATATATCGACCTCCCCATCTTACATTTCTTCTCATTACTGCCAATACAGCACCAATTTCTGAATTAATCATGCAAGCTAAAGCAGTTTTATTCGTATATGTGCCATCACACTCCTCGGGTTCTTCTTCGATTGAATTGATTCCAGTTTGCAGCTTCAGGCGCCCCATCTTTGGATATGTTTCCTTCACAGTACTAAAGTTTACCAAGTACTGTGAGAAAAATGAGCAGAAACCTTGCTAATGTGCACAATCACTGCTAACATGGATAAGAGAAACATATTTATTAGCAATTGTAAATTCAATGAGCTCAACGGTTAAAAGTTAGCACTCCAGCTAAAATTTTCCCAAAAAGAAAAGGTGCACTAGAGCACAGTTCCTAATAGAAAATTCCTCTAATCAATTTTAATAAACGAAAGATTTTTTTTTTTTTTTTTTTTTTAATATCCGTGAGTGTCCGGGCCAGCTTACGTGCACCTCGACTAATCTCACAGAACAATCCGTCTGACCCTACAACATTTGGCTCGAAAGCTAAATTTTAAGTTTCTGTTAATCTGTTCAATTGAAGTAATAGTAGACTGACTTTATAATTCATAAGTTCAATTTAATAAGGATTTCATCTCATTAACCACATTCCACGAAGACTGACTGGAGCAATCATGCTAGGAGACAGCTCATTCCAAGGAAGTAGTTATGTGAACCTGTATTTTATTCTTTATAGCCAGAAGTTCATGTTGACAGAGATTCCATGGAAAAGAACCAAATACAACTATCAGAAGCCAGTGATTCTAAACATCAGAATGATCCTAGCTAGCAGAAAAGTCAGTAAAGGGGTAGGAGACAGGACTAGCATTGATTTTGCTTCAACCTTGAGTTCCAGCACTCAGCATTATTTCTTTCAGATTAAATAACAGAATCTCAAGTGACTAGAAACATGAATCAATTCTAACACCATGAAAAAAAAATGGAGATCATACTGATCCATGTAAGTGCAAACTACCGGGTAAATTGATTGAAGTCTCAAGCAATAAGCTAAGAGAGTGTGGAATGTAAAGTTTGGACGTCGCATCTTTTAAAAAAAACAGAGTTTGGACAGCAGGATCAGGAGGAAAGAAACCAAATATGCTTAGTAAGTATATATTGCAGAAAAGGATCAAAGCATGAAGGGTTATTCTAGCCCCCAAATCCATATTTTTTTTGGGAATAAGAGAAGGCAAAAATATTGAAAATGCCCGGCCCATCAACTTATCACTGGAAATAACAAGCTCCACAACACCTGAGGACATTGTCGAAGTAATATATTTTACATAGGGCACCAAAACTGCTTAATAAGGAATCTTACTCTCTGTGTGCTATTCATGGAGATTGAAGCAAGCAAGGGGATGGGCCAGAGTGGGGATGAGAAGATCGCAAAGAAATGTAACTATTGAAATAGGCAACAAAACCAACTCTCTTTTAAATATCCACGAGTGTCCGGACCAACTTGCACGCACCTCAACTAATCTCACAGGACAATCGTGTGTCTCTACTACATTTGATTGCAAAGGAAAACCTACTGATTTTATTGGAAACCTCACTGGGAATTTTTTTTGTCATTTACACTAGGACAAAGTGCATCGATGAAGAATTCTTTGGTGTCAATAACTGCTACACCGTCGTTTACCATGATTATAGTCCTCTTGTCCATGGCAGGAAGCACGAACAACAATATAAGAATGGATAACGGAGACAGAAAAATAGCACCCAAATTCAAAACACGATCTCAATTCCGATGAACCTTTGAATACCCACCTTCATTTTCGCTCTCCAATATTCATATTTAAATTTCAACACGGGAACGGTTTTGGGAGCTAAAATTTGAATCTCGTTGGATCCAAATTCCTCACAATTTCGAGAAATTCAACAATTGCAACCTACTGAATTATCATAGTTGAGCCCGTCAGAGAGCAAATGTCAAATTACACCGCGTGGAATAAATGCGGGGTTGTTCCTAATAGAATATAGTACGTTATCGGAGCTTCCTAAGCAACCAAACGAGCGGTAATGAAGGAGAAAAAAGTACAATCCTTCTCAATCACTCTAGGCACATAGATGTTCAAGGAAATGCGTATATGCAAATGAAACACAGGAATGGTGACCGAAGATCTAGAAAGCAACGAATTACCTGAGATGGGAAGAGGAGCAAAGCCGGTCAACATAGGCAGGAACAAAACCAGAGATCTAGGGAGAGATTAAAGAGCTTCATTTCTGGCAGTGCGCACTCGATCTGCCATCAAAAAGAAAAATGCCTCGTAAACGAGAAATCTTGCATAAACTAGGAATCATCAAACTTAACACGGATCTCCAAGGGAAATGAGAATTACCTAGATCAGAACAAATTCGAGAATGAAATGATACAGAGGCGGCGTCAGAACGGACACAGCCGGAACGGCGGTCGGCGAACGGCGGGGGTGAGCCGTGAGGGAGGTGACGGCCGGCGAGGGGTGGGGGATCTCCGTTTTCGCGTCTACGACAGTGCGACTGGAGGGAGGAGGGGGATTTGTGAAGAAGAGGAAAGAAAATTTTAGAGAAAAAAAAAAAAAGAAAATTAATTTACTATTTTTTATTATTATTAATTTTTCTTTTTTGACTTGAATTGAATTTTGTTCATCAAGTTTTTTTTTAATCTATATATATATATATATACTATATATTATAAGTAGTATCAATACCCATATTTACTTAGATGCACGAGAAAATTTAGTTTTATTTTGCTTTATAGAAAATTAATTTTGATTTGTTTTAGTTAACCATGTGGGTGGACAAATGAATAATTGAACTATGTTAGAATTTGGCAAAACTAAATTTCAATTTATTTGTTGGTTAATGGTTTTTTTTTTAATCAACGTATATTATGTAATAAAAATATATTAGTTACTGGAATTCTCCTTGAATTTTTTTAAAATAGTTTGAGTTTTTTAATGAATAATTAAAAAAAATCTCTTTTACAAAAAAAATTAAATTAAATTTGTTTATCCTAATATATTTAAGGTGCATATAATATCGACAGAAAATATTGAGGTCTCAATTGGATATATATGTCGATGAAAACATGGATGTCGGTGAATATTTCTAAAAACTATTAAAAATAAAAAATTCAAAAAATATTTAATTAATAAAATATACTTTTACTATTTTTTTTTTTTTTAATATTTCATCAATTTTTTAATGAACCGTCGGCCACATTATTTAGTCTCTTACTAATCGATAGGAAAGGTTGTATAATCTTTACGGTCTAGACCTAGATCGCGTACTAAATTTTCGTATTCCAGATAGTCGAACGACGGGCAGTCAAAACATCACAACTCATTTAATGTGATATAATGATTAAAATGGAATCGAGACATCACTATGTTATTATCTATATAGATCATTGTCATCGCAATAATCTCATCCTTTCAATTTGCAAGAATTTGTTGGAAAAAAAATGGCAACAAATGAATATTCCTCCTTATTCTCCTCCTTTGGGAAGCATAATTGCAGTCCAATGCTAGTAGTTGGACATCCTCGTTTGATGTGGACCGGGCATCGAGCATAGACAAAGATATTTTTTATTACTCCTGTTCGATTGAAGAGGAGGCCCACGATGTTGATCCCCCGGAAGTATAGGAGAAATCTTTCTCCAACGTGAACCAACCATCTCTCCCTCCTATGAAAGACGCGGCAGAAAAAGGGAAAGAAAATGTTGAAATAGTTGAATGAGAGGAGGAAGTTGGAGAAAACGACTGTTGCAAAGGACCGGTGGAAGTTGGTGAACCGAGCAAGTCGAGAAAGAGAAAACGGATGAATGGATCTGATTCATCAGTGATCATACTATCGTCTGACTCGGAGGATGAGGAATGAAATATGGTTTTTCTTAATTTTGTAAACCATGTAGAAGGTTATGTTAGCATTTTTTTTATTAAGTTATTTGTTAGTTTTTCTACTATGTTTCTTCTAATTTTTTTATGAAATGAATCTCGTAACTTTTTTGTAAACTCTTATGTTATTATGTTTTAATTTTCACGACTTTTTGCCTACATCATAAATTGTTGCATGAACACACATTGTTATCCGTCTCGCTGCAAATCGAGTTTCTAGTTGCGCGACACTACTCGTTCGAATTCTGATTTCATTTCATATACTTCGTCTAGTTATTGAGAGACCACTCTAGTAACAAATTTAGGTATAAATCACATTCTTCAGACGTGGAAGAGAGATAAAAGGAAAAATAGGTAAAGTAGGGAGAAAAAAATACATATCAGTGAAAAATTAGAATGGGTAAAACGCATTAATTCGTCAGGAAGTAGTGGGTCCCACAGAATAATCAATCGAGATTGAACACCTATTTTGGGTTCAATCAAATGGTGTAATCTCATTTCCAGATTACGGGTGGCCCCACATCTCATTACGGTTTTCGTAAGAAACACCAAATGTGGAACTCTATGTCACATTAGCCAAATTACACGCAGTGAATTGCAGACTCGAAGAGGTAAACACGCTCGAAATAGGAAATTTCATTCAATTTGTTGGGTTTCAAATAGCTAGTAAAATTGCATCTCTATTCATACTAATGGAAAGATACAACCCTCCATCACTCTAGTCTAAATTTAGTCAACAACATTTCAAGTCCATACATGAACCTTCTTAAACACAAATGCATGAATTTAAAAGGTGCATAATGTATTATAATTTATAGGTTTGAATAAATCTAAAATTTTAAATTTATTAAGTTTCTTTAGATGAATTGATGTCCTATCAAAGTTGAATGAATACAACTCCTCTTCACGTGTGGGCACCTTTGATGGAGCGCATGTAGCGCAGCGGAAGCGAGTCGGATCAATTGGTACTCTAATTTCATCAATTTAGCTAAATAAGAAACATGCTCAAAGCTTTGAAATAAAAGAAAAAGAAAACAAACATTTTTAGTTCGAAAATCTTCTATTCCAATGCTCGAATCTCCTCATGAACCCTTCGAAGCTTCCCTCGAACTCTTCGAGAACCACCTCCGGTAGTCCCGCTATTCTCGGGCCGAGCAACGGAGTGGTGAAACTTCTTTACAAGAGAATAACTTTGGAAGATGAAGATGAAAAGGTGAAAGAGATGAGATTTTGTGAGAAATATCTAACACTTAGCTTTCTAATTTCTCAAGTAACATGAACTCTTCATGCTTATCCAAATATTCAAACTCTTTGAAAATTCATCAACCTCAAACCATTTGAACTTCATCCAATTTATAGGCAATTCACATGCAACAAACTCTTTGTTTAGCATGACACCTCAAATTGGATGAATTAGTCTTCAACCAAGTGTTCCAAAATTGATGAGTTTATGCATGTGATTGGTATTTCACAATCCACTTCACAACTTGGATAAACTCACTCACTTGGATAAATCCACTCAACTTGGATAAATCCACTTGACTTGGATAATCCACTTGTAATATTTAGTCATTTTAAAATTAATTCATAATTAATTTTAATAAACAAAATAAATTTTAATTAATTAATATTATTATTTAATTCAATATCAAATATTAATTAAATAATAAGACTAATCCCGGTTTCTAAAACCGAATCATCACACATGAATCTCTATTCATGTTTTAGACCGATCCCATTTAAATATGTCCATCATTCTTCCAAAAATGAATTTGAAAAAATTCAAATTATTTTTCTCTCATATTGTTACACGGCTTAATCCGAGCTAGCCAGGAGAACCTAAAGAACCTACCGATCATGAGCTCTAACGATACGAGATTAACCGGCCAAACTCTTTAGCCAAGTTAACCAACATTCGTTAACCCCCTGAGACTCCACTAAAGTCCAAGGGTTGCACTCTCCTCACCGTAGATATATTTCTGTCCTCTTGATATAACCATCATCAGTAAGTCGATCCTTCACAGGTCGTTCGTAATTACAGCTGGGTCAAAATAACCATTTTACCCCTGTAATTACATCTTGTTCTTTAAGTTCCACTGATCCTCTAATGAACTATTGGTTTGTGGTCCAACCACCAAACCGATTGGTATGTGATCTCATCACTATACCAAGTCCCTCTCGGGCCAATGAGAGGGTGGGATCCCTAGTTCAAGACCCGGAGTCAGCACTTAAGGGAACAACCTCTCTACTAATCCCTCAAGGCGGGTAGGAGTGAATTTCATCTCGCAGGACTATGTTCCCAGCTACCTACCCGGTCTTATCCCCAAGATGGTAGGCTTATTGAGTCAGCGATCTCGGGCCACTCTCACCCATACAAGTCAAAGGATAAGCCCGAATAAACAGGAGTACATAGCGTGCTCAAGATTCAGATCGAGTTACCTAGGTCATCATATGAAAAAGTCGGTCTTTACAGTAAACGGAGTTATAAAGAAAGAGCGACTTGTTTCGCAGTTCAGTCTTATGCAAACTCATTGCACATGACGCCCCCACTCGCATGTCTCCACATGAACGATTTTGGATCACATCGTTTGTACTATTCAAAGCGGGTCGCGCCCAATAGTGTCCCAGGATAAGGTACCCAACGTTATCCCTATACTATAGATCGTTCTGGATATTACTTGAACTTGATCCACAATCATGTCACACATGAAGTTCAAGTATACAACTTATAGCCATGGGTTCTTTGTTTATTGGAGTTAGGTTAAAAATAAACACAATTCACTTTATTCAATAACAACTTTACTGAATAAAACTCAATAACAACTTTATTGCAAAAATAGAATATACATTCAGTTTACAAACCACGAGTTTTAGGACATAAAACCCAACAACCTTGAGCTTGGAAGTGACCATCATTCAATACTTCTTGTAGTCCTTTACCACTAGCTCTTGTGATTGGACCTCGTGGCTTAATGATTGCCTCATGATGATGAAATGAATTTGAGTCGACCCACATTGACTTTGAGCATAGGGTTTGTATGAAGCTGGTTGAGATTTGTTTTTATCTTGAATGCTTCCTCTTGATTACTCATTTCCTTATTATTCTCTTCATCTTCAAAAGGATTCGTCATTGAATCTAAATCACCTATATCAAAAAGAGGTAAGTCGGTAACATTAAATATAACACTCACACTATACTTACTAGGAAGATCAATTTTGTGTACATTGTCATTGATCTTTTCTAAAACTTGGAAATGACCCATCTCCCCTAAGATGTAGCTTGAAATTCCTTTGATTTGGAAATTGCTCATTTCGAGAATGTACTCATTTCCAATCTCTAGGTTTTAAAATAATAGATTTCCTTCCCCGATTCACCATTTTTGCAACTTTGTCATTATGATTCTCAATTCTATGTTTATGAAGCTTATCGGCAAACTCAAATTTTGAATTGACATCGAAAGACTTATTAGTTAGCAAAAAGTAATAAATCAAGAGGTGTCTTAAATCCATAAACTAACTCAAAAGGTAAACACTAAGTTGTGGTTAAGGGTGTACGTTTAAAAAATCGAAAATCGAATCGGGAAACTAAACCAAACCGAACTGGGTTTTATACATATACATTTCGACCCAAACTGATAGATTTTGCTTCGGTTCTCAGTTTAAACCAAGCTTTATTCTAGTTGGTTGGTTGGTTGGTTCAGCTACCCGAAAAAACCGAACACGGTGTCTAACCCAACTCATCCAAACCCTTAAATTTTCGGGTTGCTTTTTATTTTTTTATTTTTTTTGAAATTATTTAAGTCACTTATTTTTATCAACAACATAAAGTATTAACTAAAATCTCATCAAACTCAAAAACTCAAAGGTTGTCAGCCTCATCATCGGGATCGTGGTCCAAAGGTCGACTCACACTCGATTCAACCTCGACCCAAGTCAAAGTTTGATTGGGTCCAACTCAAACATTCATTTTTATTTTAGAAGGTAATATTAAAATAAAATTTGTAACATCAATAATTTTATGGAAGTTAAATAATAACATTCATCAATACTATAAAATAAAATTAAATAGAAAATATAAATTCAATAAGATTTTAATAAAATTTTAATAAAAATTGGTTTAAAAATTATTTTAACAAAAAATAATTAAATAATTAATATTCAATAAACTTATCGGATGGATCGGCTCAAGTTCAGCCCAAACTTTGATCCAATGAGCCAAGTCCAATGACTGGATCATGAGTCTAGTAATTGGAGGTCGGGTCTTGACCCGACCCAAGCCTAAACAATGTCTTAGGCCTGCTGGACTTGGATCAGGGTCGAATTTGGACCTTTACTTTATCGGGCCGGCCCGACCCAATGATGAGGCTTAAAAGATTGAAAACATCAAATTTTCACATCCGTGTCATCGAAATGACAATGTTCATAACAATCCTTGAACCGTTCCCATACTTTTAGTTTTAAATCCTCAGGATGTGAAAATTTGATGTTTTCAATCTTTCAATTGATTTTTCGAAATGACAATGTTCATAACAATCCTTGAACCGTTCCCATACTTTTAGTTTTAAATCCTCAGGATGTGAAAATTTGATGTTTTCAATCTTTCAATTGATTTTTCAACATACTTTAAAAAGATGTATTTAGTTGAATCAGTAGGGCTCGAACACATGCAAGCGCCCAGATGAAGGTGGACTAGAAGCTTCTTTACCACTAAGCCAAAGTGAAATATGTTTAAATTATTCAGTTTTCAACTTACAAATATGATATATATTACATGAATGAGAGAGTTTCTTAAAGGAGATCTTCTATAATTTCGCACGTGAGAGGTTATTTCTTGGTTTCGAGAGAGGAGGAGGTGCAGGGTGCGATGTGGGAGAGGAGACAAAGTTGAGAGAGGAAGGGTCCAACGTGACATGGAAGAGACGTGCGTTTAGGGTGTGTTTGGTTTGCTCTACATTAAAAGTGTTTCTCTATCAAATTAGTATAAAGGGCAATTATTAATAAACAATATGAATTAATAAATTTAAATTTGTATTTGTCAATTGAGCTATTCAAACCGAGCATAGCTCAATTGGCATAAAGTTATGTTTTTGACTAAGAGGTTAGAGGTTTAATCCCCTGCATTAATTAAATCTTTTTGCAAAAAAAAAAAAAAAAAAAAAATTGTATTTAAAAAATTATGACTGACGTTTACTATTGTCGATGGTCGGTGACGGGATAAGAGTGTTGGTGGTGGTCGTCGAAGGCGTCGGGGATAGGTGACGGTGGTTAAAGGAGGTTGCGGGAGACGACCACCGAAGATCGGAGACGGCCGCCGAAGAGTGGCGACGATGGTCGGAGGAAGTCACCGGAGGTCAGAGGCGGTGACCGGAGGTGATCGCCAGAGATCGGAGAGGGGTTGCGGGGAGTGATGTAAGTCGTTGGAGGTCGGAGGTCGGATGCAGTGATCGAAGACGACGACCGGAAATGGCCGATGGCGTTGTCGGAGAAGGTGACCGACAAAAAGTTAATATCAACTTTTTCATCCAAAATGAATTATTTTCAAAACTCATTCTCAAATAATTTATTTTGGGTGGTTGACAAACACCTCAATTTATTCTAAAATGACATTTTTCAAAAATTAAACATTTAAGAATGTAAATTAAACATATTTTTTTTTTGCAAAGGTATTTTAATTAATGTGGAGATGAAACCCATGACCTCATAAGAGCACAACCTTATAACAATTGAGTTATGCTCGGTTTGACAAAACACACTCTTAATGAGACCCGGATATATATATATATATATATACAAATTTCGGTTCGATTCAAGTTGATTATTTGTGGAAGTGTGGATGATCTGTTTCCCTCCTAATTTCAACAAGAGCCTTGATGAAGGATATGGAAGAGCAAGAATATATTTTCTCACATGCAACCAAAGTTTTTTTTAAGGGAAAATTATTCTAATAGTCCCTCAAGTTTGGGTTTTGTAGCATTTAGGTCCCCAAGGTTTCAAATTCAATAATTATACCCTTGAGGTTTAGATTTTGTGCGTTTTTTTCATTCGGTCAAATTTTCAGTTAAATTTAACTGAACGCTCACGTGACGCCTATTTTTAATTTTTTCTTTTCTTTTTCTTTCTACTCCTCCCACCTACTTCCTACCTCATTCTTCTTCTTACTTCCATGGTCGCCGAAAAAAAAAAACTTTTTTTTACAGATCTGGGTTTGTTACATATCTGTAATTTTTTTTTTCCTTTTCCTCCTCTCTTTTCCCTCTCTCTCTCCCCCTCACCTCCATCTCCCCTTCTTCCCCTCGTTTAAAAAACACACACACACACCCTGATCTGGGTTCGTTCTATTCCAGATTTGTTTTTTTTTTTGTTGTTTTTTTTTAAACGAGAGGAAGATGGTGAGATGGAGAGAAGATAAGAGAAGATAAGAGAAGAGAAGGGGAGATGAAGGTGAGAGAGAGAGGGAAAGGGAAAGGAGGAGAGGAAGTCAGCGACGACCATCGACCATGGAAGGAGGAATAAGAAGAAGAGGAAAGAGGAAGGAGAAGAAAAAAAAAAAAAAAAAACTAGTTTTTAAAATTTTTAATAATTCAAAAATATTTTTAATTAAAAATAGGTGTCACGTCAACATTCTGTTAAAATTTAACCTAAATTTTGATGGAGGACCAAAAACGCATCAAATCCAAACCTCTCATAAGTATAGTTGTTGAATTTGAAACTTTGGGACCCAAATGCTACCAAACTTAGACCTGAAAGGACCATTAGACTAATTTTTTCGTTCTATCAATTTAGAATTGTGTGTGAAATAAGAGCCTTAAAACTTCAAATTTAGATCAACAATATTTCCTTAGAAACTTTTGTGCAAGGATCCAAATGTGTATTTTTGGATTGGGTGAGCAATGCCTTGAAAAGTGAGGGATCTGAGGCATGGACTCGACCCAGCCCGAATCACGTGTTTATTTTTGGGATAACTAGAAGAATGTCTAAAACGAGAGATGTCAACATGAAAAATGTCTAACCCACTTTGATTTTGGAATAATGTCTAAACGCTAAATTAAGTAATTCAATATACACAAAAATAAACACAACTATTTCTACAATTTAAAAATTAAATAAAATGACGCTGTAAAAAAAGTAAATTGTTAGGAGGAGAGAGAGGGAAGTAAGGGATGAAAAGTTAACAGACGAGAAAAAAAAATTGACAACTAACCAGTCACAATTACATGGTTATACACTTAACATACGAAAATGAATTCAACATCCCTACAAATGGTTCTGCCACATTCAGGTGTATACAAGGCAGTATAAAAATCACGCCCTTCTCCGGTGGGTTGCTCCCTTCCTCCATTGAAGTGTTCAGCAGATTGACCGATCCAAGTCGTATGTGCTCCCATCATCCGTTGAAGTGTATACAATGCAATAATAACTCTCACAACTTTTGAATAGGACAAATCGTAACAAATCGGAAACACACGATTCAAAAACTCAATAAATAAAAAACAAATCTAAAAATATTGTGTTAGTAGTCCGAGAAAGCTCTGATTGGCAGCTTCGCAACGATTAAAAATGTTTAGAGAAGCTATTATGTGACGAAGCGACAACGAAAAATAGAAGAAAACAGCCCGTAGAAGGGAGACGATAAAATTATGTGAGGTTGAAGATGAACCCTACACTAAACTAACGAAAAGAAAAAAAAAATTGAATCAAATTGGTCGGATTTCAATCTATTATTGAATATTGAATATTAATAATACTATTATTTTATTAAAATTTATTTTATTTAGTTATTTAAATTTTAAAATATTTAGTACTCTCCTAATTTTACCCTAATTAATTAATTAAATGTTTTGAAGAAAAAAAATCTAATCAATCAGTATCATCAAATTGACCGTTCTATATAGGGATTTCATTCTCAATAATGAATATTAATATATTATTATTTTATTAAAATCTATTTTATTTAGTTATTTAATTTTAAAATACTTATCATTCTACTCTTACCCTATTTAATTAATTAAATATTTTTAAATTTTAATATTTCTCATATTTATGGTTAGAGTTGATATCGTATTTTCTGGAGTATTTTAAACCTTGAAATTAGATAATCTACTTATTTTTGGAGTTATTTAATGTTTGGATATATAATTCTCTAATCTAAACTTTGCTATTTATATTTATATTTCAATGTTATTTACCAAATTGAAACTTACAATACACGATACAATAAATTTTAACTTTGATACACGTTTCGTGAATTTAACTTTTTTTGAGTACATTGTGAATTTAACTTTGATACACGTTTCGTTTCACGAGTTCACAGTATTATTAAAATATATATAGTTAGTTCGCATGCAAATGTATGTGTGTATGTATACCTGGCAGTCTGCAGGACGCTCAATTAGTCTGAAGGAGTATACACGCCTACATACTTCAATCTGAACTTAACGGGAAGATACGAATGTAGGGATTGTTGTAGATTAACGATGGAATCATTCTAGAGATGTTGACTGACCGCCCCTACATTATAGGATGCCCAAAGCGATGGTTTGTTTCCTATTTTTATGGTATCAACATCGGGATTGCACTAGATGTAGTCACTGCGTATGAATGTATCCACGTATATACCTTGACAGACTAAGGAATATGGGTAGACATACAACACCCCACCCAGCCAACAGAAACAATAACGGAACAAAAAATCCCACCTAATTTTAACGAGAAATCACCACGCACTTCACACAAACAGAATCTGGTCTTCACTTATTTAATTACAAAAGTAATTAATTATAAATTAAAAAATAGGAAGAAACTAGTAAGATTAAAATGAGAACAAAGATTAACAACTCTCTCCCTACCATTACTCTTATGCTCACTAATTAAAAGTAGAAATTTTTCTTAATATTCCTTTATTTTTCTGGCTACTTTTAGTAAGATTCTGGAAGAATAATAATATTATTTAGATAATTTTGAATTTATTTTATTTTAATTGAAATAAAGTGAAAACCATTATAAATCATTGACAAATTGTCTAAATTAGCTCACTTATAACCATTTAAAGTTTTAGATAATTTAACCGGCAAATTTCAGAGGTATATATTGATTTTTTCCCCTTAAATTAATACATAAATAAAACGATGATGTTTGAATATATAAAATTAGACATTTTAATGTATAAATTTACTAGAAATGGTTGTTTGCATATATAATAATGTGTATAGGTAAGCTTTCACTTATTCAAGTTGGATACATCAATTTAAAGAAATTTTTATTGTCTTTTTTATTTATATTTATCTAATAGTTATATAAGTGATAACCGCGTTATTATTGTTAATTGTTTTTAGTTCAACAACATATGAAGTGGGGGATTCAAATCTTTAACTTTAAGATAGAGTACATGTTAATTATTGCTAAACTATACTCATTTTTGCCACAATCACGCTATTATCAGCCACACTAAAGGCGCTAGATATAATTTCTTAATTTACGGTAGATTGATGCATGTGATCTAATTTTAAAATAAACTATACCTTTATTTCATAAAATAACTACAACCCTAATTCAAAAAACGAAAGTCAATATAACCTAAATAAGCTAAATTATACGTAAATAAATAATATCCCTCCATATAGGTTGATGGTAAAGACATTTTTAGGTGGCAACCAAAATGAATAAAGACAATACACTTAATTATTATTTTATCACTTGCTTTAATAATAAAGTCAACGTGAGTTTTCATTTTTTTTAACTTTCTAATTTGTAGGGTGTGGAAACCTTTATATCTTTAGACTTCAAACGGATAGTTAAATTAGAAAGTTATTAATTCTTTTATATCTTTAATAATTAAGATGGTGGTAAAGACCTCTCTTAACTTTTTGACCTATTGAACATTTCTAAGAACCTGACTTTACAATTTAATGTTTGATGAGACTGACTCATCTTCACACGTACTTTAATTGGAGTTATATATACTTTAAAAAAGATTATCTCAATTTATGAAGATGTCGATAAAAAATATTAATATCGACAAATATTTATAAATTGATTGTAAAAATTAAGAAACTTATAAAATGATGGATAAAATACTTTTTTGTCCCTTAAGTTTGAGATTTGTGTCACATTAATTCCTATATTTCAAAATTAACCAATCAAGTCCTTAAGGTTTAGAAAATGTTCGATTTTGGTCCCTAATCCGTTTTAGGCTGCGTTGTTTGTGATTGTGTTTGAGATGATTGTGTTTGAGATAGTTGGAAGTGATTGAAAAAATCTTAACCTTTTTTTGGTTTGGTAAATCAAATTATTTTAAAATCAGTTAAAATCACTTCTTTTGCATAGCACGCTCATTTTACACCTTCCTAAAAATTTGTTCTTCCCTAGCTTTTAGGCTCAATTTGGGATTGCGGTAGCTTTTAAAATAATTGGTTTGCTATTTTTTTTTTAAATAATTGCTGTCAGTTTTGCTTTTAGAAAAATCAGCTGTCATATAAAGCTGATTAGTGTTTGGTAAATTTCAATTTAGAAGAAAACGTTTGGTAAGTTCAAACAAGATTGGTGTGACTTGACCGTAAAGACCAAAATAGACATACTATTTTAATTATTTATATTAGTTATTTATATGTTTTTTTAGAGAATAATTATTTATATGTTAATATTTAATATATGAATGATTATAATTTAATTATTTATAATTTTTATAGTTTAAATTAGAAATAATATTTTGATATTTCTTCATATTTATATGATAAAATATTAGGAAAAACAATTATACGTGTATCTAAAACAAATTTTGAGTGACCATTTTTTCTTCTTCTGTTTCTACTTTTAAAAAAAAAAAAAAAAACTAATAAATAATCTTGTGTTCTTATGTAATTGACTTCATGTTCATATAAAACCAATGAAATTAGTTGCATGAAAAAAGGAAGTACGCGGTGGAAGGATAAAGGATGTGGAAGGATATAAATGGTATAAAAGTATTTTAATAGGAAATGTGTCAGATTAACCGAGAAGCTAAAAGGTAAAACTACTATTTATAGATTCTCAAAATCAAAGAATTTAGAAGGAATTTAGAAAGTGATTTTATATAAATTTAAAAAAAAATTGTTTTACCAAACGACAAAAACGGTTAAGATTTTGTTAAAATTGATTTTTTATGTTTCCACCGCAATCCCAAACGGGCCCTTAGATTGTCTGACAATCAATTTCTTCACCATTTTTCAAATCTTTACAAAATTAAGAATTATTTTATATATCTAATATATTTTTTCCACCACCAAATTTATTTTATAATTTTTTAAATTAATAAATCAAATGCATTTTTTTTTAAAATAATACCAGTGTTTTTTTCTTAAAAAAAAATGTATACAAATTTTTACAGTATGTCTATTTTAGTCATTATAGCTTACCAAATACAGTAGAAAAGGTCGCGCCCAACGTGAAACGTGCCTTCTTCTTCTTATTCTCTTCCTTCCTTCTTTCCCCACCGACGCGAAGATAGCCCAACGTCGTCCTCTACCATAAAAAAATGTCGTGAACGCGTAGTTCCTGATCTAGATCTATATATATGAGGATTTTGTGTGTGTTGTAGTTTTAGATCTGAAGAGAAGAGAAGAAGAGGAAGCCGACGACGACGATTGTGGTGGTGGTAGTGGTCGTGACGGCGGGGGTGGGGGCAACTTCGACGGAGGGGATGGAGGAGAAGGGAGAGGTCATTATTTTATTATTTTAAAAGTTGTCATGTCACTAGTTAAATATTTAACAAATTTTGTAACTCTAGACCAAAATCGAACATTTTTTAAACTTTGAGAACTAATAATAATAATAATAATAATAATAATAATAATAATAATGCAGATTGATGTTTAAATTAAAGATATATATATATATATAAAAAAAAAAATATGTACACAAATTATTTAGTTGGAGGTAGATAACTTACATAAATGTATAATTTGTAATTTCACAAAAATTGTATAAAAATCATATATTAAAAATATGTAGACATATAGTTTATAATATAGGGAAACTAGAAGGTGAATTTGTAATTGTCCCTATATATATATATTAATATATTAGTCCACATGTGTACGTACAAAGAAAATAGGAAACCTTCGGGGTGACCAAGCTAGCTATATTTTAGCTATAAATTAAACCCTTTGCTTCAAATAATTGGTTTTAGAAAATTAAAAAATTAGACTATATGACTCATCTAATGGATAATAATAGTACTTATATCTTATCATCATCAATTCATTATATTTATATATATATATATATATATATATATATTAATTTAAAATATAACATTTTTTTAAAGATTTATAAATATGATAATTTTTATTTTTGATAGTTTTCTACGAGTGATTAATACATCGATAACTATTGAACTAAAATAAAATTTTGAAATTTTAATTTTAAATTAATCCATATCAGGGGCAAAACCACACCTTTTTACAAGGGCAACTTTGTCTATATATTTTTCAATTTTTAAAAACTCAGAGGTGTCAAATTAAAGAGCAAAATTTTAAATCTTAATTATTTATAGTACAATTTTTTTAAAACTTAAGATGAGCTAAAAGCCTCAATTTGGTAGCCTAAAAAAAAAACCTCAATTCAAAATTGTCTTTATCACTTTATCACTCTCACTTCAACTCAATTACCAATAGTTTTTACAAAAGCCAATTGTATTAATATTAATGTTAAATAAATAAAACAAAAAAGTGGATTTTCAAATTGATAAAAAAGAAAATTAAACACTTTTTTTTTTCTTTACAACCGCCTCAAGAAAAAAAAATATAAGTCAATTATGGCAGAGTTAGTTTCCCATTGACAAATTAAAATTAAACTCAACCCAACAAATTACCTAATCAAATATAGTAATTTAACCCAAATAAATTCATACATTATTAGAAGAAAAAATAATGACCATTTGAACCCTCCCTCCCTCCCTAATTTATAGTTATACACTTTCCCACTTCCACAACACCAAAATTAGAGATGTTCATTTAATTTGGCTCGTCCTGCCCTGTCCCGTCGAGACGGAGAATATCCCCGATTACACGAAAAATAAGGTAGGGAGCAGAGAATTTTGTTTGGCCCGTTAGCTAAACGGGACGGGGACGGGTAATACGCCTCGCCCTGTATACTTTTATATATATATATATATATATATATATATATATATATATATATATATATATATATTATTCATCAATTTTTTTTCTTCCTTTTTTGGTCTAACAAAATACACATCTTACCATTAGAGTTTAAAAAAAAACACAATCTTACCAATAAAGTTTATTGAATTAAATATATATAATATTAATCAACTTAACAAATAACAAAGCTTAAAAAAAAATGGATAAGAATAAATTAAAAATAAATTATTCGAAGGAAATATCCGTTACCCGCGAATTTCCCGCGGGAATACCCATCCCGTCTCCACGAAATTAAATGAAATTTTTTGCAGAAACAGGTAATGAAATGAGGGACGAAAACCTGTCTGGTCCCCAGAAAATTAAACGAAAAATTTCGCAGAAACAGGTAATGAAATGAGGGACGAAAACGGGAGCAGAGAAACCTGACCCCGCCCCCGCTCATGGACATCCCTAACCAAAACCCTCAGATAACAAAACAAACAATTATTTCATGATTCATCAAATTGACCCACCTTAAAATTAAAACCCAAAAACTAAAATGTCCCTTAATATATATATATAAATATAAATCATTATTTTCCTCCATATATAGCTTTTTGCCTCCTCACTTTTTACAAAAAACCAAACACACAAAACCCCCTCTCATATTCTTCTCCAAATGGAAGCAGCAGCAGCAGCAGCTCCAATGGCAGAAACTCATGTATGGAGACAAATCCTTAACTACTCCACCACCTTCAAAACGACACCGTCTTGGGAAGAGAAAGCCTTCGCCGAGGACACGGCCGGGGCCGGGGCCGCCGTGTGGCCGCCAAGATCATACTCCTGCAACTTCTGTATGAGACAATTCCGGTCAGCTCAGGCTTTGGGTGGCCACATGAACGTCCATCGAAGAGACCGTGCTAGGCTTCAAAACAATAATCCCAACCCTCCATTTTTCATCAAACCATCTCCCACCCTTGATCTTCATAATTTCTCTCCCAAAAACAACAGATCCGATCATTCTCAGTTTTCTGTCAAAAGAGCCAAACTCATTTGTGTTTCTGATGACCACCTTGACCTTGAACTCAAGCTATAGCTAATTACCCATTTTTTTTTTTTTTTTTTTTTCCATTTCTATGTGAGAAAAATGAGAAGGAATATTATAGAGAGAAATTAAGAGAAAGAAATTAGACCCTCAAGTTTGGATATTAATTATTGATTTAATTTGGGTTCTTTTTCTTTTTTCTTCTTGTGTTCTTCTTAATTTTCTTCTCTTGTCTCTTTTTTTCAATATATATATATGAATGGAAATTATGAAAAACTTATGTATGGAAAAAGGCTGAGAGTTGAGTTTCCATTTCATTGAACTATATGTGCTTTTTTTGTACTACTTCTGATATTTTATTCTTCATCCATATGTGTGAAAGTGATTTTTCTTTTTTTCTTTTCTAAATATGGTGGGAATTAGGAAAAAGTAAAGAATATTTTTTTTTAGTACAACAACGTGAGAGTGAAAATTTGAATTTCCGACTTCAAATGAATGAGTAGATACTTTTAACCGCTCAATTATACTTTTTTTTAATTCGATAAAACGAATCTCGAACATTCTTGATTAAAAGTTGATCGAGAGTATATATATCTTAACTAGTTAGATGTTCAAGTTGGTGTGCTATACTTTTATACTTTTTTTTTAGGATAATAAATATATAAGTACATACCAATTAATACAGTGACACGTAATCTTTCATGATATTTTAGTAATGGAATATAATAATAATAATAGTAAAAAAAAAGATTTGTGACATGGGTTGTTGTCGGAGAGATTTAATTTTGATTATAAGTAAGTAAGAGAGATTACGTTATATTTATTTATTTTTATGGAGAATCATGGATTAGACATCTAAACAAGTTTTTCCAATTGACTATTATATTATTGTGTTTATTTTTTAGGTCATTTCTAGTCTAAAATGATAGACAATTGATTTGTTTTTTGGAGGGTCAAATTTTTAATACTTTACAATTGAGTTTATATATTTATTTAATGTTTAATTGTTTGGATCTTTTCAATTAATCATTTGTTTGAAAATGATTCTTTTTGTACCATTATTGAGTGGTACAATATTTTGTATGCTTAAACAAACAATTTGTTCACACTTGGTGATATAAAGCTCATTGACAAAATGTTTTTTTTTTTTTTTTTTTTTTTTTCGTGAGTGTTTGAACTAGTTTATCACGTCTCGACTAATCTTACGAGATAGACTTAATTCTTAAGTAGGTGGCCATCAAAAATTAAATTCATTCCTTCCGAGAGAGTCGCCTTAATAGTCTCAAGGCCCTTCCGATATGCAAAATAATACATATGTTTTGATGGATATGTCTTCATCATTTCGAAAAGAAAAAAAAATGAAAGTTACAATTAATTCACTTTAAAATATATTATTAGACTAAGAGTGAGAATAATATAACTCCGATGTGCACAATAATATATATAACACCAACTTTTAGTTAGTTATTTTAAAAATGGTTCAAATAAAGTTATGGGATAAAGATTAATTCATTTTTAGTTCTTTGTTTAATAACTATAACTTTTAAGTTCTTAACCTAGTTTTAAAGACAAAAGTAGGTTCTTTATAAACTACTATAATTTCTCTAGCAAACTTTTAGAAATTGGCTATTTTTTTCTAAATAGATTACAAATAAAGAAATTAAATCACAAAGTCAACTTTAATATTTAAAAAACTAAAAAGTTAGGTAAGAAAAATACTTTTAATCCTAGTTGAAACCTTATCCTCCGTCCAAGTTAAAATAAGGTTTGTTTGAAACACTGAGTGAAGTTATTACCGTCAGTGAATTATAATAATCGTGAATATAATAAATACTATTAAAGTCAATATAGTTACTTTATTGACTATGAATTATAATAGTCGGTGGGCCAAACGTGGACTGAGTTATAATAACTTAGTTCTTCCAACTCCAAGTTGGTGCCCCAAACACACCCTAAATACATAACACAAGTAAAAACCAATGTCATAATTTAGCTAAATTTTGTAACCTCGAAGAGAAAAAGAAAAACTCACTTAAGTTCACGTTCAATTCAATTCAAGTCAAAGCCGATGTCATAGTTCAGTTAGATTTTGTACCGACGAAGAGAAAATTAAACAAGACAAACTCACTTAGGAAGTGTTTGGGGCACCAACTTAAAGTTGGATGGACTGAGTTATTATAACCCCGTCTACATTTGACCCACCGACTATTATAACTCACATTCAATAAAATAACTATATTGACTTCAACAATATTTACTATTCTCATAACTATTATAACCACCGACTATAATAACTCATTCAGCGCTCCAAACAGCTCCTTAAATTCCCGTTCAAGTCAATACAGATAAATAAAAAACGATGGATGTCATGTTTCGGCTAGATTTTATAACGCGTTTAAGAGACAAAACAAGAAAAACTAGTGTATAAAAATGGGATGCATGTGTGAGAGAGTAGAGTAAAAGTGAAAAATGAACTAAAAGTAGGCAGCAAATTCAAAGTCACACAGTTTTGAAAGTATTAAGAATTTTGCAGTGAGAGAAGAGAAATGGAAGCCGAAGCTTTTGTGTGGTGAGATTTGAGAAGTGTCTTTCTTTTCTCTTTTTCTTTATTTCTTTGCATAGTAAGTACCAGTGGATTTAACATGGTGATCAGAATAAATTCAATAAATAATAATAATAATAAATAAAGTGATAGTAACGTCTGATATTAAAAGGTCACAGTCAGCTACATTAACATCCCCCAGATGACTGATAGTATGGAACATACATCATCAACTTGAAATACCCTTTTAACTGTTTTATTACCTTACCATCTTTTTTCTTTTCATTCCCTATAAATTCCCTTTTTCCATATCTAAATCTAAATCTAAATCTTCTTTTTTTCTCTTTTTCGATGTCTTATCAAAATAAGTTAGGCCTTGTTTGGTAGACAATTTGAATTCTATTTTATGTTTTCAAATTCATCGAGTCTATCGTGCAGTATGCAATTTTTTTTTTTTTTTTTTTTTTGATATACGTGGCCAGCTTACGCGCAATTCGACTATTCTCATTCCTAGGTAGGTGGCCACCAAGCAAGGCCCTTTATGACCACTAGGCCAACCCTTGATGGTTCCGTGCAGTATGCAATTTGAATTCTATTTTTTAAAATTGTTTCTGAATAATTGTAAATATGGCAAAAAATCAGTACATATCACTGATAGAAGCTATCGTTGATATATGACTATCACTGATAGACTAAAATTCTATAAAAAATTGAGGTGATAGACTACTATTAACGATAGACTTCTATCGGCGATAGACCATACTATCAGTGATAGAAATTGTCATATCTACAATTGTTTTTAAAAAAATGCTATATTTTTAATTATTTTACTCTAAATTGTCCTTTGTTACAATTTTCCTAAATTAATTAATAATAATTTAAATTCAATCTAATATTTAGTCGGTAACTACAACTAATTTTAGACTCTATAAAAATCTTATCAAACACATTTTTAAAAATTAATTAATTTGAGATTCAATTTCCAATTCTCCTACCAAACACGTTTATGAAAATATGAAATACAACTTTGTTTTCATTGAATCTCTTGTCTTCAAAATTTTGTTTCTAGATCACCAACCAAACAACCCTAAACTAATGATCTGATCATCACATTATAAAATATAGGTTAACTTTCCTGTTAAAAGTGTCTAATAACTAATAAGTCTCTACATTTTAATTTTGTATCTAATATGTTCATACTTCAAAAATGTCACATAGGTCTTTGACATATTCAAAATTTTCTAACGAATCTAGTAGATATAAAATTGAATTTTGTGAATTTTCAATTTTGCGTCCAATAGATTTGTGAATTTTAAAAAAATGTTAAATATGACAAAGATTAATTAGACCCAAATTTATTAGATCTGCAAAATTGAAGTTTTTTTTAGAGATTTGTTAGATATAAAATTGAAATTTCACGGAGTTGTAATTTAGGTTATAATATATGATTAGTGTTTGATAATCTATAGATATTATATTCCTATATTAGTTTATGCAAAAAGAGAGAACCAAAAGTCTTATCTCTCTATCAATGCCACTATTTACGCATTGTCCTTTTTGTGTTTTTGTTGCTTTAAGATACTGTGTGAGTGTTCTACGTTTTTATAATAAAACAATGTTGATAGAAATACATACAAACAAACAAACCCTACCATTTTCAAATTCTATAGCTACCTAGAAATATGCATGTATAACATTACTTTTTCAACTTCTTTCTTCATGTGGTTAATCATTAATGTTTTTGTTAGATAACAATGTTTCGCATTCGAGGAATGGACGATTATTTGACTTTTTAAACCTAAGAAGTTTAGGCACGGTTTGATAAGCATTTGGTTTCTGTTTTTTTGAAAATTAAGTTTAAGAACACACCTACCTTCATCTACGAATTTCTTTGTTTTGTTATCTACTTTTTATAAATAAGTCAAGTTTTGAAAACTTGATTTTGCGTTTTTGGATTTTTTTTTAAATTCAACTAAGAACTCAAATGTTTTCTTAAGAAAGATGAAAATCATGGTAAAAGAAATTGCAAGAAAACAAGCACAATTTTTAGAAATTAAAAACTCAAAAACCAAATGGTTATCAAACGAGTTCTTAATTAAGTTTTTGGTTGGTTCACTCGTCATTGTTCATGAACTTTCATATTTGTGTCTATTTTGATCCCTAAACTTTAAAAAATGTCTAATAAATCATTGAACTTTAAAAAGTGTGTCTAATAGTGTTATTTTTTTTATTTTTTTTAGTACAATGGGGTGAGGGGATTCGAACCACAGACCTCTTGGTCATCAAGACATACATATGTCAGTTGAGTCATGTTCGCTTTAGCAAGTGTGCCTAATAGTTAAGTCCTTCGTTAAACTTGTTACGATAAATCGAATAACAAAGAACAAAAAAAAGTGCAAAAGAAATCGTTATTCAAAAAAAAAAAAAGTGCAAAAGAAATCGACACAAATTTATGTGGTTCACTAACGTCATGTTAGCTACGTCCACCGAAAGAAGGGAAATAACAATATTATTACGAAATATGAGAGAATTACAAAATGACAGATAGGGGCGACTGAAGTCAGTAGAATATTTATATATGACACTCTTTTAATGACCTAATACAAAATGGGCCAAAGCCCAAAACGAATAAGTAAAATCAAAATCAAAATTTTCGTTTAGGGACGTTGTCCCCATACCCCACCAGGGCACTTGACTCCGTACCGAACCAATCATAGAGGGTCATAACATATTCAAGGCATTCCAATAAAACTTTCAATTTTGTGTCCAATAATATAGATATCCGAATTTTTAATGTTGTATCTAATAGGTCAGACACAAAATCGAAGGTTGATAGATTTGATTTGGTATAGATTGAGTTTAGCAAAAGGGTTAAAGGGTGTGGGGGTGTGGGTTTAAAGAGAAAAACATAGGATAGGGATAGGTGAGAGTAAGAATACACAGAGAAGGCAAAAACAAAGGAGTGTCCTTCATTCCATTGACTTATTCTCCATAAGGAAAATTGACGAAACATCAGTTTTGAGTTAAATGAAAATGTAAGAGAGAGCATAGAAATATAACCAAAGGGCAGAGTGGAGAGGTGAGGTATTTAGAGGGAATTTAATGTAACTCAGACAGAATTTTGAGAAAGAAGCCTCACAATTGGGTGTTTGCTTCCAAAGTTCATTGGGGAATAAATGCACACCACCTTTCTCATTCTCATTTCTGACCTTTTCTATTTTTAGCCTCTAAAAACGGCTTTATAAACCCAACTCTACTTCCCTTTTTTTTTTCTTTCTATTCCATCTTGGTTTCTCATGTGAAGCTTTTTTTTTTTTGATCATTTTTTTTTATGTTTTCTATATAATGAATATCAAACTATTTTTATAATATTATTTCATCTAATATATGTATGAGATAAAAACGATTTAAATTGTTTCACATGTTGAATATCATTGACCGATAAATATTCTATATAAAAAAACAAACCACTGGATCGGTTCGGTTATTTAACAAAACATTGGACATGTCGATTCTGATTTATAAAAAAATGATAATTTTCGGTTTGGTTTGGTTATTATTTTAAAAAAATCGAACTGAATCGAACCGAAGTGTAAATATATATATCCTTACAAATTATAAACCCTAATTTTTTTTTGTTTTTCTTCTCCTTTCAGCCGACAACCTCTCTCTCTCTGATTTTCGATTTCCTCTTCGATTTTATAATAAACGAACACAATGACTTTCGATTTCCCTCCCTCACTGTGTTGATTTTCGTTCGACAGCGTCACTGACAACCCTCTTTCATTGATTTTTGTTCGACAACCCTTCTCCCTCAAGCTGTGTTCTTTTCGTTGATCGTCGCACACCGAGGAACCATCTGTTGGGTTTTATGTCCTAAAACTCGTGGTTTGTAAACTGAATGTATATTCTATTTTGCAATAAAGTTGTTATTGAGGTTTATTCAGTAAAGTTGTTTTTGAATAAAGTGAATTGTGTTCTTTTAAACCTAATCCAATAAACTAAGAACCATTGGCTATAGGATGTATACTTGAACTTCATGTGATGAAATGAATATGGATCAAATTCGAGTAATAGCCCGAACGATCTATAGTATAGGGATAAGGTTGGGTATCTTATCTTGGGGACACTATGGACGCGACCCATTTTGTATAGGACAAACGATGTGATCTGAAATCGTTCATGTGGACATGCGAGTGAGGCGTCCTGTGCAATGAGTTTGCATAAGACTGGACTGTGAAATCAAGTCACTATTTCTTTATAACTCCGTTTACTGTTAAAGACTGACTTTTTCATATGATGACCTAGGTAACTCGATCTGAATCCTGAGTACACTATGAACTTATGTTTATTCGGGCTTATCCTTTGACTTGCATGGGTGAGAGTGGCCCGAGATCGCCGACTCAATAAGCCTACCATCTTGGGGATAAGACCGGGTAGGGAGCTGGGAACATAGTCCTGCGAGATGGAATTCACGCCTACCCACTTTTAGGGTTTAGTAAAGAGGTTGATCCCTTAAGTGCTGACTTCGGGTCTTGAACAATGGGACCACCCTCTCATTGACCCGAGAGGGATCTGGTTTGGTGGTTGGACCACGAACCAATTGTTCATTAGAGGATCAATGAGGACTTAAGGAACAAGATGTAATTACGGGGGTAAAACGGTTTATTTGACCAAGCTGTAATTACGAACGACTTGTGAAGGATCAACTTACTAATGACGGTTATATCAAGAGAGCAAAAATATATCTACGGTGAAGAGAGTGCTACCCTTGGGCTATAGTGGAGTGACCCGGGGTTAACGAATGTTGATTAGCTGGGCTAAAGAGTTTGGCCGGTTAATCTCGTATCGTTGGAGCTCATGATCTGTAGGTTTTTTAGATTTTTCTGGCTAGCTCGGATTAAGCCGTGTAACAATATGAGAGATAAACATATTTAAATATGATTTAAATATGAGTTTGGTCTAATACATGAATAGGGATTCATGTTCGAGTTGTCGGTTTTAGAAACCGAGATTAGTCTTATTATTTACTTAATATTTGATATTGAATTAAATAATAATATTAATTAATTAAAAATTAATTTTGTTTATTAAAATTAATTGTGAATTAATTTTACAAACAAAATACTTAAAGTGGGTTTAGCCAATTTTATGTTTTGAAGGTGGTTTATGACTAACCTACTCAAAACTCATAAACTTTGGACACCTAACTTACTAATTCTTCCCCTTTAAGGTGTCTTAAAAAGGAAGCTATGGCTCAAGGTTGAGACATATAAATGGAGACAATCTCAAAGAGTTTGTGTTTTTTATGAGCTTTATGAATGTTGGACATTCTCTCTCAAAAACTCCTATCGCATAGACCTCAAATCTTCTCTCCTAAATTTCCTCTCACTAGAGGGTCCCACAACCTGTTGCTCAGCCTGAGGATAGCTGGGATAACACTAGAGGTGGTCTTCAAAGAGTTCGTGAGGAGATTTCAGCTGTTGACTTGAAGTTTTCGAGCTAAAAAGGTATGTTTTAGTTATGTTTTTCCATCGCATAGACTGTGCGATAGCTATGCGATCGCACAAATAACTATACGATGGTTGTGCGATCGCACATACGTCTATGCGATAGTTGTGTGATCGCATAAGATGCCTATGCGACAACTATGTCATCACATAGGTTTCTTCTGAAAAGTTATGCGATCGCACATGCTGCTTAATTGATGCTCTTGAGTGCCGAAGATCTTAACCCGCTTCCGCTGCGCGGTGTGCGACACTCCCATCACCATCGTCATCGATCGTCGTCGCACACCCAACCATCTCTGTCGATTGTCGCACACCCAGCCATCTCCATCTCCCTTTCGCCCAACCGCTTCGTCGCTTCATTCAGCCCATCCGCATTGTCGTTTTGTTCAGCCAAGTTGTCGTTACTTTGCCATCGATTTCATTCGCAGGCAGCAGTAACATCTGATGTTGTCCAAAATGATTTGCGTTTAGGTCACCAATTTCTCAAAACTGAAAACCGAACTGAGTACAAATCGAACAATCGATTTTTTCCTTTATTGGACATCGATTCAGTTCTTATTTTTAAGAAACCGACCTAGTCGGTTAGGCCCAAAACCGACAGAACCAAACCGACTATCACCCCCGAAACAAAACCGACTATCACTCCTAAATGAAAATATGAAAAACTATAGAAAAAATTGTACAAAAAAGCAGCTAAAATAAGTTGTCATTGATGAGATGCTGGATTCCACGTGCACTGAATTCAAATGAAATGATGAGTTTAAGTGGGTGAAAGCGGAGAATGATGTGTTTGACACATGAGTTAGGGTAAGACTATACTTATGTGTTGTTTTTTTTTCTTTAAAGAAGTTTGTAAAATATACGTACATTAATTAAAAACAAAAAAAAAAATCTCAATCTTAGAATTCATGAAATTAAAATAAAACGGCAAAAATGAGTCTTAACAAAAATGGATGTGAGAGATATTGAAAAACTAATGTGAGGTATTGTGCATAAAAAAAATCATTCTTAGAATATATTGAAAGAAATCCTTCATAATGAAATTTTGAAAGTTTGTAGAAAAACATTATAAAAAAAAAACAGTTAAAATAAACTCATACTTCAAAAGTCCAGGTTTAACAACTTCGTACCTTAAACATAAAACATATTTCAGAATTTCTGACTAAACAACTCTAAACAACTCTACATCCCAAACACACAAACTTCGAAATTTTCCAGACTAAACAATTCCAGACTTATTAACTCCAACTAACTATGCTCTCGAAACACACAAACTTCATAATTTTCCACACTAAACAACTTAGACTTATTAACTCCAACTTATAACTACTTTCTCTCCAAAGAGTGCTTAAGGAGTTTGACTTTTCATGGACAACTTGTTTCTTAAAAAAAAAAATGGTTCATGGGTGCACTCATGGGTTAATGGATTTGGCTCTCTCTTATTTGAACAAAAGGCTATCCTAATTTTATTAGTTACTCAAATTTTAATTCCACTCTCATATATAAATGAATAATTTAGATCATATAAATTTATAAAATAGATTGATAATGTCAATAATCTATTAAACACAAAATTGAAAGGAGAGGGATCTGTTAGACATTCTTAAAGTTCAGAAACTTATTAGACACAAAAATTAAAAATTCAAGGATTTATTAGACACTTTTAAAATTTTATGGACCTTTAGACTCAAACTTAAAAGTTCAAGACTAAACTTGAGTGTGGTAATTAACATGCATATTGTAAACCCAAGTTCTCTACCCTTTCTCTTAATTGGAGGCAAAACCTCAAATTTCTACGGCAAGAATAAACAGAAAATAACTGAGAAATTAAAAGAAAACAATAAAATAAGAAACACAAGAATTATGTGAAAAACTAAAAAATCGGAGAAAAACCACAGCCCACCGCAAAGAAACTCCACTCTATTAAAAATTGTTACAATCACACCAAATTTTCTTTGGCACCACTAACATTCTTTTGCCCAAATCTAAAAAGTAGATAATACAATAGGACATATAACTAAGTTAGTACACCAAACTTAAAGTGTTTCTAATTCGGATGATTAGAAACTCGAGTAGACGTTTTTGTAACTTATAAATTATTGTATTATATGTTTTTATTTTTTTTGAAGAAATTAAGGGCCCGTTTGATAACGTTCCCGTTTCCTATTTCTATTTCTCATTTTTTAAGAAACAAACTTGTTTGATAACTATTCTAGTTTTTTGTTTCTAAATTTTGAAAAACGTTTCTAAAAAAATGGCAAAATTTGAGAAACACCAAAAAGTTATTTTTTTTTCTTTTCTGTTTTGTTTCCTTTTATAAACTGTCGTTCCTATTTACAAAAAAAAAAAAAAAAAAAAAAGAAGTGGTTGGTTTATTGGCAAGAGATGTTCTTAAATAAGCACTTCACATTCAAGGTCCTAATTTTTTTTTCTTCATAAATATCTATCCACATCGCAATTTTATCGATATTTTTATCAATATTTCCATAAAATTGAGACCTCGAAATTTTGATAAAATTGAGACATTAATATTTCCATCCACATCCACATTTTAAACTTTGCAAAAAAACATTTCACGATTTTTAAATAATTTTAATTTTCTTACTATTAAATATTAGATTCACAATAATGATATTTTAATTATATAACATCAATTTATCTAAAATATAATTGAAATGTCGATTCACCTCTCATGTCGATATTGAACTCATTGACGCGTGAAAATGTCGATGAAGATACACGTCGACGAAAATTTAAAACATGGTTCATAACAAACAAAGTCAAATTAGCATTGGCTTCGAGATTTTAGAGAAAAGAGACATCATCTATAAATGTTTAACTACCGACATTTTTCACTCCAAAATGTATTGAATGTTGTTTTCGCGTGTAGAAGGTTTGATTAAACAAATGTCTCTTTACCCTGTCAACAGACAAAAACATATACCAAATCAAATCAAATTTGAATAACATTTAAAGTATAAATACAATTTTATGGTTGTTCTTAATTTTGCATCGAGACTTATTTGTATTCGATTATGTAAACTTTATATATATTATGTAAACTCAAATTTCAATTCTATTTTATGTTTTGATAATCTCTTGAATTATCTTTTTTTTTTCTTGCCCGCAAAAATAATTTAAAATTCACAATCAAACACAATTTTATATTTTCTATTCAAATTTAAAAAATTTAAATTGAAACCAAACGTGTTTTAAAATATAATAAAAATAAGAAATTTATTTTTGTTTTCTACTAAATTCTTGTTTTCGAAAACAAATTTTCGAATTACGAACCAAACGAGGCCTTAAAGGACTTATTAAATAAAGATAAGTACACAAATAGTCACATTATGACTGTGATTTTATATAATGTCCACAGTTTCTATTTTTATAAAAAATGTTCAACTACTTTAAGATTTTTCATAAAAGTTTGGCGGCAATTAATTTCAAACCTTTCAACCTCACTAACATTTTATATTAAAAATTCTCTAACATTTTAATAAAATAAAATAAAATAAAGTAAAACAAACTAAAAATTGAAATCATAAAAAACACATTAACCACGTCCCACTCCTCGTAACCAGAACTAAAAAAACTCTTCTCTTCGCATTATATATTTACATATGAAATATATAAGAGGTATATATAAAGAAATACATATATTTTCTTAAAAAAAATACATAAAAATACATAATATCTATAAGTATATATGAAATATATAATCATATATACCCATATATGGAGGGCTGTTTTTTAATAATATTGTATTTTTTAAAACTTATTATAAAAATAAGGTAAGTTTGAAACTATTTATAAAAATATTGCACGTGCTCCACGTTGATGAAAGTCGTCTTTTCAAAAGACGATCTTGGATGGAAGGACCTTCAGTGTGTACTCTTTTTATTAAAAAATTGATATCTTTTTACTCATACATTCAAAATTTTCAAAAAAGATATGGTTGGAAAGCTAACAGCGAGAGCTTCAATTTGATATGCGGTTTCACTATTTTTGGAGTTGTGTATCAAAAGATAGAGACCATCGAAGTTGGACTATAGTTCTGCAAATTTCAGAACTGAAGATTCTTTTGAGGAGTGCATTCAAAAATTGATATCTTTTTAACCAGATATTCAAAAACTTCGAAAAGGGTATTGTTGGAAAGTTAACACAGAGAGCTTCAATTTGATACCTATTTTCACTATTTTTGGAATTGTGTATTAAACGATACAGATCGTCGGAGTTTAGCTACAGTTTTGAAGTTTTCAGTCGTATCTTCAGTTCTGGGTGTAGTGAACTTTTCATAACTTTGACCATATATATCTTTTGATACACAACTCCAAAAATAGTGAAACTAGGTATCAAATTGAAGCTCTCTGTGTTAACTTTCCAACAATACCCTTTTCGAAGTTTTTGAATGCACTCCTCAAAAGAATCTTCAGTTATGAAATTTGCAGAACTATAGTCCAACTTCGATGGTCTCTATCTTCTGATACACAACTCCAAAAATAGTGAAACCACGTATCAAATTGAAGCTTAGCTTTTCAACCATACCTTTTTTTGAAAATTTTGAATATCTGAATAAAAAGATATCACACTAGTAGAAATCGGGGCTATGATGACAAATAAAAACTGTCATCAGGACTTTAGATGACAATTTTTTTCAGTCGTTATAGCCCCTGCCTTCTTTACTCTATAGATGACAAAAACCGAAAACTGTCGTCAATGTTCGTTTGGTGACAGTTTTTTTCTGTCTTCATAATACGGTTAATGACAATTATTTTCAGTCAAGAGACCTTATTTTATGACACTTAAACATTGTCACTGAATGACCACTCATACCATATTTTGTCATGTAAACATAATTGACGACAGTTTTTATTTGTCATCGAATCGGAATGGAAGACAGTAAATTTTGTACGCTTTGATGACTTAATTTTTCTGTCATTAATAGCTTGAAGACCACAACTATTGTGAGTCAACAAAACGAATTCAATGACATGATTTTTTTGTCACAAAATCAATAATAGAATTTTTTTTTTCAAATCTAAATATATTAATATTTATATTTTTAATTGTAATTATTATTATTATTATTATTATTAATTAATAATAATGAAAAATACAAAGCAAATTAAATAAATCTAAGTTTAACCCAATTCAATATCACTGAAATAAGATCTAGATATCAATATATCATTCAAATACCAAAGTTCATCAACTTTTACATAAACTAATTCATATGTATACAATATTGAAACTAACTACGATGCCCCTAAATTGTTGCAACATTAATAATAAAATGTTGCATAACATGATAAAATATTCATTTAACCCAACAAAAAAGTTCATCATTTGTTGCAATATGACTTCTAGCTTGAAGGAAATATCTCCACTTCGCTTTGTAGTTCCTGCGAAATAGTTATAAGCTATATGTACTTAGAAAACAATCCGTAAGTGAAAAACAATTGACCAAGTGACTAAAATGGACCTAAAATTACAAGTAGTCAAAAAGTACCTAAAATTACAATATAACAACTAAACTTAAGAAGTGTCTAAATCTACAAAGTACCGAAAACATGCAATAAAGTTTAGAAAATAATAACAAAAGCAAAAGTGGCTACCATAACTGCAGGATAGCCATTAACAAGAGTCTAAATTTACAAAGTACCGAACACATCCAATAAAATCTAGTGTGAAATCAAGAAATGCCATTAAGAAGCGTCTAAATCTACAAAGTACTAAAGACATCCAATAAACTTTACACAGAAAATAAACAGAAAATAACAGAAGCAAAAGTAGCTACCATAACTGCAGGATAGCCATTAAGAAGTGTCTAAGTTTACAAAGTACCGAAGACATCCAATAAACTTCAATGCTAAATCAAAAAAATTTAATCGATATTCTAAGTTACATGACATACCTCTTAGACACCGAAGATATTTGATTCAAAGCTCCTTCATAAGTGTGCATCAACATAGAACTCCATTTAGAACCTAGTCTTTGTTCAAAAATTTGATCTCATAAGCTCCTCCTAGAATAAATTTTGAATTGCCACATTAGTATACTATGTAAGTCAAGTTGAAGGAAAAATAATATTTGATAAATAATTAATAGCTTAGTTCTACTTGGTTTCCCTCTCATAGTCTCCCTAATGCCCAAAAAGACGTACCAAAAAAAAGTTACCTTCTTTATGAACATACAAAAAAATATTACGAAATTCATTCAACATGCCTAGAGCTCACGGGTACAAGTTCAAAAGACATCTAATAAACTCCCAACAAACTCAATAATCTTAACCAAAAGACATCTAATAAAAAGGTTGAGCAGCATCCTCAATTCAATTCAAGGGGAAAAATGATACAATATCAACTACCTATTTGAATGAAAGATACCTTTGCGAATAAGCTCACGGGTACAAGTTCAAAAGACATCTAAAAAATGTGCATAGAGAACTATAGAAGTTTCATAAAACAAAATCGTACCTACATCATTGAAGACAAGATTTCCAAATTTGTAAAGTATGAAATGGAAATAAAAAATCATTATAACATAATCACAGAGATCTAAGAAAAACCCATCAATCGACACAAATAAAGACAATCAAAGGAGAAAACCAAATTTCACAGAACAGAGGAACATATAGAGTTAACAAAATCAATCCAACCAATATTAAACGAGCAAAGTTATGGCCATTAAAGCAAATTGGTATCTGAAAAGAAAAAAAAAAAAACAAATCGATTTGGGGCAACTTCATACCTTGTCGGCCTTTACACCTTCTCCATCGCCATTGATATTACCTTCCGGCGATAAGCTTGAAGAAGGAGAATCATTATCGTGCCGCCTTTTCTTTTCTTGGCTCCCTAGTTTCAATTCCTAAAAAGAAGGAAAATACTTACAATTTTTTTTTAAAAGTAGGACAAATAAAAGTACGCAAGTGTTGAAGAGAAAAAACAGAGTGAATCTCGTGTACCACCTAAAGCTGACAAACAAATTTCAGTACCATTTTGTACGGACGCCATGTCTAAAGTCCATTATAACTCAAATTTGTTGTAGTGAAATTAGCTATATGAGTGATTAGCAATCAACAAAAAAAATATAAAAAGAACTAGTTACTTTAATCATTAATATAAAGAAGTTTGATAACAACAATCAACAAATTCTAAGGTTCACCAGTAGTCTAGATACAAGCTTCAAATATAGAGAAACAAAAAATATAGTAGAAGATATAAATGCAAAATACAAGACCACTAGGAAAAGAGGCTTCAACTGTTGACGATAATATAGGTAAGAAAGACTTCTCCAAAATGGAGTTTGGAAAAATTATAAGCATGAAACATCATAAAGTAGTACCATTTCGGAGAAGGGGCTTCAACTGTTGACAATAATATAGGTAAGAAAGACTTCTCGAAAATGGGGTTTGGAAAAATCCTAACCATGAAACATCACAAAGTAGTCAGTCCTATTTCAACTTGAAACTTACATAACTTTTTATCCATCAACATGCATGGAATAAATATTTAACATTTCTACTAGCTTAATTGTCCAAAAGGAACAAGCCTACCTCAGATTGAAACTCCGCATTCAGTTTCCTTCAAGAACCCAACTTACCCATCTATTATTCTCTCTCTGAAAGCCAATAGATTTTCCTTGCCAATAGATTTTCCTTCATCACACTATAATTTGCATTCATCCGGTTCCTTCATTTCCATAATACTGAGAACCAAATAACCAAAAATAACACAACTATTTTCCCAGATTAACAAAATAGCTTTTTACATGAACAATAACTCACCTTGGAATGAATCCAAAATTCCAAATACTTTTCTGGAACGGGATGCATAAGCCTTTTGGGGCATTCCTTTGAGTCTGACCTACAGGGTCGACGAGATTATATGGCATCCGGATACCAAAGGAGAGTTTTCTGTCAAAAATGTCTATGATTGGGGACTTTAAATCAAAACACACAGAAATGAAGTGATCCTAAGGTAGGAGTTTAGGATGTTTAGAGATAACCTCAATACAAATTTTAAATTACATGGAATAAATTGTTACATAGTAAAGTTCAAAGACTAAATTATATCAAATCGCTACAAATTTAAAAGTATCGTTACAATCTAAAGTTCAGAGACTAAATTGTTATTTTCATGAAAGTTGATGACTAAAAGTGTTTTTTAACATAAGTTTAATAATTTTAAACCCTTGTTATGTTGTTTATGAAAGTGAGAGTTGTAAAAGATTTAGAAAAGAAACAGTCATATGCCCAAACTTGCCCACTGTCATTGGCCACAATACAAATTTAAATTGCATGGAAGTCTTTACATACCTGTCATTGGCCACAATACAATTTGGCCCAATTCCATCAGTTTTCAAATTAGCTCAATCAGATAATCAACAAAAATAACCAAAATAAAGTTTTCATGTAAACAATTAAAATCATAAAACATAGAACCGGAAGACAGCCCCCTTAATGTTACTTACTGAACCTTACCAAAACGGCTCGGCACCTGGTTGGTATTTGGGGTGTCCGAAATGCTTCGAATCTACAAATAGATGGTTCCTATGCATTAGGATAAACATTACAGCAGCTATAACATAATCGAAATGGCTTAGAAACGACACTCTGCCTACTGTCTTACCCAAAACGACTCAAAAGCGTGTTGATTCGTGATCGATGAAGCCCAAACCTACCAATTTGGAACCGTTAGAGTGTGGGTCATCCAAATCTAAGATCAATCAAGTATGGGTTAATGGCGAACCTTGTCGAAAGGAAGGAATCGTCTCTGATTTGCTTTGTCGGACGAAAGGGCGTTGCGAAAATGGTACAGTCATACGCCGAAAATGCCCCTCAAGCCGTGTTGTTCACCGAACGCCGGAGGATGAAGGATCATCGTCAGACGTTGTTGGCCGGAGAAGGGAGATACGTTGCGGACGTCGTTCACCGTGGATCTGCGAATGCCGAAAATGGGAAGGCGTCGCTCGTGGTCGGAGGAAGGGGGAGAACGATCGGGGTCTGCTTGCGGTGTTCGCGAACGCCGCCAATGGACTGGGACCGCCGCAATGGTTCGCGCGTAGGGCTGGCCGGAGGAGCTACGTCGCTTGTCGCCGTCGATCTGCCACCGGAGATGGCTGGCCGGCAATGAAGAGCGAGAGGAAGACGAGGGCGGCTGGAGATGGGAGGGAGAAAGTGAAGAACCCTAAAAATGACATTTTTTTCTTTTCTTTACCTTTCTCTCTCCCGCATGTTCCTCCTTTCTTTTTTTTTTTTTTTTTCTTTTGTAATTTTCTTTTTTAACATCTTTTTTTCTCTAAAAATTCTTCTTTCCAACACATGTCCAAACCAATTTTTTTTAATTATTTTTCAATTCACTAGACAAGTTGTTCTCTATTTTCAATTTCACAATTTTCTTTCACAAGAAGTTTCCTCTTTTATCAAAAATTTTCAAAATCAAAATAATGATTATATCACGTGCTAGAGGACCAAAAAAAATTCCGTCCTCAAAACTCGATTATGAAATGTATTTCAACTTCTCCATGTTACATTCTAAATTCATGATTTCATTTTCCAAGTGGTTCAAGACAACATGAAATGTTACATTGAGCGTCGTGACCTATTACCTTACCAAAAAGCGCTCTGATATTCATTGATTATTTGTGATCGACTAAGCCTAAACTTGTAGATCTGAAGTCAATAGAGCATAGGTAAACCAAAACCAGCATTGAATCAGCTAGGGTCAACGACGAACCTTACCTAAACGGCTGAACACGTTGCTGGTTGGTGCTCGAAAATATCTGAACTCACAGATCTAATTCATTTGTAGCGATTTTTAGTTTCTATTTTAATTTAATTATAAATTTATTTTATAAATAAAAAAATGTATAAGTAAAAACACATAAACAAATTAATGATCAATGTAAACGATTTAGGACATTTTAAAACTGTCATCGATTAACGACATTAGAAAACTGTCATTAAATTTCGGAAATTTGAAAAACTCCGTTTTTTCCCGCCAAAAACGCGCCCCAAACTGAAGATGACACTTTTTTTCTTCCTCTCTCTTATATTGCTTTGGCTCACATGTCATCTATTCCCCATTTTCTAGTAGTGTCAACTTTTTAATAAATTTTGAATATCTGAATAAAAAGATATCAATTTTTTAATAAAGGAGATATGGTGTTAAAAGACGACCTTCATCCATGTGGAGCTTTTTTTTTTTCAAAAGACGACCTTTGGTTGCGTGTGGAGGTTGAACCATTTAAAAAGTGCAATATTTTTATAAATAGTTTCAAACTTACAATATTTTTATAATAAGTTTTAAAAAATACAATATTATTAAAAAACAGCCATATATGAAGTGCATATCAGTATAAATGATGACTATATATAAAATATTTTTTTTTAAAAAAAAAAATACATATTATCTATAAATATATATGCAGTGTATATGTAAAAGTATATATAATGGTTATATATAAAAAAAAAAAAAATGAGGAGGATAAATAAAAATGGAGAGGAAGAAAAATCTCGAAAAGAAAGAATACTAAAGTAAGAGGAATGCTAAAACCGGAGAAACAAGGTTGGAAGAAATCCATAAAATGATGAGAAATAAATTAAAAAGAAAAAAAAGGTATAAAACATTCTTACGTAAATTGTGAGAGAAAAATAAATTGAAATTTAGTACACAAAATGAAGAGAAAAATTGAATAATATTATGGAGATGACACATTAATAAGGGGCATGATGATTGTCACACCTCGTCCCAGATTACCCTACCGAACCTAAGACGAGTTGTGATGACAACAAACTCTGAGAGTGCAGTGAAATCTATTGTCAAATCTCTCTCTAGTTTATAACTTAAACCTCATCCAAATATAAACCACCCAACAAAAGTTACACTACTCTTTACATACAATAGATGATATGCATTGACTTGATGAGGCTGGTGGCAGACGCTAATCCCGACTATCTCCCAGTGAAACTCAAGAGCAATCCTGGTGGAAAAATAAACATAAAAGAATGAGCTATAAAGCCCAGTGAGTGGTACGGTAATAATAATATAACTTTCAAGAAACAACTCTTTTCACAAACAATAGTAAATCAAACATCTGTTAGACCAATGCAAATCACGAACAATCTAATAAACTCTGGACGAGTAATACACCGAGAAATCTATTTTACAACATTTAAATTCCCATCATAGACCACTAGTAGAAATCGGGGCTATGATGACAAATAAAAACTGTCATCAGGACTTTAGATGACAATTTTTTTCAGTCGTTATAGCCCCTGCCTTCTTTACTCTATAGATGACAAAAACCGAAAACTGTCGTCAATGTTCGTTTGGTGACAGTTTTTTTCTGTCTTCATAATACGGTTAATGACAATTATTTTCAGTCAAGAGACCTTATTTTATGACACTTAAACATTGTCACTGAATGACCACTCATACCATATTTTGTCATGTAAACATAATTGACGACAGTTTTTATTTGTCATCGAATCGGAATGGAAGACAGTAAATTTTGTACGCTTTGATGACTTAATTTTTCTGTCATTAATAGCTTGAAGACCACAACTATTGTGAGTCAACAAAACGAATTCAATGACATGATTTTTTTGTCACAAAATCAATAATAGAATTTTTTTTTTCAAATCTAAATATATTAATATTTATATTTTTAATTGTAATTATTATTATTATTATTATTATTAATTAATAATAATGAAAAATACAAAGCAAATTAAATAAATCTAAGTTTAACCCAATTCAATATCACTGAAATAAGATCTAGATATCAATATATCATTCAAATACCAAAGTTCATCAACTTTTACATAAACTAATTCATATGTATACAATATTGAAACTAACTACGATGCCCCTAAATTGTTGCAACATTAATAATAAAATGTTGCATAACATGATAAAATATTCATTTAACCCAACAAAAAAGTTCATCATTTGTTGCAATATGACTTCTAGCTTGAAGGAAATATCTCCACTTCGCTTTGTAGTTCCTGCGAAATAGTTATAAGCTATATGTACTTAGAAAACAATCCGTAAGTGAAAAACAATTGACCAAGTGACTAAAATGGACCTAAAATTACAAGTAGTCAAAAAGTACCTAAAATTACAATATAACAACTAAACTTAAGAAGTGTCTAAATCTACAAAGTACCGAAAACATGCAATAAAGTTTAGAAAATAATAACAAAAGCAAAAGTGGCTACCATAACTGCAGGATAGCCATTAACAAGAGTCTAAATTTACAAAGTACCGAACACATCCAATAAAATCTAGTGTGAAATCAAGAAATGCCATTAAGAAGCGTCTAAATCTACAAAGTACTAAAGACATCCAATAAACTTTACACAGAAAATAAACAGAAAATAACAGAAGCAAAAGTAGCTACCATAACTGCAGGATAGCCATTAAGAAGTGTCTAAGTTTACAAAGTACCGAAGACATCCAATAAACTTCAATGCTAAATCAAAAAAATTTAATCGATATTCTAAGTTACATGACATACCTCTTAGACACCGAAGATATTTGATTCAAAGCTCCTTCATAAGTGTGCATCAACATAGAACTCCATTTAGAACCTAGTCTTTGTTCAAAAATTTGATCTCATAAGCTCCTCCTAGAATAAATTTTGAATTGCCACATTAGTATACTATGTAAGTCAAGTTGAAGGAAAAATAATATTTGATAAATAATTAATAGCTTAGTTCTACTTGGTTTCCCTCTCATAGTCTCCCTAATGCCCAAAAAGACGTACCAAAAAAAAGTTACCTTCTTTATGAACATACAAAAAAATATTACGAAATTCATTCAACATGCCTAGAGCTCACGGGTACAAGTTCAAAAGACATCTAATAAACTCCCAACAAACTCAATAATCTTAACCAAAAGACATCTAATAAAAAGGTTGAGCAGCATCCTCAATTCAATTCAAGGGGAAAAATGATACAATATCAACTACCTATTTGAATGAAAGATACCTTTGCGAATAAGCTCACGGGTACAAGTTCAAAAGACATCTAAAAAATGTGCATAGAGAACTATAGAAGTTTCATAAAACAAAATCGTACCTACATCATTGAAGACAAGATTTCCAAATTTGTAAAGTATGAAATGGAAATAAAAAATCATTATAACATAATCACAGAGATCTAAGAAAAACCCATCAATCGACACAAATAAAGACAATCAAAGGAGAAAACCAAATTTCACAGAACAGAGGAACATATAGAGTTAACAAAATCAATCCAACCAATATTAAACGAGCAAAGTTATGGCCATTAAAGCAAATTGGTATCTGAAAAGAAAAAAAAAAAAAACAAATCGATTTGGGGCAACTTCATACCTTGTCGGCCTTTACACCTTCTCCATCGCCATTGATATTACCTTCCGGCGATAAGCTTGAAGAAGGAGAATCATTATCGTGCCGCCTTTTCTTTTCTTGGCTCCCTAGTTTCAATTCCTAAAAAGAAGGAAAATACTTACAATTTTTTTTTAAAAGTAGGACAAATAAAAGTACGCAAGTGTTGAAGAGAAAAAACAGAGTGAATCTCGTGTACCACCTAAAGCTGACAAACAAATTTCAGTACCATTTTGTACGGACGCCATGTCTAAAGTCCATTATAACTCAAATTTGTTGTAGTGAAATTAGCTATATGAGTGATTAGCAATCAACAAAAAAAATATAAAAAGAACTAGTTACTTTAATCATTAATATAAAGAAGTTTGATAACAACAATCAACAAATTCTAAGGTTCACCAGTAGTCTAGATACAAGCTTCAAATATAGAGAAACAAAAAATATAGTAGAAGATATAAATGCAAAATACAAGACCACTAGGAAAAGAGGCTTCAACTGTTGACGATAATATAGGTAAGAAAGACTTCTCCAAAATGGAGTTTGGAAAAATTATAAGCATGAAACATCATAAAGTAGTACCATTTCGGAGAAGGGGCTTCAACTGTTGACAATAATATAGGTAAGAAAGACTTCTCGAAAATGGGGTTTGGAAAAATCCTAACCATGAAACATCACAAAGTAGTCAGTCCTATTTCAACTTGAAACTTACATAACTTTTTATCCATCAACATGCATGGAATAAATATTTAACATTTCTACTAGCTTAATTGTCCAAAAGGAACAAGCCTACCTCAGATTGAAACTCCGCATTCAGTTTCCTTCAAGAACCCAACTTACCCATCTATTATTCTCTCTCTGAAAGCCAATAGATTTTCCTTGCCAATAGATTTTCCTTCATCACACTATAATTTGCATTCATCCGGTTCCTTCATTTCCATAATACTGAGAACCAAATAACCAAAAATAACACAACTATTTTCCCAGATTAACAAAATAGCTTTTTACATGAACAATAACTCACCTTGGAATGAATCCAAAATTCCAAATACTTTTCTGGAACGGGATGCATAAGCCTTTTGGGGCATTCCTTTGAGTCTGACCTACAGGGTCGACGAGATTATATGGCATCCGGATACCAAAGGAGAGTTTTCTGTCAAAAATGTCTATGATTGGGGACTTTAAATCAAAACACACAGAAATGAAGTGATCCTAAGGTAGGAGTTTAGGATGTTTAGAGATAACCTCAATACAAATTTTAAATTACATGGAATAAATTGTTACATAGTAAAGTTCAAAGACTAAATTATATCAAATCGCTACAAATTTAAAAGTATCGTTACAATCTAAAGTTCAGAGACTAAATTGTTATTTTCATGAAAGTTGATGACTAAAAGTGTTTTTTAACATAAGTTTAATAATTTTAAACCCTTGTTATGTTGTTTATGAAAGTGAGAGTTGTAAAAGATTTAGAAAAGAAACAGTCATATGCCCAAACTTGCCCACTGTCATTGGCCACAATACAAATTTAAATTGCATGGAAGTCTTTACATACCTGTCATTGGCCACAATACAATTTGGCCCAATTCCATCAGTTTTCAAATTAGCTCAATCAGATAATCAACAAAAATAACCAAAATAAAGTTTTCATGTAAACAATTAAAATCATAAAACATAGAACCGGAAGACAGCCCCCTTAATGTTACTTACTGAACCTTACCAAAACGGCTCGGCACCTGGTTGGTATTTGGGGTGTCCGAAATGCTTCGAATCTACAAATAGATGGTTCCTATGCATTAGGATAAACATTACAGCAGCTATAACATAATCGAAATGGCTTAGAAACGACACTCTGCCTACTGTCTTACCCAAAACGACTCAAAAGCGTGTTGATTCGTGATCGATGAAGCCCAAACCTACCAATTTGGAACCGTTAGAGTGTGGGTCATCCAAATCTAAGATCAATCAAGTATGGGTTAATGGCGAACCTTGTCGAAAGGAAGGAATCGTCTCTGATTTGCTTTGTCGGACGAAAGGGCGTTGCGAAAATGGTACAGTCATACGCCGAAAATGCCCCTCAAGCCGTGTTGTTCACCGAACGCCGGAGGATGAAGGATCATCGTCAGACGTTGTTGGCCGGAGAAGGGAGATACGTTGCGGACGTCGTTCACCGTGGATCTGCGAATGCCGAAAATGGGAAGGCGTCGCTCGTGGTCGGAGGAAGGGGGAGAACGATCGGGGTCTGCTTGCGGTGTTCGCGAACGCCGCCAATGGACTGGGACCGCCGCAATGGTTCGCGCGTAGGGCTGGCCGGAGGAGCTACGTCGCTTGTCGCCGTCGATCTGCCACCGGAGATGGCTGGCCGGCAATGAAGAGCGAGAGGAAGACGAGGGCGGCTGGAGATGGGAGGGAGAAAGTGAAGAACCCTAAAAATGACATTTTTTTCTTTTCTTTACCTTTCTCTCTCCCGCATGTTCCTCCTTTCTTTTTTTTTTTTTTTTTCTTTTGTAATTTTCTTTTTTAACATCTTTTTTTCTCTAAAAATTCTTCTTTCCAACACATGTCCAAACCAATTTTTTTTAATTATTTTTCAATTCACTAGACAAGTTGTTCTCTATTTTCAATTTCACAATTTTCTTTCACAAGAAGTTTCCTCTTTTATCAAAAATTTTCAAAATCAAAATAATGATTATATCACGTGCTAGAGGACCAAAAAAAATTCCGTCCTCAAAACTCGATTATGAAATGTATTTCAACTTCTCCATGTTACATTCTAAATTCATGATTTCATTTTCCAAGTGGTTCAAGACAACATGAAATGTTACATTGAGCGTCGTGACCTATTACCTTACCAAAAAGCGCTCTGATATTCATTGATTATTTGTGATCGACTAAGCCTAAACTTGTAGATCTGAAGTCAATAGAGCATAGGTAAACCAAAACCAGCATTGAATCAGCTAGGGTCAACGACGAACCTTACCTAAACGGCTGAACACGTTGCTGGTTGGTGCTCGAAAATATCTGAACTCACAGATCTAATTCATTTGTAGCGATTTTTAGTTTCTATTTTAATTTAATTATAAATTTATTTTATAAATAAAAAAATGTATAAGTAAAAACACATAAACAAATTAATGATCAATGTAAACGATTTAGGACATTTTAAAACTGTCATCGATTAACGACATTAGAAAACTGTCATTAAATTTCGGAAATTTGAAAAACTCCGTTTTTTCCCGCCAAAAACGCGCCCCAAACTGAAGATGACACTTTTTTTCTTCCTCTCTCTTATATTGCTTTGGCTCACATGTCATCTATTCCCCATTTTCTAGTAGTGGACTAGTAAAATCGTAGAGAAATCTGTAACAATAGCTCTTGAAAACATAAACACAAGTTTGTAAAAAAAAACATCATCAAATATGTACTCAATCTCTGGTCATACTGGCGTAGAGTAATCTCAATACGCCCAGCAGAGCAATCTCTATCATACTATGCACCGAGTGATCTCTAAGTACATAGCAGAGTCTCTGTCATACGTGCACACGAAGAACTCTCTATATGCTAGAATGAGTCCCACATACCTCTTTATCGATCTCTGATATGTTATGGAAACACATTCACAGAGCAGGTAATCACCATGGGTATATAAATCTAGCGGTTTGAAAACCAATCTCTCTGTTAAAACTCTTAAATTCTTAAATCACTCTAAAATAATTCTATTTTTGAAACAAAATTTCATAAATGATCATGACCAAAACTATGTTTTCTCTAAAAACATTTCATAAATACCTATGATTTCTCAAATAGCATGAAACATCTGTGATTTCTTAACTAATCAATACAACATTTATAAGCTCTCAAATATCCCAAATATTTTTCAAGCGACATTTCCAGCCAAAAACACAAATCGTCGTAAATGCTTATCAATTTCAATAAATCTCAAATAAATTTCTCTAATATTCCATAAGAGTTGGTCTAAAACCATCCATAATAATATGTTTCCTAAAATTTCATAACAATAATTAAATAACAAAAACATTTCGTAAATTAACCACTCACACACTGTTGAAACCGTCCCGATTGCAAGTTATTCCAATAAATGCTCCACGTGACATTTCAATATTAGAAAATAAAAAATCAATCTTTTAACCATCATGAACACCAATTAATCTAAATTCCACATTTCTCCTTCTTTCTAATCCCATCAATTCAATTTCAAAGTCTCTTTTGTATTTTTATCCAATTAACTAGTAACTTTTCTCTTCTCTCATAACCATTTCTTTTTTCCAAAATAAAAATAATAATCTCAACCTTATCTCCCTCGAGTGAACTCCCAACAAACAAATTCTCTCCAAGTTAATTGGTTCCACTTTTTACTCCTTTCCTTTATTTTAATTCATTATCTATTACCAACAAAAATTATCTTCCCGAAGTATTATGAGATTCAAGCACCAAAACTTTCAATTTATCCCTCAATTTTTCAAAGAATAATCTCACTAAACTCTTATCTACTACTAAAGTAACCTTTCAAATCCGTGTCTTCAAAAGGATAAAGATGAAAATTCCATACAAAAAATAAATAAAGATGAAGATTCCATAAAAAAAAGAACCATAATAAAAGTTTAATAGTTCTCTTTTCTTCCTAAATTAACTTGGCTGTTTCTTTTTAATATTGTATTTTTTAAAACTTATTATAAAAATATTGTAACTTTCAAACTATTTATAAAAATATAGCAATTTTAAATAGAGGTCGTCTTTTGAAAAGACGACCTCCACATCTGGTTCCACGTGGATGAAGGTCGTCTTTTGAAAAGACGACCTCCATCGCTTCATTTATTAAAAAATTCATATCTTTTTAACCAGATATTCAAAATTTTCAAAAAAGGTATGGTTGGAAAGCTAACAGCGAGAGCTTCAATTTGATATGTGGTTTCACTATTTTTTGAGTTGTGTATCAAAAGATAAAGACCATCGAAGTTGGACTATAATTCTGCAAATTTTAGAACTGAAGATTCTTTTGAATAGTGCATTAAAAAATTGACATCTTTTTACTCAAATATTAAAAAAATTCTAAAAGGATACGGTTGAAAAGGAGTTTCAATTTGATATCTAGTTTCACTATTTGTAGAGTTGTGTATTAAAAGATACAGATCGTCGAAGTTTAGCTACAGTTTTGAAGTTTTCAGTCGTATCTTCAGTTTTGGGTTTAGTGAAGTTTTCATAACTTTGACGATATATATCTTTTGATACACAACTCAAAAAATAGTGAAACTAGGTATCAAATTGAACCTCTCTGTGTTAACTTTCCAACAGTACCATTTTTTTTTTTTAATATTTGGGTAAAAAGATGTCAATTTTTTAATGCACTCCTCAAAAGAATCTTCCATTCTGAAATTTGCAGAGTTATAGTCCAACTTCGATGGTTTTTATCTTTTGATACACAACTCTAAAAATAGTGAAACCAGGTATCAAATTGAAGCTCTCGCTGTTAGCTTTCCAACCATACCTTTTTTGAAAATTTTGAATATCTGGTTAAAAAGATATGAATTTTTTAATAAATGAGGTAGATAACGATGGATCCTTTGGGTGGAGGTCTTCTTTCGAAAAGACGACCTCCATTTAAAATTGCTATATTTTTATAAATAGTTTGAAAGTTACAATATTTTTATAATAAGTTTTAAAAAATACAATATTAAAAAAAAACAGCCAATTAACTTACCTAAATAGAATTCATTCTACGGGAGAATTTCTCGTACAGTTTTTTCATACCACTACCTTTAAATTACGTGGCGAGGTAGTTTAACTTTAACAAATTAATTGTTTTGCTCGTACCCACCATGTTAAAAACATTATTTTCTCCCGCTGAAAAAAAATATAGCTAATACATTATTTACTCAAATTCTCTCTTCTCATCTTTTTATATTATTATTTTGTTTTGTTTTTTTTACTGTTTTGCATTCTCAATTTTTTTTTTCTTTTTAATATTTTGGGGTTTAGATACCACTGATGAATATATTTTAGAATATTAGTTGTTAGAATGACAAAATATTGAAAAATAAGATAAAAAATGAGAAGCTAAATAATCAACTAAAAAAATAATGAAAAAATAAATAATGAAAAATAAAAAGATTAGTACGAATTTTAACGAGAGAGAATTAAAATTAAAAAAAAGTTGGTTCGATAAATTTTTTCGAGCAAAAAAAAAAATAATAATAATGAAAAAAAAATGAAGAAAGACAAAATATTAAAAAGAAAACAAAATTGAGAATGCAAATAAAGAAAAAAAATAATAATAAAAAAAAAATGAAGAGAAAAAAAATTGAGTAAATATGTATTCGTTATTTTTTTTTTTTTTGAGAAAATAATGTATTTAACATGGCGGGTCGCAGCAAAACAATTAGTTTGTTAATTATGTGGGGTCCACCAATTAATTATGTGGGGTCTAAAATAATGTATTCGTTATTTTTTTTCAACAGTAGAAAATAATGTATTTAACACGGTGGATGCCAACAAAACAATTAATTTGTTAAAGTTAAACTATCTGGTCACGTGTCAGTCATTTAACGACGATGATATGGAAAAACAAAACTCAATACAACTGATGTACTAGAAATTCTCCCCTTATCATCCCTCTGTTTTCTTTTTCGAAAAATCCTCTCTTTCTCATTTTTTTTCTTTTTAAATTTTCTCTGTTTCAAATTTCAGACCCCATTACTCTTCATTCCCTTTTTGCTCCACATGTTCATCATCACCCATATACAGCCTTCGTGCCCCCAACAAAACAACCTCTTTAATTATTATTTTTTTTTTTCAAAACTAATCTCTGCTTTTTTTCTTTTTTTTTTCTTCTTGCTCAAAAACAGGTCTTCACCATGATAATCAAATATATAAATGAAAATTTTAAAATCTGAGGACATATTTGAAAACATTTCATTTAAAAGTGGTCAATTTCGAGAATTTCTCTATTAAACATTGTTTACAATTTAGAGTCCGGTAGAGAATTCAAATTTTGTTTTATGTTTTTCAGATGATTATGTGATCCAAACACTCTAAATTTTCGAAAACGAAATAATTTTTTATTTTTTTATTTTATTTTGAGTGTATCGAAATTTTGAATTATTTAAAATTTTAGAAGGTAGAATTATATTTAAAATAACAAAAAATTTAATAAATAAAATATTTTATGTTATAAACTCAATTTATTTTTGTTAAATTAAAATATGAATAATATAAGGGAAATTGTAGTAAATGACAATTTAAGACTTATTGTTTGCAAATATAGCATGTTTTTAAAAATTTTGCGGATATAGCAATTTCTATCGCTGATATCTTATGACTGATAGAAGTCTATCGCTGATCACCTCAACTTTTTATAGATTTTTGTCAGTAATAATAGTCTATCAGTGATAATAGTCTATCACTGATAGAAGTCTATCAGTGATATAATAAAGTCTATCAGTGATAGAAACGAGTTTTTTTGCCATATTTGCAAAACATTTTAAAGTTCGCTAAATTTGCAATTAGTTTGGGCCTGATTGCTATTTGTGCAACCAGCCCATAATATAATGTAGTATAAATTATATGATATTATAAAATAATAATTATAGAAAATTTATAATATTTTTAAATTAATTAATAATAGTTTATATTTGTGATTCAATTTCTAGATCAGCTACCAAACAAACACATGTTTGAAAATATGAAATACAACTCTATTATCATTGAATCTCTTATTCTTTAATTTTTGTTTTCAGGTCACCAAACAAGTAAACACTTAGGGGCGTTTGACCTAAGAAATTCGAGGAGTTGAAATTGTTTAGTCTGAACAGTTATGAAGTATGTGTGTTTGGAACCTGAAGTTGTTTAGTCTGCAGTTTTGAAGTATGTAGTATGTTTGGGGCAGAGAATTGTTCAACCTGAAATTTCAATAAATCATTAGGACAATTTTTTCCAGAACAATTTTTATTTTTTACAAACTTTCAAAATTTGAATCATTAAGGATTTTCTTAAATTCCAATAAATTCTAAAAATGATTTTTTATTTTTTTTATTTATCCATCTTTTACAATTTTTTACGGAGACAACAAAAATAATTTTGAGGCTCACGTTATATTTTCACATTGATTATAATATATATATATTTATTTATTTATTTATTTTTGTTTGGACTCATATTAAATTTTATGAATTCTAAGATGGTGATTTTTGCTTTTTTATTTTAGGTATCCTTTACAATTTTTTTGTGAAAATAACAAAAATAATTTTGACCACAATACTTCACCTTATTTTTTCACCTATTTTTTCAATAACACTCTCATTAATTATTCATTTTATTTGGATAGTTTTGAAATAAAAGAGAGTAGTACAATAGTGTGTTAAATATTACACGTGAATTTGAAAGAATTTAATCCATTAGTTTAAACGGATCCAAATAAGCTATGTTCTTATTTCCCTCCATTGTAAGAATATTACCTTTTGAATTTGATTTAACTACCAATTTTGATTGAACAACCTAATTTATATTTAAAATAATAAAAATAGGTTGAATTGCATTTGTAGTCCTTAAATTATGTTTTTTTTTAAATAATTAAAAATATTGTAGGCGGGTGAGAGAGAAATGTGTTGTCTGCAAAAATACTAATTACCCTTAAGAGTTCAATAGTAATTATCGTTGAAGTCTAGGGAGTTTATATTTTTTATCTGAGTTGAAGAAGTCAGTGGGCCGGGGACTTAACTTCTCCTCCCAACTCTTCTCTAGCAATTCCTCGAACCAAACACTCGTGAGAGATCTATTTGACACAAATGTTAAAATTAGGAGAATTAAATTTGTAATACAAAACAGAATACAACATAAACAAAGATATATACATTGTGACTAAAATCATCATACCTACCATATATAAGTAATCTTTTTTATTTAATTTTTTGGTAAGTTCAACCATTACACTTTTATACTAATTGCCTTTAACTTTTAAGCTATATTGTCTTATTACTAATTGAAAAACTAGTCTCAATAGAATTAAAAGTTAGAATAAATCCAACCAATCTTGCTGAAGTTCAAAATTCTCGAGCTCACTGTACCATCACAGATTATATATATATATTAAGAACAGCCCGTGACACCTCCCTCTCCATACTATAAAACTAGTGGCCGTCATTGTTTTCTACACCTACCCTTCTTTTTTTTCTAGAAATTTGTACTAGCGATTTGCTATTTTTGTTCGTTTGTTTAAATAATCTAAATTTTAAAAACGAGTCAAATTGACCATCACTTATTTTTTTTGATGGAGCGCATGGCACGCAGCGGAAACGATTTGGATCATAGACACTATAATTTCATCAATTTAAACAAACGGAAACATGCAAACGCAATGAAAAAGAGAAATTAGAACACATACCCTTGTCGTTCGAATTACTTCAATTTTCACCGCCAGAAGCTCCTCACGAGCTCACCGAGCCTTCTCACGAAAACTTCGTGGACCACCTCCGGTAGTCCCGCTATCCTCGGGCCGAGAAACGGAGTAGTGAGACTCCTTTTACAAGAGAAAAGAAGGAAGAAGCTCATTGAAAAACTTCTTTTACAGAGAGCTGAGGAAGAAAACGGGTTTTCGAAATTGAAATCAAATTTCAAATCGTATACCCAAAAGTGCGCACACACTTTTTTTTTTTTTTAATTGATCTGACGTTTCATATATATATATCTTGTATATATTACATGTGTCTTACATCTTGCATGTAAGACACATGTGTGTATATATATATATATATATATATATATATATATATATATATATATATATATATATATATATATATTTTATTATTATTAAAATAGTAATAATAATAATTTTATTAATTAAACTTTTTAATTAATAAAAAAAAAAAATATTAATTAATATTATTTAATTCAATATCAAATATTAATTAAATAATATAATTAAACCCGGTTTTCCGAAAACCGACTTTTTGCATATGAATCCAATTCATATTGTAGACCAATCTCATATTTAAATCATATTTAAATATGTCCATATTCTTCCACAAGCCCGAATTTGAACGATTCAAAATTTTTTCTTTTCTTTTATATTGTTTCACGGCTTTATCCGAGCTAGCCAGGAGAACCGTAAGGACCTACAGATCATGAGCTCCAACGATACGAGATTATCCGGTCAAAACTCTTTCAACTAACCAACATTCGTTAACCCCCGGAGACTCCACTAAAGTCCAAGTGCTGCACTCTCCTCACTGTAGATATATTGTGTCCTCTTGATATAACTATTATCAGTAAGTCAATCCTTCACAGGTCGTTCGTAATCACAACGGGTCATTTATACCGTTTAACCCTTGTATTATATCTTGTTCCTTAAGTACCACTGACACCTCTAATGAACAATTGATTTGTGGTCCAACCATCAAATCAGATTCCTCCCTGATCAGGAGAGGATGGGCCCATTGTTCAAGACCTGGAGTAAGCACTTAAAGGAACAACCTCTCTACTAACCCTTAAAACGGGTAGGAGTAAACTACCTTTACGCCCTCTCCATAACTCATAAGGTGTTTCAGAAACACTCTTAGAGGGAACCATGTTCAAAATATATACTGCAGTCTCTACTGCATATCCCCAAAACGAACTAGGCAAATGAGCATAACTCATCATAGATCGAACCATGTCTAACAGGGTTCTATTTCTCCTCTCGGACACACCATTCTGCTGTGGTGTTCCTGGCGCTGAGAGTTGAGATACTATTCCATGTTCTATCATATAGTCCTGGAATCTTAAATCCATATACTCTCCACCTCGATCTGATCGGAGTGTTTTTATCGATTTACCTAATGTGTTCTCAACCTCTGCCTTATACTCTTTGAACTTTTCAAGAGCTTCGGACTTATGATGCATTAGATAAAGATAACCGTACCTAGAATAATCATCAATAAAACTGATGAAATATTCATACCCTCCTCGTGCTTTGACATTCAAAGGACCGCAGAGATCCGAATGCACGATTTCTAGAGGTTCTTTGGACCTATGACCTTTTTCAGAAAAAGATCGTTTGGTCATTTTGCCCTCAAGACAAGACTCACATGGCGGTAAAGAGTTGTCCTCTAAACGATTTAGCAGACCACTCTTAACCAATCTCCCAATCCTATTGAGATTAATGTGACCTAGTCTTAAGTGCCAAAGATAAGTACTTGGAGAAAGTTTCTGCCTTTTAGTTTGAGTCTCAGCTGTTTTAAACATTTCAGTGTTCAAAATAGCTTTGGCTTCGGTTGGTCTTAACACATACAAGTTGTTTTCAAGTTTCGCAGAACAAATACGTACACCTCTTTTGCTAATGAACGCTTCATTATGAACAAAAGATACTTTATACAACTGTTCTAACAAACAAGATATAGATACAAGATTCCTCTTGAAGGTAGGAACCAGGAGTACATTTTCTAGTAAAATGAAACTATCTCTATACAACAACTTTACATCTCCCACTGCTTTAGCTGAGACAACCTCTCCAGTTCCAACTCTGAGAGTTATCTCACCTCGAGAAAGTGGCTGTCAAGAACTAGTTTCCTGAAAAAAAGAACAAACATGGTTAGTAGCTCCTGAATCAAGTATTCAGGTATGACAATCATGTTCTACTAAACATGTGTCGACAACAAATAAATCATATTTACCTTGTTTTTCCCTCTCAGCCTTTTTCTCTGCAAGATACTTTGGGCAATTCCGTTTCCAGTGCCCATCTACACCACAATGGAAACATTTTCCTTTGTCTGTAGATCTAGTCTTGCTCTTACCAGCAGCAAGTGCTTTTCCCTTCCTTTTATCTTTCTTCTTCTTTTGAATACTCTTATTTTTAATAGAAGAAAGTTCAGACCTACTCCCTGAAGACGACCCCTTTTGGAATTTCCTAGAAGTGACAACGTTTGCCTCCTTCTCTTTTCCTTTAGAAGCGTGAAGGGACTGATAGGTCTGTAGCTCGCTGAGAAGAGAAGTCAAATTATACTTTATCTTGTTCATTACCATATTGGTTCTGAACTGAAGGAAACTCTTCGGAAGAGATTCCATGATAAAGCTTACTTGACTTGACTCATCAATAGTAGCTCCGTTTACTTCCGCCACATTGAAGTGGACCATCTTGTTAAGGACATGCTCCCTAACAGAGGTACCCTCTTTCATGCGAGAGTTGTAAACGTATTTGAGGGCTTCATGACAGACCGATGAGGACGGTAGTCCAAACATCTCTTGTAATGAAGACATGATTTCTTTAGCAGAAACCATATCCTCGTGCTTCTTAGCTAACACATCAGATATGCTGGCTAAGATATAGACTCGGGCTTTATCATTAGCCCTTATCCATCTATCATATGCTTCTCGAACAGTTCGAGTCGCATCTGAGCTAGGAGGGGGAAGACAATCCTCTAATAAGACGAACCTTAGATCATCTAGAACGAGAATCGTATTCAAGTTCGATTTCCAGGTCGGGTAGTTATCGCCGGTTAACTTATCGGAAGCTAGTAAGTGAATGAAAGAGCTAGACATGCTGAAAAGAGAATGAAAAATATTAGTGAAAAGGTTTTAACCTATTTTACACATCAATCAAGAATTTAGCAAAGAATAATAATGTACCCAAAACTCATTATTAAACTGCAACGATACTTCAGTGGGTCAGAATGGTCGCTACCGAGGGGCAGTCAAGCATTCCTTCACTGAATCAAGACATTCTTGACTAAATGCTAATACCAGAATATCTCATATTCCTATAGCATCTTAGTTATCGTTGTTTGGTCAAGATTTACTAACTCCTTAGCAAATCTCGTAAGTGTGACTCTCCATTTTTAGAATTCATAGGGCGGCCCCAACGATGCAACCGAATGGAAATGTCAAAGTTGGGAATGACTCTATGTTTCTTTATCCATAAATGGTGATTGAGATGTTCCGATTCCTATGAAACGGCCCTCCGAATGGATCGGTACCTCTTGTGGGCACCTAGCAGGCGGAACATAGGAATCTCACGGTTCAATCCAATGGAGGAGACCGCAGGATGTATTGACATACTTCCTTCTCCCACTTACTATAAATACTTTCTCCATTCACCTTGCTCTTGAATTATGCAAATACCATCCGAATGGGGATGCCCTATTGACATCACGAGGCCGAGCATAATTCTCACGGTGTGAACTTGACAGAGAACGTAGGAGGAGAGGGATATATCATATATACCTTCTCAACACCTCTACTAAGTATTTTAAGACGGAATGGGTAAATTACTCAGGCATTATCCGGCTAAGACAATAAGACCTAAGTCTAGGTAAAACAAACTTTTACCTATGATGTCTAGGTGATAAACACTTTGTTACCTCACACCACTCACGCATGCTCATAAAGCCGGGTTAACTTTACTCAAGTACCGGATGGTCCCCAGGTAGGAGGTGTTCCGTAAACCGTCAGCTTAAATACCTCCAACCTCGAACAGGATGTCCCCGGGTGAGTTTCTTGTAACCTTAGCATTTACAAGATATCGACCTATTTATCTAATGAAACGGAACGATACATTCAACCCTAAGTGAGCATGCCTTTGTCTTTGTTATAGATTTTAAAAGTCTATGCCAATTTTACAACGCTTTGCAAAACTAAGACTAACTACAACAAACTTCTACATGCTTCTCAAACATGCAACACTAAGGCATGACAAGTTGAATATTTAATTTCATAATCAATAAAACACTTATATCGATTATGCTCTTAAACATTCAACTCTTAATTCATAATCAATATAACACTTATATCAATACTCTGAATTAAGCATGCATCCTATACATTATAACACTTATAACAAACAAAATGCATCTAATGTTGGATGTTTAATTTCATAATTAATATAACACTTATATCAATTATTCTATTAAGCAAACAACATCTAATTCATGAATTAATATAACTCTTATATTAATACTCATGAATAAACATGCATCCTATACATTATAACACTTATAATATACCATGTGCATAAAATTAGGGCAACCTATGTTGTACATTCAATTTCATAATTAATATAACACTTATATCAATTATTCTATTGAACTAACAACAACTAATTCATGAATTAATATAACTTTTATATCAAAACTCATGAATTGCCAAATATGCATACGATATATTATAATACTTATAACATATTATCAATGCATGAAGCATGCTTCCTACGGTGGGATTTTAAATCTATATGGCATACGTTATGCACATACAAACATGAAATTTAATTAAAACATACATTCGCAATGCATAATTAATTAAACACACTAAAGTGGATCGATTTTGGCATTTAGCAAGCAATAACTAATTTATTACAAGCTTGATCAACAAGCTACGCCTTGAGCGGACTTCGAACTCTTCGCACCGCCTTTGACCAACTTGCTTCCTCCGAACGCTTCGGCCAAATTCTCTTCGAATTTCTCCTCGTATTGCCTAGAACGAGTTTGAACTTATACCGAACATTTCGGCGAGTTCCAAACTCAAACTTCTTTCACAAAGAAACCTATATGAACTCTAATGACTCTAAAAATACAGACTCTTTAGCATGCATTAAAGCCCATACATTCTCGGGCAATTACAAATAATGAAATTCAAAAAGAAACTATGCCAAAATCGTATTCACTTTTGATAGAACTCCAAAAGTGCTATTTTATAATCTTTAATTCTTGTTAGTTGATTCAAATTAATGTGTTTAATCATGTGTTTTGCAGGAATCGAGCATTTAGAGGTGAATGAGAAACTTATATTAAATAAGAACTCAAAAGAGGAGTTTTAGAGTATAATATCAACAAACCGAGCCGCAGATGATACTATAAAGATAAAAATCATTTAATGTTTAAAGTTGTAAGCTTGGTCTGATGGTGAAGAGTTGATTATGATAGACTTTGATCTCAAGTTTGATTCTTGGAGAATGTTATTATTAATTGTTACTCCAACCATCACCTCGCACACGTGTCAGCTCCTGATTGATCCAGGAAGAAGTCTCCCACGAAGCCACGAAGAAGTCTTCACTCAAGATCCCACTTTTATTTATTTATTTAATGTTTGATTTATTTATTTTTATTTAAAAATAGTAAATGACTATTTCCTTTTTAGTATAAAAAGGGGAGAGTCCACACTTTACAACACACACCTCACACCTTTCCCCTGACACACCTCACACCTTTCTCCTCACACCAACACACCATCACTAATCTACCTTTCTCCTTTTTCCTCTGTTTAGAGTTTTTTTTATTTATTTTTATGTTCGGCTAAGCTTGTAATGCTGATTTAGAGGTTTGTCGGGCTTAACGTTTTTGTGAGATTTTTTTTATATTAAATTGCAATCTAATTTCTTGATTAATTGTTTTCTATTCTTTGTTTATTTCATGTGCATTTAGTATTGGTTAATGTGACAGCTTAATCAATTAAATATTAATTGTTCATGTATGCTATGATTGTAATTTGTGATCCGTAATTGTCAGAAATTGCATGCTTAATTGTAGTAGCAAGATAGGTCAGGTTATGACTAGTGTTAATATTATGGCTTTTTCATAGTTAACATGGTGCGTATAATAGACCTTAGGAATAGAAAAATATTTAATTGAATCTGGTCAATTTAATTAACGTTCTAATCAATCCATGTGCTTAGAGCTGCTAGGTAATTAGCATGGAACGCTATCGTGCCCAACTAATTGACTAGTTCAGAGTTAATTACGATGCTTTGTCGGATTAATTGCATGATAGGATCTTAGAGACTTTGCATGGCTGCTCCAGTTAAGTCGATTAGGCTTTTAGTTAAGAAATTGTATTTTTATTTGAGTAATCGATGAGCAAAATCCATTAAGTCCCGACAATCTCTGAATCAGCAAGGTAATTTCTTGTTTATTTCTTTAATTCTTTAATTCTTTAAATTTTATCTTTAATTGTTATTTTAATTCATTACATTAACCTGCAATCCAAAAACCCCTCATTTATTGTTTTTACATCAAGTTTAATTTAGAGAATTTAAATTTCGGTTCCCTGAGTTCGACCCGGACCGCTGTAGTTTACTGCAAGCCGTTGATCGGTAAATATAAATTGTATTTGACGGGCCTCGACAAGCTCGCTTCAACTTTAGACGCCAATCAGAAACAATTTCTAAAATAAAACCCACCATAACTTAAATTGATGGAAATTGAGTGGCCAAAAACGCTCTGATACCAATTGATGGAGCGCATGGCACGCAGCGGAAGCGATTTGGATCATAGACACTCTAATTTCATCAATTTAAACAAACGGAAACATGCAAACGCAATGAAAAAGAGAAATTAGAACACATACCCTTGTCGTTCGAATTACTTCAATTTTCACCGCCAGAAGCTCCTCACGAGCTCACCGAGCCTTCTCACGAAAACTTCGTGGACCACCTCCGGTAGTCCCGCTATCCTCGGGCAGAGAAACGGAGTAGTGGGACTCCTTTTACAAGAGAAAAGAAGGAAGAAACTCACTGAAAAACTTCTTTTACAGAGAGCTGAGGAAGAAGACGGGTTTTCGAAATTGAAATCAAATTTCAAATCGTATACCCAAAAGTGCACTCACTTTTTGTTTTTGTTTTTTTTTTTTTTTTTTTTTTAATTGATCAGACGTTTCATATATATATACCTTGTATATATTACATGTGTCTTACATCTTGCATGTAAGACACATGTATATATATATATATATATATTTATATATTATTATTATTAAAAAAATAATAATTATTATTTTATTAATTAAACTTTTTAATTAATAAAAAAATATATATATATTAATTAATATTATTTAATTCAATATCAAATATTAATTAAATAATATAATTAAACTCGGTTTTCCGAAAACCGACTTTTTGCATATGAATCCAATTCATATTGTAGACCAATCTCATATTTAAATCATATTTAAATATGTCCATATTCTTCCACAAACCCGAATTTGAACGATTCAAATTCTTTTCTTTTCTTTTATATTGTTTCACGGCTTTATCCGAGCTAGCCAGGAGAACCGTAAGAACCTACAGATTATGAGCTCCAACGATACGAGATTATCCGGTCAAAACTCTTTCAACCAAACTAACCAACATTCGTTAACCCCTGGAGACTCCACTAAAGTCCAAGGGCTGCACTCTCCTCACTGTAGATATATTGTGTCCTCTTGATATAACTATTATCAGTAAGTCGATCCTTCACAGGTCGTTCGTAATCACAACGGGTCATTTATACTGTTTAACCCTTGTATTATATCTTGTTCCTTAAGTACCACTGACACCTCTAATGAACAATTGATTTGTGGTCCAACCATCAAATCTGATTCCTCCCTGATCAGGAGAGGATGAACCCATTGTTCAAGACCTAGAGTCAGCACTTAAGGGAACAACCTCTCTACTAACCCTTAAAACGGGTAGGAGTGAATTCCATCTCGCACAACTATGTCCCCAGCCACTTATTCGATCTTATCCCCAAGATGGTAGGCTTATTGAGTCGGCGATCTGGCCACTCTCACCTGTACAAGTCAAAGGATAAGGTCGAATAAACAGGAGTTCATAGTGAGCTCAGGATTGAGATCGAGTTACCTAAGTCATCACATGAAATAAAAACGGTTTTTACAGTAAACGGTGTTATAAAGAAAGAGCGACTTTATTTCTTGGTTCGGTCTTGTGCAAACTCATTGCACAGGACGCCCTCACTCACATGTCTCTACATGAAACGATTCGAATCACATCGTTTTGTACTATACAAAGTGAGCCGCGTCCAATAGAGTCCCTAGGATAAGGTACCCAGCCTTATCCCTATACTATAGACCATTTTGGCTGTCTACTTGAACTTGATCCACATTCATGTCACACATGAAGTTCAAGTACTCACACTATCGCCATGGGTGTTAGTTATTGGTATAGGTTAATACAAACACAATTCACTAAAATTCAATAACAACTTTATTGAAATAGAATATATACATTCAAACAGTTTACAAACTACGAGTTTTAGGACATAAAACCCAACATTTTTAATATTATTTTTCTCGCTCCAGCTCCAGCTCTAGTTCTAGCTTGTGTTCGTGTTGATCTCGCTCTAACTCTAGCTCCATTTCAAATCTAAAAATTTCAAGATCGGAAACATTTTCTAAATCCAAAAATTTTAGATTTAGTAGATTTTTCAGATCTGAAAAAATTCTAGCTCTCGAATTGTTACGAGAGAGTTGTTGTCGATGAGAGTCGTCACCAGAGAGCTGCCGACGATGAGTGAATATGAAGGAGAGAGAGAACGAGAGAGCTAGAAAATTCATCCAAAAAAAATATTAAAAAAATTGGTGATGATTTCATCCTCAGACAATTTGACTCGTTTTTTTAAATTCGAGTTATTTTGATAGCACAAAAAAACTTTTCTCCTCCTTTGGGGTAATAAAATAGCTTAACATCATTTATTTATTTAATTTTTTTTTACCACATGGGTACAGAAATTTAAATTTAAACCCTATATCTCGTATGTTAGTTAAACTATGCTCGGGTTAGCGCTTAAGAACATATAAAACCACGTCCATGAAATAAACAAATACCGCAAAGTCACAGACGAATAAAATCCGACGTTGTGACGAATAAAATCCGACGTTTTATCTCAATACAGAGCGCGAACAAAAAAACACAGAAATTCATTTTTGGATTGCAAACTGTTCTTTCAAAATCTAGAAGAGCGATGGCGGAGGCAGGCGACAGTTCCGGAAAATCCCGATGGTCTCTCCAGGGCTTCACCGCGCTCGTCACCGGCGGCACTCGAGGAATTGGGTCTGCTAAATTTCTAACTCTGTTTCCTCTGAAACCTTCTCTCTGAGTTTGAATTTGGATTCTCTTCTCTTCTCTTATGTGTGCGATTGTGTGTGTTTTATAGCCAATCTGTGGTGGAGGAACTGGCCGGATTAGGCGCCTCCGTTCACACCTGCTCCCGGAACGAAGAGGAGCTCAATCGGCGCTTGAAGGAATGGCAGGGCAAGGGTTTTCTGGTCAGTGGGTCGGTTTGCGATGCTTCGTCCAGAGCGCAGAGAGAGGGACTGATACAGGAAGTGGCGTCTGCTTTCAATGGCAGCCTCAATATTCTGGTCAGTTTGCTTCTGTCCATTTTCATTGTTGTCAGCCATTTAGGAATTGCCGATTACAATTGCGGGGTTATGGTATTGAACCTCTGACCTTTGAGATGATAATTTGTTCCTTTATTCACTGAGTTATGCTTGGATTGGCACCACGCTTGTTTCTTAGCTTGCTTTTGATAATGTAGGGGAGGTATATATCCAAACAGTTATATATTACATTTTTATTGTTATCTATATGTTCTCTAAACCATCGTGGATTGACCTAGCGGATTTGGGATTTATACAAAAGTAAAAATGGACAATGGACAATGGTTCAAGTTCTAAAGTGATCATGTAATTAAAATCTTATTAGTTCCTAACGACGAAGCATTGTAGGGTACCAGGGTTAGACAATTGCGTATGTAAACAAACTAGTCTGGACAGTCATGGATATTAGAAAAGACAACATAGATCGAATGCAGTAATATATTTGTGGCTGAACTACTGGAAAGATAACAAAGTTGCCTGCAAAGTGAGAGAAACTTTAGTCCCTCTTGTAATTTTCAACCAAAATAATGAATTGAATCCACTGAAAAGAGATCTAACGTAAGTTATTCTAGGCAGGTGCTATGATTGCTCCATACTTTAGACGTCCACAAACACAAAGTCAGACTTGCAATTTGATCTGTTAATAGACACTGTTTAAGTAAAATATTCAGTGCATTGCAATCGAACCATTGAAACTTAGAAAGCCTTATATTGACTTCAAATACTTTAAAACTCTCCATTTAGAATTTTTTTTTTTTTTTTTTTGAACAAGAAACAAACTTTTCATTGAAAACATGAAAATAGACTAATGCTCAAAGATACAAACTCCACAAAAGAGTAAATAGAGAACCAAGAAAGAAGATCAAAACAGAAACAAGAGAAACCCAACAAAGAACACGAAGAGAAGCCAAAGAAAACCAAACGCAATGCTAGAAACAGCCAACAAAAACCGCACTGAAAACCAAAACTTGAAAGCGACGAACAACAAAGAAGCTTCGAGGCAGCAGCAAGAAACCAAAAGGCCAAGAACACATTTAGAAAGTAATATTGTTCAGTTGTCTGCTCAATAGTCAATAACATGATTCTTAGGAAGTTGCCTTTTCCAGGAATTTTGACAGTTTCTTTGTGTAGGTAAACAACGTGGGAACAAACATCAGGAAGCCAACTGTCGAGTACAGTTTGGAGGAAGTTTCAGCATTAATGACTACGAACTTCGAATCTGCATATCATTTATCCCAACTTTCACATCCTCTTTTGAAAGCTTCTGGAAATGGAAGCATTGTGTTCGTTTCTTCGGTTGCTGGTCTCGTGAACATTGGAACTGGATCCATCTATGCAGCAACTAAATGTGAGTTGCTATTGTCAAACTGTACCTTCTTTTCTTTGGTAGGTTCTAAGAAGCTAAACGGATCCCCTTTTTGATTTTCTACTCTCAGCTGCAATAAATCAACTGACCAAAAATCTTGCTTGTGAATGGGCCAAGGACAATATCAGGAGCAATTGTGTTGCACCTTGGTATATAAATACCCCTCTTGTAGAAAAGGTAGTATTTTCAACCTTTCCTGTGAGATAATTCACTCATATAAGTTTATTTTTGTTCTCGTATCTTCTTTATGTCTCTTCTAAAAATTAAATGTCGAGCATGAAAGGAGATATTGAAGACTGAAGAGAGACACTTTTTTCCTTTTAGAAATAGTTACCTTGTTGTCATAAGGCTGACTGACCGAGGCATGAGGCGCTCTGCCATTAATCTCGGATACTTTCAATCTGATGCATCTTTCTGTGAAATCTCTATTAACGTTGAATCGAGTCACCTAGGCAGCATATAGTCAACTAATTCTATGACTCGGTAACTGTTGTTCGAGCTTAGGCAACATTGGCTAATGTTTCATTTTCTTCTTTCTTTCTTGTTTATCGTCTCTACTATTTTGTGGCATATATTTTTCTGATTGAAGGCTGTCCCCATGTGAAAGAGTATGTTCTTGCACACCGGTACGAGGATCTGAATCATATTTTTAGTATTGTACATTTTGATCTCATTTTGCACCAACATCTGGTGACAGAACATTCTGCAATTCATATATCTTCGAGTCAGAGAGTGTCCATCTTTATTGCATGTGTTTTCAGTTCAACCCCTAATAACAAGGGTTATTATCTTTATAGTTGCTCAGTAATAAGTCGTACGTGGACAATATCATCTCTCGAACTCCACTCGGGCGCATAGGGGAATCAAACGAAGTTTCGTCGTTGGTGGCATTCCTTTGCTTGCCTGCTGCATCTTACATCACTGGACAGATTATTTCTGTTGATGGAGGGTTCACTGCAAATGGATTTGAACCTGGTATGAGACTAGACAGCTTTTGAAACACAGTTCTGCCTCATAAATCACTGGACAGATTATTTTCATAATCATCTTTTATTTAAATCTTGTGTTTCTCCACTCTTTCAAGTCTGCTCAGCTTATCATATTCCTCCTTCACTTTAACTTTACTGTCTCTCATGCAATGACGAAAATATCGATGAAAATATCGATGAAAATATCCATATCGGGAGTTCAATTTTATGGATATATCCATGGATATATCGGTGAAATATCAATATCGACAGATAATTCTGTAAATTAATTTTTTTTAAAAAAATTATTTAAATTAATAATTAAGTTCATTTTACTTTCAAAATAAGTTATTGATCTTGTTATTAATATCTATATCCATATTGGGATTAATAGATGATATTTTTTATGTTTTACGGGTATTTATAAAAGATATTGGAGATATCCATTTATCCTTCATATCTATATCGAACCCTTCGATTTACGGATATATCGACATATCCACGGATATTTTCATCCTTCCTCTCATGAGACCACAAAGACTCGAACTCACCCATCAGTAAAATCTATTTTGCCCATCGACAAAGTCTGTTTCTTCGAGGTGGGCATGTTATTTAGTCTATAAATTTTAGTTTGTAATGATTTAGTCACGGACTTTCAATTTTGTAGCATTTTAGTCTATATATTTTATAATTTGTAACGTTTTTGTCACTATCATGAATAATATTGTTAAAATTTAATGAGATTTCTTACCTGTAGAACGTTAAATTGAATATGGACCAAATGTGTTTATAAACTACTAAAACTAAGTTGTTAAATAATAAAAATTTTATATTTAATTTTGATGAGATTTTTCATTGTAGAGATTAGATTGTTACAAAATTTAAAATACATGAATTAAATTAAATTGTTATAAATTTTAAATTGCGGAGATAAAATTTGGGGACTAATTTATTACTTTTATAAAATTTTAGAGACTAAAAATGTTATTTAACTCTCAAACAACAAGTTAATGTTACATTAACTTTTTGTTTATAAAATTTATCAAATTCTTGTAATGAATAATCTTATGGAAACTTTTTCATGGTATAAAATTGAAATTTTTAAAAGATTAGGAACTATTCTGGATATTATGGGATGTTAGCATAAAATTTTAGAAACTATTTGATATATTAGGAGATGTTATGAAGGGTGGAGAAAGTAACTTTTAGCTTAAAAGGGAACCATGAAGGATTTATTTTTTATTTTTCTTTTTTTTAGTACACCATGGAAGAACTCTGAGGAGAGGTTTGAGGGTTATTTTGGGTTCCAACTCAAAATAATGTTTGGGGCAAGAGGTTGGGTGTTCGAGTTTGGGGAGCCAAATTCATGGATTACACTTTCCAAACTCTTCTCAAAACTCATGGTTTCTTTCAAAATTACAACATTTCGGTGGGGTCCACTATTTGTCTTTCTACTTTTCTCGTAATTATGTGAGTCCTACTATTTATGTTCCAAATTTTCTTATAATTATGGTGGGTCTCACCCTCTCTAATTATATTTATCAAAATAATTTTTTTTCATTTATCAATATTTAATCTAATTAGCAATAGCTCAAAATATGTATAATTTTATAGTGGTAAGATAAGAAAAATATATATATTTTTTTTCTTTGAGTACATTGGGAATGGAGTGATTCGAACCACAAACCTCTTGGTCGTCAACACATATATGTGTCAGCTGAGTCATGCTCACTTTGGCAAAATAACATTTAATTTTTAAGTTAACTGTTGTAAAACACTAGAACATTAACCACGATGGGAGAAGAAGAAAGTAGAGAGGATGTCTTCTCTATTCAGTTGTGATCTTCAAAAGTTATAATAACCAATATTTATAGGGTTTACCAGACCTAAAGAAGGTAAGGTAATGGAGAAATTAAAGGAGAAGATACATGAGAAATAAGGGGGGAAGTTAATGGGAGAAGATACATGCTATCTTAGGGACATCTTAAAATATTCATAACACTCCCTCTTAGATGTTCATAGTATATAGAATATATGCCTCGTTAAAATCTTATTAGGAAAAACCCAATGGGACAAAATCCTAGTGAAAGAAAAATAGTACATTATTCATATACTTTAACAATTGCCTCATTAAAAACCTTGCTAGGAAAATTCAGTGGGATAAAACCATAGTCAAGAGAAAAAGAGTGCAACACATTTTCTCCCCCTCATGTAAACATTATTTGAGATCTTTGAATCGTCGCATTCCAATGTTGTGTATCAACTTCTCAAATGTTGCAGTAGGTAATGCCTTTGTAAATAAGTCTGCCAAGTTATCTTTTGATGAAATTTGTTGAACATTGATGTCTCATTTTGCTTCAAGGTCATGAGTGTAGAAGAGCTTTGGCGAGATATGTTTCGTTCTATCTCTTTTGATATATCCCCCTTTAATTTGAGCTATACATGTTGTATTGTCTTCATATAATGTCGTGGGACAATCTTTGTTAGAAGACAAACCACATGTTTCACAAATATTTTGAGTCATTGATCTTAGCCATACGCATTCTCGACTAGCTTCATGGATGGCCAGGATTTCAGCATGGTTCGAGGAAGTAGCTGTTATTGTTTCCTTCATAGACCACCATGATATGACAGTTCCTCCATATGTAAATACATAGCCTGTTTGAGATCTACCTTTATGTGGATCAGATAAATAACCTACATCTGCATAACCAACTAGTCCAAAATTCGATTTATTAGAGTAAAGTAAACCCATATCAATTGTCCCTCGAAGATAACGAAGGATGTTCTTAACTCCAATCCAATGTCTTTTTGTTGGAGAAGAACTGTATCTAGCTAATAAATTGACTGAAAACACTATATCTGGTCTTGTGTTATTAACAAGGTACATTAGTGCACCTATTGCACTAAGGTATGGTACTTCAGGACCAAGAAGCTCTTCATTATCTTCTCGTGGTCGAAATATATCTTTCTTCACATCAAGTGAACGAACTACCATTGAAATGTTTAATGGATGTGCTTTGTCCATGTAGAATCTTTTTAAGATCTTTTCTGTATAAGTTGATTGATGAATAAATATTCTGTTGGCTAAATGCTCAATTTGCAACCCAAGGCAAAACTTTGTTTTTCCGAGATCTTTCATCTCAAATTCTTTCTTAAGATATTTTATTGCCTTTGGAAGCTCTTCGGGAGTTCCAATGATATTCAAATCATGAACATATACAACAATAATAACAAATCCTGATTGTGATTTTTTTATAAAAACACATGGACAAATAGGGTTATTTTTATACCCTTATTTCAACAAATATTCACTAAGACGATTATACACATTTGTCCAGATTGTTTTAGTCCATATAAAGATCTCTGTAATTTAATGGAATATAATTCTCTAGTATTTGAATTATATGATTCTGGTATTTTTAATCCTTAGGGATTTTCATATAAATATCATTATCAAGAGATCCATATAAATATGCTGTGACTACATTCATAAGATGCATGTCAAGGTTTTCATGCACAACCATACCAATTAGATATCTTAATGTTATTACATCCACCACAGGTGAATATGTCTCCTCGTAGTCAATACCAGGCCTTTGTGAGAATCCTTGTGCAACAAGTCTCACTTTATATCTTGTAACCTCATTATTTTCATTTCTTTTTCTTACAAATACCCATTTGTATCCCACAGGCTTTACACCTTTTGGTGTCTGAACTACTGGCTCAAAAACCTCACGTTTTGAGAGTGAATTTAATTATGTTTGGATTGCTTCTTTCCACTTGATCCAATCTTTCCTGTGTCGACATTCTTCGACAGATTTTGGTTCAGAATTCTCATTTTCGTTAATAATATCGTGAGCAACATTATGAGCAAAAGTGTTGTCAACAACTATATCAGACTGATTCCATCTTTTTCCTGTCATGACATAATTTATCGAGATCTCATTATTATCCTCTGGTATTTGATTTTCTTGAGTACTCATATTCAAGATTTCTTCTGGAATATCCACATTCTCAATTGAGTCCTTTTCATTATTGATTATTCTTCTTTTCCGAGGATTTTTATTTTTGGAACCCATTGGTCTTCCACGCTTTTGGCGTGTCTCGGACTTATTAGTTGTGACTACTTACTGTGTTGGGATGTCAATTTTAGATGGTGCATTTGCAGCTGGTATATATGACTTAGTTACTTTCTTAATATCTGTAAATGCATCTGGCATTTGATTTGCAATATTTTGCAAGTGAATTGTCTTTTGAACTTCTAGTTCACATTGGTTATTACGGGGATCTAAATGAGATAATAACGATGCATTCCATGCAACTTCATTTTTCAACTTCTTAATTTCTCCCCCTAATGTTGAAAAAATTGTCTCATTAAAATAACAATCAGCAAAGCGTGCAGTAAATACATCACCCGTCAGGGGTTCAAAATATCTAATAATTGATGGTGAATCAAATCCAACATATATTCCTAGTCTCCTTAGAGGACCCATCTTAGTACGTTGTGGTGAAGCAATTGGAATGTATACTGCACATCCAAAAATTCGTAGATGGGAAACATTTGGCTCCTGGCCATAAGCTAATTGTATTGGAGAGTATTTATGGTAGGTTGCTGGCCTAAAGCGTATAAGCGATGCTGCATGCAAAATCGCGTGACCCCACACCGATATTGGGAGTTGTGCTCTCATAATCATTGGTCTAGCAATTAATTGTAATCGTTTTATAAATGATTCTGCCAAACCATTTTGGGTATGAACATGAGCTACAGGATGTTCAACACTTATCCCAATTGACATGCAATAATTATTAAATGCTTGGGATGTAAATTCACCAGCATTATCAAGATGAATTTTTTTAATTCCACAATCAGGAAATTGTGCTCTTAACTTAATTATTTGAGCGAGTAATCTTGCAAATGCAATGTTTCGATTTGATAATAAACACGCATGGGACCATCTGCTGGATGCATCAATTAAAACCATAAAATATCTAAATGGTCCACTTGGTGGATTAATAGGTCCACATATATCTCCATGAATTCGTTCTAAAAATGTAGGTGATTCTAATCCTACTTTAGCTGGTGAGGGTGGTCCACTTGGTGGATTAATAGGTCCACATATATCTCCATGAATTCGTTCTAAAAATGTAGGTGATTCTAATCCTACTTTAGCTGGTGAGGGTCTAATAATTAATTTACCTTGAGAGCAAGCATCGCATGACAATTCATTAGATTGAAGAATCTTTTGTTTTGTCAATGGATGTCCACGTGAATTTTCAATAATTCTTCTCATCATTATAGACTCAGGATGACCCAATCTTTCATGCCAAACAATGAATATATCTGGATTCATGAACTTCAGGTTCATGGTTGCATATGTTTCAATTACTCGTATATGAGTATAATATAATCTAGAAGAAAAAGCAGACAATGTTTCTACGGTACATTTTTCATGTGAAACAACAGATGTAATATAAAGATACTCTATATTATTTTTATTATTAGTCTCAATATGATAACCATTATAACGTATATCTTTGAAACTCAAGAGATTTTTTTTTGATTTGCTAGAGTACAAAGCATTATGAATGGAGATTTTTGTTCCTCTAGGCAAGATGGGATTTGCTTTTCCAAATCCTTCAATCAAGTTTGCAGAACCTTATATTGTATTGACATTTGCTTCAAGCAATGTCAAGAAAAATATTTTCTACTTTTTAATATTGTGTGCGTAGCCAAACATACATCTTCATTTTGCATCTTTGAACCATCCAAAATATGAGAAATGTTCATAATTCTTCATTAAAGAAAAAAATTTGATTTCAATAAAGCTAAAATAATAAATAAATAATACTGGAAAAACAATCCTCACATAAAATTCAAACTAAATTAGTAAGCACTATAGCTATACTTAAAACATAAAACAATATTAGATTTCGAGATTCTCCTAATTAAAAGAAGGATTTGTTACTCCTTCAATAGTGTCGATCTTCTCTTCAGGAGATTCAAAAAAGTCTGTAACATCCAATTGTGTCATGTTTGGAAGGTTAAATACATCATTTTGATAGGCAAAGTTTGCTTCCACTTCTTTCCCCTTTACCTTCAGTGAGGCTTGATAAAGATCAACTAAGTGCTTAGACGTACGACAGATACGAGACCAATGCCCTTGCATTCCACATCGAAAACATTGATTTTCAATGCTTTTAGAACTCTTATTTCGTGGAGTTTTTCTTTTATGATCATCATTATTTGTGGTTCTCTTGAAATTTGAATGATTATGGTGACCACCACGAAATGAATAATTATTCCTTCCTCTTCCACGGTCACGACCTCGACCTTGACCACGATGATTAGAAGACACTGCATTCGCTTCCGGGAATGGTGTTGTTCCAGTTGGTCGAGATTCATGATTCTTCATCAATAACTCATTATTTTGTTCAGCCATCAATAACTCATTATTTTGTTTAGCCACGAGAAGACATGATATAAGTTCAGAATATTTTTTAAAACTTTTCTCTCGATATTGCTGCTGCAGGAGCATATTCGAGCCATGAAAGGTAGAAAATGTTTTTTCTAACATATCTCCATTAGTAAGTTTTTCTCCGCATAATAACAATTTCGAACTAATTTTGAATAATGCGGATTTGTAATCACTTACTGATTTAAAATCCTGCAACCTTAGGTGCATCCACTCATAACGAGCTTTTGGAAGAATGATAGTTTTTTGATGATCATACCTTTCTTTCAGACTTTGCCATAAAATTTGAGGATCTTTTACCGTAAGGTATTCAATTTTTAATCCCTCGTGAAGATGATGGGGAAGGAAAATCATGGCTTTTGCCTTTTCTTGATTAGAAGATGTATTCCCCGTTTTAATTATTTCTCCAAGGTTCATGGCATCCAAATGAATTTCAGCATCAAACACCCATGACAAATAATTATTTCCATCGATATTTAGAGCTACAAACTCTAATTTCGTAAGATTTGTCATGGAAAAAAAACTATATATATAAAAAAAATGTTCTGATATTAGAAAATATAATAATTATATCAAACATGCATGATAATAATTTAAATGTATGCATGTCCTAGGAAATTGAAAAGAAGTGAAATCACAAAAATTAAATCCACAATATAATTTTGCCTTCAGAATATTCTTTATTATTTTTTGTATTATTATTATTATTTTTTTATTTTTTTTATTATTATTATTTTGTTTGTACCAATCAAATTTAGGGTTAACAAAACTTAAGTGTTTAATGAAATTAAATAAAATTTGACTAATTCAACCCCAGGCCAGTTCTCGGATAGAGGTGTTCCTTTTCAGTCAACTTAAGTACCTCACCCGAGTAACCTTTCTTAGAAGATGTTCCCTTATAGTCAATTTTTTTTATTTTAAATTCATTAATCTTTAATTAACTATTAATTACTAGATTAATCCATCATATATCACATTAGATGAAAGGTTTATTCATCTAAATTTAGCTTTAGTTATAAATACCTCAAAGAAGGGAATGAACCAATTGAAGAGAATGAACTCCTTGACAAACAATAACCTTCTCGTGTTCCTATTCCACGAGATCTTCCTCACTATGACTTGAACCCGGGACCGAGACTTGTGGGAGCCTCCTCAAAGAATATGGAGATAATTCTGGTGGTCTTTATAGCGTTCTTCGTGTTCCAATAGATCAGTGGATAGAGACTCGTGTTGATAACGTGTTGTAAAACACTAGAACATTAACCACGATGGGAGAAGAAGAAAGTAGAGAGGATGTTTTCTCCATTCAGTTGTGATCTTCAAAAGTTATAATAACCAATATTTATAGGGTTTACAAGACCTAAAGAAGGTAACGCGAGGGAGAAATTAAAGGAGAAGATACCGGAGAAATAAAGGGGAAGTTAATGGGAGAAGATACATGCTATCTTAGGGACATCTTAAAATATTCATAACATTAACATATTAAAATTAAAAAATAATAATGATTAACAATATTCAATTACGATGATAACTTTTATTTATCCAGGAAAGTTCTTTCAAAATAGAACGTGGTTTACCTCGAATTACAAAAATAATTCTTTTTTTCATTTCTAATTTTCTAAATTTGCTTTTACACTTTTTTTTTTCTTTTTTCGTTTATAATTCATGAGAAGCTTCAACTTTATGAATGTTTGAAATTATAAACCTCAGTTTGTATTTAGGGAAATACATTGAGAAACTTTATCCAAATACAATAGTAGGTTGTTTTCAGTTTTTTTTATTCCTCATCCAAATATGTATTTTTTTTAAAAGAAAATCAAACTGATTGACATGTATTATGTTTTAAGTCATGTTTGAATTGTTGAAAACAATTTTCTTATTCTTAAACTATATCATAAATTAAATGTTTCATTCAAAAGTCTCAGAATTTTTTTTTTTTGTCTCATGTCGCATAAAAAATATTTACAATTCACAAAACATCCACTAGAAAATAAGAAAACAAAAACGAAGTAGCAAAAGAAAAAAAAATGTCCAAACCCGGGTTTTAAAACAATGTACCCAAACACAAACTTCTTATCTCCAGACTTCCCAACACTCCATCTCAAACACCATTTTCTGATTCTCAATGTTTGAATTTTTAGAATTCTGAACCCAAAATAATGGCCCGCTTTCTTTAACCATTTTGCTTTTAAGGAAGTCTTCCTTCCTTCTCCCCCATTTGGAGGAAAGCCTTCCTTCCTTCTCCCAAAAAAAAACATTTATACCATTTTTTAATATCTCACATCAGATTATATTAAGCAATTAATCTTCATTATTGTTTTAAAAACATTTCTGATAATTTCTCTTTATGAGAATTTTAGTTCCAAACAAATTGAAAATTCTAAATGTTTGTCTACTAACTATTAATTTTCATTAAATGTATATCTCTATATATTTACTTCACCATCGAGATTTAAGATGATGATTAATGTCTTATCTATTGAGCTATGTTCGAGTTAACATTTAAATTTAAAATTATCGTGAGTATTATTAAAGTAATGGTTTCACTTGTAATATGACGAGTTTTTTTTTTTTTTTTTTGGATGAAAGGATAACCATAGCTCATCCCGGAACAAAGCCCCTGAAGCTATTAAACTCACAAAATGAGAAAAAGCTCGAGAGAACAGGATCCTCCCACTGAGTCGTTATCAAAGTCTCAGAAGCTTTATAAGCAATCTGATGGACCAAGACATTCATTCGATTCGCATGAGCAAAGGAAATTACTCCAGCACACTCTTTCCGGTCCAAAATTTCTCGGATGAAAAAAATAATTGATGTGAGATCAACATCAACTCCAATGTCATTGAGTAGATCACTAACCTCCAAACAATCAATCTTTGTTTCAATCAGACACTTATCAGGAAACGAGTAGGAAAAGATCACTTTTAATCCTTCTACCATTGTCATAATCTCTAGAATTTTAATCTCCAACTGACCGCGAAGAGTTCAACAACCAACCAATTTGACATAGTCTTGATGCTCCCGAACGACCCACCCAAGTCCCACCCGTATGTAATATGACGAGCTTATATTGACTTGTTATTCTTTTTCAATTAAAATGTTGAATAGGGACCCATATATATTTGTAACAAAATTGAGGATAAATTGGAATGAGAATTTAGGGGGCGTTTGGCTCCCTGTCTTGAGTTGGGGTGGTTTTGAGTTTAGAACCCAAAACCATGTTTGGGGCAAGGGGTTGGGAACCCCGGGTTTGGGAAGCTTTGGCCCCCTGTCTTGAGTTAGGGTGGTTTTGAGTTTAGAACCCAAAATCATGTTTGGGGCAACGGGTTGGGAACTCCGGGTTTGGGAAGCCAAACTCATGGGTTACTCCTCACAAACTCTCCAGAAACCCATGATTTTTCTTAAAATTACAATATATTGGTGGGGTCCACCATTTCTCATAATTACTGTGGGTCCCAACATTTATCTTCGGATTTTTCTCCTTATTATTGGGTCTTCTATTTTTCTTCCAATTTTCCCATCTCTAATTATAATTATATAGATTTCTAATTATAATTATATAGTTTTCTAATTATATTTATCTAGATAAAATTATTCTTTTAATTCATCTATATTTAATCTAATTAACAATAGCTCAAAATATGTTTAATTTTCTAGTTGTAAGATAAAAAAAATATTTAAGGCGATTTACTAATGTTAATATTTATAAAAAAAAAATAATTTTTAAATTAACAAATTAAAATAAAAAAATAATAATGATTAACAATATTCAATTTATTTCAAAATAGAAGGTGATTTTCCTCTGATTACAAAATTATAACTTCTTTTTTTCATTCTTAATTTTGTATTTTTTTTTCTTTTTCGTTTTATAATTCACCTGAATCTTAACTTTATGAAATGTTTGAAATTATAAACTTCACTTTGTATTTAGGGGACACATACTTGGGAAATATTATCCAAATACAATAGTATTTTTTTTAAAAAAAAAAATTTCTTATCCAAATATGTATTTTTTAGAAGAAAAAAAATCAAACCGATTGACATGACATGTTATGTTTTTGGAGACGTTTGAATGAAACATTTAATTTTTTAATTCTTTATCCAAATATATATATTTTCCTCTGATTACAAAATTATAACTTCTTTTTTTCATTCTTAATTTTGTATTTTTTTTTTTTCGTTTTATAATTCACTTGAAGCTTAACTTTATGAAATGTTTGAAATTATAAACTTCACTTTGTATTTAGGGGACACATACTTGGGGAATATTATCCAAATACAATAGTATTTTTTTTTTAAAAAAAAAAAATCTTATCCAAATATGTATTTTTTAAAAGAAAAAAAATCAAACTGATTGACATGACAGGTTATGTTTTTGGAGAGGTTTGAATGAAACATTTAATTTTTTAATTCTTTATCCAAATATATATTTGATTCTTGTAAGCTATGTTTTGATTGTTGTAAATAATTTTCTTATTCTTAGACTATAACATAAATTAAATGTTTCATTCAAACGTCTAAAAAAAAGTCACATGTTGCATAAAAAATTCTACAATTCACAAAACATCCACTTGAAAATAAGAAGAAGAAAAAAACGAAGTAGCAAAAGGAAAAAAAAAAAAAACAATTGTCCAATCTCGGGTTTTAGAACACTGCACCCCAAACATTGACTTCTGATTCTCAGGCTTCCCAACACTGTTTTTGATTATCAGGGTTCAGAACCCTCCCAAACAAACGCCAGAGTTTTGATTCTCAAGGTTCTGAACCCCAAAACAGGGTGCCAAACACCTCCTTATACACGGGAGTCAAGGTTCAAAGCACCCAAAAAAAAAAAAAAAAAACTTTAACTTGTAAATAATTATACATTTATGTAACTAACATGGAAAAGAAAAGGTTGTAGGTATATATATCAAATTTTAATTTTAATTCTGATTTTTTTATCATTAAAATGTTATAAGAAAAGATAAATAAATACTTATGCGAAGTTAAAGTTGTATTAGTTTAAGGACATGTTTGGGAGTGATTGTGGAAGGACCAAAATCCCCTTTTTCATGCCTAAAATCACTTTTATTTCAAAATTGTGATGTTTGGTAAAACTTGATTAGTGATTTTTGAATAATCCAAAATCACTTTGAGTGATTCTCGGTCAATCACATAGGAGGTGATTTTTTTGTGAGTGATTATGAGAAATTTGTTTTTGAAATGGTTATTAATTAAAATTAAAAAACGGAAATTGATATATACATAACTATGCATATTTTTTTATTAATTGTTACATTTGTTCTTTTGGTAAAAGGTAATGTGTAGTTCTCATTATGCATCACCTAAACCCAGGTTCGAGTATGACCATTATTTTTTTATCGTTTTAATTTATTTTTTCAATTTTGCAGTATTACACTTTTAAATCTTAATTTCATTTTTAGGAATTTAGTAATTTTAAAATCACTTGATATAAACCAAACATTAATAATTTAAAATCACTTCTAATTATATAAAAATCACATCAATTCAAACATTAAAATGATTATATGAAAATCAATTTTATATTTAAGAGTAAAGGCATCAATGTCATTTACTTATAATTATATAATTTTTTTGAAATGGCTAATTATTCATTATTGGTAATTGATATTATGTGTCATATTTACATTAGAATTGTGTACTTTCACTTGTACATATTTCTAAAATGTTAAATTACATTTTGGTTTCTATATTTTACTTTCAATTTGATTTGTGTGTAGTTAGGGACGGATCATTATTATGTTAGAGAGATACAATTCAAATAAGGTTAAATTATAAGTTTAGTCTTAAATTTCTTATTTGTGTCTATATGGTCCATAAACTTTAAAACCTATGTAATATGTCTAACTTTCAATTTTGTATCTAACAAATCTATAAATTTTCATTTTTTTTATCCAATAGAAACATATTCTAAATTTTAAAAAATTAATTGTTCTATTAAACATAAATTTTTATTTTGTGTCTAATATGTCCTCAACTTATTCGACATTTTTTAAAAAATCATGTATCTATTAGATACAAAATTAAAACTTTAAGGTTCAATCAGAGATAAAATTAAATCTCTCTATAATATAACAACTATTTTTTTAAAAAAATAATAACAAAATTGAAAGCTCATAAATCTATTAGACATCATTAAAGTTTAAGGATTTATTGAACACAAAATTAAAAAATTAAGAATCTATCAGACATTTAAACTTAAAGGATAGACATAATTTTGAAATTTGATAGGACTAAATTTGTAATTTTACCTTTATATAAATATAATTTTAAATACATGATATATAATATTTATAGTAAAAATTTTGATTCTAAAATTATAATAAACCGTGGGATGGGATCGAACTCAAGCCCAATGGGCGGGGAGAGTTAAAGGCTTGCCCCACCACCATCGTTCCATCAAAATGTAAATTCTGCATTTTTGTATACAAATATACAAATCAAATCAATCTAATTCTGCATTTTTTTATACTAATATACCAACCAAATAACTCGAGGGGCACATGCCCCTTGCCCTAAGTGCATACTCTCCTGTGTGTAATAAATTTTAAAAAGATTTGCAAATATGACAATGTTTATTCGTGATAGTCACATATAATAGTCAATTTTTTTTTATTCGTGATAGTCACCCATAATTACTGATTTTTGCCAAAAAAAAATCAGCCCAAATTGAATTGTTCACATTGCATAAAAATCATTATCAGTGATAGTCACCAATATTTTAGCAATCAGACACTTTTTAAAGTTTAGAAATCAATTAGACATAAAGTTCAAAAAGTAAACTTATAATCAAACTAAATAAATATATTAAAAGTTAAAAAAGTAAACTTATAATTAAACCTTATAATCAAACCAAATAAATATATGTTAAAATACTATTTTCGTCTCTCTTGTATGAATTTCATTCAGCGCACATTTAAATATCCAATTTTAATTATAATACTTTCAAATGTCCAATTTTAATTTTTATATTTTTATTGACGCTTAAAATTAGTTCATGCTATTAATTTATTGTTAACTATTAGTCTTCCCAAATTGTATTTTAACCATAAATATATAAACGTAATTTTTTTTTTTTTATTATTATTTTTGTATAACAAATGTAGAGTAATGATGATTTGAACCATTGATCTCAATATATAGATTATAGAGTAAATGTCAATTACAGTTAAGTTATACTTTGGTTATTTTTTTTTTAATGGAATAATGTAGTCACAAATGTTGACGGAAATATTGAGGTCTCAATTTTATGGAAATGTCGATGAAAATATCGATGAATATTTCTAGAAGATTTTTGTTTTTTTTTTAAATATATTTAAATTAATAAATAAACATTTTACATTCTTAAATAAGTTAAAATACACTTGTTATAATATTGTATTCACGTTCGGTTACATTTTGTGTGTTTTTTTTTAATATTTCATCCATTTTGTACGGTATGATGGAAATATCGAGAACTCTTCATATGGGTGTCGAACTTATAAATATATACATGACGAAAATTTAATATCATGGTTTATCGTAAAAGGAGAAGAAGAAGAAGGAAAAAAAAAAAAAAAAAAAAAATTGGTTGAATTGACAAAGAAATGAACAGAAATGTTTGAGTATAAAACCGAAAAAGGAATAATGAATTTCCCACGGCAGCCGCCTTCTGCCACGCCCTTAGATAGTCATTCCCAAAATCCAAAACCCCGATAACAGAAATTCAACCGACGCTTTAAAAACTTGCGATTTTCAGTAAAAATCCTAAATTTCTTTAAATCCATGACTTTACGTTGACCTCCGTTTATACCCACCAAACAGTAACGAAAACCCTTCTCCCTAAGCAAAGCTCTTCTTGATACTGACGGTTTCCAATATCATTTCGACTATATAAAACTAAGTGGGCAAGGTTTTCTTCAATGGCCGATCACACCCAGAAGTTCATTAAAGCTCTGTAAGTGGGTTGGGCTTATTCTGCTTCTTCAATCTTCGATTCTTGGGTAATCGTTTTGTTTCTGATGAGTATGTCTTGATTGCACTTACTTTTTGAGTTCTGATAGAAATTCAATCTGGTTTTCTAACGTGAAATGGGTGTTTTAAATCTTATTTGCTTAATCAAGATTGTGGGGTTTTTAGTTGTAGTCTTGTAGATGGTTTGTTCCCCCTTTTAGCTGAATTTTACGGTTGTTTTTCCTTTGAGTTTGTTGAGTTATGGCTTGTTGTTTCAGAATGTGACTTCGATTTTGAGTAAAGAAGAGAAGACCCATGTAGAATTACTTGAGGAAGACAGTAAATTATGTTGAGAACGGTGAGGTCAAGAACAAACAGTTGCAGTTCATGAGATTGACAATTTGCTGAACTTTAAGTTTGTCTGATTCTTTTGCAGATTGTTACTTGTTGACACCTTGAGATTGTGTCCCCTGTCTTTATAGAGAGTCAAAATGAATGGTTACATACTGGATCGTGTCATGAAGGATATACTTCATGTGGTTGAACCAATGCAAGATGATTGGGCAGCACGGTTTCAAATCATTAACGAGTTGCGGGATGTTGTGCAATCGATCGAAAGTCTTCGAGGTTCTGCTTGTGTTCTTCAGAGTTTTTTTTTTCTCCAACTTTTTATACAATTATAGAAAGGGTTATTGAATCAATGACATGACATTGTGACTTGAGGTTGATGGTTTTTCTTAGATAACATTTTGGTTAATGGGTCAAAGCAGGTGCAACAATTGAGCCATTTGGATCTTTTGTATCTAACCTATTTTCAAAATGGGGAGATTTGGATCTCTCTATTCAATTGCACAATGGTTCTTATATTTCAACTGCTGGGAAGAAGCTTAAGCAGAGTTTACTGAAAGATTTTCAAAAAGCATTGAGGAAAAAAGGTGCTCTTCTACTACTTAATACTTCTTTCATTTTTACTCCCCTTAGGGCATGTTTGGGTGTGATTTTGATTTTTTTTTTTAAATGATTAAAATCACTTTTTTCATGTTCAAAATCACTCCCAAACATACCTTTAATCATTCAAAATCAATTTTGGTTGTATGAAGATCGCGTTTAAAAGTGTAAAACCAAACATTAAATTGATTTTGAATGATTAAAGGCATGTTTATGAGTGATTTTATACCTAACAAAAGTGATTTTAACCATTTCAAAATCACTCCCAAACGATTCTTGCAATATACGTCACTAGGAAAGTTTAGGTTCAATTATTATTATTTTTCTTTTACTATGTAGAGTTTCCAAGTAATTGACAGGAATGGAAAAGGAGGTTGATTACCTGGTGTGAATATTGCAAGAACTAATAGAAACCTTATGAATGTAGGTTGCAAATGTGTCACATAACTGCATTCAATTTAATGAATGTAGGTTTTTTTTTTAACAAAAGAATGGTCTAAGACACCTTGCTAAAAGACTAGCCTGAGTGTTGGTTGTGAAGGAGGAGTGCTCTCTTTTGGATTTTGGTTTTCTTATTCCTTGAGATTTTTTTTTGCAGGTGGATGGTACAAGCTACAATTAATTCCTCATGCTAGAGTACCCATTTTGAAGGTCGAAAATATTCGGCACAACATTTCCTGTGATATTTCCATTGATAATCTTGTGGGCCAAATGAAGTCTAAAGTTTTGTTGTGGCTTAATGACATAGATGGGCGCTTCCATGATATGGTTTTGCTTGTATGTTCTTTTAGCCTTATCGAACTTGTCAACTCTCTTTGCAAGAAATGCTTCAATGTTATTATCCTCTAGCTTTGTGTAGGTCAAAGAATGGGCTAAAGCACATGACATCAACAATCCAAAACTGGGAACTTTCAATTCGTACTCTCTCAGTTTACTTGTGATCTTTCATTTTCAGGTGGGTTTTCTTCCAATGTTGTTGTGTCTAATGCTAAAATTGATGAAACTTACATCTTAGATTGTTTGAGCTTAGAACCATGGGTTGACCGACCTCGTGGTCAATAAGGGCTATGAAATAATAAACGGTTTAGAGGGAATGAGTTCAAGTTGTAGTGGCCACCTACCTAGGATTTAATATCCTACGAGTTTTTTTGACAACCAAATATAGTAGTTTGAGGTGGTTGTCCCGTGAGATTAGTCGAGGTGCATGCAAGCTGGCCTAGACACTCACGAAATATAAAAAAAAAAAAAAAAAAAAAAAAAAAAAGGAAGAAGAAGATTGCTTGAGCTTAGAGAATATCTACTATGAAGTACTTAAATCCATTGTGTGTGCTCTTCTTGGGTGATTTTTGTTTCTGCTTTTTTTTTTCTTCACCAGCTTAGTTGATGTGAAACTGAGATAGAATCTTTACTGTGCAATTTATTCATCCAAATGTTTTATGTTACCATGTGTCAATTTTGTTTGCTATAATCCCAGTATTTATTATTAGGTTTTTTGCAGACATGCTCACCAGCCATCTTACCTCCTCTTAAAGACATATACCCAGAAAATGTTGCTGATAATCTCAAAGGTACTTTTGCTTAGAATTTGTTGTCTCGTGCATTCTTAATTGCTTAGAATGGTTTTAGCTGGCAAGGATGGGGATGATTGTGAACATTAGAAGGGTTTTTTTGCTTATCGAATCTTTCACCTTAAAGATCTTACTAATACTTTAACCAGTTGAGTATTGTTAAGATTAATATTATGAACCTGATACTTTTGCAAATACATACGTAACTCAAAGGAATACTTGTGTGTATTAGTTGAGTGGTGTTGTGCATAAAGAGAAATGAGACCATCAATAAGTCTAAAATATTAGTCTGTGAATTCAAACACAAAATAATGTGACATGTATGTATTGAAACAGGTGTGAGGGCTGAGGTCGAGAGCGAAATTGCACAGACATGTGCTGCCAACATAGCCAGGTTCAAATCGAGAACAGCCAGAGCCAACAGAAGTTCTTTGCCTGAACTTTTTGTTTCATTCCTTGCAAAGGTAATATTTTAGTTAAATTATAGTTCTCGTATTTCTTTAGTTTAAATATTTTTTCCCGGTATTTTCTTTTGTTTGATTTTAATCTCTATACTTTTGTAAAATTATCAATGTGAGCATCTAGTTATATACACCATGTAATAATTGATATGACACCTTGAAATGCAATATAGGAGAAAATTCTTTTTCTAGCATAGAGTTGTTTCATTCACCACTTATATCTAGTTAAATTGCCAATATTAAAAGCAATGTGAGACCCATTAAATAAAATACAAGTAATGGAAATATGTTAGGATACCCCTCTATTTATAACCAAACTCTCCTAACCAACTCTCTATCTAATTACTAATATTACCCTTAATACTCTAATAATATTCATAATAGCATTCTAACAAAATATTTGTCATATGGTTGTATGTAGACAAAATGAAGTTACCCCATGTTAGCTCATTTTTATACTTGTTTCTTTAGCATCAATTTTACAACTATCAATTGGAGATTTGGAGTACATTGTGATAGGAATGTTATTAAGGGTATATTAGTAATTAGTTAGGGAGTTTGAGAGTGAACTAGGGCTTGAGAGTGATCTCAAGGGAGGGAGGGTCCAAGTACCTCGAGCACTTGGTTTATCTTGTATTTTGGTTACCGTTTATCTTGCAATACATTTGGGTTCTATCACATTGATAAAAATGTTGGGTCAGAAACCCGAAACCCGATCGATATTTAGAACAAACTTAACTGAGTATAAAAAGAAATTACTTGATTTACTAAACTCAGAAATTAGTTCTACAAATATTCCTTCTAAAGTAACGTCCATAAAGAGGAAAGAAGACGAGTTATATGCTAACAAAATCCCTATTTATATGCTCGTTAAACCTTTCTATTTCTTTCAAGCCAAATATTTGACCATCACCAATCACTATCGATTCGAAATAAACTTATCCCTACCCACCAAAGTATAAACAAGATTATTTATGCATCAAATCTTCTATGTAAATAGTAGGCACCTGATTTGATTTCTTGTCTCTGTAAATATCACAATCTTCTTCTTTTCTCATTGTTATTGTTTGGTCTTGTGCAGTTTTCAGATATAAGTTCAAAAGCTTCAGAACTAGGAATTTGTCCATACACAGGGCAATGGTTGGAAATAGAAAGCAATATGAGATGGTTGCCGAAAACATATGCAATATTTGTAATTTCTCTCTCCCCCTCTCTTTATGTCTATCATGCTTGCCATATGAACAAGATGGTATTTCTTTTGCCTCTTCTCTGATATTGTGGCCGGGCGTTGAAATGTCTGGACAGGTTGAAGATCCATTTGAGCAACCTGAAAATACAGCCAGGGCTATTAACGCGAGGCAATTGACAAGGATTTCTGACATATTTCAGATGACCCATTTTAGGCTCACCTCAGTTCATCAGAATCAGAATTCTATCCTAAATGATTTAGCTCGGCCTCAAATATCGCAACTTATCGTTAAAAGATTTGGATCTGCTAGTCCCCCAGCGTTCAATATAGGAAATTATCCCCCGATTCGTCCACAGGTTCACCAAGCCAGAGTTATGCACCCCCGTCCATGGATTCAACAGCAGCAGTCCCAGAACAATGTCCCAAGGTTCAATATAGGAAATTTCCCTGCCATCAGTCCACAGGTTCCCCATGCTGGAACTACGCCGTCTCGACCATCGGTTCAACACAAAGCCCCAAATACAAGACGTGCACGCAATCCTAACAGTTTGAAAGTGGGGGAGCCTAACAGTTTGAAAGTTGGGGAGCCATCAAAGCCCTCAAGTAATGGTCAAGGCCAGCAAAAGTGGAGACCAAGATCTTAGAGACAGGTATTGTAAACTTCACTGTTTGACATTTGCTTTTGTACACATAGTTGGCTAAGAAAGCTCAAATGCCTTTTGTACACATAATTTGCTAAGAAAGCTCAAATGCTTCCCACATTGCCATTATCTGTTACAATATCCTTTTCACTGCATTTTTTGTGCTTACACAACTGGGATTAGAGGCGGGGAGATCACTCAAGCCATTATTTTGGGTCCGCAGATCATGTTTCTCTGCTGCTATTGTAATTCTTACTTGAGAGAGACCATTGCTTGTGATAAAATTTACCATTTTTCTGTTAATCTCTACCTTTCTTCCTCCCCTCCATTGATGTTAAAAGACCGAGTTTGACTGAAAGGGACCTTGAATTTATGCAGTGGCATTCAAACTCATGAATTAAACAAGGTTACTTTTTACCTCTAACTTTTTGAATTAACAATTTAGTCTTTGCACTCGAGTTAAACTAATTAAAAAAACCTTACTTTAGGTTGTAACGATTTAATTATTGAATTTTCAAATATGTAATGAATTAGTTTCTAAACGTTAGCATATAACAATGTAGTCTCTATGCTTTAGCATATAACAATTTAGTTTTTATACTTTTAAATTTGTAACAATTTAGCTTTTAATGTGAAAATTTTATCAAAATTAAGTGTCAATGTACTAAATTGTTACTTTATTCATAACCAAAAGTGTTTTAACCATTGAACAACGGTATTGAATGGCCTTGTTGCTTTAGAAAGATGGCAGGGACGCGTTAGCACTTTACTAATAATTTTGAAAGTCGACTGTTCCTTTCTTTAGGACAATCTATTACAGAATTCTCAATTATGACATACTTATGACATACTGAATTCTCAATTATGACATACTGAAAGTCAAAGCTTCAAAAGTACGATGGTTCCTTTCTTTAGGTCAATCTATTACAGAATTCTCAATTATGACATACTTAGTCATTAAATTCTCAGATATTTTTAAGTTACCTTTAAAAATGCCATAAACGTAAATTGGCCCACAATTAATATACAAATTAAACAACAATAATGGAGGGGGAAAACTCTAAGAAAAAGACAAGAAAACAGTACAACAAAAACTTCTCAGGGTGGATTGAATGTGTTGCTAATACTTTATGAGTATGATCAATTGTTACAATATCTAGTTCTGCAATTTGCAGTTAAAAGCTGCAATGATGCCATGCCATAATCTCTTTTTTTTAGCTACAAAAACAATCCATCCATATGAAGGCATCAAATGAACCCACTAAGCATTATGCAATCGGAGGCCAACTAATCAAAGACGGTTGTGTGCCAAAGCATGCATTAATTCGATGCTTTCTTGACCTTTGGAGATGGACATTAGTCTGTGTTCACCTGGTTCTCATTTTCAAGAATGAGCTGAAGGAATTGTACTAGCACACATCCTGCAATTTTCACGAACGCAAGAGGCGTTTTTCACCGATCAGTATCCTATAGCTTGCATGGGGTCCTTCGGATGTATCACGCAGGGAAACACGCCAACCCATCGCCTTTCCGATTGCTTGAAGCTCATCCATGACAGCAACAGTATCACGAATGTATACGCGGCCACCAGGCCTTAAGATCCGATCCATCTCGAGCATGATTGTGGACATACTGCATCTGGTACCAGTTATCGAAGAGAGAAGGTAGTAAGCAACAGAATTCTCAATGATTAAATACAACAAAATCCACCAGTATCGAGTTAGTGAGAGGAAACACTACGACCATGGTGTCCATCTATACCTATACTACCTTTTCATCTCGGTTGAAAAAAGACCAGCCGCATGCAATAGATCATACGTTCTTGGGTACGTATCGAAAGGTTCGCACCTGATAGATACATCAAGATAAGCTGTCATAAAGCTTGAATTCATTTTCCTATTAGCCATCAAAATACCACTGTACTAATGTAGTTTGAGAGTCTCCTATAGTACATATATAGATTTTTTTTTATATCCGTCACCTCGACTAATCTCCTGACCCTACAACATTTGACTGCCAAAGAAACCCATAGAAAATTAATTCCTAGGTAGGTGACCACCAAGGATCACTCATTCCCTCTAAGAGGGTTTTAATAGTCTCAAGGACCTTCATGACCACTAGGCCAATCCTTGATGGTTAGTACATATATAGATATATTGTTTGAGGTTCAAACAGTTAAGCAGTTTACCAATCATGAAGAACTCCGAGAAGTCCACGGTCATATATAACGGGTAAGGTGTTTGGTCCACTCACAGGGACGACGTTCATCACCCACGAATCTAGTTTATGATCAATTAATGCTGCAGCAAACCTGCCAAATGAAAACAATAAAGAGTAAACAATGGGAAAATAGAAGGATCCTGCTAGACATGATATAGAGTATACTAACCCTCCAAATCCAGCTCTCATGTCCATTACATTCCTTAGTCTTATCTTCTTCCAATGTAATGCACGCACATAGCTTCCTATAATTTCATTCCAATATTTTGATTCTGCCGTGAAGAGCTCATTTCTAGATATATAGGCATCATATTGAATGCTCTGCAGCCTATCTGGAGGAGTTTGCAAGCGTGCAGGCCCTGTCGTGACGTTTCTGCCAAAACCATTTTCTGGCAGCCGGGTAATGCAAGGCTTCAGATCAACATACCTTAACATGACAAAATGTAGCAAGTCCAACAATTAGAAGTATGCTTACAAGAAAAGGATCAATAGAAGAGATGAAAAGCCTTCATTGAACTGTTCTTTTACCCGCTTGTTCAGAACAGTTGTACAAAGAGCCTCTTCATTTCTTTTAAAAGCGACTTCATACAACTGTAGAACTCTAGTTATAAAATAAAATATAAATTAAACCAATAAGTGCACTGAGAACTGATAATTTTAGACTTGTTTCATGTGTTTATTTCAAACAAAACGGCACATTTATCTAGAAGAGAGAGTACAGTTTGAACAGAAAGCTAGCTGCAAAGCTGGATTTACACCTTCCGTTTAGATAAATTTGCTCGTGTATAAATACAGTCAAATGCGATTTTTAATAACTGGGTTGCACCTTCTATTTTCTGTTTTGTCAAATTATATTATCTTTTAATATATAAATGACTAATCAAAATCTAGTGAGGATCAAAAAAATATATTCACCCATTCAACTACCATATCATCAAAACAAATGAGGATAAATGAAAACATACCAAACTTTATCTGGATCATCGTCTACGTCACAAAGTGGAGGCTTAACTCCTGAATCACGGCTGAGATAGCAGTTGTTATTCATTGGCTTTTGCCATATTGCAATATACCCATCCTTCTTCACAAACTTCCAGCAAAGACGAGTGGTAAGGTTAATCATCTCTGGTAAAAGAAAGAAAATCAGAGTTGTATTTAATATGAAAAGTTCTGAAGAAAATATTATAAAACCTATAATATTTAAAGACCAAAATACCACAGGTATCGGATGGATCCTGGTGAAAGAGATGTCAAACCACCTTAAAACCTTTCTATATTTCTTGTATTGCCATGCCTATTTTCTTGAGTTGAATAGATAGAAACAACCACAAAGCAATACTTGAGCCAGGTTAAACAAACTAGCCAATTTACTTTGATAAAGATCAATAGAAAGAGATAAATTTGGCTGCAAACGTGGATCTAGAAAGATTTCACAAAGTCATTGCAGAATTCTGAAGACTCTGACTAACCATAGGCATTAAGTTAGAAGAAACAGTCAACATATCCTATTCAGTCAGAGACAAACCTTCCCACTGCTGCTCCAAAGCTTCTTCATGCTTGTAAACAGGCTGTGCTGCCCAAGCAAAGTATCCTCCAGCCCTTAGCATTCTATCAACCTCCAGCAACAGAACTCCATCTTAAAGCCAGAAGGTTTAAATAAAATGACAATCAGAAGACCTTACAAATAAAAATTCTTCATTGAAAGATGCAATTATATATACCAATAACTCTCCTTTGACAATTGAACATCAATGAATCTTCAATATAAAACATAACATGAATAATATTAATGAAAAGGAGTAATGAGACAATCATACCATCACGAGTCCAATTAATTCTACATCTTGAGCAATGTATCAAGTCAAAAGCTTGACTTGGATACAATAAACGGCGAGTTGAAAATGCTGCAACCATTGCAGGTACACCACGTTCAAGAGCAAATTGAATCTGGTTCTCATGAACATCTTTGGGAGCAACCGACATTGTTAAAACATTCCGTGATAGCAGATAGGCACCAAAACTTGCAACACCGCAGCCAACATCTAAAGCTACTCGTGTATGACTACCAAAAGCAACATCAGGAACAATCTATACAACAGATGAGAAGTTTATCATTACAGAAAGAAAAAAAAATGCTCCAAAAGCTACATTCCATCGTAAATGTGCAGAAATTGTCTATTTATTTACCTTAGAGATATGATCCAAGTACTCATTTGCCCCATGAATGAATTGTGTACCACCTCCAGGAAACCTAAATTTATCTCTGTCCCGGGAAATCCAGTTTTGACCCCCTTTGTCTTCCACCAAACGGGTATGAGGAACATTGTTGAACCACACCTACAACATAGTATGGTACAGCTATTAAAAGCTTGGGAGATAGATGCTATAAAAGAAAGTTAGCTTGTAAAAGTTTTCTCTGTCTTACTAGAAAAAAACAAAAAATGCTAATACATGTAAATATTAACTATCAAAAGTGACTTGAAATCTACTACCATCCACTTTAAAAAAGAAAAAAAATTGAAATATAGACTCTGGGTATCAGTGAAACTGAGCTAAATTGTAACTCATAAACTCAACACTATTTAAATTAATCAATTAAAATAAAAAAAAAAATCATATCAGCTATACATTTAAGAGTGATGGGAAGCCAATAAAATAAAATAATACATCAATTAATAGGAAACATGTACTACAGCCTGCAGGAATACTAGAATTTCCTTTTTAATAATAAAACAACAGAGCAACTGACCAATTCAACTAGACCAATTACTATCAATGACTCCAATCATTTTTATATGAGAATATATTTCAAGTTATAATACTCATGAAATGAAATGAAATGTATGTACCATATAAAACAATACCTCATCACGGCTCCTCGGCCAGGGAATGGGAATCCGGTATCCTTTTGGTGATGGAACTAAGCAGTTCAATCCCCCAGCAAGATCAGGGCAATGCCGCTCGAACTTTTCGCCTTTTTCCGTCGACTTCAGCTTCTTAATTGCAGCCACATTATCCAAGCAAGGTATATACTCCTTCATGTTCTGTGGGCAAGGAGAAAATTTCTTGATCCTAATCTTGACAGAGCCACTCTCATCCGTCTTAGTATCAGTCTCATTCCCCCAATTATCCGTAAATTCAGGATCAAAATCCCCCACTTCAAATTCATCAGCCATCGTTCCATTCTCCGTCACGATCCCGAATCTCTGCAGTGAATCAGCTGGCGGGGGCGGCGGCGGAGGAGGAGGAGGAGGAGGAGGAGATGAACTGAGAATCGGAGCCGGAGCCGGAGCCGGGGTTGATTCAAGGGTTTTTTCCGGAGCTGCCCGGGTTAGATTCTGCTCGATTAGAGAAGAAACATTGAAGGGTTTGTCATAATTCGGCGACATTGATACTGGAGGTGGGGCATATTGCGTTTGGGTGAAGAAGACGAGCTGTGGGTACCCATCAGACCACTGTTTTCCCAGGTAAAAGAAGGTGAGGGAGATAACGACAAAGGCAGAGATGTTGAAGATTGATGGGTTCTTCAGTGAATCGCAATTCGAGAAAGGTTTCATTCTCGAAAGTCGATTCTTTCAATCCCCCAAATGGGGAAATGAGAAAGGGATTGATTGGAAAACAGAAAACTGAAGATTTGGGTGAAACAATCGAAGAACTTACAAAGTTAGCAGATTCTGGTTTCTCCGGCCAACAGCTCTCGGCGAGGCTTCTTCAAAATCAAATGTTGGTTCGGGGAGAAGAAAGAAATGGTGAATTAGCCGCCACAAATCAGAGGGCTGCTAAGAAATTGAAAATGGCGACAAGAAAAAAGTACGAAGAGAGCGTTGAGGTTTCAGGTCACCACTGAAACGGCAACTTTGGCCGATCGTCACTCGCATTCCAACCGTGTTCAATGCGCTAACTTTTTTACATACAAAATATATACAATGATTACTTTTATTTATTTATTATTTTTTCTAGTGAAAAAGTTTATTTATTATTTTTTTTTATTATTTTTTTTCAGTGAAAAAGAAATTATATCAGCAACCACGATCACGAGGTCTTAGGTTCAATTCTCACTGTAAAAAATAAAAAATAAAAAATAATAATAATAAAAATAATAATGTGATTGATATCATCTGAAAAAAAAAAATGTGATTATATATCTTATCAGTAAGCTATGCTCCAAATTTATTGGAGTCAACTAAATATTACAAGACATTCAAATATTATCTGGCATACTCACCATTAGATTATATATTTAGTCTTTAAATTTTGGGTTATTTAATTTGGAAATACTCACTAATTACATATTTAGTCTTTAAATTTGGAGTTATTTAATTTAGATGGTTAATTTGTATTTGGGGTGCATAGTTGTTTATGTCTAATTTGAGATTGTCTGTGACTACTAAAATAATTGTTGGTACTTTTAAAAAAACAGGTGTTACGTACATTAGTGTTTGATAAATTTCAACTTTAAACTAAAAAAAAAAAAAAAAAAAAAGTAGGTTGGGATGTTTGGTAAATTAATACCAAATTTGTGAGATTTAACTATAACGACCACAATAGACATATAATTTCAAATATTTAAAGTGCTAAATTATAATAATAATAAAATACTCCTAAACTATGAGTTTCATTTCAAAATTACCCATGACCTATGAAAAACGTTTCAAAAATGTCATCACCGTTAACAATACACACAAAATTATGACGTGAATGGTTAATTTCTAACTTGCACCGGTGTGACATAAAAAAATGAAAAACCTGGACGTTTGAGGTGTTAAAAAATTCATGAAAACGTGGACATTTGATGACAGTTTTCGGTTTTTGTCATCTATAAAGTAAAGAAGGCAGGGACTATAACGACTGAAAAAAATTGTCATCTAAAGTCCTGATGGCAGTTTTTATTTGTCATCATAGTCCCGATTTCTACTAATATAATCTCCACCGATTTATCCTAATTTTGTTCTATTCCTTAATATTTTGAATTGATAAAACAAGGTTTTCGTGATTTTTAAACACTTCAAACGTTCATGTTTTCATTTTTTTCGTGTCACACAAGTTAGAATTTAATCGTTCACGTCATAATTTCGTGTATGTTGTTAACGGGAGAACATTTTTTAAATGTTTTTTCATAGTTCAAAGGTATTTTTGAAAGTTCGAGGGTATTTGTGAAACGAAACTTATAGTTTAAGGATATTTTTATAATTTAGTCTATTTAAAAACTTAATTTAATATAATAATTTAAATTAAAAATTATATTTTGTTTAGTTTAAATTATTTTGATAAAATTGTGTGAAAAAAATTGTTATAACAAATTGTATAAGATAAATTATTGTTCCAATTTTAGTTTAATATATATCTATATATATATGAAAAATAAAAATTAATGTTAACTCATTTTCATTTTAATTTTAATTTTAATTTTATCTGTCATTTAAAATTATTATAATTAATATTACTTCCATAAAATTATATAACAAAAACATAGAGTTGATAATGATAATTTTTTTTTTTTTGAAAGAAAAGAAAAGTAGTAAATTTAGAAAAGATGGAATTGACCAAAGGTGTTATTTGTAGGAGATTTGGAAACTTTTGGTAATTTGTGAGAATACGATAGAGATTTTTTTATTATTTATTTATTTTAAGAGCAAGGCTTAGTACAACGCTAAACAATTATCAATTCACTCAAACAATAAGCCTCAATCTCAGAAGTAAAATCCTTCAGCCAGCCAAATCAGATGAAGTTGCAACTGTCCCTAAAAGGACGAGGAAATCGCGTACACACATCTGCAATCAGCATTCCCACTCCCGTCAGATCCTTTCAAAGTTTCTCGAATAGGCGATACACCCGAGAAGAATCTGTCTCTAGCACCACCGGGCTTAATCCCGCCTCCCAAGCCAGAAGTAGCCCCTCGGTTGCCGCGAGACCTTTGACCATCGACGCACTCCGTTCATGCAGAACCCACTTCACTGCTGCCAGCATAACACGACCCAAAAAATTACGAACCACAACCCCCACTCCTGTCGTGCCATCCGAATTTACGAAACCAGCATCCACATTCAACTTATAGAAACCCCATGGGGGCCGACCACCTCGTCTGCGCCTGCCCCAATGAGCCTATAATGCCCTCAGTCATCTCCTTCCAATTGGCTTCCCGAAACAAAGTCAGATAATTCGACACCCAAGATTCGAGATCTGCGGGTGACCGTCTCAGTATAAATTACGAAAACAATATTTTTTGTTTGGAGTGTATTTAGATTTTGAATTTTTGTGTTTTGTTTGGAATGTATCCGAATTTAATTTCTTTTATTTGGAGTGTATCCAAATTTTAAATTTTTAAATGTAGAATTATAACTAAAATGATAAAAACTTGAATAAATATTATTTCATCTTATAAATTCAATTTATTTTTGTAAATATATAGGTATAATATAATATGTTATAAATTATATGAATTTTCATCTCATAAACTCAATTCATTTTTGTTAAATATATATAGGTATAATATAATATGTTATAAATTATATGATATTGTAAAATAATATTATACAAAACTTATAACTTTATGTTCACAAATTAATTAATAATTATTTATATTCAACTTAATATTTAGTTGTTAACAATAACTAGTTTTATGGTTTATAAAAATCTAAAAATCTTATCAAACACGTTTTGAAGGATTAGATAATCTCACATTCAATTTCTAAATTCGCTATCAAATACATATATCAAAACATGAAATACAACTCTATTTTCATCTCTTCCTTTCAAATCACCAACCAACTAAATCAATTTTTCATGCCCAAAATCAATTATATTTCAAAATGATGATGTTTGGCAATATTATAAAAGTGATTTTTGGAAGAATTGGAAATCACTTTTAGTGATTCCCGGTCAATCACTTGAGAGATGATTTTGGAGTGATTTTTTTGCAAGTGATTGTGATATTTTGTTTTTAAAAATGACTATTTTTTTTAATTAAAAATATCAAACGGATATAAAAATTATTTATGTTCACTTATTTATGAGAATCTGAATTTGGTTTGTTGGTGAAAGGAGAAATAATTTTGTTTCTTTCTCACCCATACCAGGGTACGAAACCAACGTTAATTTTGATTTTCAATTTTGCATTACAGCAATGTGCAACCTTTCATTTATGATATATTATTTATTATTAAAATTATTTATTTCTCTTCTTTTTCTTTTTTTTAGTCTCTACCTCCTTCCTACTCTCTCCTCCTTCCTACTCTCTCCTCCTTCCTCCTTCATCCTTAATGTATTTTTTTTTCTTTCTTTGGTTATTCTCTTCTCTTTTCTTTCTTCCTCTAAAAGAAAAAGTTAGTATAACTATAAATACAATAGAAAACCAAGAAAGAGAATGAAAAATTGAGTTTTTTAAACTCTCCCTCCTTTAATATGAAGGTAGAGAGAGAAATGAGGGATTGAGTTTCTCTCCGTTTTTTTTTTCCAATTTTTTTTGTAGCCCTAGTCTGACGCCGTCGACTAAAACTAAGTTTTTTTTAGATCGAAAGTGTCAACTGATCATTGCGTCAAGCAAATATTCATACTCGATTTTTGAGATGGAAGGAGAAAAGAAGAGGGAAGAGATATTCATCCTTGATTTTTAGAAAAAAAAAATAAAAAAATAATAATAATTAAAATAGAATCACGTCAGCATTTATTTAACCGAAATTTTGATGAAGGGACCAAATGCAGATAAAATTATTGAGTTTGAAACTTTAAAAATCTAAATGTCACCAAACTCAAACTTCAGGGACCTATAATTTTTCTTATTTTTTCTTTTACATGCCTTCCTTCTATAAATTTTGAAAACATTTCCTTCTATAAATTACACAACACATCGTCTTTTTTTGAATTAAAATTATTATTATTAAAAATTAATTTTTGATTTATTAAAACTACGAAAGCTAAAGAAAACTTAAAAACATTGAACAAAAGAAAATAAGAATAATAATGGAGACCTTGCTCAAAAGAAAATAATAATAATGGAGACCTTTCTCAACTTGAGAAAAATCACTCTTCCCAGTAAAAGGGCTTCTGCTTTTATCAAATATGAAGATCAAGCTGAGGTACATGTACATCACCCAACCCTTTTAGAAGAGAAACCTGGTTTGGCACTTCACTTCAAAGTTGAATGCTAAAAGACCATATTATATGGTAATGCATGAATTAAGATAGCCAACCCAAATATAAGCAGAATAACGAAAGGCCGATGCATATTCTTCATGCTCGACATCGATCGATACAAGGAAAAAAACATACTTTCCTCCAATACCAATAAGCATGTCAACATATTATCATCAAAAGAAAACTTGAAGTGATAATTATAATATAACATCAAGATTCTTCAAATCACCTGTTGAAGTATCATCACTTTTGAACTTAATAGCACCATTTAAGCCTAAAACACTTGAATTCTAGTCTTTCTTCTAGTTTTAACTTGTAATATATGGTATAAAAATAATCTACCTCAATCAGGAACTGGTAAAATTTATAGGATTTCTTCCTAATAGCCTCTGACCATTAAAGAATGAGTACATACATAAATGTACATGCATATGGATGAAAGCTATTTGTCTATGCATTTACAATTGAATCTACCATTTTGAAAGAAGGGGCAGCTAACTAACAAAACTTTATCGAATCTCGGAAAGGGGCTAGGAAAATTCAGGTTGGCGATTCAGCCAACAGAAGGGTGTGCCACCATCCGCAGGCAACGTTTTTAGCAGTGCAATTTCCCACCGGGACTTCGACGGGAATATTACGGTCGATCACATCTCCCAAACCTAGCTGCAGTGTGCCAATGGAGACTTCTAAGATCCTCAATATCAGAGATGATCTTGGGTAACAACTTATAAACATGTACTTATGCAAGAAGGCAGTGAGAAACTACAGAATTGTTGTGACAATATTTTATAGAAAAAGCAAACCAACATACCTGGCCATACTTGTTCCATCCCCAGCAGAACACTTTCCCATCCTCTAGAAATTGGAGAAACAAGAATGTTAGAATGAATATTGCACAAAAATGTGTATCAACCAATCAAAATTCTTCAAATATAGTAGAAAGTTTAGAGCAGCTGAACTACATAGCATATTTGTTTAGTTCAAAAAGGTATATCTTTGTCTTTATGCTTTGGACTTTGATACCATTATTCTTTATAATTTGTCTCATTTTTTTACTTTAAAGTTCAGACATTTGAACTTTTTCATCTCAGTAAATTGAAATTGAAGGCCGGATCTCATGAATTAGAAGAATAGAACCCCTGTGCAAGAAAATAATGAAGTACCTGATACTATAGCACTATGACGAGCCCCACACGATACAACCTTTGCATTTACATTTTCCACACTCGGTGCATCTAAAAGTCTTGGAAGTGTCTAGATAAATGATTGAAAAGAAAATAAGGCATAACACAAATTACATTTTTCTGATTTAGATCTCATACTATCATAGTACTATGATCAATTATGAACTGACATGTTGAAAGCAAACATCGATTAATAAAGCATACCTCGGCTTGATCAGCACCTGTTCCTAACTGCCCAAACTGATTTCCGCCAAATGAATATACATCACCATCGGCAGATATACAGACCGAGTGCCACAGTCCAGCAGCAACACTCTCAATCCGGATACCGAGTAATGAGGATACACATGTTGGACTTAACTCATCATCTGTACACCCTTGCCCGCACTGTAAGACATAAATTAAGCCAAAAATATAGCAGCAGCACAGAAATAGAGATGAAGTATGGGAAAGGAACAGAAAGAATTATCTCTTTTTGATTGAACTTGATCTTGATCTACATCTACATATCTTTTTCTCCACCATTTTCTACTTTACCTACAGATTGATTCTGAAGATTGGTCAACTGTCACAATATAGTAAACTCCACCTGATGTTGGGTTGTACAAAGGACCAAACTATTTAACTTGAAAATGAAGTAGGCATGGCTGTTGAATACAAGGTAAAAAGAAAAAAGATAAGAAGTTGAAGGAATCAATGGATAGAATATGTCTAGCACTCTGACTCGAAAGTTACTTCACAGTGGCTCATAAAATAAGAGATCAATCTTTAAGATAGGATGACGCGTCCTCTTCACATTAGGGTGATTCTTCTTTTTTTAGCTTCTTTCTTAGGAGGGGATACCAAAATAGGTTTACTCAATGGAATGGAGTATTTTATGGCAGGAAAGGCATCTCATCATTTAAGCGGTAACACTAGGAAAAGAGGTAAATGGGCACTCTTGAACTTTAATGGAGAGAAGAAAATCCACCAAAATTTGCAAGTCTAACATTATATGTACAACCGAGAAATAGGAGTCATATGTATCCTCCAGCGAATTGATGATTGTTCCATAATCACACGAATGCATAAGAACTGAATAGATCCTAACATGCTGAAGGAAGTTGACCTCCTAACATGCTTCTTTTGAAGATACTTGCTGTCTTGAAAATTCAGTATTTTTGTATGCAAGAAATTCCATTGATGGTTGAACGGAAAAGCTGTATGTGTTACTATGCTATTTGGTACGGGATTACTGAGTGGTGACAGATAGCATGTTTTGCCATTCAATAGTGTTGATCAGAATAGAAGAGGGGGAGAATAAGATGACACAAAATGCATCAGATAAAAAAGATAAATATTCCAAGAATATATTCAGTGAGGCCACCATCACTTGAAAGAGACTAGGTGATGAACAACCAGCACAAGAAAGACGCCAACGTATTCTCTTATAGCATAATTTTTGTGGGAGAAAAATTCCCACAAAAATTTTAGGACTTCTGAACATGCTAGGGAACCAACCAGAGCACTTAGGACATGTTTGAGAGTGATTTCTGAAATCACTTGTCATTTCAAAATCACTCCAAATGTTTGATTTTACACTTTTAAACGCGATTTAAAATCATTAAAATTGATTTTGAATAATTAAATGCATGTTTTAGAGTGATTTTGAACCTCACAAAAGTGATTTTACCCTTTCAAAATCACTCTCAAACATGCCCTTAGATGTGTACAGAATCGGTTCATAGAATCATGTAATCTTGCATCACAAGGATTAACTTTGTTATATTACTATAATGAAGCAACATGCATTTACCGGCAACTGCAATAAAAGTCAGGCAGAAAAGGATGGTGAGGAAGAAATGGAATTTGCTGAGAATGTTGTTTGTAAAAGAATACTAAGAATGAACATGATCATGTAACAAAAAGAAATTTTTCACAATGAAGAGTGTTAGAATGAGATGAAGACGGCGGGAGAAAAGTGTTAGAATGAAATGATAAAATCACCTGTCCATACAGTCCCCAACCAAACATTAGCAGTGCCCCAGCATCTGTGGCATAAAAGACGAGAGAAATATCAAATTAGAAGTGATGAAAAAGACAGGTATAGATTAATCAAGCACCAATATTCCATAAGAACACAGAAATTATTGATGCTCTAAAGGTGCAGTTTCTTGCAGTCTGAATTTTCGTCAATCGACCTATCAAAACTAGAAGATCCAAGATTACTGTATACATAAGTATGTAAATTCATTAGTGCAGACCAAAGTATTAAAGTCTTGCCACTAGTATTCACCTTATGAATCTTTTCCTTATTTTCCCGAAAATTGATTCAGTATCTACTAATATTAGCAACAGAAAAGTTTATGCACCCACTATTATGTTGGGAAAACAAACATCACAAACCTGTAACTGCTGCACTATGACGCCCTCCACAAGCAATTCCCTTCACATAGCTTCCAGGAATTCTACTACCCTGACCCTCTAAGCTTGCACTTCCTCGACCAAGGGCTGTATGTCTATCTTTCCCAAAAGAAGACGCCTCGATGCAAGGTATGGGATGTGGAGAAGAAACCATACGTATACGGGAGCCCAAACCTAGTTGTCCTTCTCCACCATAGCCCCAACCCCAGACCTGTCCCATATCTGAAACTTTGAAGACATTAGGGTGCAATATATATTATGGATTTCATGTTATTCCAATAAACTATTCCAAGTTTCTTCCAGAATTAATTTTGTATGGCTCCAAAATACAAAGAAGAAAATGTTCAACATTAATAATTCAAGTGGGTTGAATAGAATCAACTAGGACAAGTTTGGTTATTGATTTCAAAATTCACTTGATGTGATAGTTAATTTATATCTTTGACAAACCAGTATGAATGATTCAATCTAGAATTGTATTTGCACGTAAATTTACTAATTAGACCAAATTGACCAGCCAAGCCGATATGCCATAAATCTCCAAATACATAAGGAACAAGTGGACTGACATTAATACATAATATATTAGAAGTACCTGACAAGGCCAGCGTGTGACGCCCTCCTGTAGAAACAGAGGCTATTCTTACCCCAGGATTAAGAGTTACAAGACAGGGAAGTGCAGAGAGAGTGTCATCACTTGATGATGAACTCTCAGCTGCAAGCTTTGCTGATGAAACCCTTCTCCTCTTTGTACTTTCTGCTCCACCGCCTCTAGCTTCAATATTGGAAACAACAGCACCAGTAGATCGTGAAGCTTGTAAACGAGGGCTGACTGCCACAAAGAACATGAAAGGCCAGTGAGAAAAACTTTGAAAAGCCTCTTATCATAATTAAGTTCGTTCAGTACCTTGATCTATCACGGAAGAAGACTGCCTCTCTGATACATCATTTTCATAGCCAGTCCCAACAGTCAGATCACCTAAGATCTTTCCAGAGGGAACACATTCTTTCCATCCCCATGTGTAGACTTCTCCTCTGTCTGCACATATACAGTAGAAAATACAGTAGACAAGTTCAGTTAGCAATACAACCATAGGCATTCAAACCATCTTATAGATCTCATAGAAACCAAAGTTTGAAAAGCAACTTGGAGACAAAAACAGATTCCTCTTTTTTTCCCTTCTTCTGGTGGGGGGATTCCGTAAAGAATTTAACAGCAAAAAGAGGTCGATGTTAGGAGCCCTGGAGTTAATCAGCAGTGTTTTAAGAAAACCCTTCCCCGTGAATTTCTAAATTTTCTTTGTGTTGTAAAGAAAATTAAAAAACATCCATAAAAATCCTCATCTCTCTAAATAATCTCTTACAAAATAATCTCTTACAAAAGCTCTAATTCCTTCACATATAAAAAATAAAAATTTATTCACATTTTCTATTGTGTGCTTTCTTTTGTTTTTGGGAAATTGCACTTAAGCTCCTAGTGTATCTCGTACTTTAAAAAATACTGAATAAGCAAAAAGACTTTACCATCGTCTTGTTCGTGCACCATCCATAAATAACCTAACATTATTTCTATCTTATTTTCCCTTTTCTAAGAGAAGAAAATGTATACCTGTAATAGCAGCACAATGGGCCCAACCTGCTGCTGCTTTTACTATAGAAGCTTCTGTTGGAAGAGGAAAAGGCTCCGGAGTTTCCTTGAGAAAAAAAAAATTGAAATAAGCTCACAGATCAGTTCATTAAGAACTAACGGTAATAACATTTTAATTCAATGAACAATGTGTATGGTTTATACCCCATGCTTCCCAGACGTCACATAGCTTTGACCAAGATCATCTGTTGATCCCCATGTAATGAGTTTTCCAGATGCTGGTTAAATGAGGAAAACATAAGACTAGAAATCAAATAAAAGAAAGAACTACATTGTGAAGAAAACAGATACAAATTATATAATCCAATATCAGAAGTCATAGACAAATGTAATCAATAGAACTAAACAGATCAAGCACTGAAAAGACATTAAGAAGTAAAATTGTCAAAGATTTAAAAAGAGCAATGCATAAGAAAAAGAAAAAAAGAACAGAATTTTGAGCCAAACAAATAAGAAAGGTTCCTGAATCCAGCACCTCGCTCAGAAACTACAAGGGAACAAAAGAAGAAAAAAGAACTCACTTCGCTCTATGTAAATACAAGTCTACATCTGAACAAAACATTCAAAACGAGCAAAAACTCTGAAGTGAAATGAGTTGCGAATCACCATTTCAGCACAAGAAACTTCAAATTTCCACAACCCAGAAACCAAAGAAAAAAAAAAAAAATTCAAGAGCTAAACAAAGCCACTTACTCGCTCAGTTGAACTAAATTTCAGCCAGAAAAAAGCACACCCAATAACATATTAGACTTACATTCACCAAATCAACAAAATCCAGTAATGCAAGAATTCACACAAACCCATAAAAAATCAGAAGAAAAAAACAAGATTGAAAGAAAAATCACCAGAAATGGCCACGGCGAACCCACAACCTCCACCGCAAACATCCCTCCAAACATGACCATCAGTGGCATCTTTACCAGGAAGCGGAACCACCACCGGCGAAAGCAACGGAGACCTCTGCGGCAAAGCTCCGGGAAGATACCCCCACATAAACACAATCTTCTTCTCGTTAACATCCTCTTCCATTCTCACAATCTCTACTTCTCCTCTGTTCCCCTCCCCATTCATATCGATTCACCCCCAAACAAAAACAGTAAATTAAAGAAGACCCAACAAAGTACAGGTACAAATTTCTTCTGGGGTCTCAGAATTTCTTGCGGTTTCAATGCAAACAGAGAGCAATTTCAATTTGAAGTTTGGTGGACTTAAAGAAGAAGAGCCCTAAGAAAAAGAAAAAAAAAAAAAAAGGAGGAGCGTATCAATTTCAGGGGAATGGGGAGTGCCACGTCGGATGCTTACGTGTTACTTTTGACAGGTGGCGCGATCTGAGCCATCAGATCCCTCATCGATTTCTAGCCAGGAGTTACCGGGAAGTTTCTGGAAGGTTTGGCGTTAAAAGTCTCTTTTTTTTCTTTTTCTCCAACCTTCATAGGCCATGTTTGAGATCTCTCGTGGCAGATTCTTGGCCTTCCACGTGTCGGAATTTTGCCTCAAGTCCAATCATTATGAGTACATATACACTCATTTATTGGCCCCTGCTCGTCGGACAGCCACGCAGGATCCGATCTATTTATCACCGTCCAAAATTTAATTTTTATCCCTAAACTTGTCTACTCTAATTATTTATTTTATCAAATTTGATCATAGAATTAAATAAGTGTTGCAATTTTTATCTACTATTCAATTTTTACTCATTCAATCATTAATTTCAACTAAAAAATTTCAGCCACTCGCTAATTTTAATAATATAAAGTTTTTAAAAAAAAAAAAAAATTTAGTTGGATTAATGCACAAATTAACTATCGAATAATTTTATCAAAACTCATAAATTTTAACCAAATCAAATAGCTCTAATGTTATTTTCTTTGAAATCTTATCAATTTTGTAACACATATGTTTAATAATTCATCGAACGTATATAATAATGTTTTTTTTTCCTAGGATCTTTCGAATAAAAATTTACTTGAGGGGAAAATTTGCAACATTTTTTTAAGTTTAAAATTAAAATTGTAAACCTTGTTGAGGTGCAATTTGATGAAAGTGAACATATATGGTAGGAGTAAAATTTAATTTTTTTCCTCCAAAAAAATGAATAATAATGGAAAATTATCATTTTAATCCATAAGTTTTGAGTATAGTTTTCACTTAGTCCCTAAATATCAAAACGTTACATTTTTACCTCTGAGGGAGTTTCAAGATTTTACACTTTTACTCGTCTATTTTTCTTAATTGAGATTCTTTAATACTCAATTATGGTCTTTGTTGTTAATTAATTATGATGTGAATTTTTTTAATTAATTTTAGGGAAAAAATCAAGGGTTGGTTGCACAAATAGCAATCAGGCCCAAACTAATTGCAAATTTAGCAAACTTTAAAATGTTTTGCAAATATGGCAAAAAAAACCCGTTTCTATCACTGATAGACTTTATTATATCACTGATAGACTTCTATCAGTGATAGACTATTATCTCTGATAGACTATTATCACTGACAAAAATCTATAAAAAGCTGAGGTGATCAGCGATAGACTTCTATCAGTCATAAGATATCAGCGATAGAAATTGCTATATCCGCAAAATTTTTAAAAACATGCTATATTTGCAAACAATAAGTCTTAAATTGTCATTTACTACAATTTCCCAAAAATCAATTTATACCCCTAAACTTTGAGGGTTGTATCAATTAAAACCCTAAATTAACAATTGTATCAATTTAAACCTGAACTATCATAAGTGTATCAATTTACACCTTCTGTTAGATTTTATTTGGAAAAAATAAATTTAAACGGGTGGAGACTTATGATTTTAACAATTAAACCCATAAACTATCATAAATGAATCAATTCTATGAAAGTTTAAAGTTTAATTAATAAATTACAAGTCTCTACATATGTAAAAACTTACATTTTTATACTAGAGGGTGTAAATTGATACACTTATGAAAATTTAGGGTTTAAATTGATACAATTGTTAGTTTAGAGTTTTAATTGATACAACTCTCAAAGTTTAGGGTATAAACTGATTTTTTCCCAAAAATAATTAAATTAATTCCTTTTTTTTTTTACGTCTGTCTGCCTCTTTTTTCTTTAATTCTCCTTTCTTATCCTTTTGTAATATGGGAGCCTATTGATACATATAAAATTTTGGATAAATTTCACATGTGGAATCCAAATTCTAACATGCATTTTCAATTTTCAATTATTCGCTTTAAAAACGAATGACAATTAAAACAATAATTAACCTAATTGCAATAAAAAATAAAAAAAGTAAAAAGAAAGTAGGAAAATTGACAAGATAATAAAAAATACTTCTAATTAAACTTACAAGAAACTTGGTAAAATCAAGATAAAGATGTGCATTTCACTCAACTTTGGCCGATAAAAAAAATGACAGAAGACGCTAAATAAACACCTTTCGAGGCGAATTTCAAAATTGAGAATTTGAGACCTCCCTTGGCGTCGCTATTAAAATTAAGGGAAAAAATCAGTTTATACCCCTAAACTTTGAGAGTTGTATCAATTAAAACCCTAAACTAACAATTGTATCAATTTAAACCCTAAATTTTCATAAGTGTATCAATTTACACCCTCTAGTATAAAAATGTAAGTTTTTACATATGTGGAGACTTGTAATTTATTAATTAAACTTTAAACTTTCATAGAATTGATTCATTTATGATAGTTTATGGGTTTAATTGTTAAAATCATAAGTCTCCACCCGTTTAAATTTATTTTTTCCAAATAAAATCTAACAGAAGGTGTAAATTGATACACTTATGATAGTTCAGGATTTAAATTGATACAATTGTTAATTTAGGGTTTTAATTGATACAACCCTCAAAGTTTAGGGGTATAAATTGATTTTTTCCCTTTAATTTTCTTATGTCGAACTTGTTTTTTTGTTAATTTTATATCACTTACTTGCTTTAGAATTACTTGTTTGTAGGTCTCAATTTTATAGAAATTGTATTCATTAGTCTCTGTGGGATCGATCTTGTCTACCAAATACTACCTACGATTACACACCAAGTTTTTGGCGTGTCAATTGTCACCAATTATATATTTTGGTTTATGTCGGGTAAATTTTTCCTCTCTGGTGAACGTGGGATGTCGAGTCCCGGCCAAATTGATATTTATATTACTGGCTTGCTAATCTAGCTAGTAGATAACGGTAACCAGGTCGATCCACAGGGAACTCACATTAATTTAGACTTAATTAAATTAAACTTACGATTAATTTAGACTTAGGCTCGAGTTACGTCATGCTTAGACTCTTGTTACTTGACGATTAAGGCAAATTCAAGTCAATCTCTAACGATTTAACATGCATATAGGAACTAGGGCGTCAATCCTAATTAATCTATATATGCTAATTGAAATCAACCATGGGAAGAAGATGCAAGAAGCTCAAAGTAAGCTAAACATACATTAATGGGCAAATCTCCTCTTCAATCAATAGTTTAACAATCACAAACTAAAAATTAAGCACTAACCTTACTTAGCCTTCCATGGAGAATGAATTTCTCCAAAACTCCATGGAAAAGCTTGAGTTCATACAACAATGAAGGAAGAAGACCCAAATTTGGGTAAAAATGCAGCAATCACGCGAAAAATCAGTGTAGAAGATGACCTAAAATCAGAAAATTGCCATTTTATAATCGTCGTAGCGTCGAGACGCTCTGGACAGCGTCTCGACGCTGATGCTCGACGCTTTCTCTCAGGTTTTTATAAAAAAATCGAATTGGACAGCGTCTCGACGTTGGACCAATAGTGCAATATGAATTTCTTTCTTCTCTTCTTGGTCCGGTTCCTTCCCGAAGCTTCTAAAACACTCATCTTAGCACCGAAACGCGCCTTTGGACTCCTTTAGCTCCCGACCGTGAGTTTACCTATAACAAAGCCAATTAATCAACATTAATCACGGTTCTAGCCGATATTAGGGAGTAAATAATAGCTCTAATTTACTTGCAAAAAAAAAAAAAGAGAAATCATAATAAATACCTACAAAATAAATTGTTTTGCATTACCTGACAACCAAACTCACGCTAACAAGGGTAGTAGGCTTTAGGCACCGAGTCTGCTTAATACTTTGTATTACATTTTTATTTTTCGGTCGACTCGGTTACATCTGGTTTAATAATGAAAAAACTAGTAACCGACCGAAAAGACTCGATTTTCTTTATGTGCAAGACCGAATTGAACCGATGGCAGTTTCAGTCAATTTGAGCAGTTTCCTCGATTTTGCCTTGCACCCTTAATTATAACTCACATACTATTATAATTACCGACTATTTTAATTCACTCAATGCTCCAAATAACCCTTAAATTATTGAATGAGTTAGTTGAACGACATGTTGTCGTACACTTAAATTTAACTTTCGACATGTGGCCTACCATTACCACTAAACGCAAAGCCACCACTTCTACCCTATTAGGTTTTTGTGCAACCCTGTATATTTTGAGGGGATTGAATTATAGTTTTTTTTTGGTTTTTGGTTAAATTACAAGTTTAGTGCCAACGTTGAGGTTTGTGTCTATAGCTATTTGATTTTTGAATTTTTAAAAGTGTCTATAAGATTTCTAAACTTTTAATTTTGTGTCTAATCTGTCCCTGCAATTTTGTATTTAATAGGTTCCTAAAAATTTAATTTTTTAAAAAATTAATTTATATTTAGATATAAATTAAAATTTTATGTCTAATGAAACTCTTACATTTTAATTTTGTGTCTAGTAGAAGTTGGACTAAATTTGAATTTTGTTTCTATTTGGTCCCCTGATTTTCGAAACTAACACTTTTAGTCTTTGAAATTTAAATTTAGTTACTATTTCATCCTTTATATTTCAAAAATATTTCAAAAGTGATGTTTGGTTTCCAATGTTTGGATTTGATTTCTAATTTGTCCCTAAAATTTTAAATTGATTTCAACTTGGTTCTCTTTAAGTTTGAAATTTGTTTCTAATTGGTCATTGAGTATAAAAAAATCTAAAAAAAACTTTCAACTCATTAAAAATAAATATCATTAAAGTCTAGTAAGCATATGTTAACTAGCACGTTATTATTCTGGTAGGTCAACTAAATTTAACTCTCTAGGGACGATTTAAAAACCAATTTTCAACTTCAGAAACTAATTATAAATCAACTTCAAACTCCGAGACCTAATATGTCACTTTTGAAATCCAATGACAAAAATAGAAGCTAAATTCAAATTTTAAAAATCAAAAGTGTTAGTCGTTGAAAATTCATGGACGAAATAAAAACTAAGTTTAAATTTCAAAGACCAAAAATATATATTAGTATTTGTTTTATTGAATTTACTTTCTCTAGTTCAAACCTTTAAAAAGAGTAATAAATGAGCTATAATCATATTTAATGATGAAAATATTTTTCAATATGTTGTTTCAATCGGAGGGTTCGACTAATGAATATTTTTTATATCTTTTATAATTACTTATAAAAAAAAATATAATCTATTAATTTCAATATGAAAAAAATAATTTGTTTACATAAATATAAAACGTTCTTAAAAAAATAATGTCATCCCTATCATCTTGGGGAGAGCCATGTGTCCACCTCCCTCAAGAATTTCTTCAAATTGTCTTTTTATTTATTTATTATTTGTTTATTATTATTCTTTTATAATACAAATTGCCCCACTCAAATATAAGTTGATAAATTATTTTAAGTATTTTTTTTTATAACGGTGAAAAATTCGAACATTTATACATTATATTAATTAAATTAGGTTGATGAAGTTTATAATATTTTTAGTATTCATTTTAAAAAATAATAATAATAATAAATAACAAATATTTGTAATACATATTCGGTATACATCTTTGTCTTTGAGAGAGACAAGTGGATGTGTGTGGTTTTCTAAATTTAAAATTAAAAAAAAAGTAGTCGAAGATTGTTTATATTAATTACTTAATAATGACGGGCCGTTTATTTATCTGCTAAGTTTTAATTAATTAGTGATAAAAATTATAAATCATCATTGACTAACTAACTCATTTTTATTATTATCTACAAGTAGATACCATTTTATATGATATATTTATTCTACTGCCATTATATTATTTACAATTATCAATTCCAAACAAACATCGATTAAAAGATAATAAAAAAAGTATACTCATTGAATGCCACATTATTACTTTGAAACTTTTTATTTTTTAAACAATATTTAGGTGAGGATTTCAACTTTTAATCTTTTGGTTATTAGTCTGTATATTATGTTTTGATGTTTTGATTATTAGTCCGTACATTATGTCAATTGAGCGTTGGATGTTGAGTTCAAAATTTAATAAATCTTAAATGAGAGATTTGAAAATTTAGAAACCTAATTAAAATGTTTATGATCTCAAGTGAAGTTGAAAATTAGCACACTACTAAAAACAAAAAGATATCGCCAAACCGAGCATAGCTCAATTGGCATAGGGTTGTGTCGGTGACCAAAAGGTCATGGGTTCAATCCCCGCATTAATTAAACGGAAGAGAAATTTCAATTTCGGCGGTCGGAGAAAAATATGTTTGACATGTGGGTGAGGGTAAGTTATGTATTGTTCTTTTTTTTCTTTAAAAAGTTGGTAAAATATACCCACGTTAATAAAAACAAAAAAAATCTCAATTTTAGAATTTATAAAATTAAAGATGAGTCCTAATAAAATGCTAATATATATATATATTTTAATAATATGAGGTATTGTGTTAAAAATTATTTTTGTTGTCTTCAAACAAATTTGTAAATGATACATAAAATAAAAAATAAAAAAAAAAATTCTTTTTAAGAATTTATTGAAATAAAAAGAAGTACTTAATAATGAAAGTTTGAAAGTTTGTAGAAAACACTGGGTAGAAGAAAACAGTTAAAATAAACTCAGATTCAAGAACTCCAAGTTCAACAACTCCTTGCCCTAAACACACCACAGACTTCAGACTAAACAACTCCCTCCTCCAAACACACTGCAGAACTCCTCAAACTAAACAACTCATTGGACTAAACAACTCCAACTCCCCCAATTTTTTGGGCCAAACGCCCCCTAAGTAATTTTTTCTACTCGCGCTTCCATTCCCAGCTTAATTGGCTATTTGGGGCAGGTCCCTACTTTACAAGTTGCATTATTATTATTATTATTATTATTATTATGATGATGTTTTTAATGAATGGGGTGGAGGATTCGAACCTCTGATCTTTTTGTCGATAATACATATTTTATGTTAGTTGAGTTATGTTTCTGTTGAACATGTTGGACAATTGCATCTTTTCTTTTTCTAATAAGTCATTTTTTTTTTAAATAAAACAGGCGGACAAACCAAAGAAACTTAAAAAGAAGTTGGGAGTTCCAATCGATTGTCAGGATCTGGAATCCAAAAACTGATCTTTTTCCTTTCGTACACTCCATGTATTTCTTCAGGCACCTTCTCGCCCAAATGACAGAGCGTCGATTCCTCAACGCCCATTGAGCAACTTCATAGGCTAACTAATTCCTCAATCACCGAAAGTTGACGAAAGGAGCATCATTTTGAACTTGTGAGATTTTGTGATTACTTCCCCACAATCATTCCTACCTTCTGAAGGCTCCTTCTCACCTTTTCACAGCAAGCTGAGCCACTCGAAGGGAGTCAGTTTTAGCTTCCAATGCACAAAAACCGGCCTTTTCAGCCACAAAAAGACCTCGGACCGCCAACGCCTCCAAATCATCCATATTTGTAAAATGCTCAAACCATTTTGTGAAGATAAGCATAATTTCTCCACTTTCCATTACGAAAAATTGCAGAAACTGCACTTTCCCTACTGTTAGTTTAACTTTAAATAGCCATATCTGTGTTCATCTTTATAGTTCCTTGTAGTGGAGGAATCATATGACTGTTTCAGTATTTTGCGGTGGTTGAAAATTTCCAACGCTTGAATTTATTTCTCTAAAATAGCGGGTGTAATCCTTCACCCATTCCTACACAATTTCTTCTTAATTGTACCCTTCCTCTTGCCTACATTGTGAATCACTTTCTTCGTTTGATTACAAAGAAACCAACACATACTAAAAAAAAAGCAAATTGAAAAACCAAAATAACAAATCATCCATCACAACCATCCACTCTTTTAATAAGTTTTTTTTTTTTTTTTTTTTAGTACATTGGGGGTGGGGGGATTTGAACCAGAGACATATAGGTCGTCAACATATACATATGCCCGCTGAGCTATGCTCGCTTTGGCCCTTTTAATAAGTTGTTGATAGTACATTTCTATTACAAAACAAAAACAAAAGCCTTAAATTGATATCTTACAATATATTTAATACTTTTAGCAATTATGTATATTGTAAATCAATAATAAAAAAATAAAAAAAAAATTAAAACACTTTTTAGAAAAGATCCTTGTAAAACATTTTTTTTAATGACATTTTAATTATGTAATAAGGTGAAAGAATAAAATAATTAATATTCATATTCTCCTATGTGGCTGTGTAATTAACAACCCCAAATTTTAGACTAAACAAGTTCAAGTTTTATTTGAAACTAGCTGTAATGTTCCGAAAATTTCGGCAGCATAACAACGTAATCACAATAACTACCCAATTACGTAACACCTGAAAAAACAGAAAATTTAAAAAATTTCACACTTCATTTAAAGAACGACATCATCTAGTCCAACAACGCTCTTAGTCAGAAAAATAAATATAAAACTCTTCAACTCGAAGTCCTAAAAGACAACTCAAAGTCTATCATAAGCGTTCAGAGTCAGAAGCAACCAACTACTAAACTTTAAAAGGAGAAACACAGACCATCCTAAAAGAGTAAAAGCATACACTTGCCAACTAGGTTAGAACCAAACAATGAAAGAATAAAAAATAATGAATCAAAGAAAGTAACCGAACTAAGATCAACTAAACATAGAAATTACAACTAGCTAATGGTCTCTTTTGCTCATGTCTCTTCTTCAGCATCACCAAGCTCGTAGTAGTACTCATCACCTGCAAAAATTACATAACTCGTGGGGGTCAGTACATAGCACGTACTAGTAAGTAACTTATACCTAAGGATCCACCAAACAATAATCAACAAACATTACACCATCATGTTTCTCACATCAAACATATAAACAATAATCATATCAACACGTTCAACACATAAGCAACAATCACATCATGCATAACGCTCGTGTCATGCATACCCAACAACTAACTCGAGCTCTAACAAACTCTCTCCAAGTAGTACTGAGTACTCACAACTCTTTCTAGCTCTTCTCAAAATACAATTGAGTCCTCACAACTCTTTCTAGCTATTCCCAACTCTTATCAAACCATAAAGTTCATTTTCATATCTTCGAGTCTTACTCTTTCGAGACATATCAACCCCTGATCATTTATACCCTGGACCTCAATACTTCTCTATAGAACTCGATGTTTGACCCTTGACCATTTATATCCAAGACCTCGATGACTTCGCAATGTATTGACCCTTGACCATTTAACTGGAGTTGTTGCGCTCGTGTCTGAAGGACGTGAATTGCTCCCGCTGTCTGTCGTGTGCCGTTTGTCGGAGAAGGGAGGGATGGGCGGATGGAAATGTGAAGGGAGGGGGCCTTGTGCCGCTCGTCGGAGGAGAGGCTTGTCGGAGAAGGGAGGGATGGGCAGATTAAAATGTGAAGGAAGGGGCCCTTGTGCCGAAAGAGAAGGGAAGGATAAGGGGCCTTGTGCCGCTCGTCGGAGGAGAGGCTTGCCGAGAAGGGAGGGATGGGCGGATTAAAATGTGAAGGAAGGGGCCTTGTGCCGAAAGAGAAGGGAAGGATAAGGAGCGAGAATTAATGGTAGGTTTCATTTTTTAATTTTTTTTCCTTTCATTTTAAACTCAACACAACAATAAAATAATTGTATAAGCCCGGGTTCGAACCGGGGACCTCTAGTGTGTGAGACTAGCGTGATAACCAACTACACCACCCAGACTTACTTTCATTTTAAAATAATTGTCACTTTCATTTTAAACTCAACACAACAATAAAATAATTGTCTGAGCCCGGGTTCGAACCGGGGACCTCTAGTGTGTGAGACTAGCGTGATAACCAACTACACCACCCAGACTTACTTGTGTAATAAACTAAAACGTTATTTATTCATTGCAACAAATAGATGAAAGTTCTGCCGAGAAAAAAATTATTTTATTTGTTTTTTGCTTTCTTAATGCTACATTTCTATAAATTATTGTTTCATTCTTATATTTAAGAGGTTTCTACGTACTTTAGCCTTAAAACTACTATGATTTTATAAATATATACAAATGTCTCATTTATTTCACAAATGACCAAATGTATCATGAGTATTTCATAAAAGTTGTTGTTCAATTACATTAAAACCCCTCATATAAGAGATTTGTATGAAATAAAATAAAATAAATTTTAATCATTTAAGGTACAAGTACATAATTTAATACAACTGTAAATCAAAAAATTAAGGCATTAATGATATTAATCAATTCTAAATACTCTCATCTTCAAGCAAAACTCTCTCTCCAAAAATGACTTTTACATATATATATATATATATATTATTATGCAAAACTCTCTCTCTCCAAAGACATATATACATGGTATAATAAAATATAAATTAATATACTACCATATGTTAAAGATATGTAATTATTTATATATGGTGTATATACGTGTAATAAAAATGTCACCAGTTTTAAACATAAGATTCAGTTAGACATGAAATATTTTCATATATACCGTATATATTGATAATATACATTCATACCTGATGATTAATTTATACATGGAATATTTTCATATAAGTGTAAATAAAAATTGAAGAAATATGAACATAAGTTTCAGACGTGATATATTTAAATATGAAATAAATGTATGAACTTATATTATGAATATATATTCACTAGAATAATAGAACTGAAGAGTTGAATGCATAATATATGAGTTAGTATATATGATTTATAATATGATATATATTCATAATTGACTTCTTATTAAATAGACAATGTTATATTCAATTTCTAATTTGTCTACCCAAATATACATGGTTTATGATCGAATTTAAATTAATATACTACCATATGTAATCATTATTATGTAATTCGTTATAAATGATATATTTTTATATAAATGAAAATACCAACTATTTTAAACATAAGATTAAGTTATCTATGAAATATCTTCATATATTTGGATATTTTTGAAAATACGATTTTTAAGTAGGCTACGGTGTACAATATCCCTATATTTAATGATATATGAAGTATATATTCTTGTTTTATTCGATGTTTATATTTCTAAGCGCATAAGACTTCGTCATCTAGACTTAACAGACTAAGATAGATATTAAGAATTGCATCAGCTTCATATCAAATTGTTCCTAATCAACTCCATATTCCAGGTTCTTGCTCTCAGTCATCAGTCAAGCTACTGTATAGTTTTTAATTTGGGCATGCGTAATATTTAATAGGTCCTAAAATTTTAATTTTGTGTCTAATAGGTTCCTGAAATATTAAAAAATAAAAATAAATTAACGGACGTATTTGATATAAATTGAGTTTTATGTCTAATGAAATTTTTAATTTTGTGTCTAATAGGTCTAAAAAAAAAAAAATTATCTATTTGATATAAATTGAGTTTTATGTCTAATGGAAGCACTTTTGTTAAAAATGAATGCAAATTTAAGACATGTTTGAGAGTGATTTTGGAAAGACCAAAATCACTTTTTCATGCCCACAATCACTTCTATTTCAAAATTATTATGTTTGGCAAAAGTTAATTAGTGATTTTTGAATAATTCAAAATCACTTTGAGTGATTCCCGGTCAATCACATAAGAGGTGATTCCCGGTCTAACACGTTTACCAACAAGGCAAACAACATATTTTGTTCAAAAAGTACATAAGTATTTATATATATAATAAATTTGTATTTTTAATATAAATTAACAACAATTTCAAAACTAAATTTCTCACAATCACTCACCAACAATCACTAAAAATCACCTCCTATGTGATTGACCGGGAATCACTCAAAGTGATTTTGAATTATGCAAAAATCACTAATTAATTTTTGCCAAACATAATAATTTTAAAATATAAATGATTGTAGACATGGAAAAGTGATTTTGGTCCTTTCAAAATCACTCCCAAACATGCCCTTATTTTACTTATAGAAGGACTAAATTGCTATGCTACTCTAATAAAATTTTAGGGACTAAAAGACATTATTATCTAAAAACGTAAAAAGAGAGAAGAAGAAAAAAAATGTCTGAGCCCGGGTTCGAACCGGGGACCTTTAGTGTGTGAGACTAACGTGATAACCAACTACACCACCCAGACTATTTATTATTTTAGTAAATAAATATATTTTATATTTTAAATCAAATGAAAATTTTGTTTTTTTCTTTTTTATTAAACAAAACAAAATATATTATTATATAAAAATTTTGTCAAAATTTCAATATTATTCCTTTTTAATTGCTTTTGCGGAGAGAATTAATTAATTGATGGAATTAAAAAAAAAAAAAAAAATTCATTAATTAACGTGACATTTCTGACATGTGACACCATGTACTTTAAATAAATATTGATTTAAATAAATATTGATATCAACATAAATATAATTTAATTGAAATAAAATATGAATTAAAGGTGATATTTATTTTTTATTTAGACAAGGTTTAAATTTTATTTTAGTCAGAAAAGATTTACTCTCCTCCATTTTTGTTATTTACGTGGGGTTGTAATTGTAACAATTGCACTCCTAAATTTTCGAATGAATTTTTTTAAAATTAAACCCTCGAACTTATCATAAATGTAAAAAAATGGATTCATCGAAGAATTTCTAATACATCCGTAGTAGAGAAATTCTCCATACCTCTTCCATTCAATTCAAGCTACTTGTAATTTTAAATTAATTTGTTAAATCAGTAAAAATATGAGTCAAACCTACGTGTTAATTTATCACTCCCTTCCACAGTTTTTTTAATTCTCTCTCCTCTCTCCTTTTTTTTAATTCTCTCTCCTCTCTCCTCTCTCTTCTCTCCATTTTCACGTTTTTATTTTTTTTTAATTTTTCTCTTCCTTGCATCCTCTTCCATCCCCTTTCTCTTCCTATTTCTCATTTTCTGTCACTCTTACTCACCACCATTCTCATCGAGCCGCAGTTGCAACCGTCGTCGAACGATCTATTTTTTATTTTTTATTTTTTAAGATCGGAGGGAGGCGAAATGTGGGCTCTCCATTTAGGCGGAGCGTTAAACTCACTTATGTCCCGATATGAATTTTTTATTTAACCTAAAATCGTGGGCTCCTCATTTGGGCGATATCGTTACAGGCGATTCTGTGGTAGTGGTGGTGATAAAATTTTAGAATTGTTTAAAAAGAGAAAGATGAAGAGAAATGAGAATGAAAAAGATGGGAGAGAAGTAAAAAAAAATTGTGAAATGATGGAGAGAACCGTTGAAAAAATAAAAATAAAAAATATATATGGACTCTTACACATTTTTTTTTAGGAGAAACAAATCTACATGTGGCGATCATTCCATGAAGGGGGTATGGAGTACTCCATACCACAGATGTACTAGAAATTCTCCCGGATTCATCTCATATTTCTTTTCGAAACCCAAAAAAATAAAATAAAATAAATAAATAAAAAATAAAAAACCAATTATTCAATGAAAAGATTATAGTGACTCAAACAAAACAATTTTCATTAATGGATACAATACAATATTTCATATGTCAATAAATGTTAAAATTAATTTTTTTTTAGTACATTGGGAGTGAGGAGATTCGAACCCAAACCTGTTAAAATTAATCTTTACTATTACTTTATTGGTTAACTTTTGCAAAAATAATTTAGTTTATATTAACATCTTTCTATAAATTTTAGAAACATATTCACATTATATTGGTTTATGTATTGAATATTTTTTTTTTCTCAAAATGTCTAATAAATCTTTGAACTTTCAATTTGTTTTTAATCGATCAACAAACTTTAAAAAATGTTCAATATATTTTCAATTTTGTATCTAATAGGTCATCAAATTTTCAATTTTAAGTCTAATAGATTCTTGTCATTTTTTAAAATTCAGAGATTCATTAGAAACAAAATTAAAAGTTTAAGGATTTATGGAACACGTTTAAAATTTATAAACTTATAAGATAATAGATTGAAAGTTTATGAACCCAAGATAATAGATTGAGAGTTTATGAACCCATTAGAGACTTTTTAAAATTTAAGATTCTAATAGACTCCAACTTTAAAGTTCAAGAACTAAACTCGTAATTTGTTTTTTTTTCTATTTCATAAGGCATCTGCTAAATTATATGATGATACTCAGTTTATTTGAACTCAGTTAAGAAATCTTTGGTACAGTTCTCTATTCTTATAATCAATAACTTGTTTTTAGGTCAACATAATGTGAGGGTGTGATTCTGACTTTTTATGATATATAACATAAATTTTTGGAATGGGTTAATTTTGTTCCTTAACTTAATTAATTGGTGAGATTTTTTTTTTTTTTTTTTTTTTTTTTTACAACATGTTGGGGTAGGGATTGAACCTAGGACCTCATGGTCACTAGACGATACATCATGCCGTTGAGCTATGCTCTTGTTGGCAATTGGTGAGAGATTTTGATGTGAAAAATGGGTTGAAGTTAATGGTGGAAAATTTTGAAGTGAAGAATGGTTTAATTTTGTTCCTTTTTGTGGAATCAAGAATGGCCTGAAAGGAAGGTTAGTTTTACAAACAAGGATGAAAATATCCGTGGATATGTCGATATATCCGTGGATATATTCGTAAATCGGAGACTTCGATATAGATATTAAAGGGTAATGGATATATCCAATATCTTTTATAAAGACTCATAAAACATCAAAAATATCATATATTAAATTTAATATGAATCTAAATATTACTGACTAGATCTATTGAAAGTAAAATAATTTAAATATTAATTTAAATATATTTTTAAAAAAAAATTGATTTACAGAAATATTCATGGATATCGATATTTTATCGATATATCCATGAATACATCCGTAAAATTGAAATGTCGATATCAACATAAATATCGATATTTTCATCCTTGGTTACAAACAAGACTGGACTGGTTGATTGATAGCTGAATGAGATTGTTTCTTCCTTAAATCGGAAGAGGTAGGTCTTAAAATTTGTTTGCATCTAATAATCTTGAATACAAAATCAAAATATTTTTGCAATTTTTCTTTATATCCAACGATGTGAAATCGTGAACCATATTGTGGCCGAGAGAGAGATTTAAGCTTACTTTGAGATTGCATTTAAAATAGTTGTTATCAATGGTATGCTTTTAGCAAAAATGAGTTGTAGCATGAAGTTAATTAGTTTTTAATAAGTTTGATATTTAGAGATGAAAAAACAGGTTAAAATGTTTGGTAAATTAATACTAAATTATTACCATTTAACTATAATAATCAAAATATGCCTAATATTAACCAATTTGTACTTTTATGATGGTTTGAGGCTTTAATTTTACCATTTTTTTTTTTTTTGCAAAGGTATTTAATTAATGCGGAGATTGAACTCATGACCTCTTAATCAAGAGCACAACCTTATGTCAATTGAGTTATTCTCGGTTTGGCTACCATTCAAAATTCAGGGGTGCAATTCTTACTCTTACTATGTTTCACTGTAGTTTTTGCAATTTGCAATTTATTTTATTTTAATTCATACTTTCAAATATTTTGTTTTCGCATTTTCATTAAATTTTAAAAAAAAAATTATAAAGAAATGACCGTGACAATTTTTTTTTTTTTTGATAATATGTGAGGATGAGGGATCGAACCACCTCTTGATCATGAAACTTTTCATTCAACTTTTTTTTATCCAAATGTCTGAATGAAAACTTTTTTTGATTTTACAATATGTGAGGGTGAGGATCAAACCCAGACCTGTTGATCACTAATTTATACACTATGTCGGTTGAGTTAAGCTCATGTTGACTATCAAATGATATCTTGAAACCACATATAGATGATATTTTGAAATAGATTTTAGTTGGTTAAATAATTAACCTCAAATACAAACGTATAATTAATGCAAAATTTTAAAAGTAAAATAAATGGTTTAAAAGTATAAAATTGAGCATTACAAGTTGACTTAACAAAAAAAATAAAAATAAAAAGGGTTCAGAGAGCAACAACCAATCGTTATTGAATCTGATCACATGCTTCTTAACTCTTTTTCTCCTCAACTATTCCTTTAAAATTTTGTTTAGAGCTAATTCAAAACTACTAGTTAGGGGAGGGATATTGAGAATTTAAAATTTTATATTCATGCAAAAACATCTAATCATATCATTGGAAATTATTGAAATGTCTTGAGTCTGTTTGTTTCGCTACGAATAATTCGATCCGGGTGTCTCACTGATTTGAGTTTTACCATTTTGTATATGAATTGAGCTTTGACTCACTATGTATTAGGTTATTAAAAGAATGTCTTATATAAACATTCTAATCACTTCTGCTGCGGTTAGTTGGAGATTGTTGTAACTTTTAAAATAATTGCTCCTAATTGTGTTTTTAAAAAAATCAAGTGTAACACAAAATAAATAAATGTTTGATAAATTTCAAACTTAATTTGAAAAAAGTACGATAAATTAAGGACAAAATAGAAATTTTTAAGAGTTAGAAGAGATATCATATATTTTTTGGAGAGTGAATCTCAAAAGCTACAATTAACTGATTTTACAAAACAACGTGATTGAAAAAATGATTTTTTTTTTTTTTTTTTTTTTTTATAAAAAGAGAACAAGAACCACAAAAGTAATACCAAAGAGAAAAAGAAATTAGACAGGAGAGTAGATTTAAATCATATTGGTGTGTTTGAAAGGCTTCACCAAGCTTTATTAATACAAGTAATTTATGACTAAACTTAGTTTATTGATAACCAACTTTGAGAGTTTCAATGCTATTCATAAGGAAGAGTGAGTAATGAAGAAGAATAACTATATTAAGAGAGTTGAATGTATATGTACTATATATATATACCATGTTTATAACAATGTTTTCTAAATTAATTTATAATCTATTTTACCAAATACTAAAAACGGTTAACATATCTTAAAATCACTTTTAACGCCAACAAACTCAATCTTAAACCGAACCTTAGTTTGTAATCTGTAATCTCTTCTATTTCATAATACAAATTGTTCTTCCTCTTTATGTTTGTGGACGTAGTTAACACAACGTTAATGAACCACACTATGTTTCAACTTTATTCATTGTTGTTCGAATGGTGTGATAAGAGATTTTTTTTTAAATATTAAACACACAAAGTAATCTAAAATTTGAGAAGTAAAATAATAATAAAAAAAAGGGTAAAATTCAATTTATACCCTTAAACTTTGGAGGTTGTATCAATTAAAACCCTAAACTAATGATTGTGTCTATTTAAACCCTGAACTTTCATAAATGTATCAATTTACACCTTATAAAAATATTAGTTTTCACACGTGTGGAGACTTATAATTTATCAATTAAACCCCTAAACGTTCATATAATTGATTCATTTATGAAAGTGTAGAGATTTAATTACTAAAATTATAAGTATCCACGTGTTTAAATTAACGTTTTAAAAATAAAATTCTAACAGAAGGTATAAATTGGTCCAGTTTTGAAAGTTCAGGGTTTAAATTGATACAATCAATAGTTTAGGGTTTTAATTGATACAACCTTCAAAGTTTAAGGGTATAAATTGGAAAAAAAAAAAAAAAAAAAAAAAAAAAAAAAAAAAAAAAAAAAAAAAAGTGTGAAATAAATATTTGAATAGAGAGACTAAAATAGAAATATTAGATATAAAAAATAAAGTTGATTTAATTGAAAAGAAGAAATAGGGGAAAATGTATAGAATGAGTGAAAAGATCATCCAATCCAATAGTCAATATCAAACCATGGATTCCAATTAAAAGAAAAAAAACATGATTCAATTTCCACGTAAGTAAAGAAGCAGTTGGAAGGCTAAATCCGCATGTTCTAAAGTCCATACTTACCTAGTTATTTGTTTGTGTAAAAAAAAAAAAAAAAAACCAAAAATATTAAACACTATAACAAACATTTAATATTGTCTCAGAAATTAAAAAAATTATCAAATAACTACTCAGTACAACACGTGAGGAAGTGCATCATTTATATAGCCGAGAGTGAGAGTCTTAGTGTAGAGTTTTAAAACAAATTATCAAACAACTTGGTGCAACGAATAATACTTAGATAGTACAAAGTGGGTGTTGATTGATCATGCTTAGTGCAGAGTTTAAACAACCACTTGGTGCAACAAATAACACACACCTAGAGTTCAACATCTCCAAAACAACACTTAGATAGCGCAGAGTAGTGGTTGATTAATCCTGCTTACTGCAGAGTTTTAAATTATAAAAACAACCACTTGATGCAACGGATAACACACTTAGAATTGAATCTCCTCAAAACAATCACTTGGTACGACCACGCATTGTTATCGCCCAAATTTGATTGATCATGCACCTGTGCACAGGTGCAAACAACCATGCACCAGTTATCATCCAAATTTTTCCAAATTCGTTGAAGAAAAGTTACTAAAATGTAGATTTGAAAATCTGCATACATGCTCTAATGAGCAACTAATCGAGAATAGTTTATTCAATGAATTCATCACAACTTGGTTGTCTCTTTAGAACCGTCTCAATCTTGAAATATGTATTCTTACGGGTAAATGAATACAAAAACGAAGTAGTTTTGCAATTTTTCTCCTTGGATTATGTAACAACAATCTCTTCGAATAATTTCTTTCCGTCAAGATCATTTTACCGACTTTATTTCATACATCGAATGGTGCAAAACGATTCAACATTGTGACCGCTTACTCCAACAATTTCTTCAAAGTGAGGTGCCGGCCGAGGGTGGACAATTACGTTTGCCCTTATTTGACAAATCTAATTAAAATTCCATCTCTACTATTATATAGTTATATTCAATTTGTTGTCGCAGTCGTCCCTTCAAATAATAATCCCCCTTCTCTTACTTTTCCAATGCCCATTATTTATTAAACATTCAATCTTCATCTTCAACCTCCCAAATCACTCTGCAACTTCCTCACTCAACAATGGCTTCCCTCATCTTTCTCTCTCTTCTCTTCCCTCTCTCTCTCCTCACCACAGCGTCTCCTTCCCCTTCCCCATATCTCTCTCCCATTTTCCCCAAAACTTACAAATCCATGTCCACAACCTTCAAAATCTTCACCTACATCCCAATCAAGCCCTTCTCCTCTCCTTCTCCCGCCGAATCGCTTTTCTACAAATCGCTTCTTAACAGCCCCTACACAACTCACAATCCCGACGACGCCCACTTGTTCTTCATCCCCTTTTCTCTCGATCTCTCCATGCGCTCACTTGCGCGTTTGATCCGCACACTCCGTACAGAGTTGCCGTACTGGAATCGCACTCTCGGCGCCGATCACTTCTTCCTGTCGTCGGCCGGCGTCGGCTATGCTTCCGATCGAAACGTCGTCGAGTTGAAGAAGAACGCTATTCAGGTCTCTGGATGGTCGGTGCCGGCTGGGAAGTTTATTCCTCATAAGGACATTACATTGCCGCCGGTTTCTGATTCGCCGGAATTTTCTGATTCTTCTTCTTACCGGATTCCGGCGACGGAGAGGGTGCTGGGTTTTGTCGGGTATGGATGGGTGAGGGAGTCGGGTTTGGTGAAGGAGTTGATTGATGATCCTGAGTTTTTGATGGAGTCGGAGCCGCCATCGACGGCGTCGAGTTACGGGGAGAGATTGGCTAAAAGTGACTTTTGTTTGTTCGAATACGGCGGTGGAGACGGCGGCGGTAGTGGTGGTGTTTTGGGGATGATTGGGGAGGCTTTGCGGTTTGGGTGTGTGCCGGTGGTGATTTCTAACCGTCCGATTCAGGATTTGCCGTTGATGGACGTCGTGCGGTGGCAGGAGATGGTGGTGTTCGTCGGCGGCGGCGGCGGAATTGAAGGCGTGAAGAAAATATTGAGGCGCGTGGACGAGGAAAGTCTAGGAAGGATGAAGAAATTGGGTGCAGTGGCGGCACAGCATTTTGTGTGGAACTCACCGCCTCAGCCGTTGGATGCTTTCAATACGGTGGCGTATCAGCTTTGGCTGAGAAGGCACGCCGTTAGATATGTGGAGAGGAGAGAGTGGGCCCAAAGTTGAGAATGGAAACTTCGTGGTTTGTCTGACGTGGCTTAGACTGGGCGGGCCCCACTGGGCATGATTAATTTGGACGGTTAAGATTGCAATTGCATGGCATAGGGTTGGGACTTTTAATTTTTATAATGTTTATGATTAGAGTTGTTGAATAGTTTTAATGTGAAAATATTTAGCATGCATTTTTTGGGGAGAATATTTTTAATGTGAAAATAAATAAATATTTGCTTAGAATTATAAAAAAAAAAAGACACAAATTATCGATTAGCGCAATAATAATGAATTGTTTTCTTTTAGTTGGTTGTTTAAAACATGGAACAGTGTGTGTCTGGGAAATATATATATATATATATATATATATATTTTTTTTTCTGTCAGGTTATTAAAACATATAAAATTGTATAATAAAACTTACTCAGAAAGATTCGATTAACCTAACATGTACCATACCAACACCGTATGAATTAAGTTGAGTTATAAAACATCTTTGAATTGGTTTACATTTAAATTTAAATAAGAGAAATTATCCACCACCACATATTTGAAAATATGTGCTAATATTTTATAATTTTTATTTTTATTTTTACTAATTATTATAGCGCCATAATAATATTCATTTTTTTTCATCTTAAATTACATAGATAAATATTAATTTTCTCTCTACATTTATATAACAATATTTTATAATATTTTTTTACTTTTTAATTTGATTTTTACAATTTTAGGAATTTCTTCAAATTGCTTTCACTATTTTTTTTTGAACGGTAGTTTAATTAATGCGAGGATTGAACCCATGAGCTCTTAGTCACGGGACAACCTTATGACAATTGAGCTATGTTCGGATTGACAATTGCTTTCACTATTTGAGCCATAGATTTTTCATTGTGATTCATTTGCACACGATTTATTCTACAATTTTAGCATGTTAGCATTTTTTTTCAGAGATTTATTTTAACATTGTAATTTCTTTCGACAAAAATATATGTTTTTTTTATATACATCACCATATCTACTTTATATATGAGTATATACTCATATATACTGTATATATATTTATAAGTAATATGTATTTATTTTTTGGATATATATGTATTTGTTATATATACTGATATATACTTCATATATGAGTATATAATATTATGTATTTATTTTTAAAGAAAATGTATGTATTTCTCTATATATACCCACCATATATTTTACGGAGAAAATATTTTTTAGGTCTAATTATGAGCAGGGAGAAAACAATTTTAATGAGGAGAGAGAAGACGATCTTAATTAAGAGAGAAAGACATGATTAAGGTAAGTTTTATGATTTCAATTTTTTTTTTTACCTAAATGAGTTTGTTTTACTCTATTTTATTAAAATGTTAGAGAATTTTAAATATAAAATGTTAGGGTGGTTGAAGGGTTTGAAAGTAATTGCAACCCAATTTTTATGAAAAATCTTAAAAAGTAGTTATTCATTTTTTATATAAATGCCACCAAAGGATAAGGCCCGAGAAATCAGGCCAACACGAGGAACGACCTGCAGATAGGGTGGGCACGCGACAAAGAGAAGGGTCACATTTTTTCAGGTGACCCATATATGGAACCCATATGCAAGAAAATACCGCCTTTTGGCGGCCCACGTGAGGGGAAGGGTTGGCCAATGACCGACCTATGAGAAAGGTAAAGGCTACCTTGGCAGCCCATGCAAGTGGAGTGTTGACCATTTGACCGACCCATGTAAGAAAAGTGCACTACAAAAATTTAGGGTTTTCTCGACAGAATATTTTTCGACGGCAAAAAGTCCTTTCTCGACGGTTTGTTGAACTGTCGAGAAAAAAATCGGGTTCTCTCGATGGTTATTAAAAACCATCGAGACAACCAAGTTTTTCTCGACGGTTTTTAAGAACCATCGAGAGAGGCCGTTTGTTTCTCAACAGTGCAATAAATCGTCGAAAAACCCGCTAGTGATAGCACACAAAATGAGCTATCTTTATGACTTATTTTAGGCTAGTTTAGAAGATTAAATATGTACTTTCACGATTATATTTGATTGTTTTATAGATATCGAGCATTTTGGAGCATACCGGGAAATTTAGAAGCTTTGTGGTGAAAACTAAGCTATTTGGATGAAATTTGAAGTTCTCAAGTGACAAAAAGAAGAAATTTAGGTCAAAACCCCGAAAACCCCGAGAGCTTAGCGCCTAGGCGTTGAAAAATGTTGAAAAAAAATAAACCAAACACTATCTATTTTAATTAATCCATTGAAATAATATATGTATCGTTCAGATCAACGTGAATTTCAGCTCCGCAGCTGCATCAAACTCAATGGACGCGCGCCGCACTCGATCATCACCCGCCCAGATCTGTTTTCATCCGATTTTTACCTAAAATCTGATATAAATAGATAATTTTTAGCCTTTCTTGAGGAGCCAATTTGGAGAGTCATTCCCAATTTCGAAATTACATTTTTGGAGTTTGAAGAGATTTTTGGGAGCACAAAGTACAGATTTACATGCTCGGGATCGTGAAGATTACGGCGGAAACGTGGAATCGAGATTTATTTCTTCTCCCTTTTAATTTGTAGTTTTTATGGGTTTATTATTGAGTTTATATTTTGAATTATTTAACCTGATGAACTAAACTCTTTTGACTTCGAGCTTGATGTAATCGTTTTTTAATTTTATTCTTCTTAATTAATAGTTGGTATTTTAATTTCATATTGGTTGTGAGAATTTTTTTGAGCTTAATGCATGCTAGGATTTGACCATTCTTTGCATGATTTTTATATCAATAATTTGAGGTCGAGAGACGATTATTATTGATGATTCTGAATTGTTTTCCCTAATTTATATATGAGATAGACATATCCTTGTAGATTTTGTGACAGCTATAGTTTTATGTTCTTCATATTTGGATTGTCTGAATTGTCATAGAAATATAGGCAATTTACTTTTCAAAGAATATTGTTATTGCTCGAGAGAGAATACCAAGTCTATAGGGTAGAACTTGTCAACAATCTAGAAATTGATTAGTTCCATCTTTTAATGAATGAAGAATTTGATGAGATAACGGTGAAGTCATTGCTCAAGTCAATTCTCTGGGATATTTCTTTCCTTATTGTTCTCCAATTTTTATTTTATGTTTTATTTTAATTTTGTTTTAATCATATCATTTGATTTCCATTCTCTAAATAAAATTGAGTGATAGTATTCATAGTAATTAGGTGAACTAGAAAACCAATCCTGAGGACGATATCCGTATTTTTTATACACTATATTAAAACTTGACCTGTACACTTGCGATATTTTATTGTACTAATTTTGCACAACAGCTAGCTGTCTCGACGATTTTTAAGATTCGTCGAGAGATCCCATTTTTTTTTCTCAAGGTTCAATAAATCTTCGAGAAAGCTCGGTAGGTGTCTCGACGATTTTTAAGAACCGTCGAGAAAAACTTGGTTCTCTTGACGATTTATATAAACCATCGAGATAGCCCGATTTTTTTCTTGACGGTCCAATTAATCGTCGAGAAAGCCCAAGAGTTGTCTCGGCGATTTTTAAGAACCGTCGAGAAAAAATGGGCTCTCTCGACGATTTTTAAAAACCGTCGAGAGAACCCGATTTTTTTCTCGGAGGTTCAATAGTTATAGTTGTCAAACAAGTTTTTGTTTCTGTTTTTGTTTTCATCAAGAAACGAGAAACATGAGTAATTATCAAACAAGTTCTTGTTTTTAGTTCTAAAAAACAAGAAACATGAAACAGGAAACAAGAAAAAAAAAATAAGAAACAGGAACGTTATCAAACAGACCCTCAATTTTTTTTTTTTTTTTTTTGCTTAAATGTGAATTTTCTTGTAGTGGGTTTAACCGATAAATGACACTCATCCTGAAATAAGTAATTGAGTTGTCACTAAAATAAACTATGTGCCCCAGACGATGGATGTGACTAGTATGTACTAAAAACTATATATATATATATATATAATAATAATAATTGATATATGTGTTTAGATTTTTCTATATTTATAAGAAATAAAAAGTGCAGGCTCTCTTTTTGTAAAATTTAGATCAATTAGGCTAGATTTGCAATTAGTCCCATGTACTTCTCGCCATTTTTTGAAGAGTATTTTTAATCTAGGAGTTGCATGAAAAACAAGTTCAATTAATTGTAAATTTAGCAAAAAAAAAAAAAAAAAAAAAAAAAAAAAAAAAAAAAAAAAAAAAAAAAAAAATGACCTAAATAAACATTTTATAGACTCTAATTACACAAATAGCAATCTTCTAATTATGTTTCAGCTTTGTCTTGGACTAATGCAAACCGAGTGTTATGAAATTGAACTAATTTATCTTAACAATTGAATGTTAAAAGAAGTTGGCAAAATGAATTTTACCTCTAACTTTAGTTACACAAAAGCAACCTTCTCGAAGTTTCTTCTTCTCTTTCTATATCTTTGTAAAATAAGATTCATTGTTAGATAGAGGTTTTGAGAAGTATGATTGTATTCTCTGTAAAAATGACTTGAACATTAAGAGTAATAGATTGGGTTACCTTAAAGTGGATGTAGGCATAATTTGCTGAACTTGGTTGTCTTCAACTTCTTCTCTGTTGATCTTGAGGTTAGTATGAGCATTCTATTTTTTGCATTTTCTCTTTTGCATGCGATTCTTTGATCTGAGAGAGTAAAGTGAGATTAAGGTTTGTTTCAATTTTCTTACTCATTACGTGGTGTATATTTGTTGTGAGAGAGATTTGTGTGAGTGTTGTGTGGCAATCTCCACTGAACAAATTGGTATCGGAGTTGTGGATATACATCAATGACGATTGCAAAATATGAGGTGAAGAAGTTCACTGGAAGTGGTGATTTCAATTTGTGGTCAAAGAAGATCAAGGTTGTCTTGCTCTCACATAAAGCTTTGAAAGCAATGGATGACCCTAAGAAACTTTCAGATTCACTCACATGCTGAAAAACAGAGTATGGAAGATACAACTTATACTACTTTGATTTTGAATATTTCAGATAGTGTGTTAAGACAAGTAATTGATGAGACTATTGCTTTTGACATTTGAGAAAAGTTGAATAAACTTTACTTGAGAAATGATCTTCCAAATAAGATATATGTGAGGGAGAAATTATTTTCCTTCAAGATGAGTTCAACTAAATCCCTGGATACAAATCTTGATGAATTCAAGAAGCTTACCACAAAATTTAGACAATCAGGGGAGAAACTAGGAGCAGAAAATGAAGCAACAATTCTTATTAACTTTTTACCTGAGAGTTACAAGGATGTGAAAACAACATTGAAGTATTGAAGAAATACAATCAATATTGACTCTGTTATCATAACCCTTATGTGCAAAGAACTGGAATTTAAATCTGAAACTAAGGGGAATGAAGACTCAAAATCTTTGTTTCTAAGGGGGGAGAACAACTCAAGGAGAGGAAAGTTTGTGAAAGGGCAACGTTTTCACAAAGACAAAACTATTCTAAGATGTTCCATTTGTTATAAGGAAGGGCATTTTAAGAAGAACTATCCAAAAGAAAGAAATATTATAGAAAACTTAAGGAACATTGGAAGAGAGATGTCTCTATTGGAGAGGATGAACTTGAATTTTCTGAAGTCCCAACTATCACTGAGGATAAAGTCATTGAACAAAAAACTGAAAAGAATCAAGACTGGGTCTTAGACTCGGGGTGTACCTATCATATGACATCCTCAAAAGAATGGTTTGTTTCTTACAAATCATGGGATGGTGGATCAGTGTTCATGGGAGACAACCACAGATGCAAGGTGGTTGGTATAGGGCTCAGTGGTACTTAAGCTCCAAGACAATAGAGACATACTTCTAAGGGATGTAAGGCATGTTCCAAAGTTAAGAAGAAATCTAATCTCCTTGGGAATGCTTGAAGATCAAGACTGTTCTTTTCATGGACAAGGAGAAAATTTGAAAGTAAAGAGAGAAGGGAGAATTGTGTTTATTGAAGAAAAGAGGAATGTGCTTTACATTCTAAAATAATTCTCTCTTGCAGCTCATTCTTTGCTTGCACATAAAGATAAAGTTGAAGAAATAGAGTTATGGCATAGAAGGTTAGCTCATATCAGTGAAAGAGATCTTCAAAAAGTTATGAAGCAAGGCCTAATCAAGTCTCAGGATAATAAGAGGTTGAGGTTTTGTGAACATTGTGTACTTGGAAAGTCCAAGCGGATGAAATTTTTAAAAGGTGCACATACAACAACTGCCATTCTTAATTATGTGCATGTTGACTTATGGGATCCATCTAACACGCCTTCTTGGAGTGGTTCAAGGTATTTTATTTCCTTGATTGACGATTATACTAGAAAAGTTTGGGCATTTATGCTTAAGTCTAAAAACCAAACGTTTGAAAAGTTTAGAGACTGAAAAAATAAACATTGAAAATCAAACTGATAGGAAAGTAAAATTTATAAGAACTGATAATGGCTTAGAGTTCTTGGGACATCAATTCAATCATTTTTGTGCTGAAAATGGGATAACTAGACATGACACAGTGACTTATACACTTCAACAAAATGGGGTGGCTGAGAGGATGAATAGAACTATCATGAAGAGGGTTAGATGCATGATGTTTAAAGTCAATCTTACTGAAATGTTTTGGGTCGAAGTTGTAGCTACTGCTTGTTATACTATAAATATGAGTCCTTGTACTTCTATTGTTTTTAAAACACCTGAGGAGATGTGGTCAGGGTACCATCCACATTTTTTCAAACTTAAAAGTTGTTGGTTGTATAGAATATATACATGTAAAATAGGGAAAACTTAAGCTTAGGGTTGTGAAGTGCATGTTTATAGGTTATCCTACTGGTACTAAAGGCTTTTAAGTTCTGGGATTTCAGGACAAATAGAAGTGTAGTGAGTATGGATTTTCTTTTCAGAGAAGAAGAGTTTTATATAAACTCTAAGAATACAACTTTGATTGAACAAAGGGATAAAGAAGAAATGGCCATTAGTTCTAAAGTGGAGATTCACATATCATAAAGTAATCTTATTCTTGATGCTCCACATGATTCTACTTCACCACAACAAATATAGGTTTAGCCACCAGAGGAATCAGAAGATCAACAAATTGTTAGAGCCATAGAAGTTGACTAAGTATTCCTTAACTAGAGACAGGAGAAGAAGAAAAATAATTAAGGCCACCACAAAGGTATGGACAAGCAGATTGTGTGGCCTATGCTTTTAACTTGAGTGATGAGTTTCTTGAAGAAGAACCTAAATGTTATGAGGAGACTATTAATAGTCGTGAAAGTAATCATTGGATCAGGGCAATGGACAGTGAAATGAGTTCACTATACAAAAATAACACCTGGACTTTGACAACTATGTCTTCAAAGAAGAAAATTGTAGCTTGCAAATGGGTGTTTAAAAGGAAGCTAGGAAATGTTGAAGAATGATGAATAAGATATAAGGCTAGATTAGTAGCCAAATGTTTTACGCAAAGAGAGGGTGTTGATTATAATGAGATATTTTCTCCCATTGTGAAACACACCTCCATCAAATTACTATTAGCTATTGTCGCATGGAAGAACATGGAGTTAGAACAGTTGGATGTCACTACTACTTTTCTACATGGGAACTTAGAAGAAACAATTTATATGAACCAGTCTGATGGGTATAAAGAAAAGAAAGAAGGAGATCTGGTTTGTCGCATGAATAAGTCCCTATATATATGGTCTTAAACAGTCACCTAGGTGCTGGTATAAGCGATTTTATGAATTTATAACAAAGATCAATTTCAAAAAGAGCAACTATGACCCATGTGTGTATATTAAAGAAGTTGGCACCAAAGGGATGGTCTATCTTTTGCTATATGTTGATGATATGCTCCTTGCAGACGATAATCTAGAAGAATTAAAACATATCAAGTTTTTGTTCGCAAAAGAATTTGATTTGAAAGATTTAGGGGCTACTAAAAGAATTCTAAGGATGAAAATTACAAGAAACGGAAGCAAGGGTGAGTTATTTATGTGTAAATCTGAATATGCAAATAAGGTTTTGAAAAAGTTTAATATGATCAATTCAAAACCAGTGGACACACCTTTAGCCCAACATTTAAAACTTTCTGCTAAAGATTGTCCTAGTAGTGATGAACATAGACTACAAATGGAGAAAATTCCCTACTCTAATGCCACGGGTAGCCTCATGTATCTAATGGTCTGCACTAGACCTGACTTGGTTCACTGTTCTAGTTTGGTGAGTCGTTATATGAGTAATCCTGGGAAAACTCATTGGGAGGCTACAAAGTGGGTGTTCAGGTAATGGGCTGGATCTTTGCAAAAAGGGCTCCTCTATAAACATCTTAATTCCACCAGTCTAGAGTTGATGGGTTACTCAAACTCTGATTTTGCTGGTGATCTAGATAAGAGAAGGTCTCTGACGGATTATACCTTCCTATTTGGAGGAAATATAAGTTGAAAATCTACTATGCAATCTATTATTTCTCTATCTACCACAAAAGCAGAATTCATAGTAATGACAGAGGTAGTAAAGGGGTCTATATGGCTATAAGGGTTGCTAGATGAATTGGGTTTTGAACAAGATATAGTAATTATCATGTGTGACCATGAAAGTGCAATTCATTTATAAAAAAATCAGCAATTTCATGAAAGAACAAAGCATGTAGACATTCGATTGCACTTCATTAGAGATATGGTGGAGAAAGGAAAAGTAAAGATTGAAAAAGTAAAAATCGAAGACAATGCAACTGAGTTCTTGGCAAAGGGAGTGGTACGCACTAAGCTTGAGCACTGCCTAAGTCTACTCAATGTAGTAAGAAGCAAGGTACCCAAGTTAAATTTGTTTTGTTATGAAATTGAACTAATTTATCTTAGCAATTGAATCAATTAAAAGAAGTTGGTAAAATGAATTTTAGGTCTAACTGAATGTTCAGAGTTAGTTACACAAAAGCAACCTTCTCTGGAAGTTTCTTCTTCTCTTCTATATGATTCATTGTTAGATAGAGGTTTTGAGAAGTATGATTGTATTATGTGTAAAAATGACTTGAACATTAAGAGTAATAAATTGGATTAGCTTGACGTGGATGTAGGCATAATTTGTTGAACCACTATAATTGTTTGTCTTCAACTTCTTCTCTCATGATCTTATTTGGTCATCTTCTTAGGTTGGTATGAACATTCTATTTTTGACATTCTCTCCTTTGCATGTGATTCTTTGATCTGATAGAGTAAATTGAGATAAGTTTGTTTCAATTTTCTTACTCATTATGTGGGGTTGGTATGAGCATTTTATTTTTGGTATTTTCTTTTTTGCATGTGATTTGAGAGGGTAAACTGAAATTAAAGTTTGTTTCAATTTTCTTAATTTGTTGTGAGGTGTGTGAGTGACGTGTGTCAATCTCCACCGCCAAAGAATTGTAATTATTAGGTTTAGTTGTAATTACAAATTAAAAATACGAGTAAAAAAATTAATTGTAGAAAATTTTAAAGAAAAAATATATTCTCTTATTTTAAAAGATATAACCTCTCGATTTCTCCAATTTTTTTTAAATCGAAAATCACTAAAGCTTTCGGTTCTTATATATTTGGAAAAAAAAAATAGAGTTTATATTTTACGTGGTGTATATTTAATAATATGAATATATATTCTTATTTCATTTCATGTTTATATTTCATTAAAAAAAAAAAAAAAATATTAAACGAAACAACATAAATGAAGTATGTATGTTGAATTATAGTAAATAAGAAAAGTTAAAAAATGATATTCAGAAGAAAAAAGGAAGAAAAAAAATGTTTTTAACCATAATTGCTGCAGCAGAATGATATATATATATATATATATATATATATAATTTACTCAAATTTCTATGACCGCGGGGAGGATAAAAAGGAATTGATTTTCTTAATTCGTAAGAAATTGGTTACCTAATTCGTGAATAATATTAATAAGGGAAAAGAAAATCAAAATTAATTAACAATATAAATAATATAAATATACATCAAATATAAATAAAAAAAATATAAATATGAAATATAAATACAAATACAAATATTTTACAATTTTAAAAAATTGGAGGTCATTTTTTAAATTAAAGAAAAAAAAAACCAAACCGTATTAAAGCCATAATATTTTTAACTTGGTGACATTAATGAATTATAAGCTGAAAATAATGTTATTTTCACCATAATTGTTCGGAGGGTAACCTAATCTAAAGGTCATAAACCCACTCACACAAAAAAAAACTAAATAAAGAGCTTGAAACTATTGGAGATATTTAATCATCCTAAATTAAAGTTCATTGGAGAGATTGACCTGAAATATAGGAATTAGTCAAACTAGCTGACATCACCCTCCATGGACTCCATTTTATAACTGAAAATTTCTCCCTCTACGTGAGCGAGAATGAGAAAAACCTTAGCGACAGTCATGTCACCAAAATGTCATTTTGACTATTTTTTAAAATTTCGGATCAATCTCTCGAATGGGTCTTAATTTAGGGTCATCTGGCCAAATATCTCAAACTATTGGTAGTTTCTTTCTTCCACCATGTCTCAACCCACGTCATCCATCATCTATAATTAATTAGAGATGTAATCACGTAAGATAGTAATATACATCTATTAAGGATAGATATTTATCATTGATTTATGAATATCAATTTATGAGTAATAGACATATATCATATCAATGATAAACATTTATTAAAAGCATCTATCAATAATATAATGATAAACATTTATTAAAAGCATCTATCAATAATATAAGACGGGTAAAATTGGAACTATGTGTACTAAAAAAAGAAAAATCTCGAATTACTTAAAAATTCTAAATTGACATGAAAAACTTTAAAAAATTATCATATTGACAAAATTAAAATCTTGTTGGTATATTTATAAATATGACAATGTGAATTGCCATCCATTAAAAATTTTCTTTCAATTTTTAGGTTAAATTTTAAATTGAGTTCCTATGTTTTGGGTAGAGATGTTCATGGGCGGGGCGGGGCCGGTTAATGCATTCCCCGTCCCATCCCCGTCTCCCATTTCATTACTCGTCCTCGCAAAATTCTCCATTTAATTTCGCGGGGACGGGGCGGGTGTTCCCCGCGGGAAATTCGCGGGTAACGGATATTCCTCGCAGATAATTTTACCCGCGAATAATTTTTTTTTTTTTTTAATTTATTCTTATCCATTTTTAAGTTTTGTTATTGGTTAAGTTGATTAATATTATATACATTTAATTCCATAAACTTTATTTGTAAGATGTGTGTTTTTTTGGAACTTTATTGGTAAGATGTGTATTTTTTTAGATAAAAAAATGAGTGTGTAGTTAATGTTTTGATGAATAATATATATATGCATATATATAAAAGTATATGGGGCGGGGCGGGTAAACGGGGCAAAAAAAATTGCCCGCTCCCTACCCCATTTCTCGTGTAATCGGGGATTCCCCGTCCCATTCGGGACGGACAGGACAAATGGACATCTCTAATTTTGGGCATAGTTTCAAATTAATCTTCATGGTTTAATTTTAATTTTGTCTTTATAATTTAAAATTTTAATTTGATACTTTGTTATAAATCTTATAAGTCATCTCAGTTGTAAGATGTTATGTTACTAACTTCTTACATCAAATAGTATGGGTTTAATATCGAGTACAAATAAGATAAAATTGGTGAGATTTTGGATGGGTAAAAAAAGGTTTAGGAACTATTAGTAAAGTTTTAACAAAACCATAGATTAAGGTGTTTGTTTGGATTGACTTTTCAAGTGTTTAATTTTAGAGACAATTGTTTGGATTGACGGTAGTTTTTAAAATAATTGTTGTCAACAGTGCTTTTAGAGAAATCAGTTGTCATATATATGAAGTTGATTAGTGTTCGATAAATTTCAATTTTAAACCTAGAAAAAAAGATAAAAACGTTTGGTAAGTTCAAACAAAATTGTTGTGGTTTGATTGTAAAGAACAAAATAGACATATTATTTTAGTTATTTATATGTTTTTTTTAGAATAATTATTTATATGTTAATATTCAATGTTGGAATGATTATAAGTTAATTATTTATAATTTTTATAGTTTAAATTATAAATAATATTTTGATATTTCTTTAGATTTATAAGATAAAAGACTAGGAAAAATAATTGTTATTTAAAAAATTGCCAGTCAAGTTAACAAAAATAGTTACAAGAATTAGTTACAATTTGACCCTAGTTAACAAAAATAGTTACAAGAATTAGTTACAATTTGACCCTAACGAAATATACATAAACATAACAATGGTGGAATAAAAGTAGAGGCATGAGAGAAATATGACATATTAAAACTATGAACATTTTTCACATAAGTTTTTATTATAATTTCATGTCAATAACAAATCATTGGCAGCACTTAGAAGCAGAAGAAAGACAAGCGGTCCACAAGTTTGCATCCATAGCTCTTCCTTTGTTGGAAATTTGGGTTTTTGAGTTGCAATTTTAATGGTAAGAGTTTTTTTCTTGAAAAATTCAAAATAAGTTTTGAAGCAAGTTGAACAAGCTAGACAATATAGGAAAGAAAAGTTATGATGGGGAGTGAGTGAGAAAAAGATAGAGTATAAGCCGAAAATAAAAAAAATAAAACAAATTTTGATTGGGGATTTTTTTTTTTCTTCTTTTGTTTCTACTTTTCTATCCAAATGTATGTGAAAAGTGATTAAAAAAATCATGGCTAAATAAAAAATAAAAAAAATACCTGAAATAATCTTAATGTTCTTACGATAATTTGATTTAACTTCATTAATGATATAAAACCGTGGATATAAAAAGCATATCGAGAAGCTAACCCCCAAAGCTATGAGATTCTCAAAATCAAAAGATTTAAAAAGTAATTTTATATAAATATTAAAAAAATAGGTTTTACTAAACAACCCGTTAAAATTTGGTTAAAATTGATTTTTCATGCTCCTAGTCCTACCACAATCTCAGACCCTCAATATCAACTTTTAGAAAAATAGTTTTGTCGCGTATAATTGGGAATCTTCTAAAAAAATTTCAGTATATGAAAATGACTAAAATATCCTTACATTATCCCTCTCAAATCTCTCCATCTTCCCTCCCACCATGGTTGTCGCCAACGACGACCTCTGGCAGATCACCACCTCCGACCGATCACCACCATTGTCTGACCACTACCGTCGACCTCCGATCGATCACCACCTTCGAACTTCAGTTGATCACTATCGTCGCCGACCTTCGACCGACCACTACCGCCGACAACCTATGGCCGACCATCAACTCTAGTCAATGTCAATCATAGGGGTTGTTTGGCCCCCAAGTGGGGTGGGGTGGGGGAGCCCCAACTATATAAGTTGGGGCTGGGGTTATTATAACTCCGGTTTGCTACAGTGTTCACTGTAGCATTTTTTTTTTTTTTTTTTTTTTTTTTTTTTTTAATCGATTTTTCCTCTCTCTTGGTCTTCCTCACCTCACGATTCTTTATCTTCCATTGCATCCCAAATTTCTCTCTCCATCGAGCCTTGTTGTCCATTATTTGTGATTTCCTAAATAATATGTAATATACATTTAACTATACAAATACAACAAAAAGTTGTAGAAAAAAAATAAACTAACATAAACACATATTTCAAACTCCATGTTAAAGAAAATTGTATTATTTCTCTCTCCACCAGCCTCTTGTTGTCGATTATTTGTGATTTCCTAAATAATATTTATTTTTTAAACTTTTAAAAAATTAATATGTAATATACATTTAACTATACAAATACAACCAAAAGTTGTAGAAAAAAAATAAACTAACATAAACACATGTATTTTAAACACAGATTAAACAACGCTGTACCTCAAACACATCTGTACCCCAAACACAGACTTACTAAATCCAAACTATAAAACTCTTACTAAATCTGCACTCCAAACACGGACTATAATAACCCACCGACTATAATAACTCACCCTGCGCCCCAAACGTCTCCATAATGTTTTAAATGCAAATTTGAACTTATTAATTCATATATTTTTTATTAGTAGTCGTTAATTTGATATTAGTAAAAACATTTTTAGTGTAGAGCAAACCAAACAAACTTTATATAAAAACCCTATTGAGAAAATGTAACCACCAAACATATTAATGTTTTAATTAAAACTTTTAGAACCATACAAATCAAATTGAAACTTTTTTCTTTGAAGCAAGACAAACGTCATTAATTGGGAAATAAAAGACCATTAGAGCTACAATGATGAAAAGAAGACTCTCCCACCTGACGTGTAAGCCAATGAGGAAAAGAATACAACAAAAGGGATGAAGTCAAAAAGAATATATGATCAGCAAACATTCTCCTCATACACAAATCTCGTAAAATAACCACTCAATATAAGTTTATCAACATCAAAATTCCAATCATATTCAAGCATGTAATAATATCAGACATTCAAATTCCCTATGAACAAGGGAAGGAAAGAGCATTCCAAAAAGGAAAACAATAGTGAGAAATATCATAACAAGGATAACCCGGGCGACTTTACCGAAACCATAATATGAATTAGAGAAGTTATCGGGAGTGGTCGCCACAATGTGGTCACAACTCTTATAACCGTTAGATGCATAGTTAATCTATCATTTTATCTTTTCTCTCACACATCCAACAATTATAGAAGTGACAACCACAAATACGGGCTACATTAAATAATTTCTCGAAGTCGAGAATTACAGTGTTACCATCGTCGCTTGAAAAGAAAATCAGAAGTAGGAAGAAATATTCTGTCAGTGATCAATAAACCAAGAAATAAAAGAGAACTCTAAGGTTTCTTTAGATAGAAATCTGCCCACAACATGAAAATCTTAGTTAGTGCTATATTCTACAATCATAACTCCAGATATAGACAGACATGAAAAAAAATGATAAAATGAAACAGAAAAATTCTGGGTTGATCCATTGCATTTGGCCTGTCCCCTCATCATAAACACTTTTCTCCAATTTCAGGATAAGCCTCACCACTCACAGCATACATATTTCTCTTCTTGAGTTGCAGAAAGTTTTGAAGCTGAGCAACTTAATTTGCAGTCAAGTCCCTCAGCGGAACCGGTAAAGGGGCCTGCACGTAAAATTCAAGCATTATATCTTTCAAGTTGCACAGGTAGTTAGATTCCTCATACAATCAGATGAATTCAATACGTCAAGCAGTAATAAAGAAGCCGAACAGAGCAACCACGAGATGGTAAATGGCAATTATTAGGTAGTAAAGTTTAAGCCTTCTGAGTGTTTTTTTTTTTTTTTTTGAGAAATTCTTCTGAGTGTTTGAATATACCAGACACTACAAAAGTATTCATTCATTTGTCGATTTCAACCTTCTAAATCACCCTCCCAGAAAACTATACTATCGATTTTCGAGTAATATACATATATGTACAATTCTTTTCAAGAATCTGCCACGAGAAAATGCAAGGCCTGCAATTAGCATTCCTTTTGACAAAAGAATAGAACTTTTCTTTTTAATCGAGAAACCAAGCTTTCATTGAGATAAATCATAAATGACAACAAAAGTGGGCAACCACCAAAAAAAACACAGGCCAACAGAAAAAAAACGAGAGCCGAAAAAAGGAGCAACATTGAGCCTTGACCAAACAAAACAAGAAAGGCCTCCAATCTAAGATTCTAAAAAAAAAATAATCTTTAGAAACAGAAACCCAAAGTGAGGCATTAAACCTAATTAAGGACCAAGCTTCCTTTCAATTCCTCTCATCCCCTAAAGCTACTATTGTTTTTCTCTCAATCTAGATGCAACATAAAATAGCGCAAGAAAAAAAGAAGCAAAAGAATATACTTGGATTACGCCTATTGTGTTCTTGAATGGCATATATGCAGATAGAAATATGTGCATGCACACAAACGTACAAACACGTACGTAAAAATTCATTGATGCTCATTAAGTAGTGAACCTATACTCAATATCAAGCACCTAAGCAAGCTACCAAAAGAAATAATATGATAAGTTTACCTTAGTTAAGACCAGGACAAAATGTATTCTGCCATCACGTTCTTGCTGGCACCATGACTTTATTACCCTTTTTGTCAGCTGGCTTAAGAATCTGGAAAGAGCACATCAATTCTTCATCAACACTCATCAGTGCACCGGCATTATCAAATTCACCACAGTAGTTGGGGGCTGAAAATATTGTGACAAGTTGTCTATCGGCAAAGAATTCATATCCATCCTCAACAACCTAAGCCAAAAACATTTTAATCTCAGAACTTAGAGAAGATAAATCAGTGAGAAAAATGAGGAATAGGGAAAAATGTTGCTGATTCTACCTGATGAGCACGACAGACAAGATCCAAATCATGTGTTGCTAAGAACTCTCCCACCTTATCAGAACCAAAGGTGTATGAGACTCCTCTATCATTCATTCCCCAACCTTTGACCTCTTTACTGGGATCTGACCAAAGCAAATCACAAAGCAGGCCAGTGTCTGGAATGACGGTTGGACGAGACAAGTTTCTTATTTGATCCAAGTTTGTCAGATCAGGGGAGAGACCACCATGCATACATAATATTTTGTCATCAATTAGAGCCGCAACAGGAAGGCAGTTAAAGCTGTCAGTAAATGATTTCCATAGTCTCACATTAAAGCGCCGCTTACATTCATCATAAAACCCGTAAATCCTATTAATAGAAGCGCATTCGTGATTTCCTCTGAGAAGGAAAAAGTTTTCAGGATACTTGATCTTGTAGGCAAGCAAAAGGCATATTGTTTCTAGACTCTGCTTGCCACGATCAACATAGTCTCCCAGAAACAAATAATTGGCACTAGGGGGAAACCCCCCATATTCAAAAAGCCTTAACAAATCTGTGAACTGCCCATGAATGTCACCTGAAAGTGCAAAAGAAACATGAAAAACATATGGTCAGAAAGGCTAACCCACATGCCTCAGGCTATTTCAAAACAAATACCACCCATGCTTTGTGCAAGAACAGAAAATTCCATCCATGATATGAATCCTCATGCTATGCCTTGTATTCTAGCCTAAGAAGAACAAACACTTTAGCTTGGCTGGCGTGTCCGGCACTTGGACACTGACACTTTTTAGACACGCATTGCACGCTTGTTAGCACAATAGATATCCATTAAACACTAGTTGTACAAAATGAATAAGAACCAAACATTTGTTAGGCACGTATAGGACACTTGTTTAAACATAATAAATAGACAAAAAACACTAATGTAGGACAAAAATAATAGATTTTGAGAGTGAAATACATCAAACTCATTCTTTAAACATATAAACGCATAAACCTATTGACTTTAAATTTTCTACTCATATAAAAATGATATTTTTTTAAAAAACATATTTTGATAAATGTATCCTAGACATGTCCGTGCCTTTGATTTTTAGAAAATAGGGTGTCACCGTGTCCATATCATATCGTATCTATGTCTCTATCAATGCTTAATTTCCAGCCTTCCTTAGGGGTTGGTTGGGACCAAATTGCTTTCGGGGGTTTTGATTTTCGGGTTAATATTGTGAGGGTCTGCAATATTCAAAGGGGTTCTTCTCAAGTTTATTTCCAGAGGTTCAATATCAACAATGCTCATCAAGGAGGCAAGCCAATTGAAAGTTTCGAAATGCTCATCCCTTCATCTTATATACATATCCCCAAGTGAAAGATTCGAACTTTAAACAGGCATCCAGAACAAACAAGAAAAGAGAAACAGAAAAAGACCCATCAAACCATATCTCATATTTCACGAACATAATCATTCCAAAACCACAACTCAGGTAAATTAGACAAGAAATCGAACACAATAATCCAACTTCCCCCCCAAAAAAAACAAAAGGGGTCAGAGACATTTTGACTTGCAACAAAGAATCAATTTCATTGTAAACAAAAAAGGGGGGAGATTAAAACGCACCGCAAATTTTAATGGGTGCTTCGAGCTCGAGCAAATTAGGTTGCTGAACGAAAATCTCTCTGGAAGAAGCACAAAGAAGCTTGATCTCGTTCTCGGAAAGCTGGACCTGTTTGCCTGGCCTCGCTAATCGAACCTCGGTGAGGCGTCTGATTATGTCGTCCAATAAAGCAGGGTCCATTCCTCCCTGCCCTTGCGAGGCCATTCAAAATTTTCCAATCTACGAATTCGAACTTTTTTTTTTTCTCTCTGTTTTTGGTTTTTGGTTTTCTCTTTTTCCCCCTTTTCTTGTTTCAACAGTCGGAGGAGCTTCGAACGAAAACCTAGAAATCAAATTGATTTGAAGAAAGCTTTTTTTAACATTTCCTTTTGATATATTTTCTTAATAAATAAAGCTTTTATAAATGACCTAAGTTATGATTCAAATTTTGAAAATGGCTTATCATTTTGTTCATCATTGTTTGTGGCTTTTGAATTTTGATTATTTGACCTTCAAAAAGACCATAATACCCTTATAATTTTTTTTTTCTTTTGTATAAAAAAAATTAATTAGGTTAAAAACATTTTAGTCCGTAAACTTTATTATGAACTAAAACTTTATTTTGAACAATTTAGTTTATACTTTCAAATTTGTAACAATTTAGTCCATGAAATTTAGTATATAACAATTTAGTCATCCCTATTAAATCCCTAATTAATTTATTGTTCTACCTTTGTAAGAATTCTTATTAAAGTTTGATAATAATTTTCACGTTGGGGACTAAATGGCTATGAATGTTAAAGTACATGGACTAAATTGTTACATACTAAAATTTGAAGACTAAATTGTTACAAAATTAAAAGTACAAAGACGTTACAAAATCAAAATTTTACTTCCATGAAAGCTGAGGGATTAAAAGTGATTTTTATTCTTCAATATAAATGTGAAATGAGAATTTGAACATATAGTATAACATTCAAGGTACTTAATGTTATGGTAGGAATATTATTTGTATACTAAAATGGATTATATTTCCACTATTTAAGTTGTTTTTGTGATACTAGGAACAATTGGTCAATCCAAGACTACTAGACTGGATTCTGGGAAGAGGCTCTAAAGAAGATATTGAGAGAGTTATGATTATGGTGTGGAGGCTTTGGAAAATCAAAAAACAAACAATTTTCAAAAGTCTTAATGCTCCAGATATTCATATCAATTCAATACTTAGGCATGACTATTATTACTCAAAATCTAGCAACAATATTGACTTTGGGAAAAGTTCAAGGAAAAGTCAAAATTCTAACCAATAATTCTGCGGCAAATGTAGGGCATGGAGATCAGTGGATTACGCCTATAACAAACATGTGGAAGCTCAACGTTGATGCACTCTACAAGTAGAGCAGGCCTAGGGTGGGTTCTTCGCGACCATTTGGAGATGTTATTCTGGCGGGATGTCGAGCTTTACGGGAAAGAATTGTCGAGCTTTACGGGAAAGAATGAAGATCAAAATTCTCGAGGCAGGCAATGGTTGTTGTTGAGAGGCTCAAGGCAACTTCTTCTATGTTTCTTGATCACCTTAGAAACTTGGTTGAAATCGAATCATACTGTTGGGAGGTATGTCACCTCCTTAATGGTATTTGGGTTGATCTAACTGAGATTTCAACTTCATCAACGAAGCAACTGACAAGGGTCATCTCATTCAGGCACATGAAGAAAAGGGGCAATCGATTGACCCATCAACTAACATCAAAGACAATGATGAGGGAGGCCAGTGGGAGGATCTTGTTCCCACAAATTTCTTTTCTTCTTGTGATTTCGGCCGCCCACGGAGTGTTTTTTTTTGTTGTTGTTAAGTTAAGTCTTCTACTTTAAAAAAAACATTAAAAATTATTTATGAAGAAAATTTTATAATGTGATCGAGAGAGGAAGTATTCCATAGACTACTAAAACTTTTTCCTATATTAAGTAATTGAATTATATATGCTTATGTCGAAAAAATATTCGTATTGTTTCACCATTAACACCTCTCTTGTTTCTAGTCACCCAACAATTTTAGCTAGACTTTCTCGAATTTGGTTAGTCATTCAAACCAATAATTGCGATAAAAACAAGATTTAATAAAAAAAATAGAGTTGTATTTTATAGACTCAAAAACAAAATATAGTTGTATTTTATGTTTTGAGTATATTGGGGGTGGGGGATTCAAACCACAGACTTCGTGATCGTCAACTCATACATATGTCAGCTGAGTTATGCTCACTTTGGCATGTTTTTTTGTTTTAAATAGTGGAAAACATGTAAAGTTGTTTTCAAAATTTTGACATTTTTGGTCACAACATGTAAATTTTTTATTTTTTTTTTATTTTTTTATTTTTTTTTTTACAACATATAGGTGGATATTTGAATCTATGATCTTTTGGTCGAAAATGTATGTCTTAACGAGTTGATCAGTTTTGCTCAAGTTAACTATTTGGTTCAATGAATCTGAAAAACACAAAATTGAATGCGGATATATGTTGAGAATGCAACAAAACACATTTAACTAGATAACGGTCGGAGAAGATCATGAATATATAAGTGAGAGACAATATCTTCTTTGGTATGATATGATATATTTTAGGTGAAACAAAAAATAAAGTCATAAGGGTTTATGTCCAAAATAGACAATATCAAACTAATAGGGAGATACGCGATATTACATTATCCTAACCATATAAGATACCAAACAGAACTTAAATTTTAAAGATTCTGGTTTAGTAACTAAACCTTGGCATAAAGAATGGTTCTCAAATACCATAAAAAATTTGTTTTAGTACTCGTTATATTTTGGACATTTATAAAAGTTAATTACATAAATCTAAGATAAGACATGTCTTAAAAAAAAAAGAAAAAAATTACGATAAGATATGTTTCTTTTCCTTTTCTTATTTATATCCAATGAGACACAAGTGTCGAAAGACAATTGCAATAAAGTAGGTTCTTTTGGATAATCTTTTCGCTTTTTCATTTCGTTTTTAGTTTTTTAATTTATGATTGTTTTTCACAATTTTTTTATCATAAATTTTCACCTTTTTAAAATGAAACATTAGTTGTTAGTGAAATTCTAAAAATAAAAAACAAATTTTATAAACAAAATATTTTTTTTAATTTTTAAAGTGACTTGAATTTTAAAAACACTTTTAAAAAGTAGATAACAAAATAAGAAAATTTAGATGAAAATGATATTTGTAAACTTAATTTTTAAAAACAAAAAATGAGTATTAGGTATGAGATTTAATAACAAGTATCACCATCTCCACATCAAACTTCCTACAAAGTTTTTAGAGGGAATGTGCCACATTTCATCTCCTTCTTTGAGAACTTCAAGTGCTTAATTAGTTTGAAGAAAGTATGAAATATTCTACTTTAATTAAGGCTACCTTTCACACGAGTTGTTAGTAGTTTCATGTCTTTATTGATTTGAAATTCATTGTCGAATTATGTCTTTCACCTTCTATTGGATCTTGGGATAGAATATGACATAAATAGTATTAAACATCATGGGTTTCATCCTAAAACCAATTTGGTGACATAAATAGTATTAAACATCAAGAAGGTGTATGTTATATTGTGAGTGAGGTCTTGTATGTTATATTGTGACAGGTCCCTTCATCTTGGAGTATGTGTCGATGTGGGATGTGGGATAGGAGTAGTTCATGTATGTTATATTGTGAGTGAGGTCCCTTCAGTGAGGTATGTTATATTGTGAGTGAGGTCCATTCATCTTTCCGATGTGAGATCCTTAACAAATAGTGCATGACATCCATGATAGTAGGCTCAAATTTCCGTACCCTCATTTGTTACTACAAAAAATCAAAAGGAATAATAAGGTATTAGTATTACATGATATTGTTTTTGCACACAATTTGGAGTAGGGAAAAAACCTTCTAGTCAAACAATTTGAGACAAATAAGAAATTAAATCTACATTGCTAAATAGATTTGCTTGAAGTCTTATATTAATTTTTTAGATGATGTATTAGGTCTTCGTTTTCCTTTTTCGCAAAGCGTGGAAGATTGTTTCATTAAAGAGATGTCTTTTTTAAATTTTCGTATAAGAATGCGCAATTGCAAAATGTTCATTTGTTTCCGACTCTAAGTTTAAGTGAGTGACAAGAGAACGAAAAAGTAATTAAGATTCTTATGGATGTGACTTATTATTGTGTAAACCTAGAACCTTATTATAGGTAGTACTTTTGTGGTTGTGTGGAATTTTTGTCACTAAAATCTAGCTTTATACCTTCTCATCTCATGTTAGACTTTATAATATTGAACACCCATTTGGAATCTATAATAGGCCATAGCTTCTATCCTAAATAGTTTTTTCCACCCACCACAACCAATTGTGTTGTTCATATGAAGTGAACTAAATTCTTGTTTCATGGCTTATAGCCACTCTTTAATTTGCTCTTAGTGGATTCTACCACTTCTCAATTATAAAAGGTTGTTGCCAAAAAAAAAAAAAAAAAAAAAAAAAAACTTAACTTTTACTCTATTTAGAGCATACACTGCAAAATTTGTCTGACCTAACCAAACCATGAAGGAAATTTTGATAGTTTTTCTTGTCTATCCCAAGTGGATATAATAATTTGGCATATGAGACTGCTACATTATATTAGAATTGTTGATTTGCATCATCCTAATTGAAGTTTCTTCTTCCTACTCTAAAAAAAAAAGAAGTTTCTTTCTTTCTTCTTATAATTAAGTGCAATCACTTAAGAGATATTTGTACATATATGACTCCTCTTTCGGGGTCTTAATATTTTTTGACCCTTCGAAAATGTATGTTTTTTGTCCGTTTGTTAACGTCATCAGCACTACGCTGAGCACGATGGCACTATAGTCGTCTCCCTTGCGATCATTAGGGGTGTTCAAAAAACTCGCAACCCACGAAACCCAACCCAACCCAACCCAACTTTTCGGGTTGGGTTGAGTTTTTTTTTAATATAGGTTGGGTTGGGTTGCTATTGTGAAAACCGAATTTTCGGGTTGGTTTGCGGGTTGGACCAAATTTGGCTCGGTTCAACCCGAACCAACCCGAATTCAATATATTAAAAAAAAAAGAATTATATATATAATAAATTCAATATATTTTTTTTAAAAAAAAATCATTCGGTGATTTTGAAAGAAAAATCAAGGATTAATGATGATTTTGAAAGGAAAATCAAGGATTAGAGAATTTCATTAATGATAATTTTGAAAGGAAAATAAGGATTAAGAAATTTGGTGATTTTGAAGTTAATAAAAAAATTAATATTTATTAATTAAAAAAAAAGGTCAACTTGCCAACCCGAAAATTGAAGGGTTGGGTTGGGTTGACAGAAATGTTGGGTTGGGTTGGGATGAGAATTCACCAACCCGAATTGGGTTAAAAAACCCTCCAACCCAGCCCAACCCAACCCAACCCATGTACACCCATAGCGATCATGCTCGGCGAAAGGTACGAATGACTATTCACAAAGGAATAGGACTTGCTGATCGCTAGAAAAAAAGTAAAAAAAAAAACATGGGTTTAAAAAAAAATGGATCATTTGGCATTAAGACCTTTGTGGGGTCATTCATACAAAAACTCCCTCTTAAGAAATTGAAGTTGGTCGATGTGATGTTCTCCCTTCATTCATGTTGAATTAATATCAAAAGGCTATTTATGTTATTCATTCCTTTATTATTACTTTATAGATAAAACATAAACGACATTATTGCATTGATGAAAAGTCTAAAAACATGCCACTAAAAATGTCAAGAATTAGATGAAAGCACTCCCTATTTAACACAATATCGGATATATATCATAATTACAAAAGAGAGTAAATTTTGAAATCATGACGAGTCGAGGCCTCGATTGATAACCTATGTGTGATCCAAATTTTAGAAGAAAATCTTAAAAATGTGGTTGTTTTGGTGATGAAAGTGTTTATAGAGCATGTGATCTTCATGAAACAACTATACACTTTTCTTCTTCTTACTTCAAGGGACCACAATTTATCTCTTTACTCCTTTAGTATATATCATAATAAAGAAATATCTCTTTATTTAAAAATAAAATAAAGAAATAAAGAAATAGCTCTTTGACTCTTGGATCAAACTTTATTTTGTTTAGCATGAGCAAATGTTACACATTCAAACACTCTTAAGGTGGTCCAACATTAACTTTTGAAAGTATTTTTGTCCACATTTCATCTCATTTTAAGTTCAAATTGAAAATATAATGTAAAACAATATATTAAAATAAAAGTGATTAAACATTTAGAAACTAAAATCAAAAGAGATTCATTTTTTTATTTTTCTAGTATGTATTTTTGATTCTTTAATTTTTTAAAACAAAAATCATATATGTTTAATAAAAAAAAAATGTTTTTTTTAATAAAAAAACAGAAAATCAAACTTGTTTGATAGGTATTTTTGGTTTTTGGTTTTTGAAAACAACGAAAGTTCAAATTGCTCGAATAATTACTATTTGTTTTATATTTATTTTATATAAAATAAAAAATATGTTTTTTTTTTTTAAATAAGGTTAATTTATTAGAATGTAAAAATTATAATATTTATCAAAATTTAATTAAGGTCCAATTATTTGATAAAATTAAAATTTTAGGGTAAAATAAGATTTTCTCTAATTTTTTATTATTATTTATTTTGTCGATAATTAAATATATTAGACAATCTTTAGTTGACGTTTATCATTCACAAGGTTAGGAAAATAAAATATGTTGATTGTGTAAAGTGGATAAATATATTTGTGTAACATCACAATAATATTAAATTATAATATACTAGAAAAAATTTATTTGAATAAAATTATAATATTCGAATAATATATATTTTTTTTTAAAGAATATACTAATAGTATTAATGACAATTTTCATTGCAAAAAAAATATTAATGACTAAATAGATAGATAAATAAATAAACATTTGAAGATAATTTTAACAATAATATCTAACTTCTTGACAATTTTGAGATTTTTTTTTTTAATTGTTAATGAATGTAAAAACGTTTTAAAAACTTAAAAATTAGAAATTCAACTAGTTACCGAAAAAGACCTATTTTTTAAAAATAAAAAATAAAAAACAGAAACTGAAAATTGAATGCAAAATCAAAAATAAAAAACAAAAATTAAAAATTGAATGCATTATAAACAACTCCTACATTTGAATAAATTGAAAAAGAAAGTAAAAAAAAATCAGCTCACATCAAAATATAGTTAGATCCTTAAAGTTTATTTTTATTTTAAATTTGAGTTTTCAAATTTTTGCTTTTGTCTCTCAAATTTATTTCTAAATTTAGTATTTCTCATTAAAATTAAATGTGAGCTAATTAATCTTTGCAAATAATTAATTAATTAAAAAATAAGAAAAATTATATTTTTGTTCTCCTAAATTTGAGTTTGGCCTTTAAACCCTTCAAATGTGATTTGAATTTAGTAGGATTTTGATCTTTCCATTCATATTTTGGGAGGAGACAAATATTTTTTATTAAAAAAATATTATTTATTTATTTAAAAAATACCTTTTAAATTCTTTTTTATTTTTTATTTTTTCTCCTTCTTATTCTTCCATTTCTCTTTCAATTTTCTTTCTTCCTTCCATCTTTCTTCCTTCTTCCCTCCACGGTCGTTGTTTGTCATCGTCCACCGTCACTCCTTCTTTTAATCATTTCTTCTTATCTCTTTCTTCTTCTCTCTTATTTTCTCCTGTTTAAAAAAAAAGTTTCAGATCTGGAACTAATCTAGATCTAAATTCGTTCTAGATCGGAATCGAAGGTGATTTTCCTTTCGTTTATAGCTATTTTTTTTTAAATGGAGAAATGAGGAGGAAGGGGTAAAGAGAAGAAAGAGAAGGAGAAGAAAATGAAAGAATAAGAAGAGTAAAAAAATGAGGCGTCGCAGTGGCAACGGCCAGTCGCCGTGATGAACGACCGACAACGGCCACAATTGATGGAAGAGGTAGAAAAGAAAGAAGAGAAAGAAAAAGAAAAAAAAAATATATATTAAAAAAAAAAAGTATATTTTTTTTTTATAAAAAAAATTGCCATATCAGCCTCGGTTTGCTATTGCTAGAGTAACGAGAAAATGAACGAAGACACTACAATGTTACTAAACTCAAATTTTAGAGACTAAAATGACTTTGAAAACACAAAAAAAAACATTATCTTAACACAACTTAATCCAAGGCAATATAAATATATTAATTACCCAAAAGCAAATTGATCAAATAGTTCATCGACCAACATGTAAAAAGTTGCACCAACCTGAACATAAATCAACGGGTTAAGTTTATATATCTTCAACTAAGAGGTGAGCGATTTGAATCCCCTCCCACATGTGGTTAATGAACCCACAAAAAAAAAAAAAAAACTCTTACATGAGCTTAGGAATCTTGAAAGGCAGTTGTTATACCATGTGGTCTTGAGTCAGCAAAAACAATGTCTTTTTGAAGAAGAGAAGAAGAAAAAGGAAAGAAGTGTCTTTGCAGTTTGCAGAAGAAAATTAAACAGATCTCAAAAACGCCTAGATTCTTTTCTCACCACCCTATTAATCACCATAAACAAATCAAATCAAATCCAAAAGCACAAGAATCAAATTTCTTCAACCAAGAACAAATGCCTATGGAAATGGGACAACTTTTGTTTGCCCTTATTATATACATTTAAGTTATTTTAAATAATTTACCCTAATATATATATATATATTGGGTTTTTGAGATAATGCTTTTGCTCAATCAAAAGTGTTATTACTACATTTAGTAATCTTGAACCAAATCCGAAAACCGAGAAGATTAGAAAGACTAGGGTCGGAGTCGGAGATATAGACGACTCATGAAATAGTCGGGCCGTGATGGGAGCTTGAAGCCGACCCATGTGGTATTAGACATCATGGGGTTCCATCCTAAAACCAATTGGTGATAGGAGGAGTAGCCCATGTATGCTATATTGTGAGTGAGGTCCCTTCATCTCAATGATGTGGGATCGGGATCCTCAACATGCCCCCTTGGGTCGGGATCCCAGATGATGCCTCTTTGGGTTCACCATCTTGGGTCGGGCTCCCATTTTTGGACCGTGGGCTCTGATACCATATTAGACACCATGGGGTTCCATCCTACAACCAATTGGTTTTAGGATGGAACCCCATGATGTCTAATATGGTATCAGAGCCCACGGTCCAAAAATGGGATCCCGACCCAAGATGGTGAACCCAAAGAGGCATCATCTGGGATCCCGACCCAAGGGGGCATGTTGAGGATCCCGATCCCACATCGGAAAGATGAAGGGGACCTCACTCACAATATAACATACATGGGCTACTCCTCCTATCACCAATTGGTTTTAGGATGGAACCCCATGGTGTCTAATATGGTATCAGAGCCCACGGTCCAAAAATGGGATCCCGACCCAAGATGGTGAACCCAAAGAGGCATCATCTGGGATCCCGACCCAAGAAACCCAAAGAGGCATCATCTGGGATCCCGACCCAAGGGGGCATGTTGAGGATCCCGATCCCACATCATTGAGATGAAGGGACCTCACTCACAATATAGCATACATGGGCTACTCCTCCTATCACCAATTGGTTTTAGGATGGAACCCCATGGTGTCTAATATGGTATCAGAACCCACGGTCCAAAAATGGGATCCCGACCCAAGATGGTGAACCCAAAGAGGCATCATCTGGGATCCCGACCCAAGGGGGCATGTTGAGGATCCCGATCCCACATCATTGAGATGAAGGGACCTCACTCACAATATAGCATACATGGGCTACTCCTCCAATCACCAATTGGTTTTAGGATGGAACCCCATGGTGTCTAATATGTGGGTCGGCCAATAAAGATGCTCAACAAAAGAAACATATGTCGTTTGCGTTACAATCAAGAGGAGTCAGTCAATCAACGTTACAAGTCCGAAGCAGTACATAAAGGAGATTGGATACAAGTTTCCAACGGTCAAAATCGTAGGAGTTGATAAGTCTGCCCTTTGAGTGTAACTTATGGAAGTAAACAAATCATTTGATTGCCCTAGCAATAATTGAACGAGTGGAAGATTAATGGAAAAGCGGTTGTCCCTCCTCCCTGTATTTGATAAATTAGATTAAATAAAGTAGCAACTATGTAGAAAAGAATAACAGATGCATGTGGTGAAGTATATATATATAGGTTTAAATAATTTGATGATTAAAGTGGATTATTCCTCCTGCAAAATCTGTGTTGTTTGTGATACAGGGAATACCATCCAGTTCCATTTATATATTTCCCTATCTCTGAACTCATCAAACATATAAACTAAACACAAAAACAACTTGGGAAGATTGTTTTTTAAAATGGGATTTTTTTATTAATTTAAAGAATTATAATCAGTGGCTTTGTAAAGATTTTTTATTTTTTTATTATTATTTACTTGAAATCATTATTCACAAGTTGGTGCAAGGATTGAAGAATTTCAATTATTCTCAAGAAAAAAAAAAAAGTGATGGCTAAAAATCAACCAGGACAAAACTTTGTTCTTTTTAAGGAAATATCAATATTTATCTCTAAACTTTGTGAGTATTTGATTAAAACACTAAATTAATAATTGTATCACTTAAAATCTCAAACTTTTTTACAATTTTTTTTTAAAAAATTTATTTTAATTAATGCGTAGATTGAACTCATAACCTCTTAACGTTCATTTTACATCTTCCTAAAAATTTGTTCTTTTCCTAACTTTTAGATTCTATGACCAACTTCTTCACAAATTTTCAAATTTTTCCAAAATTAAAAATTATTTTATATATCTAGTATATTTTTTCCACCATCAAATTTATTTTATAATTTTAAATTAATAAATCAAATGCAAATATTTTTTTAAAAATAATACCATATTGTTTTTTTCTTACCAAAAAATTATACAAATTTTTATAGTATGTCCATTTTAGTCATTATAGCTAAATCACAATAATTTAATATTTATTTACCAAACACAGTAACCAATTTATTCAAGTCTACCGCTAAAATTTACGAAACACTAATTTTGATTCATCAAATAACTGATTTTTTTTAAAAGTAAAGTTGGCTCCAATTATTTTAAAAGTTGTCGCAATCCCAAACGAAGCCTTAACCAAGAGCACAACTTATATCAATTGAGTCAAACTCAGTTTGACATTAAAATCTCAAATTTTAAAAAAGATGTATCAATTTATATTTTTTATTAATTTTTTTTTAAAAAAAACGTTAATTTAAACGTATAGAAACCTATAATTATAACTCTTAAACTTTAGATATTTAATTAATACAATTGTAAGTCTGTGAGAATTAACATTCTTCAAACAGAAATATAAATTGATTCACTGAATTTTAATTATACCCCTAAAATTTAAAGTTTAAAGTTTAATGGTATAAATTGATTATTATTATTATTATTAGAGTGGAATTGATTTTTTTTATTATTATTATTAGAGTGGAATTGGCCCCCTGGCCCTAAGTCAGTTTTAGAAACTTTTGGGTTTCAACTAAAAATGAAGGAAAATATATATGCAAGACAAATAACTTTCAAAACAACATTAGTTTATGGGCTGATTGCACAAATAGCAATCAGGCCCAAACTAATTGCAAATTTAGCAAACTTTAAAATGTTTTGCAAATATGGCAAAAAAATCTGTTTCTATCACTGATAGACTTTATTATATCACTGATAGACTTCTATCAGTGATGGACTATTATCACTGATAGACTATTATCACTAACAAAAATCTATAAAAAGCTGAGGTGATCAGCGATAGACTTCTATCAGTCATAAGATATCAGCAATAGAAATTGTTATATCCGCAATTTTTTTAAAAACATGTTATATTTGCAAACAATAAGTCTTAAATTGTCATTTACTACAATTTCCCTTAGTTTATTGTTTTTTTAAAAAAAAAAAAATTTAAAGAAAACTTATTAAAATCAATCCTCCCAAATATTCCCTATGAGTAAAAAAAAACACCAATACCCTTTATCTAAAATAAGAAAATGAAGTCAAAGCAAGCATGACTCAGCGGCCATATGTATGCGTTTTGACGACTACGAGGTGGTTCGAATCCCCCACTCCAATGTACGAAAAAAAAAAAAAAAAATTTAGCACATATTTTATTGACTTTTAAAATTAAAACAAACAGCTTTATTACTTGAGTAGATTTAACTTGAAACCCTAAACCCACATCCACATGGAGCAGAAAAACAATTAAAATTAAAACAAACAGCTTTATTACTAAAACTTAACCTTTTTTTTAATTATTTTTTATGTGTTAATTCATCAGCTTTTTTGGTTGTCCACCAGATTTAAGCAAACCCATTAGTTTGTTTAATTAAAGTTTCTTTCTTTTTTTTGCTTTTTTCTGAATTTTGTGAGACAAAAAAAAGGTAAAGTTTGTTTGGATGTGGCAGATGGGGATGCAAAGAGAGAGAGGGAAAAAAAAGTTGTTCTTTTTTTTTTTTGGTAATCTCAAACTCATAAGTAGCATTTCTGGACATTGTGCCTGAAAGTGACAAAGAAGCTTCTTTACTCGGGATTTTTGTGCGGATGACCTCCTTCGAGAGAGTGTAAGATTTTTTTGCTCGATTTTTTAAAATTTATGTTTTTTTTAGCTCCTCTCATGATAAGGAATCCCACAAAATCTGGAGTTGAACACGATTACAAGGAGACAACTATAATGCCCTCGTCAATAACTTTTTCAAGAGAATATAAAAAAAACATAAATTTTCGAAGAAATGTTAAAAAACCTTACTCTCATCCATACAAAAATTCCTTTTTACATGCCATGGAAAATCGGACAAAAATTTGATTTTGATTGATATGTTTCATTAAAAACTAAAATTCTATCAAAAAGATTTGAGAGATTTCAAACCGAGCATAACTCGATTGACATAAGATTGTATCCTTGACTAAGAGGTCATGAGTTCAATCCTTGCATTAATCAAAATACCTTTGCAAAAATAGATTTGAGAGACATTTTTCCCCACCTTGTTTTTTTTTTCTATTTTTTACACAACCCTAAACATTAACTAAATAGATAAACACATCAATTTTTTTAGTTGAAGTGTAAAAATGAGAGATTTGAATTACGAATTTTTTGGTAAATGATATATGTCTTGACGAGTTGAGTTATAGTCAAGTTAAGTAAAAAAAAAAAAAAAAAAAAACATCAACTCACTTTCATACAAATAGAAAAAAAATATCACATAATCAATATAGTATAAAACAACTTTGAGACATGACTATAAAAACTAAAGAATCAAATTAAAACTAAGAAAAAAGACCATACAAAAATGATGTCCAAATTGTAGTAGTAGCCCTTCATTTACACCACAAGCAAAAGAGAATACTTTCTTTCTTTTCCAAAAAAAAAAAACATAATAATAAATATAAAATAAAACCTTTTAGACAATGATATTTTTTGAAATAGATCACAAAGAAAAACCAATTGGATTAGATGGGATATAAATTGTATAGGTTAAATTAAATATTTAGTCTTCTTGAAGTTTATCTATTTAGTACATGAACTTTTTTAAATTATAAATTTAGTTTATAAACTTCAAATTTTTTAAAATTTATGAATCTACTAAACAAAAAATTAAAAGTTTAGGATGGTCATAAAATTCAAATTTATATCTAATAGATCAATTAATTTTAAAAAAAATAAAATTTGTCAGAGATCTTTTATATTGAAAATTAAGAATTTAGAGACCTATTAAACATTATTGAAAATTTAGAGACAAATAGATACAAATCTCAAAATTTAGAAGCTAAACTTGTAATTTAACCAATTGTATATTATACACATTTACTTCCCATTCAAAAGATTTGTGCCTCCAAATCTATTTGAACTCGGATATTAAATTTTCGTTGACATTTTCACATGTTTATGAATACGACATCGACATAATGGAATCACATTTTCAATACAACAACAAATAAAAAGTATTTTAACTCATTTAAATATAGTAAAATATTTAATTATTAATTTAATTTAAATTTTCTTAGAAATATTTCTGACATTGACATTTTATCTATATTTACGTGCATTTTTTGAAGAATATCCAGAGAGCATGTCAACGAGTTCTCTGTTCTCACCGTGCAAAGTTTTTTTTTTTTTTTTTTTTTTTCCTTGTTCTTGTTCTTGTTTTTGTTTTGCCCACTATAAAAGCAAACCAAATCAAATCAATTCAAGTTGTTTAAAGAGAAGAAAAAGAAATTCCTTTATGTACAAACCCATTTTCAATCTCTCTGTAAAAAAAAAGATTCCCTCTTCTCTACTTTTCCTCTCCATTGCTTTCCCAAGCCAAGAATCTCTCATCACTTCCCTTTCTCTCTCAGATTCTCTTCTTTCTACTGCTTTTAATGATGCCTAATTCATTGTTCTTCATTCCCTTTTCTTCCAACCCCTTATTTTCTCTTCTCTCTCTCTGGGTTCTTTTCGATCTCCAAACCCCTTTTCGTCCGGACCATATTCTGCAGATTGATTTACAATCCAAACCCCTTTTTCGAGTTCTTCTTCTTCTTCTTCTATGGCTCCTTCTACTGTCAATCATCTTTCTCACCCTTGCATTTCTGGTATTTCTAATCCTTCTTTTCTTGACCCTTTTCTTTGTTTTTGTTCTTGAGCTGGTTGGCTTTTGATTTGAGGGTTTTATGAACAACCTCTTGCATTTGGGGGTTTTGGTTTCTTTTGTTCTCTTGGGATTTTTTCCTCATCGGTTTCTTCTTCTTTTTGATGAGAAGGGGATTTTTCTTCCTCTTATGCAGAGAAAAAATCTGGGTGGATGAAATGGTTGAGCAAAATTTTCCGGCCTGGAGCCAACAGGGGAGGAGGAGGAGGTGGCGGTGGCAGCCGCCATCCACAACAACTTCTTGGTGATCAGGAAAACATGGTCTGGCGAGCTCCGGCGAGATCATCGGTGAGCTTTTGTTTTTCCTTTTCTTCATGTAGCCACGTATTTTTGCCCGGCCCTTTTAATTTATTTTGTTGAATTAATAATGTCAATGCATAATTTATAATTTTTGCTTGTTAATTTGGTTGTTATTAGCCTCCTAATCATTCATAATTTCATTGCTAATTTAGCTTACTTTTTATCTATTGTTTTGATGAAGTAAAAAGACAAAAAAAAATATCTCATTTGGTGAAAGTGGTTAAATTTTGAATTTGTATTTAGTTTATAAAAGTGATTTTTCTAGTAGGATTTTAGAAGTTAGTTCTTATTATTGTGTATTTCTCACTTCTCTAGTTACATTTATTTTTTTTCTTTTTCATTTCTTTTATTTTTTTTATTTTTATTTTTTTCTTTCTGTACTGACCTTTTTTTTTTAGTTTGTAATTTATTTTTTTAAACTTTCATCATTTAGTTTTTCGTCACCTTTTTATGTTTTTAATTTAAATTTATGGTCAGTTGACATTTTTAAGTCTTTATTTTTGAAGTAATTTTCTTCTTTTAAGTTTTTTTTCTTTTTTTTTCTTCGTTTATTTATTTACTTTTAATTATATTTTACTTGTTTGTGGAATAAAAGTGTATCTATTTATTTTATAATATTTGTGTTAACTATTTTGTCAATTTTTTTTTTATATATTCATATTATGTTAAAAAAAATATATTGTGCTAATCTTTTAATATCAATTAACTCTCTACTAGCGTTTTTATAAAAATTCTCTGACGACGGAATCTAAAAACATTTGGGAGTCCGATTTTCTAGAATTCTCGAGGTGAGGAATCAATTATTTGGAAGTCCGAGATCGATTCCAATATATATATATTTTTTTAATTTCTAATCAGGGGCGGATTTACCATAGGCCCAGAGGGGGCTTGAGCCCCCCTCCCCTCAACTTTGAAACAATACATATTTAACATAAAATGGAGGGAAATTTTACAAAGATCAATTGTTGCCTTAGTGGTAAAATGAGCATTTAGCCCCCCCTCAGCCATGGATCAAATCTTGGCCCTTCCCTCCTTTGTTCTTTTTCCATTTTGTTTTGTTTTCTAATAAATATTTCACTCTTTTTTTGTATTTTCTTTCTTCTGTTCTTTTTTTTTTGAAATGACAATTTAAGACTTATTGTTTGCAAATATAGCATGTTTTTAAAAATTTTGCGGATATAGCAATTTCTATCGCTATATCTTATGACTGATAGAAGTCTATCGCTGATCACCTCAGCTTTTTATAGATTTTTGTCAGTGATAATAGTCTATCAGAGATAATAGTTTATCACTGATAGAAGTCTATCAGTGATATAATAAAGTCTATCAGTGATAGAAACGTGTTTTTTTGCCATATTTGCAAAACATTTTAAAGTTTGCTAAATTTGCAATTAGTTTGGGCCTGATTGCTATTTGTGCAACCAGCCCTTATAATTTATTATTTAACCGTATCTAATAAGTCTCTAAACTTTCAATTTTGTATCTAATAAGTCTCTAAACTTTCAATTTTGTATCTATAAGTCTTTGAAATTTTTGAAAATTTTAAAAATAATTTAACTATCATATAAAATTTGAATTTAATATCTAATGAATCCTTAAAATTTTAATTTTGTATCTAGTAGATCTGTGAATTTTAAAAGATTTGAAAGTCAGAGACTAAATTTGTAATTTATAAACTTCAAGAACCAAATAGGATATAAATAGTAGACATAAACCTCAAAGTTCAACGACTAAATTTATAATTTTATCTATAAATTATATTTATATATGCGTTCAAAATTATTTTAATAAGAATTTGTGTCATCCACGTTAAGTTTTGAATCTCCCTACTATGATTAAAAAAATTCATACTATATATCAATGTGTTCAAAATTATATTCATATATACGAATTTAAGCCCCCTCTCACTTCGAGTTATGGATCCGCCCGTGTTTCTAATATGTTTGTTTACTACATTTATATATTTATTTCTATGTTTTGATTAATAGTGCTATTATGTTTAATCTTTAAATTGTATTTTGCATTTATGTTTGTTTAGACATTGATGTTGTTTTTTTAAAACTATCTTTTCAATGATGTTTTCAAAATCATAATTTTAAACTTTTTATCACATTGTAAAATTATTTAAAAAATCTTTAAAATTACTCTTTGTATTTTATGAAAGTTTTATAACTAAAATATTATTTCAAAGTTTTCTAATCTTTTCTTCTCAAAAAGTGATTTTTGTTTGTTTTCAAAATCGTTTTATAAAATTTCCTACGATGAAATCTAGAAACATTTGAGAGTTCGATTTTCTAGAATTCTTGAGGTGAGGGGTCATAATCTTTGGGAGTCCGAGATTTTGATCCCGAGAAAAAATGAATTTAATTTAAACAAAAAATAATGTTTTGTTTTAAAAAAAAAACTCTCTTACGAACGACTATCCTATGATGGAGTTCGAGAAATTATAATATTCTCTCATATTCTCGAGGTGAAGAATATTTCTAAGTATCGGGAATATTTCTAATACAGTCAAAATGGATGGATAATTTCCACTTATTTTATGGGATCATTACTTCAAATATTGGAGAAATGAGCGGTAAAAATAAGACATTGTTTTAAAATATAATGTTTTCAAGCAAACTCCTTAAAGAACCTTTTATATTCAAGATAAAATTTGGTCACCGTTTTAACGGGAGTTGTGGGGTGCTAACACCTTCCCCACACTCAATTGACTCATGAACCCAAACTCTGTTTTCGCATACCATTTTGTTATATAACTTTTCTTTTTTTAAAAAAAAGTTATTTTAATATATTTCGGTGCCCAATCACACCATAAAAAAGATTGGTGGCGACTCTTTTTATTTGTTAAAATATCCCTTTTTTCCGAGGACGTCGGCCGCTCCGCGTCGCAGACACGTGGCGACACTTCAGGTTGATCTTCATTGAGATATTCAAGTTTTGGTAATGAGGTTTGATATATTACTAGACAAAGCATATGATGTAAACATGCTGATGTTAGTTGACTTTTTTCACTTTTTGAGTGATTTGGGATAGTAGTTTGTTTCCTCTTTATGCATATAGCTTATTGGAAGTACTTGAAATGAAACCCTTTTTTCCTTTTTCCTTTTGCAAAGAATTAAAGTTATTGTGGTTGATGGAAATCATATTCACACATGCATGATGGTTTCAACAATGTTTTATTTTGTCTGCACTGACTTGAACAGAAACCAAGTTGATTATTAATCAATCAGTGGTATGTTCATTTCATTTTTTAATAGACTTCATACTTGAACAATCTTTGAACCATGATTTTCCTTCTGTGATTGTATTGTAAATAGCCAAGGGAGCATGTTTAAGCAAGCTTATCATAGTGTAAAACATGGCGAATAAGTAACTCTGTTTCGTTCGAATAATGTTGGGGAAGAATTGAGTTCTTTATCGATTTTTATTTGAACAGGAGGGTCCTTCTAGAGCTCAGAAGGACAAAGAAGAACTAGACCATGCAATTGCACTCTCCTTAGCCGAAGATTTGAAAAAGCGAAATCGTATGTTCCCCTCAACTGAACTTGGATTTTAAACGTTTTGCTCTTTAGAACTTCTCTCGAAAAGGAATCGCTAAGATTGATTCGTTCTTCTTTTTGTTCGTCAGGGTATCGTTGGCGTGCAGAAAATGATGAAGCAATTGCTAGAGAACTGCAGGACAAGATGAATTTATCTCCTTACCCTTCTTTTGCCCCTCCTCAGTTCCATTCTGGTGACTATAGGTATAATGTCATCTTATTCATCTGTATTATATTAGCAAATGAATCTTATTCAATTATCTTCTCAATCTACTCACTTGTATATGACTTTGCCTTAACTAGACAACAAATTCCTATTTCAAACATAGGATTTATGGGGTTAGTTCATATGATGGTCTTCTCCTAATGGTTTAATTAATATATGCATGATCACACCTTAAAGTCGAAGATTTTGTGGTGGCTGCAATCGTGCAATCGGCTATGGCAATTATTTAGGATGCATGGGCACCTACTTCCATCCTGGGTGCTTTTGTTGTCGTTCTTGCAGTTATCCTATTACCGAGCACGAGGTAATCTAATATTCTATCATTCCTTTGGTCACAAGATCCTAGCTGTGATTTTCTTCTCCTAAATATGCTTCTCACTCTGTTTCCTTTTCCTTGTCATTCAAATTCAAGGCTCTACATGCAGAAATTTACCGTTTAAAAACGATGTCGAGCATCTCTATTATGTAGTTTCTTACCAGTTCTTTTTTTTCTTCTGTGGATTCAAGTTTTCATTGTCTGGGAAAGATCCATATCACAAGTCCTGTTTCAAAGAGCTGACCCATCCAAAGTGTGAAGTCTGCCACCAATTTGTAAGAATTTCATTATTGTTTTCATAGCACATTACTTTTTGTATCATGTTAGTGGTAGATTGTGAGAAACATCAACATTGGTATCTTGCATTAGCCAGTATGAAAGAACTTGGATCCAACATCTTTCTTTGATCAAATAGATCTTCCTGATTCTTCAGTTCTCAACTTTCAGATCCCTACAAATCGAGCCGGTTTGATTGAGTACAGATGTCATCCTTTTTGGTCTCAAAAGTATTGTCCATCACACGAACATGACAACACAGCCCGTTGTTGTAGCTGCGAACGTTTGGAGGTATCAATTAAAATAATTGAGTCCAAATCGCAAATCATAATTTAATTACCTCCATACTTAGCTTGGATGAGGTTGAGGTTTCTCCCTCTAGTGCTAACTACAATTCCCATATGATTTTACAGTCATGGAATGCAAGATTCATATCTCTGGGTGATGGACGGAGCCTATGCCTAGAATGCATGGAGTCAGCTATCATGGACACGGGAGACTGCCAACCGCTCTACCACTCCATCCGTGACTATTACGAAGGAATGAACATGAGAATAGATCAACAAATTCCCATGCTTCTAGTTGAAAGACAGGCACTAAATGAAGCTATTGTTGGGGAGAAGCATGTGATAAACTATCTTTTACGCCTTTTTTTAATACCTATAAAGCAATTCTCTGATCAGTACTTTTTCTGTACAGGGCTTCCATCACATGCCCGAGACTAGAGGTTTGTGCCTTTCTGAAGAGCAGACTGTTACCAGTGTACGTTTTCGTAGAGTTGCAATACTCGTTGCCTTTTTATTCAAACTTGTAGAGTAGCGATCAGGTTTTTATAGGTATTGAACTTGTTCTCGTTAATCATGTTCAGATCCTTAAGAGGCCAAAAATTGGAGGGCATCGACTCGTAGGAATGAGAACTCAACCGCAAAAGCTGATCCGTAGATGCGAAGTTACAGCCATTCTTGTTCTTTATGGTCTCCCAAGGTAGCCATACTTGATTTTATACTTTGACATTTATTGATGATTCTGACGTTTGTATGATTATATCTAAAATGGGAAAAATGGAACTCATGAAAAATGAAATGAACATATATTGGAAGTACTTAGAACTACTTTTAAACTTTGTTTGAGCTATCCAAGAATATCAACTGTTAAATCATTATTTTTTGCTTTCGGACACAACGATATGATAGAAATTGTAAGGTGGTAAAATGTTTTCCAATATAATTAGAGCGTATTCTTCTGTCGAGTTTTGCTTTTTATACTCTTAGCTTTTACAGATTACTAACAGGTGCTATTCTTGCCCATGAGTTGATGCACGGCTGGTTACGGCTAAAAGGTAAAACTCCATCTTCTTTCCTTTCCGTTTTTATGAATCTTGATCCATTTGCTTACCTTGAATACAAGTGGAAATTATGGTAGGATATCGCAACCTTAACCCGGAGGTAGAAGAAGGTATCTGTCAAGTACTATCCTACATGTGGCTTGAATCAGAAGTAATGCCGGGGTTTAAATCAGGCCCTTCGACATCAACTGCGTCCTCGTCTTCTTCCTCTTCCTCGTCCTACCACTCTTCATCGTCAAAGAAAGGCGGTAGATCTTCTGCCGAAAACAAACTGGGTGAGTTTTTCATGCACCAAATAGCGAACGACGCCTCGGCAGCATATGGGGAAGGTTTCAGAGCTGCTAATGCAGCAGTGAATAAATATGGGTTGCGTCGGACACTTGACCATATACGCATGACCGAAAGCTTCCCCGTGTAATAAAACATGTCTTCTGGGTTGGTTGACATTGTTTTTGTTACCAGATTGTGAGCTCAATATATACAGAGTTGGAACTGCTTCTTCTCAGTTCTCCCTCTGGTTCAAAAGCAGTCTCTTTTATCTAATAACATGTATTTCTTCTTCTCACTTGGTGTTAAAAAGTGTCAACTCTTTGGCTTCCTTCTGTAGCAGTTCTTGTTTATTGTTTCCAAAACAAATAACCAAAAAGAAGAAGGGAAACAAAGGAACAAAAGTAATGGAGATATGTGTAAAGGAAAACCCAAAAGGTGAAACAAATGAAATATATATATATATATATATATATATATATATATGTGGGGTAGCTTTGAATTTTGTGTCTATTTAGTTTTTAAACTTTTAAAATTATAAATTTAGTCCCTAAATTTTTTTTATTTTTAAAAATTCACATATTTACCGGATACAAAACTGTTGTTTCAAAGAGAGAAGAGAAATGAGAATGCAATTACTACATTTTCATTCAATCAAATCTGAGCTTAAATACATTTTTTAAATGCTAAAATAACTTAGTTAACTCCATAAAAACAGCCACTAACTCTAACTTCACAAAACTAGCCACTAACTCTAAATATATCAACACTTACCCCCACTAACTTCAATTATAGCAACTGTCTAAAAATAGACTTGTAGCTTTGAGTTAACTAACATACTCCTCCTAACTCAAATGTTGCAAACATCTAGCTTGCTCCTAACACAACTACACTACTTCTCTCATATACCTCACTCAACAGTCTAGTCCCTCTAACTGGTGCATCATCAACCAGTTCATCAGGAACCAGAGAAACTTCTTGTTGCTTCTCCTCTGCTTCTTTTGTCCAGTCTCACTTCTCATCCTCTAAGAATTGAACATCCCTACTAATCACCATCTTCTTTTTGTGAGGTTGATAGATCTTGTACGCTTTGGACATCATGGTGTAGCCTACAAAGATTCTTTGTTTTTCCTTTTCACTCAACTTGTCTCTCTTCACCTGTAGAACATGAGAAAATCACAAACAACCAAACACCTTCAAATTTTTCAGTTTTGGTTTAGTATTAAAAGCTTCATACGGTGTCTTCTTCTCAAATACCCTTGTAGGTAGTCTATTCAATAAAAAAACTGATGTATTTGCTGCTTCAGCCCAAAACTCTTTTGACAAGTTATTCTCACACAACATGCATCTTGTCATCTCCATAATACTCTTGTTCTTCCTCTCACTAACTCCATTTTGTTGTGGAGTATATGGAACGGTGAGTTGATGCTCTATTCCAGCTTCTTCACAAAAGGTATTGAACCGTTGTGACGTGTATTCAGTCCCGTTATCGGACCTTACCACCTGAATCTGACAACCACTCTGATTCGCACCCCATCTTTTAAACTTCATGAAGTAAATCCAACACATTCTGGTATAATCATCAATAAAGATAATGAAATACCTGCTACCATTGAGTGGGAGAGTTGGTTGTGGTCCACACAAGTCCTATTCTTCTGTGAATTCGGGATGAGAATTCACCAACCCGAATTGGGTTAAAAACCCTCCAACCCAACCCAACCCAACCCAACCCAACCTATGTACACCCCTAGCGATCATGCTCGCCGAAAGGTACGAATGACTATTCACAGAAGAATAGGGCTTGCTGATCGCGAGAAAAAAAGTAAAAAAAAAAACATGCGTTTCAAAAAAATGGATCATTATTGGCATTAAGACCTTCGATGTGAGGTCATCCATACAAAAATTCCCTCTTAAGAAATTGAAGTTGGCGGATGTGATGTTCTCCCTTCATTCATGTTGAATTAATATCAAAAGGCTATTTATGTTATTCATTCCTTTATTATTACTTTATAGATAAAACATAATATGTTATTCATTCCTTTATTATTACTTTATAGATAAAACATAAACGACATTATTGCATTGATGAAAAGTCTGAAAAACATGCCACTAAAAATGTCAAGAATTAGATGAAAGCACTCCCTATTTAACACAATATCGGATATATATCATAATTACAAAAGAGAGTAAATTTTGAAATCATGACGAGTCGAGGCCTCGATTGATAACCTATGTGTGATCCAAATTTTAGAAGAAAATCTTTAAAATGTGGTTGTTTTGGTGATGAAAGTGTTTATTTTTTTTTTTTTTTTGAGTACATTGGGGGTGGGGGGATTCGAACCACAGACCTCTTGGTCATCAAGTCATACTTATGCCAGCTAAGCTATGCTCGCTTTGGCGATGAAAGTGTTTATAGAGCATGTGATCTTCATGAAACAACTATACACTTTTCTTCTCCTTACCTCAAGGGACCACAATTTATCTCTTTACTCCTTTAGTATATATCCTAATAAAGAAATATCTCTTTATTTAAAAATAAAATAAAGAAATAAAGAAATATCTCTTTGACTCTTGGATCAAACTTTATTTTGTTTAGCATGAGCAAATGTTACACATTCAAACACTGAGGTGGTCCAACATAACTTTTGAAAGTATTTTTGTCCACATTTCATCTCATTTTAAGTTCAAATTGAAAATTTAATGCAAAATAATATATTAAAATAAAAGTGATTAAACATTTAGAAACTAGAATCAAAAGAGACATTCATTTTTTTATTTTTCTAGTATGTATTTTTGGTTCTTTAATTTTTAAAAACAAAAATCATATATGTTTAATAAAAAAAAAATGTTTTTTTTTATTAAAAAAAATAGAAAATCAAACTTGTTTGATAGCGGTTTTTTATTTTTGTTTTTTGAAAACAACGAAAGTTCAAAGTGCTGGAATAATTACTATTTGTTTTATATTTTTTTATAAAATATTGTTTTTTGAAATAATGTTAATTTATTATAATGTAAAAATTACAAAATTTATCAAAATTTAATTAAGGTCTAATTATTTGATGAAATTAAAAATTTAGGGTAAAAAAATATTTTCTCTAAAAAAAATTTATTATTTATTTTGTCGATAATTTAATATATTAGACAATTAGACAATCTTTAGTTGACGTTTATCATTCATAAAATTAGGAAAATAAAATATGTTGTTTGTGTAGGGTGGATAAGTATATTTGTGTAACATCACAATAATATTAAATTATAATATACTAGAAAAAATTTATTTGAATAAAATTATAATATATTAATATTTTTTTTTTTTTTAAGAATATACTAATAGTATTAATGACAATTTTTATTTCAAAAAATATTAATGACTAAATAGATAGATAAATAAATGATAATTTTAATAATAACATCTAACTTGTTGACAATTTCAATAGAGTTGAGATTTGTTTTTTAATTGTTAATGAATGTGAAAGCATTTTCAAAAACTGAAAAATTAAAAACTCAAATGGTTATCAAAAGAAATCTATTTTTTAAAAATTAAAAATCAAAAGTCAAAAACTAAAACTAAAAATTGAATCAAACGACCCCTAAATTGAATAAATTGAAAAACTAAAACTAAAAATTGAATGCATTATCAATCGACCCCTAAATTGAATAAATTGAAAAAGAAAGTAAAAAAAAAAAAAAAAAAACCAGCTCACATAAAAATATAGTTAGATCCTTAAGGGCGTGTTTGGCCCAAGTAGTTGTTTGACAAGGAGTTGGGGGAGAAGTTTTATCCCCGTTTATTCCACGGACTTTTTGAACTCGGATAAAAAATATCAACTTTCCAAACTTCTAGAGTAATTACTATTCAACTCTCCAGACTTCTACAGTAATTACTATTCAAGTCTTAACCTGTTTTTCAAGGCAACACATTTCTCTCTTCCTCTCACAATATTTTTAATTATTTAAAAAAAACGTAATTTAAACAAAATGTGTAAAATGACTAAAAATGCAATTCAATCTATTTTTATTATTTTAAATATAAATTAGGTTGTTCAATCAAAATTGGTACTTAAACCAAATTCAAAATGTAGTATTATTACAATGGAGAATAAAAACATTAGTTTATTTGAATCCGTTTAAATTAACAGATTAAAATCTTTCAAATTCACATGTAATATTTAACACTATTGTAGGACTCTTTTTTATTTCAAAATTATCAAAATAAAATGAATAATTAATGTGAGTGATATTGAAAAAAGAATGTGAAGTATTGCGGTCAAAATTATTTTAGTTATCTCCCGAGAAATTTGTGAAGGATACATAAAATAAAAAAAATAAAAACCGCATTTTTAAAATTTATTGGAAGAAGTTCTTACCAATGAAAATATTGGAAAATTATAGAAAAAATTGTACAAAAAAAAAATAGTTAAAATAAACCGTTATTGTTGTTCGAATATAGTAGATTCAAATGGAATGAGGAGTTTAAGAGAGTGGAGACAGAGAAAAATGTTTTTGACACGTGGGTGAGGATAAGATATGTATTGTTCTTTTAAAAGTTTGTAAAATATACCTACATTAATAAAAACAAAACAAAATCTCAATCTTAGAATTTATAAAATTAAAGATGAGTCTTAATAAAATGGATATATATATATTTTAATAATATGAGGTATTGTGTTAAAAAATATTTTTGTTGTCTTCAAACAAACTCTTTTCCTCTTTTTGTTGTTTGTGATCTGTATTGTCTTGAAGAAAGAAAAGATGATACCTAAAATAAAATCAATTTGTTTTTTTCTAGAATTTATTGAAATAAAAAGAATACTTAATAATGAAATTTTGAAAGTTGGTAGAAAAACATTATGGAGAAGAAAACAGTTAAAATAAACTCAGATCCAAGAATTTCAAGTTTAACACCTCCTTGCCTCAAACACACCACAGAGTTTAGAACTCCAGACTAAACAACTTCTGGCTCCAAACACACATACTTCAGAACTCCCCAGACTAAACAACTCCTTGTACTAAACAACTCTGAACTAAACAACTTCAACTCCCTCCAATTCCTTGGGCCAAACGCCCCCTAAAAGTGTATTTTTATTTTAAATTTGAGTTTTCAAATTTCCAATTTTGTATTTTTATTTTAAATTTGAGTTTTCAAATTTCAAATTTTTGCTTTTGTCTCTCAAATTTTATTTTTAAATTTAGTATTTCTCATTAAAATTAAATGTGAGCTAATTACCATCTTTGCAAATAATTAAATAATTAATTAATTAAAAAAATAAGATAAATTATATTTTTCTCTCCTAAATTTGAGTTTGGTAGCATTTAGGCCCTTGCGATTTTAATTTAGTAGCATTTTATCTTTTCATTCAATTTTTTTTTTTTTGGGAGGAGACAAATATTTTTTATTTATTTTAAAAAATACCTTTTAAATTCTTTTAAATAAATTTTTTTATTTTTTCTCCTTATTCTCCCATTTCTCTTTCATTTTTCCCTATTCCTCCCATATTTCTTCCTCCTTTCCTCCATGGTCCTTGTTTGCCATCGTCCACCGTCACTGCTTCTTTTAATCATTTCTTCTCATTCCCTTCTTCTTATCTCTTTCCTCTTCTTTCTTATTTTTCCATGTTTTAAAAAAAATGTTTTTCGAACTAATCTAGATCTAGATTCGTTCCAGATCGAAATCAAAGGTGATTTTCCTTTCGTTTATACCTATTTTTCTTTAAGTGGAGAAATGAGGAGGAAGGGGTAAAGAGAAGAAAGAGAAGGAGAAGGAAAGGAAAGAATAAGAAGAGGAAAAAAATGAGGCGTCACAGGGCGGTGATGAACGACCCACGACAACGACCACAATTGATGGGAAGGATGAGGGAGAAAAGAAAGAGGAGAAAGAAAAAGGAAAAAGAAAATATATATATATTAAAAAAAAGTATATTTTTATGCGCTGATCAGGCCCAAACTAATTGCAAATTTAGCAAATTTTAAAATGTTTTGCAAATATGGCAAAAAAAAATCTGTTTCTATAACTGATAGACTTCTATTAGTGATAGACTATTATCACTGACAAAAATCTATAAAAAGCTGAGGTGATCAGCGATAAACTTCTATCAATATCAGCGATAGAAATTGTCATATCTGCAAATTTTTTAAAAACATGCTATATTTTTAATTATCTTATTCTAAATTGACATTTGTTACAATTTTCCTATTTTTATTTTAAAATTTAATTTAATTTAATTTTTTTTTATAAGAAGAATTGTCATTATCAGCCTCGATTTGATATTGTTAGAGTAACGAGAAAATGGATGAAGAAACTACAATATTACTAAACTCAAATTTTAGAGATTAAAATGTGGACTTTGAAATCTCAAATATCTAAATGCTACCAAACCCAAAGTTCAAGATTTAAAAATGAATTTTTTTTTCTAAAAATTAATGACCTATTTTATTTGTTGAATGATTCTTTTTAATTGTTGAATTTGAATGATTAATAATTATATGAACTAGAAACAATATTCACATTTTATACATCACATTTATTGTCTTGAGTTCAGTAAAGATGATAATATTAGGACTTGTTCAAGAAGAAAGAAAAGATGTGAACATAAAAGAAATCTCTTGAAAACAATTTTTTTTTTAATGTTGAAGATCATATTTTTGCTTTACTTTATGGTTTTTTCTTTATCTTCTTTAGTTCTAGAACTTTTTTTTTTTGGTTCCTGACATTTGGGCAATCGGTCAACTTTGTCTCTAAGTTTCAAAATCATATGAATCCCTTACTTAATGGTTTTGGTGTTAAATAATTAACGGAGGTGTCGACGTGACATTTTTAAAAACTAAAATAAAAAAATAATAATTGTACTTGGAGGAAGAAGATGGCGGTAGTAGTGGCGATGAGATCGCAAGGAGAGAGATTGAAGGAGGCCGCAAGAGATCATGCTATCAGTGATAGTGATAGAACAGCCGAAGAAAGGTTCAATGACTTCCCGAAAAGGAGTTGAAGGAGGGTAGGAGAAAAAGAGGAAGGGGAGGGAGAGGAGAGAGAGTTTTTTTTTTTTTTTTTTTTAAATATTATTATTATTACTTTATTTTATTAAAATTAGGGTTGGTTGCACAAATAGCAATCAGGCCCAAACTAATTGCAAATTTAGCAAACTTTAAAATGTTTTGCAAATATAGCAAAAAAAAAAGCCGTTTCTATCACTAATAGACTTTATTATATCACTGATAGACTATTATCACTGACAAAAATCTATAAAAAGTTGAGGTGATCAGCGATAGACTTCTATCAGTCATAAGATATCAGCGATAGAAATTGCTATATCCGCAATTTTTTTAAAAACATGCTATATTTGCAAACAATAAGTCTTAAATTACCATTTACTACAATTTCCCTTAAAATTATTATTTTTTATTTTTTATTTTTTATTTTATTAAAAAAAATCACCAATGGATTCAATAGAACAATTTACTAAATCTGGAGGACTTAATTGTAAAATTTTAAATTTAGAGACAGACATGTTGTCCAAACTCATGGACTCAAAAAGATAATTTACCTTTTTATGTTTTTTTGGTTGTTGCTATTGTTCTTTAATTTTAACCTTTTCCTTTACCTAAATTTTGAGTCACACCTCTAATCACTTTATTTCTTTTAATTATACGATTTCTTTCATATCAACCTTTTGAAACCAACTTGTAAACTTTATGCATATTGATATATCAAACAACATCACTTTTTTAACAATATAACCCAAAAACTAATAAAATTTCAAACTTATTAGAACTTGAGGGATTAAATCAAAACGTGTTTTTGAAACTTTAACAAAACTTTGAAAACACAAAAAAAACATTATCTTAACACGACCTAATCCAAGACAATATAAATATATTAATTATCCAAATAGTTCATCGACCAACATGTAAAAAGTTGCACCAACCTGAACATAAATCAACCGGTTAAATTTATATATCTTCAACCAAGAGGTGAGCGATTTGTATCCCCTTCCACAAGTGGTTGTGAACCCACAAAAAAGAGAAAAAAACATGGTTAAAAATCTCTCTAACATGAGCCTAGGAATCTTCAAAGGCAGTTGTTATAACATGTGGTCTTGAGTCAGCAAAACAGTGTCTTTTAGAAGAAGAGAAGAAGAAAAAGGAAAGAAGTGTCTTTGCAGTTTGCAGAAGAAAATTAAACAGATCAAAAGAAGATCTCAAAAACGCCTAGATGCTTTTCTCACCGGCCTCAAATCCAAAAGCACAAGAATCAAATTTCTTCAACCAAGAACAAATGCCTATGGAAATGGGACAACTTTTGTTTGCCCTTATTAAATCGTAGGAGTTGATAAGTCTGCCCTTTGAGTGTAACTTATGGAAGTAAACAAATCATTTGATTGCCCTAGCAATAATTGAACGAGTGGAAGATTAATGGAAAAGCGGTTGTCCCTCCTCCCTGTATTTGATAAATTAGATTAAATAAAGTAGCAACTATGTAGAAAAGAATAACAGATGCATGTGGTGAAGTATATATATATAGGTTTAAATAATTTGATGATTAAAGTGGATTATTCCAACTGCAAAATCTGTGTTGTTTGTGATACAGGGAATACCTTCCATTTATATATTTCCCTATCTCTGAACTCATCAAACATATAAACTAAACACAAAAACAACTTGGGAAGATTGTTTTTTAAAATGGGATTTTTTTATATATATATTGTTTTCAAGGTTAATTTAAAGAATTATAGTCAGTGGCTTTGTAAAGATTTTTTTTTTATTATTATTATTATCATTTACTTGAAATCATTATTCACAAGTTGGTGCAAGGATTGAAGAATTTCAATTATTCTCAAGAAAAAAAAAGTGATGGCTAAAAATCAACCACTTGACAAAACTTGGTTCTTTTTAAAGGAAATGTCAATATTTATACCTCTAAATTTTGAAGTATCAATTAAAACACTAAATTAATAATTGTATGGGCCGGTTGCACAAATAGCAATCAAGATTTTTTATTATTATTATTATTAGAGTGGAATTGGCCCCTGGCCCTAAGTCAGTTTTAGAAACTTTTGGTTTTCAACTGGAAATGAAGGAAAATATATATGTAAGACAAATAACTTTCAAAAGAACATTAGTTTATTGATTTTTTTTTAAAGAAAACTTATTAAAATCAATCCTCCCAAATATTCCCTATGAGTAAAAAAAATAGCAATACCCTTTATCTAAAATAAGAAAAGGAAAAGGATTTAGCACATATTTTATTGACTTTTAAAATTAAAACAAACAGCTTTATTACTTATTACTTGAGTAGATTGAACTTGAAACCCTAAACCCACATCACATGGAGCAGAAAAACAATTAAAATTAAAACAAACAGCTTTATTACTAAAACTTAACTTTTTTTTATTATTATTTTTTATGAATTAGCTTTATTACTAAAACTTAACTTTTTTTTTAATTATTTTTTATGTGTTAATTCATCAGCTTTTTTGGTTGTCCACCAGATTTAAGCAAACCCATTAGATTGTTTAATCAAAGTTTCTTTCTTTTTTTTTGTTGCTTTTTTCTGAATTTTGAGAGACAAAAAAAAGGTAAAGTTTGTTTGGATGTGGCAGATGGGGATGCAAAGAGAGAAAGAAAAAAAAAAGGTTTTTTTTTTTTTTTTAGTTAATCTCAAACTCATAAGTAGCATTTCTGGATATTGTGCCTGAAAGTGACAAAGAAGCTTCTTTATGAGGTAGGGATGACCTACTTTGGGAGCGTAAGATTTTTTTAAATTTGTTTCTTTTTAGCTTCTCTCTGATAAACAAGTTTACAAAATTTGCAGTACCTTTCGTTGAACACGATTACGAGGAGACAACTACAGTTCATTTGTCATTGACTTTTTCGAAAGAAAAACATAAATTTTCGAGGAAATGTTAAAAAACTTTACTTTCATCCGTACAAAAATCTCTTCTTTACATGTCATGGAAAATCTGACAAAAAATTGTTTTTGATTGATATGTTTCATTAAAAACTAAAATTCACCAAAAAGATTTGAGAGACTTCAAACCGAGTATAGCTCAATTACATGAGATTGTGTCATTGATTTAGAGATCATGAGTTCAATTCTCGCATTAATTAAAATACTTTGCAAAAAAAGATAGACATTTTCCCCAAAATTCACTTGTTTTCTTTTTTCTATTTTTTACACAACCCTAAACATTAACTAAATAGATAAACACATAAGTTTTTTTAGTTGAAAGTGTAAAAATGAGAGATTTGAATTTCGAATTTTTTAGTAGGTGATATATATCTTGACCAGTTGAGTAGTTGAGTTATAGTCAGTCAAATTAGCACAAAAACATCAACTAATCACATAATCAATATAGCTAAAATAATTTTGAGACATGACTATAAAAACTAAAGGAATTAAATTAAAACCAAGTCCAAATCATTTAATTGCAAATTTTGAAGCCATAAAGACCATACAAAAATGATGTCCAAATTGTAGTAATAGCCCTTCATTTACACTACAAGCAAAAGAGAATATTTTCTTTCTTTAAAAAAAAAACAAAAACAAAAAAAAACCTTTTAGACAATGACATATTTTTTAAATAGATCACAAAGAAAAACTAATTGGATTAGAAGAGATATAAATTGTAGAGATTAAATTAAATATTTAATTTCTTTTAAGTGGCTCTATTTAATCCATCAACTTTTAAAATTATAAATTTAGTTTTTAAACTTTTAAACTTTTTAAAATTTATAAATTTACCAAACACAAATTAAAAATTTAGGGGTCCATTAGCCATAAAATTTAAATTTATATCTAATAGATCAATTAATTTTAAAATATTTTAAATTTGTCATAAAACTATTAGATTGAAAATTAGAAGTTTAGAGACTTATTAAACATTATCGAAAGTTTAGAGACACAAACCTCAAAATTTAGAAGCTAAACTTGTAATTTAACAAATTGTATATTATACACATTTATTTCCCCTTCAAAAGATTTGTGCCCCGAATCTATTTGAACTCGGATATTAAAGCTCCGTTTGGTTCGTGTTTTGAAAACAATTTTTCTAGAAAATAATAAACAAATTCTTTATTTTTATTATATCTAAAAGTTCTAATTCAAAGAGTTTAAATTTGAATTCAAATTTTGAAAACTGTGTTGCGTAGTAAATTTGAGAAAATAACAAAAGATTAATATGTGATCAAGAAAATGTACTTTATAAAGAAAAAGTAATTTGATCTAATTATTTTTTATTTACAATTTTATGGAGTATTTTTTTTATGAGTTTGATCAATTTTTTTTTTTTTTTTGCAATATCTTATTTCCTATCTTTTTGAAGTATGTATCCGTATTTTCATAATTTTGAAAACGAAATTAACAAATGGTGAAAATAACATTTTGTTGTTTTTTAAAATCCTTCGTCTTTTTAGTTATTTTTTGAAATAGTTTTTAAAAATAAATATACATTCGCATCGTTTTTATTATATTTTTAAATTTTGAAAACATAAAAATGAAAACTGATCTCCAATCAAACTGGGTCTAATTTTAACATTTCCATATGTTTATGAATACGCCATCGACATAAGAGATGAATCACATTTTCAATATAACAACAAATAAAAAGTATTATAACTCATTTAAATATAGTAAAATGTTTAATTATTAATTTAAACATCAACATTTTATACCTTGTTCTCAAACCACAGTTAACGTAAATATTTACCCTCAACCATTAAAAATTCGGAGCTTCGAATCTTCATTAAAAATTCGGACATTCACTATTTCATTTATTTCTTTTCTCTCTCCACTCAATACCTTGATATACAAAACCATTCATTTCTTTCTCTCTCCACTTATTCACTTTTCCATCTTTTCATTTCTTTTCTCTCTCTTTGCTTTCCCCTCCATTCTTACATCTCTAAACTGCTTCTTCCCTCATTTTCTCTAATATCCTCCCTACTTCCTTCCACCGGCCCATCGCCACCACCGTTGTCGTCGCCGTTTCGTGACTCTCTTCCTCCACAGTCTCATTTTTTCTCCATTCCTTTCTTTCTCCACACCTCCTAACTCCCATTTTTTCTTCACATCTCCGAATTTCCATTTTAAAAAATATTTATATTTTTTTCTCTTCCTTTTTTCTTCTCTTCACCCATAAACCGACCGAAACCGACCGACTGCTACTATAGTCAGACGGTCGGCGCTCCAAACCCATAAAAAACCGAATATCACCGACCGACTTGAACCGACATGTCGGTGGTCGGCGTCGGTTTCCGGCCAAAACCAACACCGACCGACCGATGACCACCCCTAAAAAAAAGTAAAAATAATGAAAGATTTGTAGTGGGAAAACTTTCAAAGGGAAACGTTTCTTGGATTAGAAGTCTCATTGAAAAAAAAAAAAAAAAAAAAAAAAAAAAAAAAAAAAAAAAAAAAAAAAAACTCTGTTTTATTAAAGAAGGAAGAGAACATTAAGAAGAAGAAAATGAAAGAATATCCAGAGAGCATGTCAACCAGTTCTCTGTTCTCACGGTGCAAAGTTTTTTTTTTGTTTTGCCCACTATATAAGCAAACCAAATCAAATCAATAAATTCCTTATGTACAAACCCATTTTCAATTTTCAATCTCTCTGTAAAAAAAACCTTGGGCGATCAGCTCAACTCACAGTCTCTCTAAAAGATGGGTTTTATGCCCATTTGATGATTCTGAGCTCTTCTTCCACCGTTGCTTTTATTAATCTCCGCCTCAGCAGATTCCCTCTTCTCTACTTTTCCTCTTCATTGCTTTCCCAAGCCAAGAATCTCTCATCACTTCCCTTTCTCTCTTTCAGATTCTCTTCTTTCTACTGCTTTTAACGATGCCTAATTCATTGTTCTTCATTCCCTTTTCTTCCAACCCCTTATTTTCTCTTCTCTCTCTCTGGGTCCTTTTCGATCTCCAAATCCCTTTTCGTCCGGACCATATTCTGCAGATTGATTTACAATCCAAAACCCTTTTTCGAGTTCTTCTTTTTCTTCTATGGCTCCTTCTACTGTCAATCATCTTTCTCACCCTTGCATTTCTGGTATTTCTAATCCTTCTTTTCTTGACCCTTTTCTTTGTTTTTGTTTTTGTGCTGGTTGGATTCATCTTCCTTCCTTTACCCTTTTGATTTGAGGGTTTTATGAACCTCTTGCATTTGGGGGTTTTGGTTTCTTTTTGTTCTGTTCGGATTTTTTCCTCATCGGTTTCTTCTTCTTTTTGATGAGAAGGGGATTTTTCTTCCTCTTATGCAGAGAAAAAATCTGGGTGGATGAAATGGTTGAGCAAAATTTTCCGGCCTGGAGCCAACAGGGGAGGAGGAGGAGGAGGTGGCGGTGGCAGCCGCCATCCACAGCAGCTTCTAGGTGATCAGGAAAACATGGTCTGGCGAGCTCCGGCGAGATCGTCGGTGAGCTTCTGTTTTTCATTTTTTCCCCTTTTCTTCAGGTTGATCTTCATTGAGATATTCAAGTTTTGGTAATGAGGTTTGATATATTACTAGACAAAGGATATGATGTAAACAGGCTAATGTTAGTTGACTTTTTTCACTTTTTGAGTGATTTGGGATAGTAATTTGTTTCCTCTTTATGCATATAACTTATTGGAAGTACTTGAAATGAAACCCTTTTTCCCTTTTTCCCTTTGCAAAGAATTAAAGTTATTGTGGTTGATGGAAATCATATTCACACATGTATGATGGTTTCAACAATGTTTTGTTTTGTTTTGTCTGCACTGACTTGAACAGAAACCAAGCTGATTATTAATCAATCAGTGGTATGTTCATTTCATTTTTTAATGGACTTCATACTTGAACAATCTTTTAACCATGATTTTCCTTCTGTGATTGTATTGTAAATAGCCAAGGGAGCATGTTTAAGCAAGCTTATCATAGTGTAAAACAGGGCGAATAAGTAACTCTGTTTTGTTCGAATAATGTTGGGGAAGAATTGAGTACATGTTAACTGCTCGGTTAATGATTACGGTTCTTTATCGAATTGTTATTTGAACAGCAGGATCCTTCCAGAGCTCAGAAGGACAAAGAAGAACTAGACCATGCAATTGCACTCTCCTTAGCCGAAGATTTGAAAAAGCGAAATCGTATGTTCCCCTAAACTGAACTTGGATTTTAAACGTTTTGCTCTTTAGAACTTCTCTCGAAAAGGAATCGCTAAGATTGATTTGTTCTTCTTTTTGTTCGTCAGGGTATCGTTGGCGTGCAGAAAATGATGAAGCAATTGCTAGAGAACTGCAGGACAAGATGAATTTATCTCCTTACCCTTCTTTTGCCCCTCCTCAGTTCCATTCTGGTGACAATAGGTATAATGTCATCTTATTCATCTGTATTATATTAGCAAATGAATCTTATTCAATTATCTTCTCAATCTACTCACTTGTATATGACTTTGCCTTAACTAGACAACAAATTCCTATTTCGAACATAGGATTTTGGGATTAGTTCATATCATGGTCTTCTCCTAATGGTTTAATTAATATATGCATGATCACACCTTAAAGTCGAAGATTTTGTGGTGGCTGCAATCGTGCAATCGACTATGGCAATTATTTGGGATGCATGGGCACCTACTTCCATCCTGGGTGCTTTTGTTGTCGTTCTTGCAGTTATCCTATTACCGAGCACGAGGTATTCTAATATTCTATCATTCCTTTGGTCACAAGATTCTAGCTGTGATTTTCTTCTCCTAAATATGCTTCTCACTCTGTTTCCTTTTCCTTGTCATTCAAATTCAAGGCTCTACATGCAGAAATTTACCGTTTAAAAACGATGCCGAGCATCTCTATTATGTAGTTTCTTACCAGTTCTTTTTTTTTCTTTGGATTCAAGTTTTCATTGTCTGGGAAAGATCCATATCACAAGTCCTGTTTCAAAGAGCTGACCCATCCAAAGTGTGAAGTCTGCCACCAATTTGTAAGAATTTCATTATTGTTTTCATAGCACATTACTTTTTGTATCATGTTACTGGTAGATTGTGAGAAACATCAACATTGGTATCTTGCATTAGCCAGTATGAAAGAACTTGGATCCAACATCTTTCTTTGATCAAATAGATCTTCCTGATTCTTCAGTTCTCAACTTTCAGATCCCTACAAATCGAGCCGGTTTGATTGAGTACAGATGTCATCCTTTTTGGTCTCAAAAGTATTGTCCATCACACGAACATGACAACACAGCCCGTTGTTGTAGCTGCGAACGCTTGGAGGTATCAATTAAAATAATTGAGTTCAAATCCCAAATCATAATTTAATTACCTCCATACTTAGCTTGGACGAGGTTGAGGTTTCTCCCTCTAGTGCTAACTACAATTCCCATATGATTTTACAGTCATGGAATGCAAGATTCATATCTCTGGGTGATGGACGGAGCCTATGCCTAGAATGCATGGAGTCAGCTATCATGGACACGGGAGACTGCCAACCGCTCTACCACTCCATCCGTGACTATTACGAAGGAATGAACATGAGAATAGATCAGCAAATTCCCATGCTTCTAGTTGAAAGACAGGCACTAAATGAAGCTATTGTTGGGGAGAAGCATGTGATAAACTATCTTTTACGCCTTTTTTTAATACCTATAAAGCAATTCTCTGATCAGTACTTTTTCTGTACAGGGCTTCCATCACATGCCCGAGACTAGAGGTTTGTGCCTTTCTGAAGAGCAGACTGTTACCAGTGTACGTTTTCGTAGAGTTGCAATACTCGTTGCCTTTTTATTCAAACTTGTAGAGTAGCGATCGGGTTTTTATAGGTATTGAACTTGTTCTCGTTAATCATGTTCAGATCCTTAAGAGGCCAAAAATTGGAGGGCATCGACTCGTAGGAATGAGAACTCAACCGCAAAAATTGATCCGTAGATGCGAAGTTACAGCCATTCTTGTTCTTTATGGTCTCCCAAGGTAGCCATACTTGATTTTATACTTTGACATTTATTGATGATTCTAACGTTTGTATGATTATATCTAAAATGGGAAAAATGGAACTCATGAAAAATGAAATGAACATATATTGGAAGTACTTAGAACTACTTTTAAACTTCAAGATGTTTGAGCTATCCAAGAAGATCAACTGTTAAATCATTATTTTTTTGCTTTCGGACACAACGATATGATAGAAATTGTAAGGTGGTAAAATGTTTTCCAATATAATTAGAGCGTATATCTTTCTTCTAATCTTCTATAACACGATTCTTCTGTCGAGTTTTGCTTTTTATACTCTTAGCTTTTACAGATTACTAACAGGTGCTATTCTTGCCCATGAGTTGATGCACGGCTGGTTACGGCTAAAAGGTAAAACTCCATCTTCTTTCCTTTCCGTTTTTATGAATCTTGATTCATTTGCTTACCTTGAATACAACTGGAAATTATGGTAGGATATCGCAACCTTAACCCGGAGGTAGAAGAAGGTATCTGTCAAGTACTATCCTACATGTGGCTTGAATCAGAAGTAATGCCGGGGTTTAAATCAGGCCCTTCGACATCAACTGCGTCCTCGTCTTCTTCCTCTTCCTCGTCCTACCACTCTTCATCGTCAAAGAAAGGCGGTAGATCTTCTGCCGAAAACAAACTGGGTGAGTTTTTCATGCACCAAATAGCGAACGACGCCTCGGCAGCATATGGGGAAGGTTTCAGAGCTGCTAATGCAGCAGTGAATAAATATGGGTTGCGTCGGACACTCGACCATATACGCATGACCGGAAGTTTCCCCGTGTAATAAAACATGTCTTCTGGGTTGGTTGACATTGTTTTTGTTACCAGATTGTGAGCTCAATATATAGAGTTGGAACTGCTTCTTCTCAGTTCTCCCTCTGGTTCAAAAGCAGTCTCTTTTATCTAATAACATGTATTTCTTCTTCTCACTTGGTGTTAAAAAGTGTCAACTCTTTGGCTTCCTTCGGTAGCGGTTCTTGTTTATTGTTTCCAAAACAAATAACCAAAAAGAAGAAGGGGAAACAAAGGAACAAAAGTAATGGAGATATGTATAAAGGAAAACCCAAAAGGTGAAACAAACGAAATATAATGAAGCATTTGTACTCCAACGGTCAGGATAATTGGCTTCGAAGCAATAAACTCAGGTTTTGACACCCGGCACACGCATGAAAAATTATGTTTAAAAAATAATTAACTCAGCTAGTATAGGTATGTGTTAACGATCAAGAAGTCTGTGGTTCGAATCTCCCATCCCAATGTACTAAAAAAAATAATGAAAATATATATTTGAATTTTGTGTAACTTTTAAATTTTTTAAAATTCAAATATTTACTAGATACGAAACATTTTAGGACTTCATTAGACATATCATTAAAATTTATATATAATAAATCAAGTAATCTTTAAAAAATTTAAATTTATCAACAATTTATTAGATACAAAATTGAAAGTTCGAAGATTTATTAATCACTTCTAAAAGTTCAAAGACCTGATAGACACAATCTTCAAAATTCAGAAACTAAATTTGTAATTTAACATTTTAATAAAAAAAAGATGGTCTAGAAGAACCGAAGAAAAAAAAATCTATCACACCTATGTGGAAAATATTTTCTCGAGAAAATATTGAAGTCGGTTGTCACAATGTATCTAAACAGTTTTATACCGTTAGATATACGAGAAAAAGAAGGAAAAAAATTTAATAATAATTGATTATTAGGACACATGTAGATTTTAAATTTGTATTGGAAGATTATTAGATGCAGCCATATTTGAGTGGCTTTATTCAATAATTCTTTTTATTTTAAACAATTTACTCTTAAAAATGGGTGATTAATTCTCTCTTATTTCCCAATTTTGTATTGAAAAGTTAAATCAGGACAGAGAATTCATTCTCCAACATCTCCGTAATTTACTATTTAATTGATTAAGAATATTGAAGTTTTAAAATTTATTTTAGTCATAATACTTTTGTATTCATATTATTCTATTTCTTAAAAAAGTTAAAAACTTTCAAAGATTTTGTTTTAAGTCTTTAGATTTCGCATAAGATGACCATTGAATTAATACCTCGGCATTACTATTTAAATATTAAGAATATTAAAGTTTTGTCAAATCGAACCTAAATCAATTTATATAAGGTTGTGTCCAAGAATATTGAAGTTTTAAATTTTATTTTAGTCATAAGTTTGCATTCGTATTGTTCTAATTTTTAAAAAGTTAAATTTCAAACATTTTATTTTAAACGGTTTGGTTCGATGACTTTGACGATGAGAATGAACTTGAGATGTCGAAACCCATATTTGTTACATGAGTTTCAACACTTGAAAAATAATTTATTCCCAGTATCATTTTTCCTCTTAACAAAGGTTTTCTCTACCCTCCTATTTTCTTGGATTTGTCCAAATATCTACTTGTTTTGTCATTTTTTATTTATTTATTTTATATTTTATTTTCTAGTTTATTAAATTTGGAAACCACAACTATATATATTTAAAAAGCTCAAATAGTTTTGTTATTTTTTTTTATTATACTTTCCATCAAAAGTATGTACTAGTTTTTTTTTATTATTTTATATCAATTTAGTATACATGTTAACTAAATAATACTTATTATTAATTATTAAATAATACTTATTATTAATTATTCAATTATTATGTTAAAATGTTAAATATAACTGTAATTTAAATTTTATGTGATTTATACTTAATTAATTAACTATATATATTTTTTTTTTCTACGACAATTAACTATATTTTGATATAAATTAATCAATTAAAATTGACTACTAAAATAAAATCAATTCAATAGATTAATTTTAAATTAATTAACTAAAAATAACTTAAACGACAATTTTGATTTATTATTATTTTTAGGAGTAAAATCTAACACGGTTAGATTGAAGGGCTAGTTGCACAAACAGTAATCATGCCAAAAATAATTGCAAATTTAGCAAAGTTTAATTTTTTTTTGCAAATATGGCAAAAAATCAGTGGCTATCACTGATAGACTTCTATCGGTGACAGACTTCTATCACCGATAGACTATTATCATTGACAAAATTCTATAAAATAAAGACAGTTAATATAAAATAACTAATAACTTAAATTAATTGATATTATTTTTTTGAATTAATTTTGTTTAATTATTAATCTATGTTTATAATGAAATAAAATTCATATTTTTAGAGTAACTACACCAAATAAACATATATCATCTATTTTTATAAATATTTGATATTCTTATGCTCAACCAAACACCCAACAATCTTATTCCCAAATAAATCATTTTCAAGTATTTTTATTGTTATGAATGACTATGATAAAGTTGACAAATATTTAAAGTTATATTTAGTAAACAAATGTCAAATTTAAATAAATGATTTTCTGAAAATAATGTGAGACGATTAATCTTTTAGACTTCTAAAATGGAATATTTGAAAAATCAAAATCTAAAATTTCAAACAAACTATTAAAAATTGAGATATGTATTAATGTTAAATTATAAGGTTATTCTCTAACTTCGGGATTGTGTCTATTTGATCATTCAAACTTTAATTTTGTGTTCAATAAATTTCTAAACTTTAAAAAGTGTTTAATAGATCTTTAAACTTTTAATTTTGTGTCAAATAGGTGTTTTAACTTATTCGACATTTTCTAAAATTATGGGACCTATACGCAAAATTAAAAGTTTAAATATTATTATGCATAAAATTCAAATTTTAATTTTAATAGATTTAAATAAAATGAAATCTTCGAATATTTGTTTGGCAGATTTTTTTAAAAACTATTTTTAAATTAAAGGAAATTTTTTGAAAACAACAAATTTTGTAGGTCTATTTTATCCCGATTTTGAATTTAAAATTTTAATATGCAGAATTATGATAATAAAAAAGAAACTTCAATAAATATAGTATTTCATATTATAAATTCATTTAATTTTTATTAAATTAAAATATGTATGATATAATATATTATAAATTATAAGATGTTATAAAATAATAATTATACAAAATTTATAACATAAACACATGTTCATGAATTAATTAATAATAGTTGAGATTAAAAAAAAAAAATGAGACTCAACATAATATTTAATGAGTTACTAGAACTATTTTTATGGTGTATAAATATATTATCACACATTTGGAATAATTGTTTAAATTGAAATCCAGTTTCTAAAGTCGCTACCAAATACATATTTAAACATTAATACATTTTTTTATTCTGAGGTTTGAGTTTGGTAGCGACAATTTTTCAATACCGATGCCAAACCGAGCATAGCTCAATTGGCATAAGGTTGTGCCTGTGATTATGAGGTCATGGGTTCAATTCTCGCTTTAATTAAAATATCGTTGCAAAAAAAAAAAAAAAAATCAATACCGATGACTTGACAATGTTTTTTTAAAAATATATCTCCCTCCTCAGGTCGCTGTCCCATCTTCTTTTTCTATTTCTTCTTCCTCCTCGTTAAAGAAAAAAAGAAAGATTAAATTCATGACGATCTTTGGATGAATTCGCCGACGAGAGGAAGAATCATGGGACGATAGAGCAAGAACAAGAAGAAAATATATAATTTAAAAAATTAATAAAAAAACAAATTAAAAGTTACTTGGGAGACCTATTATTAGACAATTTCCAAATTTCAAAGATCTTTTTGACACAAATTTGACTAATAATTTAACTTGTATACAAAAACACAAGTAAGATATAAGATTTAAGCCTAAGTTTTAGTATCACATGATATGATATATTAATATTCATTCCAATAGTTTATCCATCTCAACTAATTTCTCAATATTATACAAGTTAAATTAACACATGGGTATTCTCTCCAATCAGGTAAAGCAATCCAAATAATTTGCCTATCTTCAAGGTCAAGTAAACAGAAAAACCTACCTCTCATTGTGACAATGCCTTGCTTCAATGCAACCCCAACGACGGGTCAGCCTATGCCGAACTTTTCCCGAAAAATTAAAGAAAAGAAAAGAAAACCTGTCATTTTTCTATACATGGAAAAATGGTATATGTTACAATCCGAAGTACAAAACTATGAGGATTCCCACCAACAAATTCGCTTTGTTATTTGCCACAAAATCCTATTTCCATCCATAAGTCCTTTCACCAAAAGCCTTTCTTCAAATCGCTACTGCAAGCCTGCAACTACAATCTGGCATTTGTATCTGCTAATAGGCCCTTCAACGTCTCATAGGTCATGAAGCAAATGCCCACTCCAGGCACAACCTTGTAGTATTCGGGCAAAATCCCTCGGTAGAAACCACGGAAGCCTTCCGTCCTCAATATGTGTCTGAATACACCGGGAAGGCCTGTCGTATACACCCGTGCTCGGCCACCGGCTCCTTCCAACTGCTTCCGCCTCCTCACGAGATCCAGGGGGAAGGTTGCTGCAAATTATAGTGGGTAACATAATATAAACCGAGCTGTACAGTAAAGCAGATAGAGATGACCTTCAATTTTCACTTCACAGGAAAAGATTAGACAACAGTAGAAATAAACTGCCAACACGAAGTTGAAACAGGCAATTGCATTTCAGCAAATATCACACAACAGAGAAGAAGCTGCTGGAAAGCACATTATGAAAGCTAGGTACTTAGAAATTCCCAAGATAAAGCACTAAGCGAATAAGAAATGTTGAAGGAACTACAATTCTAACCCACCGATCTTTAAATTTTTTAATACAAACAATTGGTTGTATACTATTTTAATCTCGGTAGCTCAATAGCCTTACCATTTTGATATGCTCAATTTTAATTCTTATGGTTCAAACATGCCCACAGAGCACTAAACAAGAATCAACCATGTTGGTTTCAAATTAGAAGTGGAGCAAAATGCAATCATGCTGGCACCTTACTCAGGCTAGGACTAATAGACCATGACAAAGTACTCAAAGAGACAAAGATGTACTACTAAGGCTTCAAGGATCGACAAATCCGTTTAACAAATGTAAAAGAGAGCCCAAGTGAGAATCATACCTCAGATGGGGCACCCCTCACACGTGAACAGGATATTCTAGTATACGTATATGATTGATTAAAAGAGCCACAACCTCCATTAAACCCCACTGCAATGTTTGGGGAGACTGCTATTAAAACCAATTTTATGCAACATTTTTATGACTTGACATAAAATAAATTAAGGTGATAATATGGATTTTTTTTAATCAACTTCCTTACTAAAATTTTCATAATGCCATACAAAATACAACTCCAGTCTGGTCTCTGTCTCTAGGGTCAGTCTGGTTAAATACTTTGGTGCAGAGCCTGCACCACAGCCTGTTTCTCTGCATCAAAAGCATGGCAAACAGCTATATGTATTAACCTCTTTTTTTGCACTGACATTTTTTAACAAAACAATGAAAGCAGTTGAATTAAAACTTAGCTAGCTCCAGCGCTATGATTAGCATCACAATAGTAGGTTAGTTGACAGTAATGCAGCATGTAAAAGGAAATCTTAAATATGAAGGACAGGGATTTCCAGCGAGGAAAGAAATGAAATCGATGAAACCACACACATCCGTAAAATTCTAATGACAGATATTGCAAGAAACATGGCATACCCCATAGAAATTGATTCTCTCTGAAAATTAACCCATCAGAGATCACTCACCTGTAGAGGATGCAATGCCCGATAGACTGCCACAGGTTAGACTAACCAAAACCGTAGAATCACGAGGCCTGAAAAATATTTAAACCAAGTTATTAGGACTAAATGAGGAAGCACATATAGACAACTCCAAACAGTTTGCATCAAATCCAACATATAATTGATGGACTAATTTGAAAATCCTTACCTACGAGATTGCCAGAAAGACCTCAAGCTTTCGTACACTGAAAAGCTGATAGCTATATTGGGACCAACACCCTGCCATCGAAGACAGAATTGGTGAGCTATATTTTCAAAGCAGGGCTTGTAGCCCTGTCCTAGTATAACAACTCCGAGAGTAATAAAATGCATACCAGTATTGTTGCTCCAAGTCCCTTGTAAAGACCGAGAACACCCTCTTCTCTACAAATTGTTTGCAAAGTATGTGAAATACCTTTGTAATAGACCACGTTCGTCTGCAAACCATAAATCTAAGAAGTTAATGCAAAAACATGTACCCATGCTCACATATGATTTAAAGTTATGTTATGTCGACCAATTCAAAAGCCGGCTTAAATATAAGATGAATAAATAAAATCAGATATGAATATACAAAGACCACAGATGCCCTCCCAAATGAGCCTGTCCTAGTGGCTAATAAAATGAAATGGAAAGACCGCTCACTACCATCCCAAGGAGCCAAACAACTAGCATACAAGGCAGTCAAGTTAATTGCAACAAACAGCTGTTTACAAGATGTTGCCAACCATATGATCTCACCTGAGCAGCAAGTCGAGTCCTTACTAGGTCTAGTGGATATGTAGTTGATGCTGCCGTAATTCCTGCCAATCCACCACCCAGGAAGTGAACTAAAAGGTCTGCACTCATGTGATCCCTACGACGTTCAAGACCTGGGACCATGTGAAGTAACTACATAACATATAAACAATCAATTAAGATCAAGGAAACTGAAAGAAACAAATTAACTCGAGATATAAAACTCTATGATGGTATTTATTCATAAAAACGATAACACCAACCTTTTTGTAGCGTTCATATGCATAGAAATTGATCGAGGAATACGGCAGACGATGTGCAATTGTAACAAGATTCCCTTTCCAGAAAGCTCTTACTCCTTCCTCATGAACAATTCGTGAAGCCTCATGCCATATGCTGGCTTTCTTCAACAGTGCTACATCAGAGTGCATCCCTTGCACCTGAGATGATAACAAGTAAACAAGGCATACAAACTCAATATACACTTCACAGCAAGTCTGCAACCCAAAATGCCAACAGAGACATGGAACATAACACTAAATTGACAGGCACAGCTCAGGACAAGAGTTCCTCAAATGAATTCACATTGTAAAATGTAATCATATATTCCTATTCTCATCATAAAAATATAATTGCGTGAAAATGAAATCTTCCACCTGTGTTACCACAGTATACTTCTCACCTCACTAAATTCTAATGGAAAATTCGTTAATATGATTCCAGTTTAAACCCAAAAACTGTATTCCGAAAGAAGGATAAAAAAACAGTGATCATCAAGAATTTCCATATGCCAAAAACCCAACTTCACAGAGAGAGAACCAAGGCTATACAACTAACAACAAAACAAACTGAGCGAACCTGAAAGAGAATCGTAAGTCGAGCGAGTGGCGCAGTGCAGGTTTTACTAAACGCACCGGCAACGCCGCCAGAGAGAAGCTGCGACACGGTCCCAATCTGGGATTGCTGAAGCGACTGTTGCTTTTTGGGAGCAAAATTTCTCGCACTTCCCTCGACGGAAACCACCCCACCATGACTAGAACTAGTGAGAGCTCTCTGCCCTCCTTCCATCATCACACTAACCCTCGCCTCCGTTTGCATGTCAAATCAAACCTACCCGTCTTCACCCAGAAATCCGATGAAGATCAGAGATTGTAATGAAAGAACAAAAAACTGGAAGTTGCAGGCAAACACAAACCTTCTTCTTCTTCGCTTTGTCCTGTTCTAGGTTTTGAAACTCATTTGCTTTTGAACTCTCTGCGTTGAATTGAACTGAGAATGGAAGGCAAAGAAGATGAAGTACAATATCCGACGTCGTTTCGTCACCGACCTCATGATTCTTTGAATTGCAATCGTGTGCGGCCGTTCGTATCGTGTCATCGGATTTTGTGCGATATCAGTTGAATCTTGGCCCGGTTGTAATGTGCTTAACATAGAATCGGGTGGAGAGGATAGTTGCTCTGCCTGGAATATGTGATTCGTTTGTTTTGGAATATTCTTGGTAAATGGTGTTGGTGAGAAAGGTGGCGTGTGAGTGAAGCTCCATAAATTTAGTGTTGAATCAAATACTAATAGGCATCTAATCTAACATCATAATATAACCTCAAATCATTCTTTTGGGATAAGCACTAGATTCAATTCACCAATTATTCTCTCTTGTATACACTTAATACGAAATTAAGTAAGTAGAAATAATAATAATCAAATACAAGAGTACACTAATAATTTTAACATGAAAAATCTACTAAGGAATATGAACTCAAAATAAAGCTCAAGTATTGTTAAGCCCAAATTAACTAAACTAATTATGCTTTAATCTTTGATCGGATGATGTTGCGGATAAAATGACCATGTGGAAAACATTAGACGAAAGTTGGTTCAAGCGAACCAGATCCCATAATAAGAGGAATCTTGTTTTCTTCTACGAGTATTGGGCCAAGATAACACGAGACAAACTCATAAAAGGAGTTAAGCCCGAAATATAATAGGCTTCGATCCATAAGAATAGAGTCGAGGTCAACCTCCTAGGTGTAAGGTTGATGCCGACTTCACCTAGCTCTTAACCTAGGAGTGGGCTAAGAGCCTAAAAGCTCAGAAGCCCCGTTCATTCCTTTAGGTCAAACCTAATAGGAAAAGGAAATACTGGAAGACCACTATAAATATCACCTCACACCATGAAGAAAGTAAGTCAATTTTAATCCAAGAACTCGAAAGTCATATGTCGCCCTACTGACTTAGGCACCAGAGTTTGTTTTCTTTGTTTTGCAGGTTCATTCATCCCGACGATCTACAAATTCACCGTTGAAGCCACGTGATAAGCATATGTCATCTACCGTGCGAAATTTGGCCTCAACAATTGACACCGTCTGTGGGGACGAAGGTGTTGGAACTGCAAAGCAATCCAAACTTACGAAGACCACCATGGAAAATACGAATCAGGTGTTGGAAGATCATCTTGAAGAAGATCGTCATCCAAGACGATTCAGGGAAGATACTACACCGATTGCAAATGAAACCAATACATGACCGTCATCATTCCCTCGCCAACCAAGCCTCGGCCTATCGAACCTCAACCTACAGAGCCTCGACCAATAGGGGATGAGGTTGAAAGGAAGATCCAGAGTTTAGAAGAAAAAATCTGAGATACGGGCGAACAACTGATTTAGATTCAGGAGGCACTACACCGAAAAATTTCAGAACAACGGGAGAAATCAGGAGCACGAATTCGAAATCCTGCCAAGAGAAAAAACCCCGATGATTCGAAATTCTTCCAAGAGAAATTTGTGAGTTTTTTAGCCAATAAACACCTTCTTAATAAAACTTGGTTCGATTTCGCAACTGTACGAATCGTCCCAAGTAATACAGTAGTATAAGTACCAATTATCGTCAAGTTAGTAATTACCAAATTTTTTAGCTTCAATTTTATCTAAGCAATCGATCAATCAAAGATTGATGAAATGTGAAATTGCTTTGACTTAAAGTAATTAAAAAAAACACGAAAGCTAACAACAACAGTGGTAAATTAAGATGGGTTGAAACTCTAGAGCAAAGATTTCATCACTATCTTCTCTTACTCTTCAATCATCAAGAGTTAGAATTATTTGGTTTCTAAATTGTTGACAAGTTTTACCCTATAGACTTGTTATTCTCTCTCTTGCAATAACAATATTCATTGAAAAAGTAAATTGTCTATATTCCTATGACAATTCGAACAATCCAATTATGAAGAATGTAAAACTACAATTGCCACAAAATCTATAAGGATATGTCTATAACTCGTATAAATTGGGGAAAACAATTAAGGGTCATCAATGATAATTGTCTCACGACCTCAAAGCATTGACATCAATTCAAAGTAAGATTGACCAAATCCTAACATGCATTAAGCTCATAAAAGATTTCACAATCCAATATGAAATCAAAGTTATAACAATTAACAATGAAAAATATGATTCAATAACGATTACATTTACGCTCTAGATAAGAGAATTAGTTCATACTGAAAATCTCAACAATCATCATAAGAGTCATAAACAAGTGAGAAAATAGAAGAAAAAAGTGAACAAAAGAAAATCCTGGCGATTCCACGAGTTTCCTAGCGTCGCTCTCGTTCCGTTTGGGTGCTCAGATCTTCAAAATCAGTGCCCAACCGTTTTTTCTATGACTTATCTTCAATCTCCCTCCGATCCTCTTTTTAAAATATACCAAAATGCTTTTATACTTAGGGCAAAAGTCGACGCAGCGCGTAGGCGCCCAAATACAACGCCTAGGCACTCTAAAATCGTGAAAAAAAACTTCGCCTCAGTAGTCGTAGCGCCTAGGCACCGTGCATTATGTCAATCATGTTGTATGTGGCGCTTAGGTGTCGGTTTGGGCACCTAGGCTCGGTAATTAATTAATTAATTAATTATTTTTAAATCGTTGCGCTCTTGGACTTTGGTTTGAAACATCTATTTTCTTCAACTTTCTTCCAATTTGGTTCTATAATTAAAAGAAACAATAAACTGTTAAATTAGTCGATAAAATGTCCAAGTAAACCAACAAAACAACTAAAAAAACAACCTATTTTACTATGCCTAAAATAAACTCATCAACATGCGACACCAACATCCGAGTTACAAAATGAAAGGACAAGCTAACTCTAGGAGGAAACGATCAGGAAAGACCCCGAGAAGAAAGTCATGTGACAGTCAGCAGTGCGAACAAAGTATAATTGGTAATACAGGTAGCTGCGAAAGAAAGAGGTCAAGGTCGAGTCCAACCCCAGACCTTGACCACGGGACCAAAGGAGCCTCTGAGATCCGACTTACGAAGGAAGGATATTAGACAAAAAAAGATTGAAGGGGTTAGGTGAAGTCGAGGCTGAGGCCAATGATGCTCCTTGGAAGGCCGAGTTTTGGAAAATACAGGGAGATATCATAATCATTAAAGGAAACTTGCAAAATGTCAAGGAAACATAAGGTTTAAACCTAGATACACTGTTGAAAGAGGTAGACCCTCCATTTACTGAGGATATTATGAAGGCAAAGTTGCCCATAAAGTTTAAGGTACCAACTATAAAATATTATGATGGAAACAAGGATCCGATAGGACATATGGACACCTTTCGATCCTGGATGGAGTTGCATGGAGTACCATATGTCATAAAATGCAGAGCATTCTCCTCAACACTTTATAGGACCAGGGAGAGAGGGGTTCAGAAAGCTGGAAAAAAAACCAATTGATTCCTTCAAGGAATTGACACGTGCTTTTGTGGTGCAATTTATTGGGGGAAGGGATCAAAAAAAGTCATTGACGCACCTCTTAATAGTGAGTCAAGGCCATAAGGAGACTTTGAAAGAATACATTACATGATTCGATAGTGAGGCTTTGCAGATAAGAGGACTTAATGAAGAAGCAACACTGATGGCCATGGTAAATGAACTGAAAAATAGAAAGTTCAAGAGATCTCTTGGAGAAAGGGAGCCAAACACCTATGTAGAACTCATCACTCGAGCTCAAAAATACATAGGTGCAGAAGAACTCCTCCAGTTGAAAGGACCAGTAGAAGAAAGGAAACATAAACTAGAGAGGTACAACGAGAAGATGTATGACAAAACATATAGAAGCTCGAGGCTGACTGTTGTGCAAAAACTCGCTACGCAAGCATACGGAATTGTAGGTAGTAATTGGTAGACAAGGTCGATCCTACAGAGACTAATGAACGCAATTTCTATAAAATTGAGACCTATAAACAAGTAATTCTAAAACAAAACAACTAAGTGATATAAAATTAACAAAAAACAAGTTTGACATGAGAAAAATAAATTCTAACTATCTTAAAGACATATAAAATTAAAATTTGATTAAAATTACGTAAGAATCAATTGACTAAGGTGCTGGAATTTATGGCCTATTTTATGCTTATTTTCACCCATTTGTTATAACAATGCTACACCAATCCAAGAACATAGTCAAACAGTAAATGAAAATTTTATTTTACAAGTCCAAAACAATTTCAAATCCTTGAACACAGACCCTTGAACTAAGTTAATCATATGTCTATGAAAACCTAGCATCAAGAACACCAATACGCTCTATTTCCTTTATTTTGCAAGCCAAAAATGTATATCTACACCCTTGAATTTACTACTTAAACAAGCATGAATATACTTGCATCACTTGTGCTTTTTCCACTAATTCTTAACCCTTTCAGTATTAAAAATCATTTTGTAATCTATTTAAGGCGATCAATCTCAAATAGAAAATAGACATTCAACACCCACAAGTAAACTACTCAACATATGCCATCAATATAACAAAAAGGGTAAAATAGGCATTAAAACACTACAAATTCCAGCCCTAAAAAGTTTTAGTTCATAATTCTTAACAATGAAACAAATAGAAACAAGTCATTCATCATAAACATACTTGATTCAAACTAAAGAAATCATAAACATTTATCACTAAAAGAAATAACTAAACAATGTTACAATATAAAGGAATTAAGAGTTACTATATGAAATACAAATTAGAAAGTAGGAAGAGAGGAAGGAGAGTGACTTTTCCAAATTTCTTTCCAGCCACCAAATTTTCTTCCGACCAATCTGAAGCTGCGGCTCAATTTCATCTTTTTTTTTTTTTTTTCTTCTTTCTTTTTAGTTCCTCCTCTTTCACAACCTTGATCTTCCCTTCCTTTCTTTTCTGTCTTTTTCCAACTTTCTTCACGAACCACCCATTTGTCATGCCAAAATTTAATTTAATTTTTGCTCAATTCTTTTTTTTTCTTCTCTTTCTTTGAATATGGTTCTTTCCGTCATAGCCATAATCCATGGGCTTTTCTTCTATTCCATTTTCGACTCATCATAATGGACATATAGTTGCCACAATTTTCTCCCTTCCGCACAAAGGAGAATTGATCCTCTTCAAATCTTACGCTTCAAAACAAAGACAAATAAAACTAAAATTAATCAAAATGCAAAACAATACTAAAAAAATCGATTCCTAATTTAATTTAACAAGAGACTCACTAAATTCAAGATAAAAACATGCATTTCACTCAACTTTGACCGATAAAAAGTGACAAAAGATGCTAAATTTAATCACATTTCACGGGATTATCACTAACCCCTGAGGATAGATCCTTAGAAAGAGAGAGAACTACACCCCACGGAGAAATCTGATCCATATTTGGAGAACCAGCAGAAGGAGAATCAAATAGGAAGAGGAAGACAACGACCAAGGGAACTTCGAGCGAGCCTTAAAAAGGCATGAAGAAAGGAGGTCGAGGCCGACCCCTAAAAATTATCAAGCTTATTTTCTCTATTTCATTTAAGAAGCAAAATTATTTATTTTGTCATTTAAAATACTTTAAAAGTAAAATAAAATATTTTTTTTCTTTGCGATATCTCGTTTTCTGTTTTTGTTATTCGTCATAAGTCAATAGTCTAGTTATATTCAGGAAATTCCCTTCATAAGTAACCTCTAGAACACCTTGAATAAAGGGTTGGGTAAAGGGACATCAAACACACCTAAGCTAAGGAAGACTTGGGGCAAAACAAAGATTAGCTTAGAAAGAGGTAATGGCCAGGGTCGAGGATGACCCCACAAAAGTAAACTTTGTAGAGAAATACAAAGATTGGATCAAAAAGAGGCTCTATCGGGCCGAGGTCGTGAGGCTGAAGTCAAACATTCTTAGTGTGTAGAGCTCAAAACAACGATTACAATGCTTTTTGAGTCACTTATATTGGAGTTCAAATAAAGAAGTTACAGACAAAACGAAAATTTAAAATTTTATGTCGAGCCTGAGGCCAATCTTTGGTCGAGGCCGAGGTCAACCTTCGATCAACGAAAACCCAAAAGGCCAGGAAAAGATACGAAACCCGAAGAAGCGGATACGATGCATGGATAAACACCTGACGCAGGTTTAAGCAATATTAGATTGGAAGGAGATGATCGCGAGAAGAAATGATTCAAGAACTTAGGAACGAAACCTTGAGATTAAAGGTTGATGGAACTCACAGAACGCAAAACCAATATAAAATCTACTTAATTGGAGACTTATGCCACGAAGGTGGGAAAACATCAGTCTAGCATGAAACTCTACTTAGTTGCAGAGGACATACGAAAGCCTGATGGAGAGAACATCAAACTCTGACATATAATCCAACCGAGACAGTAAAATATGTGCCAATGGGAGCTCGATAACATCTTTGCAACGCAAACTATGATTAGTTTCAGTCACGAGTTGTGGAGACTGAAAAATGTTAATTAGTAAGCGAGCTCCGCCCACAGGTAGAGGCGAAATACTAATAAACAAAAAATGCCGAAGTCGCACAATTTCACTGTAGTGTTGGAAACGTGCTCCTAGGGAGTGACTTTGAGTATCTGAAAGGACTAGATTGTCCCTGAAGAATAAAATGTTTAATCTTACTCGAAGGGGTATAAAAAGATATAAACGCGACAACTCTAGCTTGATTGTTAGAGAGTGTTGGTCCTAGAGTACCGAGCAAACCCCAAAAAGGCTCAGGCGGTGACTCTCGACCAACCCAAAATCTCAGACAAAGCTCTTAAGATAGGGATCTAAAACATACGGGGGACTTCCTAGTCTTAGAATATGTCAAAAAGAATAAATACTCCTGAGTCAAGCTCCTTGCTCCGATCATACAAAATATTGGCTGGAACAATTGGACCTTGAACTCGGAAGTAGGGGACTTAATGTTGTGGTTAAAATGATCATTTAGAAAAGACCGAACCAAAAGTTGGTTCAAGCGAACCAAATCCCATTATAAGAGGAAACCTTGTTTTCCTCTACGAGCATTGAGCCAAGATAGCACGAGACAAACTCATAAAATAAGTTAACCCCGAAAGATAATAGGCTTCGACCCATAAGAATATGGTCGAGGTCGACCCCATGAGGATGAGGCTGAATTCGACCCTAAGAAATGAGGGTTGAGGTTGACCCCACCTAGCTCTTGACCCATGAGTGGGATAAGAGCCCATAAGCCTAGTCCATTCCTTTAGGTCAAACCTAATAGAAAAATGAAAGATTTGAAGACCACTATAAATATTAGTGGTGTACAAAAAAACCACAAACCGCCAAACCCAATCCAACCCAACCCAACTTTTCGGGTTGGGTTGAGTTTTTTTTTTTTAATATGGGTTGGGTTGGGTTTGATATTTAAAAAATTGAATTTTTGGGTCGGTTCGCGGGTTGAACCAAATTTGACTCGGTTCAACCCGAACCGACCCAGATTGGCTAAATTAAAAAAAACAAAAAATTATATATATATATAATCTTCAATTTAGGGTTTTTTTCCTTCATTCCCTAATTTGATTTCGAAGCAAGCAGCCCCTTGAGCTCTCTCTCGAGCTCCCCCTCCGGCCTCCGCCTTGTCGTTCGCCGTCTCGGACCTAGAAGGAAGAAATTCTTTGATCTCCGTTGATCCATTCTTCACTGCCACCTCGTCGTTCGCCGTCTCTCTCCGCCTCGGCCCTCCAACCTCCGTTGATCCATCACTCGCCGAGGTATTCCAGACAACATCAAGGTTCATGACTATCATAATCCCCTCAATTAAACATCATAATCTCCTCAATTAAACACCATAATCCCCTCAATTAAACATCAAAGTTCAAGCTCACTCGCCGAGGTATTTGTGATTGGAATATTTGTGGGTTTTTTGTGCTAATTGATGTGCTTTATCAAATCGTTTTTATGACTCCTTTTGATTTTTGTCTTTGGATCTTGGCTTTGGAGGTGTTTGGTGATGTGATTTAACTTCTTTTTTGGGAGTTCGGAGTGTTTGGGTTTATGAATTTTTATGTTGTTATGTTGTAACTTGTAGATCCCAGAGCTTTATGTTGTAAAAACAATGTCAACCCACTAACCCAACTCAACTAGAAAATTGAAGGGTTGGGTTAAAATTCTCCAACCCGAAATTTTTGGGTTGGGTTGAAAAATTCTCAAACCCAACCCAACTCATGTACACCCCTAATAAATATCATCTCACACCATAAAGAAAGTAAATCAATTCTAATCCAAGATCTCGAAATCATCTGTCGTCCTACTGACTTTATGCATCGAAGTTTGTTTTCTTTGTTTTGTAAGTCCCTTCGTCCCGACGATATACAAATTCACTGTTGAAGCCTCGTGAGAAGCATGTGTCATCTACTATGCAAAATTTGGCCTCCACAGATGAGATGCAGGTTAATTATGTTTGATTGGTTTAAAGGAAGGCGACTTACAAAATAAGAAACTTTAAAAGCTGAAGGCGGTGGCTTTGTTATTTTTTTTTTATAAAAAGAAGAAGCTCAAAGTTTAAGTGTGATCAATTTTTCAACAAACAAAAAAATTTAATTGTCGTGGCCGTGAAGTCTTTTTTTTAAGAAGAAAAGTTGTAGATGATTCTTTTGAAGAAGAAGACAACACTATAGGTGTGTTTTCTTGGATGGTTTTGATTTCAAGTTAATGAGTTGTGATACTTAAAAGTCAATAGTCATTATTGGACCATTGAGGGTTTAGTTTGTAGGAATGACTTAAAGGGGGCGTTTGGTCCCTCTATTGCGTTTGAGTGGGTTTGGCTTTTGAAGCCAAATCCACGCCGATGAGTTTGAAAACCATGAGTTTAGAATCAAAACCCATGGTTTAGGGTTTTCATCCCTTCTCATTTGAGGATTACTTTCTCCAATTTTGTTTCTCTCTCTTCATCCATTTGACACCAACAATTTTATCTCTCTCTTCATCAATTTGATTCCAACAAGGTTCTTCTTTTTCTTTTATATATATATATATATATTTTTTTTTTTTAAATATATCTTTTTCTATCTTATTCTATAAAATAATGTTTTTTTTAATGTGAAAAATGATATTTTCTGTTATGTTTTTTTTACTACTTTCTAGTATGAATATATTTTAATACTATTGCAAAATTTTCATTAATAGTGTGAATTATTGGAATGTACATTATATCCGAACTAAAGTTTTTTTTTTAATTGTTTTTCCTCTCTACTATTTTTTTATGTTAGGTATATTTTTCAACCGTATTCTATAAACTAATATTGTGTTTGTAACTTTTTTTTTTTTATTTTATAATAATTATTATTATTTTTAATTGGAATGTACAAATTTTTTTATCAACAATAATGTATTTTCTTTTTCATTTCTTCTATTTCTTATTTTTTGTTTTTTTTGTTTTTGTTAGATGTTTTTTTGTTTTGTTAAAATATATCTTTTTCCATTTTATTCCAACAAATTAATGTTATGTTTGTAACTTTTTTTTCCCTTTATTTTATTTTTTTGTTTTTCTTAATTTTTAAAAGGTATCTTTTTTCATCCTATTTCATAAACTTTTTTTTTTATGAGTACAACTTATGAAAATTGTTCAATTTTTTTATACTACTTCCAAATATGAATTTATTTTAATACTACATCATTTTCATCAACAATTGTGAATTATTGTTGTTCATGCTTTTGTATCTTATTTCTAGACTTTGAATCTTCATGTTTACTCATGATTTTAATATTGTCATATTGTCATATTATGTTTTCCCTTTTGTTAATGATAAACAACGTTTTGAGGGTTACGTTGAAAACAATTTTCTTATTCTTAGACTATAACATAAATTAAATGCTTCATATTTAAGTTTCATAAGAAGTTTGCTTCATGTTACATGAAGTCGGGTTTTACAATTCACAAAACAACCAATATAAATAAGGGTAAAAAAAAGAAACAAAATAGTAAAAGGAAAAGGAAAAAAGAAAAAGAAACTGTTCAACCCGGAGTTCAGAACACTGCACCCCAAACATTGGTTTCTGATTCTGAGACTTCCTAACCTGCACCCCAAACACAGTTTTTTGATTCTCAGGGCTCAGAACCCCCTTGACAAACCCCCCAGGGTTCTGATTCCAAAACACGGGGTCAAACGCCCCCAAAGTCTTTTTGTAATCTCCCATTATAGTATAACTTGCCGTTGTAGTGGACTGGACATAGTCCCGAGTTTGGGGTGAACCAATATAGATTCCGGTGTTCTTTCTTTTTCACTATCTCTTTTATATTTTTGTTGACTCTAACTTGTTTGGTTTGTCCTGCGAAGGGGGATAATTAATTTTTGAGCTTTTTTTTTATTATTATATTATCTTTCTCCCAACAAAACATCCTCAAGGCGATGAGTAAAAAACCACAACTTAAGTCAAAATCTTCAACTATAATAAACAATGAGTTACAACAAGTTCTCCATAGTCAGACAACTGATATCTCAAGATAATACGTGATATGAACCGCCCAAGGCATCAAATTGTTATTTATATTTTATTAAATAATTTGATGTAATTTTATTGTTTTCTAATTTTATCCTTTTATGACATATTTAAGTAGGGTTATTTTAGTAATTTGCTATGAATTATGATGTGGCATTTAGGGTTTTGGGTGGCTATGTAAGCTTTGCCATTGAATTGTAAAGGGTGATTACGATGATGAATTTTGAATTGAGTTTAAGCTTTATGTTTTTCTATCAAGTTTAGCCAAAAGAGCTTCTTAATCCACTTTGCAATTCATGACTTGAATTGCATGTCAAGAACATTCAGGTAGGATTGATCCTCCTATCTTGTGGAGTATTCGACTCTTGAGCCAAGAACTTGTTATTTGTCTCAAAAGCTTTGATCTTAAAGCAATATGTGTCTAACCCAATCCTTAGGGTTGAAATCGACTTGATTTGAAGGTTTTGACATTTGAGAATTAGGGGTTTATATAACCAAAGGGTTCCTAATTCCGATTGGCTAGGGTTTTCACATCAATACGTCACGACAAAGGACAATGTTGCAAGAGGATAAATTAGAAAGATCTCACTCAAGTGGAACCGACTACTCACTTCAACCTGACTATAGGCAGCTCCAAAATAAATTTCCACCAGATTGAAGACTCTTGTGTCAAGAACACACTATTAAAATTTGAGATCGATCATACCACAAATTAACCTCCAAAAGTGTTGAAAACGATTATGTAGGGAAGACGTTTTTTGTGTGAGAAACTTGTCATTCCAACAACGGAATGACAAAACTCAAACTTTTCTCTTGGTAGATTCTTTGTTAGCATATCAGATCCATTACGATCAATATGTATCTTCACAAGCTCAAATAGTTATCATTATTTAAAGAATTTCTCATTCAGTGACACTTCACATCTATATGTTTTGTTATGGAATATGAAATGTAGACTTCTTACCAAGATGAATAACACTCTAATTATCGCAAATATTACATACCGTTGTTGCTTGAATTCAAGCTCCTATATAAATCGTTTCATCCATGGTGATTGAAATATGAGTGAGCTGTTTTTGAATAAAATTCTTTGGAAAATGATCAAGTGCAAATGTACATTGTCAACAAGTAATAATTGGAAATTATTGAATATTGTATCCCAAGAGATTGTTAGCAAAATTCAGAGTTAAATAAAAAGTATTTTCAAATGCAACCAAATGTGATAGAGAATAGTTGAAGGTTGTTTGGTGATAATGAGAAAAAATAGGATTCAATTAGTTTCTGCTTTAAGTTAGAGAAATTGATAGGTTAGGGCTGCATACTGCTACTGCATTTTAGCTTGTAGCTTGTGTAATGAATCAAATTTATCTTCTATTCAACCTTTGATGCAAATTTATCTTCTATTCAACCTTTGCATCAAAGTACTCTTAACAGTCTAAACAATTGCTCATATATTCTCTATGGTCAATTTGTACTTAGATGATTAAACATTGAATTGTCTTGATCCGATAAGGGTTGTCTTATGTCCAGGCTCGTCTCCTATATTCCTTTTACGAAAACAATTTATTGCCCAACCCTTTGCTCAACATTTTATGCTAACTTAAGTGACCAGTTTAACTTAACATTTAAACTAAAAAATCAGTAAACTGAAATCACACAAGTTAAATGGGCCGGGTAGAGAGTGCTACTATAAAGCTAACTCTCTCTCTTTGAGGGCATTCAAAAAATTGAACCCCACAAGCAATTTTAGCTCATAATGAAATAAAAAATAAAAGAATATTGATAAAAATTGCATAAGTACAAAACAAAAAAAGAAAAAAGAAAAGACAAAGTTAAAACAAGTGAAAATCTCCTTGCCAGAAATACAAAGAACTAGAAGGCTGAGTTTCTACAATCCCAACTCTCTCGGATAAAAGACTACTATTGCGTCCTTAGTTGAAAAACCAAAATTCTTTGTTGAAATTCTTGCCACATGGTCTCTTATTGCTCCGATCTCTAGAGTTGCGGGAGATTCGATGAGTGTTCTTCCTAATATAATCTCGGGAACGTTAATGTCTTGCCCACATATCTCTGGGATTGTGGCATGCATCAAAACATTCTACCCCACATGGTCCATAAAGTCAGCTCTCATGACCACGGATAATTAGGGGTGAGTATCAGTCGATCAACGTCAATTTTGGGCTTAAACAAACGTCGATCACCGACAAATCGATTTATATTAGTTTTTAAGAGGTTGGTGATCTCGGCCGCTAGGGATGACAAGATGCACTCCCCATCCCCGCCCCATTTTGAGAAGTCGGGGTCGGGGTTGGGGAATCCCCATTCGAGGATCGGGTCCCTGCGGGGAAAAATCCCCATTTTTTTTTTTTTTTGAAAAAAATAAAAAATAAATAAAAAAATATTAAAATTGTGTATCCGTAAAATTAATATTATTATTGTTTTATTTATTTAAAAATAATTATAAAAAAAACATTTAACTTTTTTATTATAAATTTAGTAAAAAAATTATTATATTATGAAATTAATTTTAAAAAATTAATATATATATATATAAACTGACAATAACTTTAATTTTTAAAAAATAATATATAAAATATTACTATTTTATATAAATATAATATATATAATATATATATATATTTTTAAAAAATTAATAAAAACTATTCGGGCCGGGTTCGGAGCCAAGGATAGGGATCCCCATCCCCGCCCCGTCCCCGACCGGGAACCCGAATAAAATCCCCGGTTTGACCCCGTACTCGATCAAATCGGGAATTTCCCGACCCGACCCCACGAGAAATTTTGCCATCCCTATCGGTCGCGGTCGGTTGATTTTGGTCTATTTTGGCATAAATCGACGTGAAAAGAGGACTCCGACGAACTATTGAAAAATATGTGAAAAATGAAGAGAAATAAGAGATAAAGTGGAAGAGAGAAAAATAAGTCTTTCACGTCTCCTCTCTGATTGTTGCTTGCATTGTAAATTGAAATTTGTTTTTAAAGAAGAGAAGAAAGAAACAAACACAGAGATAAAATAAAAAATAAAAATATGAAACCAAAGAGGTTATGATTTTTTTATTTTAATATTCTTTTTAATATAATATAATATATTAATATAGATTTGTATAACCTTGAGAAAAGGAGAACAACAACATTTAAACTATGTCTTGGGAAGATGCATCACTCCAACCATCAACTCAAAAAGTTGATAAGTCTACACTCTCTAGTGCGCATCAGGCTGTCAACCAGCACGACAAACGAAGTGCCATTATCTCACACTTCATCAAAATTCATACATTTTTTTATAAGGAAGTCAGTCGGTTCGATCGGAAAATGAATTTTAATGTTACCAACCGACCGATACATCGGTTCTGTACTGTATAAAACCGACGCCGACCAAATCGTTCACTAAACCGACCGACCTACAGACGTCGATTCAGTCGGTTTTGGTCGGTCGGATCGATTTTTCGGTGTTGTTTGCTCACCCCTATTGGTAATGATGACATTTGTTACATTAACACTAAATATAAAAACTTCAATTATAGGACAAAAAATATTAGTTTTGAAAACTTAGAGACCAAATAGAAACTAAGGTCACGTTTACTTCCCTCCAAACATAATAAATCAAAGATAATTCTAATAGTGGCCCCACCTTCTTTTCCATGAAAGTAGTTTACCTAAAATCGCAAACGTAATGGATGTGTGGGTCCCACTCCGTAACTGCAATCAAATTACACCCTAGATTACATCTAAGGGGTTCGTCAATGGAATTATCATTGCACATGACGTGGGACCCACCTTCCATTTTTTTCATCTCTTCCATGTTTTCATTTTCTCTTTTTCCTTAAATCCTTAACTTCATCTTCTTCTAATTTTTCTTCTCTCATTCTTGGAAGGGTTAGTCTTGACATCTCTCCTACTTCATCTTATTCATTTTTTTTCTCTCATTATTGAAATGAGTTTGTCTTGAAATAATCTTCAACTTTATCTTCTTCATTTTTTTTCAATCATTCTTGAAATGAGTTTGTCTTGAAATAATTTTTAGAGTTAGTCTTCTTCAAATTTTTTTCCTCTCATTCTTGAAAATAATATGCAAAGAGATTTATGCACTGACTCTTCCGGTTCCTTCCCAAATTATTTCTGTGAGATGGTTTCAATTTTTAAGTTTTGGGTTATTCGTATTTCGCCTAATTTTACTGACGGTGATGGATTTTCTTTAGCATTTTCGATCAATATCGGTCATAGGCCTTGGCCATATCGAGTTTCAGAGCTACCAACCCCAAACCCCCAACCCCTTCCTCATATTCTTAATATGGTGGATAAATTCATAGCTAACAAGGACATTGTTAGAGATTAGTCTACCTGAAAAAAAAAGGCACTTTGAGGATAAAAAATAATCCCTCGGAGCACCTCGTTTCAGCCTATTAGCAATAACCTTCGTGATAATCTTGTAGGACACATTACACAAGCTAATTGGTCTAAAGTCTTTTACCTCCTCATGATGCTTAACCTTTGGAATAAAGGCTATGTTGGTGTGGTTAAGATCCTATGCAGAGTCTTTAAAAAAAAAAAAAAACTTACGCAGAGGTCCTGCCATTGAGAAGATTCGAACACAACTCCACTATTCCAAAGGTATGCAAAGAGATTTATGCACAGACACTTCCCGTTCCTTCCCAAATTATTTCTGTGAGATGGTTTCAATTTTTAAGTTTTGAGTTCTTCGTATTTCGCCTAATTTTACTGATGGTGATGAATTTTATTTAGCATTTTCGACCAATGTCGGGTCATAGGCCTTGGCCATATCGAGTTTCAGAGCTACCAACCCCCAACCCCTTCCTCATATTCTTAATATGGTGGATAAATTCATAGCTAACAAGGACATTGTTAGAGATTAGTCTACCTGGAAAAAAAAAAGGCACTTTGAGGATTAGAAATAATCTTTGGGAGCACCTCGTTTCAGCTATTAGCGATAACCTTCATGATAATCTTGTAGGACACATTACCCAAGCTAATTAGTCTAAAGTCTTTTACCTCCCCTTGATGCTTAACCTTTGGAATAAGGGCTATGTTGGTGTGGTTAAGATCCTATGCAGAGTCTTAAAAAAAAAAAAAAAAAAAAAAAAAAAAAAACTTACGCGGAGGTCCGGCCATTGAGAAGATTCGAACACAACTCAACTATTTTTCCTTCATAATATCCCAAAAACTTTGGTAGAACAGAGCTGGGAACCCATCCGGCCTTGGGGCCCTAGAACGGAGCATGTGAAACAGGGTCACCCTTATCTCTGCTTCATCTGAAATATCATGTTCACCAGGTTCTGTGGAACTAAACAACTCTGCAAATGAATTTATAAAGATCTCTTCCATTTCCTCAACTCCAAATCTCCACTGACCATCAGAGTCTCAAATCCGTAGAATAATATTTCTCACCTTTCACAAAGAAGCTCGCTTATGGAACCATTTGATGTTCATATCGTCTCATTTAAGCCAGTTCACTCTCGAGTGTTGTTTTCAGAACATCTCCTCTCCCAACAAAGCCCTGCCCAATTTGTGCTCAATTAATTTAATCTCGTCGAACATTGAACCACACTTCCTGTTATACGCCGCCTGAAGAAGAGATATTTGAGTGTCAATATCCTTGAAAAACTCCATCTTCACCCTTCTGCCCCAATTCCCCGGACCCTTCATGCAACTGGAAATAGACTCAAGAAAAGAATTGTTAGAACAACCGTACCTTCTAATCTTTGAGACTCACTCCTCATTGACCAGAGTTGTTGAACCCTTTCCTTGGAATTTGCATCCAGAGTCCAAATCTCTTTGAATCTAAAGGGAGCAAGCCCTCTCCATTGCAGCCGATGAACGTCAAATATACCCCATTTTCCCTCAAAATCTAGTCTATTTAGGCTCAGTTAAGACGATGTGGATAAGAAAACATGTTCGAAAGACTCAAGAATAGCAGTAAAGAGGAAACTATGCATCTTAGAACTCTCAAATGAGAATTGTAGTATTATGAGATGAAAAAATGTTTAAAACTGATTATTTAACTATGTTCTGTGATTTTTCAGGAAAACAATGATAATTACCCAATTTACCATTTTTTAGCCTAGTAAAACCATCACTTTTGAATCAATTTAGGCATGAACAGTAGTGTGCTAAAATTAAAAGAGTCAAATTTTAGTCAAAAATATGAAATCACAAATCGCGAGACCACAAAATGAAAAGGAAAGAATTTAAGGGTAAAACAAAGGAAAAATGCGCTGATTAGACCTTATTTTGCTATTTGCAGGAAAAGCCAAAATTGTGGCTGCAATACTAACTATGCGGGCGCAAAAAAAGCAGCAGCCATGCGACCACGATGCGACTGCAAGGTTATCGACGACCAAGTCAAAACAGTTACAACCGTCGTTTAAAGGATCGTTTGACCTACCTTTTCTTGCAGTTGGGGACTTCGGGATTCTCTGAAAAGGTTGCAACAAACCTACAATAACCTTTTACGTCACACACATACAAGCCATGGAGAATCACCATTATTAGACAGACGCTGCAATAGATCACAAGTAATGACTTTGTTCTGACTTTCTGGATAGTCATACACTCCTGAAAACCACCACCTCTTCGAGTAAGACCTATCATCCACTTGGACCTCTTTCTTCCAAAAGAGACATTGTCCCCCACTACTACCTCTACTTGAAATCACCAGACAATTATTGTAATTCAACGAATGCTTCATCGCTTCCATCACAAACAAAATCACACTTGGCTTCTGACAAAAAAGTAACATCGGGTTTATTCAGACGAATCATGTCTTTCAAATCTCTAAATTTTCTCGGCTTGCCCGCTTTCCAGACGTTCCAGCATAAAATTTTCATTAGGACCGACGAGACTCATCAACAACCTCCACCGATAAAGTCTCAAATAGCTCGACAACCACTCACTTCTGTTTCTTCCCCATTCTCCCCTCAAACAAGAAAACCAACATCCATCTTCCTTTTTCCTGTCCATGAAGAATGAGAATCTAGCCCTCCCCCCACAAGTAGTATGTGGAAACCTCTAGGACAGACCCTTGTACCCTAACCTCCTAGGCTTGACTACCATCATTATCCATCTCAAAATCCATCTCATGTACCCTTATTTCTAGGGGTGGACATTAATAAACTGAAAACCGACGGCGATCGGTCGATTTTTCAACAGTATCGGTCGAAATCGGTTTTGGCCGTTAGAAAAACCGATCGTCGGTCGATCGGAGAGTCTAATAAGACCCAAACCTGACCGATGGATTTATATATTGAAGGCAAATTGATGTTGATTGAGAAGAGCCATTAATTAGTTTTTTTTTCGAGAAAAAAAGAGAAATAATTTATCTTTCATCCTACTCCTTTTCTCTCTTTTTTTATTTTTTTTAATGATGTTTTACTTGTTTTTATAGGATTTCTTCTTCCTTTCTTCATTTGGTTCTTTTCTTCTCTCTTTCTCATTTTTTTTTTTTGGTATACGTATTTATCTCTTCACTAACTCTTTTCTTTTTTTCCTAACTCTTCTCTTTTTTTCTTTTTCTTTTCCATTTTGTCCTTTTCTTCTGCCCTTTCGAATTGTTTTTTTTTTTTTTTTTTTTTTCAGTTTTGTTCCCCAGAGTTACGAAAACCGACAAAAAATGACCGACACGTCCGATCGAACGATCGACGTTACTGATTACTCTTAAACCGACGGAAACCGACACGTTGGTGGTCAGTGCCGATTTCCGCCCAAAACCGACTTCGACCGACCGATGCCCACCCCTACTTATTTCGCCCTTCCCATCCAAGTTATTAATCTCCCCGATCAGTCCCTCTCCCTCACCCACCACCAATGAGGTCCTCGACCCACTATTGTCCAAGGTAACATCACCTCTCTGGCCCTCCACCATGACAACCTTACCCTTCCCTGTGACCTTATCCTCCCTCTCGCTTCCCTTTCATGTCCCAGACCCCCCTCCAACTCACCAGATATATCAACTAGCGTCTCCCCCATCTCCCAACCTTTTCGGGGACTGTTTCAGCCCTTCCCACCTTCCCATATCACTCGAATTGGCCCACCAATGATCCTGATCACTCCTGATACCACCCCCATTGATTGAAACACCTCCTCTTCCTTGTCCCCTCTCACCCGGAACCGGTTCCCTCCAATCCCACCTAGTCAACCCATATTTTTTTTTTTTAAGAATAAAGGCTCTCATCCGGTCCTCAAATTGGTGTTCTTGTGGATCTGGAGTATTCAAAGACCTATGTTGACATTTACGGTGGGAATTGCCAATAACACCACAACAAAAAAATATATCATGTAATTTTTCATATAAAAACGCACACTATACCTATTTTCCATCAATTGTCTTCAACTTGATGCCTCTCCAATTTTGTCACATCAATGCAGATTCATATGCACATAAAACAACCAGTCCAATTGTCATATATATAGTCATCGCAATCAATCTCCTCCACCTTACTAATAAAGTCCTCTACAATTTTCGTCATCTCTCTCGTCATACAGTTGATCCGACGCATTAGGTGAAACTTTCACAATCAAATCTCTATTGAAATTCCACAAACCTTCTGTTATAATTCCAACTTTTTCCATCGTAGATTTGAATTGTACATAGAACACATTATCTCCTGCAAATTCTATTCGAGTACTATTATGAACCTTCCAAATTGATTTTATAAGTTGGAGGGACCACTCTCATCTTCACTTCTCTCTCCATTAACCCCATAATATTTTATTCTCATCCCTTAACATTATGCCTTCCACGTGAATATTTTTAATTTTCATCTTTAACCCTTACCATCCACATGGATAGCTTAAAAAATAAAAACCAACACAAAGTTAGAATCTCTCTTTTAATTAATTCCAATGTGTGTAATTTCTTATATTTTCCATCATCAAAGATTCAAAATAATATATATTATTCTCCCGATCCAATTTCTTCTCAACACGTGCATGTAACTTCAAAAAACCATCCATACATATATTTTTTTCACCATTTTATTTCCTTTTTCCTTGGGACAACCTATGAAATTAAATACCTCCCTTTTTTTTTCCGATTAGATCTCTACTTTCAATTTGATTAATTAGATAAGCCCTCAATTGCCAACAAAAACATAGCTCATCTTACATGATGAACATAACTAACTGACATGATATATGGACTAGTGACCAAAATGTCTTAAGTTCGATCCCCAACTCTACATGTTAATTACATCAAAACAAAATAATATATATAGTTAAGCCCTCAATATTCTTCAAATTAAATTAGCAAAATTACCACAAAGACCTATTTTCTTATTGTACTTGTTTCCACAAAGCTCACATAGACTCTTGCATTAAAATTTTAAACTTTCACCATGTTTCCAAAATAAATAATGTTCACTTCATTAACCAATATTTTTTTTTTTATTTATTTCTTATTTCTGCTACTAAACAATCAAAAAGGAAAGGGAAGGATGGTTTACAAGAAAGATGCTCATATTTAAAAGTTAGAATATTTATTTTATATAACTTTATTTTCCTACACTTAAAAAGAAATTTTAAATAATTTCTAAAAAAAAACCTGTGTTTTTAATCAATTTTAACCTTCATTAAAAATGTTGGAATTTGTCAAACAATAGTTTAGGATAAATAGCCTGTATATATATCATATTTGATTCATAATTGTTAGACTATAAATGCACTAATTAAGGGTCAACACTGCCCAAAACAATATACAATCCTAACTTATAAAATAGTTAATTCATTCATTAATTAATTAATCAAGTTTTAGATTTTTTTTTCATGCGTTGCATGCATAATATTTTTTAATCTGTCTCTCTAAGTCGAGAGATCGAAGTTCTTGTAGATCCATATATTATTATTAAAATATCAACTTTGTAATAAAAAAGAAATTCAAGTTTGTATAAAATGGCCTTTAATCTTCATACTTCCTCAAATAAACAGCCTAAGCTTCTTCCAATATGGCAATGGAAAGAAGAAGAATCATGTCTTCTCTAATCTTTAACTTTATCTTCTTCAATCTTTTCTGCAGTCTGCTTGTTTCTGCCTCTCATTATTCAGACAATGATGGTCGGAAGGTAAAACATTCGATTTTGATGTCTACTTTGTAAAATTATGAGTTTTTGTTTTTGTTTTTTTAAACAAAATTGGTGTGGTTTTTTTGTTCTTTTTTCAGACTTATATCGTATACATGGGCAGCAAGCCAGAAGATTCGAGTTCTACTTCTTTGCATCATAGGGCAATGTTAGAACAAGTTGTTGGCAGGTTCGTATTTAATTTATATATTATAATGAAATCATTTTTTTTTATTATTATTTATTATTTTAATTTTAATTTTTTGCTCTTTGTTTTTGTTTCACTAGAAATTCCATATTATCTAACAAAACACTATTATTGTTTTAGTTCATATGGGGATAACCCTCAATTTTGAATTTTGGGATATTTGGTCAGATGACCCTAAATTAAGACTTCTTCAAGAAAATGACCCGAAATTTTAAAAATTATTATAAATGATCTTTTACTGTCATCATCAATTATATTTTTAATGTTATTTTGCTCGCTCTTGTACGTGCTCTACTTTTTAACTGAAATTTTCTACCCTCACATGAGCGAGAACTATTAAAAAAAATGGTTGAAGATGTCAACAAAATGTCATTTTAACTATTATTTTAAATTTTGGGTCATTCTCGAGCCTTAATTTAGGATTATCTGAACAAATATTCTCGAATTTTTCGATCAATTTAACCAAATTTTATTTTTGGAAAGTCAACTCAAACTTATCTCTACAAAACTTGATTAGATTTTTTTTTTTTTTTTTTTTTTTTTTTTTTTTTTTTTTTTTTTTTTACAACATGTGGGAGTGTGGAGAACGAACTTAGTACCTCTCAATCACGTTCTAGACTGTTGTCAAATTTGATTAGACTTAAATCATGTTTGAGAGTGATTTAGTATAAATGATTTGTTTATAAGTAATTTTATTTAAATTGATTTTCATAATTATTTTAATGTTTGGTTTTACATTTTTAAAAGTGATTTTCATGCAATTAATGATTAAAGCATATCATGACAAAAATAATTTTTTTTTATATTTGTGAGTGTACAAACTAATTTACACGTACTTTGAGTAATCACATGAGACCGAACCTATTTTCTTTAAGAGGGCATTAATAGTCCCAAGCTCTATGTGACCATTAGGCTAACCGTTGATGGTTGACAAAAATAATTTTTAATCATTTTAAAATCAGCGTTGGAGTTAGCACTTGGAGTTAGCATTGGTTTAACTCCACAGATGTGAATAGTTCATTCTCAAATCATAACATTACTGATTTTTTTTATTTATACTTTTTATTTTAGCACTTTCGCTCCAAGACATTTGCTCTATAGCTACAAGAGGAGCTTCAACGGATTTGCAGTGAGACTCACTGAAGAAGAAGCTCACAAGATTGCTCGTACGTAATATATATTATTATTGAACATCTTTAATTTTTAGTTGATCATTTTGGCCCTCAAAGTTAATTAGTTTCCAAACTAAGCATATAATTTGGAGTAATAATATTTCAGTTAAGGAGGGTGTGGTCTCTGTGTTTCCAAATGGAAAGAAAAATCTTCATACAACAAGATCATGGGATTTCATGGGTTTTACACAAAACGTTGCTCGTATAAATCAAGTGGAAAGTAACATAGTTGTCGGAGTTCTAGACACCGGAATTTGGCCGGAGTCTCCTAGTTTCAATGACGCAGGTCTCGGCCCTCCACCGATCAAATGGAAGGGAACATGCCAATTCTCCCTCGACTTTCAATGCAACAGGTAAACACTTTAGTCAAAACGAGCATGACTCAGCTGATATATGTATGTTTTGATGACCAAGAGGTCTATCGTTCGAAATTCCCCCACTCCAATATACTTAAAAAAAAAAAAAATTCCTTAGGATTTCATTTTAAAATCAGTGATGGTGAAATTTTCACACGTATATAAAACTACATTAAATGCAGAGATTAACACAAAGAAAAATGATGGAATCAAGTTGATAGTAGCGGTTTCCAATTAATATGAACCGTTTTTCATATTCTCTTATTTCTTTACTTATTAAGGAAAAATTACGTGATAATCTTTCTTGCTACTCTACTCAAGTAGGATTTGAGAGAAGAATATAATGTTATTGAGAATATTTTGAGTTGATTTTAAACGAAACTAAGTGCAAATAGTTATAAATCATTAACAGTGAGCTAATAGTCTAAGAAAGTGTTTGGGATACCAATTTGAAGTTGAGTGGACTGAGTTATTATAACCTAGTCACGTTTGCCCACTGACTATTATAATCCACAGGCAATAAAGTGAGTGCATTGACTTCAATAATATTTACTATTCACAATTATTATATCCCAAATACTATTATAACCATCAATTATTTTAACTCACTCAACACTCCAAACAACTCCTAATTGTTTTTGTCATTTATTCTATTAGTTTAACTGCCCCTGACTAATTGAAAAATGCTTTGAACTTATTAGAAAAATCATCGGAGCTCGATCATATCGTATTGAGAGCGTGTCCCCAACCGACATTCCAAGCCCAAGAGATTCAGAGGGCCACGGCACACACACCGCGTCGACAGTGGCCGGTGGTCTTGTGAGCCAGGCAAGTCTCTACGGTCTTGGCTCTGGCACGGCGAGAGGCGGGGTTCCTTCAGCGCGCATTGCTGTGTACAAGATATGTTGGTCCGATGGGTGCTACGACGCGGACATTCTTGCAGCATTCGACGATGCAATCGCCGACGGTGTCGATATCATATCTCTTTCAGTTGGAGGGAGTGAAGCCAAGTCTTACTTCAACGATTCCATTGCCATTGGAGCTTTCCACGCCATGAAACATGGGATATTGACATCCAATTCAGCCGGAAATGAAGGCCCTGAATACTTCACCACCTCAAACATCTCTCCATGGTCTCTCTCTGTGGCTGCAAGCACCATGGATAGAAAGTTTGTCACACAAGTGAAGCTTGGCAATGGAACTACCTATCAGGTGATCACTTTCTTACTTTCTTTTGCACTCCATAGCTAAATAGAAATCACAAGGGAGGTGAGATCGAACCATCGATTTCTTATTTCTGTTGGTCTTATCCACCGCTTGATGATCTCTCAATCAAGAAGACACAATTTTATGTCAATTCAACTATATTGCATTTCACAATTATTTATACTAGATATATTGGTCAAAATAATTAGCATTCTAATTTTTTTTTTTTGAAAATGTATTTAATTAATGTATAGATTGACATTTTAGATTTTTGTATCTATATATATATTCATTTTTCCCGTTTAACTACCTAGTCCCTAAAAAAAATAGTTTTGCAGTTTTCAAAATATTTAGTATTTCAGTTGGTGAATATTAAAAAATAATCATTATTTCGGCCCTTAATTCTTTCAAATGTTTTTTTAATTGATATCCATTTATAAAATAATGATTACTTTAGCTAGTATGTATCCACCAATCAAGAATTTAAATGTTGATGTCGACGAAAATATCGAGCTCTCAATTTTATAGAAATGTCGATGAAAATATCGATAAAATGACGATATCGATGAATATTTCTGAAAGATTTTAAAATGTATTTTTTTGAAAAAATATATTTAAATTAATAAATACACCTTTTACACTTTTAAATGAGTTAAAATACACTTGCTATAATATTAATATTCATATTAGGGTTTTTTTTTTTTTTTTTTTTTTTTAATATTTCATCGATTTTGTATGGTATGATGAAAATATCGATTCACCCTTCATGTCGATGTCGAGCCTGTGAAAACATAGAAATGTCGACGAAAATTTACTACCATGCCACCGATACATGTATGTTCACATTTGCATAGATACGTTAATACACATGTTTAAAAATATGTTATTTACTTGTTAACTAATAAAATAGAGTTTAAAAAGTTCAAAAACTAGAATAGACCTCTCGGAAGTTGAAGGACAAGAACAGATTAATCTTAAAACTAAAAAAAGTCTGATCTTAAAATAGAGTTTAAAAAGTTCAAAAACTTATAATAGACCTCTCGGAAGTTAAAAGTTATAATAATTTTCTTTAAGAATTTAACCCTTATTGTTCTATATTTTATACTAATTTTCTTTTAAAAGTTAACCCCTACTTAAAAGTTATAATAATTTACTTTTATAACTACTATTTTTAAGAATTTAACCCTTATTATTCTGTATTTTTTTTTATTCTTTTATTCATATAAATAATTCAATAGAAATTACAACAAATGTCAGATGTCAATTTAGAGTAAAATAATTAAAAATATATATATATATATATTTTTTTTTTACAGAAATGACAATTTATATCACTGATAGTAGGGTCTATCGCTGATAGTAGTCTATCACCTCAATTTGTTTTATAAAATTTTGTCAGTGAATATCACAGTCTATCAGTGATAGTCATATATCAAAGTCTATAAATGATAGCCACTGATTTTTTTGTCATATATTTACAAAATATGTTTTAAATTTTGCTAAATTTATCATTATTTTAGGCTTGATTGTTGTTTGTGCAACCAACTCTAAATGAAAAAAGATTATAATTATATTATAAAATTTGTATGTTAAACCCTAAAAAAAGGATTAAAAAAAAAGGTTTGAATCATCTATAATATCATTTCATGGGTGCAGGGGGTTTCAATTAATACATTCGATCTTGAGGGAAAACAATATCCTCTGATTTATGCTGGAGATGCACCCAACACCAACAAAGGTTTCAATAGCTCCGTCTCCAGGTAATTACCCTCATTTAGTCCCTTTTATTTAGCATTGTGTTTAATCCTTTCACATTTATATAATAACATATAATTCATTAATCATTCAAAACTTAGTGGTTTAAAATTAATTTTTCATTTTTTAAAACAAAACATATGTACTTTTTTCTTCGACCTTTAAGGGAAGATGAATCCATAACTATGTTCACTTTGACTAAAAGTTCAAACAAAACATAATTAACAAGCAAAATTTTCAAATTTTCATAGGATATAATTTTTCTTTCGGATAGGTTTTGAGCCCGGTATGATTATGTTGAGAATGCGACCAAAATCTCACATTGATTAGGAAATAGGAAGTTCATGTGTATATAAGTAAGAGACAACATTTCCATCTATATGAAGTTTTTTGGGTGGAACTAAAATTCAAAAGTCAGGAGAGTCATGTCATGCATGAACATGTTATATCAACGTCTTATTTTTAGTTTTTTTTCCCATGACGTGTATTAGGAAATATCTATTTTAAGTAGTTATATATATATATATATATATATATATCGTTTTATTCTAAATGAAAATTAAAGAAAAACATTGATTTAGCATCGTGGTTGAATAATTTTACACGGCTAAAAGAGAAAAATCATAAAATATATTTTAAATTTGTATAATCGAATATATACATCTAATGATTATTAAAGATGGTAGCCACATTAGGGTAGCCTCATTCAATAACTTTTCGACTTGAATGCACAACAGATTTTGTGGCAAAAACTCCGTCGATCTGAAGTTGGTGAAGGGAAAAATCCTCATTTGCGACTCGCTATTGGGTTCTTCAACAGTGGCATCCTTGAATGTGACAGCGGGCATTATAATGCAAGGCACCGGCGTGAAGGATTACGGCAGCTCTTATCCTTTGCCTGCTTCCTATCTCCAAATAGCAGCCGGCAACGACAGTAAACTATTCCCAACCACGTACGTTTGAAAGGACCTCACTCACAATATAACAAGCTATTCTTCCTATAACCAATTGGTTTTAGGATGAAATACTGTCTAATATGGTATCAGAGCCCACGAAGCCCAAACGGGTATTCGGTCCAAAAATGAGATCCGACCCAAGATGGTGAACCCAAAGAGACACCATTTTGAGGAGCATGTTGAGGATCCCACACCGAAAAGATGAAGGAACCTCACTCATAATATAACACATGGGCTACTCCTTCTATCACCAATTGGTTTTTTTAGGATGAAACTCAATGTCTAATAAAAAATATATATTATGAACTTAAAAGTTTAATTAATCTTTGATTTGATCAACAGAGAAGAGACTGCAACCATTTTGAAGAGTATCTCAGTGCAAGATGCTTCTGCTCCATTTGTAGCTTCCTTCTCCTCCAGGGGACCCAATTCTGTAACCAATGATATTCTCAAGGTTAAATTTATGGCTAAATTTCTTTACTTAATTTAATAAACTTTTTGTGTTTATGATCATTAGTTTAATTCCCATGCATGCTTGCAGCCGGATCTGACTGCACCGGGAGTTGACATTCTAGCAGCATGGTCTCCAATCTCGCCGGTCTCTGGTGTTGCCGGAGATTCGAGGAATACGCTCTATAATATAATCTCGGGAACGTCGATGTCTTGCCCACATGCCACTGCGATTGCTGTGTATGTGAAAACGTTCAATCCCACGTGGTCTCCTGCTGCCATAAAGTCGACTCTCATGACAACAGGTAATAATAATCAATGACCCCAGTCCAGTTTGGTTCGTGATTTGAAAACAATTTTCCAAAACAAAGAAATTTTAGTAAAAAATAAAAACAAATTTCTTATTTTTATTATATCTAAAAATTTGTTTGGTTCTAATTTAAAAATTTTAAATTTAAATTCAAAGTTTGAAAATTGTGTTGGGTTGTAAATATGAGAAAGTAGCAAAAGATTAATATGTGATGAGTAAAATGTATTTTATAAATAAAAAATAATTTGATCTAATTATTTTTTATTTACGATTTTTGGAGTTTTTTGTTGTTGCAAGTTGGATCATTTTTTTGCAATATCATGTTTCTTATTTTTTTTTTTTTGAAGTATCTATCCCGTATTTCCATAATTTTGAAAACGAAATTATAAAAAAAGAGGAACGAAAACAACATTTTGTTGTTTTTTAAAATCCGTCATCTTTTTTTAGTTATTTTTAGAAATAGTTTTTGAAAATAAATATACCAAACACATTCTCATCGTTTTTCTTGTATTTTTTATTTTTGAAAGCATAAAAATGAAAATAGATCCCCAACCAAAGAGGGGCTAATCTTTTATTCATATTCTTAGCACTCCGCAAATGTTTGAAAACTAGTACAAGAGTGTCAATAAGTAATGATGACATATTAGTTGAGGAAGAAATAGTATTTCGGAGGTTAAAATATAAAAGATCGTACTATCTAACTTAAATTATGTTTTATGTTTTCAGATTCACTCAGTTGAGCGAAAATGCATTTGATTACATGTTTTTTAAATCTGTTTTCGAATTCCGTCATGCAAATAATGGAAATTCTGAAAACAATAATTTTATGTTTTAGTGTGTATCCAGATTTTGAATTTGAAATTTCTAACCTAAAATATTTTCATAAATTAATTAATACTATTTTATATTCAACCTAATATTTAGTTGGTAACATCTTCTAGTTTGTACTAAAAAAAACCTAGTTTTATGGTTAATGAATATCTTACCAAACACATTTTAACCATTATTGTTTAAATTTCGATCCAATTTTTAAATTTGCTACCAAACAAAACGTATCTGAAAACATGAAATAAAACTTCGTTTTCAAATTTTTCTTTTCATATCACCAATCAATCCAACATCTTTTATTCATATTCTTAACCATGTGTCGACATAAGTTTTTCACTAACTCGACTCGATTCAAATCCTGCAGCTTTTACCATGAACGCGAACCTGAATCCACAAGCAGAATTTGCATATGGTGCAGGCCATGTGAACCCGCTAAAGGCAATAACTCCCGGGTTGGTGTACGATGCAAATGAAAGCGACTACGTTAAATTCTTGTGCGGCCAAGGTTACAGCACCGCCATGATTCGACTTCTTACAGGCGACAACAGTGCTTGTACTTCTACCAACAAGGGAAGAGTTTGGGATCTAAACTATCCTTCTTTTGCACTTTCCACAACTCCTTCAGAATCCATCAACCAATTCTTCACAAGAACTCTCACAAGCGTCGAATTTGGATTATCCATTTATAGTGCTATGGTTATTGCCCCACCAAGCTTGAGGATCACAGTGTATCCTGCTGTTCTTTCTTTCAATGGAATTGGAGATACCAAATCTTTCAAGTTAACAGTTCAAGGAAAGGTGAGCCAGGCCGTAGTCTCAGCTTCTCTTGTGTGGAGTAATGGTGTGCGTGAAGTTAGAAGCCCTATAACAGTCTATGTTGTCAATAGATCTTGAGTTTAGGTTGTGTTTTTTTGTTCCTAGTTGGAACAAAAAGAAATAAATGTGTGAAATTTTATTGAGGGTTGTTGTATCGTACACTATATTAGCTAAATTTTAGTTGAATTGACGTGATGCTATATGGAATAGTGGACGACTATGCCACATGAGCGTTAAGTAAAGAGTTTTGTGGAACGATTTTCTGTCATTGAGTTTGGACAAAGCCATGATTAATATATATACAACCCTAATCTTACCTTCCTTATTTACATCAATAACATAGCTAATTTAGGAAACAAAAAAAGACTAATAAAGGATAGTACATCTCTGACTAGAAGATATATACACATGTCGAGATATATGGCATATACTAAAATATACGTCGAGATATACGACACCACCAATACTCCCCCTCAAGTTGGAGGTGAGCATGGAGATTACAAATGCCTAACTTGTAAAGAAGTAAAGAAAATTGTGAATTATGAAGGGTTTTGGTTAAAATATCTGCAAGTTGTGCATGAATCTGAATATGAGACATAGAAATCGTATCATGTTGCACAACATCACGAATAAATTGACAATCTATTTCAATATGTTTCGTTCATTCATGGAAAAGAAGATTAACTGCTATATAGAGAACAACTTGACTATCACATAAAACAATTTCATGGGACTTAAATGTTGTATCTCCAAATACAAGCACAAAGAGATTTCAACCATTTTAACTCACATATGTAGTACTGGTCATGAATCTATACTCGACCTCCGTAGGAGAGCGGGAAACAATTGGTTATTTTTTCGTTTTCCATGAGACAGGAGAAAAACATAATAAAACAAAGTAACCCATCAATGATTTACGTGTCAGCGGACAACTCTCTCCAATCAGTATCACAAAAGGCATATAGTTGAAGGTCACTCTCTCCTCGCAGCAAAATACCCTATCTAGGATAACGTTTTAAATACCAAAAAACTCTCAAAGTTGAATCACAATGTTCAACACGAGGATCACCCATGAACTGAGCTAGTATATGCACAATTTAGGTCGTGTAATTGTAAGTATATAAGCCACCTTACAAGCAACAAAAACTTATTTGGATCATCAACGTCGACGTCATTGATGGTGGCGAGATGATGACACTACATGAATACATGGTTTTTCGACGCCAAAAAGCGTCGGAAAAAGTCGAAAACAACGTCGGAAAAAAGGCTCTCCCGACGAAAAATAGGTCGGTTGGGAGGTTCGTCGCCAAATGTTTGTCGGGAGAACATTTGTCGACGCCAAAACAAACGACGTTGAAAAAGATGACTTTTTCCGACGCCACTACATGTTGCCGGCAAAATATACCTTTACCGATAAAAATGAGAAAATGTCACTTTTGCCGACGCCGCCACATTAATGTGACGTCAGATTTTTATTTTATTTTTTAATTCTTTTAAATCTCAATTATTCTCTTCCAATTTCATTATAATCCAATTTTTTTAGGGAAATTGTAACAAATACCAATTTAGAGTAAAATAATTAAAAATATAGCACTTTTTTTAAAAATTGCAGATATGGAAATTTCTATCCGTGATAGTATGGTCTATCGTTGATAGAAGTCTATCGGCTGATAGGAGTCTTTCACCTCAGATTTTTATAAAATGTTGTCTGTGACTATCACTAATAGTAGTCTATCACTAATAGTAGTATCAGTGATAGTCATATATCAACGATAGCAGTCTATTCGTGATAGCCACTGATTTTTTGCTATATTTGTAAAATATTTTAAATTTTGCTAAATTTGCCATCATTTTGGGCCTGATTGTTGTTTGTGCAACCAACCTTTTTTTTTTTTACCTATAAATAATTGTGTATGCAATAATTATATAAAAGAAAATTTATTGAATCAAATTTATGTTCTCACAATTCCTTTGTATAAAGTTTGAGCTTTCAATAACGCTTCATATCAGAGTTAATACCTTGGCAGGTTGTGCATGGCAGAGTTGGCAGGGTTGTGCATGGCAGAGTGTGCATGGCGGTGTTCTCGGCCCTTTGGAAGGTGAAAGTTCCAAAGAAGGTTCAGTTTTTTATTTGGCAGGTTGTGCATGGCAGAGTTAATACCTTGGATAGGCTGGTTAGGAGGTCGAACTGGTTAGTCGGCCCTTTTTGTTGCATTCTTTGTCGGAGGGCGGAGGAAGACTTGGATCATCTCTTGTGGAGTTGTGCTTTCGCTAGGGCTGTTTGAGATTCTCTTTTGGAGGCGTTTGGCCTTGTGTTGGCTAGACCCAGAGAGCTTAGGGAGGTGATCGAGGACTTCCTTCTCCATCCGCCTTTTCGCGAGAAAGGAAGGTTTTTGTGGCAAGCAGGGATGTGTGCTGTCTTGTGGGGTTTGTGGGGGGGGAAAGAAACAGTAGGACCTTTAGAGGGGTTGAGACGGATCCTTTTAGGGTTTGGTCTCTCGCTAGGTTTCATGTTTCTTTATGGGCGTCGGTGACGCGGTTATTTTGTAATTATTCGTTAAACTTGATTTTGCTTGATTGGAGCCCCTTTTTATAATGGGGTTCCCTTCCCGGGCTGTTTTTTTTTTTTTTGTATGCCCTTGTATTCTTTCATTCTTTCTCAATGAAAGCTTGGTACCTTTTCAAAAAAAAAAAAATAACGCTTCATATCATCATAATCTTGGATAAAATAGCCTTTGTTACATTGACTTTGTTCCAAAACACCTAAAAAATATCAAATCAATAACAATCTTATCATGAAAAAAAAAAAATACTAAATTCATTAAATTAAGAAAAACAAAACAACTAAATTTATCGAAAATATGAACATAATTACATCAAAACTTAACTAACTTATCAAAATTTGTAAGTATTAAAATCCTTTAAACATAATCAATATCTAAATTTATAAACCTAACATTGAAACTAAACTTAACTAAATTTAAGCTTATGAATAATATAACAATTATTTAATCACACAAATATTCTCAAAATCACATTGCACATAATAAGCTATAAATCTAACTTTAATAACATAATAAATAGCTTAAACAAACTTATCACTAACAAAAGAAACTAAAGTTTAACTTCAAATTTTCCAATTAATGAACTTTTAATATCTAAGCTTAGACATAAACATGAAAATGAATTCTAACCCATTAAATTAAAACAAACTACTAAACTTAACTATTGAAATTGATATAAAAATCACATAAATATAGTATTGTAATTAACTTATCCAAATTTATAAACTTAACAAATAAACTAAACTATGTTTTCAAAACTAATAGTTTGACATGAACCTAATAACTAAATTAAATTTCACTTAAATTTTTCAAAGTTAATAAATTTTTAACATCAAAACAACAAAGAAAACAAATTTTTGATCCGTTGGAGATGAGTTTTTAAGTTCCAATACACCAAAAACACAAAAGAACAAAGAAAACAAAATTTTAAAACTTCTCAATTTTTCGTTTTAAACTCACATTCTTTCTAATTTAAAATTCCTCCCATAAACCTTCAAAGAAAAATCAAAACTTTCAAAAGTTGAATGTCAAAACAAAAAACACCCTATTTGCTAAAAAAAAAAGTAATAGCAATTATCAACAATAATCTCTACAACTTGAACCTACTCTAAAAACTCAATGAATCATTTGCGTATATTCTAATATTAGGTATATTTTAATATTTTAATATTTCAGTCACTAATCAACCAACGACTCTCAGAAACAAGCAAGAACATGTACACTGAATATGTAAACCTATGTCTCGAGAACCATATGTATAGATCACAATGTGAAAAAAAGTGAATAAGATGATGTAGTTATGCTTACTAGACCAACTTTCAAAGGAAATCTTAGTAAATCTGAAGAATAAACTTTTGCCGATGCCACATTAATCGCGAGTGAGGACAAAACATGTTGAAGGGACTCGTGTTCGTTTGTGAGGATAGTTTTCACTCTTAGAAGCACTTAAAACCAAGTAGATAACGTGGTCAGTGAGGACAATCTTCACTCTTAGAAGCATTTAAAGCCAAGTAGATATAATGTGGTCCGATCGTAGGAGAATGGTGGGACCATCAGGTGCTGATCCCAATTCTAAATCCTGGGCCTGGAACGTTATAGAAGGGTGTGTTGGCGTGCGACTATAGGGAAGAGGGTGCGACGACGTGGGTTGTGGAGAAAAAGGAAAAATGGAATAGGAAAATGTTGTTTGGTTGTGGTGTGTATGGCAAAGAGATGGACAAAAAAAACTTGCATTTCAAAAAATTGGGTCATTTGACATTAAAACCCAAAAAGTATCATTCTTACCAAAAAAAAAAAAAAAAAAAAAAAAAAAAAAAAAAAAAAAAAAAAAAAACATTTGGAAGATGGGAGGGTAAAATTATGAGTTTTTTTTTTTTTTTAAATATTAATAAATTAACAAATGTAGGGAGAAACAGACTGTTTTTTTTTAATAATATTGTAATTTTTAAATTTTTTTATAAAGATATTGTAGGTTTGAAAGTAGTTTTAAAAATATCTTTGTTTTAAAGGGAGGTCGTCTTTTCAAAAGACGACCTCGAGCAAAGGTCTTGCTCAACATGGATGAACGTCGTCTTTTGAAAAGACGATCTTCTTCAACATCTACGCCACGTTCCTTTTATTAAAAAATTGATAACTTTTTATCCAGATATTAAAAAATTTCGAAAAATGTATGATTGGAAAGCTAACACAGAGAGCTTCAATTTGATACCTGGTTTCACTTTTTTTTTTTATTTGTGCATCAAAAGATAAAGACCATTGAAGTTAGACTATAGTTCTGCAAATTTCAGATCTTTTGATGAGTGCATTAAAAAATTGATATCTTTTTACCTAGATATTAAAAAATTTCGAAAAAGATACGTTTGAAAAGCTAACACAGAGAGCTTCAATTTGATATATGGTTTCACTATTGGTAGAGTTGTGTATTAAAAAATACAAATCGTCGAAGTTTAGCTACAATTTTGAAGTTTTCAGTCATATCTTCAGTTTTGGGTTTAGTGAAGTTTTCAGAACTTTGACGATATATATATATTTTGATACACAACTCCAAAGATAGTGAAACTAGATATCAAATTCTGGCAAGAGATAGCGAGCAAGAGAGATGAGAGGGAGAAGAAAGAGCGAGAGAAGGGTGTAAACAGAAAATAATAATAGAAACAATTAGAGAATCCTATTTTTCTAAGCGAGGTCAAATCTCATATGTGCTCAAATATTTAAATTAGCCGGTGGTCAAATTTCATGTGCTCAAATATTTAGGGCTTAGGGTTCATGTGCTCAAATATTTTTTTTATTTTTTTCTTTTGGTATTAAATAATGTTTATAAATAATTACAAGTGACCGGCAATGGTAAATGTAACAAAATTTAAAACATTTTACAAATATGACAAAAAAATTAGTGACTATCACTGAACTGCTATTACTCATATCCATAAATAAAATGACTATAACTGATATGACTGATAGACTATCAGGGATAATTACTGACAAAATTCTATAAAAATTAGAGATCATATAAACTATCTACTATCAGTGTGATAAAAATTGTTATAAATGCAAATCTTTTAAAAAAATGCTATATTTTTAATTAACATCCGATACAATTCTCCATATTGAAATACCTCCGCGTAATGGTAATTCATTTTTATAGCCTTAATCCTAAATTCTGCCATTAAGGTAATTAAACCACTAATTAGAGTTTTGACTTTTTGTCCAACATAAATGTTTAAGCAATTGAGCTATACAAATGAAGTGATACTCATTAATTTTCTAAATAAATATTAGAAAATTGTTTTGATTATTTTTCAAAACAATATATAAGTTTGAAGATATTATTAAATAAAAAAAATCAAAATATTATTGACGGAAAAACCAAAACAAAGTTCAAAATTTAGGAACTATAAAAGTATATTTTAAGGTAGATTATCAAATATTATTGTTAGCTCCCTAAAGATATATTAAGCAAACAAATTCGGACAATGGTTGATATATAATGGTCACAAATTTATATAAATATAATATAAATATATTGATATAAAATAAAATATTTAGATTAAATAATATTGATTATTAAATATAAGAAACCATTATTTATGATATTAGTTTGTTTAAAATAAATTATATCAAACAACATGTTGGTGCAATTTTTTTTTTTTTTAAATAAAAAAAAAAATCCACTTGATGCAACGGGTAAGACTATTACTTAGATAGCTTAGGCCCCGGGATTGTGTTTGAAGACGTTAAAAGCGATTTCAAAATAATTTTAACTGTTTTTTTATGTTTGGTAAAACTAATTCTTAAATCGTTTAGATTTTGCTTCTCTAAAAATCTGTTCTATCTAACTAATTTTAAAATTCTTTTTTATTTTTTTTATTTTACGAATTATTCATAATCTAACTAATTTTATTTCATTATTTTTTTTTAAATTTAATTTAATGATTTTTAATTATTGTTCTTATTTATTTATTTATTTATTTCAACTAATGTTAGATTTTGTTTGAGATATTTTTTATATATCATTTTTTTTATATAGCTTATAAAATTATTTAGAGTAAAAAACATATAATTTTTAATTTAAATTATATAAAATTTCATATTACCTTATAAATTCAATTTGAAGTTAAATATTAATACAAACTCATACTTAATTATTGAAATATATTTATATTTGGGTTAATATCGCTATTTCATAAAATATTAGTAGGAATTTACCAAACACTATAATCAGATTTTTCAGGTTTAAATCTGAAATTTACCAAACACTAATTAACTTCATGCTACAGCTGATTTTTCTAAAAGCACAGCTGGAAGCAATTATTTTAAAAGCTACCGCAATCCCAAACTAAGCCTTAGAGTATGAATTTGATTCATGCACTCGGACAGTTATTTAAAATGCTTTATTTAGGGGTGATGCCTAAAAGTTCAAAATAAATCAGCTGCGTTATTTGTTGCGTTAAGTTTTTAAGGCTGTTTTTTTTTAATATTGTATTTTTTAAAACTTATTATAAAAATATTGTAACTTTCAAACTATTTATAAAAATATAGCAATTTTAAATAGTTCCACGTGGATGAAGGTCGTCTCTTCAAAAGACGATCTTGCTCCACATTGGATCCTTCATCGTTACATACTTCATTTATTAAAAAATTCATATCTTTTTAATCAGATATTCAAAATTTTCAAAAAAGATATGGTTGGAAAGCTAACAGCGAGAGCTTCAATTTGATATGTGGTTTCACTATTTTTGGAGTTGTGTATTAAAAGATAAAGACCATCGAAGTTGGACTATAATTCTGCAAATTTTAGAACTGAAGATTCTCTGAATAGTGCATTAAAAAATTGACATCTTTTTACTCAGATATTAAAAAAGTTTCTAAAAAGATACAGTTGAAAAGCTAACACAGAGCTTCAATTTGATATCTAGTTTCAGTATTTGTAGAGTTGTGTATTAAAAGATACAGATCGTCGAAGTTTAGCTTCAGTTTTGAAGTTTTCTGTTGTATCTTCAATTTTGAGTTTAGTGAAGTTTTCATAACTTTGACGATATATATCTTTTGATACATAACTCAAAAAATAGTAAAACTAGGCATCAAATTGAAGCTCTCTGTGTTAACTTAAAAACAGTACCATTTTCGATTTTTTTTAATATTTGGGTAAAAAGATGTCAATTTTTTAATGCACTCCTCAAAACAATCTTCCGTTCTGAAATTTGCAGAGTTATAGTCCAACTTCGATGGTTTTTATCTTTTGATACACAACTCTAAAAATAGTGAAACCAGGTATCAAATTGAAGCTCTCGCTGTTAGCTTTTCAACCATACCTTTTTTTTGAAAATTTTGAATATCTGGTTAAAAAGATATGAATTTTTTAATAAATGAAGTACATAACGATGGAGGTCGTCTCCATCCCATGTGGAGCAAAATCGTCTTTTGAAAAGACGACCTTCATCCACGTGGAACAAGATGTGGAGGTCGTCTCCATTTAAAATTGCTATATTTTTATAAATAGTTCGAAAGTTACAATATTTTTATAATAAGTTTTAAAAAATACAATATTAAAAAAAAACAGCCAGTTTTTTAGGGTATGATTGGGGTCGCCACACACGCCTTTGGTAGGGGTATACTAATGGAAACACCTTATGGCCTTACTACAACCCGTGTAATCCCGATGAATTTGTACATATTAATATAACCGCGCACTTTTAAAAATCTTGGAGGTAAACTGAATCTCTAAAAAAAGGGTTAACCGACTATTTTTTAAAATCGAGGAACCGAAACTATATCCATCTCGGTAACTACACTAAATCTTTTCACTCAATTTGAAATTATGTTATTCAACCCGTGTAATCCCGATGAATTTGTACATATCCCTATAACCGCACACTTTTAAAAATCTAAATTGAATCTCTAAAAAAAGGGTTAACCGACTATTTTTCAAAATCGAGTAGCCGAAACCATATCCAACTCGGTAACTACACTAAATCTTTTCACCCGATTTGAAATTATGTTATTCAAGTTCTAGCAATCTTAAACCCTAGATTTTTATACATAAATCTTCCATAACCAAACTTACTCCAATCTACTAGTTATCCGTTCAAAAACCAGACGCTAACAAGAAATGTGAGAGAGGACATGCACTTACCAAATTAGGGGAATCTGTCGTAGGTTGGTAGAACAAGATCAGTTTGCCTCAGGGCCGAAGAATGGTGTCGAATGGCTGGCGTTTTCGCGCGAGGAGATCTCTGTGTATGCGTTTGCGGAGAAGAATCGTTTTGGTTGAGGGATGGTATACAACCAGAATATATGTGTTTGAGGAGAGGAATCAATTTTCCTCAGGGATGGTTTACAACCAGTGGAAAAATTGGTGGCGTGTTGGAGTGTGTTAGCGCTTTGAGCCCCTCAATTCCATTATTTCAATGGCATGGGGAAACGTTCACGGAGTCATGCAATGAGTCTTACATGGAGCATTCACTCATGTCATCACATCCATCTTCTATAGGTGGTTGGCCAACCATATGATTTTCTTTTATTACGCTATGTACCGCCATATATACACCTGACGAGGCATATTCGTTTGTAGCAACATCAGTTCCTCAGGTATGCAGATGCGTCTACTAATTTTTTGAGTTCTAAAGGGTATAACCATGTAACTCTCACGAGTTAAGTGTAAATTATTTTTTTCCTTTTAACGTCTCTATTAACTCCTCATCCATAACTTATCTTTCTCTCTTTTCAATAATTTTCATTTTTTCAGCATATTTTAATTCATTTTTGTCATGTGTAGGTTGCCTTACTAAATATAGGACTTAGACATTCTTAAAATAAAATAAAATAATAATAATAATAATAATAATAATAATAAATAAATAAATAAATAAATAATAATAATAATAAAAAAAAAAAAAAACTGTTCTGGTTAATTTTTTTTTTCTTTGGTCATACCGAACATCAGGATCTACATTAGGCCAGAGCCCTCCCTGAACTTTTAACCAAATACTACTATTATTATTATAAATCGAAATAAAAAATAAAATTGTACATTGCTCTAGTGATTATAAGCATCTCATCTCCCTAATGCGTTTGCTCAAGTTTAATAATAATTATATATATATTTATATAAAATAATATAGGTTAAAATATCATTTTAGTTCGTATTTTGAGACTTATTTTATTTTAGTCTTGAACTTTCAAATGTCCAAATTAGTCTCGTACTTCCAATAAATTTTAAAATTATTCTTTAATTAGTTTATGGTTAACTTTTTCAAAAAAATATTTAGTCTTTGTTATAATCGTCTCTCTTCATAAACTTTAATGTTGGGTGGAGATCGAACCTCTAACCTTTTGGCCATTAGTAAACACTTATGTCAATTGAACTATGCTTATGTTGATTTTTTTTTCTTCGGGGGAGAAAAAATTGTTTTTTTTTTTTATGTTGATGGTTATGTTTTATGTTGAATTACGTTCATGTTGGCAAATTAATAACAAAATATATCAAGCCCCCAACATAAAGTTTTGGATCCGCCAACTGTCGAGCATAGTTCAATCGAGCTAAAGATATACCCTTCAACCATGACTCCTCCACTCTCACGTTGAACTCAAGGTTTTTTTCCTATGACCTTTTGATCAATAGTTCTTATATTATGTCAGTTGAACTATATATACTCATGTCTGTTGGGAGATTCGAACATTTGACATTTTAGTCGATGCTATACATATATATTTTAATTAATTTTTATTTAATACATATATCTCTTAATTAGTTTAGTTATGTTGACGCGTTTGCGAATAAAAAAATAGTTTATTTTAAAATAAATGTTACCATACCTAAATAATAATACTTTATTTATCCACTTTTAGTTTAGAATAAATATCTTATTAACAATTAATTATATTTGTGGTCAAATGAATTTATTTTAATAATACATGTTGAAATGTTGTAAATAAATATAAAAAAAAAAATACATGTTGCAATTATATGAAGGCCAACTCCCGAAAAGCTTGTCATTTAATTAATTAATATATATATATTCCTATTTCCTATATACGGCGAAATCGATCAAAATAATGTATTCAAAATTCAAAATTCAAAATTCTCACAAGTCTTTTTTGTTTTTTTAGCACATCAAAATTAAGTTCTTTCATAGAGAATGTGTTAAAATTTTAGGGTTAAATATATGTTTGGTCCTTGTTGGAATTTAACTTAATTTTTAGTTCATCTTTCATTTTGTAAGATGGTTATCGAATGAAAAAATATCCTAACTTGAGCAAGGTTTTTCTTTTTTTTTTTTTTTTTTCCGACAACATGGGGAAAGAGGATTTGAACCTAAGACCTTTTGCTCATAATTCATACATTATGCCAGTTGATCTATGCTCTTGTAGGCACATATTAGCAAAGTCTAGTTAGCATATGATTATGTTGATTGCTGCATTATCATTTTGTTGGGTCAACGCTTACCGTCAACTCAATTTAGAGACTATTTAAAAGTGCATTTTATTAATATAAGTCAACATAATCATAGCTCAAGCTGGTCAAGGGTACTATAATCTCGACTAAAAAGTTATAGGTTCGAATTTCCATCTCCATTTTTTATTTTTATTTTTTAATTCAACAATATGTGGGTGAGATTTTGAACGTTTAACCTTTTGGTCGAGATAGTAATGTCTTCACCCGTTGATTGAGCTAGGCTCGAATTGGTCAACAACATATCATTGAATTAAAAAAATATAAATATAAATATAAAACTACCACGTGTCATTTAAATTATTATTTCTTTAATAACATGCTTAGAATATAAGGTTTGACATGTCACTTGATAGAATGGATATTTTTTTATGGGTGGTTTGAATTTTGTTGATAGATGAGTCTCGAGTGGGTTTAGAGTTGAAATTTTAAAATGTATGTTTTAGTTCTTAACTTAAGATAAATTAAAAGAAAAAAAAACCATTTTAGTTCTTGAATATTGAGGGACCATAACATTTTTTTTTTTAACCTTATTATATTTTCATAATTTTTTTTTTTTTTTTTTAATATCGTTGGAGTCAGTTTACGACAAGAAAATTCGTAAGAAATTAATTCTAGTTTTAAGGCCTTTCATGACCACTAGACCAACCTTTCATAATCTTATTATATTTTCATAATGTATATTTTAGCCTCGAAGTATTTAAAGAATAACTATTTTAATTTGGTCCTTATTATATTATTTTGATATCTAAATTTTGCTCAATACTCGTTTTCCACCAATATAGCTAGTTTGAAAACATGCTCATGTTAATTAGTATACATTATAATTGGACAAAAGTTTTTTTTATTTTTTTTTAATATTTTTTTGTTGTAAGTTTTAGGACTAAAATAGATATTTTAATAAGGTTCAGGACCAAAATGGATTACTCTTGAAAGTTCAAGTTGCTCCATAATCAAGTGTTTGGGTTGGATCAAATGTTCTCTAAATTTCGGCTGAGTGTTATTTTTTATTCTCTTTAGCCTCTCTAGAGAGTGTTTCCTTTGGATATATAATTAAGAACTACCCGACCTCCAATATTGGACATAACCTTCATAGATTTGCTTTTGGTTCCACCCAAAAGGCTTCATATCAATGGAGAATGTTATCCATCCTTATATGATCTTTCTCTCTTCTAACCGATGTGAGATTTTGGTCGTACTCCTAACACCTTTTTCGGTGGCCCAAACAGGAACTTCAATGTTAATTAGCGGACTTGGCTAAAAACAATCTTATGTTTAGAAACATTCGAATTTTTTTTTAGAAAAAATGTGAGTGAAAACAAAACATGTTGAAAGGATCTACATTGGTTTGTGGGAACAGTCTTCACAAGTAGGGTGAACGTGAGAATGTCTCGGAGCTATGTGCCAAATCTGAATTCCGAGTCCTAGTACAAAATTTAGCCCGATGCATAGAGACTAGGCTGCAAAGAAATATATCCGCATTCCAAATGCCAAACTGACACATGTTTCGACCAATTCAGACCATATTAAGACAAGGTTATCTTGGCGTGCAGTTTCGTGCTTGTTATTTTATTTATTTTTCTAATATTGTCTCTCTTAAGTCTAGAATTTGAGGTTCTTCCATGTATTTTTTTATGTTGAGTTGTTGGAGATATGACTTTCTTCAAGCTTGTATAAAAGCCCTTCCTTATTCATTTTCTCTAATTTCCTCTTAAGCTTTGTCATATATGTTTCCACTGACCATGACCATGTCAAGAAACACTACGTCTTCTTCTTTGATCTTCAAGCTCGTCCTCCTCAGCCTCGTCTCTATTCTGCTCGCTGCTAGGCTCGATTCTAACAATGATGGGTGAAAGGTATAAAACATTTAACTCAAGTATCGTTTGATAATTAATTAATTTTTGAAAATCAAGTTTCTAAACACTACTTTCACTTACGAGTTCTTTGATTTCTTATTCACTTTTGATAAATATTTTCAAAATTCCAGCCAAGTTTTAAGAACTAAAGAAAAAAATAATTTAAAAATATTTCCTTTTGTTTTTGGAATTTAATTAAACATTCAATTTTTTCCATGGTAAAGGATGAAACAAGTTTAATTTTAAAAAAATAAAAACAAAAAATCACTGCTTATTAAGGAGGGCCTTAGATGTCTACTTTTGAAATATATGTTTGGTTTTGTGGGTTTTGGGAGACAAAACCAATGGCAAAGCGAATAAAGAAGGGATAATTTTTTATTATATTTCATAATCTATATGATTAAACTTTTCAACCTTTTGAGTTGATTGATGATTTAGTGTTCGAGTTCCTGTAATATCATTTTCTTTTCATTTATATTTGTTGGGTCTTCTACAAATTTTCAAACTCTATAAATGATGGAAAATATTAAAATATTGATATAATTAAATTTTATCATAATTTGTATGCTTAAACTCCCTTTGATAACCATTTTGTTTTTAGTTTTCCGTTTTCGAAATTTAGGCTCGTTTCCTCCTAATTTTTATATTATGTTACACTTTACTTTGAGAAACATTTTAATTCTTAGTTAAATTTAAAAAATAAAAGCTATCTTTTTTTTTTTTAGTTTTCAAAATAGACTTGATTTTTGAAAAGAGTGTTAGAAAGTAGATAACAAAACAAAAAAAAAGTTATAGGTGGAAGTAGTGTTTATAGGCTTAATTTTCAAAAACCAAAAACTAAAAACCAAATGATTAATTTAACACTCAATTTGTTGTATCTAAATATTATGTTAATAAGTTCGATAATATTTTTTTCTTATACATTAAAATTTAAAATTTTGCCCAAATTTTGTTAGCTGGACTCTTGATGAAATGAAGATGTATGTAAAACCTTGCAGATTTATATTGTATACTTGGGGAACAAGCCAAAGGATAAGGCTTCTTATTAAGGATTTATCTATATTAGGAAATTAGTTAGTGAGCACTTTTTTTTTTTTTTTTTTTTTTTTTTTTTTTTTTTTTTTTTTTTTTTTTTTTTTTTTTTTTTTTTTTAGATTAGGGTTGTATAAATACTTATCTTTTGAATGAGAAATTAAGAGGAAAATCTAAGATTATCATATGGGTTTTGTCATGGTATCAGAGCATCGATCTTGAAAAGCTCGATCAAACAAAAACGTTAGGGCGACGGCGATTCCGCCGCCGTCGCTCAACCTTATTCCTCCGATTTTGTCTGATTTTGTATGAGTTCTAGATTGTGTTCTTCAAGAGAAGAAGATGAAAAAAATTATCTACATTCTTCTTCAAGAAGAAGAAGAACTGAAGTCGCCGCCGCCCGGTGAGATCTGAAGCTTCGTGTCATGCATCATATTTGAATGGCAGAAATAAAAACATAGAAAAGAAAAAGAGGCACAAACCATCCTCGTCGGAGCTCCTCCCGAGCTATGGCGGCTTTGCTGGACCACCAGCTCTCGGCGACGACTTCAGATCTAAACAGAGCTCAACAAACGAATTCACGCTCCGACGACGTCGAAGCTTCAGATCTCACGCTCCGACGAACATCAACACCGACCCGCGTTCGGAAGCTGCAATTTTTTTTTATTATTATTATTATTTTTTTTTTCTTACCTTATTTTCAAGTTGGGCATTTGTGATCTTGGGCATTTGTGATCCTTCCTGCTCCAACTTGAGGGAAGGTATTAAGGATTTATCTATATTAGGAAATTAGTTAGTGTTTAACTTAGCATTTAGTTAGCTTTTCTATATACTTTGGGAGATTAGGGTTGTATAAATACCTATCTTTTGAATGAGAAATTAAGAGGAAAACCTAAGATTATCATATGGATTTTGTCACATTTGTACCATAAATTTCAAAGATTTTATATTTTTATGCTTTAGTTTTCATTAATCATTAATGCTTATTTTTGGTCCTTGATGTAAACTTTCAGCTAAGTAATTTAAAATAATTATGAAATTAATGAAAACTAATTTAATTATAGTGAATAGAAAGGGTTGATTACATAAATAGCCATCAAATTCAAAATGACCAAATATAAAACATTTTACAAATATGACAAAAAAAAAAAACCCGAGTGATAGTTATTAATAACCATTAATAAAATGACACTGATAGACATAGACAAAATTTTATAAAAAAAACCTAGGATATCAGTAGCTATCACTCATAGTCATTAATCTGCTATTAGTAATAAAAATTGTCATATTTGTTAATTTTTTAAAAATGTTATATTTTTAATTATTTGACTCTCAAAACTTAAGAGTAAGAGTGTAACATTTTTGAAATTTATAATCAAATCAAAACTAAACTCAAAACTTAAGAGTAAGAGTGTAAAAAACTTAAGAGTAAGAGTGTAACATTTTAAAACATAATGACTAAATATAAATTAAATTCAAAACTCACATGTAAAAAATATAACATTTTGAAACCTAAAAAATCGAATGGAGACTACTCAAAACTCAATGACTAAAAAGATATTTTTTTTCTTAATTTTTGTATGGCGCTACCGATATTGATACTTAGCTCGATCTTTCGATTAACAGAGTTCCGACTGACAGTGAATGATACATCTGCTTCTCTAATAGTTTTCTTCTCATCCAGAGGACCCAATCCTATAACCTTTGACATTCTCAAGGTTACATGATTTCTCTGCTTGTTTTCAATTAAGCTATTTTTTTTTTAACATTGTTCACATTTTGCTAAGATCATTAGTTTTCATGAACATGCATGCATCCAGCCAGATTTGATTGCTCCAGGAGTCGAATTTCTCGCGGCATGGTCTCCGATTGCACCGGTGTCCGATGGAATTAAAGATTCAAGGGAGACGCTTTATAATATAATCTCGGGGACATCGATGTCTTGCCCACATGCAACTGCAGTCGTTGTGTACGTGAAAACATTTCATCCCACATGGTCTCCTGCCGCAATTAAGTCAGCTCTCATGACTACCGGTAATGACAACAACACATTTTTAATTTCTGTTTGTAAGTTGTTTCTAGAAATATCCATGGACATCGATATTTTCATAGATATTTTCAGAATTTTGGCTTCTCTCGACGCACAAAAATTGTCTTGAGAAGCCACAAAACCGTTGAGAGAAGTTATCTCGACGAAAAAAAAATCGTTGCGCAAATCGTCGACAAAACTCTATTAGGAGAACCTCTCTCGACGGTTTTTTGCTTACCATCGAAAGAACTACTTTTCTCGACGGTTTAACTAAAATTATTGTAGTGGAAGGAGAGTACTTATCAATTTCCAGAAATTTACATAATGAAATCAACGTTTTAAACCTTGAATTTAACAAAGCCATACATTTCTACAAATAATTTGAACTCACTTGTGTCAATTCATTTTCTACAGCTACTCCCTTGAATGCAATCCTCAATCCCCAAGCAGAGTTCGCATATATGGAGCAGGCCATATCAACCCACTGAAGGCAGTAAATCCCGGGTTGGTCTACGACACAACCGAAAGCGACTACGTTAAATTCTTGTGTGGCCAAGGTTACACGACCGCCATGGTTCAGCTTCTCTCCGGCAACGACAGTGTTTGTACTCTTGCCAACTCCGACCGAGTATGGGATCTAAACTATCCTTCCTTTGCACTTTCTTCCACCCCTTCCGAATCCTTCAACCAATTCTTCACAAGAACTCTCACCAACGTTGGATCGGATGTATCGACATATACATCTACGGTTCTTGGCGTGCCACGAGGCCTTACAATCACAGTCGACCCTCCGATCCTGTCGTTCAAAGCCCTTGGAGAGAATAACACTTTCACATTGACAATTCGTGGAACTGTGAGTCAGAGCATTGTGTCTGCTTCTCTGGTGTGGAGCGACGGTTTTCACAGTGTGAGAAGCCCTATTACAGTATATGTTGTCAATAAAGCTTAATTTGGTTTGTGTTTTTATTGAAAGTTGAAGGAAGAAGCAAATTTTCTTGTATTGAGAGAAGTTGCAAAGAGTGAGTAGATCAACTAAATATAGTTCCAATATTTACTTGAATGAAAACAAAGAGTTTGAGGTGTATAAAGTGTTGAAATGTTTTAAATATGTTATCTAACATTACAAATGACTCATGGGGCCTCCCTTCCAATGACATTTGCCCCCTTTCTAATTTGTAATCTCTCTTACTAAACATAATACAATTGTTTTCTTTCTTTTGTCTGTAGACATAGCTAAAAACACTACTGTTAGCAAACCACGTAAATCTTTAACACATTACTATTAGCGAACCACGTAAATTTGTATGTTGTTTCTTTCGTTCTATTATTTGTTTGTCGATTACGAGACTCTATCCAATTCAGCGACGGTCGTTTCTAAAGGCTACAGTTGCACTCATTTTCCACTGTTGCCGTCAACTTCTAGGGGGCGTTAGTATTTTTGTTGGGATTTATGCCCTAAAATCTCGTAATTAATTAATAATTATTTTATTATTATTATTTACAATTTATAATATTCATTATATATATAGAATCTAAAGTTATTAGTGTAATCTTGAACAATATGTACTTGACATATAGGTGGATCATGTTCAAGAAATAAATCGAAATAGTCTATAGTATATGGATAAAGTTGGGTGTCTTATCCTTGTAACACTATTGATACGAGCCACTTTGTAATTGTTACAAATGATTTGATCTAAACCATTATGTAGAGACATGTGAGTGAGGTATCTTATACAATGAGTTTGTATAAGAGTGGACCAAAATATATAATATCTCTTTATAAATCCGTTATTTGAGAAGATTAATATTTCACAGGATGATCATATGTGACTCGATCTTAATCCTGAGTGAGTTATGAACTCCTGCCTGTGAAGACTCGTCTTTAAATTAATTTGTATGAGTGAGAATGACTTTTATAGCCGATTCAATAAGCCTACCATTTTGGGGAGTTGACCAAACAAGGAGCTGTGAACATAGCTTCACAAGATGAAATTCATTTTTTCAATATAGGGAAAGTTGATGACTAGTTCCCTTAAGTGCTGATTTCAGGACGTTGAACAATGAGGCCCCACCCTCACAACGACCCGAAAGAGATTTGATTTATGGTTGGATCATAAACAATTTGTTCATTAGAGAATCAGTGATATTTAAGGTGTAAAATGTAATTACAGGGGTAAAACAAGCTTTTAACCCAGTTGTAATTACGAACAACTCAGCATGTAATGATTATATCCATGGACAGAACTTGAACTACAGTTCATAAGAGTGCAACTTTAGGCCTATAATCGAGTGACCTAGAGTTAATGAATTAAAGTTAATTGATTAATGAGTTCATAGTGTGCTCAGGATTCAGATCGAGATACCTAGGTCATCATATGAAAAAATCGGTCTTTACAGTTGTTGTGCAATTTTAGTGCAATAAAATACCGCAAGTGTACGGGTCAAGTTTTAATATAGTGTATTGAAAATACGGATATCGTCCTCAGGATTGGTTTTCTAGTTCACCTAATTACCACGAATACTACCACTCAATTTTATTTAGAGAAGAAAAATAAAAGGATATGGTAAAAACAAAATAAAACATAAAATAAAATATGGAGAACAATAAGGAGAGATATATCCTAGGGAATATTAACTTGAGCAATGATTTCACCGTTATCTCCTCCTATTCTTCGTTTATTAAAAGATGAAATTAATCAATTTCTAGATTGTTGACAAGTTCTACCCTATCGATTTGTTATTCTCTCTCGAGCAGTAACAATATTCTTTGAAAAATAAATTACCTATATTTCTATGGCAATTTAAACAATCCAAATATGAAGAACGTAAAACTATGACGGTCACAAAATCTACAATGATATGTCTATCTCATGTATAAATCAGGGAAAACAATTCGAATCATCAATAATAATTGTCTCTCGACCTCAAATCATTGATATAAAATTCATGCAAAGAATGACAAAATCCTAACATGTATTAAGCTCAGAAAAATTCTCACAACCAATATGAAATTAAAATACCAACTATTAATTAAGAAGAATAAGATTTAAAAACGATTACATCAAGCTCAAAGTCAAGAAGTTTAGCTAATCATGTTCAATAATTCAGAATATAAACTTAAAAATGAACCCATAAAGAAAACTACAAATTAAAAGGGAAAGAAGAAATAAAACTCGTGTTGATTCCACGTTTCCGCTGCAATCTTCACGATCCCGAGCATGCAATACTTTGTGCTCCCAAAAATCTCTTCAAACTCCAAAAACTAAAACTATGTAATTTCGAAATTGAGATTATTGTTTTTTTTTATATCCGTGAGTGTCCGGGTCAGCTTACGCGCACCTCGACTACTCTCACGGGAGAAACCGCCTGACCCTACAACATTTGGCTGCCAGGGAAACCCGTAGGAAATTAATTCCTAGGTAGGTGGCCAAACCCATTCCCTCTTAGAGGGCATTGAAGTCCCAAGGCCCTTTATGACCACTATGCCAACCCTTGATGGTTAGCTTCTTTTTCATCATAAATCTTCTAAATTTTCCGTTTTGCTCCAAATGCTCGATATCTATAAAATAATCAAATATAATCGTGAAAGTACACATTTAATCCTCTAAACTAGCATAAAATAAGTCATAAAGATAGCTCATTTTGTGTGCTATCAACAGTAAACAGAGTTGTAAAGAAAAAGCGACTTGTTTCGCGGTTCAATCTTATGCAAACTCATTGCACAAGGTGCCCCCACTCGCATGTCTTCACATGAACGATTTCGAATCACATCGTTTGTACTATATATGTAAAGCGGGTCGCGTCCAATAGTGTCCCCAAGATAAGGTACCTAGCCTTATCCCTATACTATAGACTGTTCTGACTATTTACTCGAACTTGATTCACAATCATGTCACACATGAAGTTCAAGTATATAACCTATAACCATGAGTTTTTTATTTATTGGAATTAGGTTAAAAGTAAACTCAATTCACTTTATTCAATAATTAATTTTACTGAATAAACTTTAGTAACAACTTTATTGCAAAATAGAATATACATTCAGTTTACAAACCTCGAGTTTGAGAACATAAAACCCAACAAAAAAAAATCTGGTAGAAAAGGAACCCAAAAAGATTATGGTAGACCAGGGAGAAGAAAATATGAAAAATTAATAATTTTTTGGTTTCCTTGAGTCAGAGTAAATGAATAATTTCACACCTCACTTAGCCTTAAACATTTTTTTTTTTTTGAGTACATTGGGTGGGGATTCAAACTACAGACTTCTTAATCATCAAGTCATACATATGTCAGTTCAGATATGCTCGCTTTGGCTCACTTAGCCTTAAACATGTTTATATTTTAAACGAAAAATCGATCAATTTTGTTAAAGTTTTGATACGATAGGTTAATATTTTCAATTTCTTGAATTTTCGCGACAACCCTGAGTGTCCCCTCGGTTTTTTTTCCCTTAATTTCTTATTATTTTTATTTTGTGGGGCCTCCCATTTTTCTCTCCTCTAAACCGCCTCTTGGTGGCTTCTTACAGAAGCAACACCATATATTTAATTATTATTATTATTATTTTTTCTCCCTTAAACAAGTTCCCCTTCTCGGTTAAATTGGAAATTTCCAAATTTCCAAAATTTCACTTCCCTTTTATTTTAATTCATGATTCCTTGTTCATCAATATAATTAAAACAAAAATCATTCCCTTTTATTTTAATTCATGATTCCTTGTTCATCAATATAATTAAAACAAAAATCAAACAACCAATATGCCATATGTACCAACAACCAATAACAAATATGCCATAATTACTAGATTAATTATATTTTTGACAACATAGATTAATTATATTTGTGATCAAATGAATTTATTTTAATAATACAAGTTGCAATTATATGAAGGTCAACTCCCTGAAAAGTTTGTCATTTAATTAATTAACATACATATTTTTATAGGTCAATTATTTTAAAAAAAATAATATATATAGGGTTGGTTGCATCAACAACAATCAAACCTAAAATAATAGCAAATATAGCAAAATTTAAAATATTTTACAAATATGACAAAAAAATCAATGACTATACTGATATCACTGATATATGACTATCACTGATAGAGACAAAATTCTATAAAAAAAAATGAGATGATAGACTATTATCAGTGATAAAAATTGTCATATTTGTATTTTTTTTTTTTTTCATTTTTTAAAAATTCTATATTTTTAATTATTTTACTCTAAATTATTGACAACTGTTACAATTTTCTTATGTATATAGATATATATAGATATAGTAGGTCAACTTAGACCGAAGAGATAGCCTCTTATATATATTTCTATACAGGGAAATTTCTTTTGTTTTTTTTAGTACCTCAAAATTAAGTTCTTTCATAGAGAATATGTTAAAATTTTAGGGTTAAATATATGTTTGGTCCTTGTTGGAATTTGAACTTAGTTTTTAGTTCATCTTTCAGTTTTTCAAACTAACACGGCCTGTTATCTAGATTCAATTTAATTACTATTTTATCTTTGAGATTTAAAAAATATGACACATTTTTGGTGCCTTAAATTTGAATTTGATTTCAATTAATTATTAAGTATAAAACATAAAGAATGAAAAACTATCCTAACTTTTTTAAAAAGTACACATTAGCAAAGTGCATATGATTATGTTGATTGCTACATTATCATTTTTGTTAGCTCAACGCTAATCGTCAACTTTATTTAGGGACCATCCAAAAGTGCATTTTATTAATATAAATCAACATAACCATAGCTCTCAAGTTGTTCTAGTGTACTAAGTCTCGACCAAAATTGGAGATGAAGGTTTGAAGGTTCGAATCTTCATCTCTATTTTTTTTTTGTAATTTTTTAGTTCAACAATATGTAGGGTGGCGATTTGAACGTTTGACCTTTTGGTCGAGATAATAATGTCTCACCAGTTGAGCTAGACTCGAATTTAACCACCTATATATTGTTGAATTAAAAAAAATATATTAATATAAAACTAACACAGGTCATTTAAATTATTATTTCTTTAATAACATACTTAGAATTGAAGGTTTGGACATGTCACTTGATGGAATGGATTTTTTTTTATGGGTGGGTTGAATTTTGTTGATAGATTGGGTCAAGTTTTATATATGCAAGTACTATTTCAAGTGGGTTTAGAGTTGAAATTTTAAAATGTATGTACTAGTTCTTCAACTTAAGAAAAAAAAAAGAAAAAAACAATTTTGGTTCTTGAATATTGGGGGAACATAACAATTTTTTTTTTTTTTTTTTACCCTTATTATATTTTCATAATTTTTTTCTTGATATCGTCCGAGCCCGTTTACGCCAAGAAAATTCGTAAAAAAATAATTTTAGTTTTAAGACCCTTCATGACTACTAGGTCAACTCTTGATAATTTTATTATATTTTCATTATGCCTATTTTAATCTCCAAATTTTCAAAGAATAACTATTTTCATGTGATCCTTATATTATATTATTTCGACATCTCTAAAATTTGCTTAGTTAATACTTATTTTCAACCAATATAGTTTGAAAACATGCTCATGTTAGTTTACATATACTGGAAATACTTAAAGTCGTGTTATAAAAATTTGTTAAAATCGAAACAAAAAGGACCAAAATGAATTTTTTTTTTTTTTAAAAAAAATTTAGGACTAGTTTTTAAGACTAAAATAGATATTTTGATGGTTGAGGACCAAAATGGAATACTCTTCAAAGCTCAAGTTGCTCCATAATCAAGTGTTAGGGTTCGATCAATTATTCTCTAAATTTCGCATTGAGTGTTATTTTTTATTCTCTTTAGCTGCTAGAGAGAGTGTACCTTCCTTTTTCGGTGGCCCAAAGAAGAATTTCAATGTTAAGCGGACTTGGCTAGAAGCAATCTTATGTTTACAAACTTCTGGAAAAAATTTCTAGGATGTTTATGAGTGAGAACAAAACATGTTGATAGGATTCACGTTGGTTTGTGGGGACAGTCTTCCCACTCTCGCTAAGCAGTTCGAGACAAGTAGGGTGAACGTAGGTCATAAGGGATGCAAGAGAATGTCTCAGGCTATGTGCCGAATCTGAATTCCGAGTCCTAGTATCAATGCGAAGACCAGGCTGCTAAGAAGATATATCCATGACATGTATATATTTCGACCAATTCAAACCATATATTAAAATAAGTTATCTGCGCGTGCAGTTTCGTGCTTGTTACTTTATTTATTTTTTTAATATTGTCTCTCTAAGTCTAGAAGTTGAAGTTCTTCCATGTATGACCCTGTATTTTTTATGTAATTTATTTCTTTTGTTGTTGTTGAAGATATGACTTTCCTTCAAGCTTGTATAAAAGGCCCTTGCTATTCATTTTCTCTAATTTCCTCTTAAGCTTTGTCATATATGTTTCCACTGATCATGACCATGTCAAGAAACACTACGTCTTCTTCTTTGATCTTCAAGCTCGTCCTCCTCGGCCTCATCTCTAGTTTGCTCGCTGCTAGCTTCGATTCTAACAATGATGGCCGAAAGGTATAAAACAGTTAACTCAAGTCTCATTTGATAACTAATTAATTTTTTAAAATTAAACTTCTAAACACTACTTTCACTTATGAGTTTCTTTGATTTCTTATTCAACTCAGCCAAATTTTGAAAACTAAAAAATACAGTTTAAAAATACTTGTTTTGTTTTTGGAATTTGATTAAAAAATTAATTTTTTTCATAAGAAATACGACCCATTTTGTATTAGGTCATTAGAAGGGTCTCATATATAAATTTTCTAATAAGCCGCATCTATTTGTTCATTTGTAATTCTCTCCTATTGCGTAATAATAGTGCTCTCCCGCTCGTCGACGTAACTGACACGACGTTAGTGAACCACATAAATCCATGTTGATTTCTTTTGTGCTTATTTGTTCTTTGTTATTGATTTATCGTAACAAGATGAAACAAGTTTACTTTTAAAAAAATAAAAACAAAAAATCACTGCTGATCAAAGAGGGCTTAGATGTTTACTTTTGAAATATATGTTTGGTTTTGTTGTGGGTTTATGGAGACAAAACCATGTGAAAAGTGAATACGCAGCGGTAACCTATAAGGTTACACCTTTTAGGTTGATTGATGATTTAGTGTTGGAGTTCCAGTAATATAATTTTTTTTTTAATTATTATTGATTTATACTTGTTGGGTCTTCTATAAATTTTTCAAACTCCATACGTGAAGGATAGTATTAGAATATTGTTTATAGGCTTAATTTTCAAAAATCAAAAACTAAAAATCAAATGGTTATCAAACCGAACTTTAAAATTTTGAGTTGATTGATGATTTAACATTCAATTTGTTATATCTAAATATTATGTTAATAAGTTTGATAATATTTTTTTCTTATTTGTTTTCTCTTATTGAGAATTTGAAGCTTATACTCATATAAACATTAAAATGTAAAATTTTGACCAAATTTTGTTAGCTGGACTCTTGATAAAATGAAGATGTATGTAAAAACCTTGCAGATTTATATTGTATACTTGGGGAACAAGCCAAAGGATACGGCTTCTACTCCTTCGCATCATATGAGAATGTTGAAAGAAGTCGTTGGCAGGTTCATATTTATTTCTTCACAATTAAAAAGTTTTTTTCACTATTTTTTTTAAAAATATATTTCTCAACAATTTTATGTTTTAGCAAGTTCGCTCCAGAATCCCTACTCCATAGCTACAAGAGAAGTTTCAATGGATTTGTGGTGAAGCTCACTGAACAAGAAGCTCAAAAGATTTCTGGTAAATATTATGGAGTTGTTTGATAAGGGTCGGTTTGATAACGTTTTCGTTTCATGTTTTCTATTTTTTGTTTTTTGAGAACTAAAAACAGAAACATGTTTTTGATAATTAATTATGTTTCTTGTTTTTTGGAAAAAAAAAACTGAAACTAAACTTGTTTTTTATTCTTTTGAAAGAGGATACTTCATAAACATAAACTTGTTGATAATTTTTTTTTCATTTTATTTGTAGTTTAAATATATTTTTGTTATATAATATAAAAGAAATATTTAACATGCATTAAAATATATATATTAAAAAAAAGTCAATTATCAAGTCGAGGTTATTTAATACAAGTAAGCTCAAAGCAAAATGAACAACACTAATAAATTTATTTTTATTCATAAAATGTTATCCAAATTTTATCTTCATTGTCATTTCACAATCAAGTCATTCCGCTTTAAATGATATTGACTCGGTAAATGTCGTGGTTATAAAATATCAAAATGAGATTAAACACGTGTTTTAGTGATCAAAATTTAAAATTTAAATAAAATATAAATATTTTTTGAAATAATATATAATAAATAAATAATATATTAATATACATGTTGCAAAATTTAATTCAAAATAAAAAAAAAATATAAAATACTTCAAAGTTAACAAATAAAATAGAAATTTTTAATTTTAATTCAAAATAAAAATAATATATAAAAATACTTCAAAATTAACAAATAAAATAAAAAATTTTAATTTTGTGAACTATGAGAGAGAGTGGGTAACTCACACTTGCTAGATACCTAAGGGGGCGTTTGGCCCAAGGAGTTGAGGGGAGTTGGAGTTGTTTTGTCTGGAGTTGTTTAGTCTGAGGAGTTGTTTAGTCTGGGGAGTTCTGAGGTATGTCTGTTTGGGGCAGGGAGTTGTTTAGTCTGGAGTTCTGAAGTCTGTGGTGTGTTTGGAGCAGAGAGTTGTTTAGTCTGGAGTTCTGAAGTCTGAGTTTATTTTAGTTGTTTTCTTCGGCACAATTTTTTTCTACAAACTTTCAAAATTTTCTTATTAAAGACTTCTTCCAATTCCAATAAATTCTAAAAATGAAATATTTTATTTTTATTTTATCTATCCTTGACAAATTTCTTTGAAGACAACAAAAAATAATTTTGAGCACAATATTTAACATTATTTTTTCACATTAATTATCAAAAAAAAATATATATATATATTTGTTAGGACTCATCCTTAATTTTATGAATTATAAGATTGTCTACCCATAAGTATAGTCGCTGAACCTCAAGTTCTAAAATCTTAGTTTATTTTACTAGTTTTTTCGATACAATTTTTTTTTTCTACAAACTTTCTAATTTTCCTTATTAAAGACTTTTCCTAATAAATTCTAACAATGCAATTTTTTATTTTTATTTTATCTACTTTCCAAATTTCTTTGGAGATAACAAAAAATAATTTTGAACACAATACTTCACATTAATTTTTTAATCTCTCACCTTGATTATCAATAATATATATTTATTATTATTTTTTAAAGACTCAATCTTTAATTTTTTAATTTTATGAATTTTAGAAGTGAGATTTTGTTTTTGTTTTTGTAGTGTAAGTATATTTTACAAATTTCTCTAAAGAAAAAAAAAACAACACATAAACATATTTATGTGTCAAACACGTTCTTCCTCGCTTCCACCCACTTAAACTCATAATTTCATATGCACTACACCTAGAACCTATTTTCTATAATTTTTCATATTTTTTTTATCAAGAACTTCTTCCAATAAATTTTAAGAATACGATTTTTGTGTTTTTTATTTTATGTATCCTTTACAAATTTATTCGAAGATAACCAAAAATAACTTTGACTACCATACTTCACCTTTTTTTTTTTCAATATCACTCACATTAATTATTCATTTTATTTGGATAGTTTTGAAATAAAACAAATAGTCGTACAATAGTCGATTAACTATTACGTGTGAATTTGAAAGATTTTAATCCATTAATCTAAGTGAATCCAAATAAGCTATATTTTTATATTTTTATTTCTTCTTGAATACTACATTTTAAATTTTGTTTAAGTACCAATTTTAATTTTAATTCAACAATTTAATTTATATTTAAAATAAAAAATAGGTTGAATTGCATTTTTAGTCATTTTACCCTTTTTGTCTAAATTATGTTTTTTTTTTTAAATAATTAAAAAATATTGTAAAAGGAAGAGAGAGAAAGAAAGAAAAATGAAGGAGAGTTGAATAGTAATTACTGTAGAAGTCTGGGGAGTTGAATAGTAATTACTGTAGAAGTCTGGGGAGTTGATATTTTTTGTCCGAGTTAAACAACTCCTTGGGACAAACGGGGAGTAAGTTTACTCCCCACAACTCCATTCCTCCCAACTCCGTGGGCCAAACGGCCCCTAAGTTAGTAAGTAGCATAGGGGGAAAGCCCAACACAAATGACCAACAAACCAAGAGTGAGTTTTTGAGAATAAAGAAACAGAATAATATAAAAGGAAACAGAACAAAACGAAACATCAATTTGTAGTTTCTCAAAATTTGCTTATTTTTTTAAAACATTTCTCAAAATTTAGAAACAAGAAACAAGAATAATTATTAAACAAGTATGTTTATTAAAAAATGACAAACGAGAACAGGAAACATGAAACCATAACGTTAACAAACGGACCCTAATGTTTCTGTTTCTTGTTTCTAATGTTTGGTAACGATTCCTGTTTCATTTTTCTCATTTTCATAAACGTTTTCAAAATTGTGTTAAATTTTTTTAAAACAACTAAATAAAATTTAATTTGATAACTATTTGATTTTTAGTTTTTGATTTTTGAACATTGAGTCTATAAACACTACTTCCTCTTATAAATTTTTTTTTGTTTTGTTATCTAATTTTAAAAATTAAAAAAAATAACTTTCAAAAAGTAGTTTTTATTTTTAAAATTTAAGTAAGAATCCAAATGTTTCTTTTGGCTCAGTTTTTTTTTATCTTGAAACATAAATCAAAGCATCATTTTTATCATTTTTGACTATTTAATTTTGTAAACTAATTTTCTTTCTACTTTTTTACATTTTTAGTTTAAAATTTGAGAGAAGAAAAAACAAACAAAAAAAATGCTTATGATTAAAAAAAAAAACAGTTAAAACTACGACAATCATCGTTTTTTCATTATTTAAAAAGATAAATAAAAAAAAATAAACAAGAAACAAGAAAACCGAACATTATCAAATGAGTCCGATGATTCCAACCACATTAAATTTTCTGTAAAATTTACTTGCAGACTGAGGTACAAGCAATCTTTTGCAGTCCAACCATGTATCACATTGTGAATGCTTAAATTTTTATATTAATTTCTTTTTTAAAAAATCTTCCTACTTTTCTAATGTTTTTATTTGAATTTTTTGGTCCACTTCCTCTCGCTCCTCTCACCTTATCCTTCCTCTTTCAATGGTCCTTCCCCTCCCTCGGGTCCTTCCATCTCTTCTCCTTCTCCTCTGCCATGAAATCGATTTCCAACCTTATGCTTCGTTCTTCTCACTAATTTATGTCGAACATTTAAATAAATTTAAAAAAAAAAAAAAAAAAATCACTCTCTAAAAAAAGTCCCAATTTGAAATTTGTATCAACTCGGTGTCCCATCAGTTTACGCCCACTTCAACTAATCTCACAGGATCGGACGACTAATCTCATGTGAAATTTGTATCAACTCAGTTATTTTCGAAACTGAGTGCATATAATTATTTGGGATATTTTTCAGGTACGGAGGGTGTTGTTTCTGTATTTCCAAATGGAAAGAAACATCTTCACACGACAAGATCATGGGATTTCATGGGTTTTACTACAAATGTTCCTCGCGTAAACCAAGTCGAAAGCGACATAGTCGTCGGAGTTTTAGACTCCGGAATCTGGCCAGAGTCTCCTAGCTTCAGTGATGTAGGTTATGGCCCTACTCCGGCCAAATGGAAGGGCGCTTGCCAAACCTCTGCAAACTTTACCTGCAACAAGTAAACACTCTAATTCTTAATCATTAATGATGTTATAAGAATTTTAAAAGCCCAACTTTATGAGGTTGTCTATACCAACATTTTAATTGTCATTCTTTTTTATAACAATCTTGATTCAATTGGTTGGAATGCCTTGAATCTGTTATGAGACCACTGGTTGGTACGGGGTCTAGCGAGTCGGTGTCCAGGGACGGAGTGCCCGGGTGGGTATGGGGCAACCCTAGGAAAAATCTGATTTGAGTTTTTACTTGGGCTTTGACTAATAGGTCAGAGTGTCATATATAAACATTCTAATGACTTCAGCCGCCGATATGTGTTCATTTGTAATTCTCTCCTACTTCGTAATAATATTGGTCTCCCTTCTGTCCGTGGACGTAGCTAACACGACATCCACGTAAATCTGTGTCGTTATTCTTCTGTGCTTACTTATTTCTTTGTTATTGATTTATCACGACAATAAGGTAAATCTGTGTCGTTGTTCTTTTGCGCTTACTTATTTGTTCGCTTACTTATTTCTTTGTTATTGATTTATCATAACAAAGTAACTTACTACATTCTTCAAAAATTTAAAGTCGATATTTTGACAAGTTGAATATTATGTTGGCAATGGCTGATTGAAAATGCTCTGAATTAATTGTCAGAAAAATCATCGGAGCTCGAGCATACCGCAGTGACAACATCTTCCCTCCCGAAGACATTAAAAGTCCAAGAGATTCAAACGGTCACGGGACACACACTGCGTCGACCGTGGCCGGTGGTCTCGTGAGCCAAGCAAGTTTGTACGGTCTTGCGCTCGGAACAGCGAGAGGAGGGGTTCCGTCTGCACGTATTGCTGTGTACAAAATATGTTGGTCCGATGGGTGTTCCGACGCCGACATTCTTGCTGCATTCGACGACGCAATCGCTGACGGTGTCGATATCATATCTCTTTCAGTTGGCGGGAGCGAAGCGAAGGATTACTTCAACGATTCAATTGCCATTGGAGCTTTTCACTCCATGAAGCATGGAGTATTGACCTCCAACTCCGCCGGGAATGATGGCCCTGACTTTTTTACCATCAGAAATTTCTCTCCATGGTCTCTTTCCGTCGCTGCAAGCACAATGGACAGAAAGTTGGTCTCAAAAGTGCAGCTTGGCAACACGAATATCCTTCAGGTCACTTTTTTTTCCCTCTACATGTCCCAATCCTTTAACATTGATTTGAAACTATAGCCCTATAGCATCCTCTCATGAAGCATGCAAAATCTCAATCTTTTTTACATAGATCTTATAAATAACCTGGACAACGAAATTCAGACATCTCCACAATAGTATGATATTGTCCACTTAAGGCATAGCGCTCGTGATTTCATTTTGGTTTCACCCGAAATGCCTCATTCCATTGGAAATAATTGTCCTCCCTTATGTTGATATCTCAAACAAAGTACCACACTTAAACCTATTTTGTTCCCAACATAACCCACACATCTCTCCATATTTTTACAATAATGGTAGGGTAGCATCATATATTGTTCACTTTAAACTCGAGTAAACATGGTTTTACTTTTTTGAGTTCAACATGAAGTGGGATGGGAGGATTCGAACCTCGACCATATGGTTGAAGGCATATGTTTTATGTGAATTGAGTTATGCTGAGTTTGACTTCAAATGTTATTCCTACCACCTATATATATCTAATATCTTATTTCAAACCACATGTATTTTTTTTTTGAAAAAGGATATGTTAAATTGACATTCAGCAAAACTAATTTTCTTATTAGATTTTGATGCCCGACAAACATAATATCAAAACAGAAGGTGATATTGTGTTGGAAGTCCTTATAATGTCACTTTCTCCCCAATTAATATTGATTTTCATTTGTTGAGTTTGTACAACTTTTCAAGCTTCCAAGCCCACAAGTGACATAGAGTATTAGAGTACTGATGTAATTAAATTTATGGTAATCCCTCACCTTAAGCTTTTAAGTTGATTGATGATTTAATCGTTTTTAGTTTTGATAACTTTGATTTTTTTGTAAAAAAAATATTTGTAGAGAGTGATAATTACATGGGCTAAATCTTCAACCAAAAAAAAAAAAAAGTTATAAAAGGGGGTTGAACAAGTTTGTTTTAATCTTTTATGATATGCCCAAGTTCAGATTTTTGTAAATTAGGCCTCTTTTCATAACTATTTGTTTTTTGATTTTTTTAGTTTTTGAAAATTAAGCCTATAAACAAGACACACCAATAAATTTTTTAAAACTTTCAAAAACCTACTTTTGTTTTTAAAATTTGACTAAAAATTGTGATATTTTTCTTAACAAATATGAAAGTCACGATAGGAACTCATACATGAATGCATTATTTATAGACTTAATTTTCAAAAACTAAAAACTAAAAACAAAATGGTTATCAAACAGAAACTAAATTTTAATGGTGTTGCAAATATTTGAATATGGGTGCAGGGATATACAATTAATACATTTGATCTTCTGGGAAAACAATATCCCCTAATTTATGGTGGAGATGCACCCAATATCACTGGAGGCTTTACTAGCGTCAGCTCCAGGTAATCAAAAGTGACCACGACCAAATATAATTAAGGAACAACAAATTTTAGGGTTTTCTTACTAACACTTTGACACATTATTTCTTCTAGATTTTGCATCGATGACTCTGTGGATCGCAACTTGGTGAAGGGAAAAATCCTTCTTTGCGACTCCATATTGGCTCCTTCAACGTTTGCTACCTTCAGTGACGCAGTCGGCGTTGTTATGAACGACGGCGAAGTCAAGGATAACTCACGCTCCTATCCCTTGCCTTCTTCTTACCTCGGCATCGCGGCCGGAAACAACATCAAAACCTACATGGCTTCAAATGGGTACATATTCAAATTTTGTATAAAATTGAAACTTCGATATTTTAGTAAAATTGAGATCTGGGTATCTTTGTTGACATCAACATTTATAATTTGAAAAACTAATTTAATTATAGTTAATTGAAAATTAACACAAATGATCAAAAGTGGACATTAGGTCAAAATGTAAAATCTATGATCAAATGAAAACTAAACTCAAAATTTATAGGTAAAAATATAACATTTTAAAACCTAAGAACTAAATAGAAATTAAACTCAAAACTCGGAAGTAAAAATATAACATTTTGAAACCAGAGTTGAATGAAGATATACTCTCAAAATTCAGGGACCAAAAATATATTTTTTCTTTAAAAAATTTTATGACGCTATATGATTCGATATTGACACTTAGCTCGATCTTTCTATTGACAGAGTTCCGACTGCAACCATTTTCAAGAGTAACGCAGTGAATGATACATCTGCTCCTGTAATAGTTTCTTTCTCATCCAGAGGACCCAATCCTGTAACCTTGGACATTCTCAAGGTTACATTATTTCTCTGCTTGTTTTCAATTAATGTGTGTTTTTTTTTTAACATTGTTCACATTTTGCTAAGATCATTAGTTTTCATGAACTTGCATGCATGCAGCCGGATTTGACTGGTCCAGGAGTCGAAATTCTCGCGGCATGGTCTCCAATTGCACCGGTGTCCAGTGGAATTATAGATTCAAGGAAGACACTCTATAATATAATCTCGGGGACATCGATGTCTTGCCCACATGCAACTGCAGTTGCTGTGTACGTGAAAACATTCCATCCCACGTGGTCTCCTGCCGCAATTAAGTCTGCTCTCATGACCACTGGTAATGACAACAATGATATTTAACAAGAGTATTAAATTTAAATTCGACATCGACATAAGAGAGAAACAACATTATTTTCATTATATGCTGTAGAATATAGATTGAAATATTTTAAAAAAAAAAATAGCAATAGAATCTAGCTATATAAATATAATATTATTTCAAAACAAATTGGTGAGTGAGATCCCTTCATCTTTCCGATGTGGATTCTCAACATGCCCCTCAAGATTATGCCTCTTTGGGTTCATCATCTTGGGTCAGATCCCATTTTTGAACCGAATACCCGTTTGGACTTCGTAGGCTATGATACCATATTAGACATCATGGGGTTCCATTCTATCACTAATTGGTTTTAGGATGAAACCCCATGATGTCTAATATGGTATCAGAGCGCACGAAGCCCAAACGGGTATTCGGTCCAAAAAAAGGGATCCGAACTCAAGATGGTGAACTCAAAGAGACATCATCTTGAGGGGCCATGTTGAGGACATCGAAAAGATTGAGGGACCTCACTCACAATATAACATACCTAGGCTACTCCTCCTATCACCAATTGGTTTTAGGATGAAACCCCATGATGTTTAATAATTGTAACATCCGACCTCATGAGAAGAAGAGTATTTTTCAATTAGTATGCTCATGTTAGCGACATTCACACGATGAAATCAACATTTTAAACCTTGCATTTCTACAAATAATTTGAACTCACTTGTGTCAATTCATTTTCTACAGCTACTCCCTTGAATGCAAACCTGAATCCCCAAGCAGAGTTCGCATATGGAGCAGGCCATATCAACCCCCTCAAGGCAGTAAATCCCGGGTTGGTCTACGACACAACCGAAAGCGACTACGTTAAATTCTTGTGTGGCCAAGGTTACACCACCGCCATGGTTCAACTTCTCTCCGGCGACGACAGTGTTTGTACTCTTGCCAACTCCGACCGAGTATGGGATCTAAACTATCCTTCCTTTGCACTTTCTTCCACCCCTTCTGAATCCATCAACCAATTCTTCACAAGAACTCTCACCAACGTTGGATCGGATGTATCGACATATACATCTACGGTTCTTGGCGCGCCACGAGGCCTTACAATCACAGTCGACCCTCCGATCCTGTCGTTCAAAGCCCTTGGAGAGAATAACACTTTCACATTGACAATTCGTGGAACTGTGAGTCAGAGCATTGTGTCTGCTTCTCTGGTGTGGAGCGACGGTTCTCACAGTGTGAGAAGCCCTATTACAGTATATGTTGTCAATAAAGCTTAATTTGGTTTGTGTTTTTATTGAAAGTTGAAACTCTGAACCACACTTTATATATATATTTCAGAATAAAATCATATTTTGTTTTTGTTTTTGTAAGTTTATTACAAATTTTATTGTTGTGTATGTGTCTCTCCATATCTAATATTAGCAATAATAATAATCTCCATGGGTGATATTATCTTATATTTTTATTGGAACCATTTAGCTTCCAACATTATTTCCAAAAAGATCTCTATGGTATTATATGAAATGTTGATTGATTCCCCTTATTCTAAATCCTATTGCTACAAGAAACTTGTTTTTATCAGCTGGTGGTGGAGGGGGAGAGGGCCGCGAAGTTGGTGAGGTGGAGGAGGAGGCGGCTAGCGGAAGATGACGACAGAGAGGAAGAAGAGACAAAAGTGGCAAATCAATCGGGGAGAGAAAAAACCGCACGAAGATAAGTACTTAAATTGGACCTCTCCCAACGCCACCTTAATTATCAGGTGTCGGGAGATGATGCTTCTCCCGACACCTCAATATGCAGCGCCGGGAAAAGACTAAGTTTCCACCGACAATAATATCATATACGCGTCGGGAGAACCATCATCTCCCGACTCGTTTTAAAAAGCGTCGAGATAAATTGTCATCTCTCGATGGTAATTTGTATTGTAGTGAGAGATTGATTCTCCCGACAATTTTTATGGCGTCAGGAGAAAAGTCGTTAGGAGAAGCAGATTTTCTTGTAGTGAAGGAAGTTGCAAAGAGAGTAGATAAACTAAATATTGCTCCAATATTTACTTGAATGAAAATAAAGAGTTTCAACAATATACAGTATGTCTTAGAATACCTTGAATATGTTATCTAGCGCTACAAATGAAATGAGTTAGCATGGGGTCTCACTTCTAATGACTTTTGGCTCATTCCATATAAGTAATCTCTCCCTTTAGATAATAGAATTGTTCTTTTTTTTCCATAGACGTAACTAACACGGTTAGCGACCACGTAAATTTGTATGTTCTTTCCTTTGTTGTATTCATTGTTTGTCGATTACTGTTATAACACATAAAGAACTTGCAACTTATTATTGTTTGTAACATTTTTTTTTGTCATATCTTTCTTCTTTAATAGACCTCTTTTTTAATAGACCTCTTTTTAGCCCATCTTTTAGTTGAGCAAAAAGTACCAAATTTACTCCAAGGGTATTTTCATTTCATCCCAAATTGAAGATTCTATTATCAGCCAAATTTAAATAATGATGAGGGGAAAGATAACTCGCACAAGAAGATGGCGATGAAGAGGATAAAGTAGTGTAGATGGAACCTGGTTGGAGGTTCTTTGAATTGTTTGGTCACTGAAAGGGAATGGAGAGCAAAGAGATAGAATAATATTTGTCATGATATTGTCAATTTGTCACGGCTTGAATTTTTAAGAAAACCATTGGAGAATGGAAATTCATCCTCATTCAAACATACAAGTCCATAGCATTTGTGGTGATTGCTATAGCCAATAAACAAGCAAGTTAAACTCAATTTTCTTTGAAAATCTTTGATTAAAAAAATACGTAGGTTTTTCATTTGGTCCATTTTTTACGGAAGTATCAATACCACCGAAAGAATTCAGAAATGTCGCCCTTATGCATCTCTTCAACCAAACTGGTGTGCTCTCTGCCATTTCTAGATCTGAGGATATTGATAATTTATTCTTACACTGCAATCTTTCTCAGTTCATTTGGAACAAGCTTAGTCCTTTTAGTTTAGTGATACATTTAGATAAAGTTGAGGAGCTTTGTGCTTTTGCTTTGAGCTTTAACTGCACATCACATAAAAATATTCTCATCCACAATATTTTGGTGGCCTCTCTATATGGAACATTTAGAGGGAGAGAAACAATTGTATTTTCAACAACTTTGTCCGAAGCCGTCAATCGATTTGGGATGATATTATTGTCTTAGCGGCCTCTTGGTCTAAAAAATCTCCTCTCTTCTCTAGCTACGATATTTTCAATATCGCTTTGAATTGGATAGCGCTCATGTAATTGGGCTTCGGCCTTGGTATGTTTCTCACATACTAATGAAGTATCATTTTTAAAAAAAAAACAAAAAAAATAAGCAATCACTAGTGTGAAAAACAATTTTAGGTTTTTTTCTTTTTTGAAACGAAGAAATTTGTGTTGATGCCTTGCTGATCCAAAGGTTCGAAGATTCTGATAATCGAATACTTTATATGATAGAGCAAATTAAATGAAGATTTCCCTTTGAAGAGTAGGTGTGTGCATTCACTAAATAAATGAGAGATCATAGGTATATAAGTGAGGATAACTATTTCTAATACTATCCCGTCTTTTGGGTGAAACCAAAAGTAAAGCCACGAATGCTATGTCCAAAGTGGATAATATCATCCATCCATTGTGGAGATATTTGGAGTCGTTGTCCCCTTATAAGCTGTTTTTTCCTCTAGATTTTCTATATACTCAAACCTACTTTTTATAAGTAAGGTTATTTTTTTTACAGATTTAGAGAAAGGAGTTAGACTAGACGATTGGTTACAATATTTAACAATTCGGCTGAGGAAAGGGTGCAAATAAAATTGGAAGAAAAATAGTCACAATATTTGAAGGACAAGTGAAGATCGGATATGGCTTACAACCCCTATTTTGTACCTAAAAGTTTTGTGAGTAATTTATTTTACGAAATGTAATAAATATTTAGTTACCATTAAGAATTTTATAGAATCAATAGTTATGTAAGAGTTTAGAGAGATTGTTAGGAGATTTTGAGTAATTTTATGTTTTTAGATGAAAATATGGATTTCAGAAATGTTTGAAGTATTTTATATGATTATCTGAAAATTTAGAAATGTTCTATGTTTATTGAAAAATGTTAGAAATTTATGAAATGTTAATCATAAAGGATAAGATTTTATGATTTTAGTGTAGTTTGAGAAATGATGTGGCCAGACCGCAGGGGAATGTTGAGGCCATCCGGTACCAAATCTAGATTACAAATTCTGGTCCAAATCTTAGACCTAGGACGTTACAAGATAACAAAAATTGATCTATTGTTCTTAGTATGATCACAATATTTTAATTATCTCGAGTTTATTTATATTGTTCATTATTTATGTTAGTTTCACATAATTTCGAGCTTCTGTTTAGTATGGAAAGAGTTCTCTAAAAGTTATTTTGTTGGAATGTCTTGAATTTGTTATGACCCTCTACGACTGGTTCGGTACGGGGCTCTCGCCCCTAGTCTGTCATTTTGTAATTCTCTCCTATTTTGTAATAATACTGCTCTCCCTTCTGCCCGTGGACGTAGCTAACACGACGTTAGTGAATCACGTAAATCCGTGTCAATTTCTTTTGCGCTTATTTGTTCTTTGTTATTCGATTTATCGTAACACATTTTACCACGAACATACCTCTCACTGGACTTTTTAGCTCCTTATTTTTCCACCCGGTCGCTTTTGAGTTCCAACTAGGGATAGTTGAGATCAGTATCTTCCACCAATCTTATCCAGTTTTGTATTGTACATTTAGGTAGACATTGAGTTCTTTGTAAAAGTGTAATTTTTGTTGCGTTGTATTATTAGAGTTAAATTTAAGTTTAAAGCTAGGAGAGAGACAAATTTCATTGCATCTCTCGGGGTCTGTTGTCGTCGCAACTCATCCTAACTTCGGTAGGGTAATCTGGGACGGGGTGTGTAATACTAAAGTTAACCATGTTTGACTAAATGTCGATCCATGTTTTCGCGTTCAACTCTACCATTTTGAAGAGAGGTGTATGGGGCTAGCTACTTGAATGAAAATACCATCCTATGTAGCTTAAATCAACAACATTTTAAATTCACCCATCTTCATCACATCTAACCGTCTTAATTTGGGAGCTAAACTGATTCTCAACGTGTTTTAAACTGACGAAAAATAGCTATAACATCGTCCTTGAATTTAAGAGGAAAAATCCAATCATACCGGCTGAAATCATCGAGAAGACAAATATAATATTGATAAGGATAAATTATAAAAAATATTCTCTAAACTATGAGTCTTGTTTTAATAATACCCCTGAATTTTAAAAACATTAAAAGATATCCCCAACCTTCAAAGGATAGCGTTAAAAAATAGGATATGATGACAACCTTAATTCATAAGACAAAATGAAACAGTGGCAGAAGCAAAAACAATACTTCCACACACTTCCATTTCATCTTTATTCAACTTTTTATTTCAAAGACAAAACATAACAAAACAAAACAAAAGTTTAAGTGCGAACATAGACTGTTATAGGGCTTCTCACGTTGTGTCGACCATCGCTCCAAATAAGAACAGCAGAGACTATGGGCTGGCTGATGGTTCCTCGTACTGTCAGCGTGAAGGATTTATCATTTCCAATGCCATCGAATGATAGAACAGAAGGAGTGACTGTGATCGAAAGGCCTCGTGGGGATGTAATTGTAGCTCTATATGTAGAACTTCCGGATACAACATTTGTGAGAGTTCTTGTGAAGTTCTGATTGATGGTTTGAGAACGAGCTACTGAAAGTGCAAAAGAAGGATAGTTTAGATCCCAGACTTTCCCAATGTTGCCGGAAGTACAAGCACTATTGTCGCCGGTGATACGCCGAACTGTGGCGGTGTTGTAACCTTGACCACACAAGAATTTCACGTACTCGCTTTCATTTGCATCGTACACCAACCCGGGCTTTACTGCCTGGAGCGGGTTTACATGGCCCGAACCATATGCAAACTCCGCTTCTCGATTGATTTTCGCGTTCATGGGAGAAGCTGTACAAAATTTATTGAGAGAAGTGGTGAGTTCAAAGCTGCTTGCTAGTTTTGACAAGGTTCATCTTACTTGTTTTAGTTTTTGAGAAACAGAAGTGTTGCTGATAAATATTCTTGTTTCTCAATTTTTTTTTTTTTTTTTTTTTTTACAACATGTTGGGGTGGGGATTGAACCTAGGACTTCATAGTCGGGTGGGGATTGAACCTAGGACTTCATAGTCACTAAGCGATGCTCTTGTTGGCTATTCTTGTTTCTCATTTTCCAAAGACATTTCCAAAATTTTAAGGATTTGTTTGATTCCTCGTATGAAAATAAATATTTAAAAACAATAAAAACAAAGTTGTATTTCATGTTTTTACATGTTAGTAGTCGTTTTTAGAAAATGAATCTCAATTTAACTAGTTATTTAAAATGTGTTTAATTTTTTTTTTATATATAAACAATAAATTAGTTGTCACTAACTAAATACTAGATTTTTTTTTTTTTTTGACTTAAGATTAAATAGAAACTATTATTAATTATTTTATGTACATATGTTATAAATTTTGTATAATTATTATTTTATAATATCATTTAATTTATAATACAATATATTATACATATTTTATTTTTTTTAAAAAAATTAATTATGTTTTTTAGCAAATAAAAAAAAAACAATTGTGTTTATGAAATGTTTTATTTATTAAAGTTTTTATTATTCTAAATATAGTTCTACGTTTCAAAATTTCAAATTCAAATTCAAAATCTGGACCTAGAATTTACACGGCTTAGATCACATAATTTTTAAAAATAGAATTCAGATTGGATACAAAACGTATATTTGCGACACTGAATCAAAAAACATAAAACATAATCTGGATTCTCTATCGAAGGGGCCTAATTTTCTGTGCTTGTTTCTAGTTTTTTTTTTTTTTTTAAACACCATTATTAGTTTATCACTCATGACTTATATACAATGGATAATAAATATTATTAAAATCAAATATAGTATAGCTATATTGTCATAAATTTGTGCCATTAAGTAAGAGATTATGCCGTATTAATTAAAATACGCAAAAAAATATATATATAATTTTAAAAACTAATTTTCATATCTATGGTTTTTACATTTTTAATCTAAATTATGAGTTAACAAGAAACTAAAAAAATAAATAACAAATATGTTTGTGTTTCTTTTTTCGATAAAAAAAAAAAAAAGAAAGAACAAAAAATATTAATAAAAAAGTGAAAACGAAAAAACAAGAAACAATAAAATTGAGGAACAAGAAACCTAGAAACAATAACGTTACATAACATATCCTTAATTTTGTTAATTATTGGGCATTACCAGTTGTCATTAGTGCTGACTTAATGGCAGCAGGAGACCATGTGGGATGATATGTTTTAACATAGGTAGCGATTGCAGTGACATGTGGGCAAGACATTGAAGTCCCTGATATTATATTATAGAGTACCCTCCTCGAATCTTGAGAAATGGTGATCGGTGCAATTGGAGGCCATGCAGCCAAAATTTCAACTCCAGGAGCACTCAAATCCGGCTGCATGCATTGCAAGTTCAAGGAAACTAATGAAGTTAGCAAGAAGCAATTAGAAATTTCAAGTTAAAAACCAGACAAATTAAAATTAACCTTGAGAATATCGTTGGTTATGGAATTGGGTCCCCTGGACGAGAAGGAAACTACAGCAGGAGCAGTCTTATCAATAATGGTTCTACTTTTAAAAATGGTTGCAGTTGGAGCTCTGTTAATGGAAGCATTAAACTAACTGTGTCAATATTAATGGAATAAAAGTCTGACATTTTAAGATTTGGAAGAAAATGTGTTGTTGGATAAATTATTCAATGACATCACTACCATAAAATAGTGAACTCGAAGAGACAGATCCCACTTCAAAAAGATGAAGGTACTAGAGTTTTTGCATCTGGATCTATGACTCCATGCTATATAAGAGAGGAGGGTCGGATCTCATGCCCGTTTTGTTAGAGACAACGTAAAAGTGTGATATTGTCTATTTTGGGACTAAACCCTCATGACTTTGCTTTTGATGAACCAAAAAGTCTAATACCATTGGAGATAGTTCTCCCCCTTATATACTCATGATTTTCTCCTTATCTAGCCAATAATGTGAGATATTTTTTGTACTCCTAATAATCTCTCTCTCAAACAAAGTACCACATTTGAACCTACTTTATTCTCAATAATCCTCCCCTCGAACAAAGTACCACTTCGACCTCCTCTTAGAATCGTATTACACTTGCATATTACCTTTAATGCTCAACCACGACCCTCAGATAGTCGTCGTCGCGGATTACACTTGAGCTAGCAAACCCCAATCACAGATTCACTATATGACTATGTCATTGGAGGCTCATCAATAGCTTTGTTCGACACCCGAAGATTTTACAGACATGGCTAAGTCGGGGGCATAACTCTCATACCACTTGAAAGGGATAATTACGATATTTTATAATTCAACCAAGAAGTATAACTTGAATGGAATAACAATCGATATTGTGGATGACCTCGGATCGGACAAAAAATGCTTGAGTGACAAGCAAGAAATATAACTTTATCAAGTCGGTCAGATTGATAGAAGGAGTAGTTCTATCAAGAATATAGGAAGAACAGATCTTTGTTGGAGGGGAGAAGGAGGTGGTTGGAGGGTGTGATAGGTGATCGCACCGCTCAAAAAATATCCCATAATGTGATCTGTTGGGAGTGAACGAGTTTGTTCAAGAAGAGGCTCCAAATGGTACTTTGTTGGAGGGGAGAATTGTTAGGAGTGCTAACAAAATCTCACATTGGTTTAGGAAAGAGAAAGATGTGAGAGTCTACACCTCCATTAGTATGAGATCTTTTGGGTGGAACCAAAAGCAAAGCTGTGAGAGGATTACCCCAATGTGGAGATAGATCAGTTACGTTGTCTCTAATCCAATAATGCAAAATTGTCAGTCACATTAGGACAACTTTTTCGTGTCGGTAAAAAAAGCATACCTGGTAGAAGACATGTAGCGCTTAACGTCGGTGCCGTCATTTGGGTGGAGGACGGAAGCAGGCAAGGGATAGGACCTGGCATTATCCCTGGTATATGCTTGCATGAGGACACCGGCTGCGGCACCAAAGGAAGGGAATAGACTAGAAGGCAATAAGGCATCACAAAGAAGGATTTTTCCCCTCACTAAATTGGGATTCACCGAGTTTTGACTGCAGTATCTGTTTCAATTTAGGTCGAGATGTCAGTATATAACCCTACAACTCCTTCTAATAATCAATAATTAGAGAGTACAATGCTAAAATTGGCCCCTTACTTACCTGGAGGTGGAGCTATTGAAACCATTGTTAGGTGCATCTCCACCATAAATTAGGGGATGTTGATTGTTCTGATCGACCGTGTTGATTGAAACTCCCTGCACTTACCAAAATAATATGATAATTATAATATTTCAATTTTTTTTAAAGTAGCTCAATGCAAAAACATGTCACAAGATCTGTCACAAGATCTCTTTAAAGTCATGTAACACCTTAAAGTCAAATCACTATTAAAAAATGTAAGAAACTTTATAGGTAAGTAGTGATTATCAACCTTTTTAGTTCTTACTTAACCATGTCTTACATAGCTTCACGATCCCTCTCATTTGTTAAATGAATAATTTGTAACCTCAATAATTAGTCTTTTGAGTTCTTGATTGTAACTCCTTGGAATATGTAAGAGGTCTAACAATATGAAAGGTCATGTAACTTCCTAGAGAGTTAATTCTAGGAATGTCTATAGTCTCCTAACAATATGAAAGGTCATGTAACTTCCTAATATGAAAGGTCATGTAACTTCCTAAGAGTTAATTCTAGGAATCTATAGAGTCTTTTTAACACCTATAAATAGAGGTGTTCTCCACCCCTTGAAAGTAAGCTCCAATTGAGCAAAGTGCCATAGCACTCAATACAAGAAAATTCTCCATATTATCTCTTCATTTTGATTTTGTCTCAATTTTTCCGTTATTGCCTCCAACAAATTTGGTATCAGAGCTATCCTAAAATGAACACCAATTGTGTTCCAAACTTGTTTTCAATCTCAACAAACCAAGTTCCGGTTTTTGATGGAGAGCATTATGAATATTGGCAAAGTCAGATGGAGACCATTTTTATTTCTCAAGATCTTTGGGAAATCATTGAAGAAGATTATGAAGTACCTGTTGTAGAAGAAGATGAAGCCACTTCCGAGCGGTCAGCAGATCAAGAGAAGGAGTTTAAGAAGAACAAAAAGCGTAATGCTTTAGCGCTTCGTCTCATTCAGCAAGGTGTTAGTAAGTCAATTTTTCCTCGAATTTTTGGTATTAAAAAAGCTAAAGATGCTTGGGAGATTTTGCAGAAAGAATTTAAAGGAACTGAAAAAGTTATTTCCATCAAGTTGCAATCCTTGTGGAGAGATTTTGACAACTTGGCGATGAAGGAAAGTGAAAACGTTCGAGATTATTTTTCTCGAGTTTCACAGATAATCAACCAGATGAAGTGTTATGGGGAAACAATTCCAGAAAAGAGAATCAATGAAAAAGTTCTCCGGAGTCTTCCTCCAAAATTCAATCATATTGTTGCTGCCATAGAAGAATCCAAAGATGTGTCTAAGTTGACAATTTTTGAACTAATGGGTTCACTTCAAGCTCACGGAGAAAGGTTGAACAAGTCTCCAACTCAATCAGTAGAGCAAGCTTTTCATACCAAGCTCGATTTTGCAGAAAAGAAGACTTACAAGTCCAACTCCAAAAAACGGTGGAATCCAACGCAAAAGAAAGAACAAGGTCAAAGAGACAAGGGAAAATGGCAGAGCAAATCTGGTAATTCCGACTCTCACTGCATTATTTGCAAAAAGTCAAATCATGAGTCTAAAGATTGTTACTTTAGATGCACTAAATGTCGGATTCCAAATCATTCCCAAAAAGATTGTTGGTTTCAAAATAAAAAGGAAAAAGATGAAGCAAATTTTACAAAAGAAGATGAAGGGGAGAAATTATTTTGTTGCACAATTGACCAAAGTCAATCTCAAAGTAAATGGTACCTGGATAGTGGTTGCAGTAATCATATGACAGGAAATAAAGACTTCTTTGTCAAGATTGATCGCAGCTTTAGCTCTCAAGTGCAGCTTGGCGATGGCAAGATGCAGAAAGCAGAAGGAAAGGGTGTCATTATTGTACACACCAAGAAAGGAGATACGAGGTATATTTCAGATGTTCTTTATGTTCCTGGCATAACTCAAAATTTGTTGAGTGTAGGTCAATTGCTCCAAAATGGATATGCAGTTAACTTTGATGATGGCAAATGCATTATTCTAGACAAGAAAAATGACCAGATAGTTGCAAAAGTTGATATGTCAGTAACCAAAGTCTTCCCGCTCCTTATGCCATTAGAAGAGAATTTTGCTCTCAAAAGCGAAAGTCCAGATATTTCTCACTTGTGGCATTTAAGGTATGGTCATCTTTACAGCAAAAGTCTTCGTACTTTAAAACAGAAAAATATGGTGATTGGACTTCCAAATATTGAAGATGATGGAAAAATATGTGAAGGTTGCATTTATGGGAAAATTCATAGACTTCCTTTCCCTAAAACTTCATGGAGGGCTAAATCTCCATTAGAGTTGGTACATTCAGATATATGTGGCCCCACAAGAACTTCATCACTCACTAACAAGAGATATTACATATTATTCGTTGATGATTTTACCCGTATGATGTGGATTTATTTTCTTAATGAAAAATCAGAAGCTTTTGCTAGTTTTCTTCAGTTCAAGGCTCTTGCAGAAAATCAAAGTGGCAAAAAGATCAAGACATTGAGAACAGATCGTGGAGGCGAGTTCATTTATAAACCATTCATGGACTATTGCAAGGAGAATGGCATAATGAGACAACTCACGGTTCGACATAGCCCTCAGCAAAATGGCGTTGCTGAAAGAAAGAATCGGACCATTGTGGAAATGGCAAGGAGCATGTTGAAGGCCAAAGATCTTCCAAATAATTTGTGGGCAGAAGCTGTTAATACAGCTGTTTATATCCTCAATCGATGTCCAACTAAAGCAGTCGAAGACAAAACTCCCTTCGAAGCATGGAATAAGAAGAAACCAGTTATTGATCACTTGAAAGTTTTTGGTTGTCCAGCTTATTCTCTTGTTCCTTCACGGGAAAGAGAGAAGTTTGATAAAAAGGGAGCTAAATACTTATTCATCGGATATAGTGATGAATCAAAAGGATACCGACTTCTAAATCCAAAGACGGAGAAATTATTGATATCAAGAGACGTAATATTCGATGAAATGGCCACATGGGATTTCGAGAATTATAATTCTCAACCTTCTCAACATGATGAAATTATTCAAGAGCCTGATTGGCAACCAGTTTCTCAGAATTTGGGAACACCAAGAAGTTGTCCATCAACTCCGTCAAGATCTCCAGTTGAAACTACTTCAAATCAAGATAACTCAGAATCTTCTCCAAGAAGAATGCGGTCTTTGCAAGATATATATGCTTCAAGTGAACACTTTGCTATGTTTGCTTGTGAGCCACAAAGTTTTGATGATGCCACAAAAGAAGACGTTTGGAACAAAGCTATGGATGAAGAAATAGCTAGCATCGAAAGAAATAAGACGTGGGAGCTTCAAGACTTACCTCCAGGGAAAGATGCTATATTGGCTTAAAATGGGTCTTCAAGACTAAATTCAACGAAGATGGTTCCATTCAGAAGCATAAAGCTCGCCTAGTAGCGAAAGGATATTCTCAACAACCTGGTGTTGACTTTAATGAGACTTTTGCACCAGTAGCTCGCATGGAGACAATAAGGATTGTTCTAGCTTTAGCAGCTCAGTTATAGTTGAAGATATTTCAACTTGACGTCAAATCCGCTTTCTTGAATGGCGAGTTGGAAGAAGAAGTATATGTAGAACAACCTCAAGGGTATATTGTTCATGAAAAAGAGGAGAAGGTTTATCGACTCCATAAAGCCTTATATGGATTAAAGCAAGCGCCTCGTGCATGGAATAGCAAAATTGACGGATACTTTTGTCTTAATGGTTTTCAGAAAAGTCTCAGTGAACCATCTCTCTATGTGAAAAAGGAAGGAGTAAATTTCCTTGTGGTTTGCTTATATGTTGACGATCTGATCTTTTTTGCAAGTAACTCAGAAATGCTGGAGGAATTTAAACAGAGCATGATGAAGAAATTTGAAATGACTGATTTGGGTCTCATGAAATATTTTCTTGGAATTCAAGTCAAACAGAATCAAGGTGAGATTTTTCTTTCTCAAGAAAAATATGTTGATGATTTACTCAAGAAGTTTCACATGAGCAATTGCAAGCCAGTTGCAACTCCTATGACATCAAATGAGAAGTTATGTTGTGATGATAATGCTGGTAAAGCAGATCCAAAAAGTTTTCGAAGTCTGGTGGGTTCGTTGATCTATCTTACTAATACCAGGCCAGATATTATGTATCCTGTTAGCGTCATTTCCAGGTACATGAATGAACCAAGCAAAAATCATTATGCTGCTGCTAAAAGAGTTTTGAGATTTTTGCAGGGTACCAAAAAACATGGACTAAAATATGTCCATGAGAAGGATTGTCAGTTGGTTGGCTACACTGACAGTGATTGGGCTGGTTCCCTTGACGATCGAAAAAGTACTTCAGGTTATGTGTTTTGTTTGGGATCTAATGCAATATCTTGGAGTTCAAGAAAGCAACAAACTGTTGCCTTATCCTCATCTGAAGCAGAATATACAGCTGCAACTGAAGCCTCTTGTGAAGCTGTTTGGTTAAGGAGAATTCTCAAAGATCTTCAAATAGAGCAGATCATGCCAACAAAAATATTTTGTGATAATATGTCAACAATTGCAATGACCAAGAATCCTGTCTTTCATGCTCGATCAAAGCATATTGAACTACGTCATCATTACTAGAGATTTGGTAAACAAAGAAGAAATCTACTTGGAGTTCATCAACACCAATGATCAACCTGCTGATATGTTCACCAAAGCTGTTACATTAGAGAAGTACGAGAAGTTCAAGAAGTTTTTGAAAATTACAAATTAAGAGGGGGTGTTAAATGAATAATTTGTAACCTCAATAATTAGTCTTTTGAGTTCTTGATTGTAACTCCTTGGAATATGTAAGAGGTCTAACAATATGAAAGGTCATGTAACTTCCTAGAGAGTTAATTCTAGGAATGTCTATAGTCTCCTAACAATATGAAAGGTCATGTAACTTCCTAATATGAAAGGTCATGTAACTTCCTAAGAGTTAATTCTAGGAATCTATAGAGTCTTTTTAACACCTATAAATAGAGGTGTTCTCCACCCCTTGAAAGTAAGCTCCAATTGAGCAAAGTGCCATAGCACTCAATACAAGAAAATTCTCCATATTATCTCTTCATTTTGATTTTGTCTCAATTTTTCCGTTATTGCCTCCAACATCATTCACATGTAGTGCGGTGTCAGTTCATTTGACGGTTAAATTATCCATTCAACTCAAAAGCTTAATAAAATGATGGGTTAGGATAAATTTAATTTATACCAATATCTTAACACTCATCTTTATTACAAGTGGAAATCGATATTAATTGGGAGGAAATGACTTTATATTGAAGTTAGAACTAGGAGTTCCCTGTTCTGATACAATGTTAAATTATCAACCAACCTAAAAACTTAATATTACAATAGGTGAAAAAAAAAATGAGAAGAAAAAAAAGGACAAAGGGAAAGAATGAGTTTGTTATTATCGTAAAAAAAACAAGAAGAAACAATATTTGTTACAAACAAAACAAAATAAACCTAATGAGATCTACAAAATTGAGTATGGTTTGATAGCAAATTTGTTTTGAGGTTTTCCATTTTTGTAACATATATTTGTTACCTCACAATTCCTTTATTGTAGTTTTCACATTTTAAAAAATAAATATTTGAATTTTTAGTCAAATTTCAAAAACAAAAATAAGTTGTTCAAAACTATTTTTTAGACACCAAACATAACTCAATTGACATAAAGATGTGTTTTCGAGTTCTCGACCATGAAGTCTCAAGTTTGAATCCCCTACCCAAGGTTGAACAATAGAAAAACGTTTTTTTAGGTATAGTTTGATAATCACTTGTTTTTTGATTTTTGATTTTTGAAAATTAACGGATATAAATAATACATCTACCTAAGAGTTTATTTTATTGTGTTATCTATTTTTCAAGTGTTTTCAAAATCATAACTAAATTTTAGAAGAGGAAAAAAAATAACTTTTAAAATTTTGTTTTTGTTTTTAGAATTTGACTTAACTTGTAAGAAAAAATAGTGTTCGTCACCTGATGAATATTTTTGTTGCCGAGTTGCACTTGAGTGACAAACTTTCTGTCCATGATATTTGCAGCGACAGAAAGAAGCCATGGAGCCAAGCTTGTGGTGGTGAATGGTTTAGGGCCACTATTTCCAGCAGAATTGGAGGTCAATATTCCACGTTTCATGGCATGGAAAGCTCCTATGGAAATCGCATGTTGGAAGTAAGGCCGCGGCACACTCCCACCAACTGAAAGAGATATAACATCCACCCCATCGGCAATCGCATCGTCAAACGCCGCAAGAATGTCGGCGTCGTAGCACCCATCGGTCCAGCATATCTTGTACACGGCAATGCGCGCAGATGGAACCCCTCCTCTCGCTGTGCCGAGCCCGAGACCGTACATACTTGCTTGGTTCACGAGACTACCGGCCACCGTTGACGCAGTGTGTGTTCCATGTCCATTTGTATCAATCGGACTTCTTATGTTACCTGAGGGAAGGCTTGGATTGCTGCGATATGCTCGAGCTCCGATGAGTTTTCTAACCATTTGCATTTTCAATTAGTAATTGCCAACCTCAATTCTTTTTAGGGCTGGTTGCACAAATAACAATCAGGTCCAAACTAAAACTTTAAAATGTTTTGCAAATATGGCAAAAAAATCTGTTTCTATCACTATAGACTTTATCATATCACTAATAGACTTCTATCTTAGTGATAGACTATTATTACTGACAAAAATCTATAAAAAGTTGAGGTGATCAGCGATAGACTTTTATCGGCCATAAGATATCAGCGATAGAAATTGTCATATTCGCAAAAATTTTAAAAACATGCTATATTTTTAATTATCTTATTCTAAATTGACATCTCATACAATTTTCCTTCTTTTTAGAAAGAGGTAAAGATATAAAGAAAATCATGAAATCTTAAAGTTAAGACCCAATGATAACCATTTAGTTTTTGTCATTTTTCTCAAAACTTTCGCCAATTTTGAAAAGGTTTATAAAAGGTAGATAACAAAAATGCAAAGAAAACCCACCAATAGGATTAGTGTTTATAAGCTTAATTTTCAAAACTCAAAAATAAAAAACAAAACATAAAAAACCAAGGCTCCATTAGATACCCATTTAGTTTTTTTTTAATTGTGTTTGTTTGAAGACAATTTCTTATTATGGTTTATCTTTTTCTTAATCTTATGGTAATATTTGAATTTTTAGTCCAAATATAAAAACAAAATTTTTAAAGGGTTGGTTGCATAAACAACAACCAAACCCAAAATAATGACAAATATAGCAAAATTTAAAACATTTTGCAAATATGGTAAAAAATCAGTGACTATCAGACTGCTCTGATATATGAATATCACTGATAGACTGTTATCGCCGATATATGATTATCACTGATAGGCACCGACAAAATTATATAAAAAATTGAGTTGATAGACTACTATCAATGATAAATTACTATTAATGATAGACTACTATCAGTGATAGAAATTGTCATATTTACAACAAAATTTAAAAAGTTCTATATTTTTAATTATTTTACTCTAAATTGAAATTTGTTACAATTTCTCATTTTTATTTTTTTTCATAACTTTCAAAATTTAGCTTTACTTTTAAAAATATTTATAAAAATGAGATAAAAGAATAAGAAACCACAATAAAAATAGTATTTATAAGCTTAATTTAAAAAAAAAAAAAAAAAAAAAAATGGTTATCAAAGAAAATCTAAAATAATTTTACCTGTTGCAACTAATATTGGTAGAGGCTTGGCAAATGCCCTTCCATTTTGGCGGTGGAGGACCGTAACCTTGGTCACCGAAACTTGGATGGTCCGACCAAATTCCAGAATCGAGAACTCCGACGATTGTGTTGCTTTCCACTTGGTTTGCGCGAGGAACATTTTGTGGAAACCCTAGAAAATCCCATGATCTTGTTGTATGAAGATGGTTCTCTTCACTTGGAAACACCGAGACCACCTCGTCCTTGCCTGAAACATCTCATATTTATTACTCAGTTTCAACTTATTAAAAAGATGGTGAATAATAACTACGTACTAGCAATCTCTTGAGCTTCTTCTTCACTGAGCTTTACCGCGAATCCGTTAAAGCTTCTCTTGTAGGTGTATATTACAGATTCTGGAGCAAAATTGCTGACAAAATATAGGAGTTTTTCAATAATTATTCATCATGTTTTGATACTGTACTAAAAGGGCTAAGCTATTTAAAATGCCTCTAAACTTGATGTTAGTTTCAATTCTACTAAATTTGTAAAAAGCACTTGTAGACGTGGCTTTTAAAAAATAAACAACAAATATGACAAGTACTAATAACCACTAAGGGCGTGTTTCGCCCAAGTAATTGTTTGACAAGAAGTTGGGAGGAGAAGTTAACTATCTGTTTAGCCCACGGGTTTGTTGAACTCTGGATAAAAAATATCAACTCCCCAGACTCTATAATTACTATTCAAGTCTGTCCCATTTTTCGAGACAACACATTTCTCTCTCCCTCCCATCGTATTTTTAATTATTTAAAAAGAACGTAATTTAAACTAAAGGCGTAAAATGACTAAAAATGCAATTCAACCTATTTTTATTATTCTAAATACAAATTAGGTTGTTCAATCAAAATTGGTACTTAAACAAAATTCAAAATGTAGTATTCTTACATGGAGATAAATAAAAACATCAGTTTATTTGGACCCGTTTAAATTAATAGATTAAAATCTCACATATAATATTTAACCCAATATTGTACGACTTTCTTTTATTTCAAAATTATCCAAATAAAATGAATAATTAATGTGAGTGGTGTTGAAAAAAGAATGCGAAGTATTGTGGTCAAAACTATTTTTGTTATTTTAAAAAGAAAATTGTGAAGAATACATAAAATAAAATACAAAAGTCACATCCTTAAAAGAAGTCTTTAACAATGAAATTATGGAAAATTATAGAAAAAAATTGTACAAAAAAAAATAACTAAAACAAACTCATGGTTGAGATGCTGATTTCCAGGTGAAGCAAGTTTAAGATGGTTGAGACGGAGAAAGATGTGTTTTGACACATGGGTAGACTATAATAGACAGTCTTATAATTCATAGAATTAAAAATGAGTCATAACACACATATATATATATATATATATATATATATATATATATATATATATATATATATATATTTTTGATAATAATGTGAAATAATATGTGAAGTATTGTGCTCAAAATTAGTTTTGTTGTCTTCAAAGAAATTTGAAGGATAGATAAGATAAAAATAAAATATTTCATTTTTAGAATTTATTGGAATTGGAAAAAGTCATTAATAAGAAAATTTTGAAAGTTTGTAGAAAAAAATAAACTCGGACTTCAGAACTCCAAGTTCAACAACTCCCTGCCCCAAACACACCACAGACTTCAGAATTACAGACTAAACAACTTCTTACCCGAAATACACATACTTCCAATTTCCCCAGACTAAACAACTCCCCAAGACTAAACAACTTAAACTTCTTTCAACTCCTTGGGCCAAACGCCCTTACCCTAAGGGGTACTGTTTGGCCCAAGTAGTTGTTGGAGAAGGAGTTGGGGATAAGTTTTATCCCCGTTTGGCCCACGGATTTGTTGAACTCGGATAAAAAAATATCAACTCTCCAGACTTCAACAGTAATTATTATTCAACTCCCTAGACTTCTACAGTAATTCCTATTCAAGTCTGACCCGTTTTTTAAGGCAACACATTTCTCTCTCTTCCTATATAAATTAGTTGTTCAATCAAAATTGATACTTAAACCAAATTCAAAATGTAGTATTGTTACAATGGAAAGAAATAAAATTATCAATTTATTTGGATCCGTTTAAATTAATGGATTAAAATCTTTCAAATTCATATTTAACACACACTCAAATTCATATTTAACACACACGTTGTTTAGGACCTCATGGTCACTAGGCAATACATTATGCCATTGAGCTATGCCCTTGTTGGCAAAAACTAAAATTTGTCTAAGCCCGAGTTTGAACCAGGGACCTCTAATGTGTGAGACTAGCGTGATAACCAACTACACCACCTAGACACTTTTATTTTAAAACTATCCAAATCAAATGAATAGTTAATGTGAGTGATATTGAAAAAGAATATGAAGTATTGTGATCAAAATTATTTTTGTTATCTTCAAAGAAATTTTTAGAATGGAGAGAAATAAAAACATTAATTTATTTGGATTCGTTTAAATTAATGGATTAAAATTTTTCAAATTCACATGTAATATTTAACACATTATTGTACGACTCTCTTTTATTTCAAAATTATCCAAATAAAATGAATAATTAATGTGAGTGATATTGAAAAAAGAATATGAAATATTGTGGTCAAAATTATTTTTGTTATCTTCAAAGAAATTTGTGAAGGATACATAAAATAAAAAGCAAAAATCGCATTCTTAAAATAAACTATCATTGTTGAGATGTTGATTTTCGGATACAGTGGATTCAAATGGAATGAGGAGTTTGAGGGTGGAGGCGGAGAAAGATGTGTTTGACACGGTAAGATTATACTTATGTGTGTGTGTGTTTTTTTTTTTTTTTTTTTTTAAGTTTGTAAAATATACCTACATTAATAAAAATAAAAATAAAATAAAAAAATATCAATCTTATAATTCATAAAATTAAAGATGAGTCGTAAAAAAAATGGATATATATATATAAAATAGGGCTGGTTGCACAAATAGCAATCAGGCCCAAACTAAATTGCAAATTTAGCAATCTTTAAAATGTTTTGCAAATATGGCAAAAAAACTCGTTTCTATCACTGATAGACTTTATTATATCACTGATAGACTTCTATGAGTGATAGACTATTATCTCTGATAGACTATTATCACTGACAAAAATCTATAAAAAGCTGAGGTGATCAGCGATAGACTTCTATTAGTCATAAGATATCAGCGATATAAATTGCTATATCCGCAAATTTTTTAAAAACATGCTATATTTGCAAACAATAAGTCTTAAATTGTCATTTACTACAATTTTCCTATAAAATATATATATTAAGTAATGTGAGGTATTGTGTTCAAAATTATTTTTGTTGTCTTCAAATAAATTTGTAAATGATACATAAAATAAAAAATAAAAAATAAAAATAAAATTCTTTTTTAAAATTTTTTGGAATTGGAAGAAGTTCTTAATAATGAAAATTTGAAAATTTGTAGAAAAAAACTGTGGAGAAGAAAACAATTAAAATAAACTCCGACTTTAGAACTTCAAGTTCAACAACTCCCTACCCCAAACACACCACAGACTTCAGAACTCCAGACTAAAAAACTTCTTGTCCGAAACACACATACTTCAGAACTCCTCAGACTAAACAACTCCAGACTAAACAACTTCAACTCTCTCAACTCCTTGGGCCAAACGCCCCCTAAGAAATTACTTTTTCACCAACTTTTTTTGTTCATTTTTTTACTCATATCCTGGCGTCAATGATTTCAGAAGCGTTATCAATACTGGCTTCTCTCACGCGACATTGAATTACCGTTGACATCTGCTAAAATTATTCTATAGAACAACTATTTTTGGAGCCATCTTTTGGAACATCCGGCTTGAGCGGAACAATAGAGTCTTCAATAATTCTTCCAAGTCTATCTCCGAGTTATGAGAAGATATTACAATTTGTGCAGCCTGATGGTGTATTAAATCTGAGTTTGTTTTGTAATTATGGTTTATCAACCATTCTACTCAATTGAAAGATTTTCCTCTAGCCTCTCCTCTTTTTGCCTCTATAATGAAATATCTTTTTCAAAAAAATCAATACTCGCTATGTCTGCTATTTTTTTTTTTTTTTTTGAAAAAAGATACTTTCTTGATGATCAAAGGAAAAAAGAGAAAGAGAAACTAGAGAAAAGCATTTGAATTGAGTACAACGACAGATAAGCATTATAGTTACAAAATAATTTAGATTTCGAGCACCATGAAGCAAGCGTTGAAGATGATATCGTCCCAAAGCTGAGAAAAAATCTTTGAACTATCATTGAAAATTTTGTTGGTAGGTTCCAACCATATGTTCCATAAAATGACACTAAATATGTTGCTTGAAATGATGGAGGCAAGATATTTCAAGACCTTGAGATAAGAAAAGCTATGTCTTTTGCTACCTACATTTCCAACTTAGCAACCACGTGAGTTTCTACCACTAGTTTTAAAGATAAAATCGGTTTAGTGGCCTATTTGAACAAATTCTAAACATCTTCAATGGTAGAAGTGGACATTTTTAAACTGTAGGTGTATAATTGAAATTAACCTCAAAATTCAAGGGCATTTTGAATAATTTAACCTAAAAAAAATAACCATTTGAATGTTGGTTAATTAATCTTCTTTTTCATTGTGCAAAATGAATAAGAACCTGCCAACGACTTCTTCCAACATTTCCCTGTGATGCAAATGAGCGGAATCAGGGTCCTCTAGCTTGCTCCCCATGTACACAATATAAATCTGAAAGGGTTTCACGAAATAACCAAAAAACAAAACATGTCAAAAATAATAAAACCAAACATATTTCAAAACTATAATTGTCCAACATCAATGTTTTATACCTTTCTACCATCATCATCAGAAGCAAAGCTAGAAGCGAGTAGATTGAAGAAAAGGCTGAGGAAGATGAGCTTGAAGACCAGAGAAGAAGACATAGTAGTGCTTCTTTTCATCAGTGGAAACGTATGATATCTTAGGATGTGATTTGAGAAAGTGAGAAATAATAAGGGCCTTTTATAAGAACAAGTGAGCATATACTTCCAAATTTTAATGTTTCAAAATAATATTTGATTATAAGGTTTAACACTTATTCAATCCCATATAAAATAATATATAATGTGACGAAGAATTGAATATATTTCTTAAAAGTATTAAAGAGTGAAACAAAGGTCCCACATTAGCTCGAGGAGACAAAATCTATGGAATAAGGGAGAACACAACTTATATCTCTATTCGTATGAGACATTTTGGGTGAAATCAAAAGCAAAAAGTCATGAGAGTTTATGCCAAATGTGAAAGTTTCTCATTGTCCGTAACAGTTATAGTGTCGGAATAAAGAAATAGTGAAGCCTCATAGATTGTGGATGAATCCCTCCTGAGTCTGACAAAAAGGCGCCCGAGTGACAAACAAGTAAAGCATATCAAGTCAGGTATAGATTAATAGAAAGATGAAGAGGAGCCACTTATATATCAACTAAAGGGTCAAGTAGACGATGATATTAAGGATGAGTATATTTTTGTTCGAGAAAAAGAGATTAAGGACGCGATAGATGGTGGACACCAAGTATAGCCCACGGATGAATCACTATTATTACAAGACAAGGCTCAAGTGATTGATAGGTATAAATTCAAATAAAGTTTCACATTAATTAGAAAGGAGACAGATTCATGGAGATTGAACTTGTGACCTCTAAATCAAAGGCACAATTTTATGTCAATTAACTATGTTATCGGTTTGGTTATATTAATCATTTTGGGTTTCACCAAAAGTAAAAAAACCATTTGTAATTCTCTCTTGGCTAACTATCCAATTCTTTGTATCAATTACTCTTGTTATGACACGTCAACTTCAGCCTATATTGTTTTAATCGGAAGGTAAAAACCACTATCTAGAAAATGTTGTTGAAATTTTTTAAGTTTAGATTAAATAAATATAGTCGTTAAATTTAAACAAAATTTAAAATATCACTAGAGATTAAAATAGAAATTATGTTTTAAAATGGGTTGGTTGCATAAATAACAATTAGGTCCAAAATAATGGTAAATATCATAAAATATAAAATATTTTGTAAATATGGCAAAAAAATCAGTGATAGCCACCGATAATTGCTATCACTAATAGCTATTGATAAAATGACTATCACTGATAAACTACTATTAATGTATTAATCATAGTCATTGACAAAATTCTATATAAAAAAAAAACAGTAGTATATCAGTAGCTATCATTGATAGTCATTCATCATATATTATTAGTGGTTATTACTAATAGAAGATTATCTGTGATAAAAATTGTCATATTTGCAAAAAAAATTAAAAAAAATGTTATATTTTTAATTATTTTCTAAATTCACACCGGTGGAATTTCCCTTTAAAAATCTACTAATTCTACGGAGAAGTTGTTTGGTAAAAATAATATTTAGTTTTGTGGAGCTAGTGAAGAAAGACCGCTCGATCCTGACTCCATCTTACTCAATTCTCAAAAGTGTATCACTCGGTTTCTCTAAGGGATATCTTACTAACTCTCACTCACAGACCCCTTAAGAATTCAGTTCTGATACCACTATTGTTTCAAAGAGAGAGAAGAAATAGAGAATACAACTACATTTTCATTGAATAACAATTGAGCTTAAATACACTTTCTAAATGCTAAATATAGTTTAGTTAACTCCATAAAAAACAGTCACTAACTCTAACTCCATAAAACTCTAGCCACTTCCTCACTAACTTCAAATATAACAACACTTACTCTACTAACTTTAAATATAACAATTGACTAAAAATAGACTTGCAACTTTGAATTAAGTAATAGTGAACCACGTAAATCTGTGTAAGTTATTCTTTTGGGCTTACTTTGCTGTTTGTTATTGATTTATCGTAACAAGTTTCAACACTCCTTTTTTACTTCAAGGATAACAAAAAAAATGAATTCACTTGAAATTTTTGGAGCTTCTGAGGTTATTGGTTGGACCATTTTCTTCTTTCATCACAATTATTGTACTGTATTTTTAGTTTGGATTTTAATTTTTGGAGATTAAAATACAAGAATGAGCTTACCGAAGCCAATACTTCGACGTTGACAAGGAAGATAAGAAGGAATGTTAGCTAATGTTATAATTTCAGACCACTTTCACTTTGCCTTTTTTTATATAGCAATCCATTGTTCTTTAGTTTATTGTTGTGTGTCTTTTCTATGGCAAATTATTGTTCTGTTGTTTATTTTCACCATGTTTCGTAATATTATCTACAACTTATCGTTGATTTGTCGTTTATTTTGTTCAAGGTCTCATTTGTCATTTACTTCGATGGAAGGCTTAATTTCTATTCAAATGGAATCTCGTTTGTGACCATGGAGATATATGATGGTATGATAATGTACGAATGTATATTGTGCATATTTGTTTAAAAAAAACATAAAACTTTGGGCCTAAACCCTCAGGGGTAAGACCTCATATAAATGGAGATAATTGTCCTCACTTATATATCATGGATCAATTTCTTCCCTAATCAATGTGGGACTTTGTTAGCACTCCTAACAATCCTCCCCTCGAACAACTCACTTATATGTCATGGATCAATCTCTTCCCTAACCAATGTGAGACTTTGTTAGCACTCATAACAATTATGACATAAGCTAATATGTTTGCGCAAGATTCTGGCTCCTCTCCTCAGGTCTCAGAATCGGCAGGCGGCAGCGCTCCGACGCGGACCTACAAAGAGGAATCAGAAATAAACTTGCACCGGTGAGAGAGTCAACCCCAACACGTTCTGATGCTTAAGTTAGTAAGAGAATAGTGAGAAGGTCGAACAATAGAGTTGATAGTGGATTGTTCAAGAGTAGAGAATCTGAGTTACCTAACAAAAAAGAGTGATCATTCCTTATATTGTGGGTAAATGGTGATAATTACTCCAAACTTAACTTTCTCCTTGACTCATGAGGTAACCATAATTTTCATGAATTTAGCTTTAAACTACCAAGTAATTAAGATAATAACTCTAAAATAAAGTTTTCAATCAATTTCATTGTACCATTCTCTCCTTACAAGATTTTATTCTTCTCCTTTTTTCTTCCATGGACAATCTCATTGGTTTTCTTTTCTCTAAGAGTTTGCAAAAAAAAAAAAAAAAAAAAAAATCTTTTTTCAATTTAATCCTTGAAAAGGAAACAATGATTTTCACTAACTTTCCCCCTTTCAACTCAAACATTACGTTCACCCTAGTTTTCCAACTAATTCATTGAAGTTTCCAACTAATCCATGGAAGTTTTCAACTTAGAAGAAAAATCCATAAAACGACTTAAACAACTCATTTTTTTTTTTTGCTTCTAAAGTTCACGAGAAAACTTAAACTAAGAGTTAGAATACTTACCCAAATCTTCAATTCAAAACTTGAAACTCCTTTCTTGATTTTCTAGTCCAACTTTACTCTTTTCGTTTTTGACATTTTAATTTTTTAATTTTTAATTTTTTTTTTTTTTTTTTTTTTTTTTTTTTTTTAAGTTTTGGTTTTGACAAGACTTTTAAGTGTGGCTTGGATTAAGCCAAACCATTTTCCTTTCTTTTTTGTTTCATTACATTTGTGTGGCGCACATATTTATTTTATTTTATTTTTTTAAACCCAAAAGTAATGAAATAGGTGTTATAAAGATCACATCATCCATCTTTATAAATAAAATATATTCCTTTAATTCTTTTCCTTTTCAATAACATAGATATTTGTAGGTAGGGACGACTCTAAATTTTTAGCACTTCGAAGAATTGACCCGAATTTTAAAAATTAGGCAAATGGACTTTTTGCTGACATTACAACTATTTTTTTAATATTATTTTGCTTGCTTACTACTTTTCTTGTTCTCGCTCACGCTCACGCTCACGGGAGAGTATAAATTTTCAGATCTAAAGTGGAGCACGCATGAGAGCGATGGGTGAGCGGATAAAATAATATTCAAAAAATTGTTGATGATGTCACCAGAAGGTTAATTTAACTAATTTTTAAAATTCGGGTCTTGAAAATTTTAGGTCATCCTTACAAATATCCCAACAACTTCATTTCTTTCTCCCAAAACCTTCAACCATGGCCACCTCAAATCATAAGGTTCTTTTTGCTTTTCCCCTTCATATTTTATCAATTCTAGTCATCCATTGAGGGGAAATTAAAAACTTCCATTTTCTTTCATTACCAAAAAAAAAAAAACTACCATCTGCCATTCTATTTTTGTTTATATAGGAAAGAGAATACGAATGAAATAAGATGAGAGGAAGTAGTCGTGTAATCAAAGGCTCTAGAATCGATAATCCATGGAGATGAATTATTACCGAAAAAAGCAGGAGAATAGTTACCTACTTGTGTCAAGGAAACACAAAGATTTATCAGATGAAAAAATTGGTTTGTAGCCACTTAAAGAGTTAATCATTTTGCTCTTTTCCAAAGGAGGTTGATTTAACAACTGTTGTATCCAACAACTCACTTTCACTCTACATTTTAACCATTAATTTAGACATGTCAGCAAATTAAAGCAAGTAATCAAATAAGAAAACAGATGAAGTCTGAACCCAGAAAAATCGAATCATACCCGAATTCAATATATTAAAAAAAAATTATATATAATGAAGTCAATATATATTTTTTTTAAAAGAAATCATTTGATGATTTTAGAAGGAAAATCAAGAATGAATGATGATTTTGAAAGGAAAATCAAGGATTAAGAAATTTCGTAATTTTGAAAGGAAAATAAGGATTAAGAAAGGTGATTTTGAAGTTAATTAAAAAAATCAATATCTATTAATTAAAAAAAAAAATAAAGCAAACCCGCCAACCCAACCCAACCCAACCTGAAAATTGAAGGGTTGGGTTGGGTTGACAGAAACATTGGGTTGGATTGGGTTGACAGAATTCACCAACCCAAAATTTTCAGGTTTGGGTTGAAAAACTCTCCAACCCAACCCATGTACACCCCTAACTATGATATCATCTTGATTGTAGTGGAATAAAATATTTGTATACCAATTAATGTTTTCTTAAGGAGAAAAACCCAACATTCTAAATAAGAAAGGAATTGAGATAATAAGGACTACACATTTAACAAATAATAATTACACCCAAATATTCATAAAACTAGTAGATTTCAACAGTAACCTTTGTTGTGTATGTTGAAAGTTATGTTTGTTAAATTATACCCTACCATATTTAGATTTTATTTTGTGCATGGTGGAATAAATATTGATTTGTTAAGCAACTGTGTGCAACCCATAGTTTTTTTTTTTTTTTTTAATCGATTATAATAAGAAAATGATGATTGACATTGTCTGTCATTTTGAACATTCAGACTATGATTGACACATTTAATGACAACACACAAATGTTGGAAATTGGCTGTGAAAGTTGTACCGCAACATTGGCTGTGAAAGTTGTACCGTACAGTCCAAATACTTTTTTTTTCTTTTTTTTTAATCAATAGATTAAGTAAGTTTAATCTTAGTCTTTATTTATATAATACAACTATCTCTTCTTTTCTATATAGAGAATATACAATATTTTTACTCTTTCACTTTTCAGGATTTCTAAACCCTTTCACCTTTTAATGTCGCTAGTCTTAATTATGTAATGTTACTTATATAATACAATTATCTAATCTTCTTTTCTATATAAAGAATATACAATATTTTACAAGATTTTTCTATCTCACTTTTCAGGATTTCTAAACTCTTTCTCCTTTTAATGTCGCTAGTCTTAACTATGTAATGTTACTTATATAATATAACTCTCTTCTTTTTTATATAGAGAATATACAATATTTTTCAAGGTTTTTCTCTTACTTTTCAGGATTTTTAAACCCTTTCACCTTTTAATGTCGCCCGTCAATGACCGACATTAAATCTCAATTTTAATGTAGTGAATTTTTTTGTTCTTTTTTAAATTGAACAATCATATAGTAAAAAAAATATCATTCTGTAGATAGAAATAATTAATTAATCATTCAAAATTTTCTTCACAAAAAAAATAATAAAAAAATTTAATCATTCATAAATTTGTGATTTTGAAAAATAAAATGTGTGAAATTGTAACATATGTCAATTTAGAGTAAAATAATTAAAATATAGCATTTTTTAAAAAAATATTGCGAAAATGACAATTTCTATCACTGTTAGTATGATCTATCGCTAATAGAAGTTTATCGCTGATAGTAATTTTTTTTATAAAATTTTGTCAGCGATAATAGTCAGTGATAGTTATATATCAACGATAGAGTCTATTAGTGATAACTACTGATTTTTTTTTGTCATATTTGCAAAATGATTTAAACTTTGCTAAATTTGCAATTATTTTGGGTCTGGTGTTTGTGCAACCAACCCTAAAAATGTTGATAATTTTTTATGTTTTTTACGATATATGTGGGATGGAAGAAATAGAACTTGTGACTTCTTAATCACTAAATCGTACTATCCGTTGAGCTACATTCATGTTGGCTAACTCATTAACAACTTACGATTATTTTGTAAATAATTTCTAAGCAATCAGTAAACGATCACGAGAGCAATAGAAACATAGAATAATATTATTCATTAATATTAGGATAGTGCACACCAACAATCTTAATTCACAAACCCTACATTGTAACGATATTGTCAATCCGCGATAAACTATCGGCGATAAACTTCAATCATACTAACAGTGATAGAAATTGTCATTTTATAAAAAAAATAGTGGCAGGGGTATGCTCTTCATGAGAGCATACCCCTGCCGGATAAGCTCGACCACGAGATCAACCATGACTATGTCATCGAGGCACACCGACATGGTTAGGCGAGGGGCATGGCTCTGATACCACTTGTTACGGACAACTAACATCTACATTGTAACGATATTGTCCACTTTGGGCATGACCCTCATGGCTTTGCTTTTGGTCACCCCAAAAGGCCTCGTTACAATATAGATCCCTTTCCTAACCAATGTGGGACTTTGTTTGCACTTACAACAATCCTCCCTTCAAACAAAGGACCGGGACTTTGTTTGCACTTACAACAAAAAGTACGGTATTTTCGTATCAAATCCTATGCATTCTTCATTCAATAACAAAAAAAAATATATATGAGACACCATCATATATAAAGGAAATCAGCCTACTGTACGAAACCAAGAATATTTACTGTTGTATTTCAGAGTAATTGATCAAAAACCTTAGTCCCAAGAAGGGCTAATTTCCTCTTACATATAGCACAAAAAAGAGGAAGAGACTCTAATTAGAAAAGGAAATTAAAGGTAATTAAAACCTAATAAACATATTACCAAAAATACTTTGTACAATATAATTTCCTTGGTGGTGTATATGGGCTGTCAAACTCAAAGAAGGAATTTATGGGCAACGGCTATATTGAGATTGGAAAGAAAGGGAAGAGATGCTGAAGCAAATAAGGAAAATTAGGTACAATTGAGAGGTGCATGGATTGTGATTTTCCTGATTTGTTGCATTGAATTGGGCTACTGTGAGTTGGTCGTTTGAGTCTCCTTTCATTCTTCCTCAACCTTGATGGTAGGTGAAGACCGAACACCGAGGTTGTTTCGAAAAGTCAAAAACAAATTCTTGGCAAGTGGTTTAGTGAATATGTCAGCAATTTGTTGAGTGGATGGAACATATCTAGTGACAAGAGTTCCAAGTGCCACCTTCTCTCTAACAAAATGGTAATCCATCTCCACATGTTTTGTTCTAGCATGAAAGACTGGATTGATGGACATGTGAAGAGCACTCATATTGTCACAAAATATTTGAGGAGCTTGAGGCAATGGAATTCCGATGTCTCTAAGGATGAAACTAATCCATGTGATCTCTGCTGTTGTGGTTGCCATAGCTCTATATTCTGCTTCAGTGCTTGATCTGGCAATGGTTGTTTGTTTCTTTGAAGACCATGATATGCAATTTGATCCTAGGAACACACAATATCCTGTTGTGCTTCTCCTTGTTTCTTTACATCCGCCCCAATCTGCATCACAAAAGGCATATAAATTAATTGAGCTATTTTTATAGAAGCTAATTCCATGATCTTGTGTTCCTTTTAAGTATCTTAGGATGCGTTTGACTGCCATTAAGTCTTTCATTGTTGGATTTTGCATTTGTTGACACACTTTATTCACAGATTGGACAATATCAGGTCTAGTAAGAGATAGATATTGCAATGATCCTACAATGCTTCTAAATTCTTTGTTGTCAACAAGAACATTGTCATTTGGCATTTTTGAGACAGAGACAGACATGGGAGTATTATTTGGTGTACATCCTAACATATTAGTTTTCTTAAGAAGGTCTCGAGTATACTTCCCTTGTGTGAGAAGGATTCCTTGTTCAGTATGATGAACTTCAACTCCAAGGAAGTAGTGTAGTGTACCAAGATCCTTGAGAGCAAATTCAGTTCCCAACTTGTCAATCAATTGTTGAATGATGTCCTTGTGAGTACCTGTGAAGATTATATCATCTACATATACTAGCATTAGTAGCAAGATTGAGTTTTGTTTAAAGATGAATAGAGAGGGATCAGATCTGCAACATGTGAATCCAAGGAGTAGTAAATAATTGGCTAGTCTATCAAACCAAGCTCTAGGAGCTTGTTTTAGTCCATAAATGGATTTCTTCAACTTGCACACATGGTGTGGATACTGTGGATCAATGAATCCAGGGGGTTGTTTCATGAACACTTGTTCTTTAAGCACCCCATGCAAAAATGCATTCTTGACATCCAGTTGTCGTAGTGGCCATCCTGCACCCGTAGCTAAAGACAAAATTAGTCTAACAGTTGAAAATTTTACCACTGGACTGTAGGTTTCTTCATAGTCGACTCCCTCTACTTGTGTGTATCCTTGGGCTACCAATCGAGCCTTGTATCTCACAACCTCTCCATTCTCATTGTATTTTGTCTTAAATATCCATTTTGCACCGATTATATTGGCATGTATTGGTTGTTCCACCAGTTCCCAAGTGTGGTTTTGATGTAGTGCATCCATTTCTTCTTCCATGGCATTTTTCCAATGTGGTTCAGACAAGGCTAATTTGAAGTTCTTGGGTTCCATCTGTTGTTGTTCATTGATTTGTCGTTGAAGCGTGGCCACTAATCCATGCGAGACTGCCCTTTTTTCATTTAGGCGTTGAACTTCTTTATGGAGTGAGGGATTCATATTGGGATTTTCCTTAAGTTTACGTCTTGTGATCATTGAGTGACCTGTTTGTACGCTTTGCTCAGTTGACGTAGCGGGGCAATCTTGTTGAAATTGTTCTGTAATGGCGGAATCTGCAAGAATGGAATTTAAATCAATAAACAAATTGTTACTAATGTCAGGAAGGCTCTTACTAATAGATGAAGTAATGGGAATCAATCTCAGTTCATCTTGATTTCCCAGTGTGTCAGCTCCATTTGTTCCTTCTTCAACGACTTCTTGGCCCAATTGGTTTATCTGTGTTGCTGATGTGTTGACTTGTGTGGAGTGATGTTCAACTGCTGGAACAATATGTCTTTCCATTTCATGGTGTGGTGTTGCCTCTCTACTTTCAATATTTTCTAACATTGATTTTGGCAAGCTGATCAAACCTTCTTCTTCCTCAATTTCAGCTTGTTGTCTGTTGCTTGTGTTTAAAAATGAATCTGATACAGTGGACAATTCATTTTCCTGAATTTCAGATGTTTCAATGCTTCTTGATGTTATTACTCCAGATGATAGGGGGCTGATGTTTTGTTCTTCCTCGAGCGAAGCATGAGGTGTGGATTGATCTGTGCAGCAATCTGTAAAATCATTTACCATCTTTGGTTGCTGATTTTCAATTTGTTCTTCCAAACCTGCAAACTCAGTCACTTCTAAAGTACTTTCCGATGAGTTGGAAATATTTTTAGCAAATGGAAAACAATTTTCATCAAATATAACATGTCTAGATATGTAAATTCGGTTTGTACTGGGATCAAGACACCTAAATCCTTTATGTGAGGGACTATACCCAACAAAAACACAAGGATACGTTCTTTTAGAGAGTTTATTTTTGGAATAACTTCTAAGATAAGGAAAACATCTACAACCAAAAACTCTAAGATTGTTATAGTTAGGTTCTTTCCCAAACAACTTGAAGTAGGGAGATTTCATGTCTAAAGCTTTAGTAGGCATGCGATTAATGATAAAGACAGCAGTAAGGAAAGCATCCACCCAATATTTTAGCGGTGTGTTTGATTGAAAGATTAAACTTAGACCGGTTTCAACTATGTGTCTATGTTTTCTTTCAACAATTCCATTTTGTTGTGGTGTGTGAGGACAAGAGAATTGGTGATGAATTCCATGATTTTCAAGATGTTTTCGCAAACTTTGTGATTGGAATTCTCCACCTCCATCACTTTGAAAAACTTTAATTTTTCTTTCGAGTTGATTTTCAACTAACTTCTGAAATTTAACAAAGCAATCAACGAAATCCGATTTTCTTTTTAACGGAAATAACCATGTAAATCTAGTGCTATCATCGATAAAACTAGCATAATATTTGAATGATTGACAAGATAAAACTGGAGCCGGACCCCATAAATCACAACAAACTTTGTCTAAAGGTTTCAATGTTAAACTACTGCTAGAATTGAAAGCTAATTTTCTACTTTTGCTAAGTTGACACTCAACACAGATGCTAGTGTCCTTTTTCCATCCTGAAACATCAATAAAGTTTTGATCACAAAGCAATTTTAATGCCTTGTCATTCATATGACCCATTCTTTTATGCCAAATCGCGTAGGGAGCCTTATCTGACACAAGCATCGCTCTAAAATCCAGCTTTTGTGAGGCAGCTAGTTGTTCCAGAGCATACAATCCATCTTTCTCATATCCCTTGGCCATTATTCTCCCCTGTTTATCCTTAACAACAAACTGATTAGCAGAAAAAATAATCACACAATCATTCTCCTTGGTCAATTTGCTAACAGAGAGTAGATTCTTTTGTATCTTTGGTACAATCAACACTTTGTTCATATTTAACTTTCCATTTTTACTTGTTATTTGCATGCTTCCTAAGTGAGAAATATCAAGACCATTACCATCACCAACATAAAGTTTATTGTGACCAGTATATATGTGAGGATTTAGAATATTACCCGTGTCGGTCATGATGTGAGCAGTCGCCCCAGTGTCAGCATAGATGTTAGGATCAATTTCCTCATTGATGGCTAGTGCAGCAAGTGCTTTCGGCACATCTTCAGGCTGATATGAGTGATCGAAGCGACTACGACATTCAAAAGCAGTGTGTTTCCACATACCACATATTTGACAAGAGGTAGACTTGTCATTGGCCAAATTTCTTGAAAAACTCATGTTGTTACTGTTATTTCTTTGAGGCGATTCTTCTTCTACACCTGATTTTCTAAAGTGTCCATCTTGAGTTGGAGTTCTGTTGTGATAAAATCCTCTTCCTTTTGAGGTGAATGATCTTCCTCTCCCACGATATCTTCCTCCTCGTTGGGCAAAGAATGCTTGGTTGTGTTGTACGTGACTTGATTTTTCTTCTTCTTCCTCCATTGTAATATGAAGTTCATGTGCTTTCAATCCATGAACAAATTGATTATATGTGGGGTAAGGGGGTTTTGATAACATAGCAGTTCTATAATCCTTATACTTGCTTCCTAGACCTCTAGCTAGATGAAATACCTTAGTAACATCATCTATGGGCTTTTTCATTGCTGCTAATTTATCACAAAGACCCTTAAACTTTTTAAGATAATCATCAATAGACAAGTTTCCTTTCCTCAAACTTATGAGTGCTTCATTTAGATGGATTTCACTTTCTTTAGTCATAGTAAGCATCATATCTTCTAGTGATTTCCATACCTGGTGAGCAGATTCTGTTCCATCCAACATTGACAACACGTCTTCTGTGATGAGTCCTAGCATCCATGAAGTGAGTAGGCCGTCATTCCTGTTCCACGTGTTGTACTTTGGATTGATTTTGTCATTTCCATCAAACTTTTCGTTGTGTGGATTATCTCCTGTTAGATGATCCTCCAAGTTGAGATTTCTAATCAATGGAAAAACTTGAGACTTCCAAATCAGAAAATTTGAAGAGGTTAGCTTAATGGAGATCAAGCTGGACATTTGATGGAAAGTTTGTATGGTCAGGATAGAATCTTCTGCTGCCATTGTCGACTGTGGATTGTAAAGAAAATATGAATTGATTCTTATTTCAAAAGAAGGATGGACCAATTTTGGTTGCCCTTGGTGAGTCTTTTATGTTTCTCTATTTTGTGCACAGCTCTGATACCATAAAGGAAATCAGCCTACTGTACGAAACCAAGAATATTTACTGTTGTATTTCAGAGTAATTGATCAAAAACCTTAGTCCCAAGAAGGGCTAATTTCCTCTTACATATAGCACAAAAAAGAGGAAGAGACTCTAATTAGAAAAGGAAATTAAAGGTAATTAAAACCTAATAAACATATTACCAAAAATACTTTGTACAATATAATTTCCTTGGTGGTGTATATGGGCTGTCAAACTCAAAGAAGGAATTTATGGGCAACGGCTATATTGAGATTGGAAAGAAAGGGAAGAGATGCTGAAGCAAATAAGGAAAATTAGGTACAATTGAGAGGTGCATGGATTGTGATTTTCCTGATTTGTTGCATTGAATTGGGCTACTGTGAGTTGGTCGTTTGAGTCTCCTTTCAATATAGATTGTCAAAGAAAAAAAAATACTACTCATGCTTATCTCTTTCATGCATTAAAACTCAAACTAAAGATGCATCATCAGCTTACAAGGTATTCAAAGGTATCACGAAAAACTTAAAGCTTAAAACAAAATAATGAACACTTTCTAGGTTGTCCTAATCATAAGCAATGCAAGGATACTCCATCATAAACATCATGCTAAAAATAACAAAAAATTATGTCCACACTCATTCAAACTCCTCAAGGCTCAACAAAAGTATTTCTCACCCCAAACTTAAGTGCATACATTGTTCTCAATGTAGAAACTACTAAAGCATATATATGACAAATAAAAGAGAAAGGTGAATAATATTGTCCTGATTAAATAAGAGAACCAACATATTTATCAGAGTTTGGAATGGGGAATATGGTGATCAAGCTCGAACAAAAAAAAAAAAAAAATCAACAGAAACATAAGGACAACGACACACAATAGAAGATAGAAAATAACAAAGACTAAAATAAAAAAATAATAATAACAAACTTGGGTTGCCTCCCAAAAAGCGTTTTATTTAACATCTCTAGCTAGACGCAATAAACGTTTAAGCATTAAGGTGGTCGAAAGAAATTTAATGTATCACGAACTCTCTTTCTTGCACCATTTTTGTAGACCAACATTAATGTTGAGATTTAGAGTCCACTATGGCTTTAAAAATTTCTTTTTCATGTTGGACTCTAATGGTCAACTCTCATTTATCCACATCAATTAAAACTCTCCTAGTTGCGAGGAATGACCTTCCAAGAACTGGTAGTGCATTGTCTTCCTTCACATCTATCACATAAAAGTCAATTGGGATAAAGAATTTGCCCACTTTAATTAGTGCATTCTCTACAACTCCATATGGACAAACTATGGATCTATTAGTTAATTGGAGTTTCACAGTAGTGGGCTTTATTTCCCCAATTTTTAATTTCTTGCATAGTGACACAGGGAGTAAATTAATGCTAGCACCTAGATCGCATAAAGCTCTAAAAGAATGACTACCAAAACTACAAGGAATAGAAAAACTTCCTGGATCATTCAATTTATGTGGTAGTTTCTTCTTAAGTCTGGCATTGCATGCCTCAGCGAGATTGCTAGTAGGATTTTTGAATGTCCTACAAATATCGGGTTGTCGAAGCCTGTCAAAATAATATTTATAAACCGATTATACTGAACTAACTTGTAGTTAGTGATAACCGAGTCGATCCACAGGGAGCGATCTATAATCCTAACTTAATTAAATTGAATTTGTAGTGAAATAAAACAGAGGGGATTATTTAGCTTGAAAAATCACTAAACAAGTAGAAAATGCGCTAACGGAAAATTAAAGCGGGAAGTATAAAATTGACAAGTATGCTTGATTAGTAAGTGTCGGGATTGATCTAATGTATTTCGGTTCATTGATTAACAAGGAAATTAGCCAAGATGTTTCATGCACACAAAATGTCTTGTCCCTCTCGGGTCCAAAACATCCCAAAGCATTAATTAGAAACAGACAATAATTCTAATTAAACATATCCGTCAATTAATCTAAGTTCATGAATCCAAAATTAATTAACGAATAGTAACGGGTACCATTGTGACGAATTAATCCTAAAACTAATTCGATTTGTTTCTTAATCTTAAGTCCACCGTGAAAACGTTAATCAACTTCTACCCCATCCGTCATATAGGCTCGAATTAATTAGCCACGAGCTAGACTTTCGCTACTTGCATTAAGGCTAATTAAAGATTAATGCTAGCAGACTAACATGCGTAACAAATTGAGGACGTCAGTCCTAAATCGTAAAGGCAAGTGATTCATTCATAATATGAATTAAGAGATGCAAGAAATTCAGAAACCGTCGCTAAATTGGGTAGAGTCTCCTGTTAGGAATGTGAAGCACAAAACAAAAGGCCCAAAATCATTTGGCCCAAATCAACTTAACTAAGCAAGCTTACCTATTGGTTAAAATGAAGGCTTATCCTGATTTGATACAAATGGAGGCTAATTACTTTCATTGGCTTAAAGGTAGGTGGGTTTTTCCTATAAAAAGGAAGTTTGTGGGCATTCAATGATAATCACAATATTGAAAGAAAATCGTGGGTCTTGTTTTCAACAAAAGAAAGAAGTGGGGTTTTCTTGTTTTTATTTTCTTTGTTGTTACAGTAACCTTTCTTTGAGAGAGAATAGAGAATTTTCTCTTGAGCGGTTTTTCTTTGTTGTGATCCCAAGATATCGGGTTGTGATACTTGGAAGTCAATAGTCATTGGTGGGCTATTGAGGGTAGTTTGTAGCGTTAAGTTGAGGCTTCTTGTAATCTTCATTATAGTTGAACCTGCAGTTGCAGAAGACTGGACGTAGTCCCGAGATCGGGGCGAACCAGTATAATTTACGGTGTCGTTCTCTCTTTCCCTTATCTTTATTATTGTATTTTGTGATCGATAACTTATTTGGTTCTAACCTGTGAAGTGGGAACGTGAGATATAATATTGTTGTTATTCCGCGTTATTTATATCTCGCGTATTTTTCCCAACAAGTGGTATCAGAGCTTTTGGTTCAGAAATCATGGGAGCGACGAATCCAAAGAGTTTCGAAGGAGTCACAAAATTTGATGGGGGAAATTTTGGTTATTGGAAGATGCAGGTGAAGGATTTTTTAACCTGCAAGAAATTGCACAAGGCATTGAAGGAGAGACCGAAAGAGATGTCAGATGGAGATTGGGAAGATCTCGATGAACAAGCAGTTGCAAACATCAGAATGTGTTTGACAATGGAAGTTGTTAGTCTTGTAGCCAACGAGACTACCGCAATCAAGCTAATGGAAGCGCTTACAAACAGGTACGAGAAATCGTCTGCTAATAGTAAAGCATATCTTCTTAAGAAATTTTTTAACATGCAAATGGCTGAAGATGCATCTGTAAATTTCTATATCAATGAGGTTACCACTTTGGTAAATCAGTTAAAGTCTGTTAAGATAGATTTTACTGATGAAGTATACGCTATTCAGTTATTAATGTCTTTACCTGAAAGTTGGGAAACGATGAAGACAGCTGTGTCTAATTCGGTAGGAGAAAATATTCTGAAGTTTTCAGGGGTTTGTGATTTAGCTCTAGCTGAAGAAATTCGTAGAAAGAGTAGTGGTAGAGAGTCATCTACTACAGGATCAGCTTTGGCTTTGACTAAGGGTAAAGAATTTATGAAACCGAGTAGTAGTGGAAAGAAGTGGGGAAATAGGAATAAGGAGATAGAATGCTTTTACTGTCACAAAATAGGTCACTATAAAAGTCAGTGTAGAAAACTAAAAGAGGATCAGGAAAGGAAGCATGAGGCAAACATAGTTGATGATGCCGATGCATGTGTCTGTGTTGGAAGTGACACAGAAAGTTTTAGTAATTCATCTGATTGGATTTTAGACAGTGCAGCGTCAGTTCACATAACTTCAGATAGAAGTTTGTTCACATCCTTCACAAGAGGATGTCATGGTCTAGTGAGAATGGGTGATGGCAGAGTCTCCAAAACCAAAGGGATTGGGGATGTTAGTCTGAAGTTAGAATGTGGTAGTGTTCTGATATTGCATGATGTCAGGTTTGTGCCTAGAATGAAGATGAATCTCATCTCTATTGGCAAGTTGACAGATGAAGGCTACAGGAGTGAGTTTGGCAGTAGCCAGTGTAAACTCATACTAGGATCCCAGGTAGTGACAGTTGGCCACAGAAAATCTACATTGTACAAATGTCAGTTGAATGTTGTCAAAGTATCAAAGAGACGGTGGATGCCAATTAAAGCTGCAGATGGTTGTTATAGAGGTGAGCCAGCAGCACTGATAGCCAAGTTTGATCAGTTGGATCACGATCCTTCAATTCAGAAACAATTGGGAAGTTCAGAAGAGAAAGTTGATGGCTATTGTCAACCCTCAATTGTCAGACACTTGAACGAATTGAAGAAGTCGCCTAGGCGAGTGGAGGCATCGAAGTGGAAGGCCAGAGCAGTTGCTAAGATCAAAGGAAGGGTCTCAATCTTGGCAGCAGGTTTGAATAGAGAATTCAAGCCATTCTCAAAATATATCTTCTTCAAGAACAGTGATTCAGGGTTGAAGAAGATGTCAGTTGTTACCACTTAGCTGAAGTGGGAGTACGTGTCTGTCTTTTTCGTCTGGGAGACAGATCCACGTAGCGAGCCCATTCCTCGGGGCGAGCACAGATACACTACAGTTATTGTCTGATGGTTGCCTGTGTTTTGGTAACTTTTGTTATTTTACAGGTTTCTTTTATTAAACCTTGGAGTTTGCCATGAAGATCAGAAATGACAGTTGTAGTGGGATTAGATCCTTGGAGTTCGCCAAGATGATCAGTTACGTTGCAGTTGGAGACAAGATCGTTGTTTTGTCTTCAAGTGGGAGATTGTTAGGAATGTGAAGCACAAAACAAAAGGCCCAAAATCATTTGGCCCAAATCAACTTAACTAAGCAAGCTTACCTATTGGTTAAAATGAAGGCTTATCCTGATTTGATACAAATGGAGGCTAATTACTTTCATTGGCTTAAAGGTAGGTGGGTTTTTCCTATAAAAAGGAAGTTTGTGGGCATTCAATGATAATCACAATATTGAAAGAAAATCGTGGGTCTTGTTTTCAACAAAAGAAAGAAGTGGGGTTTTCTTGTTTTTATTTTCTTTGTTGTTACAGTAACCTTTCTTTGAGAGAGAATAGAGAATTTTCTCTTGAGCGGTTTTTCTTTGTTGTGATCCCAAGATATCGGGTTGTGATACTTGGAAGTCAATAGTCATTGGTGGGCTATTGAGGGTAGTTTGTAGCGTTAAGTTGAGGCTTCTTGTAATCTTCATTATAGTTGAACCTGCAGTTGCAGAAGACTGGACGTAGTCCCGAGATCGGGGCGAACCAGTATAATTTACGGTGTCGTTCTCTCTTTCCCTTATCTTTATTATTGTATTTTGTGATCGATAACTTATTTGGTTCTAACCTGTGAAGTGGGAACGTGAGATATAATATTGTTGTTATTCCGCGTTATTTATATCTCGCGTATTTTTCCCAACATCTCCAACTCCCACCGGCTAGCAAAGATCACCTGCTAACGAGAAGACTGAAAGTAGAGTGCGTCGTTTAAGTGCGACCTCTAGGGGTTTAAAAAAACTTGTAGTGGAATAAAATATTTGTATACCAATTAATTGAATGAAAAGAAATACATGTTTTCTTAAGGAGAAAAACCCAATATTCTAGATAAGAAAGGAATTGAGATAATAAAGACTACACATTTAACAAATAATAATTACACCCAAATATTCATAAAACTAGTAGATTTCAACAGTAACCAATTAGTTAATTGTAGTTAATTGTTGTGTACGTTGAAAGTTATGTTTGTTAAATTATACCCTACCATATGGAATAAATATTGATTTGTTAAGCAACTGTGTGCAACCCATAGTTTTTTTTTTTTTTAATCGATTATAATAAGAAAATGATGATTGACATTGTCTGTCATTTTGAACATTCAGACTATGATAGACACATTTAATAACAACACACAAATGTTGGAAATTGGCTGTGAAAGTTGCCAATCCGAGCATAGTTTAATTGGCATAAGGTTGTGTCTGTGACTATGAGGTCAATGTTGCAAAAAAAAAACATTGACTGTAAAAGTTGTACCGTACTAGCCGAAATACATTTTTTTCTTTTTGTTAATTAGTACGATTAATCTTAATCTTAACTATGTAATGTTACTTATATGATACAACTATCTCTTGTAATGTTACTTATATGATACAACTATCTCTTCTTTTTTTATATAGAAAATATACAAGATTTTTCAAGATTTTTCTCACTTTTCAGGATTTCTAAATCCTTTCACCTTTTAATGTCGCGGGTCAATGACAGACATTAAATCTCAATTTTAATGTTGTGAAATTTTTTTTCTTTTTTAAATTGAATAATCATATAGTAAAAAAAATATCATTCTATTGATAGAAATAATTAATTAATCATTCATAATTTTCTTCACAAAAAAAAATAATAAAAAAATTTAATCATTCATAAATTTGTGATTTTGACAAACAAAAAAAAAAAAATTGTGTGAAATTGTAACATAGGTCAATTTAGAGTAAAATAATTAAAAATATAGCATTTTTTAAAAAAATATTGCGAAAATGACAATTTCTATCACTGCTAGTATGATCTATCGCTAATAGAAGTTTATCGCTGATAGTAATTTTTTTTATAAAATTTTGTCAGCGATAATAGTCTATCAATGATAGTTATATATCAACGATAGAGTCTATTAGTGATAGCTACTGATTTTTTTGCCATATTTACAAAATGATTTAAACTTTGCTAAATTTGCAATTATTTTGGGTCGGCTGTTTGTGCAACCAACCCTAAAAATGTTGATAATTTTTTTACGATATATGTGGGATGGAAGAAATAGAACTTGTGACTTCTTAATCACTAAGTCGCGTACTATCCGTTGAGCTACATTCATGGCTAGCTGATTAACAACTCACGATTATTTTGTAAATAATTTCTAAGCAATCAGTAAATGATCACGAGAGCAATAACATAGAATAATATTATTCATTAATATTAGGATAGTGCACACCAACAATCTTAATTCACAAACCCTACTAAAAAAACCAAACAAACAAACAATCTTAATTGAGAAGCCAAAATAAAACAGTGGCAGAAGCAAAAACAATACTTCCACTTCCATTTCATCTTTATTCAACATTTTATTTTAAAGGCTAAAGTTTAAGTGCGAACATAAACAGTTATAGGACTTCTCACGTTGTGTTGACCATCGCTCCAAATCAGGGAAAAAGAGACTATGGACTGGCTGATCGTTCCTCGAACTGTTAGCGTGAAGGATTTTTTATCTTCAATGCCATTGAATGATAGAACAGAAGGAGTAACTGTAATCGTAAGGCTTCGTGGGGCGGAAATTGTTGTAGCTGTATACGTACAACTTTCGGATACAACATTTGTGAGAGTTCTTGTGAAGTTCTGATTGATGGGTTCGGAACGGGCTACCGAAAGTGCAAACGAAGGATAGTTTAGATCCCAGACTTTACCAATGTTGTCGTTAGTACAAGCACTATCGTCGCCGGTGATACGCCGAACCGTGGCGGTGTTGTAACCTTGACCACACAAGAATTTAACGTACTCGCTTTCATCTGCATCGTACACCAACCCGGGCTTTACTGCCAGGAGCGGGTTGACATGACCTGAACCATATGCAAACTCCGCTTCTTTATTGAATTTCCGGTTCATGGGAGAAGCTGTAGAAAATTAATTGAGAGAAGTGTGAGTTCAAAGTTGCTAATTTTGGGTCCGTTTAATAACGTTTTCGTTTTTTTTTTCTTGTTCTTATTTTCTTGTTTAGTATTTTTTACAAAAACGTGTTTGATAAATATTCTTTATTAAAAAATAGAAATAGAAACAAAAACTTATTTGATAAGGTTTTTTATTTCTGGTTTCTTGTTTTTTATTTAATTTTTTTTAACTTTTATTTTATTTTATTTATAATTTAAATATAATTTAGTTATATAATAAAAAATATATAAAATACATTAAAATATATATATAAAAAAAGAAAAATTGTAAATTTAGAGTAAAATAATTAAAAATATAGAATTTTTAAAAAAAAAATTGCGGATATGGCAATTTCTATCACGGATAGTATCGCTGATAGAAGTTTATCGTCGATAGAAGTCTATCGCTGATAGTAGTCTTTTTTATAAAATTTTGTCAGTGATAATAGTCTATCAGTAATAGTCATAAAGTATATAGTCTATCAGTGATAGCCACTGATTTTTTGTCATATTTGCAAAAGGTTTTAAACCTTGTTAAATTTGTAATTATTTTTTACCTGATTGCTATTGTTCACACGAGAATTCGAACGACGAATAGAAATCCGACACGTGTAAATGAATTTGAATTTGTGTTGTTGTATTGTATTTATCAGTGCGTAGTGGATTACAATCTCTAATGTATGATCCTCTGATTCTCTCTCTTAAATGTAACGTACTCGAGGGCTTCGCAGCTTGTTCTCGAGGTTGAATCTTCAGCTTCGCGTAGCGGTGAAGTCTTCAGGTGTTTGAATTTGGAGTGACGTTCAGTCTTCAGGATTTCAAAGAGTCTTTCGTTGTTTTGGAATTCTCTCTGAGTTCTTAGGAGAAGAAATTTTCTGAACCTTAGAAATGAAAATGAACTCTCTATTTATAGAGTTTTCATGGGCCTGGATCCAATGGGCTTGGGCTTTGGGCCCAATGGGTTTGGGTTTGGACCCAATGGGTTTGGGTTTGGACCCAATGGGCTTGGGTTTGGACCCAATGGGCTTTTGGGCTTTGAGCCAAATTGTCATTTAATCTTTCTGGCCCGATTCGACTTCGAGCCCAATTGTAGTTTGGCCGACTTTGCTCGGTCAAGTCTATCTGATCCCCGGTCGTGATGGAGACACATGGCGACCACTGATTGGCCGAAATTTCTCGGTCAACAAATGCCCCCTTTTTCGAGAGTTATGCACAAGTATGTGTGGGTGAGTCTCGGAAAAGTTGAATAGATAAATCGAAACGTAGGACATCCTAATTTCGACTCCGCTTTGACGTATCAATTTTATCGAAATATGAAGTTCGATTCATAGATCAATTATTTTAATTGACGTCTCTTTCCATGTCAATCGATCAAAAATATGAATTTGGCTCGTAGTTTTGATCTTTCTTATCTGACATAAATTTGATTTAAACTTCGGTAGAGAGATTTTTTTTCTACCTTAGTTTATCTTGAGATGTAGAGTAAGGACTTGTGTCTGCCCAATTGTATTTTGAATAGGGTTTGACTTTGAATTTTACTCTAATTTTGACGTGGATAAAATATACCCAAACCGCCAATTTTGATTTGAGACTTGGATTTAGATAAATTTTGACTCTAAATCATGTCTGAAAATAAATTTTGGAATATGCCCAAAATTTTAATTTTCTCGGTCAAAATAAATGGTAAGCTTCTAAATTTTGGCTTGAATTCGGAATAAGAGTGTTGGAATTTTTTTATTTTGGCATAAATAATTGGCCAGATGAAACACTAGAATGTGAAAACAAATGATAACCAAGAAACTTGTTTGGTAGAGCGGAACTTGGACGACTTTAGTTGTCATTGGTCCTGAGTTCAAGTCTGACTCCGTACATTATTTTTTTGCAACTTTTTTAACTTAAATGAAGGACATTTAAGTAATTTTACTCTCCAAACCCTAACTCATTTAGGTTTTCCAAACCCATATAAATAGAATGAGATGGAATTTGAAGAGTTAGAATAAAACTTTAGGGTTTGTTTGGAGAGGAAAGGAGAGATTTTGCTTGGAGAGGAAGAGGAAGAGGAAGGAGAGCTCCAGCCGCCGCCACCGCCGTGCCTCAGCCGTCGCCTCCGCCGCGCCTCAGCCGCCCGCCGCCGTCGCCGCGCCTCAGCCCACGCCTCAGCCGCCCGCCGCCATCGCCGCGCCTCAGCCCACGCCTCAGCCCTCGCCGCAGCCGCCCGCCGCCATCGCCGCGCCTCAGCCCACGCCTCAGCCCTCGCCGCGCCTCAGTCCGCAGCACCGCGCCAGCGCCGCCGTCTGCATCGCCAGCCCTCCGTCTGCATCGCCAGCCCTAAAAGGTTCCTCACCGCCGTCTGCATCGCCAGGTCTGCCCCGCGCGCCTCCGCCGCCTCAGCCGCTGCTTCCAGGTCTGCCGAACCGGTCGCCGCCGCCGCAGCCACCTTCGCCACCGCGCGTTTCTGCCAGATCCGGCCCGTGCCGCGCCGCCCGCTCCGCCAGCGCTTCAGCCGCTCCGCCAGCGCCGCGTCGTTTCCTCGCCGTCGCTCCGCCCGCACTGCCGCCAGTCGCAGATCTGTCCCGAGGAGGTGAGTTTGAGCTTTTTTTTTTTTTTTTTTTTTTATTATTATTTTTTTTGTTACTATTATTTTTTTATTATATATATATTATTTTTATGTTATATTCTAACTTTATATGTATATATATTTTTATATACAGGTGCCTATCTTCATTCTCCCGTTGTTCTTCGTACCGACCTTACTTTGGTAATTTAATTTATTGTATACAATTTTAATGTATGTAATTTATGTGACCTTACTTTGGTAATTTAATTTATTGTATGCAATTTTAATGTATGCGTGTAATTTATGTATGTAATTTAATTTATGGGTTAGTAATTTACTTATGGGTTGTAATTTATTTACGTAATTTGATGTAATTTATTATTTATGGGTTGTAATTTGATGTAATTTATTTATGGGCTGTAATTTTGTAATTTATGCTATTTGTGAAGGCCTGTAATATTTTGCATTTTGTTTGTTGTTGGTTGTGATTGCTAAATTATATTTATTTTATGAGGATTGGCCTTTAGGAATAATATTCAAATTGGGATTTTGTAATTAAAAAAAAAACCAAATAAGAAATTTGTTAATTTGAAATTAAGGTTTTTTTTCAAAATTAATTAAAGTGATTTGAAATTTTGTAATTAAAAACCCAATAAGAATAAATTTTAATTTGAAATTAAGTTTTTTTTTTTCAAAATTAATTAAAGTGATTTGAAATTTTGTAATAAAAAACCCAATAAGAATAAATTTTAATTTGAAATTAAGGTTTTTTTTTTTCAAAATTAGTTAAAGTGATTTGAGATTTTGTAATTAAAAACCCAATGAAAATAAATTTTAATTTGAAATTAAGGCTTTTTTTAAAATTAGTTAAGTGATTTGAGATTTTAAAAAATTTAATTTTTTTTTGCTTTTTTTTTTAAATGAAATTAAGAATTAGAATTAGTTATTTTAATTTTGAAATTGAGATTTTATAAATAAATCAAAGTAATTTGAGAATTGGGGGTTAGGACATTTAAAATTAGTTAAATGATTTTGAATTTGCCATTTTATGAATATATTATTTTACTATATGTACATACACTTTGATTTGAAATTTATTCACTTTTTCGATTTTAATTTGCTTATTCCAAATGGGAACGTTGCGACCTTTTTTTTTGTAGGTGTGTCACTTCTTTTACCGCCAAGTCGTTCTGTTCAGCTCCCGTGGCCTCGACGTAACAATCTACGGGCGTTACTTCTCCTATGCAGATGCACGTCTGTTTGGGGAACGTATTCCGTCCTAGGTTGTGCGTCGAGTCGTTCTGTTCTGTTCCCATGGTCTCGACGTAACAATCTACGGGCGTTACTTCTCTTATGCAGATGCATGTCTGTTTAGGGAACGTATTCCGTCCTAGGTTGCGCGTCGAGTGGTTCTGTTCTGTTCTCGTGGTCTCGGCGTAACAATCTACGGGCGTTACTTCTCTTATGCAGATGCACGTCTGTTTAGGGAACGTATTCCGTCCTAGGTTGCGCGTCGAGTGGTTCTGTTATGCTTTCATGGCCTCGGCGTAACAATCTACGGGCGTTACTTCTCTTATGCAGATGCATGTCTGTTTAGGGAACGTATTCCGTCCTAGGTTGCGCGTCGAGTCGTTCTGTTCTGTTCTCGTGGCCTCGGCGTAACGATCTACGGGCGTTACTTTTCTTATGCAGATGCACATCTGTTTAGGGAACGTATTCCGTCCTAGGTTGCGCGTCGAGTCGTTCTGTTCTGCTTTCATGGCCTCGGCGTAACAATCTACGGGCGTTACTTCTCTTATGCAGATGCACGTCTGTTTAAGGAACGTATTCCGTCCTAGGTTGCGCGTCGAGTGGTTCTGTTCTGTTCTCGTGGCCTCGGCGTAACGATCTACGGGCGTTACTTTTCTTATGCAGATGCACATCTGTTTAGGGAACGTATTCCGTCCTAGGTTGCGCGTCGAGTCGTTCTGTTCTGCTTTCATGGCCTCGGCGTAACAATCTACGGGCGTTACTTCTCTTATGCAGATGCACGTCTGTTTAAGGAACGTATTCCGTCCTAGGTTGCGCGTCGAGTGGTTCTGTTCTGTTCTGTGAGATCGACGTACTGATTTAAAGACGTTACTTCTCTTTTGTAGATGCGTCAGTTTGGGCATTTCCACTCTACGTGAAATGAGCGCATCTGCTTAGAGAACGTACTCCGTCTTTGTTGGTACGTCGGATCATCGTGTTCCGTTTCTGCGAAGTCGACGTAACAATTTAAGGATGATACGCCGACTTAGAGACGTTACTTCTTCTTCGTAGATGCGCTAGCTTGACATTTACACTTTATGTGAAATGGGCGCGTCTACTTAGAGAACGTACTCCGTCTTTGTTGGTGTGCTTCCCCCATAACGTTCTCTTTTTTTTTTTTGCTTTAAGATTTCTCCCCATTTTTGGAAGGCTATATGTGTTGTCCTTTTTTTTTTTTCAAAGTTTTTTTTTGTCATTTGGTTTGTTTTGTTTTAAGGGTGTACATAGCTCCCCTTTTTTTGTTGTTGCGTTTTCTTGGTAACCGCTTCATGCTCGCATGTTTGTGTAGCTCATTTAATTCCTTCGCCATACTTATCGCTTTGCTTTGAATTTATTAACTCTTTCGAATTCGTTTTGCAGGAACATGGTGTATTTTGCAGAGCAGATCGTCTATGGAGAGAAATTTCTCGTTCTTTTACAAGATGAACATCAGCCCTTAAAACGTGGAGTTAACCTCCTAGTAGAAGAACCCAAGATCGGCGATTACTCCAATAAGTGGCCGCGACTCGGAAAACCAGGTCGTTTGTCAAAATGGTCCTCAGAAAAACCTTTAGGTCAAGGTTCCTCGTCTAAGGTGTGGATGTTAGGTTCTGCGCTTCACCGACAAAATCCCAGTCAAACCCCCGAGCTAACATTGGGACGCCGAATTATCGAAGGCACCGCTCGTTGGGGCTCTGTATTAAAGATTTCTGGAGAATTCCTTTTTATCCCTCAATATTGGGAGTGGTTGGAGCTTGTCGTCGGTCGCAGTAGGAAGATACTTCGTCATGCTTGTCTGTTAGATGCCGTGATGGCTTCGCTCTACACTTACGATCGCAATAAGGCCGTGGTACGAGCCTTTTGTGAAGCATGGTGCCCTGCAACTAATACTCTTCATACCCAAGCTGGGGAACTTTCCATCTCTTTGTGGGACCTTTGGAAATTCGGGGGTCTTCCTATTGATGGAAAATTTTATGAGGAAGTCATTCCGTGTCTTGAAGAGTTGACTGGATCGAGACGGAATGGCAGATACCTTCCAAAAAGTTGCGAACATTTATTTCGCGCTTATTATACACTGACTGCTAAGAAGACGGATCCATCTCACGTTGCCATCAGTGATTGGATTTCATTATGGTTTAAAGGCGTCCAGCGATATGGTAAAATACCGGCGCGAAGGTCAAAGAAAAGAACTGCTTCTAAACCTACTTCCCGCCCCGGCGTGACTCATAACCCCGACGGCACGAAAGTTAAATATCGTGAATGGTCAGACGATGAGTGCGACATGTTCCGTAATCTAAATATTGACGAAGGATGGAAGGATAGAACATACTTGGCCGCCTTTTTATGTTGCTGGCTCTGTGCCTTCGTATTTCCTCAGGCCAATGCTCACCACATCCGTCCAGGTGTTTTCAAGATTGCTTGTATGATGGCCGAGGGTGAAATTTTTAGTCTTGCCGTCCCGGTCTTAGCTAACCTTTACCACGTGTTAGGAAAAATCTCAATGACTGCTAGTTCGGTTGGCCGTATCGAAACCTGTCTCCCGGTGCATTACATTATAGGCTGGTTAGCTCATTACTTTAATACTCACTACAAGACTCCTGAGGAGGTCCAAGGTCCAGGGATGGTTGAATTTTCCGGCGAAGGTGGGGCTAAGTATCTAGATGAATCTGAAGCGCATGAACTGATTCATGAGGGTGCATCGATAGCATGGCACGTGAATCTCCAACATAGGAATAAACACGAAATCTTAAATAGAGAAACCATCAACGACTCTGAAGATTCTTCATATTTTTCGAGCCTCCGATCGTGCTATATATCAGCGCGATGTGGGGAATCGCTTGTCATCGAATCATATAGTCCGTATCGATTTGGCCGTCAGTTCGGGTTCTACCAAGACGTGCCAAATGATATAAGGGAAGCTTCTCCTTCGGTCGATTCGTGTACTATTTTACATCATTGGCGGGTTTGTATTTACGCTGACGTAGGGTGGGAAGTGTTTCTTCCAGCTCGAATGTTGAACCCCCATGACCATGTTACTTCAAATTATCGAAAGTGGTGGTCAATTAAGCATGGCGATTATTTGAGGAAAGGTGTTGATAAATTGATTGACAGCGCTCTTCCTCACTCAGATTGTTCAAAACCTAAGAAGTCTAAGAAGGTCAATGTTAACCTAGGAGGAAAGAAAATTCATTTGCTCACAGATAAACCGTCATGCCATGCCTCAGATCAAGCTGAAGGTAGTCGAGACGTTTATTGGAAGAAGGATAAAAGGCTCAGACAGACCCCCGATCTCCCCGATCTCGACGACAGATTTTTCGACGATGTCCCTACTGCTTGTGACATACCTGATGACGTTGGAGCCCTAGTTCAGTAACTTTCTCCTTCTTTTTTTTTTTAATATATATGTTTTTTTTTTTTTTTTTTTTTTTTTTTTTTTCCATTTTTACATCCACCTTCCGTTTAAATTTTTTTTATGTATGCATATATATATCGGCAAATAACTTGTTTGAAAATCTTCTATTGTTACAGCTTCCCCTGAATGATTATATTCAAGCCGAGGGCGAGCAACCTAGCGATCAATCGTCGGAGGGTTCAGAAGCTTCGGTTTCTATTGATAGGCGACCTGGGAGCTCTTCTGTCCCATTGGAAGAGCGAAGTACCAATTTACCTCTGCTTACCATCAGGGAGCGTTCTCAACATGTTCCATTGGATGCAGTTTCGCAAGCTCCTGAAACTTCTGTTTATTGTGCTGACAACATAATATCCAGCCTTCAACGAAAAGCGGCCATGTCTATGTGGCAAAGCTTGCGAGAGAAAATGGCGCGTACCCCTTTTGAGGATGTTCCGAAACTTGAGCCAGAAATTCGTAAGATTCTTAAGGGCATCTCGGACACTCGGGCAAACAACCAGGTGTCTCTGCAAGAATTTGTAGAAGGCTATTGTAAGAGAGTGGAAGACTACAACCAGATGCAATCTTCAATTTCCACCCATCTAAACTCCAACAGTAGGGATTGTCAATTAGAAGAAAAGAAGAGTTATTTGGACCGATCCCTCCTAGAGGTTACGGAGGCGAAAACGGAGATAGAAGAGGCGAAAGCGAAGATAGAAGCTGCGAAGCTCGAGCTTGAGAGGCTTTCCACTTTTGTCTCTGCCCGGGAGCAAGTCTTGAGTCGCGGGACACTTGAAGTCTCACGTGTACGCGAAGAGATTCGTGCCCTCGAATGTGCCCCCATTATTAACGAGGACGATGCTCGAGCCGTTGCTGCAGTTCGCGAGCTTCTAGAGAGCTCGCGCGCGGAGTTGAAAGAGTTTCAGTGGGCGCCTTGATTTGCGCATATATGTGCATATATATTTTTTTTATCTATCTTCTTCTAGATTTCTCTCGTGTAAAGGAACTTTATTTTTTTTTATGAACATTTGGCTTGTCTCCCTCATTTTGGAATAATACCTTTCCTTTGTTGCTTTGTTGAACTTTTTTTTTTTTTATTGCTTACGTATTTCCGAAATCAAGAGATCACTTGTTTGAACGTAGCTCGAATGGAATGAATGTATATTTTTTATTGCGTTGAAATCAAGAGATCACTTGTTTGAACGTAGCTCGAATGGAATGAATGTATATTCTTTTATTGCGCGCGACTGGACTTAAAGTATATATGTATTTTTTCTTTAAGTTGCCTACGTACCCTTAGATGGAAGGGATCAAGTCATAACGTAGTTCAAATTACAATATTTTTTTTTTTTTTTTTTTAATTGGGCCGTTCACCTTTTAAGCTCGTGCGGGCCAGGAGCAACATGTAGTTTATACTCTTACGTTAAGGAGTATTACATTTGTTTCTTTTTTATGCATAAAATTTCTTAAGGAATTTGCCGTTGATTGGGCCAATCCTTAATCCATCTTGATCCACGATCTTGTATGCCCCATTTGTGTAGACTTCTTTGACAACATAGGGTCCGTCCCATTTAGGAGTGAACTTGCTCCCCGTGTGTCGCGTTGTGATGATGGGTCTTCGAACCGCGAGCACTAGATCACCAACTTGAAATGATCGGGGCTTCAAATTTTTGTTGAAAGCCTTGGTCATTCGCGCTTGGTAACATTCCAATGCTTGCTGAGCATCCAATCTTCTTTCATCGAGCGCTTCCAATTCTTCGAGGCGCAATCTTGCATTGTCTTCGGTAGTTAGCCCTTCTTGCACCGCCATTCTTAAGGAAGGGATTTCTCTTTCCAAAGGGAGCACAGCTTCAACCCCATAGACTAGGGAATAAGGTGTGACCCCTGTAGGAGTGCGGTGGGTAGTTCGGTAAGCCCATAATGCCTCACCAATCTTTTCCTGCCAGTCTCTTTTTGACTTGGAGACTACCTTTTTTAGCAAGTTGCACAATGTCTTGTTGAATGCTTCTGCCAATCCATTTGCCGGAGCGTTGTACATGGATGACTTGCATTGCTTGAACTTGAATTTCTCACATAAGCTGTCCATTAGACTATTGGAGAATTGTCTTCCGTTATCGGTCACGATGCGGTGAGGGATGCCGTAACGGTAAATGATGTGGGTTCGGATGAAATTCACAACAGTTTCCTTCTTTGCCTCCTTTAACGCAATTGCTTCGGCCCACCTTGAAAAATAATCTGTCCCAGCGAGTATATAAGAATGTCCCGCTGAGGACTTAGGTGTTATTGGACCAACGAGATCGAGCCCCCAAGCTTCAAAGGGCCATGAAGCTATGGTTGGGTGAAGTGGTTCTGGCGGTTGATGTATGAAGTTGGCATGAAACTGACAAGCCTCACATTTCTTTGCGTACTCCATCGAGTCTTGAATCATCGTTGGCCAGTGATAACCCATTCTTTTTAACTGAAAATGAAGTTTCGGTCCCGATTGATGAGCACCACAGACTCCTGAGTGTGCTTCCTCTAATGCCTTTATCGATTCTTCTTTTCCTAGGCATCGAAGAAAAAGTCCGTCATAGGAGCGTCGATAAAGGGTTTCCTTGTAGTAGATGAATCGAGCACTTCTTCTTCGTATATCGGCCTTACGTCGGGACTCTGTGGGAAGTTTTCCATGTTGTAGATAATCTACAATCGGTTGTCGCCAATCTTCTTCCTCAATCACATAGACCGATATTACGTTTGCTTCTTGACTTTCAACTTCAGTTGGCGGTATAACCCATTTTTGACAAATCGGAACGTTCAATATTTCACTTTCTGATACAGTCAGGGCTGTGGCCAAGTTTGCTAATGCATCTGCCTTTGCATTTTCAGCTCTTGGAACATGCTCTATCGTCATACTATCAAAACTCTCTAAGAGTCTTCTTGCATAATTAAAGTAGGGCATTAAATCTGGGTGTTTCACCTCGTATTGGAGTGACAACTGATTAATTATCAGTTTTGAATCCCCATAAATCTCAATGTAGGTCACACCAATTTCTATTGCTATTTGAAGACCCATAATGAGCGCTTGGTATTCAGCAACATTATTCGAACATACCTCTTCAAATGCGAAGCTATACGGCAGCATGTGTTTTTCAGGGGTAATGAATACTATACCCGCTCCTGCGCCATATCTTCGAGCTGCACCGTCGAAATACATAATCCATGGGTCAACAATTTCAACGTAGAAGATTTCTTCGTCAGGCAGGTCGTCAGATAATTTCCAGTCTGACGGCACCGGATGATCTGCCAAGAAATCAGCTAAGGCTTGCCCCTTCACCGCCTTTTGTGGGATATAGACAATATCATACTGTTGTAGTAAAATTGCCCACTTTGCCAACCGACCTGAGATAATTGGTCTAGACAGGACATATTTGATTGGGTCAGCCTTAGCCACCAGATGCACTGTGAATGCCTGCATATAATGCCTCAACTTATCGATGGCGAAGAAGAGCGAAAGACACATCTTCTCAATGGGTGAATAATTCAGCTCTGCCCCATTGAGAGTTCTACTTAAGTAGTAGAGGGCACATTCTTTACCCTTCTCGCTTTCTTGTGCAAGTAATGCCCCAAGCGACCTTTCTTGCGCGGTAATGTAGAGTATCAATGGCTTTCCTGCTACGGGTGCGCCCAAAACAGGAGGGTTAAGCAAATATTGCTTTATGTTGTCAAATGCATTTTGACATGCTTCATCCCACTCAAAGGTCGTGTCTTTCCTCATCAGTCTCTGAAATGGTTGGCACCGGCCTGCTAGATTGGAGATGAACCTCCTGATATAAGCAAGTCGTCCTTGGAGACTTCTGAGTTCATGCAAGTTTCGCGGTTCTGGCATTTTTTGAATGGCGTCGATCTTGGATTGATCAATCTCGATCCCTCGATGTTTTACAACGAAACCAAGGAATTTCCCCGAAGTTACACCGAATGCACATTTGAGAGGATTCATCCTCAATTGGTACTTCCTCAAACGATCGAAAACCACCTTTAGATCTTTTAAGTGATCCTGTCGCTTTTTGGACTTGACTACAAGATCGTCGACATAGCACTCGACATGTTTATGCAGCATATCATCGAAGATCTTTTGCATGGCACGTTGATAAGTCGCGCCGGCGTTCTTTAATCCAAAGGGCATTACCTTGTAACAGTATATCCCTTTTGGAGTCCGGAACGCTGTCATTTCTTCATCTTTGAGGGCCATTCGAATCTGGTTGTATCCTGATGACCCATCCATGAAAGACAAAGCTTCATGCCCTGTGGTAGCATCGACCATTAGTTCAGTGATGGGCAATGGGAAGTCGTCTTTCGGACACGCACTATTCAGATCGCGAAAGTCAACGCATACCCGTAATTGTCCGTTTTTCTTTCTGACGGGGACAATGTTTGCTATCCATGTCGGGTAGTTTACTTCGCGAATGAATCCCGCTTCAATTAGCTTGTTAACTTCATTTTCAATTTGGGGGATGAGCTCTGGCCTGAAACGTCGTTGAGCTTGTTTGACTGGTCGATACCCATGTTCAATAGCGAGATGATGTACTGCGACTTTTGGATCAAGTCCCGGCATCTCTTTATACGACCAAGCAAAGACATCTTTATACGCGATGAGCAAACTCAAGTACTCACACTCCTCTTCATCGGAAAGTGATGCGCTTATAAAGGTTGGACGTGGTTCTTCCGTCGTACCCAGATTAACTTCTTTTAGCTCATCAACTGTTGGTTGACTTCCATCTTCGAGTGGTAGTGGAGCCTCTTCAACATCCTCTTCAGATATCTCGGCTTCCATTTCTTCCTCGGCAGTAATATGATAACAAGAGGCTTCATCCCCATTCTCTGCATGTTTGCTTGCAGGGTTGGTGATGATGACATTACGTCGTTTAACCTTCAATGCACCATCTGTATTCACAGTGACAAAAGTTTTTCTTTTCATCCGTGAGGGGACGATACTGCGGATCTCTTCATCGCTTTTTGTTTCGCTAGACTCTTTATTGTTCAAAGTCTCTCGAGCCTCTTCGTGTAGGAGGCGATCGAAAATGGAAGTAGATGAAAGTTTCTTATCTCTCTTTGTGGTCACGCTTAATCTTTGCAACGCTGACGTTCGTGAGAGAGATTTATCGGGCAACGTATTTTCTTTCTCCTCTGTCGTCTTACTCAACCTTTGAAGCGCTGACTTTCGTGAGAGGGGTTTAGCGGACGCTGTGTTTTCCTTCTCATCTGTTGGCTTACTCAACCTTTGCAATGCTGATTGCCGTGAGAGAGGTTCAGCAGACGACATGAGTTCTTTGCTATCTGCTGGCTTACTCAACCTTTGAAATGCTGATTGCCGTGAGAGAGGTTCAGCGGACGGCGTGCTTACTTTTTTATCTGCCGACTTACTCAACCTTTGAAAGACGGAAGATCTGGTGGGTTTGGGTGTTGAGTGCGAACTACCCTCTTTTGTCACAGCCGTTTTCAATCGCTGGAAGGCTGAAGCGCGCGTAGCTGGCGGCTTGATGCGCTTAAAGATGGAGATCCTTGGTTTGACAGCTTCCTCTCCTTTTGAATTGTGTGCCTCTTTGGTCGTTATGTTATTACTGTTGACCACTTTCTCTTTCCCTTTTCGGGTTATCCGGACTGGTTCAGGCGACTTATATCCAAGCCCCTTTCTTGATGCCGGTATAGGATATCCCTCTTTTAGGAGCTTCTTTTGTGTCGAAGAAAGCTCTGACCTGCCCTCGAGGATTTTCAGACCCTTGAACTCAGTGTGAGTTGTGAAGTCATATCCTGCTTTTGCTAGCAGTTTATATGCCTTGGGATCGTACCCTTCTTTCGTTCGTTTCTCAGGTAGGACCATCCCTTTCTGAGTCTCTTTGGACTTCGTGACCTCTTGTTTTGTTATCTTCGTAAGAGGGGTGACAAAATTTTCTTTCAGGATCTTAATGTCACCGACTTTCAAACTTTTAGTACATTCTGCGAATGGTGATTCACCTTTCTTACGCCGGGACAAGGGAACGTAGCGCAGAACAGAAGGGTTCGAACTTTTCTCGTCTTTCAAGACCTTAGCCTTCGTAGGGCTGACGGATGTCTTGCTTTCGCAAAACTTGGGAACATTTTCTTCTTTGATGAATTCTTTCCCTGCGCAAGTCTTCTGCTCCCCGTTGATCAAAGGGATTTCTTTTGGCATTATTTCTTCTATGTTGCTGTTATTTATGTAAAACTTGGCATCCGCGAAATGAGACTCGGCCTCTGAAAACGGCTTAGTGTCTGCCTCAACCTTTTTGACGCCGTTTTGATAAAACTTGAAGCACTGATGCAAGGTGGAAGTTATTACCCCATTTCCATGAATCCAAGGGCGACCCAACAATATTTTATAGGTAGTCCTGGAGTCTATGACATGAAATAAGGTATGTGCTTCCAGGTCTCCGATGATGAGTTGTAGGCGAATCATGCCGATCGCTCGTTGTCCTCCCTGATTGAAACCCTGGATTACCAGCTTGCTACTTGATAGTTCTTCCATCAGGATGCCAATCTCCTTCATGAGTGATTTCGGCATTATGTTGACGGCCGATCCATCATCAATGAGGATTCGACCGACCCTCTGTTCTCGAATGTATCCCGAGACGAACAAAGGTCTATTGTGAGGTTTTGACCCCAACATCAAATCATCATCGGTGAAGCTTATGGACATGCAATCAGACGCACCTGCATGTGCTGTAGAGGTTGACGGTTCTGAAACATTAGAGTCCTTCAATGTGTTGACGTGAGCAGTTTTGTCCATTTGAGGCAAATCTACTAAATTGGGGGAAGGTGTATTGTCCAGCTTTATTGCCAACTCCGTTGAACTTGGAGTGGCGTTGTCATCCTCAATTGCCACGACGACATGGCACGTAGCAATTTCAATTATTTCTTCCGTCTTCTCATTAAGGAATCCCTTGGGGAAAAATTCCCGTAGGGTCATAGGCTGCTGGGGTCGAGGGAGGTCTTTGTTTTCCTCCACGACAAATTTTGGCTTTCTCATACTCTTTCTTCCTTTTCTCTTTGGAAGTTTACTTTTTCGCCTATACTCTCGAAGTAGGCGGGCTTCTTTCTGAACAGGTCTCTGTCGCCGCATTTTCCGACGAGTTACGACGGTCCATCCTTCATCCTCATCTCCAACGGGTTCGGGCTCCACCCGCGAAGTCTCCTGTAGGATTTCATGTTCGTATCGAACGATTACAGGTTCGCAAGTCCCGAACTGGATCAAACTCTCCTCTTGCTTCTTAGGAGAGACAGGAGATAATTGAACGCCGGAGTTCAATGTTACAGCGGCGTGATTTGCTTGAGCTATTTCGTCGAGATCTAACTCAATCTTATTTTCACTAGCTAACTTCATGATTAGCTCTTTCAGGACGAAGCATTTGCCTACAGGATGACTGACGACCCGGTGGTATTTGCAGTAGTTAGGATCATTTACCTTTCCTAACTCCTCCGGTCGTTTGCATTCTGGCAGTTGGATGAGTTGCGTTTCCAGCAACTGCTCTAACATATCGGGAATGTCCGAGTCTGGAAACGGGTAGATCTTTTCTTGTCTTTCTTTCAGCGTAAGGCGACGTCTTTCGCCTTTGTCATTTCTTACTTCTGTTTTGTTTTCCTTTGCTTTGGAGGAAAACCTTAAGGGGGCCGTGTTGACGACCATGGATTCTTTCACGACATTCTTCGTGATCTTCCCAACGCTCTTCACTTCTGTCTTTGTTTTCTTTACGTCAGGGATTAAGAGGTCTTTGTTTCCTCTATTGGCAATACTCAACTCCATATCATGGGCGCGAGTTGCCAACTCTTCGAATGTTTGGGGCTTTATCCCTTGTAGGATGTAGTGAAGTCCCCAATGCATGCCGCCGATGCACATCTCGACAGCAGACACTTCCGTGAGTCGGTCCTTGCAATCAAGACTCAACGATCTCCAGCGGTTAATGAAGTCGACGACAGGCTCGCCCATTCTTTGGCTAGCATGCGAGAGTTCTGACATGCTGACTGTTCGCCTCGTGCTGTAGAAGCGATTCAGGAAGTCTCTTTCAAACTGCTCCCAACTGTCGATCGTCTCGGGTTCCAAGTCGGTGTACCAGTCAAAGGCGTTTCCTTTCAAGGTTCGGACGAATTGCCTAACCAGCAAGTCTCCGCGAGTTCCAGCATTCTCGCATGTTTCGACGAAGTGGGCAATGTGTTGTTTAGGATTGCCCTTCCCATCGAATTGTTGAAACTTTGGCGGCTGATACCCAATGGGCATTCTTAAGCTGTCAATCCTCTTGGAATACGGTTTGGTATACAAGAGGGTGCTTTGGGCTGGTCCGCCGTACTGGACTCGGATGGTGTTGGTAATCATGTCCTGCAGTTGTTGGACAGACAAGGAGGCGACTGACGTCGAGTGTTGCGCTTGGTCTTCCTGGATGACCATTTTTTCTTTGTCATTCTTTCTGGCCGCAGGAGTTAGGCTTGACTCCGCGACCTCACGGCTCTGCATCTGACTCCTCAGTTGGGCAATCTCGAAGTCTTTGTCCTCGACTGCTTTCATCAGGAAGCTGATTTTCTTTTCCATCTCAGCCATCGCTTCGTCGTTAGTATGCGCATCCGCCATCATTACAGATACGCTGGAGTCAGACACCTTCTCCGGCTGATCAGAGGAGGGAACAACCTCATCGAACAAAGGATTGTCCTTGATGATTATCCCAACCCGCTCGGACTCCGTCAGTCGTTTGTATATTTTGCGCACGATGGCAGGAGTGTGTTCGCCCGTCTGCGAGACTTCTTTGATGACGCGGCTGCGGGTGGTAGGTCCCCTGTAAGGGCTGTTGGAACTGACAGCCTGGAACGTTGTCTTCTTTGATGCCATTGTAATTTTTTTGTTGAGAGAGAGAGATGAAAGGTAGAGTTGTCCCACCGGGCGTGCCAATCTGTTCACACGAGAATTCGAACGACGAATAGAAATCCGACACGTGTAAATGAATTTGAATTTGTGTTGTTGTATTGTATTTATCAGTGCGTAGTGGATTACAATCTCTAATGTATGATCCTCTGATTCTCTCTCTTAAATGTAACGTACTCGAGGGCTTCGCAGCTTGTTCTCGAGGTTGAATCTTCAGCTTCGCGTAGCGGTGAAGTCTTCAGGTGTTTGAATTTGGAGTGACGTTCAGTCTTCAGGATTTCAAAGAGTCTTTCGTTGTTTTGGAATTCTCTCTGAGTTCTTAGGAGAAGAAATTTTCTGAACCTTAGAAATGAAAATGAACTCTCTATTTATAGAGTTTTCATGGGCCTGGATCCAATGGGCTTGGGCTTTGGGCCCAATGGGTTTGGGTTTGGACCCAATGGGTTTGGGTTTGGACCCAATGGGCTTGGGTTTGGACCCAATGGGCTTTTGGGCTTTGAGCCAAATTGTCATTTAATCTTTCTGGCCCGATTCGACTTCGAGCCCAATTGTAGTTTGGCCGACTTTGCTCGGTCAAGTCTATCTGATCCCCGGTCGTGATGGAGACACATGGCGACCACTGATTGGCCGAAATTTCTCGGTCAACAGCTATTTCTGCAACCAACCCTTTTTTTGGGAAATTGTAACCAATGTCAATTTATAGTAAAATAAATATAGTATTTTTTTTAAAATTTTTAGTGATAGTATGGTTTATATAGTAGTATTTTTTTATAGAATTTTATTAGGGATAATAATCTATCAGTAATAGTCATAAAGTCTATTAGTCACTGATTTTTTTTGTTATCGTGGAATTGATTGCATTGTGCAAAGAGATTTTTTTTTTTTTTTTTTTTTTAAGCAGTTAATTTGATTAAATATGAGCATTACCCGTTGTCATTAATGCTGACTTGATGGCAGCAGGGGACCATGTGGGATGATACGTTTTAACATAGGTAGCGATTGCAGTGACATGTGGGCAAGCCATTGAGGTCCCTGACATTATATTATAGAGTGCCCTCCTCGAATCTTGAGGCATTGTGATTGTTGCAATTGGAGGCCATGCACCCAAAATTTCAACTCCTGGAGCACTCAAATCCGGCTGCATACATGCAAGTTCGTCATGGAAACTAATGAAGTTAGCAAGAAACCAATTTCAAATTTCAAATTCACAATTAAGCAGATTAAACTTAACCTTTACAATATCGTTGGTTATAAAATTGGGTCCCCTGGACGAGAAGGAAACTACCACAGGGGCATTCTTACCAACAATGGTTGTACTTTTGAAAATGGTTGCACTTGGATCTCTGTAAATATAAAGAAAATCTTCAATTCCAAACTTGAGGAGAAAAGAAATTGAAAGTTAAATGTTAGAAAAGAAAAACCTATTTGCTCGGACACCTGACCATACAGTTTTATGAAAATGATTCTTTTTGAGGTAGGTGAGAAACATATCAGCCTTACAAGAAGACAATCTAGTTCCAATCAGAATAAGAGATGTCAAGATGGAACTTGAAACAATAATAGCGGAAAGAAAGGACTGGATCGAACCGAACTAAACCAAACAGAGCCAAAAAAATTGGACCGCACCGAACCCAAACTAGGGTCTCTTCAACCGAAGCAATCAAGGGTGGAGGCGCGACTCATATCTAAAGTTGGCGGAGGCACGACACTGCGAAGATGAGTTGATCTGGAATAGACGCCGATGGGGGCGGTGAAAAAATCTGAAAGGGGCCGACGACATGAGCGGAGCAGCAACAAGCGACAAGATCAGAAGCTTTAGTGATGGATCTGGGTGCGGAGGTCAGATTTGGCGACGGTGTGGCAGGCGGAGGGAGATACGACGATGATGACGATGTTGAGCGTCCGGTCTGAGGGGAGCGACAAACGAAGATGATTAGATCTACCATGGTTGATACCCAAATCGCAAGGGTGCTAACACATATGTGCAACGACGAGAGGGAGATGCAGCGGCGACATGTGGAGACGGGATCTATTAGAGATTTATCTATCTTAGGAATTATGTTTATGCATTTATTTTACAAGAGGGAGATGCGGCGGCGACATGTGGAGACGAGTGACGGATCTATTAGGGATTTATCTATCTTAGTAATTATGTTTATGCATTTATTTTATTACATGAGTATTTTAAGAAATTAGGGTTAGTTTAGGTTGTATATAAACATCATATTCTAATGAGAAAATCAAGAGGAAAATACTGAAAATCATTGTGTGATTTAGCAAGATCTGAGGAGACAAAGCATGACGACGGCGACGGCTGTTGTGCACAGATCTAAGCGGCTTGGAGGGAGCAGATCTGGGCGGCGGAGGGGAGGCGATAGCGGTGGCGAAGGTGGTGGCGTCAGTGGTTCGGATCTGGCTGTGAGAGGTGACTAAAACGACACGACATTTCAGATCTGGAGGAATTTTTAAGATGGAGCGGATGACAAAAAATAACGAAAGAAACGTAAGAGAGATGAAAGAGAAAATGGGCGGCAGACTGCCGCCCAAAGGGTTTAAAATGTGTTGTCTCGAGTTGCAGAAAGAAAGAGACAGAATAAAATCAACTTGACATGTGACCATACGGTTGGGCTGCATAAATGGGTGTAGCCTAGCTAGGAGTCAAGTTCTACTTAACTTTTTTTAATTTGCATGCTATCTATTAATCATTAATAGATATAAATTTCAAATACTTTTATAGTTTCTCTCTCATATATTTAATCGTGCAAAATTGTTAGTCTAATGGTAGTAACACCTTCGAATAATTTCTCGTATCGTAATAAAAAAACATACGTGGTAGAAGATATGTAGCGTTTAACGTCCTTGCCAACCTTCGGCTGGAGGTTGGAAGCAGGGAGAAGACAGGGCCTGGCAAAATCCCCCATCTTTGCTGCATGCGTCAAGACACCGACTGGGGAACCGAAGGAAGATAATGCACTAGAAGCTAATAATCCATCACAAAGAAGGATTTTTCCTTTCACCAGATTGGGATTCACTGAGTTTACACGACAATATCTGTTTCAAATTATGTTGAGATGTTAGTATATATATAACGAAACTCCTTCCAATAATCAATAATTAGAGAGTACAATGCTAAAATTGGTCCCTTACTTACCTGGAGGTGGAGCTATTGAAACCATTGTTGGGTACATCTCCACCATAAATTAGGGGATGTTGAATTTTCTGATCATCAAACGTGTTAATTGAAACTCCCTGCACTTATGAAAATAATATGATAATTAAAAGTAGCTCAATGCAAAAAAAAAGTTACAAGATCTCTCATGGGTCCAGGGGCGGATCCAGACATTGATGTTTGGGGCCCAAAAAATTAGAGTATACAAATATTAAAAAAAGATAGCAAAAAATCCAGAGGTTTGAATTCACACTCTCAAGTTATGTTGATATTAAAAAAAAGTTATCAGTGATAAACATATGTAAGTGTATCAAAGACTTACGGACTAAGTTTAAATAAACTTAATACCATCATATAATTTTGCTCATCTTGGTTAAAAAAAAAAAAAAAAAAACATTAATGAGCCCCTAAACTCTACAAAATCTTTAATGCGTCCCTAAACTTTAAACGTGTTTTTTCTATACTTTCAATTTTGTTTCTAATGAATTCTTAGATTTTAAAAAATGTCAAATAAAGACAAGGACATATTAGATTTAAACTTGAAAATTTGAGAATCAATTAGATACAAAATTGAAAGTTAAAAAATATATTGAGTATAAATACAATGACATTTCAATTAAAAAAAAATCTTATAGAAGTAAATACTAAAAAAAAAATATAGATCTTAATTATTTTTAGATTGAAATTTATATATTTTTAAATATATATAAACAAAATATTAAAAGAAAATCATGTTTTTTTAAAAAATATACATATATGGAAAGAAAATGTAAAGCAAACAAATTATTGTTATGGTTCTTTTAAAAATAAAAATAAAAATTATTGTTATTGTTGAGTTTCGACACAACAAAATATAAACCATGCACAATGACCACAGCAGAATGAAAGTTTGTTAATTTGGGGGCAAAATGTATTTAATAACAATAGTATATATTTAATTAAATCATTATTTTTGCCTACGTGTATAAGAAAATAAAAAAATTTGGGGGGCCGTAGCCCCCCTAGTCCCTTCAGAGGTCCGCCCAACATGGATCATGTAACACCTTAAGCCAAATGCGTATAATTTTGGAATCGTTATGATTCGGTCATCAAAAATAATTGTGCAATCTTGTTAGTATAGATACTGACTATCAGCTTTATAGTTACTTAAATAAGTTAAATGTTAAAATCAAAAAATAAATTTGAATTTTGAAAACATTTTTAGAAAGTTGTAACAAAACAAAGAAACTTGCGTGGGAAAATAGTGTTTATAACCTGAAGAATATTTTTGTTGCCGAGTTGCACTTGAGTGACAAACTTTCTGTCCATGGTGTTTGCAGCGACAGAAAGAAGCCATGGAGCCAAGCTTGCGGTGGTGAATGGTTTAGGGCCATTATTTCCAGCAGATTGGGAGGTCAATATTCCACGTTTCATGGCATGGAAAGCTCCAATGGAAATCGCATCTCGGAAGTAAGGCTTCGGTTTTTTCGAACCAACTGAAAGAGATATAATATCCACCCCATCGGCCATGGCATCGTCAAACGCCGCAAGAATGTCGGCGTCGTTGCACCCATCGGTCCAGCATATCTTGTACACGGCAATGCGCGCAGACGGAACCCCTCCTCTCGCTGTGCCGAGCCCGAGACCGTACATACTTGCCTGGCTCACCAGACTACCGGCCACCGTTGACGCAGTGTGTGTTCCATGTCCATCTGTATCAATCGGACTTCTTATGTTACCTGGGGGAAGGGTTTTCTTGCTGCGATATGCTCGAGCTCCGATGAGTTTTCTAAGGGTTTGCATTTTCAATTAGTAATTGCCAACCTCAATTTTTGTTTACAGATCACATTAACGAGAAGAAAAAAAAAAATGGGGCTTGATTGATTACTAATTGAGTTTTTGGTTTTTGAAAAATATGTTTTTTTCTTACCATTTCCATCTTCTTAAAGAAATATTTAGGTAAATTCGAGTTTATACTCTTTAAGAAAACTATTTGGGCTTTTAGACAGTAAAAATTCTAAAATGCCCTTAGTTTTTGTAGAGTTCAATCCTCTCTCTTCCTTCTCTCCCTTCTTACTTTTTCTTCTCTCATCATTTTTTGTGAAAAGACTATTTAGAGAGAATGAGAGCTTCAAAGAAGGTAGGAATGACTTCCATTATTTTACCATTCACCATTCTTGCAATCTCTTAAGTTTGAGATTTCTTCTTCTTCTCTAATGGAAGAGGCTGAAATCCGACGAACTAAGGCTTTTGATTTTTGGTGGGAGTGTCGTCAGACTGGATTAAAAAAAAATAAACAGTCGGCCGATTTATTTTTAAAGATAACCGCTATTTGAATATCGGTCAGTATTCTCACCAATATTCAAATATCGGTCACGGATAAAAAATAATTCGATCACCGAAAAATTTTAGTCGACTGTTTTTTTTTTAATCCAATCTGATGACACTCCCACCAAAAATCAGAAGTCTCAGTTCATCGGATTTCAGCCTCGTCCATTGGAGAAGAAGAAGAAATCTCAAACTTAAGAGATTGCAATAATGGCTAATGGTAAAATAAGGTTCAACCAGGAATTCTCTTCCTCTTAGATGGAAGTCATTCCTACCTTCTTTGAAGCTCTCATTCTCGCTCATTCGTCTTTTTTTTCCACAAAAATTTATGGGAGAGAGAGGGGAGAAGGAGGAGAAGGAAGAAAGGAGAGAGAAATAGAGTTCTACAAACAAACTAAGGTCATTTTAGGGTTTTCACAACTATGGGTCTAAAAATGGAGGATTGAACCCCTGACCTCCCCGTCAAGAGACTTTATGTCAATTGAGTTATGTTCGGTTTGACAAATTCAGATAGTTTTCTCAAGGGGTCAGTAACTCAAATTTTCCAAATATTTGATCACTTGACTTTGTGTTTAAAAACATCTGTAAAAGGTAGATAACATAATAAACAAGAAATCATAAGTGAATGTAATGTTTATGAGCTTAATTTTCAAAAACAAAAAATTAAATTGTAATCAAACCGGACTGAAATGATTATCAAACCGGACATAAAATGTTTACTTGTTGCAACTAATGTTGGTGGCGGCTTCGCAAATGCCCTTCCATTTGGCCGGTGGAGGACCGTAACCTTCGTCACTGAAACTTGGATGGTCCGACCAAATTCCAGAATCGAAAACTCCGACGATTGTGTTGCTTTCCACTTCGTTTGTGCGAGGAACATCTTGTGGAAAACCCAGAAAATCCCATGATCTTGTTGTATGAAGATGGTTCTCTTCACTTGGAAACACTGAGACCACCTGGTCCTTGGCTGAAACATCTCAAATTTAGTACGCAGTTTCAAAAATAAGTTGAACTAAAAAGGTGTTGAACTAAGTACGTACTAGCAATCTTTTGAGCTTCTTCTTCAGTAAGCTTTACAGCAAATCCGTTAAAGCTTCTCTTGTAGGTATATATTACAGACTCCGGAGCGAAATTGCTGTAAAAATATAGTTCTTCAATAATGATTAGGTATGCATGTTTTGATACTGTATTAAAAGGGCTAAGTAATTTAAAATGCCCCTAAACTTTAAGGTTAGTTTCAATTCTACCCCTATTATTAAAAAAGTTTCATTTATACGCCATTGACCAGTTTTAAGGGTTATTATGAAGAATAACCATACTGCCAAACAATTTATCAACACTAACGTCGTTGTTTTTTGCCACTATCAATTTTAGCATTTCTCCGTGAATCCTGGTTAGAGTTTTTTTTATTAGACAGAGTTTCATCCTAAAACCAATTGGTGGTTTTAGGATGAAACCCCATGATGTCTAGTATGGGATTATAGCTCATGAAGCCCAAACGGGTATTCGATCCAAAAATAGGATTCGACCCAAGATGGTGAACCCAAAGAGGCACCATCTTGAGGGGGCATGTTGAAGTTGGGCTACTCCTCCCATCAACCAATTGGTTTTAGGATGGAACCCCATAATGTCTAATACTTTTTTTTTTTCAATTTTTTTAAATTGGCCAAGATTGCAATTATCATCCCAAGATTGGCTGCATTTTTTTTTTGTTTTAACTTCAAATCTAAATATTTTTTCAAATAATGTCGAAAATATTTGAGTATCTTTGGAAGTATCATAAATAATGTTTCAAATAATGTTTCAAATAATGTTCCATTGATATAAGGTTGTGTCATTGACTATAGGTTTAATCTTCATATTAATTAAAATACCGTTGCAAAAAAAATAATGTTTCAATAAACACTGACACTAATTAATTTAGCATTCTTATTTTTATAAGTACGTTTTTTATAAATACGTTCATTCTAAGTTTTCGCATCTGTTTACAAATTATCCATGTTTTATCGGAATGATTTGTTAAGAAAATTTCAAAATATATATATAGAGAAAAAATCTCAAGATTGCAACAAGATCTACGATTTTTTTAATTCAAATTCTCCTCTATAATTTTTGGTCCATTTAAAAAAAAAAAAAAAATCAGATAAAGTCAAGAATCTTAGCCAGATCCCACTAAGTTCTGAGTTTTTTTTTTAAATGTAAATCTCGGTGCTTGATCTTGGCCAGGATTGCACTAACTTTTTTTTTTTTTTATCGATTATTTTTGTAAATGGAAATCTCGATTCTGGCTAGGTTTACACCGAAAAATACTAAAATTGATAGTGGCAAAAAACGGGTTAGTGTTGATAAAAAGTTTGGGAGAAGGATTATTCTTGATAATATCCCGGCTTTAAATTTGATTCAAAATATATTTGAACCTGCCAACGACTTCTTCCAACATTGCTCTGTGATGCAAATGAGCGGAATTAGGATCCTCTAGCTTGCTCCCCATGTACACAATATAAATCTGAAAGGGTTTTACGAAATAACCAAAAAATAAAACATGTCAAAAAAAATAAAACCAAACATATTTCAAAAGTAAACTTGTCCAACAGGAATGTTTTATACTTTTCTACCATCATCGTCAGAATCAAAGCTAGCGAGTAGATTGAAAAAAAAACTAAGGAAAATAAGCTTGAAGATCAGAGAAGACATAGTAATAATGCTTCTATGAGTGGAAAACTATGATATTGATTATTGAGGAAGTGAGAAATAAGGGCCTATTATAAGAACAAGATACCATATACTTCCAAATTTGAATGTTTCAAAATTATATTCAACCACTGTTTAACAATTATTCCATCTAATATAAAATAATAGGAAAAACTGGACTTTCGGTCCTCGAGATTTGAGATTGATGTTTATTTAGTCTCTAAAGTTTCAAAAGAGACACTTTTATCCGTTTACAAATTAATTCTAAATTTTTACTAACTTAACTTTAGAACCTCCCCTTGTACATTGCTATGCATCTCCAATTTTAATATTTCGTTACTTTCTCTCCTGTTGTGGTGTGGTTTTTGTTTCGTTATTTATAAATAAAGATATACATAATAATTTTTTTTAATATTGTAATTTTTGAAACTATTTATATAAATATTGCATGTTTCAAACTATTTTTAAAAATATTGCAATTTTTTATTCAAAGACGATCTTCACATGTGAGCAAAGTTTCACGAGGATGCAGAGATCGTCTTTTTGATCTTCACATGCGAGCAAAGTTCTGCGAGGATGCAAGATCGTCTTCTAAAAGACGATATTCTTTTAGGCCCACACATATCGTCTTTTGATTTGTATCGACGAAAATGGTCTTTTGAGTAGGGTGCATTAAAAAATCGATATCTTTTTACTCGGATATTCAATTTTTTTGAAAAATGTATGGTTAGAGAGCTAACATGGAGTGAGTGCTTCAATTTAATACTTGGTTTTACAATTTTTGGAGTTGTATATCAAAAGATAAAGATCATCGAAGTTGGACTATGGTTCTGCGACCTTAGGAATACGTGGAGGTAAACAGCCCCCAACCACATAATAGAATAAATAATGCAGCTCATATTCGGGGTTAACCCATTTTCTGAAGATTTCAATGCATAAATGTAAGGATTGTTGTTGGTTTACGATCAAAAGTTGGTTGATCGACCCTTGTTTGTAAGGTGGGCAGACTGATTTTTGCCTATTTTTAGGAAGTATTACCTCTAGATTACACGGGTTGGAGGAAGTTCTTGGGTTGTGTCCATATATATACCCTACACGTGTGTGTGCACAACCCCACTCGAAGGAATCCATGTAGTTATACAACGACCAAAATAACTTAACGAAAAAATAACGAAACTACACGAGAAATCACCCATATCATCCAAATAAAATGTGGTATTAAATTATTTAATTTTAAAATTAATTAATAGCTTTAAAATTACTCTGGACATAATACAAATGATTCTTTTAACTTTACATTTTTACTCATAATTAAAACTAGACGCTCTTTTATTATCACTTCCTCAAATATATTTTGTTTTTTTAAAGTGGCCCAAAAGGCTTGAGGGAGAGAAAGAGCGTGAGCCCACCTGGGTTGCCTCCAAAACACAATTATCACTTTATTTTTGCCTCTATTCTCATTCTCACGTGATTTGGGTCCAAGTGTCACTTCATCGTTTAACTCACTTTTCCACAATAATTGGCCTTTCTGTTTTTTTATGTCTTAAATTATAGAGATTGGACATTTTAAATTACTATCTTTCTTTGAAAAAATAATTTATAAAAATATTTGAAAATATTTAAAAAATTGTGTTTGGCAGAATTTGCATACGAAAATATTTTAAGATTATGTATTATACTCATAATGTGGTTATTAATTTTGATGTAATTTACGTATCATTTGAATCTAGTTTAAATTTATATAATATTTTGATATTTATTATTTAAATAATTTTTTTAAAAAAACTTTTTTTAATAAAATAACTGAAAAAAATCATTTAAATAGTTGTACGATTGAAAAAATTCACTAAATACATAAGTATGTATGGTGCAATCATTGAAAAAATATATTGCATATGGTAAATTGTTTTTTTTTTTTAAAGAGGAAACTTCATTAGTATGTGAGAAACATACAAGGACCAAAGCTCAATTACAAAAACGCTTTCTAGTTCAAGGCGATACTGAAAATATCGTAGCTAGAAAAGAGAGGAGATTTTTTGGACGACCAAGAGGCCGCTAATACAATAACATCGTCCCAAATCGATTGATGGCTACGAGCAAAGTTGCTGAAAATACGATTGTTTCTCTCTCTCCAAATGCTCCAAAGAGAAGCCACCAAGATATTGTGGATTAGAATATTTTCTGAGAAGAGCAAATAAAGCTTAGAACAAAAGCACAAAGCTCCTCAACTTTGTCCAAATGAAACACTGAAGCATAATGACTCAGCTTATTCCAAATAAACTGGGAAAGAGAGTAGTGTAAGAATAAATGATCAATGTCCTCAGATCTGGAATGGCAGATAGCACACCAGTTTGGTTGGAGAGAAGCATGAGGATGACATTTCTGAATCCTTTCGGCAGTGTTGATGCTTCTGTAGAGAATGGACCAAATGAAAAACTTACATTTTTTTGGAATTAATGATTTCCAAAGAAAATTGAGTTTAGCTTCAGATGGCAGAATGTTTGTAACAAGGTGAAGGTCGGTTAGGGCCTCTCTGGCAGAGGAAGTACTAAAGAGATTGTCTTTGGAGATAAGCCATTTGAAATTATCGGGGCCACCATTCAAGGAAGGCTTAGGGGGAGGTCCGCTGTAGCCGAAGTCCAACTAATAAGCTCTCTATCAAGGAGGGGTCTTTGTGGAAAAAGAGACCAAGATTGCTCGGACGACGACCAAGCTTCAGCCACAATGAGATTTTTCTTTGACGACAAAGCATAAAAATGCCGCATAACAAAGGATAAATTACCATTGACTGACCAGTTTTCGTGCCAAAAAAGAACCGATTCCCCATTGTTGATTTTCCATTTGGTGTGGCTCTCAAAGAAGGCTATGAGCTTGATTATACCATTCCATGGAGATCTGGAAGAGCTTTTTCTACAATGAATAGGAAAGCCTGCAAGATTGGAACAAGTGTATTTATTTGCAATAATTTTGGCCCAAGGCATATCTTTCTCTCTTGTAAACGGCAGCCATTTGCACAAAAGCCCCTCGTTCATCACATTGATTTTAGTTATGCCAAGGCCACCTTTATTTTTGGGATTTGTAACCACATCCCATCTAATCAAATGAGAGCCACCTTGCAAATCAGCCCCTTTCCAAAGGAAATTACGCATAGATTGCTCAATAGATAAACAAACAGATGCTGGAGCTTTAAAAACAGAGAGCATGTATGTGGGAAGATTGCTCAAAACAGCTTGAATTAATGTCAGACGGCCTCCTTTGGAGATGCATGCATATTTCCAATTTGAAAGCTTCTTTTGAATTTTTTCAACAATTGGATCCCAAAAGAGAGTAGATCTAGGAGCTCCCCCTAACGGCATACCAAGATAAGAAATGGGCAAGTGAACAACTTGACAACCCCAACTATCTGCTAAAGAGATCAATCTGTCGTGAGGGATATTGATGCCAGAGAAAGAGGATTTTTCGAGATTCACCTTGAGGTCGGAAGCTGCTTCAAAAGATTTGATAATGAAGAGTAAATTCTTTAGACAAATATCATCATCAACCGAGAAGAGGAGAATGTCATCAACAAAGAGTAGATGGGTGAGGGAAAACTGAAGATTCCCAAATTTTACTCCTGTGATCAAAGAATTCTCTTCTGCCTTTGAAAGAAGACGGCTTAAATAGTCCATAGCAAGGACAAAAAGGAAAGGAGATAGGGGATCACCTTGTCTGATGCCTCTTTTCGCTGAAAGTCTGCCTCTAGGCTTGCCATTTAACAGAATAGAGAAATTAACAGAAGAAATGCAAGCCTGTATCCATTCTCTCCAGATAATCAGATAGCCCTTAAAAAAGAGGACTTTGTCGATGAAATCCTAACTGATCTTGTCAAAGGATTTCTCAATATCAAGCTTAATGATCACACCTGAGGATTTAGAGCATTTCCACCAGCCGATAGCTTCATTGGCAATAAGAGCGGCATCTGTAATTTGCCTGCCTTTAACAAAGGCAGATTGAAAGGGAGAGATGGTCTCAGGGAGCGATCTTTTAAGCCTCTCTGCCAGGACTTTGGCTAATAATTTATAGAGGACCGTGGTCAGACTAATCGGACGGTAGTCGGCAACCCTTAAGGATTTAATCTTCTTAGGAATCAGAGAAATGTATGTTTCATTCACATTCCTATTCACAATCTTGCTTCTGAAAAAATCGTGGAACACTGCCATAATATCAAGCTTGAGAATGTTCCATGACTTTTTAAAAAATTCGACTGTAAAACCATCCGGACCCGGAGCTTTATTCGAACCAAGATTTTTTAGACAAAAAAAAACCTCAGCTTCAGAGAAGTTGCTGATCAAAGAGGAGCTCATGTCTGTGCTGATCGGCTGCCAATTCAGATTAGTAATGGTCCATCCATCTGGAGCTTCTGTTTCATAAAGATCACTAAAGAAGGAGATGATCTCTTGTTCAATTTCCATATCGGCTGTCAAGCTAATACCATTTACATTAATGAGTTCAGTAATGGCATTTCTTCTTCTTGTGGCAGTGCAAATTTTATGAAAAAAAGAAGTATTTTCATCACCTTCTTTGAGCCAAAGTCTCTTGCATCTTTGACTCCAATACCTTGCTTCAAGAAAAGCCACATTGGCTAAGTCAGCTTTGATAGACACTCTTCTCAAAACATCTTCATCAGAGAGAGAACCCAATTCTTCATTTTTATCGATATCTGAAAGCTCCTTAGTCAGGTCCTTGCTTTTAAAGGAGAGCAGATCAGAGTTTTGCCTTTTCCACCATTTTACCTTCCCAGCAAGCTGCTTTAATCTTCTTATGAAAGCATAACCAGGGTGGCCAAATTGCTCTGTTTCCTCCCATCAATTCTAAGGTCATTTACTCTGTTCTTCAAGCAAAACTCCCTCTCCATTTTTTTTTTTTTTTTTTTTACATTATTATGCAAAACTCTCTCTCTCTCCAAAGCCATATATATATATGGTATAATCAAATATAAATTAATATACTATCATATGTTAAAGATATGTAATTAGTTATATATGGTGTATATTCGTGTAAATAAAGATGTTACCAGTTTTAAACATAAGATTCATTTAGACATGAAATATTTTCATATATACCGTATATATTGATAATATATATTCATACTTGATGGTTCATTTATACATATAATATTTTCATATAAGTGTAAATGATAACTATTTAAAAGTGAAGAAATATGAACATAAATTCTAGAGACGTGGTATATTTGAATATGAAAGAAATGTATGAACTTATGTTATGGATATATATTCACTAGAATAATAGAACTACCTAAACAGTTGAATGTATAATATATGAGTTAGTATATATGATTTATAATATATATATATATATATGTATATTCATAATTGACTTCTTATTAATTAATAGACAATGTTATATTGAATTTCTAATTTGTCTACCCACATATACATGGTATGATCGAATATAAATTAATATACTACCATATGTAATCATTATTATGCAATTCGTTATAAATAGTATATTTGAATATGAAAAAAAATATCAACTATTTTAAATATAAGATTAAGTTATGTATGAAATATCTTCATATATACGGTATATTATGAATATATTCATATCTATTGATTTATTTGTACATTGAATATTTTCATATAAATAAATTGACTAAAATCATGAAATTGAGACAAATTGACTAAAAAAACTAAAATGGTGGGATAAATGATTGTAATTAATTGATAGGAGAGAGAAGCAATTAAAGTGCAAAAATTGTGGGATTATAAGATTTATAAATAATTCAAAATAAATGAAAAATGTAATTAATTAATAGGGAGAGAGAAAATTAAAAAGGGCATATAATAGTCTTCCAATTTGGTGAAACTGTTTGTGAAAATGATATTATATTTGGACATTTTTTAAAATACGATTTTTAAGTAGGCTACGGTGCACAACTTCCCTTAATTTATTATACTAGAAAAATGAATACATTAATTTATGTGTTGGTTGCATAAATAGAAATCAGGCCCAAAATAATAACAAAAATAAGTGAGTATAATTTATGGGATGGTTGCATAAATAGCAATCAGGCCCAAAATAATGACAAAAATCAGTAAGTATCACTGATAAACTGTTATCACTTATGTCCATTGATAAAATGACTACTATTAGTGATAGTCATTAACAAAATTCTGTAAAAAAATAGAGGTGATAGACTACTAATTATTTTACTCTAAATTGACATCTGATACAATTTCTCTTCATTTATTTTCAACAACAAAATAGAAAGAAAAAAAATTGATGAAAAAAAATAGTGTGAAAGGTAAAAACGTCATTAGAGGATGTCCTATATAGGGGATCTTAAAAATTATGTTGCAAGAGGACATCCAAAAGTAGATAAATGCTTCATCGTATCACCATGTTAGGATGCACTGACATCTTAAGATACCTAGGTATCCCACATGACTACAAAATAAACGAGATAATCTTGATGGTCATCCCGTGAGAATCTTGAATTACCACCAAACAAACTACCCCTTAATTTTGACCATCGAAAAAAAAAGAAAAAAACCATTTCTCCACACTTTTATGACATCACTTGTAAATTTTGTTAAAATTTCTTCTTTCCTCCTTCCCCTATTCTCATTTCCATGATTCCTCCCGTTCCTCGTGTTCTTTATTTCATCACCCATCATCATTTTTTAGTGTTCTTTACAATCCTATGTTAATTCATTTTCAACTTCACCACTCACTTCTGTTGTAAGTGCAAACAAAGTCCCACATTGGTTAGAAAAGGGGATGATCATGGGTATATAAGTAAAGGGACAACATCTATATTGTAACGAGGCTTTTTGGGGTGACCAAAAGCAAAGTCATGAGAGCCATGCGCAAAGTGGACAATATCATTACAATGTGGATGTTAGTTGTGTCCCTAACCCTCCAAACTTAGGGCTAATTGTGACGACAATAGACTATGAATGTGCAACAAAACCTATTGTCAAATCTCTCACTCTTTTTGCTTATGCTTAACTTAATCTCAAATATATACAATGCAATAAAAAATACATTCTTTTACATACAATAGATGATATGCAATGACTCAATAAGACTACTAATACTGATCTCAACTAACTATGGTTGAAACTCTAGAACAATTTTCTGAAGAAAAAAAATTAAGATAAAAGTATTAGTTAAAAAGTAGAGTGAGTTGTACGTAGATAATAAAATCAAGGAAAACTCTTTACAAAAAAAAGAGTAATTCAATACTCATGAAGACAAATGTAAATCATGGACATTTTAAAGAACTCGTGGAGAAATTTGTAATAACAACCTTTAAATCACCAACACGGGCTAGTAAAATCATAGTGGAATCTCTAATAATAACTCTTAAAAACGTAAACACAAGCTTCTAAAATTCATCACCAAACATGTATAAAAAAATTTAGTCATACTGGCGTAGAGTAATATCAATACACACAGTAAAACAATATTTGTCATACTATGCACTGAGTAATCTTCAGGTACATAGTATAAAAATCTCTGTCATACATGCACATACAACTGCTCTCAAAGTGCTAGGTACCCAACACACAAGTCTTTTTTCGCACCCCGCCCAAGATTACCATATCAAACCTAAGATGAGATGCAACGACAATAAACCCGTGCGTGCAATGAAATCTACTATCAAACCCTCTCACTAATCTAACTTGAACTATAAACAATGGCTTATTCTTCAATAACAAGTGTACTTTATAAACTTTTTAACACATATGCAACCATAAAAAATTATACAACTCAAACAAAAGATTAATAACATTTGTTACAAGACTTTCCCTCCCACTAAATGTACATGCAAAAGATGATATGCAACAACTATTTGTTGGGAAAGGTGTGGTAGATGCTGATCAACGAGACTGGATTGAAACTCAAGAGCAACCTGGTGGAAAAATAAGAATAAAGAATGAGCTAAAAAGCCTAGTGAGTGGTGAGTTTTTAAGAAAATAGCTTTCAAGAATATGCTTTTTACGGTGAACAAAAATCCAAAGTTTAGTAACGTTGCGTGATTTTTTGCGTACCTCAAGTGTACGGGTCAAGTTTTAATATAATCATTTAAGTAAAGAGTATCGTCCACAAGATTGGTTTTCTAGATCAATTGAGTACCGTAGGTACTAACAGCAAATTTTATTTAGACTAAAAAGACTTTGAGATTGAGTGAAAATTAAAAGACTGAAAAAATAATGGAAAACCTTTTGGAGAGAAAAACCTAGGGAATTGATTTCATCGAATAAATTCATGCTTAATTAATCTATTAATCCAAAAATAGTCATGCATCCAGTTATAAGCCAAAAAGAATAAAAATCATAAAAGACTCTAGAGCTCAATTAATTCTCTTTCTAGTTTTTAATAGAAAAGAAATGCATTAAGCAACTTCTATTAACGGCCTCTAAGAGGATTATCATGTTTATGCAAGAATTTACAAGTAGCCCTGCGGTTGAGTTCTATTCTAAAATCTACTTTTTCAAGCTAGAATTTAGACAATCGACAATTTAAACTTTGGCCAAATGAATAAAAAGCATTAACCAAACAAACACACGAATAACTGTTGCAATATGAAGAACTTAGATTAAACAAGCATGAAAACTAAAACGATTACATCAATCCTCTAAGTAAGAGTCTAGCTACTCATAATCACTAAAATAATGCTTAGACAATGTTTAGAATCCATAAAATAATGCAATGAAATCAAAGATAAAGAGGAAAAACTCTTATAGCGTGCCAAGCCTCGTTCCCGATGTGACCTGCACGTTTCTGAGCCTCCAAATCTCTTTTTCAGCTCTCTAGAGTGTCCCTTCAGCCTTCCCAATCAGTGTATTTCAAAATTAGGGTTCAAATCTCCCAAAAATTGGTCTCCCCCATCGTATGAAGAACAAGATGAATTTATAGAAAACAATCGTAATAGCGTCTCGACGCTTCAATTAAAAACGCGTGAAAATTGATTTGGAAAGTTGGCGTCGAGCATGGCGTCTCGATGCTACAGGTATAAATTATACAAATGCGGAATATATCACATAATGTGTTCAGTGTTGCGTTGGTGATCTGGGCGTTCCATGTGAGCAATGCGCGCATGCAAACTTTTTTTTTTTTTCTGTGAGGGATTACAGCGTCAGGTGCTATGTTGAGCGTCAAGTCGCTTTCCCCTCGAGAATTCTGGCTTGAAAGCTTCATTTTAGAGCGTCGGGACGCTCCCATAGCGTCTCGACGCTCTCCCTTTGGCCTTTTTGGCTTGATTCCTTCTTTTCTTGGCTCTAGATCATCAAAATACATCTTTTAAGCTTATTTTTCAAGCCATAACTTCTAAAAAGCTTCGGTTTGCTCCAAATGCTTGAAATCTACAATTTAGACAAATAATATCATTAAAACATTCCTTTAAACTCCAAAACTAGCATAATAAAGGCTCTAAAGATAGCCCATTTAGTGTGTTATCAAACACCCTCAAACTTAAGTTTTTGTTAGTCCTCGAGCAAAATAAAACAAACCATTAAATGAATCAATGAATGCATGCTCGTGACTCGAACCCCAGTGTTCTTAAGACAAATAAACCACAAAAGAAGGAATATTAAACCACGACCTATCCACAATAAATTTTAAAAATCAAAACATTTTATCTTTTGCATGTGTGCTCACTTTTCTTCCCTTAATATCTATGAATACCGATAAAACTAAACACACATCAATAACTTGAGTCATAGTGACAATCAAGAGATTACTCGGTTTGGGAGGATCTTCGGCCCTCAATAAACTTCAAAAGAAGCTTGTGCGATCGCACAGCTTTCTGGAAAGCAACCTATGCGATGGCATGACTATCACATAGGCACCATATGCGATCGCACAACTATCACATAACTGTTTGTGCGATTGCACAACCACCGCATAGCTATCGCACAACCTATGTGATGGAAGACAAAACTAAAAAACATACCTTTTTAGTTCGAAATCTTCTTGTCTCCAAGTCTGCAGCTGCTATCTCCTCTTGATCTCCTCACGAACTCTTCGAGGACCACCCTCAGAGAACTCCCAGCTATCCTCAGGCCGAGCAACAAGGTTGTGGGACCTCTTTATGAGAGAGACTTTGGTTGGAGGGTGAGAAAGGAGGTCTATGCGATGGAGAAGAGTTCTTGGAGTGAATGTCTAACATTCAAAGTTCTCCAAAAACCAACAACCTCAACAATTGAGCAACTTCTCTTTTTATTAACTTCAACAAACTTCTTTGTTAAGCTTCTTTGGATTAGTCATGGGATAGGTGTCCAACAATTATGAGTTTAAAGTAGGTTACACATAACCCACTTTCTAAAACTAAAAGTTGGAGAATCCCATTTCCTTTTATTTTATTATTTTAAAATTAATTCAAAATTAATTTTTAATAAATAAAATTATAATTAATTAGTTAATATTATTATTTAATTTAATATCAAATATTAATTAAATAATAAGACTAATCTCAGTTTCCAAAAACCGACCTTTCGCACATGAATCCTTATTCATGTTTTAGACTAATCCCATATTTAAATCATATTTAAATATGTCTTGCCTCATTTCCAAAACTAAATTTGAATCACTTTAAATTATTTTCTCTCACATTGTTACACGGCTAACGGCTTAATCCGAGCTAGCTAGGAGAACCTAAAGAACCTACAAATCATGAGCTCCAACGATACGAGATTAACCGGCCAAACCCTTTGGCCAAGCTAACATTCGTTAACCCCCGGGGACACCACTAAAGCCCAGGGTTGCACTCTCCTCACCGTAGATATATTGTGTCCTCTTGATATAACCATCATTAGTAAGTCGATCTTTCACACGTCGTTCGTAATTACAACTGGGTCAAATATACTGTTTTACCCCCGTAATTACATTTTTTTCCTTAAGTCCCACTGACACCTCTGATGAACATTTTGTTAGTGGTCCAACCACCAAACCAGATCCCTCTCAGGCTAGTGAGAGGGTTGGTTCATCGTTCAAGACCCGGAGTTAGCACTTAAGGGAACAACCTCTCTGCTAAACACTAAAGGTGGGTAGGAGTGAATTTCATCTCGCATGACTATGTTCTCAACTCTCTACCCGGCCTTATCCCCAAGATGGTAGGCTTATTGAGTCGGTGATCTCGGGTCACTCTCACCCGTACAAGTCAAAAGATAAGCCCGAATAAACAGGAGTTCATAGTGTGCTCAGGATTCAGATCGAGTTACCTAGGTCATCATATGAAAAATCAGTCTTTATAGTAGACGAAGTTGTAAAGAAATAGTGACTTGATTTGGCGGTTCAGTCTTATGCAAACTCATTGCACATAACGCCCTCACTCACATGTCTCTACATGAAACGATTTCGGATCACATAGTTTTGTACTATACAAAGTGGGTCGCGTCCATGGTGTCCCCAAGATAAGGTACCCAGCCCTATCCCTATACTATAGATCGTTGTGGCTATTACTCGAACCTGATCCACATTCATGTCACACATGAAGTTCAAGTATTCATCATATAGTCATGGGTTCTTAGTTTATTGGATTAAATTTTAAAATAACACACTTCACTTTATTCAATAACAACTTTACTAAATAAACTTCAATAACAACTTTATTGCAAAATAGAATATATATTCAATTTACAAACGAGAATTTTAGGACATAAAACCCAACAAGTACAACACTTAAAAGTTATAAAAAAAAAAACTCAATTACAGAACTCATTCTCTTTCCTCGTTTAAACCAATGTACTATAAAAGCAAAATCCAATATTTTTCTTTTCTTTCATTTGTTATTCACATTAACCACGAAGAATTCAACCCTTCTCTCTCATCAAAAGATCACATCACTTGCACCTCTAATCAAGATCACATCAAATTAATAAATATGTTAAATTTCTTTAATCCTTTCCTCAATCAACCACATCTTCTCCCTTTTGGCTTCTTCAAAGAGTCTTCTCGTTTCTTCCCTCTCCTTTAAACTTAATTTAGATTTGGTCTTCTGTAAAAAAGATTAAAAACTCCTTCATTTCTTTCCTTTCCTTAAAACCCAAAATCCATACAAAAACTTAAATTCAAACACAAAACTCCTCAAATTTTCCATAGCTTCACTTCAACAACTTTCTTATAAATGTAAGCAAGAATACTTATAAAAAAAAGGGAAAAAATCATTTTATACCCCTAAACTTTAAGGGTTGTATCAATTAAAATCATAAACTAACAATTGTATCAATTTAAACCCTAAACTATCATAAGTGTATCAATTTACACCTTTTGTTAGATTTTATTTGAAAAAACAATAATTTAAACGGGTGGAGACTTATGATTTTAACAATTAAACCCATAAACTTTCATAAATAAATCAATTCTATGAAAGTTTAAGAGTTTAATTAATAAATTACAAGTCTCCACACATGTAAAAGCTTATATTTTTATACTAGAAGGTGTAAACTGATACACTTATGAAAGTCTAGGGTTTAAATTGATACAATTGTTAGTTTAGGATTTTAATTGATACAACCCTCAAAGTTTAGGGGTATAAATTGATTTTTTCCCTAAACAAAAAGTATAACACATATGTATTCAGCTCAAGCAAGAAACATATAAAATTTTAGCACAATAGTTTTACCAACTTATAAAATGGATCTTCTCCTCTCCCCGTTCTTATTTGAAATTTCAATTTCCTTATTCTTTTCCATTCTTTTTTTACTTTAAACACCAAACTCAAAAATCCTTCATGCAAAAAGTCTCACCTACACCTCATCCTCCAATTCCTTGACACGTAGACCAATTTTTTTTTTTTCTTTTCTAAAAATCAACGTTTCAAATTTAGATTTTCTCTTTTTTTTTTTTTTTTTTTTTCTTTATTTTTAAAACTTATGAAAGTTGGGGCTGTCAAATATTACCCTCTTTATAAGAATTTCGTCCTCCAAATTCAATCTATCTCAACAAGAAATAACTAAGGATATTATGTGATATGATCATGGCCACCACTACATGACTCAAAAACCAATGACAAGATAAAGAGACAAATCACTTGCAGAAACCATGAGAACAAACATATCCACGGATTAGTGACGCTCTACTATTTTGTTCCAACTTCGACTGCTTATATCTTTCTCTGGATATTCTGGAATATAGTCATATTAGATCCCATTTTGAAGCTCTGTGAAAGAGCTTTTTAATCATATATAGTACACTCCAATTCGAGCAGTGAAGGAGAAGTTATGCTTGAAAACCAAAGGATGTCCAATTTGGAAACCTTCCTTATATGATTTTCTCCACTTTTATAGAATGTAATCTTTTTACTTTTGAAAGTTGTGTCGGAAAATTATCAATCTTTATGTTTAGAAAAGACTTTTAGTTATTTTAATTTAATTATTAGAATATGATTTATTTTTCCTAATTGTTTTAGGATGATTTTACTTAATAATTCTAGGGTTTTTTGCCTTGGTCAAGTTGACAACTATAAGACAATATATATGTCTTCATTCCCAATTGTAGGGGACTTTTGTCCTACAATGTTATCAATAAAGAAAAGATTTTCTTGTTAAGCCGTGATCTTGTTCCTTTGTGCATTGCACCCTTCGTGGAATCACTTAAGGGTGGTTGATCACCAAACTTGTGGAGTGTTTCCCAGCTTGGATTGGATCAATCAATAGTCCAACTCATTGGTGTTTCACCAAACAAAAAGATAACCTGGTATTAATTTTCTTTTCTGAACCTTTAAGCATATCGATTCTGCGACACGAGATTGAGTTTTTGGTAGATTATTTGAGGATCTTTTCCTTTGTGGATTGCCTAAGCTCTAAACCTACTTGTCGTCTATATCACTATGTTTCACCCAATAGAGAAATAACATACCTATATCAACATTTGATAGTTCCAGGGTCTCATGTTGAGTGATGGCGGACATTTTTTCTTGATTGCGGGTCTTCCAACTTGCCCTTTTAATTTTAGATCAATAGAGCTTGCAACATTACTGAACAACACCACCTAATGCAGTGGGCCTTACTTGCAAATATATTTTTCCTTGGCTAGCTTCTCCCTCTACCTGGTTTTGGTGCGAGAATGATCCTTGTGAGCCACTAGCCCTTTAAATTAAAAAGGGACAATCTCTAATCAAGTGACCCACCTGACCACAATTAAAACATGCTTTAGCACCTCTGAGACACTGTCCCTGATGAAATTTTTTACATTGCTTACATTGAGGGTTTATAATATGGCAATAACCAGAATCATCATGTTGCTAGGTGCGTTGACCTATTGAGGATTTAGAAGATTGGACTTAGCTGTTGTGGTTGTTTGCAAGGACATATCCAGATTAAATCGGAAACCTGATGGTCCACGATGACTGGGTTTAAAACTTTTCCGTTTTGCCACTCCGGGTGCAAACCCTCCATTACCACCTTGATTCTGGCTATCCCCTAAAAATTTAGTAGTAGGCATTGAAAACCTATGAACGCTCTTTGAGGATTTTTTTTTTTTTGGGGACCGGTTTTCGTAAAGTAAAAAGATTAAAAAAAAAAAAATTAATTAATTTTGAGAAAGAAAAAAAAAAAAAAAGGAAAATTGAACGAAATTTAGTTTTGCAGGTGTGCCTTTGTGGAGTGGGGTTGTGGGGTTAATGATTCGACGTGTGTCAAAGTTTGTTTAAAAAGAAAAGAGAAAAATGCCAAAGCCAGCCTAGCTCAGCTGACATATGTGGTTCAAATCCCCACTCCAATGTACTAAAAAAAAAGAGAGGGGAGATGAATTCGTAGAAAACGGGGAAGAAGGTGGGAAATTGCAAAATCTGACCTGAAATTGAAATTTTAACATTTCTGACCTAATTTTGATGGCGGGCTCACTTTTCTACTTTTTAAAATTTTAAAAATGTGTAATTATGTTTCTTCCCTTCCTTAATAAAAAAAAATCAAAATTAATAAAAATTCTCTCTTCTCTCCCTCCCTCCTCCCTTCTTCCTCCTCCAAATTTCACCAACTCCCTCGAACTCTTTTTTTATTTTATTTTTTTTTGACAGATTTGGTTGAACAAAACATTATTGAATCAAGACCCTCCTCCCTCTAACAAAATTTCACTAATCAATCTCCCTTATTTTTTTTCACAGATTTGGTTGAACAAATCATTCTTGATTTCATCCACCAACAAATTTTTCTTAATCCCAGATTTAATACCCAACAAACCCTCTTTGATTTTGATCTTAAGAATATTTTTTCCTACAATTAAACTAAAATTTCATTTTGATAAAGATTTTTCATTAAAGATTTATATGAAAATTAGGATTACTTCTTTATTAATTTTTTCTTCCTGATAAAAAACAAAAAAACAACAACCAACTAGATCGTGTAAATAAACAATATGATCGTGTAAATAAACAACATGATCTTGTAAATTATCAAATCATGTTTAAAAAAAAAAAAAACCCAACACGATCGTGTAAATTATCATCGCTCGTGTAAATTATCAACGCGGTCATTTATTCCTTAAAAATAGGATCGTGTAACTTATTCCTTAAAAACAAGATCGTTTAAATTATCAACACGATTGTTAAAATTATCAACACGTATAGTGTATCGTGTTTTGTCATCAAGTGTTTCGTTATCGTTGAGATGAAAGTCATTTTTGTGGTTGAAGAAGGAAATAATGAAGGTGAGAGAGTTAAATTTGGATATAAAGTGGAGAGAAAGGAAAATTGAGATTTTAATGGGTTTGGGGTTTGGGGTTTTCTTTAATGTGGGTTTTGAGTCTCGAGATTAATGAAGTTGAGAGAGTTTTAAAAAATTGGATATAAAGTGGAGAGAAGGAAAAATTGAGATTTTAATGGGTTTTCTTTATGGTGGGTTTTGAGTCTCCAGATTTCTGAAAAAATCAGTGAGTTTTGTTTGTGTTTTTCTTTTCCTCTACCTAACAGCAGAGGAGAAGAAAAGAAGAAGAAAAAAAATCAGAGCAGATGAAAGAGATACTTAATTAACCGATGAGAAAAAAAAAAAAAATCAGAGAAGAAGAGATAGATGAGGGAGGACAGATGAAATAACTTTTTCTAAGGAATGACACATACCAAATTTCACATCTCAATGAAATTGAAAAGGTGGGACAAATGCCAAAATTAAGTCATAAATGTTAAAATTTCAATTTCAGGTCATGGCAAACATTTTTAAAATCAGGTTAGATTTTGCAATTTTACCAAGAAAGAAGGGTTTGTAGAGAGGAAAGACTAGAGATGAGAAGATTTGAGGAAGAGCAAAATTCTTGGGTCCAAGAATCAAATGAGAGATTTGAAACAAGAAGACCTGATGGACGGAAGAGTTCTAATTTGGTAAGATTTTCTAAGAAACTATTGAAATTAATGGGTTTTAAGAGAGGTTTTTTATGAGTGCTTTTCTTTGCTTGTGAAAATACTGCAAATCATGGAAATTAGAGGTTGAATATTGAAATTTTGTAGGTTCCTCCTTCTTAATACAAAGTTTTGTAATTCAAAAAAACTAAATGAAAATTTATAAAACCATAGGGAAAAGATGAAAATGGTGTCATATATTTGGTTTGAATTTAGAGACGGAGTTTGCATATGGTTCAGGCCATGTAAACCCGCTCAAGACAGTAAAGCCCAGGTTGGTGTACGATGCAAATGAAAGCGAGTACGTGAAATTCTTGCGTGGTCAAAGTTTTATTAATTACACGAGAAAAAAAAAAGGTGTCAATATTTTAAAATTTGGAAGAAAAATAGCTGGTGTCATATATTTGATGAGCGCTCCAAGCCAAATTACAAAAACAAAAGCAAGTATTTGAAAAGGCTTCTTTTTTTGTTTTTAAATTTTGGCTTGAATTTTGGAAATACTTGAAAAGATGGATAACACAACAAACAAATTTATAGATGAATGTATTGTTTAGAGACTTAATTTTCAAAAACCAAATGGTTATCAAGCCTAACAAGTTTGATTTTCTATTTTTTTTTTTTTTAAAACAGGAAATAAAACCGTTATCAAAAAACCAAAAGTACCAAATAGAAAAACCAAAAACCAAAAGGGTTGGTTGCACAAATAACAATCAAGCCAAAACTAATTGCAAATTTAGCAAAGTTTAAAACCTTTTGCAAATATGGCAAAAAATCAATAGCTATCACGGATAGACTTTATGACTATTACTGATAGACTTTATGACTATATTACGGATAAACTTCTATCACCGATAGACTATTATCACTAACAAAATTCTATAAAAAAAAAAAAGACTACTATCCGCGATAGACTTCTATCAGCGATAAACTTCTATCAGCGATAGACCATACTATCAGTGATAGAAATTACCATATCCGCAATTTTTTTAAAAATGTGTTATATTTTTAATTATTTTACTCTAAATTGATATCGGTTACAATTTCCCAAATCAAAAACTGAAATGATTATGGAGCGTAGTTTTTTAAAATTAAATTTATAAACACTACTTCCATCTATTTTATTTTTTATTTATTTTATTTTTATTTTTATCCTACTCTATAAAAAAAAAAATCAGAATTCCAACCCCTATTAAAAAAAATAGTTTTTAAGAATTTATATTTGTTTTTAGAATTTAACTTTCAAATGTTCGAGTTAAAAATGTGAAAATTCTAGTACAAAAATTGCAAGAAAACAAGCAAAATTTAAAAGGGAAATGGTAACAGATGTCAACTTAGAATAAAATAATTAAAAATATAACATGTTTTTAAAATTTTTGCGGATATGACAATTTCTATCGCTATATCTTATGGCTGATAGAAGTCATTTCAGCTTTTTATAGATTTTTGTCAGTGATAATAGTCTATCAGTCAAAATAGTCTATCACTGATATGATAAAGTCTAGAAACGGATTTTTTTGCCATATTTACCAAACATTTTAAAGTTTGCTAAATTTGTAATTAGTTTGAGCCTGCTATTTGTACAACCAGCCCAATTTAAAAACACAAAAAAACTAAAATCAAAATCATGATCAAATAATCTTTAAGTGTAAGCGATAAGGAGTGATAGAGAATATCATTTATTAATATTAGGAATAGTACACACAACCTTATTTGATTTCACAAGACACCACCATCTTAACTAGACGGCAATGGACAAACCAAAATGAAACAGTGAAGGAAGCAAAGAGAATACACTTCCCCACACTTTCATTTCTTTATTCAACTTTTTATTTCAAACCCAAAACTAAACTAAACTAAACTTTTTTTTTGAGAACAACGACTGTTATAGGGCTTCTCACTGAGTGTACACCATCGCTCCACACCAAAGAAGCCGAGATTATGGATCGGCTCACCGTCCCTCGAACTGTCAACGTGAACGATTTCTTATCTCCAACGCCATTGAATGATAGAGCAGAAGGATTCACCGTGATGGAAAGGCCTTGAGGGGCAGATATCGTAGCTCGATATGTCGATGCTCGAGATACGACGTTTGTGAGAGTTCTTGTGAAATACTGATTAATGGTTTGTGAACCGATGGTTGAAAGAGCAAAAGAAGGATAGTTTAGATCCCAGACTCTTCCAATGTTGCCGGAAGTACAAGCACTATTGTCGCCGGTGATACGTCGGAGTATGGCGGTGTTGTAACCTTGACCACACAAGAATTTCACGTACTCGCTTTCATTTGCATCGTACACCAACCCGGGCTTTACTGCCTTGAGCGGGTTTACATGGCCTGAACCATATGCAAACTCCGCCTCTGGATTGAGTCTAGCATTCATGGGGGAAGCTGTAGAAGATGAATTGAGAGGAATGAGTTATAAGCGCTGCAAATTTTGTAGGAACGAGAAAAATACTTGTTAACACACCATTATGTAATAGAAGTTTTTATACGGGGGTTTTTGCACAGATGACACCTTCGGGGTTTTAATACGAAATGATTCGATTTTTTCAAACGCATGTTTTTTTTACTTTTGCTAAGCACGAACACGCGTTTTCTGAGAACGATCGCGAGGAAGTGACTATAGTATCTTCGTGCTCAGCAAATTAGCAAAGTGCTGATGACGTCAGCAAAAGAGCAAAAAAACATTATTTCGGAGGTGGGAGTCCAAAGACATAACGGAACCCAAGGGGGTCATCGGTGAAAAAACTCCTAACAATACTAATTTCTGATCATTAATCTATTTTTATTGCATTTAAAAAGCGAAGTAGATGCAAGTATGTTTTAATTAGCTATTGACCGGTGTGTAGATAAGTATTTTTTTTTTTAATTGGGTCATCGTAAATGTCGTAATTACCTGTTGTCATGAGCGCTGATTTTATAGCAGCAGGAGACCATGTGGGATGAAATGTTTTAACATACACAGCAATTGCAGAGAGATGTGGGCAAGACATTGACGTTCCTGAGATTATATTATAGAGCGTACTCCTCGAATCTTCTCGAACTCCGGCGACCGGCGCAACTGGAGGCCATGCGGCTAGAATTTCAACTCCCGGACCAGTCAAATCTGGCTGCATGCATGCAAGTTCATGGAAACTAGTTAATGATCTTAGCAGCCTAAGAATAGAAAAAGTTTAATTAATTTTGTCAATTGTAAATAATTTAACCTTGAGAATGTCGTTGGTTACAGCATTGGGTCCCCTGGATGAGAAGGAAACTACAACAGGAGCAGATGCATCTCGCACTGTGGTACTCTTGAAAATGGTTGCAGTCGGAGAGCTGTTGATCAAAAGATTAAACCCTGTCAATATTGATAAATTATTCAACGTAACTATCCGCGCTCCTCATAATCGTTGGATACAAGAACGAAATAAAATTGTTCTTAATGCATGCATGCAATAGGGTAAAGTTGTGCATCAATTGTTTCTACCCTCTCGAATAATTTCTTGTCGATGACGAAAAAATGTGGCATTGGGAGGCTATTTGGATTTGGAGATTTTGTAGAGAATTCGGTGTTGAAATTGTTAAATCGCTACTTATCACCCAAAAGCTTAAGCTGATGGGTAAAACGGTAAATTTAATTATATCAAACACTATTAACCCTCTTCGATATTAATTAGTGAGAAAATAAAATTTTAGGGGCTCGAACACATGATCTCTTGCTCTGATACTATATGTTAAATCACCCCTCAACTCAAAAGTTTAATAACACATATATACCTGGTTGAATAAATGTAGCGTTTAACGGTGGAACCGTCGGATGGGTCGAGGACCGAAGAAGGCAAGGGATAGGACCTGGCATTATCCCTCCTAGATGCTTGCATCAGGACGCCGGCTGCTCCACCGAAGGAAGAGAATATAGTAGAAGGCAACAAGGCATCACAAAGAAGGATTTTTCCCCTCACCAAGTTGGGATTCACTGAGTTTTCCAAGCAATATCTGTTTCAATGTTGAGATGTCATTTTAGGGTTTTAACATTGCAAGTATTTGGAGAGTACTACAATCATGAATTTGATCTACAAACCCTTGTTTTGATAAGGAATTTGTTTTTTCATTTTTTGCTTGCTTCCTCACAAGATATTTTTCACCTTTCATACAAATACATTTTAACTATTTGTCAATTTTAAAAACGAAAAAATTAAGACAGGAGTCTAATCATTTGAATTTTAGTTTTTAAGAAGGGTTGGTTGCACAAACACCAATCAGACCCAAAATAAGGACAAATTTGGCCAAATTTAAAACATTTTACAAATATGGCAAAAAAATCAGTGGTTGTCACTGATAAACTATCGTTGATATATGACTATCATGATAGACTACTATCAGTGATAGTCACTCACAAAATTCTATAAAAAAACTGAGGTGATAGACTACTATCAGCGATATACTTCTATCAACGATAGACCATACTATCACTAATAGAAATTGTCATATTTGCACAAATTTTAAAAAAATGCTATATTTTTAATTATTTTACTCTAAATTGACATCAGTTACCTTTTAAAAATCATGCTTTTTAACACTATTTCTACCTATGAGTTTTTTTTTTTTTTTTTTTTTTTATCTACCTTTAAAAATATTTTCAAAATCCAAACCAATTTTTGAAAAACACGACCCCGTTTCATAACTGTTTGGTTTTTAGTTTTTAGTTTTTGAAAATTAAGCCTATAAATACTATAACTTTCTTTGTTTTGTTATCTACTATCTACCAATGCTTTTAAAAATCAAGCGAATTTTGAAAACTAAAATAAGCCGCTTTAAAAAAAAAAATAGTTTTGTTTTAGAATTTTGCTCACAATTCAAATATTTCTCTACAAAAAAAGTGAAACTCATGGTAAAGAAATTAGAAGAAAACAAACATCAATTTTGAAAACATAAAACTAAACACCCAATGATTATCAAAGGGCAAAAAAAAAATTATCAAACTGGCCAAAAAAAAATTAGTTTTTATTTTTAGATAATTAAGAATTCAAATAAAAAAAAAATGAAAACCATAGTAAAAATTGAAGAAAGAAGTACAATTTTCAAAAAGATAAAATTAAAAACCTATTTGCTATCAAACAAAGACCAAAATTCTTAAACATGACAATAATAGTTTTTAAAATGGAAGACAAAAATGAAAAATAGTTATGAAACACGACAATAATTACCTGGAGGTAGAGCCATTGAAACCTGTGTTGGGTACATCTCTACCATAAACTAGGGGATATTGATAGTTCATATCAAATGTGTTAATCGAAATTCCCTGCATTTTCATGAAAATATTATAATCAAATAAAAGTTATATTAAGATTGATGCCCATATTTCACAAATTTCCCAAGAATAATTCTCCTAGTCAATGAGATCTAAAATTTGATTTTTCATCCTACGGGATCCTCAACATGCCTCAAGATGGTGACTCTTCATCTTTTCGAGGTGGGATCGGGATTTGATACTATATTAGACATCATAGGGTTTCATCCACCAAGTGAATGTAGCCCATGGTGATAGGAGGAGTAGCCCATGTATGTAATATTGTGAGTGAGGTCCCTTCATCTTTTCCGATGTGGGATCGGGATCCTCAACAGTTATATCACCAATTAGTTTGCGATCATTTAAAAATGAAAGGTGAAAAATTGGAGACATAAGAAAAAAAAGGTGACCTGATAGATATTTCCATTGCCAAGCTGCACACGCGTGACAAACTTTCTGTCTGTGCTGCTTGCAGCGACAGAAAGAAGCCATGGAGAGGAGCTTGTGGTGGTGAAGTATTTGGGACCTTCATTTCCGGCAGAGTGGGAGGTCAATATTCCTTTTTTGTTGGCGTGGAAAGATCCAATGGCGATGGGATCTTCGAAATAAGGCCGCGGTCTGTTGGAGCCGAGGGAAAGAGATATGAGATCGACGCCATCGGCAATGGCATCGTCAAATGCCGCTAGAATGTCGGCGTCGGAGCACCCATCGGACCAACATACTTTGTACACAGCAATGCGCGCAGAGGGAACCCCTCCTCTCGCTGTGCCGAGCCCGAGACCGTAGAGACTTGCCTGGCTCACGAGACCCCCGGCCACTGTCGATGCAGTGTGCGTCCCATGCCCGTCTGTGTCTCTCGGACTTCTTACATCACCGGAAGGAAGGGTAGTTGCGACGCGATATGCTCGAGCTCCCACAATTTTTCTAACAAAGTTCCAACAATTTTTGAATGTTTAATTTGTAGTTAGAACCATTCATAGTCGGAGCGAAGGAGAGAGCAAGGTTGTCTTAAGATTATAAAGGTTATATAAAAACACTTTAAGGCCCTCTTTGATTACCATTTATAGCTTTTCATTTATAGGTTTTGAAAATTAAGGTTATGTTATATAAATACTACTTCTAAGTCTATGAGTTTTTTGTTTTTGTTTTCTTATATACTTTCTTTTTCAAAATTCAAAACTTCTCTTCAAAACTTCAAAAAATAGTTTTTAAAGGCTTGCTTTTCATATTTGAAATTTGGCTAAGAATTTCAGCCTTTATTTTAAAGGTAAAAATCAGGAGTATTTTCATACATGACTCCTTTTGTGGATGTGGATGCCGTAAAGTCAATTGACCCACTTTTTTAAAATGTATGTTTTTTGACCTTTGTTGAGCACGAACACGTGTTTGCTGAGAACGTTCGCAAGAGAAAAATCTGTAATACCCTTCGTTGAGCACGATCGTGAGGGGTGATTATAGTATTCTTGTATTCAACAAATGGTATTACAGACTTTTTTTCTCGCGAACATGTTCATGTTCAGCAAAGCGAAGTGCTAATGGCGTCAACAAAAGAGCAAAAATACATTATTTTGGAGGCGGAGTCCAAAAATATTACGAAACCTAAAGGGAGTCATCGGTAAAAATGGCACATCCCTAAAAATTATAGTAAACAAATTTATTTAGAAAACATTCGCAATGTTAAAAATAGAAAACTAAAAATGAAATATTTCTCACCTAGGCTTTAGTTTTCAATATTTATTTTTTAAAAGTAGAGTTTATAAACTTTTTTTTTTTTCTCTAAAAAAAATTGTTTTCAAAATTTAGCATATTCTGAATTTGGCTAAGAATCCAAACTTTACTTAAAAAAAAAAATATATGAAAACAAGTAAAAAAAATTGTGAGTAAATTTTTATATTCTGGAATTTTATAATTAATTACCTATTGCAACGGAAGTTGGTGGAGACTTGGCAAGCACCCTTCCAGTTGGATGGCGCAGGACCAAACCCTTCATCGTTGAAACTGGGAGATTCTGGCCAGATTCCTGAGTCCAAAACTCCGACCACTATGTTGCTTTCCACTTGATTTATGCGACCAACATTTTCCGGAAAACCCAAAAAATCCCATGAATTTGTCGTATGAACATGGTTTTTTTCACTTGGGAACACCGAGACCACACCCTCCTTACCTGAAAAAACATCTCAAATTTATAATTATCCAAAAATAACTTGAAAATAATTAGCACAAAATGGTCGAAACATTAAAATCTCAAATTTATAAGATTGCTTCTTATACGTACTAGCAATCTCTTGAGCTTCTTCCTCAGTGAGCTTCACTGCGAATCCGTTGAAACTTCTCTGGTAGGTGTATATGACAGATTCTGGAGCGAAAGTGCTGCAAAAAACATAAAATCTTCTTCAAACAATTATTTGATATATAATAATTATAAGGGAACAACGCCTCGATATTTCCATTATGGTATGATATTGTCGACTTCCCTCCGATTTGTTTTTTGTTTCACCAAAAGACTTCATACCATTGAAGATTATTACTTTTTTTTTTAACTCAACTACGGATTCACTATGATTAAGTCATTATAGTTCACCAACTTCTTTGTTCTAGACTAAAGAATTCTATCGACACGAGATTTTCTGTCGACAAGGAGGGACATGGTATGATATATCTATGATCTCCCCTTATCTACCTGCAATGTGGGACTTTGGTCGTATTCTCAACAATAATAAACAAAAAAAAAATCATGCATGTTTTTTTTTTTGCAACTGTATTTTTAATTAATATGAGGATTGAACCCATGACTTCACGGGCACAACCTTATGCTAATTGAGCTATGCTCAGTTTGGCATAAGTGCATGTTTGCATGGTGGCTGATCTTCATTATATTTTTAATGGTGCAAAATGAATATGAACCTGCCAACGACTTCTTCTAACATTGCCCTGTGATGCGATTGAGCTGAATCAGGATCCTCCAGCTTGCTCCCCATGTACACAATATAAATCTGAAAGGTTTTACAGAATAATAAAACACTTATATGTTGAAAAGAATATATATTTTAAAAGTAGACTTGTTGAACTTCATCGTTTTATACCTTTCTACCATCGTCGTTAGAATCCGAGCTAGATGCGAGCAGACCCGAGAAAAGGCTAAGAAGGAAAACGAGATAAAAGATTTGAGAAGAAGACATAGTGGTGCTTCTTGTCATCAGTGGAATTAGGTTGTGATTTGAGAAACTGAAGAATGAGTGCTTTTTATAAGAACAACTTAGCATGTACTTCCAAATTTTGAAGTTTGAAAATAATTATAAGGTTTATAAATTATTCCATGGAATATAAAATATAAAAAAAGAAAATGTTATTTTTTATGAATCTCTACTGATTTTGCAATTTGTTGGTAATTTTTTATCATGCCATGTCGCAGTCAATGTTATTATTTATTTATTTATTTTTTCTGTTTTTCGTTATATATCATAGTTGGCATATTACAGACTACATAGAATTACAATTCAAAGTTTGTAAATGTAATGAATTTTTTTTAAGAGTTAAAAGATTACAGAAATATAATCATCAAAACTCGAAGACTAATTAAATTTATACTTTAATCAAAATTAAAAATATTAATTATTAAAGATTTAAATTAGTAATCCTGTTTTAAGTCATTCGAAAACTAATCAATTTCGCCCTGTTTACTCATTATTAATGTGAAATGAAGGAATGTGAATGAAACAAAAAAAAATGAAATACATGATAAATTATTTGAGGATCACACACTTAAAAAAAAAAAAAAAAAATATATATATATATATATATATATAATAATAATAATAATAATAATAATAATAATATATATATATATATATATATATATTGAGGTGGCCACTACACACTTTTTCCGAGTTAGAAGTATATTGACAACTTTTAGTAAGTATATTGACAACCTTTAGTCAAAGCATAAACTTATGTCAATTGAGCTATGTTACCTTATGTCAATTGAGTTATGTTGGACATAACAAAATTTTTGAAATGATATTTTAATTAATGTGGAGATTGAACCCATAACCGTTGATTAATTTGTATCTAATTGTTATCAGTGGAGTCGTAGGATTTTCAAATCCACCTCCCACCATTATTTTGCCTAATTGAATAATTTTTTTTTTAAAAAAAATAATGGCAATCTCTCATTCCCCTCAATTGACATAAGGTAAGAGTGGGAAATTTCACAATATTCAGCAAATCAAATTCAAATTGTGACACGTGTTGGGCTGCAAAAGATACTTGTAGTGTGACACGTGTTGGGCTGCAAAAGATACTTGTATCCGGGCTGTAAGCAAGTTTTACTCTTTACTCCTTTACTCTTTCAGTCTTTCTCTCTCCTTAACGTCTTTTCCTCACTTTTTTTTTTTGCAACGGTAGTTTAATTAATGCGGGGATTGAACCCATGACCTTTTGGTCACCGGCTCAAAATTGAGCTATGCTCGGTTTGACTTTTTTCTTTATTTTGAAAACATATAAAACTCATTAGCAATTAGCATGCAATTGGATATATATATATATATATATATATATATATATATATATATATATATATATAAATTTTTGAAATTATTTATAAAAATATGGTAAAAAAACAAACTATTTTTAAAAATATAGTTGTTTTAAATCAAGCTCATACATCATCTTTATAAAAGAGATGTACATCCACACAAACAAGGACAACACATCATCTTTTGAGCGCATTAAAAAATCGATATCTTTTTACTCATATATGCAAGAATTTCGAAAAATGTATGTTGGAAAAGCTAACACAAAGAGCTTTAATTTGATAGCGGATTTCACTCTTTTCAAAGTTTTATATCGAAAGATAAAGATTATCGAAATTTGACTACGGTTCTGAAATTTGCAGAACCATAGCCCAACTTTGACGATCTTTATCTTTAGATATACAACTCAAAAAATAGTGTAACCAAGTATCAAATTGAAGCTTTTTGTGTTAGTTTTTTTGTATATCTGATGCACATCGTACTTTAAAAAAAGACGATGTGTGGACTTGATTTAAAACAACTATATATATTTTTTTTTTAAATAGTTTGACTTTTGCTATGTTTTTATGAATAGTTTTAAAAATTACTATATTAAAAAAAACCTATATATATACCCATTTTTTTTTAATGGTGTTCGTTAATAGGAAAAATACATTTTTTGTCTCTCACTTTTGAGTATATCTTCTATTATCCATCGATTTCAAATGTTACACTTTTATCCTTGAGTTTTGAATTTTTTTTTTTTTATTTGGTCTCTAAATTTTAAAATGTTACAGTTTTTCACTTGCGTTTTGAGTTTAGTGTTCATTTGGTCATTAGGTATCAAGGTTTATCATTTTTACCATTCTTTTTCACTAATGTTCACTTTTTGTGGTCATTAGTGTTAACTTTCAATTAATTAATTTAAAATAATTATGAAATAATTTTTTAATTAATTTTGACCGTGAAAAAAAATCAGTGAAACTAATTTAATTATAATTATTTTAATTATATTAAATTAATTAATTGAAAATTAACGCAAATGATCAAAAGCGGTCATTAATAACAATTAGGAGTAAAAATGTAAAATAATCTTAAATCTTAGAATTAAATGAAAACTATATTCAAAACTCAAAGATAAATAAAAATGTAACATTTTGAAATATATGGACAAAATGAACACTAAACTCGAAACGCAAGAATAAAAATGTAGCATTTTAAAATATAGGAGACAAATAGAAAACTATACTCAAAATATACTTACTAATTTTTCCTCTTTTTGAAAATTCATAATTTTTTATATTTTCTGCTTTGTCTATATCCTTTTCTTTTTCACTTATTTACACTGCTAATAATTTATCTTTTAATAAAAAATCATATTTATCCGTATGAGTATTTCAACTTAACTTAAATACAAATTAATTACTAAAAACTCGAGGTTGTTTCCTCCAACATGCATTAAGCAGAAAAAAAAAAAAAAAAAAAAATCTGTTTTTATTACATGTGGTTTCTTTTTTATAAAATTAAATTTTATATTTAATTTGTTAATATTTAATTTTAAAATTAATATTTTAAAATAAAATATTTTTATTTGAAACATATACAAATAAAATAGATCTATATTCTTCTAATAAAAAAAATTATTTCAATATTTTTTTAGTTGAGTTAATTTTATTTTTTTTAGTAATTATTTGTTGATATCAAATAACCTATTCAAATGGAATTCATTATAATTAAATATCGTAATACGAAATTTAATTTTTTTTTTTTTATTAACGATTGTTGCTTTAATAAAAATTAGATTAATAGTTTTTCTTGATGTACTTTATTGATGAGTTATTATTTGTTAATATTAAATAGATTGTACAATAAAAAATTAAATTTAATTAAATTGTATTATTGATTATTATTATTTTAATTAAAACATTAGCATATTATTTAATAATGCAATTTATTTAGTTATAAATATGAAATGGGTGTTCTAGTAATTATAGCATCGAAAGTTTTAAGTAAACATTATCGACATATTTTTTAGTCATATTTCAGAAAACTCCTAGAAAATATTGTAATGAGAATAAAGGTGTATTTGGTTAGTTATTTGAAAACATAAATTTAAAACAATGAATTCAATATAAAACATAATTGTATTTTCAAAAGGGTTGGTTGCACAAATAGCAATCAGGTCCAAACTAATTGCAAATTTAGCAAACTTTAAAATGTTTTTCAAATATGGCAAAAAAACCCGTTTCTATCACTGATAGACTTTATTATATCACTGATAGACTTCTATCAGTGATAGACTATTATCTCTGATAGACTATTATCACTGACAAAAATCTATAAAAAGCTGAGGTGATCAGCGATAGACTTCTATCAGTCATAAAATATCAGCGATAGAAATTGCTATATCCGCAAAATTTTTAAAAACATGCTATATTTGCAAACAATAAGTCTTAAATTGTCATTTACTACAATTTCCCTTTTCAAAATGTGTTTAATAATATATTTATAAATCATCAAAATTATATTTAGTTGTCAACTAAATATTAAGTTGAATATTAACTATTATTAATTAATTTATGAATGTTACTCTATAAACTTTGTATAAATATTGTTTCCGAATATTAAATAATTTACAATATATTATTTATTATATATTATTATTTTTTTTTTTTTTTTTAAAAATGAGTTTATAACTTAAAATATTATATTTATTTAACACTATTTTTTTTTTTTTTAACATGTAGGGGTGGAGATCGAAACTCGTGACCTCTTGATCACTAGTGTATACAATATGCAGACCGAACTATACTCATTTTGATTTTTAGGGGTGGGGATCGAAACTCGTGACCTCTTAATCATTAGTGTATATAATATGCCCACCGAACTATACTCATTTAGTTTTTAAGGGTAGAGATTGAAACTCGTGACCTCTTAATCATTAGTGTAAATAATATGTTGTTCGAGCTACTCATTTTCTTTTAGTTTGGATTTGAAGTTTGGCAGATTAAAATAGAAGAAGGAGCTTATCGAAGCCGATAAAACTTTGATGTTGGCAAGCAAGATAAGAAGGAATAATATTAACTACGTTGTCACACTATTTTTGCCTGTTTTTTTATGGCAATCCATTGTTCTTTAGTTCATTTTCACCATGTTTCTTAATACTAGTAAAGAAACACGTGATGCTAGTAAAGAAACACGTGATGCACGCAAATTATTGTAATTTTAATTTAAAATTATAAAAATGACATTTTTATTTATAATTTTTAATTATGTAATTAAAAAATGGATAAAAAAATTATTTGAAAATTATTTATGATTATAACTCTTATAAAAGTTTCTCTCCGGACAAAAACATATTTATTGGAGTTAATCGATTGTTATATTTTAAAAAACTTAAAAAATATATATATTACTTCAATGGTATTGTTAAAATAAAAAAATAAAAAAACATTAAATATATTCCGACTCGATTATGAAGTTGAACCAAATTGAGTAAAAAATAAATAAATAGTAATAAACAAATTGATAAAATAAATCATTGTCTTAAAATTTTAAAGTTGTATTGAAAATCTCTAAATTTTAAATTTTGATCGTGTTAAATTTTAAAATTTTAATGTATTTAGTAATGGAACATTTTTTTAAGCTCAACATTGATGCTGCTATAATTCGGTTGTTTTAAAAAAATAATAAATAATATTATGAATAATTAATTCATTGCATCATGGATTTATGAGTTGTAATTAATTTTTCAATAGAAAAGTTGAGGCCTCAAACGTCTCAAAATTAATTAATATTAATTGAGTAATTAAAAACTGAAAAATAAGAAACAATTTTACCTGATAATAATTATTTATACATGGTTGTAGAATTCAATTTTTGGGACTTAATAAGTGATGAAAAATTAGAGAGGTCGAAGAAAAAGAGTGCAAATTTTTTTTTTTTTTTTTTGCAACGGTATTTTAATTAAAGCGAGGATTGAACCCATAACCTAATAGTCACGGGCACAACCTTATGCCAATTGAGCTATGCTCGGTTTAGAAGAGTTAAATTTAGAGAGGACAAACTAAAATGAATTGCATAATGAAAAATCCCTTAAGACACTTTTAGATACGAAAGTAGAAAAAAACATATCTTCATGTACTACATTTTTTTTTTAAATCTACGGTATATAAAAAGATTAATATATTATTATTATTATAAGAAAAAATTAAATACATATATAAGAAATAATACATATGAACTTAACTTAAAACTTGCACTCAACTTCTTCAATATGTCATATCATTTCCAACTTTTTATTTTTATTTTATTTTATTTTATTTTTTTTCAGTCTTTTCTTAAATTCAAAAAGTTTAACATTGCTACAAAAGAAAAAGCAAGATGAATGTTAGATTAAGTAATCAAAAAAAAATAAAAAAAAATAAAAGAAGAAAAAAAAAATCAAACATGAGAAAACTTATAAAAAGATGTTCGAAAATGACTATATATATATATATATATATATATAGTTGTAGGAGATTAAAAAGTTACAAAATCTTTAAAATATCACTATTAAATATAATTAAAGATAAACTCATAAATATGAGAAATTAAATTATAAAAATGAAGAGATACAACTTTTTATATTCTAATATTTTCACTTCTTAAATATATATATATATATAGATGTGAGAATCTTAAAAGATGTTAAATAATTAATGTATATTTTTAATTGATAATAATAAATGAAAAAAAGAAGAATGAAAAAAAAAAAGTAAACATTTCTTTTTTAGTATTTTCTTTTTAATTTTAAAACAATTTAACTATTAATGAGTGACATATTGGTAGATAAATTTGATATTGAGAATGTTTAAATAATTAATATTAATTATTTTATTTTATATTTTAATTAAATAATATTATGTGATAAAAAAAAACTATATTTTTTTTTTAAAAAAAATTATAAAATAAACAAAAAAAAAAAAAAAAAAAATCTAAGAACATTATTTTTTAGTAAATTTTTAGTTTTAAAATAATTAAAAATTAAAGGGGGAAAGTGAGGAGAGAAAATTTCTCTCATAAGTCCCTTTTAGATATAAGAAAAGAAAATGACAAAATGAGATTTTAAATAAATAAAAAGTTGAAAAGTCAACATTTAATTAATTCTACAACTTTTGAAATTACGATTTTAACTATAAGGATGAAAGGAAAAGATAAAAAAAGAAAGGGGCAAAATGGGGATAAGCCCCTTTCGATATAATAAGATTATCTTCAACTTAATGTTGATTTTTCGTTTATTTTGATTGGAGCGATGATTTATCATTTACATTAAAGGACTGTTTGATAACGCATTCAATTTCTATTTTTGATTTTTAGACAGGTGTGTTTGGTAAACAATTAAATTTTTTATTTTTTATTTTTTAAAAACGTTTATACATTCATTAACAAATTAAAAAAATAAAATAAAATAAAAATTTGAGGATTTTTTTTTTCAACGTTATTTAAATTGTCAACAAATTACATATAATTATTGAAATTATCTACAAATGTTTATTTGTTTATCTATTTATTTATTAAAATTAGAATCAAATTGTCATTAATATTATTAGTATATTCTTAAAAAAAAACATTATTAATATTTTTTTGTTTAAAAATATTATTAATGATTGAACCTATGACTTTTTAGTCAAAGTCACACAATTATGTCAATTGAGATATGCTCGGTTTGACGTTATAGCGATATTACACCAATATACCTATCCACTTTACACCATCAACATATTTTATTTTCCTAACTTTAAGGATGATAAATGTCAACTAAAGATTGTCTAATATATTAAACTATCGACACAATAAATTCTTTTTATTTTAGGAAAATTCATTTTTTACCTAAAATTTTCAATTTCATCAAATAATTGGACCTTATTTAAATTTTGATAAATGTTGTAAATTGTACATTCTAATAAATTAACATTATTTAAAAAAAAAATACAAAACAAAGAGTAATTATCCAACCACCTTGAACTTTTGTGTTTTCAAAAATCAAAAAACTAAAAACAGTTATTAAACAAGTTTGATTTTCTATTTAAAAAAAATGAAAATCAAAAAATCAAAAACGGTTATTAAACAAGTTTGATTTTATATTTAAAAAAGAAAAAAACAAAAAACAGTTATCAAACATATATAATTTTTGTTTTTAAAAAACATAAAACTATTTAAAAACTGAATGAGTTATCGAAGCCTAAGCGGATTTCAATTTTATTTTAGTTCAACAAGATATATAGATGTGAGAATGTAGATTCAAACAACTAACTTCTTAATCATAATTATTACATTTAATTCTAGAATATCAAAAGTATTTGAAAATTTAAAAGTTTTACCATTTCTTCATTTCCTACAATTATATCATAACTCTTTCACTAATTTTTTTTTCTTTCTTTTTGTAGTTCAACAACATGTGAGATTGAATCTCTTAATTTTTGGTCTAAAATATAATGTCTTAACTAATTGAGTTATGATCAAAGTGAGCATAACTAGCCGTAAATGACATGTATTCTCTCCTTTGAGATCGAAGGTTATCCCTAACCCATTTGTTGTGTTGTGAAAAGAAAAATAAAATTATTTACCAAATGACTAAAAATTATAAAAGGGAAATACTTCTTGTGATTGTTGAAAAAGTGAATACATATTTTTTTAATTTTAGTAAATAAGTAATTGTGCACATTTATTTAGGGTCAGTTTGGTAACCGGTTTTTTATTTTATTTTTTTATTTATTATTATTATTTTATAAATTGGATGTGTTTATAACCAATTCAGTTTTTTTAAAAACCAAAAACAAAAATTATGAAATAAGTTGTGGTTTTTAAAAAAAAAAAAAACATAAATCATAAAGCATAAAAACAAAAAACAAAAAACAAAAAACAAAAAACAAAAAACGACTGAAATAATTACCCGACCTTAATATATTTCTTTGATTTCTTTGTTGTAAAAATGAATTAAGTATATATTTTATGAGATTTATTATGATTTAATTTAATAATTCATTATACTAATTTTGGTAAATCAATATCAATTAGTTAGTTAATTATTAATTAATTAATTAATTAACTATATAAAAATAAAATTATATTCACTACTACAAATTTGACCATTATTGAGGCACGACTTAATTTTTTTTTGTTTAATTGACACTTGTGTAAAAAAAGCAGTCAATAAAACACAAATTTTCACTTTAAAATGAATTATTAATTAAAAATACATATATTGATGGCTAACAAAGGTCGATATAGGTTTATATTTAAGTTGATGCAAAAATCCGTCAACCTTAATTGTTTTATTGATGGTATTCTGATTGTTTTCTGTCTTTTAATTTTATTTCCGCTTTTAACATTATTGATGGTTAAAAACCATCAATAAATTCATATCATGACAACATGTACTCTGGTCACGTCTGTTCAATTAATTCATTAATGGTAATTTTTTTGAATCTATTACAGTTGCTTCAAACAATAAAGATGTAAAATTTACCTATGGTATTATTTGATTAGATCGAATTGGACGAAATGGAAGGAGTGATTGACTCTTAAATGTTGGATTTTAGAAGAGATTGACTTGACTATTCTCAATAACAGAAAATATAGATTATAATGAGAGGTTTGTGATGAAGACGAGGAAGAACAAGGGAAGAGGCCATGAGAATTATATGAAGAGAGAGGAAGAGTTATAAAAACAAGCAAATTGAGTGGAAAAAACCTAAAATAAGGGAAGAAGAAATGGAGGGGGGTGTGGTTATTGATAGCTAATCACTTGAGAAGTTGTATGTAATATGACTGACATATGTATGTATTGACGACCAAAAAGTCTGTGGTTTGAATCCCCACGTACTTAAAAAAAAAAAAAAAAAAGTTCCCTTGAGAAGTTTGGTAAATTTGAGAGGAAATAATATTTTTTTTTGATGGGGGCAAATAGATTTTTTATTAGGAGAGAAGATATTAATATTAAATTGGAGATAAAGGACTTATTCTACTTGGTTGCAAAAAGATGAATGAGAAAGTGTAATGTTTAATTTGCAATTTAGAATATGAGAAATAGATTTGGGGATTGAATTAATTTTTTTAGGATGGTTTGCATATTGATATAATTATTGAAATTTCAAGTTTCACTAAAATTGAAATAGCGAGAAAATAGTTGTGTGAGTGGTTTATTTTATAATTGTTTAATGATTATTATGGAATTTCAGGAAAATTATAATTATGTATAATTTTAGAATGACTCTTACAAGAGGCTTTAGAGAAATTGAGTTGAGACTTCCTGAAATTGTTAGGACTTCCCGAAATTGTTATAAAATTTTAGTATTTTATGTTTTTAAGCTGGAAATAGCGTTTGAGAAATATTTGTTGAATATCTGAGAGCTTAAAAATATTTTATTGATTATTTGAGAAATCAAAGATGTTTTATGACTATATGAGAAATCATAGATGTTTTATGAAATGTGTTTATAAAGAAAGTATTATTCTATAATGGTTTAAAGTTTGTGAAATGTTTTTTTAAAAAAATGAATGATTTTAGAGTGATTTGAGAACCTAAGAGTTTTATGTCGAGAATGGCTTTCAAATCACTAAATTTATGTACCCATGATAATTACGCTTATGTTGTATGAATATTTTTCCATAGCATACCAGAGATAGAGATGTCTTTGAGATCAACTCTAACACACATATAGGCTTTGAGCCATGTGTTAGGGTGCTTAGCCCTTTAGAGACAGTTCTGCATGCACGACAGAGGTTATGCTATGCAGGGGTAGATGCACGTAGGGGCTAGGGGCACGTGCCCCCTCGAATTATATAGATATATATTTATATACAAATGCAATTTTATTAATATGTATTTGGTTGGAATGGTGGTTGTAGGGGCACGCCCTAAACCTGGAGGTAGTTGGGCCTGAGTTCAAGTCTTGTTTTTGTTCCATTTTTTAATTTTTTAAATTTAGCAAACTTTAAAATATTTTGTAAATATGACAAAAAAATTTGTTTCTATGATAGACTTAAATCTGTTTCTATGATAGACTTTATCATATACTCTTATCATTACAAAAATCTATAAAAAGCTTCTTATCACTGACAAAAATCTATAAAAAGCTGAGGTGATAGACTCTTTTACTGACAAAAATCTATAAAAAGCTGAAGTGATCAGCGATAGACTTCTATCAGCCATATCCGCATTTTTTTTAAAAACATGCTATATTTTTAATTATCTTATTCTAAATTGACATTTGTTACAATTTTCCATTATTTAATTTTAATATACTAAAAAATAATTCTATTTTTTTAAAATGATAAATATTTCGTAATGAAACATGCTATATTTTTAATTATCTTATTCTAAATTGACATCTGTTACAATTTCCCATTATTTAATTTTAATATACTAAAAAATAATTCTATTTTTTTAAAATGATAAATATTTCGAATTTCATCACCTACTAGGCATATTATTTCTTATATATTATTTAATTTTGATATAATAAAAAATAATTCTATTTTTTTAAAATGATGAATATTTCGAATTTCATTACCTCCTAGGCATTTTTTTTTTTTAAAGTTTAGAGACCTATTACACAACTTTTAAAGTTTAAGGACCATATAGATACAAATAAAAAATGTAAGACTAAACTTGTAATTTAACCTCCTCTAACCTAAATTTTTGAATCCGCCTCTGATGCTATGGACCGTATGTACCTGAAGATTACTCGGTCCATAGTATGTAACACCCAATTTAAAGAAATAAAAGAAAAGTAAGAAAGCAAAAGAAAAAAAATGGTTGGAAGTATGAAAAAAAAAATTATGAAGTTGTTGAATTAGATGAAATCGGGAATGAGGGAGAGAGAGGGGAAGAAGAGTGGAGAAAGGTGTTTGATGGGGTAAGGAGAAACAAATTGAAGGAGAAAAATTAGAGAGATTCTTCTTATGAGATTTTCATTAAGGTTGTCCAAGGAAAAAATCGAGTTGCCTTTTAAACAAATTGGAGGAAATTTGGTAAGTTTTCTCAAAGAAACCATAAAAATTATAAATTAAGAAATTGGTTTTTATATTGACGAAGTTATGAGTTGTATTTTCTTTTCTTATTAATTTGTCTTTGATGCTTCAAACCCGGATTAGAATGATGCTAAGATTTGCCAACAAGAGCATAGCTCAACGGCATGATGTATTGCCTAGTGACCATAAGGTCCTAAGTTCAATCCCCACCCTAACATGTTGAAAAAAAAATGATAAGATTTGATTATGGAATTAATTGGTTAGGAAGAAAAAATATTAAGTCTAAAATAAATTGTGGGTGAAGACTTTAAATTTGGTGAGTATTTCATATTTTGAGTAAGAAATCTTTGAGTATTATAGTTTGTGCTTGGTGGGTTTTTCATCTTGAACAAAAATTTCAGTGAGAAAGATTTAAGGTTAAGGATTGAAAATGAAGAAAGTTATGGGTACACTAACAATTTAATTGATGGAGTTGAAGTTGTTATTTGGTGGATTGTTACAATGAATGGTACAAAATGAGATCTTGGAAGCTAAAAGGAAATTAACTTATAAAGGTTAAGGTGGAAGCTTAATTTAGTTAAAAGAAAGTGAGGAAGAGATGTGGGAAACAAATGCAGTAGGTTTGGTGAGGAAGAGGAAAAGAAGGAAAGAAGAAAGAGTAAATATAGATGATGAAGAATAAAAGAGAGGAAGAGATTTGGGGAGGAAGATAATGATTTTGTTGGAAAGAGAAAATGAATTAGAATAAAGAAGTTGAGTAATGACTAATGAGTAGAATCAATGAAGAGAGTGATTAGTGATTGTTTGTTGGCTTTTCTAATGTGAAAAGCAATAAAGGGAAAACCACAGGAATGTCTACAATTACGCCACCCAACATTAAAAATGACTAATCACTTTTTTTAGTTTGAATTATGTCTAAAACCTATATTTAGTAGGGGATTTTAGTACCACTTGTTTACCTTTTGTCAATTTCTCCTAATTTTGAGAATTAAAAATAAAATATTTTAAAATATAAAAGGTTAGGAAGAGAGAGAAAACAGACGTGGATTTAAGAGAGAGGATTAATTAAATATAGATAAGACGTTAAAACTGATAAAAGACACTTATCCAAATTTCCATACATGGTTATACCCCACCCCAATAATCTAGATAACGTTAAAAATGATAAATGGGTCTATATACCTGAGGAAGTAATACAGGCAGATTACATCCATCAGTGGCGGTGTGTGTATGTCTGCAGACAAAGTAAAAAAAATACCCACCAGGGGATGTGTATACCTACAGAAAGTGTTCTAGCCACCCAATGAAGGTGTGTATGACTGCACACAGACTAATATTGGGGCAGCCTGTGCCGTTTGTGCAGCTGCAGACAGTATAAAATTGCATCAACAGTGGGGGTGTGTGCATCCGTGCACACATAATAAAAATGGGGCGTAAAGGAGTTTGGGAGTTGCGTGCATTGCTGAGTAATAAAGGACGCCAACAATTTAAGAAGGGGGAATTGATTTTTTTTTTTAAATAAGGTATCGCTTCCCAAGGAATGAGTATGATGTGTTTTATGGGGTAGATGAAAAATTCGGAACACGCTACCTTAAATTAAATCATCCGCAAAAGGAATCGGCAAACTCCAAATCAAGAACTCCAATATTCAAAACTCAGAAGCGAAAAAAATTCAGAAGGCGCCTACGTTCACCCTAGAAGCAACAAAAACGCAGTTGTTCTTCCGTTTCTCCATAACCTACTTCGACATCCTTCAAAGTAGAACACGACGCATTCGACGGCTACGTTCGACCTATACTCGTCATTCCTATCTCGCAATTCCGTTTCTCCATAACCGACTTGGTAAGCATTTTTCTCTCTCGCAATTCTTCTCCATCCATGTTTTACCAACGAACGAATTTAATTGTAATGCTAGTTTAGGTTAACGTGGTTTCGGGTTAGTAGGTTAGTATTCTAGGGTTTTAACTTGCGGGAGTTGTAGATGTTTTGTTTAACATATGATTTGTTTATATTAAAATCAACGGAAAACTACAAGATTTCAAAAAAACTAAATAATAGCTGGTGATTCCTTTTTTTAAGGGATTCGGTTGATCTCCAAATTTATAAAAAACAGACGGTTATAGAGGATGTACACGTTGTTAAATATAACAACTGCGAGTTGTAGATGTTTTGTTTAACATATGATTTGGTTTCTTCTCCTAGATGGTGGTTGCAAATGGAAAAACGAAAAAGGAAGGGTTCAAGAATCAAATCTGGAAAATGTAAGACTTTACCTAAATGTTGTAGGGGTATTTGTTGGGACACAAATTAGTTTTTGACCGGTGTATGTGTGGATCCTTAATTTTAGGAAAGAAATAACAAAATTAAATGGACCTCCTACTTACACACGACAGATCTAACCTGACATTAATATATGTGTGCCGCAATGGCTATATATTCCCACTAGTGTGTCCACAGTATCCCCAGACGTGTGTGGATACAATACTTAACGGAAAAAAACAACCGTTTATTTTTAACCTGCAATGATTCACCTCACCAAATAAGGTATTCAAACTAATTAATCCTGAAAAATAAATAAACAAATTTCAAATATAATATTGTTGAACAAACCAAATGTTAGAAGGGTGTAATAGACAATAAACACAAACAAATTTTCTCCTAAAAAAATCTAGCCATGAGTTACAACCTAAACACAGATTTAGACAAATTTCATTAACCGTATTTTTCGGTAGACATTCCTCTGATTATCCCAAGCAATAAAAGAGGGTAAAGAGATGAAAATATTGATTCAATTGAGAATTTGTGAAAAATAGTCCATGTACTTAAAGAAGAGAGTGGTTGATATTTGTTTTGGGCTTGCAATAAATTAAGAAATTCATTGAAAAGCACAAGTACTTTAATTGGATGAGAAAGAAAGTAGAATTTGATTATTGGACTAATTAGAGTATTGGTTAATTAAAAAAAAAAAAAAATCAGAGTAATTGTTGTTTACACTATTTGGAGAATGATATTGATATGATTATTGAATTATCATATAGAAGATGTATTGGAATAGCTTGTGATGTTAGGCGTTATTCGCAGTATTGTGAGTGATTTATTTTATAAAGAATATTTATTATTTAATTATTATTATCGAATTTCAGGAAAGTTATAAGTATGTATGATTTTAAAGCATGCATGTCTCATAAGATTTTAAAGAAATTGATTTGAGATTTCCTCGAATCATAAAGAGTTTTCAGTAATTTTATGTTTTCAACTGAAATTATCGTTTGATAAATATTTGAGATACTTGATGAATATTTGAGAGCTTATAAATATTTTATGTTATTTGAGAAATCAAAGATATTTTATGTTATTTGAGAAATTAGAGATATTTTATGAAATGTTGTTTTAGAGAAAACATAATTATGTAATGATTTAAAATTTCTAAAATGTTGTTTCAGAATGATTTTAGAGTGTTTTGAGAACTTAAAAGAGTTATATGCAGATAGTGTGGCTTTCAAACCACTGAAATTATGTACTCATGGTGATTGTTAGCGTAAATCATGTATAATTAGGGTTGTATTTTGGGGCTGACATTTATGATATTTTCCTTATGTATTTCTGTATATTCTGCATAAAATCCCATGTAATTCCCATTAGAATGTATCTGAATAATATACTCTCTACCTACAATTTTACATGGTATCAGAGCAAAATACCTAGAAAATTAGGGTTTTTTATTTTTCAGATCTAGCCGCCGCCGCCGCCGCCGTTTGCTCAGCACTCCTCAGCCGATCGCCGCCGTTTGCCAGCCACCTGCCGATCGTGCCACCTGCCGCTCATACCAGTCACCTGCCGATCGTCAGTCGCCAGCCGCTCGCACCAGTCACCTGCCGATTGTCAGCCGCTCGCACCAGATCAGATCTGAGATCTGAGATCGTGTGCTGCTCTCCTCCGTCGCCCAGATCTGAGATCGTGCTCGCACCAGCTCCGCCGCTCGCTCCAGCTCCGCCCTCCGATCGTGCTGCCTGTACACCGCCGCCTCTGCCTCAGATCGTCCAGCTTCCGTCCGCCGCCTCTGCCTCGGATCGTCCAGCTTCCGTCCAGCTTCCGTCCGCCACCGCCGCCTTTGTTCGTGCAGCCGCTCGCTCCAGCTCCAGCTCCGCCCAGTTTGTGAGCGTAGAAGGGTTGGGTTTATTTGGCAGCTTCTGATTTTTTGGCAGCTCTGATTTGTTTGGTTTGTTTTTTGACAGCCTCTTGATTTGATCTGAAATCAGCCTTGATTTGATTTGTTTGGTTGGCAGCTTTGATTTTGGCAGCTTTGATTTGATTTGATTAAATTAAATTAAATTTTAATTTGATTAAATTAAATCTCAATGGAGAAAGGTGATGTTTTTCGTCCTATTAGTACAATTCTAAATGGGACTAATTATATTACTTGGGCTCATCAGATGAAAAGTTTTCTGATCGGTCGAAAATTATGGCGCATTGTTACTGGAGATATCTCCAAACCAATCAAGGCCACTGCAAAAGAATCTGCTAAAGTTGATGGAGACCCTGCTAAAGTTGCTGGAGAACCTGCTAAAGTTGCTAACGATATGGTTAAGGATACTGTTGAGGAAGACTTCAAGTTTATTGATCGTTTAGAAGATTGGGACAGCAAAAATCATCAAATACTCACATGGTTTGGTAACACTTCTATTCCTGCCATTCATGCTCAATTTGATGCTTTTGATAATGCTAAAGAACTTTGGGATTTCTTGTCTACACGCTTTCAAAGTATTGGACTTGCTCACTATTATCAGTTGCACAGCACTCTTGTCAGTCTTAATCAGGATATGGGTCAATCGGTAAATGAATATCTCGCCACGCTTCAACCTATTTGGACTCAACTTGCTCAAGCTAAAATCAGTCCTGATCATCTTCGACTGATTAAGGTTCTTATGGGTCTTCGTCCGGAATATGAATCTGTTCGTGCTGCTTTACTACATCGCAATCCTTTACCCTCTTTGGATGCAGCTATTCAGGAAATCTTGTTTGAAGAGACAAGGCTGGGTCTAATCTCATCGGTACCATCTGATGTGGTTCTCGCAACCACTCATTCACATTCTGCCTCTGGGCTCCTCTTCTGCAAGAATTGTAAGCTTTCTGGTCATAAGTTCTCTCACTGCCCTACAATTGAGTGCAGGTACTGTCATAAAATTGGTCACATATTGGACAACTGTCCTACTCGACCACCTCGTCCTCAGGGTCACTCCACGAAATCAAGGAACTTCTCCAAAGCTGGTTCCTCATCTGTTGTTGCTGCTACTACCCCTTCTGATGAACCTACTCCTCCCACTTTCCAGATCAGTGATCTTCAGGATCTTTTTAAACAGGTGATCTCCTCCAAATCCTCTGCCCTTGCTGTCACTCCAGGTAACTCTTGGCTTCTTGACTCAGCTTGTTGTAATCATATGACCTCTGATATATCGATGTTGACATCTTCCACTCCCGCTACTTTTCTTCCTCCCATACATGCTGCTGATGGAAATTGCATGTCTATCTCTCATGTTGGGACTGTTGTCACACCTTCCTTAAATCTTCCAAATACTTATCGTGTCCCTAATTTGACCTTTAACTTAGCATCTGTCGGTCAATTATGTGACCTTGGTCTTACTGTTTGTTTCTCTTCTAATGGTTGTCAGGTTCAGGATCTGCAGACGGGACAGATAGTTGGTACTGGTCGCAAAGTGGGAAGATTGTTTGAGCTCACCTCCCTTCAATTACCTGCCTCTCCACCTATATCTGCCTCTGTCACTGATTCTGACATATATCAGTGGCACCTACGTCTTGGTCATGCTTCTTCTGAAAAACTTCGCAATTTAGTTTCTGTTGGAAATTTACATAATGTTTCCAAGTTTGTTTCTTTTGATTGTTTGAACTGTAAGCTTGCAAAACAACCAGCTTTATCTTTTCCGATTTCCTCATCTTCATGTGATACACCTTTTGGTTTAATTCATTCTGATATTTGGGGTCCTGCTCCTACTTCTACTGTCAATGGTTGTCGTTATTTTGTCTTATTTATTGATGACTATTCTCGCTTTACTTGGGTATATTTTCTTAAAAACCGCTCTGATTTATCTCAAGTTTACATTGCTTTTGCCACTATGGTTCACACACAATTCTCTCGAACCATTAAAATTCTTCGAACAGACAATGCAATGGAGTATAAAGATTCCAGCCTCCTCTCATTCCTCACCCACCAAGGCACAATTGTCCAAAGATCATGTCCCCACACCTCCCAACAAAATGGACGAGCAGAACGAAAACATCGTCATATTTTGGATTCTGTTCGTGCCCAACTTCTTTCTGCCTCATGCCCTGAGAAGTTTTGGGGGGAAGCTGCTCTCACTTCTGTCTATGTCATCAATCGTCTTCCTTCCTCAGTTCTCCAGAACATCTCTCCTTTTGAACGTTTATATGGTACTCCCCCTTCTTATTCTCATCTTAAAGTTTTTGGTTGTGCATGTTTTGTGCTTCTTCACCCACATGAACATACCAAACTTGAACCTCGTGCTCGTTTATGTTGCTTTCTTGGCTATGGAACTGAGCATAAAGGTTTTCGTTGTTGGGACCCCATCTCTAAACGCTTACGCATCTCACGCCATGTTACTTTCTGGGAACACAGTATGTTCTCTAGTCTTTCCTCCTTCCATACCTCTCTTTCCACCTCTCAACCATTTTTCACCGATCTTTCCAATGATTTATTTCCATCGGATAACACTCCATCTGTCCCTGAGCTTGATCAATCTGCTCCCATCTCTGCTCTACCGGAAGCTACATCTGTCTCTACTGTTGAACCTGATCCTACACCTGTCACTCGTCGCTCCACTCGGGTAAGGGAAATTCCTCATCATCTCCAAGACTATCATTGTTTTTCCACTATCATGTCTCTAGTTGAACCTTCATCTTATCATGAAGCCAGTACTAACCCTCTCTGGCAGCAAGCAATGAATGAGGAACTCCAGGCCTTAGAAAAGACTCATACTTGGGATTATGTCGATCTACCTCCAGGCAAAAGACCCATTGGCTGTAAGTGGATCTATAAGATCAAAACGCATTCTGATGGTTCTATTGAACGTTACAAAGCTCGGCTAGTTGCGAAAGGATACTCTCAGGAGTATGACATTGATTACGAGGAAACATTTGCACCAGTGGCTCGAATGACGTCTGTTCGCAGTCTCTTAGCAGTTGCAGCTGCCAAACAGTGGCCCCTTCTTCAGATGGATGTCAAAAATGCTTTTCTCAATGGCAACTTATCAGAAGAGGTATTTATGAAACCACCACCAGGAACCTCTCCTCCTCCTCAGAAGGTGTGCCTTCTCCGTCGTGCCTTGTATGGCCTAAAACAAGCTCCACGTGCCTGGTTTGCCACATTCAGTTCCACCATCACTCAACTTGGATTTACTTCAAGTCCTCACGATACAGCATTATTTACTCAGCAAACTCCTCATGGTATTGTTCTTCTGCTTCTTTATGTGGATGACATGATCATTACAGGTGATGATCCTCAGGCTATCTCTGATTTGCAACATTATCTGGGGAAACACTTTGAGATGAAAGATTTGGGCCCACTCAGTTACTTTCTTGGTCTGGAAGTCTCCTCTCGCCATGATGGGTACTATCTATCTCAAGCAAAATATGCTTCTGATCTTCTGAATAGGTCTGGTATTACTGATTCTGCTACATCTTCTACACCATTGGATCCTAATGTTCGTTTAACTCCTTTTGATGGTGTTCCTCTCCAGGATCCTACTCTGTATCGACAGCTTGTTGGCAGTCTTATTTATTTAACTGTGACCCGCCCTGATATTGCTTATGCAGTACATATTGTCAGTCAATTTATGGCTGCCCCTCGGACTATACATTTTACTGCCGTACTTCGTATCCTACGATATGTTAAGGGCACTCTTGTCCATGGACTTCAGTTTTCTTCTCAGTCATCTCTGGTGTTATCTGGCTACTCCGATGCTGATTGGGCGGGTGATCCAACTGATCGACGGTCCACAACAGGTTATTGCTTCTACTTAGGAGACTCTCTCATCTCTTGGCGTAGTAAGAAACAAACTGTGGTCTCTCGCTCTAGCACCGAATCTGAATATCGAGCACTTGCTGATGCCACCTCTGAGTTATTGTGGCTCCGATGGCTACTTGCCGATATGGGTATTCCTCAGCAATCTGCTACCATACTTCATTGTGACAATCGAAGCGCTATTCAGATTGCACATAATGATGTATTTCACGAACGCACCAAACACATAGAAAATGACTGTCATTTTGTTCGTCATCATCTTCAGAGCAACACTCTTCGCCTACAGTCTATCTCTACTATAGAACAACCCGCAGACATCCTCACCAAAGCACTACTTCCTGGTCGCTTCACTCAGTTACTTAACAAACTCAATTTGGTTCCCACTATACCACATTGAGTTTGAGGGAGGGTGTTAGCGTAAATCATGTATAATTAGGGTTGTATTTTGGGGCTGACATTTATGATATTTTCCTTATGTATTTCTGTATATTCTGCATAAAATCCCATGTAATTCCCATTAGAATGTATCTGAATAATATACTCTCTACCTACAATTTTACAGTGATTACCCTTATGGTATGTGAATGTGTTTCGATAGCATACCAGAGATAGAGAGGTTTGTGGGACTCACTCTAAGATACCAGAGATAGAGAGTTTTGCGTGCACGTATGACAGAAGCTGTGTTATATGTACCTAGAGATTAATTAGTGCATAGTATGACAACAATTGATCTATTGTGCATATTAATTAAGATTACTCTACGTCAGCATGACCAGAGATTGGGTACATATTTGACGATGAATTTTACAAACTTGTGTTTACATTTTGACGTGGAGATTATATTGGGTACATATTTGACGATGAATTTTACAAACTTGTGTTTACATTTTTTAAGAGTTGTTACAAATTTTCTATGATTTTTACTAGCTGGTGTTAGTGATTTAAAGATTGTTATTACAGAGATTTCTCGATATTTTAATTATCTAGAGTTTATTAATTTGTTCAGGATTTACGTTGGTGTTACAAGTTTTGAACTACTATTATTTAAGAAAAGAGTTTCCTTAAAGTTATTTTATTATTAACTACCACTCACGGAGTTTTTTTAGCTCATTCTTTATTATTTGTATTTTTTCAACAGGACCGCTCTTGAGTTTCATCTAAAGATAGTCGAGATCAAAATTTGTTACTAGTCTCGTCGAGTCAATGCATATCATCCACTTCATGTAAAGAGTGTAAGTTTTCTTGTGTCGTTTTATTTGAGATGGAGTTAAGTTATAAGAGAAAGAGACTTAACAATAGATTTCATTGCACTTTCGGGGTTTCTTGTCGTCACAACTCGTCCTAGGATCGGTAGAGAATCTGGGACGGGGTGTGACATAGTATGATAGAGATTGATTTGCAGTGCGTATTGAGATTACTCTGTACATGTTTGGTGATGTATTTTATAAATTTGTGTTTATGTTTTCCAGAGTTGTTACACATGATGATTTTTACTAACTTGTGTTAATGATTTGAAAGTTGTTATTATAGAGATTTTTCAATGTTTAAATCATCTAGAATTTATTTAAATTGTTCATGATTTACGTTAACAGAGTTTTGAACTATTGTTATTTATGAACAAGAGCTTCCTTTAAAATTATTTTATTATTAATGTAATCACTTACTGGGCTTCTTAGCTCATTCTTTTTTTTTTTTTTTTTTTTCACCAGGTTGCTCTTGAGTTTCAACCAGAGTTAGTTGAGATTAGAAACTGCCACCAGCCTCGTCGAGTCAATGCATATCATCCCCTGTATGTAAATAGCGTAATTTTTGCTGCATTGTTTTTATTTGAGATGAAGTTAAAGTTATAGGTTAAGAGACATATACATGACAATAAATTTCATTACACTCTTGGGGTCTATTGTCGTCACAGCTGATCCTAGATTTGGTAGGGTAATCTGGGATGGGGTGTGACAGGTACAAAGTTTGGCGATGTGTTTCACAGGCTTATGTTTATGTTTTACAAGTTATATTATTACAGTTTTTTCGATGTTTTAATTGTCCTTAGTTATTTAAACTATTCATGATTCACGTTGGTTTTGCTAAGCTTTGAATTTTTGTTTAGCATGGAAAGTTTTCTCGAAAGCTATTTTCTTAAAAACTTATCACTCACGAGTCTTTTTAGCTCATTCTTTATCTTTATTTTTTCACCAGGTTGCTCTTGAGTTTCAATCTAGTCTCGTTGATCAGTATTTGCCACCATTCTCGATTAAGTAGTTGTTACATATCATCTTTTGTTTGTACATTTAGTGGGTGGAAAAGTCTCTTGTAACAGATGAAATCCTTTTGGTGCGATGTGTATATTTTCTATGGTTACACATGTTCTTAGAGTTTTTTTTTTTTTTTTTGAGAACAAAGTCACAGTACAGGAAAACTCAAACAGCAGACAACTCGCTAGAAACAAGAGACTCAACTTGAGGAGGAAAATCCTCCAACCACACTATATCCTGATGAAAAGCCAATGCCATATGCGCCAACCGATCCGCCACCATATTGCCTTCTCGATGAGTAAAACTACACTGAGCCATGAAAGACGTAGGGAACTGTAAACGCAGATCTGCCACGAGCATACCCACTTCTGTCAGGTCCACCCCATCCTCCCGAAACAAACTACAAATCCGAGCGGAGTCCGTCTCTAAGACAACGGGCTGCAAACCTGCCTCTGAAGCCAAACGAAGCCCTTCCGAGGCCGCAAACCCCTCTGCCATCACCACATTCCGAACATTCAGGACCCGGGACATTGCGGCCAACATGACCCGTCCCCCCGCATCCCGAACCACCACGCCCACACCTGCCACACCATCATCACACTGGAAACTCGCATCAACATTCACCTTATACACACCAATAAGCGGGGGTTTCCAAACTGCCCCCTCACGATCTCCAATGGCGAAAGGAGGCGTCACAACGCCCTCATACCCATTAGATTCTCGATACGCCCGCATATAACCTGAAACCCAAGAGTTCAGTTCACAACGCCCACATGTTCTTAAAGTTAATAAAGTAGACTTGTTCTGACAATATAAATCATGTTTATAGTTTAAGTTAAATTATGAGTTAATTAAGAATAAACTTGGCAATAGATTTTATATTATTGCACACTTGAGGTTTATTGTCATCATATCTCGTCTTAGGTTTGATGGTTTGGTAGGGTAATATGGGGAACCGTGTTATTATAGTCAAATACAACATAAAAAATCAGCAGCTTGAGAATTTAATGGCGCCTTTACTATATCTTTCACTTCTAGACTATATTCAACCAATGTCACCATGTGATCATGAAATTCGAATGTGACCAGTTTCTCTAATTCATATCCTATATTTGTTTATCCAATTTGATTTTTATGTAACTTTTTGTTTCGTTATTCTTATTTGGAATATTCATGAAAGTTTTTAATCAATATTATCGATGTGTGTTTGGGTCCCAAGTGTACTTTGATCTCTATTCTTACAATCTGGACTTGCGAGAGTGTTGACGGTCCCAGCCCTCCTTTCTCGGTCCCAATCCCGGCTAAGATCGCCACGAGAATAGGACAAAAAACTTTTTTTTTCTTTCTTAAAACGGTGTTATTTATGAAAGGTAGAAATATTTTTGTATTATTTCGATCAATTATTCGTATTAAGGTAGATTGTGAAATAATATTTCTGGCCGCCCAAAATTAAAAAATAAAAACATAAAAAATTAAGCGAACAATTTGGGATAAATAGTGGATTAACAATTAATTCCTAGATCAATTATATGTTTATCAAATGTATTTTATTCAATTATATCTTTATCAAATGTATTTTATTTTAAAATAATAGAAGTTGCAATTATATGAAGGTCAACTCCCAAAAAACTTGTTATTTAATTAATGTAATTATCCGTATAGGTCAACTTTAGACCAAAGAGAGAGCTCCTATGTAATATTTATTTTGGTAAGGCTATACGAAATGCACTGGTAAGAATTCTGATTTTTTTTTTTTTTTGCATCGATATTTTAATTAAAGCGAGGATTGAACCCATAACCTGATAGTCACGGGCACAACCTTATGTCAATTGAGCTATGTTCGGTTTGGCAAGAATTCTGATCTTTAATCTTTGAAAATCCTCCATTAAGGTTCTTTTATACAAAATATGTTTAAACTTTTTTTCTTTTAAATAATATGTTAAAATTTAGAAAAATTAGAATGAATAACAAAATAAACTAAGGTAATTATAAATTTAGCTACATTCTTTAGAGTTCGTAAATATAGCAAAATTTAGCAATCAGTGATAACATAAGAATCATATAATTCGTAGACAATCCTTAATAACATAAGGACCATATATTGAGTAGCAATCAATGATAACATAAGAACAATATAATGACCAGTAGACAATGTCAATAGCAATCATTGATAACATAAGAACCATATAATCAGTAGACAAACAATATCAATTAGTGATAACATAATGACCAAATCAATAGGCAAATATAAGGAAATCGCCAACATATGAACCTTATATTTGGATCAAATCACCAATATATGGACCTTATATTTTGTGTATATTATAAATTTGAATGGTTAATACACCAAATATAAGGTAAAACAGTTGTATAATTGATACACCAAAAATAAGAACCAAATCCGGAGACAAATATAAGGAAATCACCAATATATGAACCTTATATTTGGATCAAATCACCAACATGTGAACCTTATATTTTGTGTATATATTATAAATTTAAATGGTTGATACACCAAATATAAGGTAAATCAATTGTATAAACCCGATACACCAAATATTAGTTATACAACTGATACACCAAATATACGGTAAATCAGTTGTATGACTGATACACCAAATATAAGATATATCAGTTGTAATTAATACACAAAATATAAGATATATATTAGTTGTTACTCATACACTAAATATAATATATATCAGTGACTGATGCACCAAAGTTAAATTGATTGAATAAATGATAAAATAAAATATAAGGTATATCTGAGTGATACACCCAAAATAAGGTATATGAATTGTACAGCAGACTTTGACCCACATTCTTCAACTCAACCCAAATGTGCGTCTAACTCTCATCTCCAACGTTTTTGCATGCTCCACACGCACGCGTCCACATGAGCATGTTTACCAATGTCGCAACTACGGTGTCATTTGTGCAGTCCAACGACCCACTTTCGACACAACAACGCTAAATTTCATATGTTATCTCACTGATTGCTACTGATTATATGGTCCTTAATGTTATCACACTGATTGCCTACTGATTATATGGTTTTTATATTATCACTAATTGATACTAATTATATGGTTCTTATGTTATCATTGATTGCTAGTAATTGCTTACTGATTATATGGTTCTTATGTTATCATTGATTGTTATTAATTGCCTACTGATTATACGATGCTTATGTTATAGATCATTGATTGTTACTGATTGCCTACTCATGATATGATTCTTATGTTATCATTAATTACTAAGAAAAATTATATTTGCAAACTCCAAAAATTGTAGTTAAATTTGTAATTGTCTTAGTTTATTTTGTTATACATTGCAATTTCTCTAATATTATTTGCCACCCAAAGATTAAAAAAAAAATAATAATAATTAAAGAAACAGTTTGGGATAAATAGGGAATTAACAATTAATTGCTAGATAATAATATATATTTTTTTAAAATAATTGCTTGATCAAATGTGTATTTATTTTTAAATAATACAAGTTGCAATTATTAAGGTCAACTCCGCCAAAAACTTGTGATTTAATTAACAGATATCCGTAATCCGTATAGGTCAACTTTAGACCAAAGAGAGAACTCCTATGTAATATTTTATTTTGGTAGCCTAAATATTCCAAATGCACTTATTGTAACTAATTCTCGGTTTAGTCTAAAATCCTCAATTAATGTTCTTTCATATAAAAATGTTTCTTTTGTTTTTGAAACAATCATACAAAATATGTTGGATTTAACTCACTCACCGAATAGACAATTTTACGTGAATTGAATTATTTCGATTTTACAATACAAAATATATTAAAACTTTAATAATATAGAAATGTGGTGTCATTCAAGTATTATTTTAATAACATACCTTAGACACGAAGGCATAACATTTGGAGTCTTGGACACATCCCATTTTTAAAAATAAAAAAATTGTAGGTCAAATAATATATATTTTAGTCTCTAATATCTGGATATTTTTTCAATTCGGTACCTAATATTTAAATAGTTTCAATTCAGCCCCTTTTACGGTTTAATTTTTTCAATTATACCCTCATGTTTGGAAAATATTAAAATTAGCTTGTGATAAATGTACATAACATTATGTGTTTCTAGAAATGCCAAGAAGAAATTTGGTTACCCTAGGTGAGAAAATTTTCTAATTTAACCTCTATATGTTTTGTTTTTAAAAAATTGAAAAATTTTCTTCTTTTAGAAAACATAATTTCTCCTCCAAAATTTTAATAATTTATTAAGTATTATGTCTTTATAGCCAATTTTAACATTTTCTTACCGTGAGAGTATAATCAAAAGTGAAATTAGACACGATGCGGATTTAGAGTAAAATAATTGTCATTATAATAATTTTTTAAAAGATTTACAAATATGATATTTTTTATCGGTGATAGTCACTCAGATCAATGACTGTTAGTGATCGTTACCGTTACAATTCTATTTTTTTTTATATAATTTTGTCAATGGGATAGCTATTTTATCAATGAATATTATCAGTGATAACAGTCTATCAGTGACTACCACCGATTTTTTTGTCATATTTACATAATATTTTATATTTTGCTATATTATTTGTCATTATTTTGTGTTTGATTGTTATTATTTATACCACCAGCCCTAAAACATAAAATTGAAACTTTTTAAAGGAACAAGTTGAAAAAACACCAAAACATTATGGACCATATAAAACATATATTTAGCCTCTCTTTTTCGTGGGTTAGATCGATCTCGTTGATAGACAGGTTGAGTTTCATGTGTACGGAGTATTCCGAGCGGGTTTAGGGTTGAGTTGAGTCTTATGTGAGACCATTTGGTTTATTTAGATATAGTTTCAAACTTTAATTTCAATATAACCTTCAACTTTGTAATATGAAAGGAATTGTTAAATGTTAAATTAGTCAAAGTTATTGGGTTGGATGAATTGTATGTGTCCTCCATATTCTCCCTCTGACTTTCGCTAAGTGCCATATTATTTTGGCTTCTCTTTATCTTAATTATTTTCAAGTCAAGCTGCTACACATAAGAGAAAGAGAGTGATTATGAAGTTATCAACGCGGAAATCCACATGCCAAAGGATTAAACTTTCATATATATATATTTCGACCAATTCAAACCATATATTAAAACAAAATTAATAATCTCTACGTGCAGATTCGTGCTTTTTATTTTATTTTTTTTGAAGTATTCTTTAAGTGGATTTTCTTCTTCTCTCTAAAACTAGAAGTTGAGTTCTTCTTCTAGATTGTAGAGGGTTGGATCTTTTTTCTTGTGCAGAAATTTTAAAATTATCAAACAACTACTTGGTGTAACGAGTGAGCACATCATCGAGATAGTCGAGAGTGAGAGTTCAATTTTGTATCTATACAAAAATTTAAATGCATTATTACCGTACAAATTTTTTCTTTGAAAAAAGAATGTATGATTGATTGATGCAAGACGACTTGAATGATTGATTGAAGCAAAACGGCTTGAAAGGGTCAACTTCCAAACCCTGGATTTTTTTATATATGTTTAACATTAAGATAACATCATTTTTTTTTTATATATGTTTAAACATTAAGATAATATCATTTTTCTTATTGAAAAAGACTTTGGAAGATGACTAACCAGAATCTTCATAATGGTTGGAGAAATTGACTTTTTTTTAGCTTGTATAAAAGGATGTTCCTATTCACTTTCTCAAATTACCTCTTTAAGCTCGTTACATGCTAACACTCATGACAAGAACGAGTAGAATTATGTCTTCTTCTCTAATCTTCAAGCTCGTCTTCCTCAACCTCTTTTGTAGCCTGCTCGCTTCTAGCTTAGATTCTGATAATGATGGTCGAAAGGTATTAAAACAACGTTCGACTTAGTTATCAAACTTTTGAAATACATGTTTAAATTCTTGTATTTCTTTTAGAAATAAAAGGGGTGGAGAAAGTTTTCTTTTTTTTTTAGATCAAGGGCATAGCACAATTTCTCTCTTAATGTATAATTTTACTCTTGTATGAACAAAAATGACATTTTTTTTTGTACTTGTGTAAAATCTTGCAGATTTATATTGTATACTTGGGGAATAAGCGAGAGGATACAGCTTCCACTCCTTCACATCACATGAGAATGTTGGAAGAAGTGGTTGGCAGGTTCATATTCATTTTCTTCGCAATTAAAAAAAAAAAAGTTTCATTACAATAAAATGGATTTTTTATATTAATAATGTAGTTTAATAAAGTTATTACAGAAATAGGATAGTTTTGAAAGTATTTACAAAACTGTGGTACCTAAATCGTGTACCATGGACATGATTTTCCTAAATCGTGTCCATGATACACAATTTAGGGAGTAACTCGTGTCCATGGTACACGATTTACATGACGTGTTTGTGTAATATGTACGCGAGTTACTCATAAGTCGTGTACCATATACACGAGTTACCCTTAAGTCGTGTACAATGGACACGAGTTACATGTGACGTGGCAGATCATAACTCGTGTCCATGGTACACGAGTTATCCCCTAAATCGTGTACCATGGACACGAGTTACCCAAAACCCGTGTCCATAGTACACGTTTTAGGTACCCTAGTTTTGTAAATACTTTGAAAACTACAATATATTTGTAATAATTTATTTAAAGTACATTATTAATATAAAAAATCCCATAAAATGCAATAACTTATGTAATTAATTACCTCAAAATTTTGATTATGTTTGTAGCACATTCGCTCCAGACTCTCTACTCCACAGCTACAAGAGAAGTTTCAACGGATTCGTCGTAAAGCTAACCGAAGAAGAAGCTCAAAAGATTTCAGGTAAGGAAGGTGTGGTCTCTGTGTTTCCAAATGGAAAAAAACATCTTCATACGACAAGATCATGGGATTTCATGGGTTTTACTACAAATGTTCCTCGTGTAAAGCAAGTCGAAAGCAACATAGTTGTCGGAGTTTTGGACTCCGGCATCTGGCCAGAGTCTCCTAGCTTCAGTGATGTTGGTTATGGCCCTCCACCAGCCAAATGGAAGGGCGCTTGCCAAACCTCTGCCAACTTTCATTGCAACAAGTAAACACTACTAAAACTTTGTCGCTAAATATATGTTTTGGTCTTTTTTTTTTTTTTTAATTTTGTTCATAAATTACTTATGTTCTAAATTCTTTACAATCATCATGTTATAATGATTTTAATGGTCAATTTTCTATAAGAATGAATAATTTTCAATCAAATAAACCTACTATGTTTTAAGCTAGTCTTTTTTTTAGGGCTGGTTTGCAAGAGCAATCAGATCCAAAATAATGTCAAATTTAGCAAAAAAAATTAAAAAATTTGTAAATATGGCAAAAAATCAGTGACAATCACTAATAGACTGTCATCGTTGATATATGACTATCACTCATAGACTACTATCAGTGATAGTCACCGACATAATTCTATAAAAAATTTAGGTGATACTAACCGCGATAGACAATACTATCAGGGATAAAAATTGTCATATCTGTAAAAAAAAAAAAAAAAAAAAAAAAAAAAAAAAAAAAAAAAAATTAAAAAAGTGTTATATTTTTAATTATTTTACTTTGATTGTTACAATTTTTTTTTTATTATTATTATTATTATTTTATGAGTGACTGATGTGTCTATTTTCATAAGTATTTTCAACTCAATTAGTATACCTCGTCATTTTCTTAATTAATTTTAATGTTGGGATCTACAAAAAAAAAATTATATACATAAAAGATTAAATTAAAAAAATTTAAAAGATTAGGATAAAATAAAAATGAGAAATTGTAACCGATGTCAATTTAGAATAAAATAATTAAAAATTTAGCATATTTTAAAAAAAATTGCGGATATGGCAATTTCTATCGCTGATATCTTATGGCTGATAGAACTCTATCGCTGATCACCTCAATTTTTTTATAGATTTTTGTAAGTGATAATAGTTGATAATAGTCCATAACTTATAAAAGTCTATCAGTGATATGATAAATTCTATGAATGATACAAACCAATTTTTTTGCCATATTTGCAAAACATTTTAAAGTTTGCTAAATTTGCAATTAGTTTTAAATAAGTTGAATGTTTTGTTGCCATTGACTGATTGGAGAATACTCCGAACTAATTGTCAGAAAAATCATCGGAGCTCGAGCATACCGCAGTGACAACCTCTTTTCTCCAGAAGACATTAAAAGTCCAAGAGATTCAGACGGCCACGGGACACACACAGCATCGACTGTGGCCGGTGGTCTCGTGAACCAAGCAAGTTTGTACGGTATTGCGCTTGGCACAGCTAGAGGAGGAGTTCCCTCTGCGCGCATTGCTGTGTACAAAATATGTTGGTCCGACGGGTGCTACGATGCCGACATTCTTGCAGCATTCGACGACGCAATCGCCGACGGTGTCGATATCATATCTCTTTCAGTTGGGGGGAACAAACCGAAGTACTACTTCAACGATTCAATTGCCATTGGAGCTTTCCACTCCATGAAGCATGGAATATTGACATCCAACTCGGCTGGGAATGATGGCCCTGACTACTTTACCATCAGAAACTTCTCTCCATGGTCTCTTTCTGTCGCTGCAAGCACAATGGACAGAAAGTTGATCTCAAAAGTGCAACTTGGCAACAAGAATATCTATCAGGTGACATTTTTTTTCTTATTATGTACCAATCTTTCAACATCATTCATTTTAAATCATACAAGATCTCAACTTTTACTTAGATTTGATTCATGGGGTAGGACAAATTTAATTATATCAATACTCGAGTACGTCCCTATACTTGTGACTTAAGAATTTGTAGAAGGTCCAACAAGTTGAAATAGATATTAATTCATTGAGAAAAAAATTACATGACACGGGCTAGCATACTAGATCTCCTGCATGCTTTGATACCATGTTAAATCATCGATCAACCCCAAAAAGTAATTTATTATTATTATTATTATTATTATTTTTATATCTGTGAGTATTCGGACCAGTTTACGCGCACCTCGACTAATCTCACGCGACACACCGCCTAACCCTACACAACATTTGACTGCTAAGGAAACTCGTAGTAAATTAACTCTTAGGTAGGGTAGCCACCAAGGATTGAACCCTAAATCTTAAACCCTAACCGTTTTAGCTTTTGGGGTTGATTGGTGATTTAAGATTGTTGATATAAAATGTCGTATATATTAATTGAGATGTTATTCTTACTAATATATATCTTGTATCCAAGTATATTCTGTATTTCAAAATCACTTTGAATATCATGGTTGCATTCCTAATAAAAAGTTTTGGGAGCAGGGATATACAATTAATACATTTGATCTTCTGGGAAAACAATATCCTCTAATTTATGGTGGAGATGCACCCAATAGAACTGGAGGCTTCACTAGCTTCAGCTCCAGGTAATCAAAAGGGACAAAAAAATTGTCATTCTTACTCTACAATATAATTTTGGAACCAATTTTAGGGTTTCTTTTACTAACATTTCACACATTATTCAAACCAGATTTTGCTCCCCAAACTCAGTGGATCACAACTTGGTGAGGGGAAAAATCCTTGTTTGCGACTCCGTATTAGCTCCTTCAACATTTGCTTCGTTGAACGGTGCAGTCGGCGTCGTTATGAACGACGACGGCGTGAAGGATAACGCAAGGTCCTATCCCTTGCCTTCTTCTTACCTCGGCACTCCGGCCGGTAACAACATCAAAACCTACATGGCTTCAAACAAGTACGTGTTTCGAAATTTCCATAAAATTGATATCTTGATATTTTTGTGACATCGAAATTTAAATCCTTGATTTTGGATCGATAGACTTCCGACTGCAACCATTTTCAAGACTAACGCGGTGAATGATACATCAGCTCCTGTAATAGTTTCCTTCTCCTCTAGAGGACCCAATCCTGAAACCTACGACATTCTCAAGGTTAAATTTCTTGGTCGGATTTTCAATTGAAGTTCGTTTGTTTTTGTACATTGTTCACATTTTTTTCTAAGATCCTTAGTTTTCGTGAATTTGCATGCATGCAGCCGGATTTGACTGCACCGGGAGTTGAAATTCTTGCCGCATGGTCCCCGGTTGCATCGGTCTCCAGCGGAGTTAGAGATTCGAGGAAAACATTGTTTAATATAATCTCAGGGACGTCGATGTCCTGTCCACATGCCACTGCAGCTGCTGTGTATGTGAAAACATTCCATCCCACGTGGTCTCCCGCTGCGATTAAGTCAGCTCTCATGACAACCGGTAATAACAATGACTCATTTAACAATGACTCATTTAACAATGCCATGCATTTTTACGAAATTTTTTAAAGTTAAATATATAATTCGATCTCTAACGCGGTTTGATAACGCATTCAATTCTTGTTTTTTATTTTTTATTTTTTATTTTTAAAAAACAAAAATGTTTGGTAACCAATTGAGTTTTTGGTTTAGGTTAAAATATTGTTTTGGTCCTTGTACTATAAGGTTTATTTTATTGTAGTTTTTGTACTTACTATAAAATCTTAAATTAGTTTTCATTGGTGTTTGAAATTAATTTTTATCAAAATTGGTAAAGTAATAATAATAATTTCTATTCAAGAAATGACCCTCAAAATTCATAGAATAAATGTCAACCGAAACTAAATTGTGTTTAAAAATTTTAGCTATAAATTACTAATAAGGACTAAATTTAAGATTTATTGAAAGTATGATGAGAGCTAAAATATTCTTAGTCAAGTAAATACGTGCTAGACTAAATTTAAGATTTATTGAAAGTATGATGAGAGCTAAAATTCTTAGTCAAGTAAATACGTGTAAGTCATTGAAACGAGAAAGTTTATTTATTTAATGTTTGAACTTTGACATTATACTATTGTTTTGTTCGGCCAAAATTTGAAAACAAATTATTCAATGTGGCCGCTTCTTAACCAACTTGCATTGATTCATTTTCTATACAGCTTTTCCCTTGAATGCCAAACTCAATCCACAAGCAGAGTTCTCATATGGAGCAGGCCATATCAACCCACTCAAGGCAGTAAATCCCGGGTTGGTCTACGACACAACCGAAAGCGACTACGTTAAATTCTTATGTGGCCAAGGTTACACCACCGCCATGGTCCGCAGTCTCTCCGGCGACAACAGCGCCTGCACTCGCGCCAACTCCGGCCGAGTATGGGATCTAAACTATCCTTCCTTCGCACTTTCTTCCACCCCTTCAGAATCCATCACCCAATTCTTCACAAGAACTCTCACCAACGTTGGATCCAAAGCATCCACATATAAATCTACGGTTCTCGGCGTGCCACGAGGCCTCACAATCACTGTCAACCCTCCGATTTTGTCATTCAATGCCATTGGAGAGAAGAAAGCTTTCACATTGACAATTCGTGGAAGTATCAGCCAATCCATAGTCTCTGCTTCTCTTGTGTGGAGCGATGGTTATCACAATGTGAGAAGCCCTGTCACGGTGTATATTGTCGATAAAGAATAATTTTGTTTGCGTTTTTATATTCATAAGTTGAAACTTTGTGTCATTCTTTTACATGTTAATGTGATATGCATTGTAACTTGGTTTAATGTCTTTGTAAGTTATTTGTTACAATTATTGTTGTTGAGGTGAGACTCTTGTGTACTAAGGTTGTACACCATCTAATATTACTGATATAATAATCTATTTGTTGTTGATTTTGATTTTGTTTGGAATCAATATACTCCTTCTTCCAACTTTTTTGAAAACTCAAGGGTTATTGGAAGTTTCTTCTTCCGTCCCCCACCCCAGCATAGCGCTTCGCTTTCGGTGATTCGGAAGAATCAACTGACTTCTCCCTTCTTCATTGATCTGGGAGAAAATGAACTGTCTACCTGTTTGGGAAGCTAGACATTAAGTAAGTGGCTTGATGAGGATAACTAAGCTGCTAAGCTGACACGCCGGAGTTGGCTTCTGGCACAACTGGGTGTGGTACCCTACCGCACTGCAGGTGAACGCGCGGTAGCGTTCGTGGTGGTGCTTCAGGATTCCAATGTACTGCATCCAAGATCAAAACGAGCTTGCCGGCGGACCATTGCCGTCCCATTCTTGAGTGAGCTGGAGCGCCGCCACATTCTTCATTTTCTCAAAGAAATCAATATTAATTGGAGGAGAAATAACATTGTTTTTAACGTCGAACATCTTCCTCCAATACCATTTTAAGTTACCAATCAACTCAAAAGCTTAAGTTGATGGGATATAGTCAATTAAATTATATCAATATTCTAACAATAATATGAAAATATTGATTAATATTCTCATATTTCTTTTTTTGAAAAAATACTTCATTGATCAACATAAAAGAGTACAAATGAGAGGCTAGAGGAAAGCCTCTCAATTATGCGCTATAGTAGAAGTTTCATAATTACAAAACAACTTCGATTTGGAGCACCATGAAGCAGCATTGATGATAATCTCCTCCCATAACTGATGAATGGACTTTGATTTATCACTAAAAATCCTGTGATTTCGTTCCAACCAAATATACCATAAAATGGTCCCAAAGCGATGTTGCACCACATAATATGTTTGACATTTACCTGGGGCATAGCAAGGCATTGAGATATAAAATCCTCAAGTATGTTCGGCAGAATAGATAACATATTAGAATCATTTAAAAGAGTGGACCAAAGGCTTTTAACATAGGGGCAATGAAAAATATGATCCATAGTTTCTGCATTCCTTTTGCAAAGCACACACCAATTTGGATTAAGATACATCGCTGGAAGACGAGCTTGCATTTTCTCTGCTGTGTTTAAACCTTTGTGAATCACACTCCAAAGGAAGATTTTGCATTTTTTTGGGTAAAGAGTGTTCCAGAGATTCCCTGAGTTTTGTATTGTAGAAGAAGGGGACACTTCTCTAGAAAGATACTATTTCATAGATTTCACTGAAAAGAGACTTTTTTTTATCAGGAACCCAACAAATATAATCCTTACCAGCAATCGGAGAAGGAACGTGCCAAACAGTAGATATATCGGCCCAAGCAATCAATTCTCTATCCAAAAGGGGTCTTCGAGGGAAGAAATTCCAAGAACCTGTTTCTGAGTTCCAAGCTTCATGAACATTAATCAATTTATTAGATGCCAAAGCGAAAAATCGAGGATATAAAGCATATAAGCATCCATTATTAGTCCATTTATGGAACCAGAAAAGATTGTTTCTACCATTCGCTATCTTCTAATTAGTGCAGTTTAAGACAAGATCTTTAAACTTAATCATGTTGAACCAAAGGGAATTGGAGCTACTAAATTTGCATTTGCTAGGAACTTCACCGGGGGATGAAATTGCATATTTAGCTTCAATAACGATCCTCCATAGACTATCCGGCTCCTCAAGGTATCTCCACAACCATTTACTCAAAAGAGCTATGTTCGTGTCTTTAAGCTTGCCAATACCCAAACTCCCCTTTATCTTTAAGGAGGGTGGCTATATCCCATCTAACAAGATGTGAGCCACCATCCTTACCAAAGTCTTCCCAAAGAAAATTACGCATAAGCTTCTCAATTTGTCTGTAAATAGAACAAGGAGCTTTAAAAGTAGAGAGGTAATAAGTCGGAGGGTTATTGAGAACAACTTGCACAAGTGTAAGTCTACCCCTTTGATATATAAGAATAATGTCAATTATCAAACTTCCTTCCAATTTTCTCCACTATTGAATCTCAAAAAGAAGTCTTTCTTGGATTACCTCCTAGGTGGCATTCCAAGAGAAGTCTTTCTTGGATTACCTCATAGTGGCATTCCAAGGTAATTGATTGGGAGGTTGGTAATTTGACAAACCCAAATGTCTCCTGAAGCTCATCTTCCACTATATTGATACCTGAAATTGCTCATATTTCAGGTAGAACTTATGTCTCTCGACAATATATGTAGGACTTTTTTTTTTTTCTTTTTACATAAACGTATTGTACTCGCGAAGTCCCATTCAAAGGGAAACATTAAGACATCTGATAGGTAGAACTTATGTCTCTCGACAATATATGTAGGACTTTTTTTTTTCTTTTTACATAAACGTATTGTACTCGCGAAGTCCCATTCAAAGGGAAACATTAAGACATCTGATAAGGAGAACGGAACTCCACATATCTCCAGTATGATAGATCAATCTCTTCCCTAACTAATGTGGGACTTTGTTAGCACTCCTAACAATCCTCCCCTCGAACAAAGTACCACTTGGAGCCTCCCTCGAACAAAGATCAATCTCTTCCCTAACCAATGTGGGACTTTGTTAGCACTCCTAACAATCCTCCCCTCGAACAAAGTACCACTTGGAGATAGGGCTACTCATGATAGGGCTACTCCTTCTATCAATCTAGCCGACTTGATAGAGTTATACTTCTTGCTTGTTACTTAAGCACTTTTTGTTCAATCTAGGAGGAACTTTCCACACAGCTAGGGTATCATGGCTCTAATACCAATTGATAAGGACAACGGAACTCCACATTAGTATGATATTGTCCACTTTTGGCTTAAACCCGCATGACTTTGTTTTTGGTTTCACCAATGGAGATAATTGTTTTCACTTATATGTCATGGATCAATCTCTTCCCTAACCAATGTGAGACTTTGTTAGCACTCCGAACAACATCTTCACTTTTTGAGGAAGGTATAATATAATCTGATGTTCCACTCTACATATGTGATGTAATATTAAAAAATTAAAAAAAAAATTGGCTACATATATAATATATAAAATACTTAACAAAGACAAAACTATCCATCTTACGAGATTAAAATATTCATTTCAGTTTCTAGTTTGTGTTTGATTCTATTTTGGGTATTCTACTCTCAAATATCTAAATTCAGTAGTGTTTGTGATTCCAATAAATCTTAAAATTAGTCTTTATTTGTTAGTTAATTGTCATATTTTTTTAAAAATTAAAAAAATATTCTAGTCACTATTAGATCTTTCCCTCTATAAATATGTGGAATTGTTATTATTTATAAAAAAAAAAAAAAAATTGAAATATGAAAATTTCTAATCACTGATAGTATGGTCTATCACCGGTAAAAGTCTGTGGATAGTAGTCTATCACTTCAGTTTTTTTATAGAATTTCATTTTATCATTGATAGTAGTCTATCAGTGATAGTCACATATCAACCATAACTTCTATCAGTGATAGCCACTGAATTTTTAATATATTTACAAAATATTTTAAATTTTGTTAAATTTGTCATTATTTAAGGTATTGTTTATGCAACCAACCCAAAAAAATATTAATTTTAAAGGATTAATTTTAAGATCTATTGAGAGTACAAGAATTAAATTTAGATATTTGGGAGTACCAGAACTAAAATAGAAATGAAACCCGAGATACATGGATGAAAATTGTATTTTTACCAAAATTCAATTTAGACTGAGTTTGAATTGATTTTGCAAGCGTTAAAAGTGATAAGGGAGAATTTTAACTGGTTTTAGTGTTTGGTAAAAATATTATAAATTAAGAAAATTATTTTTTAATTACGGCTAGTTTGTAAAATCTCCAAAAAAAAAAAAAAAATAATAATAATAATAATAATAAAATAATAATAATAATAATAATAATAAAAATATGATCCAAGTAACTCTTAAAAATTCTTATTCTATCCTATAGTTTTTCGCGTTTTAAATTTAAAATTTATCAAACATTTATTTACTTCATATTAATTATTTTAAAGCTACTATACAACTCCAATAAATATTGTCAACAATAACATAGCTCAACTCACATGATATCCACTAGTGATCTAGATATATTAGTTTCAATCTCAACCATACAATCCGAATTGTAAAAAAAAAAAGTAATAATAAATAAATAAATAAATAAACTCCAATAAATATTCGACAGCATGTCACATTACTATATAGTAAAAGTCCACAAATTTTGCTATGGAAAATTAAAATATATATTTTTAAAATGTTCTTGATAAAATGTTGGAATGTCGAAAATTATTTGAAAGGTCACACTATATAAATACTAATAAAACCACGTGTTTATAATTTTGGTATGAAGTCCTCAATTTTATTCGAAGCAAAATATACTTTTCGTCCGGGATATTGGAGTTGGTTCTTAAAATTTCAAAAGAAACACTTTAATCCTTCAAGTTGGTAACATATTTTTAAATGGTCACTAACTTAACTTTAATCTAATAAAATTGTGACTTGATCGTTATCTGGTGACGTGGATCAACTTACATGTCAATTTAGCTAAGTAGTAAATTGATGTTTGGGGCACCATCCTTACGAATTTATATATAAGGGGGCGTTTGATCCAAGGAGTTGGGGGAGTTGAAATTATTTATTCTGGAGAGTTGTTTAGTCGGAAGAATTGGGAAGTATGTGTGTTTGGATAGCAGAGAGTTGTTTAGTCTGGAGTTCTGAAGTTTGTAGTGTGTTTGGAGCAGATAGTTGTTGACCTGAAGTTCTAGAGTTTATTTTAGCTGTTTTCATCTCTGCACAATTTTTTTCGGGAAATTGTAACAGATGTCAATTTAGAATAGGATAATTAAAAATATAGCATGTTTTTAAAAAATTTGCGGATATAGCAATTGCTATCGCTGATATCTTATGACTGATAGAAGTCTATCGCTGATCACCTCAACTTTTTATAGATTTTTGTCAGTGATAATAGTCCATAATCAGTGATAATAAAAATTTTGCGGATATAGCAATTTCTATCGCTGATATCTTATGACTGATAGAAGTCTATCGCTGATCACCTCAACTTTTTATAGATTTTTGTTAGTGATAATAGTCTATCAGTGATAATAGTCTATCACTGATAGAAGTCTATCAATGATATGATAAAGTCTATCAGTGAGATAGAAACGGATTTTTTTGCCATATTTGCAAAACATTTTAAAGTTTGCTAAATTTGCAATTAGTTTGGGCCTGATTGCTATTTGTGCAACCAACCCTACAAACTTTAAAAATTCCATTATTAAGGACTTATTCAAATTCAAATAAATTCTAAAATTGAATCTTTTTATTTTTATTTTATCTATCATTTACAAAAAAAAAAAAAAATTAAAAGACGACAAAAATAATTTTGAGCACAATATCTTATATTATTTTTTCACATTGTAAAAAAAAAAATATATATATATATGAAAATTGTAACCGATGTCAATTTAGAGTAAAATAATTAAAAATATAGCATTTTTTTTAAAAAATTGCGGATATGACGATTTCTATTACTGATAGTATGGTCTATCGTTGATAGTAGTCTTTTTTTATAGAATTTTGTCAGTAATAGTCTATCAGTGATAGAAGTCAGTAATAGTCATAAAGTCTATCAGTGATAGCCACTGATTTTTTGCCATATTTGCAAAAGGTTTTAAACTTTTGCTAAATTTGCAATTATTTTTGGCTTGCTGTTTGTACAGTCAGCCATATATATATATTCATTTTTTCTAGGACCCATGTTTAATTTTATGAATTCTAAGATTGAGATTTTTTTTTGTTTTTTTTGAATGTAGGTATATTTTACAAAATTCTTTAAAGAAAAAAAAAAAAGAACAACACATAAGTATGACCCTAACCTATGTGTCAAACACATTTTTCTTCGGCTCCACCTTCTTAAACTCGTCATTCCATCTAAATTCACTACATCCGAAAACCACCATCTCAACCATGACTATTTATTTTAGCTATTTTTTTTTGTACAATTGTTTCTATAATTTTTCATATTTTTATTATTAAGGACTTCTTTCAATAAATTTTAAGAATGCGATTTTTTATTTTTATTTTATGTATCCTTCACAAATTTTTTTGAAGATAACAATTTTTTTTTTTAACCACAATACTTCACATTTTTTTTCAATATCACTCACATTAATTATTCATTTTATTTGGATAGTTTTGAAATAAAAGAGAGTCGTACAACAATGTGTTAAATATTTACATGTCAATTTGAAAGATTTTAATCCATTAATTTAAACGGATCCAAATAAGCCGATGTTTTTATTTCTCTCAATTGTAAGAATACTACATTTGGAATTTGGTTTAAGTACCAATTTTGATTGAACAATCTAATTTATATTTAAAATAATAAAAATAGGTTGAAATGCATTTTTAGTTCTTTTACACATTTTGTTTAAATTACGTTTTTTTTTTAAATAATTAAAAATAGGGAAAAAAATCAATTTATACCCTTAAACTTTGAAGGTTGTATCAATTAAAACCCTAAACTAATGATTGTATCCATTTAAACCCTGAACTTTTAGAAGTGTATCAATTTACACCTTCTGTTAGAATTTTATTTAAAAAACGTTAATTAAACACGTGGAGACTTCTAATTTTAGAAATTAAACCCCTAAACTTTCATAAGTGAATCAATGGTATGAAATTTTAGGGGTTTAATTTATAAATTACAAGTCTCCACACGTGTGAAAACTAACATTTTTCTAAGTGAGGGTGTAAATTGATACAATTGTGAAAGTTCAGGGTTTAAATTGATACAATCATTAGTTTAAGGTTTTAATTGATACAACCTCCAAAGTTTAAGGATATAAAATGATTTTTACCCTTAAAAATATTGTGGGAAGAAGGAAAAAAGAGGGGAAGAGAGAGAAATGTGTTGCATTAGAAAATGGGACAGAGTTAAATAGTAATTACTGTAGAAGCCTGAGAAGTTTAGTAATTAATGTTGAAGTTTGAGGAGTTGATATTTTTTATCCGAGTTCAACAAGTCTGTAGGTCAAACGGGATAAAACTTCTCCCACAACTTCTTGGCCAAACACCCCTAATTGTATACTTAATTTTTTTTTTTTTTTTTTTTTTTACAACATGTTCGAGTGGGGGATTGAAGACTTCATAGTCACTAAGCGGTACATCATGCTGCTGAGCTATGTTTTTTTTTTTTTTAATTTGATTAAATACACTTTAAAAAAATAAATTTTTATTATTTGGTCCTCGATATTGGAGTTGGAGTTGGAGTCTGGTTCTTAAAATTTTAAAAGAATAAAATATTTTTAAATGGTTACTCATTTAACTTTAATCTAATAGAATTGTGACTTGGCTGCTGACATGGATGACATGTCAATTTTGGAGTAATAAATTGATGTTGCACCATCCTTATGAATTTATGTAAAATTGTATATTGGATTAAATACACTTTAAAAAATAATTTTTTTGAAACCCATCAAACATTAATTGTCGGTTTGATTGGTAATTTGAAAACATAAATTTATAAATAAGAGATCCAATGAAAACATATTTTAAAACAAGAGATACAATAAAAACAAAGTTATATTTTATGTTTTTAGATAGGTATTTGGTAGAAAATTTTAAAATTAAATCTCAATTTAACTAATTTTTGAAAATGTGTTTTTAGATAGGTATTGGGTAGCAGATTTTAAAATTAAATCTCAATTTAACTAATTCTTCAAAAATGTGTTTATTTTTTTTTTTTATAAATGATAAAACTAGTTTTAGTCCCTCAACTAAATATTAGATTGAATATAAACTATTATTGATTAATTTATAAACATATTTTATAAGTTATAAATTGGAAAATTGTAACAAATGTCAATTTAGAGTAAAATAATTAAAAATATAGCATTTTAAAAAAAAAATTGCGGATATGACAATTTCTATCACTTAGTATGGTCTATCGCTGATAGAAGTTTATGGCTGATAGTAGTCTTTTTTATAGAATTTTGTCAGTGATAATAGTCTATTAGTGATAGAAGTCTATAGTAATAGTCATAAAGTCTATCAGTGATAGCCACTGATTTTTTGCCATATTTGCAAAAGGTTTTAAACTTCGCTAAATTTGCAATTATTTTCGGTCTGGTTGCTGTTTGTGCAACCAACCCTTATAATTTTTTGTATAATTATTATTTTATAATATCATATAATTTAGAGAAATTGTAACAAATGTCAATTTAGAGTAAAATAATTAAAAATATTGCATTTTTTAAACTTTTTGCAAATATGACATTTTTACCACTGATAGTATGGTCTATTGCTGATAGAAGTCTATCACGGATAGAAATTTATCGCTGATACTAGTCTATCACCTCAGTTTTTTTATAGAATTTTGTTAGTGATAGTACTCTATCAGTGATAGAAGTCTATCAATGATAATCATGTATCAACGATAGAGTCTATCAGTGATAGTCACGAATTTTTTTGTCATATTTGCAAAATGTTTTAAATTTTGCTAAATTTGTAATTACTTTGGACATGATTGTTGTTTGTGCAACCAACCCTATAATTTATAGTACATTATATTATACACATATTTTAATTTAACAAAAATGAATTGAATTTATAACATGAAATACTTTATTTATTAAAGTCTATCCTTTTAAATATAAGTCTACATTTTAAAATTTTAAATTCAAAATCACAATGAAAACAATTTTTTTTTTTTTAAGATTTTACACATTGTTTGGCACAAAATCTGAAAACATTCTTAAAAAACAAAATACACATTCAACCTTAAAATATAAAACAATATTCAGATTCTCTACCAAACCCGCCTTAATTCTTCAAGCTTTTTTTTTTAGGAAATGAAACATGCACAAAGTAGCCCCTAAGCAAACTAGAAACAAAATTCAGTATAAAACCCTAAATAGTTTTTTTTTTTTTTTTTTTTTTTTTTTTTTTTTTTTTTTTTTTTTTTGAGTGATTATGTTTAAGAGTGAGGTCGTAAAACTCCCCTAAGTTAGGAGTTGCAATTTTTGCAAATATTTTTTCAAAACATTCATAAATATCGACACTTTTATAAATTCGAGAATTCAATATTTTTCAATTGACATCAATATTTTCCACAAACTTTCTTTCGAACAATATATTTGATACCATTTTATGGAACTTATGGTTGAAACGTAACAACTGAATTTCTCAGCTTTGGGACGATATCATCCTCAATGTTGCTTCGTGGTGCTCGAAATCTAAATTATTTTGTAACTATGATTTATCTATCATTGTACTCAATTGGAAGGTTTTTCTCTAGCCTCTCCTTCTCTTTCTCTTGATCTATCTTTCTAAAAAAAAAAAAAAAAAAAAAAAAAAAAAATCACGTCATTATTTTATTTATTTTTTTGAAAAAATGACATCAATATTTAAGTACACATGATGGGAGAAAACAATGTTGTAGCTTATGGGCAATGCTTTATTCCAAATATATGGCCAACAAACATATATAATACATTGTTTTTCTGATATTTCAAGGTCTTATTTTGGCAACTCCCATGCCTATGTTTCTTTTTGCTCTTTGACTTGCCCAAATTAAAGGGAACATCATTGTTGTTTAGCCGGCTAAAATGGTTTTAAATTGGATGAAAGTTTGACAAACCCAAAGTAATTAAGTGAGTGGCAAAGATTCAGTTTCTTTTTTGATATAAAAGCAAAAGCCTCAACATATGTACTAGTATTATCAAATTAATTAGGGTTTCTAAGATTAACTGCTTTCAAACAATGGAATATTGCCATGGATTCTCTTTCAACTGCAGGCTTTTGCTAATCGCTTTTGCCTGCACTTTTTTGCTTTTCACCTCCCAAGCAGCTGATGATAGAAAGGCATATTATTTTCAAATTTCTAACTTCGTGTTTTTTTCGAGTTCGTTTAAAGGGGTTGTTTGGGATGTTGAGTGGATTATTATAGTCGAGGATTATAATAGTTTGTGGGTTATAATAGTTGTGAATAGTAAATACTATTGAAGTCGGTATAATTACTTTATTGACTATGAGTTATAATAGTCGGTAGGTCAAACGTATAACCCAGTCTATCCAACTCCAAGTTAGTGCCCCAAACACCTTCTTAAAAAGGTTAACGTTGTTTTGTTATTCATTTTACAATTTTCTCTTTCGTAATTAAAAATGAAATTTCAAAAGTATTTCTAATTTTTTTTTGAAAATATAGGGTTGTGAGTAGTCTATATAAACTTAATTTTTAGAATAGGAAACTAAAGATAATTAATTACATAACCACCCAAACACAATACAATTTTGTTGTTGTACTTTTATATTTTAAAAATAAATTTGAATATTTATGTAGTTTATAAATGTGCAGATCACAATATATTCCCTTCAATTTACTGTTACAATTATATCAATTCCATAACCCTAATTAGCATGTACTAAAAAAAGTTAATAAAAAAAACTTATTAACATAATATGAGTATATGAATATGATGCATGGGTTTTACAAATAGTAAGAGTATTTAAAATTACCATTTATTTTATTTTTTTTTTTTTTTTTTTTGGAGTTCCTATTGAGTTGTGTTTCAAAGATATGCAGGTGTATGTTGTGTACATGGGCAAATCATCTGAAGGAGATTTCTCAGCTGTGTCTGAACGACATGCCAACATGCTTCGACAAGTTCTTACCACTAGGTTAGACATTAATTTTTTAAATAGAATGTTAAATTTACTTCTTCTTTGAATTTTTGGCAAAAAAAAATATCTTTAGAAATGTTTTTAGTACAAATCGTTATGACTATTCAAGTTGGTAATATCTTGAATAATGATGCAGATGATATCATATATATGGATTATTATTACATTTGCAAACATATATTTTGTGGTTTAAAAGGTTCATAGCTCTATTGGGTTTTGTTTCATAATTACAAAATGTTTAACACATATATCATTTGGTTTTATATACTGTGTATTATATATCCTTTTGAATTTTTTAGTTAAATTCTTACCCAATAATAGTATTTTTATTTTTTACAAATGCATGGATTTAATTAAAGCTAGGGAATCAAACCTCTTACGAGTTTGACCTCTCTATTATTTATGTCACTTGAGTTATGTTCGTATTGGCAACTAATTGAAATTTAAAAATAATGAAAAAGTACATAAAATAATGAAAAAGTACAAATGTTTTATGATATATCTATTATCTACTTAGGAAAGTCTTTTTATTTTCTTCTTTTAATTGACCACATGTTGGGTGAGTGGATTATTCGAATTTCTGACTTTTTGTCACTAGTTCATACATTATGTCAGTTGATCTATTTATATTGGCAAATATATTGCGATGATACTTTATCGGAGTGGGGTGGGTGGGTTTTTAATTCAGATAGAGTTAGTTGTTTTAATAGAGCATTTGAAGATACAAATATTTTAAAAAGTGTATAGTGGTGTAAAATAATATTTTTAAATGTCATATAACTAATATATTGTTCAATTTTAATAGTGTTAATTGCGTAGGAATTTAACTAAAAATTCTTTAAACATAGAGGATAAATTTTTAATGTTTGGTCTAGGAAACAAATGATATGTAATCATTCTAAAAAGAGTATTTTCCTAAGCATTCAAATATTCTTAAAATATTTAGCATTTTACAACTCAAATAAGGACTAGAAATTATTATTATTATTATTTATTTTTTTACAACATGAACGCATGCAAGGTGAGGATTGAACAACCTCTAATTCTTGGTTACTAATTCATACAATATTTCAAGTTGAGTTATGTTTTTGTTGACGAGTAGAAATTGAAACTTACCACTTTTAGCAAAGTTATTAATATGTTATCTAATTGAGCCATGTCCAAATTTATAGAACAAAGGTGTAAAAAAACAATACTAAATCACAAGTATAAGTATAACTAACATGATAAAAATATATATAAAAAAAAACATTTTTTTCTCTGGACATTCATCAAAAAAAGAAAACACTCAATCAATATATTCATAAATATTGTTAAGTAATTAAGTTATTAACATTCTTTTTCTCTTACATACTTAAATTAATTTCCCACATTTTTCTAATAAATAGAAAGAACTTTAAGATATCATTCATAGGAATTAACTCTGAATGAACTTTGATGACAGTGATGCATCCAAATCTCTGGTTTATAGCTACCACCGGAGCTTCAGCGGCTTTGCAGCCAGGCTCAACGAGGAGGAGGCCCGGAAACTCGCTGGTGGGTTCTTCGTCAAAAATCTTAAATATATATTTTTTAATTTTTAATGTTGAGAGTATTTTTTTTTCTTTTCAATTTTAGTCCATATTATTTAAAAAAAAAAAAAATCAATTGAGTCCCTTCTATTTTAATATTTTTTTTAAATTTCGTCACTTACCATTGGTGAATATTCAAATTTCTCGATCATAAACTTCCAAGCATACTACTTAATCAATCGATGAAAACTTAAAGGAAAAAATGTCATTTAAGTTGATAAAACTCCTCATTTTACCAATTTCTTAGAATTTTGAAAGATAAATTATTTTAAAAAAAATCAATTTAGATGAATTTGTTTTCTTGTAAATTGCAGTCAATGCACCGAGTATTATCTCACATAATTACACTTTAATAGAGAATATAGAGAAGTTAGAATAATATAGAGGTGGTATAGAATTAGGATATCAACCTTAACAAACTAGGTGTAGCATAGCTCAATTGACATAAGGTTGTGTCATAGGTTCTAACATCCTTGCAAGCGAACATGGCATTTGCACGACGTAAATTTTAATTAATGCGAAAATTTAATCTATGACTTCTTAGTTAAGAACACGATCTTATACCAATTGAGCTATACTTGATTTGACCGGAGTATTTTAGATTTATAAAGAGAATTGATATATTGGGAATAATAATGAATTTATGAAGAGAGAAAGAAATGAAGGATTTTGATCTTAAAGAGAGAGAGATAAGGGATTTTGGTTTAAGGAATAATGAGGTTTATGGGAAGATAAGATGTGAGAGTTGATTGAGGTGAGAAAAAAAAATGAGTTTTGAGAAGAGATAGGAAAGAAAATAATAAATAAATAAAAAGGAGATGAAATAACTCATAAAATGAGGGAAGTAAATTAGAGAAAGAAAACTAGGGTTTGATGATGGAGTCTCACAACCATCTTAATCTACACCCAACAAGAAAATGGAGAAGTGGCAGATCAACCAATGAAAAGAATGATAAAGGAAAGATTAATTTAAGAAGAGAGAAATTTCAAAGACTTTAAAGGATTTTGGTGATGTAGTTTGAGTGAATTTTTGTTTAGAGAAAATTGAGATGAAATGAGAGAATAAGAAATTGGTGCAACTCATCACCACTTATGTACCTTCAAAATGACGTGTATGGCCGTGTTGGAAATTTTGATGTTCGGATCTCTTCTTCGTACGTCTTCTTCTTCTAGTCTTTGGCGGTGACAATAACGTCGTCTTCCTCTTAGTAGCTTCTTTCCGATATTTGGCTTCTTCTCTGTCAAAGCTTTCTTGGTTACCATCTTTTTTTTTCCTCCACCGACTCGTTGGAGGTCGTTCTTACCCACATTTGTCTTCTTCTCTGTTGAAACTTTCTTAGCTACAATCTTCTTCTCCTCCACCGACTCGTCGGAGGTCGGCTTCTTTTCAATGTGAGAGTAGGGATGTCAACGGGAAGGGGCGGGACGGGGGCGTGGGATGCACTCCTCATCCCCGTTGCGGGAAATCGGGGTCGAGAATCTCCGTTCGGAGTTTGGGTCCCCGCAGCAAAAAAAATCTCCGTTTCCATTTTATTTTTAATTTTATTTATAAAAAAAATTAAATATCGATAAATATATTGAAATTGTTTATACTTGTTAAAATTCATATTTGTAAAACTTTTTAAAGTGTGCTATATCCGCTAACAACTAATTTTAACATTTATCAATCGTGAAAGAATAAATTGAAAAATATTAAAAGTAAACTTTTTAAACAATATATATGGACTAAATTGAAAAAGGCTTATAAACACGATTTCTACCCATTAAAGATGAAACCATTTTAGAGGTTTTTAAATTTGGATGGGTTTTGGATTTTCAGAGATGGATGAAGTTGTGTCTGTGTTTCCAAGTGAAAAGAAGCAACTTCATACGACAAGATCATGGGATTTCATGGGTTTATTCGTACAAGCTCCAAGAACGAGCTTGGAGAGCAATTTGGTCATTGGAATGTTGGATACTGGAATTTGGCCGGAATCTGAAAGCTTTTCCGATGAAGGGTTTGGTCCACCGCCGCCCAATTGGAATGGCGAATGCAAACCCTCTACCAATTTCACCTGCAACAAGTAATATTTCATTTTTACATCTTTAATTTTATTAGCTTTATATATAGTATTTGTTTTCATATACCTTATCATACAAAATAATATATTATTGATGTTTATGTACATTTTGAAAAAATTATTTCGTAAGTTACCGAAAATATCTTTGAATTATGTGTCTCGTTTCAATAATACTATTGAACTTTAAAAAATTTCAAAATATCTCTGATCTTTAAAAAACGTTCAAAATCAATATTCTTACCGTTAAGTTTTGGATGAAAAACAACGTTAAAGTTTCATTAATATCTTTTACCTTTCAAAAAATTTAAAAAATACATAAAAATCAAATTTTTTCTTATCCTTAAACACAATATATCTAAAAAATTTAACCAAATTCTTATGTTGAAGTTTGAAGATGATTTTTTACTTCATTATTGAATTCTTCGTGTCATTGATTTGATTTTGTTGATAATTCTTTCATGTTATTTCTTTGTCAGTCACCCTTCATAGCTCTTCCTAAATTCATTTTAGACAAAATAAATGAAAATATGGTCCAATAAGGGTTCTAATAATCCTTCTTAAATGAAAAAGAAATAATTTGTTTTATGATGAAAATTAGCCGGTTAAATTATATATTTTTATCATTCAACTTCAATTTTGTGTCATTTATTTATTTTATTTTTTTTAAACAAATTAACTAAAACCTTGAATTTGTCCATCGGATGTGTCTATTTGGGTTGTGAATCTTAAAAAATGTTTAATAAGTTATTGAATTTTTTGGTTTGGTTTAACTTTAAAAGTTATCTAATAGATTTTTAAACTTTCAATTTTATATATGAATCTGTATTTGACCTAATTATTTCTACCCAATAACAAAAAAAAAAAAAAAAAAAAAAAAAATTATTAGACATTTTGAAAGTTGGAAAATTTCTTTGACACAAAAGTGATAATTTGATCTCTTAAAAAAAAAATATAAAAAAAAAAGAAAAGAAAAAAAAAGAAACAAGCTGTAAAATTTATACTCAAAAAATTAAAGTCATGGGAGACTTCAATTTTTATAAGCTTGTGCCAAAATTTTACAGGAATATAAATAATTTGAAAATAAATAAATAAATAAATATATATATATATATATATATATATATATATTTGTTTTTGAAAATGTTGTCCGTATTTGTTTTGTTAATAAAATTGTAAGTGTTGGAATTTATGAAGTAAAATAATCGGAGCTCGATTCTTCCGGAGCGAACCTCTCTTAGGCGAAGGCGACACTTTATCTCCAAGAGATACAGAAGGCCATGGAACCCACACCTCATCCACCGCCGCCGGCAATTTCGTCTCCGGCGCCAGCCTCTTCGGCCTCGCCCTCGGCACCTCTCGCGGCGGCACTCCCTCCGCCCGCATTGCCGTCTACAAGGTCTGCTGGTCCGATGGCTGTTTCGACGCCGACATCCTCGCTGCTTTCGACCATGCCATCGCCGATGGAGTCGACATCATCTCCATTTCCGTCGGAGGTTCTATCGCCAAGAATTACTTCAACGATTCAATCGCAATTGGGGCTTTTCACGCCATGAGGAATGGGATTCTCACTTCTAATTCCGGTGGGAATTCTGGCCCTGGCCCTGCCACTATCACGAATGTTTCTCCATGGTCACTATCGGTGGCTGCTAGCACCATTGATAGGAAGTTTGTGACCAATGTGAAGTTGGGTAATGGAGATTCCTTTCAGGTCAGCTCTAGATTGCTTTATTCTTTCATGAATGTGTTCTGTTCTGCAATATTTGATTAATATGCACACCAACTGTTTGTTAGGGGATCTCTGTGAACACCTTCCAACTTGGAGATGAGTTTCTTCCACTTATATATGCTGGTGATGCTCCTAATACAACTGCAGGTTTCAATGAGTCATTATCAAGGTAATTGCAGCTAAAAGATTGCTTACTTTATGGACTTGTTAGAAATGGTGGCTGGCTGACTGATGTTACTCTCTGAAGATTTTATGATCAGTCCAAATATGCTGTGTTTTTCCAAATTGAAGAACAAGTTTTGGGTTTAGAGGAATTGAATTTTGGTGTTAAAATGCAGGTTCTGCTTCCCAGGTTCTTTGGACGTGAACCTAGTTCAGGGGAAGATTGTTTTATGCGATGAGATTGGTGATGGAGAAGCAGTTCTGAATAGTGGTGCGGTTGGTACAATAATGCAAGATGCTACTTTCCAAGATGTTGCCTTTCTTTTCCCACTACCTGCTACCAAGTTAGACTTGAACACTGGAAGTAGTGTTTTCCAGTACCTGAGATCAACCAGGTATAGTATTAGTGGCACATTGCTGAAAGGTTACATAGTATTTAAATCCTATTTTAGTTCTAAACTTTAGTGTTTGTTTAGTCTCTAAATTTTTTAAGATTCTATTTTAGTTTTTGAACTTCATAAACTTTCTATAAAAAGATCTTCTTAATCTTTGCTATTAATTTATTATTTATATAAATTATCTAACAAAAACAATTTATAGGCACATACTTTATTCATTTATCTTATCAATAGATGTCTACATGAAGCCAACTTGAGCATTGCTCAATAGTTAAGACTCATATTACCTTCTTTGAAGTGGAAGGTTCAATCCCTTGCCCTCGCCCTCACCTTGTTGAACTTTAAAAAAAAAGTGTTTGTGTTTGAAGGCACATATATAGTAGGTTAAGCTTCAAGTTTCTAAATGTATATGAGTTATTTTTTAATGATTAATGAAAATTAATGGTAAGGGATACAATCATACTTTATGTAAAGCATAGTGACCAAAACAGAACATTTGAAAATCGAAAGACCAAAATCTAATATTTGAAAGTTTAGAGTCCATACAAAAATAAATATAAAAATTAATCATCTAAACTAGAATTTAAACCTTACAAATTCTATGGCCAGTTTTGAGTTTGTTAGCTTAAAATGGTTTGAAACCATCATTTTTCATTTAGTGTTTTTACTTTGATAGTAATCCAGTAGCTATCATAGAAAAGAGTACTACCATTGAAGATCTATTAGCTCCATCTGTTGTTTCCTTCTCATCAAGGGGGCCTAACCTAGTTACACTGGATATTCTCAAGGTAACTCATCTGAATAAGTTTCCTCATGATTTGTTAAGGCCAAGTCCTCATTAAATTTTGACTTAGAAATCTCTTGTAGCCTGATTTGGCAGCACCAGGAGTGGATATACTAGCATCTTGGTCTGAAGGTTCAACACTTACAAGTTTACAAGGGGATACCAGAATAGCTCCATTTAACATAATCTCTGGCACATCCATGGCTTGCCCACATGCAACAGGAGCAGCTGCCTATGTCAAATCTTTCCACCCAACTTGGTCTCCAGCTGCTATTAAGTCTGCACTTATGACATCAGGTAATAGTTTGAGCTTAATTTTTTTAATACCAATCATTTAACTTAAATTTTATTTTGATCTCTGAACTTTCATATTTATTTCTAGACTTTTAAATGTTATGTTTTAGTTGCTTGCCTTTGAAATGTTATGCTAGTCTCTAAACTTTGACTAAAAACTATTTTCGTCTTTACAGTTAATATGTTATGCATTTAGTCCCTATCCTTAATCTTTTCTCTCTTACAGCTTTTCCCATGACTTCAAAGTTAAACACAGATGCTGAGTTTGCATATGGAGCAGGTCACTTAAATCCAGTAAATGCCATTAACCCCGGTTTAGTCTATGATGCCGAAGAGATTGATTACATAAAGTTCTTATGTGGGCAAGGATATAGTACTGAAAATCTTCGTCTTGTTACCGGTGACCAAAGCAACTGTTCAGGTGTTACAAAAACAGCTGCATCAGATCTAAACTATCCATCTTTCGCTCTATTGATCAAATCTCGAAGATTGATTAGTCGTGTTTACCACAGGACTGTCACGAACGTCGGGCTGCCAGTGTCTACTTATAAAGTAGTTATTCAAGCCCCACCCGGGCTCAATGTTACAGTACGTCCTGCTACTCTTTCTTTCAGTTCTCTTGGACAAAAGATATCTTTCACTGTGAGGGTTGAAGCAAAAGCTGGTGGGAAGATGATTTCTGGTAGCTTAACCTGGGATGATGGAGTGCATCTGGTGAGGAGCCCCATTGTTGCATTTGTTCTTCCATCATGAGAGCTTCCATATGCTTATTTAGTATTGTTGGGAAGTCCCCTTAATTTTCTTTTGTTTCAAGTGATTTGATGATTCTATCAATAAATTCTTCTTTATGAATCATTTGAAAATCTAAATGATATTTGATATGATAACAAGAAACTATAATTTGCTTTGATCACTTATGAATGTGTAATTGTACGAGTTTAAATTAGTTTAACTTAAAAAAAAGTTTATTTGAGCTTAGTTTATAGTTTAGTAGATAAGGTAATATTACTTTAGTAAGGTTGATGGTTTTGCTTTAAATTAATAATAATCAAATAAAGATGTAAATCACACTACAAAACTTTTTTGGCATATTAAACACAATCATCATATCTTCAAGGATTGCTTTCTAAAATTTCACAAAAATGTTCCTTCAAATTTTCAATTAAAGAACAATAAAAAATGTTGTTAGCAACTATTCTTTAGGGAACTCTCTTGAATAATATAAAGTATCCTTTCCCAAATAATTCTCCTGGATTTGTTCCACAGATTCTTTGTTCAGTTATCATTCTTGCCTTAGAATCATATCTCTGAATCTGAATCCCTTCATGTTCATCCGATCACCATAGCACCACCCAATCCTCTCCGAATTTGGCCCAACTTTCCCCAATCACAAAACTTACAGATACTCAAAACAATAATTCATAGCGGATGGAAAATTCCTCCACAGAGCCATCTCTTTCTCATCTCTATCCAATTCCAAAACCATATATTCCACTTCCCAATTCTCAGAATATTTGCTTCCATAGATATTAGAAGGAGATACAATGGGGAGTATATTTGATTGATTGAAGAATTTAGCATATCAGAAGAAATGAGAATCCTTCAAGTTGGGGCTAAACCACCCCCTTATCCAACCCTTTTTTCTCTCTCAAGGATCGAAAAGGCACAGTTCGTGAGGACAGGGGAAAAAGAGGTGATTTTGTGAACCCACTGATGGATTTGGATGGGACAATGAAACATGCACATCAGACAGAAAAAACACAGGTCAAAGAGATTGTTATGGGACATGTGGCGGATTGAATTCAGGGAATTGCAGAAGGACCACTTGGATTGGAACCATATTAGAATTGAATGTGGGCACATGGAACTGATGAATCATCGATTTGCACTGTCTTTTTGGGACTTATAAATGGGACTGAACTGTTTCAGGTTTTGTGTGTCTGAAATCTTCACGTGGGTCTGCTTAATCTCTTTCTGTTTCTGCCTGCATATTATCTGTTTGTTTCTTTGTCTGACTGAAAAATCTTATCGAGTTCTCTTCTTTTTTTTTCTTTTTGCATTTTTCTGTATATGGGTGTGGGCCGTTAAGAGATAACTATCAGGTATAAGGAGTAGTTTTGTTCGTTGCCTGACAGAGAAAGCTCCAAGGGTTAGTACTATGGAGAACAAGAAGCAAGTAGTGGCTGCCTCTTCATCTTCAAGTTTAGATCATCTTTTTGGTCCCATGGACTCAAATTCTGCTTCTTCAACATCCACCACTGGATATTTTGGCTCTATTTTTCCACCACTGGTTGGTACTTTAATTTCAACTATTAGTTTTTGTTTTTGTTTTTGTTTGTAATCTCGTTCTCTCTCTTTAGATGTGGATTTCCTGAACTGGTCACTTTCAGGATTTGCTTGTTGATTTTGCATATTTCAAGTTGATGATATGACAGCTTAAAATTAGGCAGAAAAGAAGTAAGAAAGCTTCTTAGGTAGAGAATTAAAGTAGTGGAAGCTTAGATTCTTTCTAATGAAGATAAAAAGTAATTGTTAAAGGGAATCCGCAAGTGGTCCTGTTAAGCACTGTTCTGTATGAAAATTTTCATTGGATTTTTAAAGCATGCTTTGAACTTTTCTTCTCTGGTTTTAGGTGGTGGAGAAAGAGAGAAAACAGGATGTTGGAAATCAAGTTAGCACTGGCAAAGTTGGGAATCCAGGTGTTCTTAATCTTCTAAAACTTTAATTTGAACACATCTCCCTCACAAAGGATAAGAAGCCTATGTCTACTTAATCTCACATGATTTTCACTGTTCAAGAGCTTTTCAAATGATATTAACTCCTCCATTTATGTAAAACTGGCTTTTGTTCCTCTCAGATAATGCTTCTGTAAATGGCAAGAATGAAACTGAGGGTGCAAATGGGAAAGATGCAAGCTCCATGTATCAGAATGAAACTATGGAACCAAGTTACTTTAGTTCCTCCATCTTTTATGGTGGCCAAGAAAATTACTCCCCAAGAACCAAGGTCTCAGAATTCCACCATAATGTAAGCATCTCAAAATGTTCATATGCCATATTTCTTTTTCTTTTTCTTTTTCAACCACCATGGGTTGACCTAGTGGTTAATAAGGACATGAAAATAATAAAAGGCTTAGAGGGCATGAAAATAATAAAGGGCTTAGAGGGAAGTCATGTGGTCACATACCTAGATAGAATTTAATTAGGTAGGAATAAGTCTAGATGAGTTTTCTTGGCAGTCAAATGTAACAGGAGTCAAATGTAACAGGTCCGCAGTTGTCCGTGAGAATGGTCGAGGTGCACAGAAGCTACCCCAAACACTCACACTCACGGATAAAAAAATAATAAATAAATTCTGTGTTTGGATAAAAACTAGAAAGCTTTTTGCGGGGATCTTAATGGACGTGAAAAGATTTCATAATGATGTAATGTTGCTTTGGAAAGTGTCTGTTGTGTAGATTACTTGATTGATACATACTGATGTTATGAATTCGATATTTTATCAGTTTAAGAAAGAAGGGAAAGACAGCGATGCAAATGGAAGCAACTCAAACTCTGCTTCAAGAGGAAACTGGTGGAAAGGTATGGCAATTTCCATGGATTTACAGTTTACAAAGAAGAGCTGCAGATGGTTAAGACGAATTTTTAACTTACAATCTGTTTTTTCAGGTTCTCTTTATTACTAACACTCCCATCATAAAGGGATTTCCCACCTGCAGAGGTAATACCGAACTATCCTCTCGGTTAATCCTCAGTGAAACTCGTTCATCTCGTGTTTTTCATGAATGTTTTCTTCCATTTTGATATATTTCAGATCATCATAATGATTTGAGGCAATAACTGATATTTTTCAATATGGATTTGAAAATTTTGATGATGTGCATTTGCTCTGTCTCTAGCCCATCACCCAGTTGACTAACAGCCAGTTATTTGATTATGTTTCAGGATTTGGTGACGGTATAATCTACTTTATATTATCATTTACAAGTGAAGCTACCATAGTAATAAAGAAGTGGAGTTTTAAAAAGGCCTACAAGGCTTTGGTCAAAGAATGAAGCTTGTATGGTTCATTTTGTTCCATGTTAGTCAATTTTGTCAAGTTGTGTGTTTCAAAGTTGAAGTGTGTTGATGTAGCTTTCTTCTGCAAGTGGAACTCTTTCAATATCTCCATCTTTATTTATCCTTCCTTATCTAGTATTGTAATAACCCTGTTCACTCAGTATATGATAAGTTTAGTTCAGTTTAGTATATATATTTCGTGAATTCGAAAAGTAAAACATCTACTTTGTCCGGTTATTAGTGTCGTTCCTGGTCGTGATGAATGTTGATCTATAAAATCCGTAAACGTAAACAGCGCTCGAGAGAGTAACAAGAATAAAGATATGTCAGGCATGTGTATTGGCTGCACATGAAGAATGTTAGGACACCGCCTAACGGGATCAAGAACTTCAATGTATTGATATGAAATACAAGATTGCAAGTGATTATAGGTACTTGCACCCTCCCATCTTGAGAACTATCTCAAGCCTTAGTCCACATAACCAATTGACCCCCCTACTCTAATCTCACTCCCTCTATTTATAACCATATACTCTAACTAACTTCCTAAGTAATTACCCTATAATGCCCTTACTACTAATATACTAATATTGTCCATATACCCCTAACCAGGGTCTTCACATTACTTCATCCTTTAAACACACCTTGTCCTCAAGGTGTGAGTTGTCCAACAATCACGATAAGTGCTAAAGAAAATATCCAGCTCCCTCCCAACAAAAAAGAAATAAAAGACATTACAATCAATGAAAACTCATTACATACTATCCATAATCTTTTTGTTGTAGTCTTCTTTTTCAATGGGCCAGGCCCACATTTTTCCTTGCACCATCAATTTAAGTTGGACAACCTTTTTATTTTGGGCCCAATCAGCCCGTATCCTTGCCCTCATTTCTTCACCGATCCAAATGTTGCTTTTCATTTTACTCAGGACAAAAGAGTCCAATGACCCACATGGCCAAACTTTGGTCCATAACTCTTTATCAAAGTGGGTTCCTTTAACACTTACCCATTACCACATCCACAACCGCCAACTATCTCCAACTTTCATTAATTGTATATTCTTCTTCCTCCCTCCCCGACCTTTTTTTTTTTTTTTGCAACTTCTTCTTCAGCCGTATCTTCTTCTTCCTCTCTCCCCCACTTTTTTTTCCAGCTTCTTCTTCAGCCCGCCCTGTCGACTTCTTCTGACGCCATTTCTTCGTCTTCCACGGCCGGTCAACTCGATATTCCAACCACCTGGTCGTTGGCGATTTATCCCGCCATTCCACGTGATTTGCCCAACCCTTCTTCACGTCCATCGACTTCCCTTCACGTAAGCAGCCATGGCGTTTCCGGCCATGGTTTCCGATGAACTTCAGCCTTTTCTTCTCTTCATTCTCTCCAAGAGCGTTCACCTTCGCTCCTTCCACCGCCTCTCCTTTGAACCAGAGCTTCGCCGACCAAATTTCTTTCCTCCTCTGCGTTTTAGCCTTCCCCTGTCGCCACACCTTCGGCTTCTTTTCCCTTCCCTGCCATTTCTTCTTCCACTGCCGCCGCCCATCATTGGAGATTTTCAGCCTTCTCTCCGTTATCTTCGTCCGCCCGCCGGTGATGTTCAACCCAACCTTCGATTTCTTCATTCTGATGTCGATTTTCGCCGGTAAGTATTTCCTCCGTTTCTTTTTCTTTCGTCCATCTCCATGTCTTTTACCGTCCCTCCTTCGTCGTTTCTTCAAACATCGATTTATCGGTAAGTTCCTCATTTTTTTTCTTCTTATTTTTCAAACTTGTCTTTGCCGGTGATTCCTCCTTCCTTCCTTCCCTCTGACCTCGTCGATCAATATTTCCTCGCATTTCCGGAGGTGTTCTCGCCATTCTTCTACTACAAACGGACAACTTCTGAGCGATTTTGCTACTCGATCTTGATTGTAACGGACTTTCTCTGATCTCGTTCTTCTTCGCTTCTTGATTCTCTCCAACTCGGCTACTGCCATCTTTCTCTCTAAGTTTCTGTTTTCTTTACCTTTCTTGGTGATTGAACTTCTCTACCATCTTACTTATTTCTTCGTGTATTTGTTTCATTGTTTCCCTACTACGTTTGTCTTCATCAGCCCATATTTTTTGTAGCTTCCACACTGACTCTTGGACACGGTCTAAGATACAAACAAATTCCATAGATTCCATTGCCCGGATCGAACTGTTCTGATACCAATTGTTAGGACACCGCCTAACAGGATCAAGAACTTCAATGTATTGATATGAAAAGATATATGAAATACAAGATTACAAGTGATTATAGGTACTTGCACCCTCCCATCTTGAGAACTATCTCAAGACTTAGTCCACTTAACCAATTGACCCCCCTACTCTAATCTCACTCCCTCTATTTATAACCATATACTCTAACTAACTTCCTAAGTAATTACCAAATAATGCACTTACTACTAATATACTAATATTGCCCATATACCCCTAACCAGGGTCCTTACAGAGATCTGCAAAATGGAAACAGTTCATATAAGTTGATAGAGAACAAGGCTAAGAACATCCAAATATGCAGCTACTGCAAGAGTACTCAAACAACATAATGGTGCAAGATTCGACAATGTGCAAAGAGTTTTGTCCAGGACAGGGAAGACTAACACCTTCACATTGGTAACCAATGGGACGATCCTCAATCTGACACTGTTCTGGTATAGTCGTTGCAAGTTCTGGTTTGAAACCGTCATGCTTGACGGTAACAGAAAGAACTGCACAAAGACAAGTCATGTTTTGAACCATTTCAGCAGCCAACACAACATTCAACCGAGACTTTCGCTGCAGGGGACAATGATTCGAGGCTTCGAGGCTCCATGCCTGCCTTTCAAGTGTCGTTTGGTTCCCACACTCACCTTCCCCAAACACTATGAACAATGAAAAAGATAGCCAGAAAACTGATGATATTGTGAGAAGCTTCCATGTTCAATTTGATGAAGAAACACCTTTCTTTTTGTTTTATAGTGAAACAAGGAACTTCCCATTTGAACTCTTTAGTCAACATATAATTTGGCCAATGTGGGGAAGGCTTATGATATCTTTTTCTTCTTTGCAGTTGGATTTCTCACAACCGCCAGAAAGTATTCAAATTGGAAATTGTAAAATTTGATTAAATTATAAGTTTAGTCTCTTAACTTTCCGGAAAAAGTGTCAGATATGTCTTTAAACTTTCAATTTTATGTTTAATTGATACATGAATTTTAAAATGCATACTTTTGAATTTGTATCTAATAAGTCTTTAGCTTTCATTTTTTTTTTTGTATGATAGGTCCTTGACCTATTTGATATTTTTTTAAAAAAAAAATCATGAACATATTGACACAAAATATAATTTTATGTCGAATAGATTTGTTAATTTAAAAAAATCTTGAATATGTCAAGATCTATTAGATACAAAATTAAAAGTTTAAGAATCTATTTAAATTTTTAAGTTTAGAGACTTAGACATAAAATTGAAAGTTTAGAGGCATATTAGATACTTTATAAAGCTCAATGACCTATTAAACAAAAACACCAAAGTTTAGGTACTAAATTTTTTTGATGTCTGGGTTGTGTTGGATGGATTCTTGTTGAATTTTAGAAGGTTTATCAAAACTGACCTCAAATTGAAATTTTATCCTTTCTAACCTCAAATTGACAGCGCGCGACACGGTTCATTTTTGACCAGTTGTGAAATTTCTCTTTTACCCCTCGCCTAAAAGATGCCCTCCCCCCATTTTTCTCCGCCCTCTCTCCTTCATTTTTTGTCCTCCCTCTTCCATTTTTCTCTCTCCACTCTCTCCTCCCTCTTACCTTCTCAAATTCAAGTTCATCTATGCGCAGAAAACGATTTAGATCGTGTTAAAAAAGATTAGATTTGAGATTAGGATAGGGAGGAGAAAAAAAAATGTGATCGCCCAGAAAAAAGATCTGAAAAAAATGTAATCGCTAAAAAAAATTAAAATATCCCAAATCCCATGATCGTTTAAACAAATCCCACGATTGTTTAAACAAATCTCCGTTTAAACAAATCGCGCAATCGTTTAAACAAATCGCACAATCGTTTAAACAAATATCACGATCGTCTAAACAAATAACACAGTCGTCTAAACAAATCTCACAAATCGTCTAAACAAATCTCACGATCGTCTAAACAAATACCACGATCGTCTAAACAAATACTACGCCCGTCTAAAAAATCTCTGGAAGACTGAAGTGCTTCAAACCGATCGTCTAAAAAATCTCCCTTTCAATTTTTTTCTGGTAAAACTTTCATTCTCTCCATTGATTTGCAAATGCTACTTCAACTCTAATGATGCAGGTTGTTGGGTTAATTTCTAAAGGTCACATGTTTCTGTTTTGGAAGACTGAAGTCTAAAGAAGAAGAAGACGGAGAAGAGAAAATGATCGAGGAAGAACAGGAAAGAAAGAAGAAAATGAGAGAGGAGGTTTATTTTAACCGAGGGGTAAAAGATGAATTTCACATTTTAACCGAGGGGTAAAAGATGAATTTCACAACCTTTTAAAAATGAATCGTGCTGCCAGCTATCAATTTGAGGTCAGAAAGGATAAAATTTCAAATTGAAATCAATTTTGACAAACCTATTGGAACTCAGGTCAAATTTTGCAATTCCCCGTCGGTTGGCAGGCTTTCAGAACAATAAGGAATGTAATATTTTTGTTCAACTTGAGTTTTGTTGTTTGAAGAATAATTTGTCAAATGGGCTTTGTTTAAATTAGAATATCTATCTAATCTAAATATTTTGTAAACAGTATAAAATCGAGTAAATTGAAGTAAATAATGTACAAAAAAAAAAAAAAAAAAAAAAGTTAGAAGTTGGAGTATAAGTCAAGGTTCATGTGTTCTATATTATCCTTGAATTATATATATATTTTCACTAATATTAAAAAAAAAAATGAAAGGTTTGTTTTACAATGACGGGTGGTAGAGAGGAAATCGAGGGGAAAATGATAGCAAAGAGGGAACTCGAGTCTTCCTGCATACATAAACAAAGTAGAAAGAAAATAAGATGACTAATGGATTTATGTCTATCTTTTTAATTTATAATTTAGAAAAGTAAGGAAATGAAAGAAAAAAATGGAAAAAAAAAATGGGTTGCCAAAGCATAGCTCAACGGCATGATGTATGGTCTAGGTTCAATCCTCCACTCCAACATGTGGTAAAAAAAAAACTATAAGAAAGAAAGGAAAAAAAAAAGGTTTCTAGGAGAGAGATAATTTTTAAAAAATAGATGATTTTTAAAAAATGTCTAGTCTAATTTTAATTTAAAATCATGTGGAGTTTGTCCATTTGAAAATGTGACAATTTGTCAAAATTGATTCATATATTCTTCATCGACACCGATTAAAAAAAATAAAAAATTGTAAAATTAATGTGATTGATGATTGATTTTGTAAGTTATATGGTATTTTCAAATTACGATTAATGTGATTAACTTATTTATGACATTTCATACTGATTTTATTTTTATTTATTTATTCTTTTATTCTTCCATTGTCGTCGTTTTGGAAAAACGTTCTTTTCTTCCCAAGTCGCCGGTTTCCTCCATTTTCTTCATTTTTTGTTCTTCAGTCACAACCCACATTTCTACTAGAACACATCAATCGTCGCCCACCTACTCAAGTCTCCGACTTTATAGTTGTTTATATTAAACATACCCTTGAATATTCTTTTCTTAAAAAAAAACATAAATTGTTGTGGATCTTCTTCTCTCCAATTTGGGAAAGAAGAAGACCCACGACCGTTTAGGTGGCGACAACCCAATGCGACACCACATGTGAGAGAAAAACAGATATGGTCGCGTGATGACGAGAGTGGCGAATCTGAGCACGCGGCGACGAGATTTAAGATGAGATCTGAGTGGGATCGATCTTGGGAGGAAGAAACCCACAAAAACGAGGGAGAGATGTCGCGGTGAGAGAGGGAGGAAGAGTTTGTCTAGAGTTTTTAGAAAGAGATATTGGAAGAGACAGGACTTGTTGCACCGTTGATACCGCTACCTTGAAAGCAAATCGTCTGTCGCCGGTTGCTCCCCAAGATTAACACAACACCCCTCACTGACGTCCACTCGTCTGGTAGGGATTGACCCTCACTGACGTCCACTCGTCAGGTAGGGATTGGACTCAAGAGAAAACTACGATGCTCAGATTTTATTTGAGAATGAGAAATAATGGAAACAATGAAAACTCAATGAGGTAAATCTCCTTCAATCTCCCCTTTATATACAGAAACGCCGGGGTTTCACAAAATTTAATTCATAATTAATTTGGAAAATCAATTCAGAATTAATTAAAGAAAACTATTTAGCATTAATTAAGAAAAAGATCATTATTTTCTCAGCAGTTTTACCCAACCAAACCAACCGAATGGTAGCGCATGCGGGAGAGTATCCCTCCACACTAACAACTTTTGCAAGCTCATTAAGGTGTTCCCTTATTTATACTCATTTCACATTTAAAATCTTCTAAGATTCTTGGGAGGAATTTTCCTTAATTGTTGCAAATGGCCAAAGTCCGTGGGCTAGTCACTTCCAACAAAAAAAAATACCCCATTTGGAACAAGATCTCAGGAAAAAAAAAATGGAGAGCGGAGAGGTTTACTTCTCTATTCATCAAATATTTGTAGGATTTTTGAAACATGAAAACCAATTATCAATTATGTTTTTGCTCCTAAAGAAAGTTTACTTCTCTATTCATATTTATACATATTGTTATATGAAAAAATAGGGTAGCATCAAAACACGATTTATCTAGCACCTAAGGGGGCGTTTGGCCCAAGGAGTTGGGGGGAGTTGGAGTTGTTTTGTCTGGAGTTGTTTAGTCTGGGGAGTTGTTTAGTCTGGAGAGTTCTGAGGGAGAGTTCTGAGGTATGTCTGTTTGGGGCAGGGAGTTGTTTAGTCTGGAGTTCTGAAGTCTGTGGTGTGTTTGGAGCAGGGAGTTGTGAAGTCTGGAGTTGTGAAGTTTGAGTTTATTTTAGTTGTTTTCTTCTACACAATTTTTTTCTACAAACTTTCAAAATTTTCTTATTAAGAACTTCTTCCAATTTCAATAAATTCTAAAAATGAAATATTTTATTTTTATTTTATCTATCCTTCACAAATTTCTTTGAAGACAACAAAAATAATTTTGAGCACAATATTTGACATTATTTTTTCACATTAATTATATATATATATATTTCTTTTTTGTTAGGACTCATCTTTAATTTTATGAATTATAAGATTGTCTACCCATAAGTATAGTCTATTCATATGTCAAACACATCTTTCTCCGCCTCCCATATGACAACAATGATGGTTTATTTTAGCTATTTTTTTTGTACAATTTTTTTCTATAATTTTCCATATTTTCATTGTTAAAGACTTCTTTCAATAAATTTTAAAAATGCGATTTTTGCTTTTTATTTTATGTATTCTTCACAATTTTTGTTTAATATAACAAAAATAATTTTGACCACAATACTTCACATTCTTTTTTCAATATCACTCACATTAATTATTCATTTTATTTTAGTGTGTTTGAAGTTGTTGAACCTCAAGTTCTGAAATCTGAATTTATTTTACTAATTTTTTCGACACAATTTTTTTTTCTACAAACTTTCTAATTTTCCTTATTAAGAAATCTGAATTTATTTTACTAATTTTTTCGACACAATTTTTTTTTTCTACAAACTTTCTAATTTTTCTTATTAAGGACTTTTCCTAATAAATTCTAACAATGCAATTTTTTATTTTTATTTTGGAGATAACAAAAAATAATTTTGAACACAATTACCTCACATTAATTTTTTAATCTCTCTCACCTTGATTAAATAATATATATTTATTATTATTTTTTAAAGACTCAAACTTTAATTTTTTTAATTTTATGAATTTTAAAAGTTAGATTTTTGTTTTTGTTTGTTAGTGTAAGTATATTTTACAAATTTCTCTAAAGAAAAAAAAAACAACAACACATAAACATATCTATGTGTGTTCTTCCTCGCTTCCACCCACTTAAACTCGTAATTTCATATGCACTACACCTAGAACCTATTTTCTATATTTTTTCATATTTTTATTATCAAGAACTTCTTCCAATAAATTTTAAGAATACGATTTTTGTGTTTTTTTATTTTATGTATCCTTTACAAATTTATTCGAAGATAACCAAAATAATTTGACTACCATACTTCACCTTTTTTTTCAATATCACTCACATTAATTATTCATTTTATTTGGATCGTTTTGTAATAAAACAAATAGTCGTACAATAGTCGTACAATAGTCGATTAACTATTACATGTGAATTTGAAAGATTTTAATCAATTAATCTAAATGAATCCAAATAAGCTATATTTTTATTTCTTCTTGAATACTACATTTTAAATTTTGTTTAAGTACCAATTTTAATTCAACAACTTAATTTATATTTAAAATAAAAAATAGGTTGAATTGCATTTTTAGTCATTTTACACCTTTTGTTTAAATTATGTTTTTTTTTTAAATAATTAAAAATATTGTAAAAGGAAGAGAGAGAAAGAGAGGAAAATGAAGGAGAGTTGAATAGTAATTACTGTAGAAGTCTGGAGAGTTGAATAGTAATTACTGTAGAAGTCTGGGGAGTTGATATTTTTTGTCCGAGTTAAACAACTCCTTGGGCCAAACGGGGAGTAAGTTTACTCCCCACAACTCCACTCCTCCCAACTCCGTGGGCCAAACGGCCCCTAAATGAGAAGGTAAGAGATCTACCCTTTGCGGACCAGCCGAAAGCACGAAGAAAAAGAGCGAAAGTCCAAAGGTAAAACCCACGTACAAAAATTATTCATTTTTCACTCTAACTCTAACAAATACTAGATTTCAAATTCTACAAAATCTTTAAAAAAGAAAACAAAAAATTTAAAACAAAAATCTGAAACTTTGGCCTAAAAACTTACCGATATACCATCGATATTTGGTATATCGACATGTATACCCACCAATAAACCCAATACCGGTGGTATACCGGCGAGTAAACCCACCGGTATTCAAATGACGGTGGATTTTCTAGCAAAAACTCATTTTTTTTTTAAGAATAAAGTAATAAAATAAACTTAAAAGATAAGAAAAAAAAAAAAAAAAATTATATATATATTCAAATTGAATGAAGAAGGATATAAAACGTGGGTGAAAAGTTGGTCGAAAATTGAAAATTTTCAATTTAATGACCTGAGAGCATAAATGAACTTTAGATCCTAAAATTTAAAGGTATTTTACACCTAGTGGTCTAAATAGATAAATTTTAAAAAGAGAAATTATGGTAAAAATGTCATTTTTTTTATTATTTCAATGTCACTAGACTTGAAATATTATGACTTTAGCATGACTTGACTTTTACTTTTTTATAATTGTTAAAACGCCCTCCAATTTTTGAAATTTTCAAACAATTTTTTTTAAATTGTTTTGTGTAATTTATATTATATTACAAGTTTAGATTTTCATATTTTTATTAAATAAAATTTGAATTTTTTATATTATTTTTAGATGATTGATTATTATTATTATTTTTTTTAATTGACTTTTTCTATATTTATATTCTTCGTGATTTTGAAAAATTCAATCAAAATTTAAAATATTATGAAAGAAAAATTATATTCCATGTTTTAATGTATACTAATTTTTTTTCCATTTTTTTTCCGTCCAACTCCGTATCTTGAAATATTTCAACTTTTTCAACATATATATTTTGTTTATGTTATGGGTAAAATCCCAAGATCCTAACACAAAAGTTCATTCAAGAATAAAGTTTGGCCCACGAGGAGAGCCGAGAAAGAGAGGGAAGCTAGTGACGCCAACCCGGAAAGATTGGCACAAAGAAGGAGCCGACCACAAAGGTCAGCTCGGCCGTGCCGCAAAGGAAAAGTCGACCACACAGGTCGGCTCCATAAACAACAAAGGAGCCAAGTCCCTCGAGATGCTAGGCTCGGCCAACCTTGAAGGCTGACCCTCCTCGTGGGGTCGGGTCGGCCGAAGAAAAGAAGGCGTCGACCCCTTCCCTAGAGTCGGTTCGTTCTCCCTAGCGTCGGTACGCAACCTTTGTAACGATCGGGAGTTACAAAGGTTATGAAGACCTCTCGTAATGGTCATTTATGGTTCCAAAACGGTTCTAAAGGGTTCCTATATAAGGAAAATATAAGGAAATGAACCTAGCATAATTGGTAAGCAAAATATATTATTCAAATTTCATAACTTACGGACCTTCCATATTCAACTTTTTCTCTCTCTGTGTTCCCTCTCTAGAAATTGATTTGAGCGTCGAAGCCAATGTGGAAAACTCCCACTGGTCCTAGCTTACTTTCTTTCCTTTCAGGTATTGCAAAAATCAAAATCGTTCCACCAATCCTATCAAATTTAGAGCGATTACCAAATTTCGGTAATAACAGTTTATATACTATAATCTAACATATAAAATTCGTTTATATATTATAATTCAATATATATACTTCGTTTATATAATATAATCCAACATATATACATACATACTCGTTTATATACTATAATCCAATAAATTTTGAAATATTTTGATTTTTTTTTTAATTTTTAAAGTGCCCTCCAATTTTATAAATTTTTGTGTATTTTATATTCAATGTTTAGATTGTTATTTAATGTATATTTATTCTTATAAAATAAATTTTGAATTATTTATATTGTTTTATATTCTTCATTAATATATATATATATTTTTTTTCAATTGACTTTTTTCATATTTATCTTATTAATCATTTTTCGAAAATTTCAATCAAAATTTGAAATATTATGACAAATATTATATTTCATGTTTTAATGTATAGTAATTGTTTTCCTTATTTACATTTTGTCGTGAGCCAACATTTTTTTCTCGTCCAACTTCATATCTTGAAATATTTCAACTTTTTTAACATATATAACTTCGTTTATATACTATAATCCAACAAAGCTTTAAATATTTCGATTTTCTTCGTGTCGTATTAACACGTTCGATCCAAAGAAGCTTTTAGGGATTTTGATTTGCAAAAAAAAAATGGAGAGCCGAGAGGTTGTATCTTATTAGAATGATAGATTTATCAATTATTTTTTCTCATTTTGAATCAATTAATTGTAATTTCAACTAAATTTAATATACAAACATTTAGGTCATTTCAATTATTTGTTGGGCCTACGTTAATGACAAAACTGAAATTTAATTAAAAGATTACATTTTTGTAATTAGAGTCTATAAAACATCTATCTGTAAAGAGTCCTTTTAAAAACATGGGTCTGAAATGCCAATTAGTTTTCCCAAAGAGTCTAGAAACTCGAATTGCCCTTGGGTCAACTCACAGAAGACCAAGCCCAGAAATGGGCAGGATCGGCTTGTAAGCACTTAGATTGAGGTCGATTCCACCTTAAAGAGGTATACCAAAATCAGAGTCCCATTAGAGGTCCTGGAAGAAGCCCCACGGGTTAAAATCCCAAGAACAAGGGTCGGTCAGGCGAGACCGACCCTATCCAAAATACAAACGGGATCAATTCCCATACGTCAAATCTGGGAGGAAAAGGAAAGATCTGAAGAATCATTATAAATATCGTCTGACTCCAAAGAAAAAGCAAGGTCATTATGATCCTAAACTCGTGAAACTTTCCTACTACACTTAAATTAAAGCATCAAAGTTATTGTGGCATATACTATACCAGTATTTTCTAATATTTGTTTTATAGGTATCAAAATCTATAAATTTTAGAGTTAAAATCACGTGAAATTCTGACCATTTTTCCTATAACATTAACACATATTATTAATTATTGATAATAAATAGGAATAGTATGAATAACTTTTCATGCTACTATAAAGCATTACAAAATTTTCATTTTTCTTGAACGACTTAGAAGGATTTTTTTTAGGAGGAAAAAAAACTTGTTTTTAATATATGTTTCTTTTAATGTATTTTAAAAAGTAAGATTTTATTTGTTCATAATAAGTCAAGAGACAATTTATTTATGAAACTCAGATTACATTACAAATAAATTAAAAGAAGATATATTCCCACATATAGGGATACAATATTGTCTAACAACTTGACTTAATTAATATGTTGTTAGTCATCACTTTTATTTATGGGTTGGTTGCACAAACAACAATCAGGCCTAAAATAATGTCAAATTTAATAAAAATTAAAACATTTTATAAATATAGCAAAAAATCAGTGATAGTCACGGATAGACTGCTATCGTTGATATATGACTATCACTGATAGGCTACTATTAGTAATAGACTACTATCAGTGATAGTCACTGACTAAATTGTATAAAAACTGAGGTTATAGATTACTATCAGCCATAAACCATACTATCAGTAATAGAAATTGTCATATTTGTAAAAAAAAAAAAAAAAAAAAAAAAATGCTTTATTTTTAATTATTTTACCCTAAATTAACATATATTACAATTTCTCTTTATTTATTGCATTTTTCAAAACAAATATACGATCGCTAATGGATATTTTCAATTAAATCATAAATCAATTTATTAACTTCTAAACAATAGTTATCATATTTTTGTTATTTCGAAGCAATTTCACCAAAGAGTGTCCATAAGTAATGGGCGTAAACATTTTTCTCATTAAAGAAAATTGATTTTTTTAATACCAATTGTATTAAAGTTGTCCTTTATTGTTATTTTCTTTTCGTTTTTTTTTTTTATTTATTTTATCTACTTTAGAAAAAGAAGAAATTAATAAAGTGATTCTCAATTATAGTTTCCAATTCCTTAGAGATGTTGCTTGAATTAAACGCAACGTTTAGATTTCAAATGCATACATCTTGTTTTCGATTTCTTTATAGGAATGAAAAATAGAAGTCGCTATTTCAATTATTATAATTATGAAATATAATTATCATCATATTTCGTTTTTAATTTTCTGTTTTTAAAATTTATATTTATTTTCTCCTAATTTTTTTTTAGTATGAGTTTCACTTTTATTGAAGAATCGTTTAAAAAAATATTTGAATTCTTAACGAAATTCTAAAAACAAAACTAATTTTTTTTTAATTTTCAAAACTCGCTTGAACATTAGTCCCAAACTTAATATTAAAAACATTAGCACTTAACATCCATTTTTTTTAATTGTTTAACATAATCTTAATATATAAAATCTTTTTTTTTTAGCTTAACTTAGATGTACACATAAAATGTTGATGTATACAAGTACTGCTTCAACTTTTGAGCGATCATATTTTGGATTTTGAAACAAATTGGAATTTTATTAAATAATGAATTTAAAAAAAAGAATTAACTAAAATAGCTTTTTAATATAAAATCTATGGACGAAAACATATAATTAAAAAAAAAGTTGAAAAAATAAAATAAATATTGAAGTTTAGAACATATTCTATGATTATATAGTAAAATTTGAAAATATATTGAACATAAAATTAAGGATGGTTGTGCAATAATTGAGTTGCTTATTATAGCAATGGGGCTACCATATCTCTCAATCTACTAAGAGAAAATGCAAAGCGATGAAAATATATTTCTAAGTAGAGAGGGAATTTTTACTTCAAAAAAAAAAAAAAAAAAAAGTAGAGAGGGAATTTGAATATATTACAAAAACACATGAATGAGAATGGTAATAAATTGTTATTCGATTTAAAATCTATTTCTAATCGCACTCTCAACATTTTATTAATCCTCTTATTTATTTATGGAATGACCATTATGATTTGCTATATCATTCAGCTAATCCGTTCTTCAATATATTAATATGATATTGTCCACTTTGAGACTAAGCCCGCATCACTTTGCTTTTGGTTTCACCCAAAAAATCTCAAACTAATGGAGATAATTGTCTTTACTTATATATCATGAATCAATCTCTTCCCTAACCAATGTGAGACTTTGTTAGTACTTCTAACAATACTTACCCATAGCTGCATTATTGAATCAAATTTCTATTCCTACTCTTGAATAATAGTGTAGGACATCTCCTAAACTTTAGTCAAAGAAAAGGGAGAAGAATAAAAACTTAAACCATGCAGTATATATTATATATACTTTGATCCCACTTGGTGTCTGGTATTGGAATGGGCATATACTCAATCAAAAATATGGAACTTGTCATCTAGGCACATGGGCAAGGATTGTTTTGTCTATGAATTATTTGGTAAATTTGTTGAAATCAACACCAAAAATATACATGGCCCTAGAGGGAGGCAAGTGGGAGGCAGAGATAATATATATATTGGGAGTTGGTTTTTTAGGGCTCTTTTTGATGCCCTCCCATTTTCAGCCACTTGAGGAACACAAATTGCAAGAAGAACAAATGAGGAACCAAAAGGCACTAATTTCATCAAGATATTTATAGAATATTTTTAGGGTTGGCAACCCATTTTTAGTGGCTATGGTCTTTTTGGTGCCATTTCTCATATGATAAAGGAAGCATTTTGCTCAACTTGTGTGTAACCCATACCCATTATATTATTTCACTCAAATGGGTTAGATGTGTATTAAAATGGACATGTGGGACTTTTCTAGTGGGTATACAATTCCATTCCGATCTTGATAAATAGCTCTTTTTTTGGAACTATGATCAATTATGTCCCTTTTAAACCCTAACCCCTGGTTTGGTTCATGGGTTAGGGTTTAGGTATTCTAAATATGTGGATTAATTAGTGAAGACAATATTTTGTAGGTGGTCGTATTACTTATCTTTAAGTTACAAATCTTTACTAGTCTTATAACTTGAATACAAGATTATAAAACTCATCCCTCGAATTACTACAACGACATATTTAGATGTTGTTATAAACCACACATTGGTCACAAATCCAAATAGATAAGACATAATATGAACTTCAATTTGTTAAACTCAAGTATTGCATTATCTAATGTTGTTTTTCTATAAAAGTCTTGTTAATTTTCTATCAAACATATATTCGATAATTTTGATTATTGTAGGTGAGAATATATATATATTTTAAATAAAAATTACAACGTTTAATAAAGTTTAAGATATAATTAGATGAAAAATTAAAAATTTAGAATAAAAATTAATACAATTATGAAGTGAAGGTAATTTTTTGACATTTTCTATAAATATAACATCTCAATCTCGTAAGTGAATAAGTTAAAAGTTAAAAGACAGCCGTTGTTTTTTTTTTTTTTTTTGATACATTGGGGTGGGGGGATTCGAACCACAGACCTCTTGGTCATAAACATATACATGTGCGAGCTGAGCCATGCTCGCTTTGGCCAGCGGTTATTAATAGTACACCATTATTTGTCCAATCAAAACTCCAATTATTTTAAACTCACGTACAGACAAAACCTCGTATTAAGTTACTGAGTGGGACTGGATCCTGCCAAAGGCAGACAGCAATTATTTTATATTAAAAAAAAACAAATTAGAATTAAAGAATTGAAAATTTATTTTGAAAATTAAAAAGATAAGATAAGGACAAAAAAAAAATAAATAAATAAAAGCAGCAGAGTTTTAAATACAGATGAATTATTGGGATTTGTAAAAGCAACTGAAAACTAAAGCTTGTAGATGAGATCCGAACGTCATGAGTAACTGAGTCTCAACTCTGAACTACAATTTGTTTTCATGTGCCCACATAATTCAATTTTGCCATTATCATCCCTTTATACCAATACAATTTTGTTTTTTTTTATATATATATATAATAATATGTTTGAGATTCAAAAATTTAAATGTCGATGTCGACGAAAATATTGAAGTCTCAATTTTATGAAAATGTCGATAAAATATCGATAAAAAGTCGAGAAATTTTTTTAAAATAATTTTTTTTTTAAATTTATTAAAATTAATAGATAAACATTTTACACTTTTAAATGAGTTAAAATATAATTATTGTAATATTATATTCACCTTAGGTTACATTTTTTTTTTTTTTTTTTTTTAATATTTCATTGATTTTGTACGGTATGATGGAAATGTCGATTCACCCCTCATGTCGATGTCGAACCTATAGATATGTGGAAATGTCGATGGAAATATCGACATGTCGACGAAAATTTAATACCATGCTGAGATGTTTCAAGGATTTAAATATCGTTGTCGACAAAAATATCGAAGTCTCAATTTTATGAAAATATCGATAAAATGTTCGATAGATGTTTCGAGAAGATTTTTAAAAATAATTTAAAAAATATATATATTTAAATTAATAAATTGACATTTTACACTTTTAAATGTGTTAAAATATACTTATTATAATATTATATTCACGTAGGTTACATTTTATTGTTGTTTTTTTAACATTTCATCGACTTTGTATGATATGATAGAAATGTCGAACTTATGGATATGTGGAAATGTTGATGGAAATTTAATACCATGTTATCACAGTTTCTTCCTCTTCTTTTTTTTCTCTCTTTTGAAATTTGAAACTATTATTAGTATATATATAAATAAATAAATAAATGAATGGATGGAAACAGTTGGTTCGAATTTTTCAATTAAAATTAATATTTTATATTTAGTATTTGAAACTTTAAAAAAAAAAAAATTATATTACAGGATCTCGACATTGATCTGATAATTAATAAGCTGGTTGGGGTCCCTACAGTTTCTTTTTCCTTTTAAAGTTGAATTTCGGATCATCATATGATGTTTGAAACAAGATCCAAGATTCATATCCAACGGTTTTCTCCAATCATGTGGGTCTCGAACTTGTACTCAATCAACGGTTAGTATTCCAACGAATCAATGGTTGTGATCTCTCTCATCCGATATGGGTCCCACAGAATCAGCTTAAAACCCGAGAGAATTTCTAGTACATCCGTGGTATGGAGTTTTTCCATACCACTGCCTTTCAATGACTGACACTTGTCCATTCTTTTAAAATTGAAAAACGTTAATTTTCATGTGGGCTCCACCAATTTTTTAATTAATTATTTTTTCTTCTCTTTCATCTTTTTCGTTCTTCTCTTTCACTTTTCCCTTCATTTTCTCTACTACAACAACAAAATCAAAATTAAAATCAAATTTGGTTGGTTTCTAAATTCAAGAGATAATCGAGCATTTTAATTTTGTTCTATTCCATCTTTTTTCCTTCATTTTTTCTAGTTGGTTTATAACACGTGTATTTTAATGTCAAGTACTAATAAAAAAAATTGAAGAAATAGTTGAGAAAATTATTAACACATGGACATTTTAATTTTGTTGGTTTCTAAATTCAGAAGATAATTTGGATTTTTCAATGTCAAAGTGTTAATCAAGTTAAATACTGGAATGATTATACAATACACAAAAATCACATTAATATGAGAAAAAATTATTAACAAATTACAACTCATCAAATTGTTTAAATAACAACCCTCCTTGGATAAGATGAAAGGAAGAGAGGGGAAGGAGAATGAAAAAAAGATGGTGATTTGATTTTGATTTTGATATATTTTTTTTTTTTTTTTGTTATAAACCAACGAAGAAAATGAATGAAAGAGTGAAAGAGAAAAACGAAAAAAGATGAAAGAGAAGAAAAATGGTTAATTAAAAATTTGATGGAGCCCACATGAAAATTAACTTTTTTTAATTTTAAAAGATTGACACGTTGTAGTGGTATGGAGAAATTCCATACCACCGATGTACTAGAAATTCTCCCTTAAAACCCTAACCAAAAAGACTCCGAGTTAAATTATAAGTTTAGTTTATAATTTTTTCATTTGTGTTTAATATGTTTTTAAACTTTAAAAAATTTTCTAATATATAATGTATTTTCAATTTTGTGTTTAGTAGGTCTGAATACCGACTATAAATTTTTAATTTTATGTCTATTAAGTTTTTTTATCTGTTTGACATTTTTTATAATTCATGGATCTATTGTATATGAAATTGAAATTTTATAGTCCTACCATATACAAAATTTAATTTTATATCTAATAGATCCATTAATTTTAAAATAAATGTCGAATAAATAAGATCTCTGTTACAAATAAAATTGAAAGGTTGGAGATCTATTTGAACATTTCTAAAGTTTATAGACTTATTAAACATTTTTTTTACGTTCAAAGATTTGTTAGACACAAACTTAAAACTGCAGGGACTAAACTTGTAATTTAACAAAAGAATAATAACAATTGAAAATTATGAGTTTGACAACTGTTTTGTTTTGATTTTTTATTTATGGAAATTAAATTTATAAATACCATTTTTACTTATGTACCATTTAAAAATATTTTTAAAATTTATGTCAAATTTTGAAAACTAAAAGAAAGAAAAACAATTTTTATAAATTTGTTTTTGTTTTTGAAATCGGGCTAAAATTGTGTCTAAAGAAGGCATGAAAAACTTACTAAAGAAATTACAAAACTAAAAACAAAGGTCCGTTGGATAACTATTTTTCAAAAGTAAGTCTATAAACACTCATTTTGGTTCCTTTATTTTGTTATCTGCTTATATAAATGTTTTCAAAATTCAAACTAAGTTTTGAAAATTAAAAGTAATAATAATAATAATAATTTTTATTTTTATAATTTATCTAAGAATTATAATGCTTCCTTAAGAAAAGATGAAAACTATTGGTAAGGAATAGTGAGAAAATGAGTACAATTTTCAAAAAATAAAAATAAAGAACTGAATGCTTATTAAACGGAATCAAAATTATTCTCAAACAGAGGTGTAGAGATTTCAATCGATTTTGGAAGCATTGAGGCTTATGGAGTTGAAATCAAGATCCATCCAGATCAAACAAGAACTTGATGAGCGAAATATGTTGATGGCTACTGAATAACCTCCTTTGACTTTCTCAATAATAAAGCCTTTGACCTTTGTATTCGTTTGCCAAATCTTGTTCAGTTCCATCCAAGTTCGGTTTTGTCTGAATCTTCGTGGAAGAAGAAAAAGCGGTTCACCAGCCACTACATCTGTGGATCCCACCAAATCATTAAACCTGGCGGCAGCTCGCTCTTTGATCAGTGATTCGCCGGCCACTAGATCGATGAAGAATCTCTCCAAAATTAGCTCTTTGATCAGTGATTCACCGGCCACTAGATTCAGGGATCCCACCTTATTCTCAAACCTGGCGGCTCGGGTGATTGGCACTCCTGTAGGCTCATCTTGCATACAAATTCTGGGGGTCCCAGGTCCTGCATCCACCAAGAACATTTCTTCCCTTAAGCGTAAAACTTCTGATTGTAAGGCGTTTCCACTACATAAGAAAAAACTCGAATTAGATCTTGGAAATGATCGACTCAAATAGATGCTCATCATAAGCTTTTTTTTCCTCCTCTTTCTATTGATCAGAAGCATCCAGCAGCGTCACGCCAGTCGAAAGAGTTGAGCTACAATCATCTACACTATAGAAATATAAAATATATTTGCAAGACTTTAGATCTAAAGTGGTCAATAGTCAATATGAGCTTGACAATGTACAATATATGATCAACGGTCACATGTTCGATTCCTCCGCTTCACATATTGTCAAAAAAAAAAAAAAAAAAAAAAAACCATCAACATCATGTTTTGAGACAATATTGTAGTGGCGTGTTTTTTTTATTAATATCCATAAGGTTTTATTGTTGGTAGTAGATAAATATGTTTATGAAGTTAAAAAGATGTGAGATTGTGTTGTCCAATTATAAGGGAAAGAAATGGATGTTGTGGGTCTTAGAAAATCAGACTGTTTTTTGTGTTTTGTTTGTATGGTTGAATTGAATGATATAAATTCAAAATGCAGCCTCAACTTTGTGTCTGATTACTCATTTCTTCACCTTTCCAGCTCAATGCCTTAGGACATCGGACATTCAACTATCTATGTTCTTCATTTCCCACTTTTTCTTTTTCTTTTTACTAAATCATAATACTATATGAATTACTTTCATTTAGTAAATTATAAAGTTATTACTCCTTTAACTTTAATGCTCATAATAATTTTGTATGATTACTAATATTATTATGACTTAATCGGTATTAATTTAAGGGTTGATTGCACAAACAACAATAAGACCCAAAATAATTGTAAATTTAGCAAAGTTTAAAACATTTTACAAATATGGCAAAAATATCAGTGGTTATCATCAATAGACTCTATCGTTGATATATCACTATCACTAACAAAATTCTATAAAAAAAACTGAGTCTATCAGCAATAAACCATACTGGGATAGAAATTGTCATATCCATATATTTTTTAAAAAAAGTGCTATATTTTTAATTATTTTACTCTAAATTGACATATGTTATAATTTTTCTTAATTTAAATCATAATTTAGTTTGGCATAATATATATTATAAGGAAATAAGTTTTTTTTTTTTTTTTTTTTTTTTTTTTTTTTTTTTTTTTTTTTTTTTTTAAGATTGGAAGTCACAATTTCCGTAACCCACATTTATGGTACTAAAACTAAAAAAAAAAAAAGGAAAAAAAAGTTTTCGTATTTTTAATAAAGTAAGAGCAAGGCTAGGTGAGTTAAAACATTTGATAGAATGGGCATGCAAAGTACATTTTAAATTGGATTTTTTTTTAGTGCTCCTATCTTAATCTAACTAATCTATTCATTTTGTGTCGCATCACATTAGAGGTGCAGGTTGGGGTCCAGTCGAATTAAAGATATTTTTTGGATCAATCTAATTTTTTAGGTTGGTTGGTTGCTGGACTCGACCAACGTCTCCAGCAGAGTGGACAAACCAACCCAACTCAGCCCTCATATTATTGGGATGGGTCTTCGAGTTGAGGAGAGACGATCAACTAGGCAAGATGATTGATTGGGAAAGACTTCCCCGAGGCTTGCCTGAACGTGCGAAGTTGTTGTTGGCGAACTAGACAGTAATTGACAAACGAGAAAGTCGTAGTTCCAACGAGAAGATAGAGATGAGAGATTGAAAGAGAGAAGATAAAGAAGTTGTGAAAAAATGTAGTTGGAACCCTAAATGAAAAAAGTGTAAATGAGGAAAACTTAAAAAGCAAAGAAAAAAAAAAAAAAACTAATAAACATATATATATATATATATTAAATAGAGAATGGGTTGGATTCGAGTTAAACTGAAATTTTATTTAATGAACCCGCAAACCGAATCGGACGGGTCGGTTTTTGAAAGTTTCAACTCAAATTCAGATTGAAAATTTGTCTAACTCAACCCAATGATTCAGGATGGGTTGTCTGGGTTTTTCGAGTTGTCCGAATTTTTAAACATCGTTATCACACATCATCATACTAAATTATTATTCGAACAAAACATGTCCTACCAATATATTAAGGTAATATGTTAATGATGTGGAATTATTAGAACTAAAATCAATAGTTCGAGGACATAATAATAAAAAAAATAATTCAAGGATTTTTAGTTAAGATTACTATCAAATAGAATGAATGAAGATATAATTTAACCTTTTTTTTTTTTTTTTTTTTAGCCCCACAATTTAGAATGATATATCCGTTTTTCAGTACATTTAAGAATAACAAAGAATGGAATTGCAAAATCCTCCAAATCCCTCCAAGAAGTGAGAGTTATTGTCCTCCAAGAAGTGAGAGTTTTTGTCCTCCATGAAGTGGGTGCCTCTTCCTCACCTCGGTTGAGAGCTTTTCCACCTTTGTGTGGGCATTACTTCTGTGCTGAAGCTTTTTGCCATTGTTCTTGGCTTCGAAGGCCTCCTTCTCCTTTCTTGCCTCTTCTGATTTCTTTCTAAGTTTCTCCTTTGTCTTCTGGGGCCGTGCAAATATTGCCCTGTTCTTGTTCTTGGTTTAGTTGCATCTTTCTTTCCCTTTGTTTTCCTTGTTTGCTACTTCCCTTTGTCTTCTTGTTTCTGCTTTCTCTTCTTTGATTTTATCGCCATTTTAAAACTCTCTTTTACTCACTTTGTTGCCCTGCATGGAAGAAGAAGAAATAACATTAGATTTGAACAAAATGACTTTAACTTCCGAAGAAGAACTCACAACAATCTCCCTAAAATCTTCCTCCATTAACCATTACTTCACCAACCCCCAATTACATCTAATAGGCAAACTTCTTTGTCCAAGATTCATAACATGTGAAACTATCCAGTCATCTTTTAGGAAAATTTGGAACCAAGCACAGCTGATTGTTCACAACTTATCAAAGAACCTATTTTTGTTCATTTTTTCTAATCTTTCTGACCTAAACCGCAGTCTTCATTCAGGCCCTTGGGTTTTTGATAAAAGTCTATTAATTCTCGATAAACCCAACCCTATGTTAAAACCTTCTGAAATGTTGTTTACTTTAGTTCCAATGTGGGTCCATTTCTTTGACTTACCTATGGTTTGTAGAAACAGAATAACAGCCATTGAACTGGGTAATGCCGTGGGCACCTTCTTAAATGTTGAAGATGATGCTTTTGGGCAATGTTGGGGAATTAGTTTAAGAGTTAGAATTGCCATTAATATCTGCAAACCTCTTAGAAGAGGTATCAAACTATCAATGGATGAATTGCATGCTAAAAATTGGATTGTCATTAAATATGAACGCCTCCCTGATTTTTGCTATTATTGTGGTCTAATTGGTCATTTAGTTAAAGATTGTAATGAGGCCTTTGTAGAACCTGTCTTAAAGAATCCTAAACACTATCTTTTTGGCCCAAGCCTTCGTTATCATCATTTCTCACCAAATTCATCAAAAAAGGTTGGTTCCTTTCACCCTATCTCACAAAACATTGCTTCATTGAACCCCCCCTCTGACTCCCTTGTATCACCCCCCATTATCAACCCTCTTGCCTCCCCTTCTATCAAAGACCCCTCCCTTGCCCCATCCACTTCACTTAAAGATAATCCCCAAAACCCACCCGTAGCCAAAATCCCTATCACTCCACCTTTCTGCCCCTCCCTTCCTATCTTACTCACTCCTTCTACCAACACCCCTCTCCATACCCCATTCACCTTCACAAGTCAACCATCTCCCTCTACTAATAAAAGAAAAGGCAAGTAGAAGATCCCCACTACTGACCCTATTCTTGATACCAATTTAACTCTATGTGATAACAAAAGAAAGAGCACACAAGACCCAGCAGTTACCAACTCAAAAAAGTCCAAAAACTCCTATGATAATTCTCTCACAAACAGCTCAAGCATTATTGATTTTACATTAGCGGAGGTTGTTGAACAACCTCGCCCCCTACCATGAAAGTCTTTAGTTGGAATGTCCAAGGAATGGGTAATCCTAGGACATTCCGTGCAGTCAAGGACATTCTTCATTCTCGTCAACCCCACATAGTTTTCCTCTCGGAAACTAGATGTGATGCTACTATTATGAATAAACTTAGAATTGCTAGTGGTTACTATGATTCTTTTACTGTTTCTAATGAAGGTACAGGAGGAGGGCTCTGTTTACTATGGAAAAATGATGTTAACATCACTATAAGATCATCTTCAAAAGCCCACATTGATTCTTCTATATCCTGGAATGGTAAGATTTGGCGTTTCACTGGCTTTTATGGCCACCCTGAGGCTCATAAAAGAACCATTTCTTGGGACCTTCTAAGGAGATTACATAACAATGATGATTCGGCTTGGCTAATTGGGGGTGATCTAAATGAGATTCTCCTAGATTCAGAGAAAAAAGGGGGCTCCTGTCGTGACCCCAATCTTCTCACTTCTTTTAGGTATGCCCTAGACGATTGCCATTTAAAGGACTTAGGCTTTAAAGGTAGGAAATTCACTTGGTCTAACCGAAGGAAGGATTGTGCCCCTACCTTCATTAGACTTGATAGGTTTTTGGCTAATTCTGCCTTTGTGGACACCTTTCATTCACTAACCAACTTACATCTAGGTTGGTCTGAATCCGACCATAGGCCAATCGAACTTTCAGCCATTGTAACTCCCCTCCATCCCGTTTATCACTACCACAATCGCCCCTTCAAATTTGAAGAACATTGGACTTTCCATGACCATTGTAGTTCTATTATCGCTACTGCCATCCATCATCAAGATAGTTCCACCTATAAAAAGGACCTATACTCCTTCCTCTTCGAGGTCTCTTCAAATTTAAAACCATGGGGCTATTCCCTTTCCTCTTCTCTGAAAACTAAGATTAATTCTTGTAAAAAAGCATTACAATCTGCCTACCAAGTCTCTCCCCACCCGGACTTTAAAAACATTCTTCTTATCGAAGATGACCTTAACCATCTTCTTAAAGAGGAAGAGATTTATTGGAAACAAAGATCTAGGGAAGAATGGCTTAAATGGGGAGATAGAAATACTAAATGGTTCCACAAGAAGGCCTCTATTCGTCATAAGAAAAGTTTGATCATGGGAATTTTTGATTCTTCAAATGTTTGGAGGGAAAAACCTTGTGATATTGAGTCTTCTTTTATTAATCATTTTTCTAACCTTTTTTCTTCTTCCAGGCCCAATTTTAAGGACATGGAGAAAGTAATTGGCAATATACAACCTATTGTGACTGAGGAGATGAATGCAATCCTTGATGCCCCTTTTTCTGGTAATGAAATTAGCATTGCTTTAAAGCAAATGTTTCCCACTAAAGCCCCTGGCCCAGACGGGTTTCCAGCAATTTTTTATCAAAAATATTGGCCTATTTTAGGTAATTTCACTACCGATCAATGCCTTGCTATCTTAAATAACTCAGCCCCTATTAGCCCCCTGAATCATACCAATATAGCTTTAATCCCTAAAACCACAAACCCTTCTAAGGTCACTGATTTTAGACCTATTAGTCTTTGTAATGTCTCTTATAAGCTAATTTCTAAAACTCTTGCCAATAGGTTAAAACCTCTTCTAAACTCTATTATTTCTCCTTATCAATCTGCCTTTATATCTTCTAGAGCTATTTCAGATAACATCATCTTAGCCCATGAGTGCATTAACCATATAAAAAAGAATAAATCTAGTTCTAAAGGTCTAGCAGCACTTAAACTCGATATGGCTAAAGCTTTTGACCGTGTTGAATGGATATTTTTAGAGAAAATAATGAGCAAACTCGGGTTTAGCACTAAATGGATCACTTTAATAATGAATTGTTTAACTACTGTTTCTTTTTCTATCATTATAAATGGTCAAGCTAAGGGCCACTTTAGCCCTTCCAGAGGCCTAAGACAAGGTGATCCCCTTTCTCCCTATCTCTTCCTTCTTTGCACAGAAGGTCTCTCTCAAACTCTACTACATGCTCAGCATTCAAATCTCCTCTCAGGTATCAGTATTGCAAGGTCTGCCCCCTCTATCTCTCACCTTCTTTTTGCAGATGACAGCCTTCTTTTTTTTAGGGCTACTACTTCTAACTGCACTACAATTAAATCCATCCTTCAAAACTATGAAAAGGCTTCGGGGCAGTCTGTTAACTTTCTAAAATCAGCTTTGTATATCTCCCCTAACATTTGCCTTTCTTTTCAGGGTCATCTTCAGAGCATCCTTGAAGTCAAATTGGTTAAGAATTTAGGTCGTTATCTTGGGATCCCCTCCTGTTTTACTTCAAAGAAAGGGGCTGATCTAAGCTATGTAGCTGAGAAGGTCTGGAAAGCTGTCTCGGGTTGGAAATCAAAGTTTTTTTCTTCAGGAGGCAAGGAAGTCTTAATTAAAAGTGTGGCTCAAGCCATCCCCACTTATGCCATGAGCTGCTTTCGTCTTCCCAAAAGAGTATGCTCAGATATTACTAAAGCTATCTCTAGATTCTGGTGGGGCTCCAACAACAGTACTAAAAAGATCCATTGGTGTAAATGGGATTACATTTGCAAATCCTTTAATCAAGGTGGCCTTAACTTTAAAGACATGGAGCTTTTTAACCAATCCCTCTTAGCTAAACAAGCGTGGAAACTGCTATCTAATCCTACAAGCCTCACTGCCCAAACCTTAAAAGCTAAATACCACCCCCACACCAACTTTCTAAAAGCCTCATTAGGTTTATCCCCTTCATTTTTCTGGAAAAGTGTTATATGGGGAAGGGACCTTTTATCTAAAGGGATTCGACTCAAATTGGGGAATGGGATGAACATTCTTGCCTTCAAAGACAAATGGTTACCTAGAGAAACTCTCTTCACCCCTATTGCTAATCAGAACAGCTCTCTTGACACCACTGTGAACATGCTAAACTTAGAAAATAAATGCTGGAATATCCCTCTCCTATCCAATTTATTTCATAAAGAAGATATTCCCATTATTTGTTCTATTCCCCTTAGCAGAAGTAATAGAGAAGATAGATGGATATGGCACTACACAAAAGATGGCAATTACAGTGTAAAAAGTGGCTACAAATTAGCTCTCTCTCTCAAATTTCCTGAGGGCCCTTCAAGGATTGATCAATCAAAAAAATTTTGGTGCACCCTTTGGGGTCTAAAAATCCACAACAAAATTAAGTGCTTCATGTGGAAAGTGTTAAAAGGTTATCTACCTACCCAAGAGAAGCTAAAAATGAGAGGAGTAAGCAATAATACCTTTTGTCCACAATGTTTTGCTCCTTATGAATCCATCCCCCATGCCCTCCTCTTTTGCCCAAGGGCAAAAAAAATCTGGACTAAACTCCTCCCAGCTTTCCACTACAAACATCTTTCCCACCTTCCGTTCTCTGATCACTGGAGTCTCTGGACCTCCACTGCAAATAAAAAGGAGTTGGCGTTAGCCTGCATAATTTGTTGGGCCTTATGGAATGACAGGAATATTTTAATTCATGGAGGAAAAACCCTTGATACAGAAGCAAAAATCACATGGATTTCAGATTACCTTGAGGAGATCTCTGAAGGCACCACTGGATTTAAACACCCAATTATTCCTTCTTTGCAACCCTTTGATTCCCAGTCTTGGTCGCTTCCCCCGGAAGGTGTTCTAAAAATGAACGTAGACGCAGCATGGTCCTCTACTTCTTCTCCGGCTGGAATTGGTATTGTTATTCGGGACTTCACCGGTCTAATCTCATATGCATCTTCTCTAAAGGGGTTCTTCTTCCAAAACCCCCTCCATGCGGAGCTTGAAGCCATCCGTTCAGGTCTCTCCATCGCTTGTTCGTTGAATATCAACCACCTTATCTTAGAATCGGATTGTGCTCCGGCTGTGCAAACCCTCACCTCTGAATCGGCTTTCATCAACGATATAGAAACTTGGATTGAAGATTGTCGCGAAATCTTGAAGATTCATACAAATTTCTCGATCGTCTTCGCAAATCGTCGGAGCAATCGCACCGCTGACGCCCTAGCTCGATTTCCATCGTCAAATTCAGTTTTTTGGGATTCTCCTTTTCCTTCGTGGATTATTGAGATCGATGGTATTGACCATTGTATCCCTGCATGTAAAGACACTCTTACCCTTGTTGATTAATAATACGTACGTTATTTCAAAAAAAAAAAAAAGAATAACAAAGAATAAAAAAAAAAAAAAAAAAAAAATTGCAATTAGACAAATGAAGCTAAAGGTTAAGCAAAAGCAATACCATTGACTTAATTGCTAATTCCAAAGTGATTAAATATAATTGAAAATAAGCCACTTGGATTTCATTAACAAAATTATCCATCAATTTCTTTATAGTAATTTCAGCCGATGATTTGCAATTTCCACCCACCATTATTGACATTTTTTTTTTTGACAAGTTCAAACTTTTGAGTTGACGAAGAAGAGTAGATTTAAAGATTTGGCCTTTTTTAGTACGTTTAAAGATTAGGTTTATGTGGCCAAGAATTTTAGTTGTATTATATTTTTTTTTTTGATACAAAAGAATTTTAGTTGTTTTTAAAACATAAACAGCCTTTTCTTTTCTTTTTTAGCCAAAATTAATTTCAGACTTGATTTTTAATTGTTATTAATATTATTTATTTTTATCATCATGAATTTTTTCATTCTCCATTGATTAATTGTATTAACTTGTTTACCTCCTCTCAAAAAAAAAAAAAAAAACTTTGTTTACCTTAATTTGATTAAATATGTCCTTTTATCTAGGGGGTGTATGTCTCTTTTTATTTTTGTTGTAATATTTTACTAATGTCAATTTTCTTTTATCAAATTCTTACTTAATAATAGAAAAATTGCAACAAATATCAATTTAACATTTTATTGAGCTGATATAACAGTTTTTTAAAAGATTTGCTATGACAGTTTTTGCTTGTGATACTCATAACATATTAATGACTATCAATCATAGTTACTGATACACTTATATTTTTTTTATAGAATTTTATTATCATAAATAGCAGTCTATTAGTAGTCATCTTATCAATGGCTATCAGAAGATGGACTATCAATCATAGCTATTTGATACACTTATATTTTTTTTTATAGAATTTTATCAATGGTTATCATAGATAGCAGTCTATCAGTGATAGTCATCTTATCAATGGTTATCAGAGATATTGATAATAGTCTATTAGTGATTATTACGGATCTTTTGTCATATTTACAAAATGTTTTATATTTGATTATATTTGTAATTATTTTGAGAATCAGTCAATTAAATAATGACATAGAGATAAATAATTTAACCAATTAAAACATTAATGTCTTCATTTTAGAGTTGTAGATTCAAATGTTTACTACGTGGATTGAGGCTCAAATAATCTCCTATCCCCACATTTAAATAAAGAACAAAATTACCAATCCCTTTTATATTATTACAATTTTCTTTGTGCAACAATTCTCCTCCTGTCAATCTGAGCACAATTCAAATAGTTAAGAGATATGTCATCAATCAAGAGATCAAAAGTTCGAATCTCTTAAGAATTCGATTAAAATATATATATATATATATATATATATATTTTGGAAGTTGAAATTCTAACCCTAGATTTTTTGGTCATCAATACATACATAGGTCAGTTCAATCATGCTTGCTTTGTTAAAAAAAAAAAAAAAAAAAAAAAAAAAAAAAAAAAAAAAAAAAACTACTTAATATATATAGGACATTCGTTTATTTGTTGTTTTCAATTCTTCATTTGTTTTTTTATGTTTTAAAATTGTCGCCCTCAAAATGAACGTGCAATTCTCATTTTGCTTCTTTTTATGACGGCAGATGGATTTGCTTTTATTTGGATAAGGGCGAGTAAGGTGAACAAAATATAATTGATATTAAAAATATGACAGACTAATTGGAATTAATATTTTTAAATGAAAATGATCTAATATTATTAAGACTTGATTGAAATATTTTAAATAATGTTAGAATAAAATTCAAGATTTGAAAAAGTTATAGATAAAATTGAAAGAATTTAGACAATTACGTAATTTAAAACTTTACAAATATTTTAATATTTAGCTGAATAATCTTATTGGTGATTTTTACAATATTATCGTTAGAAAAATGTTATTCAATGACACTTTAGTGGATGTATGTGGTGCGAGCATTTGGTTTTTAATTTTAATATCAAATAATAAAAGATAGTGCAAATAAAAGAGTTTAAATTTTAATTAAGACTCGCACCAATAACAATTTATACTTTTTACTTTTTATTGAAATATCAGTTAAAGTTTAGGCTTATATAATTTGATCCTTCTAACTTTGAATAAAATAAATTATTTTAAACAATTTCATTCATTTTTAATAAATTATATAACATAAACTTTCACATTAAAAAAAATGTTAATGTCCAAGAAACAAGAATTTTATTTATTTATTTATGGAGTTGATTAAATAATTTTAGAATATAGATAAATATAATATACAAAAGTGAAACAATAGAAAAGAAAAACATAAAAGAAAAAGCAGGGAAGGATACGTGGCAAAGGGAGAAAAAACGTAAATTAAAAATAAAAAAAAATTAAAAAAATGAGTTGACATGCGACATACGGTTGGGCCACGTGTCGGCATGCAGGGTTGTAGCCCAGCTAACCGTCAAGTTATTTTAAAAAAGTTTAAAAGGTAGTTCTCAAATTATTGGTAGAACTAAAGTAGTTATTTCATGTCCCATGACCACGATTTATGGAATTTTTGTATTTAATTTTCGATTCTCGAAATCAAGAACAAAAAAGATTTTTCCATTCTTCTTAAATTCACTTTTGACCGGAGCTGGTGGCAGAGTTCATCGTCGGTAAATCTTCAAATTAATTCTCGTTATGAATAACCGAAACGACACAAAATGTTTTTCTTCCTCCGTCGGCGATATGACATCGTCCAGCCACTCATCTTTGGTCCACATAGCAATGACTTTAGATCCCATAAATCGTGAAAATTTCTAAAATTCTCAAAATTTGTTGGAACCCACAACTAGAATTAGGAAATAGAGTAAAATACGATCTTTAATCTCAGAAGGAGAATGTGAATTTTGGATTTTGAGAAGTCGTCTACAAGAAGATTAACAGAAAAAAACAAATGAGAAATGAAGATGAAGAATTTTAAGGACTAATCTAAATTCCATTATGTCATCTTGATTCTCAACGGAGAAGACAAACTTGATCTTGATTCTTAAATTCTTACCTTACTCATCTCTTTAAACATTAATGGTTGTTTCTTTTTGGTACAGAGAATTTTGAGAATTGAAAAATTAAATAAAAGTGTTGCAAAATCGTGGTCATGGTACACGCTTTACCCTTAAATCGTCGTCATGGTACATGATTTACTCTTAAATCGTGATCATGGTACATGATTTACCCTTCAATCGTGATCATGGTACAAGATACACGATTTACCCCTTCAATCGTGGTCATGGTACACAATTTACCATATTCGTGGTCATAATATACGATTTAAATAATTTCAAAACTACCTTATTTGTGTAATTATTTTTTTAAAATATATTATTTATAAAAAAAAAAAAAAAAAAAAAAAACCAAAATGATGGGATAATTAAAACTAAAGTATATCTATAGGCTATAACCTAAAATAATGAAGAATAAAACTAAGAATTGATATATTTTTTTTTTTTTTTTAGAAAAAGACCAACTTTCAAATAATAAGAAGATTTAATTTAATTTAAAAAAAAATTGGAATTTCATACAAGCAAAGACTTTGTACTCAATTGATAGATAGAGAGTGACTCCTTCTCAGAAATCAAAATTTGTGTCACCATATTTAAAAAAAAAAATCTTCACCACAAAAATAATAATATTGTGTATGTTTAGCATTGAGCCATGAAAAAATACCTTATACTCAAACAAGAAAACTCTCCGTGGCACGAGGGACGATTGAGAACTCCTAGCAAACCGATTGTATTTTGTTTAAATACACAATATTTGTATTTTCTCTTTAGACATTTTAGCTTCCATGTCATCACCTAAAAGAATAGTCATCGTTGTTTCGTTGAACGCTTCAATCATAAAACTTAGAAAGCTTCTACCATGGAGCTCCAGGTATACGTATTGGCTATGAAAGCGTTTATCTTTGAAATTAAATCATCCTCACTTGCATTAATTCTGTCATTGACATTAGTTTCGAGAAGATTAGTCAATCTTTCAATACACTTCCAAATATATCCAAACACTTATAATTTTTCTTTCTCATCATCTCGATTAAAACTCTCCATACTTCATAGTCGAGCATTCTTCATGATCAACTTCAATTATCTCATTATTTTTTTATAACCAATGTCATAGATGCAATTAGAGAAGGTTGAACCACGAAACTAATGTGACATACCTAAATTTAGGAAACCATATAATACATACATTTTCAATATCTTATAACTCAAATACACTAAGAAAAAATGAAGGAGATTGATAGGGTGACAACTCTTTAATCTAAATTCTCAAGCTCTCAAAAATTACATGAAGATAGCCACAAAAATAGAGTCTGATAATACTAATTTGAAAATTTTCAAATTAAAAAAAGTTGTTATATTTAGGAATTAAAAGTATAAAAAATCTTAATATTTTAAATTTAATTTCGGGTAGAATAAGATCAAATAACAAGTCTAAAAAGATAATTATAATTAAAAACTAAAAAGAATAATAGAAAGATAGGAATGAAATATGAAAATTGAAAAGGTGAGAGTATGATCCAATCTCAAAATCGTTTGAATCAAATTTTGGAGGGAAAAATAATAATAATAACAAAAATAAGGAATTTAAAAATAAAAAAATTAATATTTTTTTTAAAAGGTTTATTGGGGTTATGTACATTTGTTTTCCTTGTGTCCAAGGTGATTGTGATGGGACATGACAATTTCCTTTCGGCCCCAATTTCAAATGTTTTATTTTTATTTTTTGAAAGTAGATGTATTACTAAGAAAAACGACTTTAAAACTCGAGGTCAAGAGCACCACAGTAACAAAAATATACGACCAGGAGTCACCGAACAACCAAACAAAAAATACCCCAAGGAGGAAAATAGTCAGATTGTTTTTTTGTAAAAGTATTTAATTAATGCGGAGATTAAATTCATAATTTTCTAGTCAAGAACACAACCTTATATCAATTGAGTTAAGCTTAATTTTGCCATCGAAGAATGAAAATATGTAAATTTTTAAAACATGTGCTTAGAACCAAATATTTCAAATGTTTGGCATGCGGGAATTCTATTCAAATTTTTTTACTTTTAAGATTCTTTTAAAATCTTAATCTCATCATTATTCCATCATTTACAAAGCCCTAGATAGACTTTTTTTTTTAATTAAAAAAATCATTCAAAAGTAACACAAGTCAAAAGAGGCGCACAAATCCTCTAGCCAACTTGTCCATAAAGGAAATGAGGAGTAAACAACAAAACAAAGAGAAAAAGCATCAAAGTCCATTGCCAAAGTTCCAAAATATTGGATTAGTAGGTCCATATAGGATACAAAAGAAGTGATATCATTAACATAATTTTTAACCATAATCATATAAGAAAATTCGACTGTAATCATTCTTCTTCGAGTGTCGTCTTTGAGTACTATTGTGAACACAATTAATTATTTGTATTAAACAATTACGATTTAACATTTTTATTATTTTTTTCATAATCTAACTAGTTAGTAGTTAGTGATGTTAAACTTTGGTATAACTATATAACATTGTTTAGTATTAAGATCACGTAGACAAATCAAAATTGTTCATTCAAATATATAGATCACAGATAATGCAACCAAATATATAATATGAATACGCATTAAGCTCAATAGTGCAAATTATTTTCCGTACAATAAAAGTGAAGTGAGATATTAAACATATTGAGCTATAGGTGCAACCTAGGACGATATTACTAATTGATAAAATGAGAAAATAAATATAATCAACTCAATTCGACCCGTTGAACATTGAAGTATGCTAGTCAATTGGTTTTTCGTTTGAATAAACGGCGATGGTTTAGGTCCACTCTTAAATCATGGCAAGAACACAAACCTCTAAAAATATTTTGCCAACAAATATTTCGTGTTGAGAGATCTTAATAAGACATTGGTAAAGATCCTTGAAGAAAAGGGATGGATCGTGTTCAAACTTTGTGTTGAATAGTCCTTGAAAAGTAAATTTTGTTGATGCAAGAATTTGGACCTCTCCTCGCCGACGGTTAGGTTCGCCGTGTGGTCCGAGGCCGACCTGCAAGGAGAGAGAAAAAGCTTGCACCGGTGCGAGACTTCCCCACACCACTCTAATGCTTAAGTTAGAGAGAGAGTGTGTCTAAGCATAAGTAGGAGTGAGAGTGATGCGTACGCCATGTCGCATACCTTCAATGAAGGGTGAAGCTCCATATTTATAGGAGAGATGGGCGTTGGTTGTTGTGTCGACGTCATACGCGTAGTAGGTGGCGTGTGCCAAGAGACGTCGTACGCCTATTAGGTGGCGTATGACCGAGCTGAGGATGTTGGCCCCGGGGTCCGAGCTGTCTGTGGGCCTACGCTGATTTCACCCGTAACAAATTTTATATCTAAATTCTATTATGGTATTTTTTTTTTTTTAATAACATGTGGGGTGAAGGGAATCGAATATGTGGCCTCTTAGTCACTAGGTCGTACATTATGTCGATTGAACTATTCTTATGTTGGCCTATTTTGGTCTTAAGCTACTGTGTTTATTTTATAACTTTTAAATATTTTGTATTCATTAAATTTTTAAATGTCATTTTTTTTAGTACGACAATATATGGAATACGAATTAATTTTGTAACTTTTTGGTCAAAGATATAATGTATTAACTAGTTGAGTTAACAACATGAGAATAACTCAACGATAATTGACATCTATTTTTTTTTTCTTGAGATCAGAAATTTAAATCTACATACCCCACATTTATTGTACTAAAAAAAAATGAGTTATGTTCAGATTCGCTTGAATGTCACATCATCGTTTTTGAAATTTTTCAATCATCTATAATAAAAAGTTGAATTCATTTTAAAATTTTCACATCATTTTTTTTAGTGCACAATAAATATGATGGTGGAGATTTACACCTCCAACATTAAAAAGTAGATATCTTAATTTCTAATCTATGTTCACTTTGGCTTTTGAGTTATTCATTGAGAGGGTGTTCGACTCAAAGAGTTGTTGGAGAAGAAGTTGGGAGGAGAAGTTAACTCCTCGTTTCGCCCTCAGACTTGTTGAACTCGGATAAAAAATATCAACTCCCTAGACATCAACAGTAGTTATTATCTAACTCTCTTGACTTCTACAAAAAAAAAATGTGAAGTATTGTGGTCAAAATTATTTTTGTCATCTTCAAATAAATTTGTGAAAGATACATAAAATAAAAAACAAAACTTTCAATTCTTAAAATTTATTGAAAGAACTCCTTAACAATAAAAAAATATGGAAAAATATAGAAAAATTGTACAAAAAAAAAATAGCTAAAATAAATTGTCATTGTTGAGATACTGATTTTCAGGTACAGTATATTTAGATGGAATGACGAGTTTAAGAGGGTGGAGGTGAAAAAAGATGTGTTTGACACATTTGTCAGGGTAAGACTATACTTATGTGTTGTTTTTTTTTTTTTCTTTAAAAAAGTTTATTAAATATACCTACATTAATAAAAAAAAAAAAAAAATATATCAACTTTATAATTTATAAAATTAAAGATGAGCCCCTAAAAAAAATAATAATAAAAATAATAATATATATATATATATATATATTATAATCAATATATTAAATATATATATATTTGATAATGTGAGATATTGTGTTCAAAATTGTTTTTGTTGTCTTCAAAAGAAAAAAAAAAAAAAAAATTGTAAAGTATAGATAAAATAAAATAAAAATAAAAATTATTTTTAAGATTTTTTGAAATTAATTGGAAGAAGTCCCTAGTAATGAAATTTTGAAACTTTGTAAAAGAAATTGTGTATAAGAAACCAGATAAAATAAACTCAGACTTCAAAACTCATTCAACAATTTTCTGCCCCAAACACACCACAGACTTTAGAACTACCGACTAAACAACTTTCTGCCTCAAACACACATACTTCATAACTTCTCATTAAACAATTTCAGACTAGATAACTCGAACTTCTTTAACTCTCTGGGCCAAATACTTCTTAAGGGCATGTTTGGCCCAAGGAGTTGGGAGGAGAAGTTAACTCCCCGTTTGGCCTACAGATTTGTTGAACTCGGATAAAAAATATCAACTCTCCAGACTTCTACACTAATTACTATTGAACTCCCCAGACTTCTACGGTAATTACTATTCAAGTTTGTCTAATTTTTCGATGCAGCACATTTCTCTCTCTTCCTCTCTCTCACTCCCACAAATTTTTTAATTATTTAAAAAAAAAAACGTAATTTAAACGAAATGTGTAAAATGACTAAAAATGCAATTCAACCTATTTTTATTATTTTAAATATAAATTAGGTTGTTCAATCAAAATTGATACTTAAACCAAATTCAAAATGTAGTATTCTTACCATGAAGATAAATAAAAGCATCAAGCTTATTTGGACCGGTTTAAATTAATGTATTAAAATCTTTCAATTCACATGTAATATTTAACTCAATATTGTACGACTTTATTTTATTTCAAAACTATCCAAATAAAATGAATAATTAATGTGAGTGATATTGAAAAAAGAATGTGAAGTATTGTGGTCAAAAATATTTTTGTTATCTTCAAAAAAAAAAACTTGGGAAAGATACATAAAATAAAAAGCAAAAATTGCATTCTTAAAATTTATTGAAAAAAGTCTTTAACATTGAAAATATGGAAAATTATAGAAAAAAAATTAAAAACTAGCTAAAATAAATCATCATGGTTGAGATGCTGAATTCTGGGTGGACTGGATTCCGATGGAATGACAAGTTTAGGATGGTGAATGCGGAGAAATATGTGTTGGACACCTAGGTAGACTATAAATTAGAGATGAGTCGTAACAAAACAAATATATATATATATATATATATATATATATATATATATATTTTATAACCAATGTGAAAAAATAATGTGAAGTATTGTGCTCAAAATTATTTTTGTTGTCTCCAAAGAAATTTGTCAAGGATAAATAAAATAAAAAAAAATATATATTTCATTTTTAGAATTCATTGAAATTTGAAGAAGTCTTTAATAAGAAATTTTTGAAAGTTTGTAGAAAAAAATTGGGTAGAAGAAAACGGATAAAATAAATTTAGACTTCAGAACTCTAGATTCAACAATTTTTTTGTCCCAAACACACCACAGACTTCAGAAATTCAGACTAAATAACTCGTTGCCCCAAACACACATATTTCAGAACTCTCCAGACTAAAACAACTCGATCAACTCTTTCGGCCAAACGTCCCCTAAATATTTTTTTTTCCTGAACAACTCTAAGTCGTTTAAGAAAGTGACATGTGTATTTTTATTTACTTTTTTTGTTAGTAATAAGTGACACGTGTATTGTCCATGGGTAGCAAGATATTTAGTAAAATAAGAAAGAGTAGAATTATTATTATATAGTATAAATTTGTAGTTATGTTTGGTGTGTGTAAAAAGAAGAATGTGGAAGGTACCAGCCGACAAGACCCACATCCATCCTCCAAGATGTCGTTTCACTCAACTTATGAGATGACTCACTGCACCCACATCCCCATATTTCTATCTCTCTTTAACGAGCATTTGACATGGCTAGGGCTTCCACACTAAGAAATCTTCTCAACTTTTACGGCAAATTAGGTAAGGCCTTTTCTGTATTTTTACAAATATATCTCATCTAATCTGTTGGTGCAAGATTTTTGACTTATTTTTTTTCTTTGCACTCCGTCGTGAGTGGTGGTTGTCGGAGTCGTGGGGTACCTGCACAAAGAAGAAAGTTGAACTTGCACCGGTGTGGGGCTAGGCCCACGAGGCTCCGATGCTTAAATCAGAAAAATTTTAGGGTAAGTAGGAGTGAGAACTCGTTTTGCGTAAGATTGTGTAGTGTATCGTCCCTCGAACATACCCTCACGCAAGGGCGGATCCAGGAATTTTTGTCAGGAGGGGCACAATTTCAATAAGAGTTAATTGCAAGTTTAGTCCTTGAAATTTTCGATTTATGTCTATATAGTCCTTGAACTTTAAAATGTGCGTAACAAACTTTTAAATTTTTCAATTTTTAGTAGGAGATCCTTAAACTTTCAATTTTGTGTTTAATAGATGTTTCAAATTTTAATTTTGAGTCTGATAGATTCTTCAAATTTTAATTTTGTGTCGAATAATTAAACTCTGAATTTTGTATCTAATAAAGACATATTAAAAAATTTAAAATATTAAATATTTTGTTAAATATAAAATTAATGTGTCATCCATCAACTTGTTTGACATTTAAAAAAAAATCACATAATTATTACATACAAAATTAAAAATTTCAAGTGTAATTAATCAGTTGATTTTTTTAGAAGATATAATATTTATATTAAGTAATCTTAATTCAAAAATAATAATAAACCATTTTAGAATCTTCAACTTAAACATATAGGATTAAATTATAAAATTTGAAATATTTATCATTTTTTAAAATATAATTATTTTTTATATTTTAAAATCTAAAATAATTTATAAAAAAATTTAAAATTCTAAAATACAACTATGTTTTTTCTTTCAAATCTAACATAATTTACCTAAAAACACAAATACAAAACAAAATTTCGCCTTCGTTGAATTTCGAACTCAAGAAGTTCCACACAATAAACTCGGAATTCGTGCCCCTTGCCATCAAACCAGAACAACATTATATTATTTTTTTCGATTTTGTTAATACAAATATATAACCTATAGTTATATTTTCCGAAATCCAATATACAAACATATAAAATTAATAATTTGAGGGGGGGCACGTGCCCCCCTGGCCCCTAAGTGGCTCCGCCCCTGCCCTCACGGATATGTTTTATATGCGAGAGATTGTGGGTCGATTGGGTCGACCCGTCTTTTCTTCATCATGAGGATCCGGGATTTCTAGCGAGGTAGCGTGGACCAATCAGCAATTAGCCCATACTTATCCCATGATGAGAATCTTCGATCCTCTCGATCCTAGGCTGATTGGAGGAGACTGTTGTACCATTGCCTTGTTAGGTAAGGCAGGAGTGTCCAACCGGCTCACTCGTTTTCCCAACGTGGGGGCGTTGACGACATGGCAACAATCGGTATGGGAGTGACCCGAGATCGTGGGTGTCTGAGGGGTCGGCCACCCGTCTCTTTGGCGCTTTGATGATGAGCTCGGGGTTCGAGGCTTCGTGACGTCATCATCATGACGTCGGATGTCGCTTCACGCTGAAGTGGCCCGTAACATAATCATTTTTTAATATAAAGGTGAATATTTTTACAGTTTTTCTCTCACACATTTAACGGTGTAAGATTGTCGGTAACATTGTGAAAATTTGCTCAAATAATTTCTCTAACTTTACGACTTCATTCATAAATTATTCTTTCATTTGACACTCGTTCCACCTTTTAATTTCTCCTCACTAAAATTAGGTTAAATTTCAATTGTGATTTTTATTATTTTTATTTGGTATCTTTTGATTTTTTTCAAACTTCATGACCATCCTTGTCCTTATCATATTATATACGTTATATTGTTTTTTAATTATAAACATTGAGTTGATGTTTTTGAGTTGATTGTAGTAATATTTAGGACTCAATAAAATTATGAGTAGGTTTTATTAGTGAGTAAAAGATAGTAATAATTATAAGGAATTATGAGATTTAGTTCAACTACATAAATTAATTTTAAAATTTTAGAGACGAAATTAAAATAGAGCCTAAAACATAAATCATAAAAATTAAATTAGAATTTCTAAAATTATTGGAATCAAATAATTAAAATTTTAGTTTTTATCACTGTCGAGTCTATAGTAATAATTTCTTTTAGAAAATTAATATAAATAAGCATATTTTAAATAAATAAAAAAATCGATCCATAATCATTTTTAAAAAAACAATATACATTTTTGAAATTCAAAATAAATCAAACAAGAGACAATTAAAAAGTTAATTTAGACCCTCTCAAAAATATAAATATTACCATAAATGAAGTAATTCTAATAAATTTTATAATTTAAATCTCATCATTGCAAAGAAAAAGAAAAAGACAAAAATTAGAATATTTTTCTCCCGCCATACTTTAATGTCATGCACAGAATATTGGAATTGGAATGGGTCCAAATCAAGGGTAAAATAGTAATTTAAGTTTAAAATTACTTGAATTTTTTTTTTCAGATATGTAGTAAACCTTTCCTGCTCCGCTCCCAGTATTTTAATTAATACGAGGATTGAACCCATGATCTCTTAGTCACAGGCAAACAGGCACAATCTTATGTCAATTGAGTCATGTTCGATTTAGCATTAATGCATGCTTCTTATATGCATAAACTCCTCTTATATGTTGTAGATGGAGATGTGCCTTCCCTTTTACCATTTACATTTTTTTTTTTTTAGCTCTATGTGAGAATGTAAATTAAATATTTAATAATTTAGTCGAAAATATAAGGCATTAGTCAATAGAGTCAACTCATGTTCCCATGTATAAAAGTTTATAAGACCGTGAGCATATTTGGTTGGTGATCTAGAAACAAAAATTTGAAAATAACGGATTTAATGAAAATAAAGTTGTATTTCATGTTTTCATATGTGTTTGTCAACAAATTTAAAAATTAGATATCAATTTAACTCATTTTTCAAAATGCATTTCAAAACTAGTGGTAATTGCCAACTAAATATTAAGTTGAATATAAACTATTATTAATTAATTTATGAACATATTTTATGTTATAAGTTAATTAGGCCTTGTTTGGTTCCTGATTTGGAAAAAAAAAATCAAAAAAAAAAATTAGTAGAAAAAAAAAATTAATTCCTTATTTTTATTATATTTAAAAATTTGTTTGGTTCTAATTTAAAAACATTAAATTTGAATTCAAATTTTGAAAATTGTGTTTGGTTTTAAATTTGAGAAAGTAACAAAAGATTAATATGTCTGGTAAATTGTATTTAAAAAAAAATATATATATATTGATCTAATCATTTCTTATTTATTATTTTTGGAGTTTCTTTTTGTTGTGAGTTGCATCAATTTTTTGCAATATTGGTTCTCCTATTTTTTTTTTTTAAAGGATGATGTATTCCGTATTTCTATAATTTTGAAAACGAAATTAAAAAGCAATGCATTTTGTTGTTTTTTAAAATTCGTCATCTTTTTAGTTTAGTTTTGGAAATAGTTTTTGAAAATAAATATACCAAACGTATTCTCATCGTTTTTCTTGTACTTTTTTATTTTTGAAAACATAAAAATAAAACCGATCTCTAACCAAACGAGAGCCTTATTATTTTACAACTTCATATAATTTATAATATATTATATTACACATATTTAAATTTAACAAAAATTGAGTTTATAAAATGAAATATTATGTTTATTCAATTGTTTATCATTTTAAATATAATTATGCATTTTATATTTTTAAATTTAAAATTTGGATACATTGAAAAAAATAAATTAAAAACACGAAAAACTAAAAAAAAATTATTTTTAGAATTTATAAGGTTTATAATCTTGAAACAATTAAATAGAATTCAGATTTCAAAATCTGAATCTCAAAACCTAAAACAGAATTTAAATGTCCTAATTTTTTTTTTTTTTTTAATAATAATAATTTATTTTTGAATAATAATAAAAACTCAATTGGCGTGTGCTTCCCACTATCTAAACTCATTGTACTAGAAAACAACTGCAAAAATAATAATAACAACTAAATAAATAGGGAGGGAGGCAGATTAAATTTCCTTAATGAGTACATAAATTTTCAATGGTTGCAATTATGAAACTGTCATAATAATGATTTCAAATGTCAAACACCAATAAACTACCAACAAAACAATCACCAATTTAAAAGATGAAACAATCATGGTCATCTTTTTACCATTGTTTCTACATTCATGGTGGGTGTTACGCTTCTACAAGATACGTTTTTCGTATCTACAAGATACGTTTCTCGTATCTACAAGAAGCGCATTTCAATATGGATTTGGCACTTGATAGTCCTGATATTCCCCTACGACTTGGTAACGTCACCATAATAGTCATGAGTTCCTTGCGAGAGTGAAGACTGTCCACACAAACACATGTTCTTTCAGTATGTTTTGTCCTCACTCTACACAAAAAGAAATGTGCACATTGTTGGTATATGTAGTAACTATCAATTCTTTTAAGTCTTTCTGAAACATTCTTGCATGGCCTCATGATCCCTCTCATTCAAATGTGGTCTCGGTTCATTCATGTACCTCTCTTGTATTCAGGTGTTACATACCAACATAGGTTCTTTCAGCATGCTTTATATCCTCACTCATATGCTTTGAAGTCACCCAACATAGGACTACTTCAAACCAAACAAGCTTAACTTTAAAGTTCCTATGATTGAATTACTGAATAGGATTGATATAGGTAGTAACTATAAATTATTTTAACCCTTTCTAAACCATACTCGCATGGTCTTAGGATCTCTCTTATTGTCATATTTATTCCACATCAATCTCAAAACTTTAACCTAGTTTTAGTCCTCCCACTATTCATATAAATACATTTGCGTCCTTATTATTAATATTTTATAAACTATTTACGGGGTGTTTGGGGGGCGAGTTGGGTAGGGTTGGGTGGGTTATTATAACCCACCCCATGTTTGGGACACCCATTTAGGAAGAGGGCGTTTGGGGTTATTATAACCCCCGAGTGCTACAGTAACACTGTAGCAGTAACACAGTAGCACTCTGTACTTTTTTTTTTTTTTTTTTTCAATTTGTCGATTTTATATTTGTTTTGTTTTTCAATTTTTTCACTCAATTTGTCGATTTTTTTCTATTTGTTTTTTTTTTCACCCAATTTGGCGATTTTTCCTCTATTTATTTTTTTAACTTTTAAAAAATTAATATGTAATATACATTTAATTATACAAATACAACAAAAAAGTGGTAGAAAAAAATAAACTAACATAAACACATATTTCAAACTCCATGTTAAAGAAAATTGTATTACTTCTCTCTCCACCAAGGCTCTTGTTGTCGATTATTTGTGATTTTCTAAATAATATTTATTTTTTTAACTTTTAAAAAATTAATATCGTAATATACATTTAACTATACAAATACAACAAAAAGTTGTAGAAAAAAAAATAAACTAACATAAACACATATTTCAAACTCCATGTTAAAGAAAACTTTATTTTAAACTCACACTATACAACTCTGCACCCCAAACACAGACTTACTAAACCCACACTATACAACTCTACACCCCAAACACAGACTTACTAAACCCACATACTATTATAACCCACTGACTATAATAACCCACCATGCGCGCGCCCCAAACGCCCCCTTAGTGATACATTTAATTTTTTGTTATTTTTTATAGATAAGTTAATTTGTCAATTCGAGTATAGCTTAGTAAATAAGGGGTAATTTAGGGTGCGGGTGTTGATTTTGAAACTATTTAGAAAAATATGGTGGTTTTAAAAAAAATCGAAAAATGGGGTTTTTTTTTTTGTCTTATTAGGAGTGCTGCCCACTTGGACCGGTCAAATGTTTGGAATGCGCTTCTTGTAGAGCGTATCTTGTACAACCGTTGAATAATTAAAGTCACGTGCCGTGATGATTTTTATTTACTAAATATAAAATTTTGGGTGAGTCGACGCAATAATTTTAACTTCTCTCCTCACTAACAAAATTATTAATATTTGTCTTATATTATTTTTAAATCTCTCCCATTTTTTTAATTCTCTCTCCTCTCTCTTTTTCATCTTATTTACTGTTCTCCATAGTACTGGTTACTATTTACGACGAGTATAACCCACAAATTATTATAATTATCGACTATAAGCGTCTCAAAACAATTTTTAATAGACTCTTAAAATGTGTTAAATTTGTGTTTATTAGATTTCTTATATTTTTTTTTTAACAATTAATTAAAAACATGTGGATATATATATTTTGTAACAAATTCGTAAATGAAAGTTAACTCTAAACATTTATTTAAGTTGAGTATGCAATTTAATGAAATTGAAGATTTCTTATAATAATTGATGAAACTTCACAAGTTTAAGAGCAAAAATTGATTTTTTTTCTCCAAATATTTATATATTAGTACAACAAATGTGGTGTAATGAGGATTTAAATTTTCGACCTAAAACAATGAGTACACGTGAAATGTTAATCAAGTAGAAAAGTACTCGCTGACCTAAATTTTGATTATTGAAAAAGACTGAAATATAATAATATAATAAGTTGGTAAAACTCAAAATAAATAAATAAATAAATTGTATTTTCAAAGAATGTAATTTTAACCTATTACTATTTAAATAATTTAATTTTGAGCTTTTTTTTTTGTACCTTATTTCCTAGCATTTGGATATTTCTCACTCCCAGAAATCAAAACTATGGAGAAGAGAAAAAGAGATGGAAGAGGGAAAGGAGAGAATAAAAAAGTGTGAAGGGGAGAGATTTAAAAAAAATTATAACCATAAAAAGGAGAGAAGTTAAAATTATTGCGGACCCACTAAAATTTTATATTTAGTAAATAAAAATCAGAACGGACACGTGGCTTTAATTCAATGGTTGAGGGTGTTGCGCACCTAATAAGACAAAAAAAGACTTCTATTTTTTTTTTAAAATCACCCTATTTTTCTAAATAGTTTCAAAATCTACACACCCACTCTAAATTATCCGTAAATAAGACACCAAATATGATCTCAAACCTTAATGATTTGATTTTCACCCGCAATTGTTGAACTAAAAAAATTAGTTGTATAAATTATTTTTACATTAAATATAATATTAAGAATTTAAAAATTATTAAAAATTAAATTAAGAATCTCCTACCATATTAGAGATCATTCAATATATTTAATCAGTCTTAGATTTATAAATTAGAAGTTTAATTGTTAAACCTTTAAAAGTTTCTGTTTGAGTCCTTAGATTTAAAAAAAAAAAATGTCTTTGAAGAAGTCTCTAATTTTGTATTTATGTTTAATAACTCATTAAATTTTAAAAAGTATCTCATAATTCATTTTTTAATTTATGTTAGTCTTGGTAGAGTCTCAATTTTGTGTCATATTTTTTTTTTTTATATATATAAATTTAGTTCTTATTATAAAACGAATCTAGACAATTTTAAAGTTTAAAACTATACATGAACTTGTAATTTAATTTAAATAAAAAAAATATTTATTTTATGTTAAAAAAAAATGGAGGAATGTCTGTGTCAGAAGATGATTAAAGTTAAAACACGGATCCAAATGCAAGATACGTCAAAATTAACAGAAAAAAAAAAAAAAAAAAAAAAAGGAAAAAAAACAAAAAAAAAAGGGAAAAAAAACAAAAACAAACGTGATTGCACGCGCACGTAAACATTCCTCTGTCCTTTTTCCCTCCAATGTTGCAGTTGTACGGGAGAATTTCTAGTACATCCGTGGTATAGAGTTTTTCCATACCACTGCCTTTGGATGGAGGACACGTGGCGAAATGGTTGTTTGACTGGGACCCACTCTATTAAATATATTATTTTTTTAAATCATTTCGCCACGTGTCATCCATTCAAAGGCAGTGGTATGGAAAAACTTCATACCGGATGTACTAGAAATTCTCCCGCAGTTGTACGGAACGAAGAAAAAGCTTTGGCCAATTTATATCGATCAATATATATCCTTTAATTAAATTTTAATGTTATTTTTTTTAAAGATAAATTATAATTTTAGTCCATAAATATGACTATAATTCAATAATATATAAAAATTTAATATTTTTAAATGTTAAAATATATCTCTAGATTCGTCGTTCGCACCATCATCACTCAGATCTCTAAACGTGTCAGAATCGTTCAAGATTCACCGCTTCGTCCAATTTCAAGTAGAGAAACACAAACTACCGCTTCAATTTCTCAGACCAACTGCTACCAATAAATTCAACGCTTTGGTGCCAACCTTGTTCAATCGACCCATAAACACTTCTGAGGCTTCCAAACCGCAAATCGATTCCTCAAATCCCAAATCGCCCAAACTAAAACCGATCGAACCAACAAAAAAAACAATTCTATCAACTCCAAATACCTAAAGCTCTGATACCATTTTAAGTTTAGAGAAATTCAGAAAAATAAATAGAACGTAAAGATAATACATGGTATTACAAGTATTACAATTACTTAGGATAAAGTACAAATCTATAGACCTATTTATACAAAGTAGAGTAATAACAAAAGGATTAACCTTATAGAGTAAACATTAAAACAAAACAAAAAATTAACCTAAACTAACAATTTGTAAGTTACATTCGAAATTATGCCGTTAGCTCATTTCCATTAGATGTTATTTGCATAAAACATACATTAAAGATTAAAAAAAAAAGGGTGATGGGCGGAAACTATAGAGTTGTAGAATCTGAATCATAAGAGATTTCTAGCAACGGAGGTCGATAAAATCTCTTCTTTACTTTGTTTGGCCCAACAGAAGAGTCAATCTTCTTCTTTCCATTTTCGGCTCTCGATTGCTCCGCTGTAATCTCAGAATGCTAAATAATCGTGGGGGCCGAACCTTCGCTTGACACATGGGCTTTTGATTGAGCCACATAAGCAGAATACGGTGTATCAGAAGATGTAGCAAAAGGAGAATGAGAAGAAAAAGAAGAAGAAGAAAAGTTAGTGTAATCATCATAAATTTATTTCAGACTTATGAAAAATTCGTCAAAGATCGAATTAGTTTGGCACTAAGAAACAATTGACAACACAATCAGAGTCCAGAAACTCTCTGGACAAAGAGGTTTAAACCTAGTTTCAAAGTCGTTGAAATTTGAATGTCATAACGTTGATTGTAGAATGGTGTAGAAGACATTGTCGTGGTCGACTGATAACATTGTTGGTATATTATGAACTCGTATAATCGTGCGAGAGAAAATAAACGAAAAAATAGAACAAAAATTGTGAATTGTATCAGAGAGACCGAAGTAGTTCAAGCGAGAGATAAGAAGGAAACAAAGGAAAATTTCATGGAGATTAAAGGAGGGAGAAATAGCAAATGTTGTAAAGTGAATAAAATATATGGCGTGAGTCTCATGCAATCATCGTAATCTGATTCATATCTATATTGAGTGTGTTATTCGATTACGGGATGAGGCGTAATCTGATTCATACCTATATCAACATAATATGTTGATAAGATTTTTTATGTTTTGCCAAACCGAGCGTAGCTCAATTGGCATAGGGTTAAGCCCCGCATTAATTAAACTACCGTTGCAAAAAAAAAGATTTTTTATGTTTTATACCTATATCAACATATCTATATGAGTAAAACTTGGGAGAATTTCTAGTACATCCGTGGTATGGAAAAACTCCATACCACTGCCTTTCAAAAAATGACACGACACGTGGCGAAATGGTTTAAAAAAATAAGAGTAAAACTTAGTTGCAGCCTGGGCTACAACTATCTTTTGCAGCCCAGCCACGTGCCAGATTTTGATTGACTAAGTATTATGTTATTATTTTTAATTAAAAAATCATATTTAATGCGTCACGTCATTCCAACTTTTTTTTTCCTGTTTTTTTTTACTCTTCTTCATGGCTTTTAATTTCCGATTTTGCCCTTCCCTATTCAATCCTCTCCAATATCTCTTTTTTATCAATGATTTGAAATTTTTTACTAACATTTGAAAATATAGCAAATCATCGATAAAAAAAGAGATCCTATAATTTTTTTTTTAATAATAATAAGATTTAAAACCTCACATTTGAAAATGTTTAATAAAATTTGGCACTAGCAAATCATCGATAAAAAAAATTCTTGCGACAATTTTTAATAATTAATAATAATATCTAAAACCTCATCGTTGTCCAACATTATGCCATTTTTTAATAAAATTCTTCTTTCCTCTTCTATCTAATTTCTTTCGTTTTCAACTCAATTTCATTTCATTTATCATAAAATAAATAATTAACTATTACCTTTCTAAAATTCTGCAATTTTTTTTTTTTTTTTTTTTTTTTTTTTTTCATTTCAAGTTTTCAACTCAATTTTACTTCATTTATCATGGAATAAATAATTAACTATTACCTTTCTAAAATTTTGTCAATTTTAGCTATGTTATTAGGCATATGGAGAGATTAAAAAATGTTTATTAAGATTTGACAGTAGCAAATCATCCCTAAAAAGAGATACGGGAGAGAATTGAGGAGAGAAGGACAAAATTGGAAATTGAAAGTTATGGGAAAGTGAAAAAAATGAAAGAAAAAAAAGCGTTGAAGTAACATGAGACATTAAATATAATTTTTTAATTAAAAAAATAACATAAAACCTGACCAATCAAATTGTGGCATGTTATTGGGCTGCAAAAGATAGTTGTAGCCCAGCCTGCAACTAAGTTTTACTCAAAAAATAATATATTTATTTCTAGTACATCCGTGGTATGGAAAAACTCCATACCACTGCCTTTCAAAAAATGACACGACACGTGGCGAAATGGTTTAAAAAAATAATATATTTAATAGTGTGGGTCCCAATTAAACAACCATTTCGCCACGTGTCATTTTTTGAAAGGTAGTGGTATGGAGTTTTTCCATACCACGGATGTACTAGAAATTCTCCCGTAAAACTTGCCCGGGCTACAAGTATCTTTTGCAGCCCAACACGTGTCACGATTTGATTGGCTGAGTATTTATCTTATTTTTTAAATAAAAAAAACTCTTCACCTCCGTTTACTTAGATTTTTTTCTTCCGTAACTTTCCCTTTCTTCTTCGTCAAATAAACAACTTCTCTTATTTTCTCTCTCTTTCCTCCATTTCTATCTTCCATGACCTTTGTTTTCAATTTCATCTCTCACTCTCTCTTCCTTACTCTACCATAAGTATTTTTTTTCTTTTTTTTGTTAATTATTTTTTAACGCAGTAAGATTTGCATTACTCTAAAGGATATCTCTAGACAAATAATAAAAAAAATTGTTATCATTCTTTTTTTTTTTGGGATTTTTCTTAAAAAAAAAAAAAAATCAATCTACCTTCCCCTTTACCAATCTCAGATGAATCCAACCGTTAAATTTTCCACTTTTTCCATCACTTCCTCTAAAAACCCACTTGAAAATTTATGTCTATATAACACACAATTAGTCCTGCAAATTTCAAATAACCCCAATTACTTGAAAATTTATGTCTATATAACACACAATTAGTCCTGCAAATTTCAAATAACCCCAATTGAAATTTCATGGCCTTAAAATTGGAGTGTAGAGAAATGAAGAGAGAAAAAGTAGGAAAAATTGTTAATTTTTGTTTGCTGGAATAAGAAAATGAAAGTTACTGACAATAAACGGCGTGAAATATTTTATTATTATTTAAAAATGATTTGAATATTAGCCAATCAAATTATGAGAGGTGGTTGGGCTGCAAAAGATACTTGTAGCCCAGGCAGCAAGTAAGTTTTACTCTATCTATATTGAGTGTTATTCGATTACGGGATGAGGCGTAATCTGATACATACTAGTTTTATGTTTTATAAAAATTTTATCAACATATTTTATAGAATTAGTTGAATTGAGATTCAATTTCTCAAACACATGTCTAAAAACATGAAACACAACTTTATTTTTATTAAATCTATTAATTTTAAATTTATCCTCGACCAAATATGTTTTAAATTTTTTAGTTTGTATGTAATAAATTGACAAACTAAATTTAGTTTTATAATAGGATATTAAGACAAAATTCAATAGTATACATAATTGATTTTATTTTATTTTTTCATGACGTAAGCAAGAGTGGGTCCCTCCCACAGGTGGAGCTTGTTTTGAGGTCTGTGTCTGCAATAATTTTCAAAAATACCAAACTTAAACTGTTATGTTCTGACATGTTACATTTAATTTCTCTATTTAAATAATGTTTTTTTTTTTTTGGGTGGCGGGAAACATATTAAATATAATTAATAGAAAGATTTCAATTCCGGCGTTAAAAGACGGCGTGTAGTAGTTGATGACAGTTAAGCTACCGAATCTGTACGGTGCTGATTCTGTTCTGTCTCAGACGGAAACATTAATTGCGCTCTCAAACATTTCACGGGTTTTCTGTGACACGTAGATTCTCTGCTTTTAAACCCCACATCTTTTTCTCATTTTTTTTAAAGAGAAAAATATTGATGTTTATTCTATATTGTCATTTGTCAATCATATATCATATATCCATGGTTTTAAATTTCAACATTTTCACGTATTCATAAAGTTCGATATCAATATGATAGTTGAATCGACATTTTTATCATAATGTACAAATTTAATAAAATATTATAAAAACAACAACAAAATGTAACCTAACGTGAATATACTATTATAATAAATGTATTATAATTTATTCAAAAAAATATTTTTAAAAATCTTCTAGAAATATCCATATATTTTATCGATATTTCCACCAACATTTCCATAAAATTTAGACTTCGATATTTCCATACACATCGACATTTAAATCCTTGCTGATATATCTAAAATTATTGAGTTTTTTTTTTTTTATTATTTAAAATTTAAATAGTTTCGAGTTTATTTTGATTTTACATATTTAATTTTTAAATACTAGTAAGGAAACACGTGCACGTGAAATATTGTAGTTCTAATTTAAAGTACAAAAAAAAATAACTTGATTTAGAATGAATTGAAAATTGAAGAAGTGTAAATAAAAGTAAAAAGATGTGTAAAATAAATTAAAATAAAGACGTTGTAAATAAAAATAAAAACAAACAACCTTTTTAATTTAATTAATTAGATGTTAATGGCACATGCTTAATATATTGGAAGTGTATTGTAATGAAAAGAAAAAACAAGAGTTTAAGATGAATAAAAATAAACACTAAAAAAAAAAATGTAACAAACATATATTTTAATTTAATTCATATATCTTATTAACACAATTTCTTACTTTTGATTTTAAGAAACTAATCAAAAAAAAAAAAAAGAAAAAAAAAAAAAATTGTTATTCTAAAATATTAAGATAATTATTATTATTATTATTATTATTTTTTTTTTATTTATTTATTTATAGCTTGAATACAATATGTTTTTTAATATTTAATCAAATTATATTATCTTATGCAATGCAAGATATAAATATTAATTGATATTTCAAACCAAAAAAATATATAAATATTCAAGTAAGAAAACATATTTTAAATTATTTGCATCATGTTCTTTAAATAATGCATGCTAATATTTGGTAGACTTTTGTGATTGTCAAATTTTTATAATGAATTACGTAATTTTGTTTTACTAACTATTTATAATTAAATTAAATTAATTATTACAAAAATATTACAAATTAAAACTTACAAAGAAATTATTAACATGTTTGATATATTGGGTAGACCTATATACATATTTTTATATCTTTAACATTTTAAATATCTTTAATATTTAAGCTTCTTCACCACATTACAATTTGTCAAACCGAGCATAGTTCAATTGGCATTGTGCCCGCGACTAAGAAGTCATGGGTTCAATCCTCGCATTTATTAAAACACCGTTGCAAAAAAAAAAATACATTTCAAATATCTGAGATTTAGATATACCAAACAAAAAAAGATTTAGATTTGATAATTTATATTCATAATTAATGGTTGTTTTTAATTAACTAAAAAATGTACTAATGTAGTTGCAAAAAATTAAAAATAAAAAACTTTTCAAAGTTTTTCATCACCTACCAGGCCAACTAATTAAAAGATGTTTAAAAAATAAATAAATAACATTGAAAATCTAGCTAGTTGTGGCACCCGTTCTCTCTTCGTAATCTTCTGTCCACCCGTCGATTGGCTCCTTGACTTTGTCATACTCCTCGGTGAAGCACAACCCAAAAGCCCCATTTGGAGGTCACAATTTTTAAACTTTTTATGTGCGGCGGCGGTGGGTTGACGATCTTCATACCCTCGTTGTTTATTTCGAAGCGATCCACCAGACGATCCTAGCTTTCCTGAGTGGAAGGCAACATAAGCAAGAACTGTTATGGTTTTGATTTTAAAATTTTGATAGAATCTCCGATGCTCCGAGTGCTTCTCTCCACTTAAGAAAGGGAGACACGTTGTGGCGGTCGATCTCTCAAAATATAGAAAAATCGGGAGGAGATGAGAAAATAGGAGAAAATATGGGTGGAAAAAATAATGATGTACATTTAATGTTAAATAATGAAAAAAAAAACTACAAAATCAAATTAAATGAGAAATATAGGTTGAATAAATGAGATTAAATAGCCAACATCTAGTCTTTTTCTTTTTCATTCTACCTTTCTCTCATTTATTGTTTAATGTTAAAACAATAAATAAATAAAATAAAAAACTACCAAATCAAATCAAATTAAACGAAAAGAATGGTTGGCTTTTGGAGGAAGATGAAGCCAATAAATTGGTAAAATAAAAAATATTGAAAAAATAAAAGGGCAAAATGGGAAGATAAAGTTTTTCCCCTTGCACCACTTTTAGATATAGTAAGATTTTGTGTGGACCAATTTTATATATAAATTAATTTGGTAAGCTAAATTTTCTTATTAATTTTTTTAATTTTTTTTAATTTTAATTTTTTTTTTTTTTTTTTGTTGGCTTACACTTTGCATCAAGTCTAATATAAAATTAGCATGAACATAACTTTTTTTTTTTTTTTTTGATAGCAAATTGAAGCGCTTGACCCACTCTAATTTCCTAATACCAATTCAAGTCAGATGTCAAACAAGTAGTCCCGCGCGACTAAAAATGAATCCGAATGATCTATTGTTTTTGTAAAAGACTTTATGGAAGCCACATGTTTGTGCTAGTTCGGGTGGAGGTAGTGTACTAACATGGTGAATATGACACAACTAATCTTGTAAATTTTAGGATTATCATTAATTTTGTTCCTGAAAGTGTACTTAAAGCCTTGTTTATGGTATGTATGTAAAAGTGTACTTAAAGCCTTGTTTATGGTATATATGTAATCAAGTTGTGTGATACAGTGATTTAAAAGTAATGGGAGGTTTTGTATCTATCTTGCCACACTTAGTTTATTTTTGACACCATTCATGTAGAGTCTGGGTAGTCATCGTTACATTGATTACTCTTCCATATTTTAGTACTAGATACCAGTAATAGTAATAACCTCGTGACTGTGGACATTTACAATACCACCTTAATTTGTGTTGTAGAGATTGTACAAAATTGAAGAATGTGGCTAGATATTTAGTGTGTGAAACTGAGGCCGACAAAGAAAATAAAAAAGAGGAAGACGAAAATGAAAAGTTTGTTTGTTTGTTTTCAAAATTGGATGGAGAGAGAGCCGAACAATTAATTAAGGTGTTGTTTCTTGATATATTTATTTATTATTAAGTAAGGAAATTATGGTAATCAACTAATTGTGGTTATAACTTATTACATAGAAGTAAACACAATCAATTAGTTTATGATTGCGATTGAACGAGGGATTAAATAAACATAATCAAATGAAACCGATTACGAATTGCAAGATTTCTATTATGATTGGTAAGACTTTTTCATTAAGGAGAAGACCATCTTAGTTTTACTTTAATTATCATAATTTTAAAAGTTTTAATTCAATTTATTTATGTATATGAAAAATGTCTAAATCACTCTTATTTTGAAAAAATGTCTACTTTTTACAACGATATTTTGATTAATGCGAGAATTGAACTCATGATCTTTTAGTCACAGACACAACTTTATACCAATTGAGCGTGTTTGACATAATTAATATATTATTGATATCTTATATCTCAAACTCAGTCCATTATTAGAATATTATTGGGATGAACTTATCTCTATATAAGAAGAGATAAGAGAAGGGGGCTTAAGATTGTTAAACAAAAAATTAGATAATCTAAAAAAATATATATTTGTAAAATTTATGGCTATTGTGTATGCGCTTGAAATCTCTATATATTTAGCTTTCATTAAAAAAATAGTAAATCCATTTGTTCACAAAAATCAAATAATCCGTGACAACAAACTAGAAGAAAAGAACAACCTAAAGAAAACATGAAGTTTTATTAGTGGTATTTTGAACATGTTTGAAATGATTTTTAGGTACTTCAAAACCCGTCTTTAGGTAAAAAAAAAATAATAATAATTAAAGGTTGCGTTCACTCAATTGACCAAAATCAAAGTTTAAGGTTTTTCCACCGCTTAATCTAAAATTAATTGGTTATCAAACATGTTTTTAATTATCAATATTTTTTTTTGCAACGGTATTTAATTAATGCGAGGATTGAACTCAACTCATGACCTCTTAGCTAAGAGTACAACACTACAAGAATTTACACTTTACCCGACGCCATCAAGCGTCGGAATAGATGCCTTTTGCGTCGGGTAAACTCTGTCCCGACGCATTGGTGCGTCGGGACAGAGAGTCGCAATAGACCAGTCGGATGATTAACATCCGACGCAACGCGTCGGCTTTTTTGGTCTAACCCGACGCTAAATCAAAGCGTCGGGTTAGATGACTTTATCCGACGCTTAATCCAAGCGTCGGATAAAGATATATAACCCGACGCTTTGATTGAGCGTCGGGTTAGACTAACCCGACGCGTTAAGTATGCGTCGGGTAGTCTATCTAATCCGACGCGTCAAGAACGCGTCGGGTTAGGTGTTTTTTTTTTTTTTTTTTTTTTTTTTTAATTGACATAAAATAATTACAGAATTTAAACAATCATTTTAAACTTTTTAACTTTTAAAATGGACATAAAACTCTCTTATGATCAACTACAATCAGTCAAATAACACTTCAAAATCACTTAAGTTACACTTGTTCTTCATAAAAGTTACACTCCAAAATCAGTTAAGCTACAATCACAATTAAGTTACATTTGTTCTTCATAAAAGTTACACTCCAAAATCAATTAAGCTACAATCAGAATTAAGTTACACTTGTTCTTCATACATCAAAATACATAGTCCTACCATCAAAACCACCTAAAAAAGCGACCATTTGCACATCGACTTCAAAAATTCTTGTTTCATAGCCCTTCCTTGAAAGTCCTACATCAAAGATTTAACATGTTCAATATAACACAATACAAGAAGAGATAATACCAAAATGCTTGATGTCAAATCCAGATCAATCAAGAAGCATCTCTGTTGTTTTAACTATAATGTTGATTCAAGTTAGAAGATGCAGTTTTTCAAAGGCATGGTACAACTAAAACAGGAATACCGATCAAGTTCTAAATTAAAGCGGACAACAGACTGTAGGCCTTTTAATTTGAAGTTTCAAAGAGAGACTAACCTTGTGCAGGACAATGTCAAAGGGCCCCTGATCCGACAGAGGTCTGTTTTGATCAATTGCAACAAACGATATACCTTTGTTCCTGCATTCCCCAAGATTATAAGGTAAAAATAACAGTGATAGCGAAATTATAATTGATAGAGAAAGTTAAAAAAAATGAGCAACAAAAGTTGGGCAATCACAATATGAATAAAGTATTACTTTTGTTATATATTTTTTTTCAAAAACATAATTCTAAAATGTGAAGTCCATGAAACTATTGGAAGCAAATTGTTGCAATTTCAATGTGAAGCTGTGCCATTTACAAATGTGAACATCAAACTAACTTATACTACTAGCACTACTTGTGGAATCACTTATCCTGCAAAGATTCATAATCTTCCAAATTCATCCATCCAGTTACATAATTGAACAATGTGCCTTAATTTACCAAGTCAGTACACAGCACAGAAGATAAAAGAAACAAGTCTGTACAATGTTTTTATAAATACAACAGGATCCATATTCTGGAAGCCAACAAATAAATGAGCTGGACAGTTACTTTTTAAGTCACATATATATAATATATATATATATTTATATGCAAGTACATATACAAAAGTCAACAAAAGATCAGCTAACTGCATTCATAGATAGAGAGATGAATGAAAAGATGCAAGAAAGGCACATTAAAAGGGTATTTATCCAAGTCCAAAATTCCAAAGACAATGCATTTGATGGAACACTGTGCACTATAAACTTTGTGTGTGAAATTTTACCGAATTTGGTACAAAAAAAACTCCAGTTGAATTTTTCAACTTCCATGGCCACTATTTTGAGCTAACAAAAACAAACATCATTTGTAATTGTATAACTAGAGATGAAAGATCAATTGACCTTCACTTCAATGGCAGATTCTGAAACCTTCTTCTTGCAATTTCCTTCACTAGAGTTTCCCAAAAGAAATAACTCATAGTTAGCCAAATGAGGATACCACGTCTGTACTTTCCGGCGATTCTGAAATGAGTAAAAAATATGCAATTGGCTAACACCGATCAGATTCTGAAACACAAACATCATTTGTAATTGTATAAGTAGAGTTTCCCAAAAGAAAAAAATGTATATAAGAAGAGAGAGCTAACCCTTTCAAGCGACGGCGACGGAGGGCGAAAGGCGAAAGGCGAACGGCGGAGGGCGGCGGCGGCGGAGGACGAACGACGGAGGGCGGCGGGGGACGAACGGCGAACGGCAAAGGGCGAAGGGCGAAGGCGAACGGCAAAGGTCTGATGGATTTGAGAAAAATGCGAAAGTCTTTAGGGTTTAATATGTCTAACCCGACGCATGAACTATGCGTCGGGTTAGATATGTCTAACCCGACGCCCGGTCCATGCGTCGGGTAAGATATATCTAACCCGACGCCCGGTCCAGGCGTCGGGTTAGAGTTCGTCTGGAAAACAATAAATTCTTGTAGTGCAATCATATGTCAATTGAGTTATGTTCGATTTGACAAATTATCAATATCTTCTTATGAATAAGTTGTTTATTTTGATCAAATTTATATTCATAGCGCTTCCATCCTCCACTATTGAACTAGGGAAAAAAAAATTACATTTCGAAATAGGAATAAAATGGTCAAAAATATGAGCAAAATTAGTTCAAGGATCCTTTGCGAAAAAAAAGAGTTTTGTATACACTATTTTTTTTTATTACTTATCTTAAGTTGATGAGGACATTATCCAAACTACATTAATATTGTTATTACTATTCAGTCACATCATTATTATTCAAAATAATATAAACATACCAAATAAAATAATAGATTAAACAATGAGATGGCTAAATATAATTAATAAGAAGAAAGTTATTTTGCTAGTAAATTTAAATTCATATTAAATTAAGACTTAGCTCGAAATAATAAATTAATACTTGACAAGAAATCTTAAATTATATTTATATACAAAGCCAAATAATGAATTTTTGTATAGAACGAAATATTAAATTGATTTGTATAATTAATCAACAAAATGATTTGACAAGAAACCTTAAATTGTTAAACCGAACATAGTTCAATTGACATAAAGTTGTGTCTTTCATTAAGAGATTAAAGGTTCATCTCGCACCCTACATTAATTAAATACATTTGTAAAAAAAAAAATCTTAAATTATATTCATATATGAAGCAGAATAATAAACTTGTTTATTATAAAACGAAATATCAATAATCAAATTGATATGGGTCATTATTTTTTTTCCAGTACATATATACATACATGTTTTAAGTCTTGATAACCATTTAGTTTTTATTTTTAATTTTTAAAAATTTGGTTTATTTTTTTCTGTCATTTTTTTAAAAACGAAATATAAATAATCAAATTGATATGGGTCATTATTTTTTTTCCAGTATATATATATATATATATATATTTTAAGTCTTCATTGATAACCATTTAGTTTTTGTTTTTAAATTTTAAAATTTTGGTTTATTTTTTTCTGTCATTTTTTTTAACAATAAATTTCATATATTTTATTATAAGAAAACATTATTGACTAAATTTTAAAAATAAAAATAAGTATTTTAAAATTATTTTTTTCTTCCAAACTTAACTTAGATTTTAAAAACAGTTTTTGTTGATGTAAAAAAAAAAAAAAAAAAAATCTATTATTATATAACAAAATAATAGAAATTATAAATAGCAGTGTTTATAAGTTTAATTTTTAAAAACTAAATCTCGAGTTGAGATGTTTCATATTTTCAAAATATATTTTAAATCCTATGTCTAACATTTTAAAAGAGACTAGTGTATATAATAATAGATGATAAATAATTAAAAATGCTGAAATTTGCTAATTAGGGATGAAGACACACAATATCAAGAGATTCTTGTAATTATCGACATGTGTACACTTTATTGATTATTTTTTAAAATAACACAACTAAAATTGATAAAAAAAAAAGAAAAAGAAATATATATTTATTTATTTATTTATTGATGACAAAGAGTTTGCCACCGCAAGATGATAAAATATTATAAGTTATCCTTTGCCAAAAAAAAAAAATATTACAAGTTACGAAGACAATGCTATTTCGTTTTTCAAGTACCGAAAGAAACATTGGTTGTAAAAAGAAAATATTTATTGAATTTTTCATTCATTCATTTATCACCATTACTTTGTGTAGTTGTTTATGTTTTTAAAATAAGAGATAAAAAAGAATTATTTAGTTCAATCAAATCTAGTTCCTAAAGTGGTTTACCATATCTCGGATCTAAGGACATGTTTGGCTCAAGAAGTTGGGAGTGAAGTTTTATCCCCATTTGTTCTACGAATTTGTTGAACTTGGATAAAAAATATCAACTCCCCAGACTTTTACAATAATTACTATTTAACTCCTCAGACTTCACCCGTTTTTCAAGGCAACACATTTCTCTCTCTTCCTCTGTCGCTCTCACAATATTTTTAATTATTTAAAAAAAACGTAATTTAAACAAAATGTGTAAAATGACTAAAAATGCAATTCAACCTATTTTTATTATTTTAAATATAAATTAGGTTGTTCAATCAAAATTAGTACTTAAACCAAATTCAAAATGTAGTACTATTACAATGGAGAATAAGTTTATTTGAATACGTTTAAATTAACCGATTAAAATATTTCAAATTCACATGTATTTTTCTTATAGATTTTGGTCTTATATCTATGAGGCTGTAGGTTAATGAAGCTTCTAAACCCAACATTGAAAAAATAAAGTGAAAAACGTACTCATTAAAAAATGACGAAAATGATCGTTTTTGGACCAAAATTGGTGCACTATAGTAAAAGATTTTTGGACTTTTTTTAATTCACAAAAAAAAAGTGTATATTCATTCAAAATTAACATTTCTCAGTACTTATTAAACCAAGCATGTAGCTTATTCACGGTTATCAACCATGTGCTTGAAAAATACTCCTTTCGGGTTTTGGACATTTACGGTTTAGGGAACGAGTTTTAAGCTGTTTTTCTTGAAGATTTTGGTCATATATCTACGGGGTTGTAGATTAATGAAGCTCCTAAACCCAACTTTGAGAAATGAAAGTGAAAAACGTACCCAATAAAAAATGACGAAAATGATCGTTTTTGGACAAAAATTGGTGCACTATAGTAAAAGATTTTTGGACTTTTTTTAATTCACGAAAAAAGTGTATATTCATTCAAAATTAACATTTCTCACTACTTATTAAACCAAGCATGTAGCTTATTAATGGTTTTCAACCATGTGCTTGAAAAGTATTCCTTTCGGGTTTTGGACATTTACGGTTTAGGGAACGGGTTTTAAGGTGTTTTTCTTGAAGATTTTGGTCCTATATCTACGGGGCTGTAGGTTAATGAAGCTCATAAACCCAACATTGAAAAAAGAAAGTGAAAAACGTACTCATTAAAAAATGACGAAAATGATCGTTTTTTGACCAAAATTGGTGCACTATAGTAAAAGATTTTTGAACTTTTTTTAATTCACGAAAAAAGTGTATATTCATTCAAAATTAACATTTGTAATATTTAACACTATTGTACGACTCTCTTTTATTTCAAAACTACCTAAATAAAATGAATAATTAATGTGAGTGATATTGAAAAAAGAATGTGAAGTATTCTGGTCAAAATTATTGTTGTTATCTTTAGAGAAATTTGTGAATGATACATAAAATATAAAAAAACAAAAACCGCATTTTTTAAATTTTATTGGAAGAAGTTATTACCAATGAAAATATTGGAAAATTATAGAAAAAAATTTACAAAAAAAAATAGCTAAAATAAACCGTTATTGTTGAGATGCTGATTTTCGGGATATAGTGGATTCAGATGGAATGGGGAGTTAAGAGGGTGGACACGGAGAAAAATGTGTTTGACACGTGGGTATATGTGTTGTTTTTTTTTTTTCTTTCTTAAAAATGTTTGTAAAATATACCTACATTAATAAAAACAAAAAAAAATCTAAATCTTATAATTCATAAAATTAAAGATAAGTCTTAAAAAAAATGGATATATATATATATAATATTTGGTATTGTGTTAAAAATTAATTTTGTTGTCTTCAAACAAATTTGTAAATGATACATAAAATAAAAATAAAAAAAAATTCTTTTTTAGAATTTATTGAAATAAAAAGAAATACTTAATAATGAAATTTTGAAAGTTCGTAGAAAAACATTGTGTAGACCCGTTAAAATAAACTCAGATTCAAGAATTCCAAGTTCAAGAACTCCTTGCCCCAAACACACCACAGACTTCAGAACTCCAGACTAAATAACTCCTTGCTCCAAACACACATACTTCAGAACTCTCCAGACTAAACAACTCCTTGGACTAAACAGCTTCAGACTAAACAACTCCAACTCCTCCCAACTCTTTGGGCCAAACGCCCCCTAAGAGTTTAAAGATTCAAATTCTATCCCACAAGTTGTTGATGTCAAGTCTTATAAATTTGTTAGTATAAAACTCCAGGTAGTTTAAATTGATTTTTGTTTTGCACTTTCATTATTATTGGTTTGTTATTCGTTTGTAATAGTTATATAAGCCTATTTCTTATGTTTAATAAAGCAGATCATTCAATTTTAATTTACATATTTATTCCAACAAAAGTAGTTTTTTTTAGTGATTTCTAGAGATGATGAGTGAGGATAAACATTTCATGCAGCCAAGCATTCCAATTTTTTATGGTATCACTATGACCATTGGAGTATGCTTATGGAGAATCTGTTGACATTCAAAGGATATTGGCACTTTATTGTGACCGATTATAAAGAACCAGAAGATGAAGTGATATTGTTCGAGGTGCACCAAAATAAATTAGAAGAATTGAGGTTGAAAGATCTCAAAGCCAAAAATTATATATTCTAAGCTATAGATAGAACAACTCTGGAGAAAATTTTGGAGAAACACACAAGAATGTAAATAAAGGTAAATATGAGATTCCTTAAAAAAGAAATATGAGAGAAATGCAAGAGTCAAACGCTTAATTCTCCCAACATTGAGAAGGAATTTTGAGATTCTAGAGATGAAATCAAGTGAAACTATACGAATTATTTTGCTCGTGTTACGAGTATTGATGTTGATTTTAATAGTCCAAATCCGATGGGTTTTTGTTATTTGCAAATACTGAAATCGTTAAAGGGTATTTTGGTCATTCCACGTGTTTGTTGGAGGTAACAAATTTGATTATGACTCAGCTTGTTATCACGTAATTTACTAAGTGAAAATGAGCTAATCGTGATTTAGTTGACAATTAGACGAGCTGGGCGATTTGGGTTAAAATTACAATGAGTGTCTTCATCTTCTTCAAGCCGACTTTGCGAGCAAGAGAGCGATTGTGAGGGAAAAGCGATTTTGCAAAAGGAATTGATCAATCTTGATTAATTTCTTAGGAAAATTTCTCTAGTGAACTCAACAACAAGATTGCAGGTTGAAGAGTTCAAGATTCAAGGTGATTTGTTCTTTAATTCATTTGTTCATCATTCTTTTTTGTATCGTTCTTGCATGTATGAAGAAGAGTTGATGTAATCATCAATAATAGTGACTAAAGTGGTTGTAGATCTTAATTGATCGAACCACTATAAATCCTTGTCTCCAATTTCTCTTATCTACTCTATTTTACTATACTTTTTGGATTCACTATTCAAGTTAGAGTCATTTGAGGAAGTCTCTAGTCTAGTAAGGTTCGATTTAGAGAGATTCTGAAATCAACAATTGCAAACAAAATGAGAAGCAATGAAGAACAAATGAAGGACATCACTATCATTGAAAAAATTCTTAGAACTTTAACTGAGAAATTCTAGTATGTTGTGGTCTCAATTGAAGAATCAATATTGATACACTCTCAATTGATGAACTACAAAGTTCATTAATTGTGCATGAACAAAAGTTTCACCGAAGAAAAGTGGAGGAGCATGCTCTCAAAGTGACCATAGATGATCGAAATGGAAATCAAAGTCTAGGCCGAGGAGGCTATAGAGCTAGAGGCAGAGGTCAAGGACGAAGACGACAATATTTCAATAAAGCAATTGTTGAATGTTACAAATGTCATACGTTTGGTCATTTCCAGTATGAGTGTCTAACACTGGAGGAGGCCAAATATGCTGAATTAAATGGAGAAGAAAAGACGTTGATGTCCTATATTGAGGTGAATCATGCTTCATAAGAAGACATATGATTTCTTGATTTAGGCGGCCCAGCCGCCCAAACCATAAGTTTGGTCACTTCCAAAATGAGTGTACATGGAAAAAGAAATGTGAGATTATAAATGAATGATAATTATCATGTGGTTACTGATGTTTTTTATGTGTTTCAAAGCTAAAGAACAATCTCTTAAGCATTGGACAACTCCAAGAGCGTGATTTTGTTGTTTTAATCTAGTTAGAAAAAACAGTATCTACCACCCGGACAAATGACTAATTATTCAGTCAGAGATGAAAACCAATAGAATGTTCATTGTAAAAGTGCGATTGCAATTCAACGAAGAAAAAGACACTTGCTTCTACACTACCTTAACAAATCTAACTCATCTCTGACATTGTCGATATGGACACTTAAGCCCCAAAGGCTTGAGAACACCTTATGCTAAAAATATGGTTCGCATACTACCACAACTAAGTGATGAAACACTAGTTACCTGTACTGATTGTATGGTTGAAAAACAACATAGAGATCCAATTAAAAAAAGAAGCACATGGAGAACAACACAAAAATTGCACTTGGTACACACAAATATTTGTGGTTCAATCTCTCCCATGTCCAACATTAAGAAGATGTATTTTTTTATGCTTCATAGACGACTTTACTAGAAAAACTTGGATATATTTTTTAGAGGTGAAGAGGAGAAGTCTGAAGCATTCGACACTCCACAACACAACGGAGTAGTAGAACGAAAAAATCGAACAACGATGAACTTAATGAGAAACATGTTTTATGAGAAAAAAAATGCCAAAATAATTTTGACCAGGAACCTTTAATTAGGCAAATTATATGTTAAACAGAAGTCCTACATTAGTAGTAAAAGACATTACACCGCAAGAAGCATGAAGCAGAGTAAGACCCACAATGGAGCATTTTAGAATATTTGGGTGCATGCATTTCCCATGTGCACATTCGTGATGAAAAAAAGTGAAATTTGAGCAACAAGAGTTTTACTTGTGTTCTTCTAGGCGTCAACAAAGAATCAAAGACATATTGACTATACTATCCCTCCACAAAAAAAAATTGTAGTAAGTCGAGATGTTATCTTTGACGAGGAGAAACAATGAGACTGGGATAAAAACATAAGTAAACAAAGCGTGGTGGATCCTGAATGTCGAGATAGTGAGAGCGATGCAGAGCTGATTGAAGATAATGTTATCGATCATGAAAGAGGTGAAGAAAATACGGAAATGAAGAATGGTGATCTACGATCACACTCAACCTCCTCTTCAAATGTGTCATCATTAGAAAATGAGGGGGGAGTAAGAATACGACGAACTCCATCTTATTTAAATGATTATGCTACTAGGGAAGGACCTTCAGGTGATGAAAACTTTGAAGCTCACATGGCTCAAATTGATGCAAACCCAATCAATTTTGAAAAGACAACAAAATGTCTAAAATAGAAGCTAGGAATGGATGTTGAGATGACTGCAATTAAAAAAAATGAAACATGAAAGCTGATTGAATTGCCAACAGGTGGAAGAAGAATCATGATAAAATGGATTTATAAAACAAAATTCAATGAACATGGAGAGCTGGACAAATACAAAGCAAGGTTGGTAGCCAAAAGTTATTCACAACAACATGGAGTGAATTATTCTGAATTTTATGCACAAGTTGAAGAATGAATACGGTTCGTATGATTTTATCTTTGACAACTCAAAGAGGATGGGAAGATCTTTCAACTCGATGTAAAGTCTACATTTTTTCATGAAAAATTAAATGAAGATGTCTATGTAGAGCAACCAATGGGTTATGTGCGAAAAGAGAATGAGCATAAAGTATATAAGTTGAAGAAGACTTTGTACGACCTAAAACAAGCTCTTTGAGCTTGATTTATTCTATTAGAAGCACACTTTGATGGTGAAATATTTCTGAGATGTCACAATGAACAAATTTTGTTCATTAAGATCGATTGCAAAGTTAAGATTCTTATTGTGAGTGTTTATGTAGATGACTTAATATATACCGGAGATGATGAAGATTTGATTTAGAAATTTAAAGAATTCATGTTGAGGTCATTTAATATGTTCTATTTAAGGAGGATGAGATTTTTTCTGGACATAGAAGTTTTGCAAAATACAAATGGTATATATATTGTCCTATTTAGGAAGGATGAGATTTTTTCTTGACATATAAGTTTTGCAAAATATGGTATATATATATGCCAAAGAAAATATGCCCTCGGTGTTTTAAAAAGATCTGGAGTGGAAAATAACAATGTTGTGTGCAATCCCGATTCTAAACTACATAGTGATGAAGAAGGAGATCTAGTTGATGAAACATATTTTAAGCAAATGGTTGAAAGTCTCATTTATCTCACTACCACTAGACCAGACATGATGTTCATTGTAAGTTTAATTAGTTGTGATATGTCGAAGTCTACAAAATTACACTTACAAGCCGCTAAAAAGTGCACTCAGGTACTTGAGAGGGACGATTAATTTTAGGATATTTATGCACAAGATAAAGCTGAAGAACTTCTTGCTTTGACCGACTATAATAATGCATGAGATATTGAAGACAAAACAAGCACGTCCGAATATGTATTTTTAATGAACTGAGAAGCTGTTTCATAGTTAAAAAAAAAACAACCATTGGTCAATCTATCAACCACTGAGGCTGAATTTGTAGTAGCGGCAACATGTGTTTGTCAAACTGTGTTGATGAGAAGAATTTTAGAGAAAATGAGGCTTAAGCAAGAAGGAGGTACAATGATGTGTGACAATAACCCAACTATTAAACTCACCAAAAATCTAGTAATGGATGAGAGAAGCAAACACATAGACTTACAATTTTATTTTCTTCGAAACTTAGTTAGGGAGGGTGTCATCAAATTGAAATTATGTGAGACCAAAGACTAAACTTCTAAAGTTGAAGATTTTCCAAAGACTTCGAATTTTTTTTTTTGGGAGTAGGATGAAATATCATATAAACTTTACTCTTAAAAGTGTTTAGTTTTAGAGAATGAATGTTAAAGTCTTAGTAGTGGAGGCAGCTAAACAATTTTTTTTATTTAAAATATTTATAAAAGTGTAAGATATAACTTTTTTTTATTAAAAATTATTTTAAAGAAAACTTAAACTAGAAGGTTGACAAACACACCCTAAGTTTCCATTAACATTTCAAAATTTTCATATATCTATAAATTTATTTATCTATATTTCTATTAATAAATAAAGTAAGAGATATCAACCTTCAATATAGTTCAACGAAAAATTAAATAGCAATGGAGAAGTTAATTTTGTATAAAAGAAATGTTAAATTATACAAAATACCTATAAACTTCATAATAGGTTTGAATAGTATCCTAAATTTTCAAAAGTTCCATTTTATCCTTATACTTTAATTTGTTTCAAAATAACTCCAAAATAAAGACAACAAAGTGACATGACAATGACTTGTAAAATAGTGGTACACCGACATAAGTGCAAGTTTCAATTATATCTATGAACTTTATGATATGTTTCGATTATGCTCTTGAGTTTTAGGGTAGGTTTCAGTAGATATTTCTTACATTTGAGGATGATAACTATCTTCTTTCGTGTGTCAATCTTTTTCTTTATTGTTCTCCTACCTTCCACGTACCAAATGTTTTCAATTGAATAGAGTATTCTACAATTTTTCTCTCATAAACATATTCATCTCATGAAACTGTCTCTCTTAACTCATTTTCTTTGACTTTGTTAGTGCTTGATTTGTCATAGTCAAAGAGGTTGTTGATTTTTATCGGTGCATGATTTTTCTCACAATATCACGCATTTCTCCGCCATTTTAACCAAAAATTTATCTCCTAAACTTATTTCTCCGTCTAATCGAGACATGAATGTGGTTAAAACCCTTTAGTTTTTCATAGCTCACCACTAAAGTACACTCATGTATAATCTTTATTTCTTAACTAATCACCACATTCTAATTTTGTCTTCACTCTAGTAGAAAAACTAATGAGGTGGTTTTAAAACACGTTCAAATGTTAGGGGTTAAAATGAAAATTTTGAGATGATAACGACATACTCAAAACCTACCTTAAAGTTCAAGGGCATAACTGAAACCTATCCTAAAGTTTAGAAGCATAATTTTGTAGTTCAAGAACACGTGTGAGTGAAAGATATGAATCTCTGACCACTTGGTTGAGACTAGGGTATATAACCTTAACCAGTTGAGTTATATTCATATTGATAAGTTCAGAGACATAATTGAAACATGCAACTATACCACATCTACCACTATTTTAATTCACTCCCAAAATATTTTTTCATCTTCTTTTAACACAAAAGTCGATATAAGAGTGCCAACAAGAGCATAACTCAATAACATGATGTATCACCTGTGACCATGAGGTTCAATCCCCACCCGAATATGTTGTTAAAAAAAAAAAAAAAAATTTGAAAATGGAGAAATGACAGTTAGTTTAGGATGAAAAGAGAAATGTGTGAAGTCTGAACCAATGTTGAAATATTCCAGTTGTTTGGAATTGGGAAAAATGAAATGGAAAAGAAAAGAAAAGCCTCTGTTATCTATTGAAGTGTCTGAAAGTAACCCTGAAACCTTAAATAAAAAGCAAACACTGTCATCAACATTCTTCATCTTTCTCTTTCTTTTGTTGGCTTTGGGTTGGGGTTGGGCCCCTCTTTCTTCCTTCAAATCCTTCCCCTCCATCTCCATTATTAAATCAATCCCCTCTCTTTCATCTTCTTCACCACCTTCTCCATGGCTTCTCCTTCCAACTTCTGGCTTCCCCCTCACTTTTTATCCACCGACTTCCCTTATGACTTCTCCCCCTCCGCCGTTCATTCTCCTGTCGAATCCATCCTTGCCTCCAACGAGACTGACAGCACCGGCGACGACTTCCTCGCCGCCTTGACGCACCGCCTTACTCAGTCCACCCTTCGTGATTCTTCTAAACTTGCTTCTCTCCACAAATTCGAAGTACCCATCTTTCATTTTTCTTTAATTCACTTGCTTTTGTCTCTTCTCAACGGGGTTTTTGATTTTCCGGCGACTCTGTTTTTTTGTTTTTTTCAGGCGAAGACGGCTATGGCTGGATCTCCTCAGTCTACTCTTAGTGGGTTTGGGAGTTGGTCGGCTTGGAGCTCGGTGTCGAGCGATGGAAGCCCAAACGGCCCATCTCAGGCGCCGTCGCCGCCAGCTACCCCTTTCGGCGGCGATAACAACACTTGGGATCTTATCTATGCTGCTGCAGGGCAAGTTGCGAGGCTTAAAAGGAACAATAACAGAGATGGGGTTATTGGTCCTTCTCAAAGTTCTTCAAATTTTGTTTCTTCCACCAAAAACGCTGGATTTTACTCCCACGCTTCACAGGTGAAGTGAAGTGAAGTGAAATTAAATTTTGTTTTTCACTCCCCTGCTCCTGTTTTTCGATCTGTTTTTTTTAACGCTGTTTGTTTTTCTTCCTTTGTTTCAGTTCGGAACAGAGCTTCCGATTAGTAAACCGGAGAGTTTTTTGAACTGGGGAAGACAAGTGAAGGTTGAGAATCAGCAGATCCATTGCCGAGGAGGAGATTTTCACCATGAAAATGAGAGATTTGTTGTTCGTCCTGTGGATTTTCCTCAATCTGCTTGGCGGCCTTCTCTGCAACCCCATCACCGGAGAAACCCATCTCAGCCGTGTGCTCCGGCCATGCCCACCGCCTTCCACGGCGACAGATCTACCCCCAAAAAGGAGTGCGCCGGCACCGGCGTCTTCTTGCCTCGCCGATACGACAACAACCCACCTCAATCTCGGAGAAAAGCCGGTACTTTTTATGTTTCTTTTCACAAATTGAAAATCCAGGTTTTTAAAATTTGAACTTAATTCTTAATATTTGCTCCGTTTCTCTTCAGATTGCAGCTCGATTGTTCTGTTTCCAGGGAAGAACATTCATGACTCAAACCGATCCGTTCCGCAAACCACGTCAAATCGCCGCCATCCGCCGAGCTACGGTGAGCTTTGTTGAAACGATTCACTCATCTTAAGATCTGTTAACATAATTACCTATTAAGTTATTGTTCTTGGTTGTTGCAGAAGCTATAATGGCTGAAAGAAACGCCATTTTCGCACGGCAGAGGCTGAATTATCCCCGGCCGGCGGAGAGAGGCAAAGGCCATGAGTTTCTTCTTCCTCAGGAATGGACATACTGAAAGTTGTTTCTGATTGGGAAAAAAGTGCTTATTTTAGAAAGATTGAAGTGTTTTTTGAGATTAGGAAACAATAAAGAAAGGAATTAAGGGTTGTAATTGAAGAAGGGGACAAAAGGGATTTGTTTGCAGGTTGTTAGTTATCAGTTAGGTTTTTTATAGATGAAGAACAGAGTAAGAATGCAGTGTTCATTCATCAGAAAGAAGGGGAAAGAGAGAAAAAAAAAGATAAATTTATAGAAAAAATGGGGTTTTAGGGAAAGAAGGAAAGAGAGATTGTAATAATTTTTGTGGGTTTTTAATAGAAATACATAACTATAGCCTATAGTATAGAACCCTTCTAATATTAATAAATTATTTGTTGATTTATGAGTAGAAAGCAAGAGTTGTTGTAATTTGTTTTTCAAATTTTGATTGTGCTTTTGAATTGTTCAATCAAAATTAGTGACAACTTGGGAAATTTTTATTCCTCTTTACTTGTTCAAATGAGTCAACTTTTATATGAATTTTCAATTTGATCAACCTATAATTTGACTTGATTAAATTAATCCCTCTCTTGGCTATCTAAGTGATGCACTGACTCTACTTTATGCCAGAATCGAACTCTCACTCTCTATTATCTTAGTCGGAGTGCTCACCCACTACACCAAGTGGTTGTTCAATCTTAAAAATTGAGTGGTAATCATGCATTTAAATTCATGACCCGTGCGTGGTTTGTTGTACAGGTGCATGATCAATCAACCCCAACTCTAGACTATCTAGGTGCGCTCACTCATCCGTTGCACCAAGTGCTTGTTTGATAATTCTGATTTTTTTTTTGTAAAAATATTTAATTAATGCGGGATGTGGAGATTGAATCTCTGACTTTTTAGTCAAGAACACAACTTTATGCGAATTGAACTATGTACGGTTTGACAAAATTTTGAACTCAACTCTCGGTAGATGAGACATATTTTAAGTTAGTCTATATTTACGAAATATAGTATCTTTAAGCTCTATCAATATCACCCATTCAAATGAGTCTAAACAAAAACCATTCATTTAAATGGTTAAAGTACTTGTTACCATCTTTAAGGTCAAAGATTCAATCTTCATTCTTACATTTGTTGAATTCTAAAAAGAAAAAGAAAAACTATATCAATTTCATATCACATCCTCAGGTAAGATAAGGTATAAATAAAATGGACTACCTTTGTTAATCTCAACATAATTCAATGGTGTATATATATTTGTTTTTGGAGTTTAATAATATGTGAGATTGAGGATTTAATCTTTTAATCTTTTGATCAAAGATATGTTACCTTAACCAATTGAGTTGTGTTTTTCGTGGTAAGTTCGAAACTTTTATTTTGTATTTGTGAAATAATATACATATATATATATATATTTTTTATTTTTTTTTGGAAAAAAGGACAATCTTTTGAAAAGAAGAGAACATTGGGAGCATGCCATGCCCATACTATGCGTCCATGCCGACCGTATATGTTTTATGAATAGTTTTTTGTTGGAGCAATGGGTCTGTCCTCTGTACTTGACTTGAATGGCATCCACTTCAATCTCGATCTACCATTTTGTTTCAATTTTGATGGAATACATCTAAAATAATTAAAATCTATATTATATAATTATGATATTCCGAGCATAACTTAACTAACATAAAACTTGTCTTCTGACTTGATCTCTAAGAGACTGTTTGAGACACTGAATGAGTTATTATAGTCGATGATTATACTACTTTGTGATTTATAATAGTCGGTGAGCCAAACATAGACTAAGTTATACCCAACTTTAAATCGGTGTTTCAAACACTCTCGAACAAAATGTTCGAATTCCTAAAAAAAAAGGGAAAAAACCTAGCCAAAACTAGACATTTTGCATACCATGACATGTATTAAGTTTATTGGGATTGAGATAATTATTATAGTCGGTGAACCAAACATAAACTAAGTTATACCCAACTTTAAATCGGTGTTCCAAACACTGCCTAAGCAAGATGTTGGAATTCCTAAAAAAAAAAAAGAAAAAACACATGCCAAAACTATACATTTTGCATACCATGACATGTATTAAGTTTATTGGGATTGTTGAAATCTATCTCTTTTTACATAATTGTAGCAGTGATTTTATCAAAAGCATGTCTAGTCTTGAACTTGATGCTTCATGATGAAGATTTCAAGCTTGATGTCAAATTTACTCAACCTTCACTATACCTTTTCTACTGTTTTCTTCCTAAGTAGGCAAAAGCAAAAGATCTGCAAATCTTATCGACAAACGGGTAGTTCGTTCCATGAAAAAATCTAAAGTACGGTTTGATAATTATTTAGGTCCGTTCGAAAATTATTTAATTTTTTTATAATTAATAACTATAAATACTCTTTCCACTTATGAGTTCATTTGTTTTGATATAACCGTATTTGATAACTATTTTATTTTTAGTTCTTTGTTTTTAAAATTTATGTTTGTTTTCTCCTCATTTGTTTTGAGTGTGAATTTCACTCTTCTTTAAAAAAAAAAAATATATGGATTTTTAGTCAAATTTTAAAAACAAAAATTACTTTTTGGAACTTATTTTTTTTAGTTTTCAAAATTTGATTGATTTTTGAAAATATTGGTAGAACGTAGATAACAAAACAAAGAAAATAATAGATGAAAATAGTGTTTATAGGCTTTATTTTTTAAAATAAACAACTAAAATCTCGAATGAAACCATTTCATTTTTAGTTTTCTAGTTTTGAAATTTAACAAAAAAAAATTCTAATGTTTACTTAAAAAAGACGAAAATCATTCAAATTGAGAGAAAATAGACACAATTTTCAAAACAAGACTATTGTTAAACACAATTTTATTTTTTATTTTTTAAAACTAAGCTTATTTTCTCACAATTTCTTTACCATGATTTCAGAAAGTAATCAATTGAATTCTCGGTTAAATTCTAAAAACACAAACAAAGTTTTAAAAATTATTTTTATAAAGTATTTGTCAAAATAAATGACAAATAAAAAAAAAATCATAAACAATAAAATTAATATTCATAAACATAATTTTTAAAAATCAAATAATTATCAAATCATACCTATTAGATTAAAATTCGACTATATCATTTCACACCTAGCCTACAAGGAGAATAAGGTTCAATAAAACAACTTGCTCCACACATGATATGTAGATAACTATTTTTTGGTTAACATATACACTACTTTTTTCATATCTTATTCATATCTTACAATGTTTGCATTATCTCTGTTACTAGTTCTAAAATGTTCAAACAGAGCAGAGGAGAAAAATAGACTGCAAATCTAGGTTCCATTCCAGGTTGCTTGCTTAACAACTTGTCCATGCTAAACTTCACCCATCTCTAATCTTTTCTTTTGGTTTGATTCATCCATCATCTTCATCCTATCTTCTCACTCTTAACTATTTCACCTTTAGAAGCTGTTTGAGGCGTTGAGTGAATTATAATAGTTAATGTATAGTAAATATTATTGAAGTCAGTAGTTACTTTATGTACATTTGACTTAAATAATTGGTGGACCAAACGTAGACTGAATTATAATTACCATGTCCACTCGACTCTAAGTTGGTACCCCAAACATCCCCTTGAAGTGTATTTATTTCCATTGACAACCCAACCTTATTTTTTTTAAACCTCCAAACTTTTATTGAGAAAAAAAAATGAAAGAATACAAGTGCATACAAAGAAAGGAGGCGAACTAAAAAATGAACTGCACCTGCACCTGTGCAACATATATTTTGCATCACCTATATTCTGCATCAACCCCCACTCTGGGTATCACTTAGATAGCCCAGAGTGGGGGTTGATTCATCCTGCATCTGTGCAAACAACTATGCACGGAGCATGAACGTTTTAAAACAATTTATCAAACAACCACTTAGTGCAACGAATAACACACCTAGATAGCCCAGAGTGAAGGTTGATTAGTCCTGCACCTATGCAAATAACCACGCACGGGACAGAAATTTAAATGCATTATTACCGTCTAAATTTTTTAAAAGTGTCAAGCCAAGCATAGCTCACTACAAGAAAACAGGGCTATTGCAGATGTTTTTTTGAACTATAACAGCGGTTTTAAACTGCTGCAACTATGCAACTAGCAACGCTTGAGAAATCCTTGGCTAAACCAGTGTTGTAAGGGATCTAGCAACACTTTTTAAAGTGCTGGAATGACTTCTCACAACTGTTGCAATAACACCCATCCTATTGCAACATTTTTGAAATAAATAGCAACACTTTCTTATTTGTTTGGGCTTTAAATTTTTTAAAGATTTTTTTTTTTATTTGAGCTTCGCCAATTGTCCAAAAAAAAATGAGCACCCTATTGCAACACATTTTAAAATTGCAGCAAGAAAATCGTTGCAATACATATATTTTGCAACAGTTTTTTATTTGTTTCCAAAAATTGTTGCGATTTTATTAAATTTTGCAGCACTTTTTAAACCGTTGTAAAAAATTGTTGCAATAGACTAATTTTGGCTCAATTGACATAAAATTCTGTCCTTGACTAAGAGGTCATGAGCTCCATCCTCGCATTAATTAATTAAAATACCTTTAAAATGAATTGTGGCGCAGTGGTACAATGCATAACATATATTCTCTCCTATACAAAAAAAAAGAAAAAAGAAAGGAAGCGAACTAAAAAATGACCTTCAATCAAGCAAAATAAGACCTAACCAATAGTTACAAAATAACTTATCAACCAAAGCTAACTTATCAACCAAAGCTCACAACGACACATTGAACCTAGAAATGACCCAAACATCACCTATATACATTTTGATCTCTCTAAAAATTCCGTTATTCTTCTCCCCCAAAGTCCCCACAAAACAACACACATCCCCACCTGCCACAAAAACCTTCATTTTCTCTTGAAAAGGGAGATGAAGGAGGAATTACTCAACCATATCTTTTATAGAGACCATTTTCCGGTTTTCTTCTTGACCCAATTTTTGAAAGGTACAGATAACTCTTCCAACGGTATCTTCCTTTGGTTTTACGCCCAACTCTTCAAGCCAAAGCACTTCAACACATGGAAGTGATATCAAATACGCGAAAATATCATAAGTTATTAGTTTACCATTTTTTGTTTTGAGTTGAATATAACGTCAGACCTCTTGATTAAGAGTATATGTCTTAACTAGTTGAGTTATGTTCAAGTTTACAAGTTATCGAAAGAGACATCATAAATATTCATAAGCCTAAGTTTTACCATGGAAAAGGAAGGACTTTAAGCAATTGACATTGACAAAAGACAACTGATTTTTTCTTCTAACTTTTCTTGTCAATCAGAGATGATCTTTCCACATGTCAAAACCTTAAGTAACTTGCAAGTCTAACACTGAGGCTTCCAATGCCATAAGTAGTTTGGTGTTGTAGTTCGAGAAACATTTTCCTCAAAGACAAGAACTCACAGTTGTTTCATCATTCGTAATTCTGGAACCAACAACCATTTAGTTCTCTGTCCATAAAGCTAAATCTTAAACAGGAATTATAAAATTTGATGTATCAACCAAATCCAAAGTGTTATCGCTTGTTTCTTCAATCATATTTTAACCACAAGAAAGTCCAAATGACTAAGGTTCAATGTAAAAATTGAACAAACAAGAACTCATCAAAGAAATGCAACATTTAATTTACAATATAAAGCTAACACATGAGTAGGTTAGCTGACCAAAGAATGAGCAAAGATATAGTAGCAAGAGCTGGACAAAGATCATTGTTTTAAAAGGTACACCGATACACCTGTCTGGGCCCAAGGCGCGACCTTTCTAAGTGCGAGAATCCTTTAATAAAGCCCACTTGAGACGCGCGCCTCAGCTCTTGTGGTGCGTGCCTCAATGCCCCGAGCATGACTTTCTACTTTCTACTTTTCTTTTTCTTATTCTAATTTTGAAGGAAGAAATGCAAGAATATTCTCACTATCTCGAATAAAAAACTCTATTTTCTTAAATTTTTCATATATAAAAAATTATCATCGCATTTTTCAATTGTGCGTCTAATAAAAAAAAGCCCACACTTTATTTCGCGCCTCATGAGCCGGGGAGGATTATTGCGTTTAAGTGCACCTCGAACTTTTAAAAACACTGACAAAGATGAAATCAATGAGCCAAGGCAAAAAAGATAAAGGAGTAAAACTGACTCATACTCGAATGACTAGCTTAGCTTCCATTGACTTCTCTTCCTCATTATTCTTAAAGCTTTAGAAGCTGCAATCAAAGTTTTTTTTTTGTTGACAACATGTTGGGGTGGGGGATTGAACCGAAGATCTTATGGTTAGGCGATACATCATGTGGTTGAGCTATGCTCTTGTTGGCATATCTATTTCTTAATTTTTTTTTTGCAACCGTATTTTAATTAAAGCGAAGATTGAACTCATGACTTTATAGTTACTGACACAACCTTATGACAATTGAGCTATGCTCGGTTTGACATCTATTTCTTAATTTTCTACGAAGGTACTTTATATTGTATTTTTAATATTTGAGTTCATTTTCACCGGTATTGGAAGTTTTTTTTTTAGAGTTGTTTACACAAATTTAGAGAATCAACCACTAGTTTAGTCCATCATCACTGAAATTAAAAATTAACTAAGTTATAGTATTATATTGCTAAATTCTAATTTTAGCCCATAAATTTTAAAAATTATTTTATTGACTATTTTATTGCATGTACATGAATCAGATAATTCCTTTTAGGAATATATAATGCTCAATGATTCGCCACAGTGTGAAACAACACTTTAACAAATTAATTAAAACTAATTTTAAAATGGTTAAAATCGATTTTGTCAGGTTGAAAATCACTATGAAACATGCATTTAATCATTCAATTTAAAACCAACAAGAAAAGTCTAACTCAATTGGTATGATGTATGAACTAGTGACTATGAGGTCTTAGATTTGATCCACACCCTCATGTTGTCAAAAAAAAAAAAAAATCATTCAATTTAATTTTTTTTTTTTGAGACAAATTTAATGTTTGATTTTATATTTTTAAATATGATTTTCATATTATTAAAATTAGGTTTGAATGATTAAAAGCATGTTTCAAAGTAATTTTTAACCCGATAAAAATGATTTTAACAATTTCAAAATCATAGTTTCACATCAAATCTCCGTAATGAAGCATGTTTATTTGATTATGTCATTGAGATTAGTTCCACACATTACTCTAACTCCCTTTATTATTATTATGTTTATTTGATTATGTCATTGTGATTAGTTCCACACATTACTCTAACTCCCTTTATTATTATTTCCTTAGGTAGATAGATAGGTGGTTTAATACATTTTTCTTTCTTTGTGCTCATTATATTACTACCGTATAGCAGTCGAGGAAGATTATCAAAGCAATTACATTTTTCAGTCTGATTACTTTTGAAATTCTTCAAATTTTATTTTCAGATAATGTAGCTTAAAATATGTTAATTAACGTAAGCATGCGGCCAAAGTGAGCATAATTCAACGATAATTAACATGTATGTCTTCTTTTGAAGTCGGACATTCAAACTTTCTATGTGTCCCCTATCGCTGTTATATTGCGACGTGAAACGGTTGACATCGTCTAAAAGAGGATGTTTTTAGAATATGTTTGGATTCGTCACCAACCACTTTTGGGTGTGATTGATCCTGGCAGGGGCGGATCCAGACATTGATGTTTGGGGGACAAAAAATTAGAGTATATAAATATTAAAAAAATATCGCAAAAAATTCAGAGGTTCGAATTCACTATGTTGACATTAAAAAAAAGTTATCAATGATAAACATATGTGAGTGTATCAAAGACTTACGGACTAAATTTCAATAAACTTAATACCATCATATAATTTTGTTCATCTAAAAAAAAATTATTGAGTCTCTAAACTCTAAAAAGTCTTTAATGCATTCCTATACTTTCAATTTTGTTTCTAATGAATTCCTAGATTTTAAAAAAATGTCAAATAAATACAAGGATATATTAGACTTAAACTTGAAAATTTGAGGACCATTTAAATACAAAATTGAAAGTTAAAAAATATATTGAACTCGAAGTTCGTGGTCTATTAAACACAAAATTAAAAGTTTAAAGATTTATTAGACATTTCTTAAAATAAAAAATTATTAAAAATAAACACAATATAACATGAATTTGTTTACAAAATTTATAAAAGGGAGGTTAATATAGTCTAAATTATTTTTAAAAATGTTAATAAATAAATTAATACTAAGAGTTAATAAATTTAATAATTTTTTTTAAAGTATGAAAATACTAAATTTAGATATTTGAAATTAGAATGACTAAAATAATATAACTCTTAAAAAAAAATAGGTCTTAATTATTTTTAAGAATAAAATTTATATATTTTTAAATATATATAAACAAAACATTAAAAGAGAACCATCTTTTTTTAAAAAAATATATATGGAAGAAAATGTAAAGCAAATAAATTATTGTTGTGGTTGAGTTTCGAATTCAGGCACAACAAAATATAAACCATGCATATGACCACTGCAACAGAATAAAATTTTATTAATTTGGGGGACCAAAATGTATTTAATAACAACAGTATATATTTAAGGCATTAATTTTGCCTACGAGTATGAGAAAATCAAAAATTTTGGAGGGGCCGTGGCCCCCTAGTCCCTTCAGAGGTCCGCCCCTGGATCCTGGTCACCCAATTTAAAAAAAAAAGAAATGAGTCTACGAAAACAAAGTTTAGGCTCGAGGGTCTTTTGTGTATAGGAAAGATCTAATTAGCACCCTACAACACCCGTAAAAACGGTTGGTTGTCAAAATTAAATTCTTATCTCATGCTACTTTTAAAAAAAATTGTGGTTCTTTGGGATTTAAGAGAATTGATTTTTTTTATTTAAAAAATGTTTCATTTTGTCATATCTTAAACTTCAAAGGTGAAACAAGAAATGACATTGATAAGTGAAGTTATTAACCATTAATTGTCGCGGCAATATTATTGGAGTTGTTCTCCGGACAATAAAAAAAAACTCTAACACCTAAAGAACTTGAGAATATTTCCTTTCTCAAATTTCTAATAGGGTTGAATTGAAAAAAACATTTTGGACTTTATGTGCTAATTCACATAAGTGAGTAATAAATTTAATAGCAATTATATTTGGACTATTTCACGGACATATTGTGTAGTTTTGATTATGGGTCTATGACTTCTAATATGTTGGTGTGGCCTGAGTAGAAACCAACCTGTTTGTCCTAAGAAATTATGTAAAATCATAGGATACCCACCTGAGGAGTGTCCATGCTTCAATAATAATATGATATAAAATATAGAAAAATAAATAGCAAAAAGATTATTAGAAGCTCAGCCCAAATATGGGTCTACACCCCTATTTGTTGTACTAAATTAAGAAAAAAAAATCAAATTATACCTCTAATTTTTGGGTATGTATCACTTGAAACATCTACATTTGGGGTTGTATCACTTAAAACATCAAACTAATAACGTTATCAATCTAAACTAAAAACTTTCAATGACTAAATCAATTTAGGCCATTTAAAAAAAAAAAAAAATTAGACTTTTCATTATAATTTTATTTTAAAACCATTATTGCATAACTTTCACATGTCTACTATAATACTTCTTTAAATGTAAGGCTTAACATAAATTAGAGAAATGCTTGAATCAAATAGATAGTAGCGATTTTTCATTAATATGAGCAGTTTTTTCTTCTTTTAGTCTTCCTATATTTATTTAGGAATAATTAAGAAATATTTTATTTTGCTACTTTGACCAGATTTTGAGAGAAAAATAATTTTAGAGAAAATTATACTAGTGGTCTTTTAGATTTGTGTTTGGTAGCATTCGAGTCCCTAATGTTTCATATTCAACAATTATACCCTTGAAGTTTGGATTTAGTTCGTTTTTAGTCCGTCCATTTCCTGTTAAATTCTAATCCAATGCTGACGACACTTATTTTTAATTAATTTTTTTTTGAATTATTAAAATTCTTTTAAATTTTTTTTTTTTTTTTTTTTTTTTTTTTTTTTGTCTTTTTCTTTTTCTTTCTCCTCCTTCTCCTTACCCTCCTCCATCTTCCTCTTCTTTCTTCCATGGTCGTCGGTCTCGTCGACGACTGATTTTTTTTTTTCTTTCCTGTTTTCTTCTCCCTCTCCTCGTTTTTTTTTTAAAAAAAAATAGAACAGATCTGTATTAAAAAAATAGTAGCGGGAAACAGAGACAAAGAGGGAGAAGAAAATTATTTTCTAGTTAGCGATTGTTTTTTTGAGAAATTGTAACAGATGTCAATTTAGAATAAGATAATTAAAAATATAGCATGTTTTTAAATTTTTTTGCGGATATGACAATTTCTATCGCTGATATCTTATGACTGATAGAAGTTTATCGCTAATCACCTCAATTTTTTATAGATTTTTGTCAGTGATAATAGTCTATCACTAATTAGAAGTCTATCAGTGATATGATAAAGTCTATCAGTGATAGAAACAGATTTTTTTGCCATATTTGCAAAACATAATTTGCAATTAGTTTGGGCATGATTGTTATTTGTGCAACCAGTCCTTTTTTTTAATACAGACTTGTCGAGAACAATTTGTTTTTTTGTTTTTTTTTTAATGAGGGGGAGACAGAGAGGAGAAAGAGAGGAAGAAGAAGAGGAGAAGAGGAAAAGAGGAAAATGAGAAGAAAACAACAGTCGCTGACGACAACCTTGGGAGAAGATAAAGGGAGGAGGAAGAGGAAATAAACGAGAAGAAAAAAAACAGTCGGTGATGACCATGTGAGGGAGAAGATGGGGGAGGAGGAAGACGGAAAAAAAACAAAGTCGTTGAAGAAGATGGAGAAGGAGAAGGAGAAGGAGAAGGAGAAAGAAAAAGAAAAATTAAAAAATATTTTTTAAAAAAGAATTTTAATAATTAAAAAAATATTTTTAATTAAAAATAGGTGTCACGTCAAGTTAAGATTTAACCGAAAATTTGAAGTACGAACCAAATCCATGATATAAATGTTGAATTTGAAACTACCTAACTACTACCAAACTCAAACAACTATTAGGATAATTTTCCTATAATTTTATTTAGGTGGTTTTGAGTTGATTTTAAATGAAATCTAGTGAAAATAAGTATAAATAATTAGGGTGTAAATTGATTCACTTCAGAAAGTTTAGGTCCCTTTGATTGGTTATGGGTTTTCATTTTTATGTTTTCAAAAATAAAAAATACAAGAAAAATCATGAAAATGTATCTGGTATATTTTTTTTCAAAAACTATTTCTTAAAATAACAAAAAATATGACATATTTTAAAAATTCACTGTTTTTTAATTTCATTTTCAAAATTATCGAAATACGGATATATCTTTCAAAAAAAAAAATAAAAAAAAATAAGAGATACACAAGCCATTGAAACTTTATGAAAATTTGATTCAACTCAAAAAAAAAAAAAAAAAAAAAAAAAAAATCCAAAAATCGTAAATAAGAAATAATTAGATAAAATTATTTTTTTATTATAAAATACAGTTTACTTACTAATCACATTTTAATTTTTTTTTTTTTTTTGCTACCTTCTCAAATTTACAACCAAAGGCAATTTTCAAATTTTAAATTAGAACCAAACAAATTTTTAGATATAATAAAAATAAGAAATTTGTTTTTATTTTCTACTCAATTCTTCGTTTTGAAAAATAGTTTTCGAATCACGAATCAAACGAGACTTTAAGATTTAAATTGATACAAACCAAAAAATTAATGTAAGCATGCATTGAAATCACATATACGTTGGTTGAGACATTTATTATGTGAGTGATATTAGTATGCAATCTAGATTCAGTTTTATGTTTTTTTAATTTAAATTAACTGATTTTAGTAAAAATGCATTTGATATGCAATTTAAATTTTGTTTTTCAAAACTCTGAAGTTTGTGATCAATAGTTTCTGATTTTTTTTTTTAATATATCCACATCTTTATTTTTACATTTTAAAATGTAAATTTACTTTTAAAAAGATAATTTTTTTTAATAAATATAAGTATTTTATGTTATAAACCTAATCTTTTTTGTTTTTTTTTTATATTAAACATATATAATATAATATATTATAAACTATATGATATGGTAAAATGATAATTATATAAAATTTATAGTTTATAATATGTTCATAAATTAATTAATAATAATTTATATTCAACTAAATATTTAAGTGCTAACTACAACTACTTTATGGTTTATTAACATTTTATCAAAAACTTTTTGAACAATTAGTTAAATTGAGATCAAATTTCTTAATTTGCTACTAAACACATATCTAAAAACATGACATACAAATTTGTCTTCGTTGAATCCCCTCTTTTTAAATTTCTGTTTTCAGATCACGAACTAACGGAGTCTTAATTTTTTTTTATGAGAAAAATCAATTTTTATTTTCAACTTTGTAAATGTGTATCAATTTTCACTATAAATTTTGAAGTTGATTAAAGTGCACCTTGAACTTGAATAAATATTGTAACTTTTATCCATCTAATAAGGTTTCATTTTAAAAATCATTAAAAAGTGTATTCTCCCGAACATTTTCAATTACACCAACATAAACATAATTAATATAGAAAATTGATTGATTTCAAAGAAAAGCAATATTGATCGGCTATTTTTTTTTTCTTTTTTTTTGCAACGATATTTTAGTTAATGAGAAGATTAACCCATAACTTCTTAATCACAAGCACAACCTTATGTCAATTGAGCTATGCTCTGGCAAAATTGTGAGTTTTTGGTAGTATTATTCTTGGGATTTTGTACAAATCTCAAAGTTCACATTAAAAAAGGTTTAAACATGTTGCCACGTTTTTCGGGAGAATTAATTTTTCCTTTATTTATTTAAAGTTTAAATATAGTATAGAAAATTGGATCGGGTGTTTAGGATAAAATAATTTAAAATATAACATTTGTTGTTTAAAGATTTACACAATTTTTATCACTTATAGTCTTCTATTAGTGATACTTACTCATAGCAAATCAATGACTATTAATAATAGTTGTTAATATATTTATGTTTTTTTTATGATTTTTTGTCGATGACTATTAATGATAGCCGTCTATCTTTGACTATCACTGTTTTTTTTGTCATATTTGCAAAATATTTATATTTTGTTATATTTGTCATTATTTTGGATCTATTGGTATTTATGCAACCAACTCAAAAACTTAAATAGAAATATTGAAAGTATAAGAACCAAAATGATTAATTTTTCAAGAGATAAAATAGATATTTTGAAAATTTGAAATCAAAATGAGATTTAAATCTAGTATAATTAATATTTAACAAGATGTTTGAAATATATATATATATATATATATATATATATATATATATATATATATATATATATATATATATATATATATATATATATATTTTTGTTGAATAAGATCTTAAAATGATTATTAATATTTATTGGAGAGGAAATAATATTATAGATGTTGAAATCCATGATCTTGTTCTAGGATAAGACAACAATCCCAAGACAAGCTTTTTTGGACAATGTATATTCTGAAATGGTGGTGCTATAATAAATTCAGAGTACCTTAATTTGCGGTTGCCGCACAAAGAAAGCCGGTCACCTTAACCAGTCATACCCATTTGTGTAAAGATTGACTGTATAGGCATACTGGAAACCGTTTGGCAAGTCAAGGGACCTTGAAATCGATGATTATGTCATGCAGAACAGACACTAACCGTCCGAACATTACTTTACTATTAATTAATTGGACCTTTAAGGAACGAATAAAGTACAAAAACAAAAGATTCTAGTAACCCTCCTAGCTAGGGATATTAATAAAGGCGGAACAGACCGGTTAGAGTGAAGCCTCATCTTATATTTTCATACCTTTGTTAAATCACTACCAAAAAAAAAAAAAAAAATTGTATAATATTTTAGAATAACTCAAAACATTAGACTATTGGAGCAATGCTAAACGAATAAAAACACCTATTGCTTTCTCCTATGATTGTAGGTTTAGTTCCCTTCATAATTGTGTAGCTCAAAGGAAAAAAAAAATCAAAACTTTAAATTGATAAATTATAGTATATTAAATTCAATAGTATTTGATTCTTCACATATAAATTATCTTTTCAGATTATATTCGTCATTTCTAATCCAATATCATATTGGAATGTTATGATACATTAATTTATGATTCATATACCATACCAAACTCTACTGTTCACAGGACGACTTAAAAAATATATTTTAGACTTTCTTTTTAGTTGACATTTAAATTTCTTGATTATCATACACACTTTTGGAATTTATTCCCTTACTTTAAATATTAGGCCGAATTTTCCTCAAAAAAGAAAAAATATTAGGCCGAATTTATAGTAGTTTTAGTTATTCTTTCCTTCAATTTTTTAATATTATAGATTAAACTTTATGAACAATAAAGAAAAATTGCATAAGTACTCCTAGGGTCAATCCCAATCCTAACATGCTGTAAAAAAAAAATAAAAAAAATAAAAAAAATAAATAAATAAATATAAAAAAATATAATTTTTTTTTTAAAAGATTTACAAATATGAAATTGACCAATGACTATCAGTGATTGCTACTAATATACTTCTATTTTTTCTTTTATAGAATTTTGTCTAATGACGATCAAAGATTTTTTTTTTTTTTTTTTTTTTGACAACATGTGGGGTGATGTTGAACCTATGGCCTCGATCACTAGTTGATACATTATAGTCAGTTGAACTATTCTCTTATTGGCCACTGATTATCTATTAGTGATAGTCATTTTATCATTGACTATTAGTAATTATCACTCATTTGTTTTTGTCATATTTGCAATATATTTTACTTTATTTTGGATCGGTTATTTATGCAACCAACCCAACAATAAATTAGGCATATTTGTTAGAGTTTTGTACCTACTTAGCCTTAAAGATTACTATGATTTTGTAAATATGGACTAAGATCCTATTTATTTCACAAATGACCAAATACATTGAGAGTATTTATTTCATGAAGGTTGGTGTTCAATTACATTAAAATCCTTCATAAAATTAACTATTGAGATTTTTATGAAATAAAATAAAATAATTTTTTACTAATTTAAGGTATAATTCCATAATTTAATACAATTGTAAATCCCAAAAATTAAGGCATTAGTGGTATTAATCAACAATTTCTAACGTCATTTACTCTTCTCTTCCGACAAAACTCTCTCTCCCCAAAAATTACATATATACATCACATATGGTATAATCGAATATAAATTAATATATTACTATATGTTAAGGATATGTAATTAGTTATACATGGTGTATGATATGTAATTAGTTATACATGGTGTATGTTCATGTAAATGAAAATGTCTTCAGTATTAAACATAAGATTCAGTTAGACATAGAATATTTTCATATATATCGTATATTGAATAATATATATTCATGCTTGATGATTCATTTATACATGAGATATTTTCATATAAGTGCGAATGATAACTATTTGAAAGTGAAGAAATATGAACATAAAATTCAATTGTGGTATATTTGAATATGAAATAAATATATGACCTCATGTTATGAATATATATTCGCTAGAATAATAGAACTACCTAAAGAGTTGAATGTATAATATATGAGCTAGTATATATGTGTATAATTATATATGATTTATAAGATTCATAACTGACTTCTTATTAAATAGATAATGTTATAGTCAATTTCTAATTTGCCTACTCATATATACATGGTATAATTGAATATAAATTAATATACTATAATCATTATTATGCAATTTGTTATAAATAGTGTATTTTTATATAAATGAAACTGTCAACTATTTTAAACATAAAGATTAAGTTATGTCATAAAATATTTTCATTATAAATAAATTGACTAAATTGTGAGATTTTAGAGATGAAGACAAATTGAAGCTAAATTGGTGGAATAATTAATTGATGGGGGAGACAGAAGCAATTAAAATGAAAAAAAAATGGTGGGATTATGAGATTTATAAATAACTCAAAATAAATAAAATAAAATAATTAACTAATGGAGATAAAAGTTAAAAAAAAAGGCATAATAGCAATAATTTCGTAAAAATGTGTGAAAATTATAATATATTTGGACATTTTCAAAATTATGATTTTTAAGTAGCGGAGTAATATTTTAATTAGTTGTGTTATATTCAAATTGACTGTATAGACTTAAAGTCACTTAATAATTTAGCTCACACTATCAATTATTTTAATTATGTCACGAGTTAGATTGAGTTGGATTAAGTGGACTTTTGGACCCTCCCAAGTGTGAGTTGTAAATTTTTTCCTACATAAATGACTTTATAATTGGATTATGAAACCAAACTAATTTAACCATGGCTTGTTAATTTATTTGAAACAAGCATAACTAATAATTTTATATCTTTTTTTTAACATATAGTAATGATTAAAGAATTACAAATAACAAAAGATTTTATTGATCGATGGGGCTGGTTGATAAAAATGGTAGGACAAAGGTTTATTGATCTAAAATAGATCAACACAAATGTATGAAATTATTGTTAAAGAACATTTGATTTTGATTAAACTTAGGTACATTTGCAGCATTATTGTTTATATCAAAAAGCAATCTTTAATAGAGACCAGCTTCATCCAACATGTTTGGATACAGTGTTGTGCAATAGATCTTTCCTTGCCCCCACGAACTTGTCCACCAACTTTCCATTCTTGAAGAATTGAAATGAGGGAAGGGCTCCCACTCCAAATTCGTTCGCAACACCCTAAGGACAAAAAATAATAATAAATAAATAAATATAATCGTCCCAATAGGGTTGCCACTTAATAATTATTATAAGAACATAAGAGCATAGCTCGGCTATCGCCGGGTAATCGTGAGGTCCTAAGTTTAATCGTCCCCACCCTAACATGTTGTAAAAAAAAAAAAGTTTCAAATTTCTAATACGAATGAATAAACCCATTTAGGTTTAACTGATTACCATGAGTTCATCGACGTCCACTTTTAAGAATGTGACATTATTACTCATGTTCTTCGCCAACGCTTCAAGAACTGGAGCCATGGCACGACACGGGCCGCACCATGTTGCGGTAAAATTCACGACAACCTGTTGATAAAATATTGAAAATATTTTAGCTACCGAGATTTGTTGCATGCATATTCAAAACACTCGAAAACAAGAAACAAATGATTATAGGTAGTTAAGTACCAATTTGTTGTATTGTTTGGCTTTGAGGAGCTGTTGCTTCCATGAGCTAACAGTGTGGCATGAAACTACTTGTCCCGAATCCGCCATTGCAATATATTTTACAGAAGAAAAGGGAAAGAAAAAGTGGGCTAAAGTGCTTTTGTTTATCTGAGAAGAAGGAGATTATATGAACTATATGGAGAATTGAAGAGACTAATGGGTGAATTTATAGTAGTGGAGAATGAGGAGAAAAATTAAGAAATGGAGCTGTGGGCTCCTTCCGAATATGAGTACTTTTTTTGGAAGTGTGTTGACTTTAAGCATCTTGATTTTGCACCACGCAGCCGAAAGCATCATTTGCCAGTTCCATTTTTTAAATTTCAAATGCTTTATTCATTTTCCCATTTTATGAATTAAGAACAAGGGACATGTTTTAACTTTGTGTTGTTGGGAAAAAAAAAATTCGTGAAAAATTATTACAATCACATAAAATTCTCTCTCTGATCTCAATTACAAAACACTGTTTCAAAGTTAATTTGCACAATTCATACTCTTTTACCCAACTCTAAAACTAAAAAATACAATAGTGAATTTAACTATAGTTAGCATACAAAACTTAAAATGTTTCTAACTTAGATGATTAAAAACGAAAGTCATAGGCTTCTTTTATAGTCCTTAGAGCACATGACTTACTTGAATTTTTTCGACGTGGGACAACCACCCTTCTTATATATTATCAAAAATCCATAATTTTTCGATTCTTAAAATTTTGGTATAGAAATTAATTTTAGAGAGAAATATTGAAAATCTAATATTGAAAAGATGAAAGAATCTCACTCACAATATAAAATACATGAGTTACTTCTCTCATTGTCAATTAGTTTTGAGATAGAACTCTATGATATCAATCAAATTAAAAAATATCAATATTTTATATAATTTTATCGATGGAAGACGAACTAGCAAGAGACGATCCCATGTTAGGTGGCATAATTTTTTTTTTATAACATGCAGGGTGTGGTATTCGAACCCGAACTTCTTAGTCACCAAATCATACCATATATTGGTTAAATTAGGCTTATGTTGACATCTTAGGTGGCACAATAATATATATAGAAAAGTAAAAATAATATTGGTTCATGGCAAGCATCATTCGCTAGTTCCATTTTCTTTTTTAATTTCAAATGCTTTATTCATTTTCCCATTTAAAATACCTTGTATGGATGTTTTTCACTTTCAAGGCTTTTTTTTATGATGCTTTACATCATAAGCTTTTTTGTACTTATAATGTTTCATTCTTTTTATCCATGGTTCATATCTCTTCCACACACTATTACTTTTTTACAAAAAGAAAAATTATTCCTCAACGTATTATTCTTTTTATCCATGGTTCAGTTTCCCATTTAAAATACTTTAGTTTGAGATCCAGATTTCAAAAGAGAAATTTAACCAACTTTGATTTGTATTTATATTTATATGTATGTATCAATGCGTAGTGGATTACAATCTCTAATATATGATCCTCTGATTCTTTTTCTCTCAAATGTAAATGTATCTCGAGGGCTTTATAGCTTATTCTCGATGTTGGACTTGTTTCGAGGGCTTTGCAGCTTGTTCTCGATGTTGAATTTGGTTCGAAGGTCGAATTTGGATCAAAGGCTTCGCAGCTTGTTCTCGATGTTGAATTTGGATCGAGGGCTACGCAACTTGTTCTCGATGTTGAAGGATTATTCAGTCTTCCAGGGATTCAAGGAGTCTTCGTTGTTTATGATTTCTCTCTAAGCTAGTAGAAATTTTATGAATCTTGCAAATGAATGATGGACTCTCTATTTATAGAGTTCTTAAGGGAAAGTGGGCTTGAGCCCAGTCATATGAGTTTGGGCTTTGGGCCAAATTGTCATTTAAATAAATTTTTTAGCTCAATTGCAATATGACCCAACTTGATCGGTTAAGCTTGTCTGATCAAACGGTCATGATGAAAACACGTGGCGTCTTCCCGAGAATCGTCAATTTTGTCTTCAAATTTAATTTGGGATATGTGTTCGTCCCAAATATAGTTTGTCATCACTTTATGAATGATGACGTGACAATTGTTGATTGACCGAAATTTCTCGATTAACAGCAACTATTGAAATAATTTTTTTTATACTAACTGTGCTTTAAAATCAGTTATCATGTGAAATAATTTAATTTTTGATAAATTTTAGATTGAAGTATGAAAAATTAAGTTATAATGTTTGGTGAATTAATATGATTGTTTTCTTTTTCAGAGGAAATTAATACTAAACTGTTGCGAAATTGTTATACTAATCAAACTAGACATATTTCATTTAATATGGGTGTGTACTTGTATTAATATTTTAACTTCACGAATCTTAATTTCATAAAGATGTGTCATCAACTATGAAGCTTGAAGTTTAAGTCTTTCACCCATGTTGAATTAAAAAAAGATATTTTTAACTTCAATTTTATATAAGATAAGTATGTAAAAAAGATAAATTTAAATTATAAATTGTTATATAAATTTGTGTCAGACAAATCTAATTTTAATTTAAATTCAAATAAGTAAAGAAAATAAATTTAATTTAATAATAAAAAATGATGAGATAAGATAAAGGAAAATTGTAAGATATGTCAATTTAGAATAAAATAATTAAAAATATAACATTTTTTTTAAAAAAAATCGGATAATGACGATTTCTATCACTAATAGTATGGTCTATCGCAGATAGAAGTTTATGGCTGATAATAGTATTTTTTATAGAATTTTGTCGGTGATAATAGTCTATCAGTGATAGAAGTCTACCACTTAGTCATAAAGTCTATCAGTAATAGTCATAAAGTCTATCTGTGATAGCCACTGATTTTTTTTGACATATTTACAAAAAATTTTAAATTTGATTAAATTTACAATTATTTTAGGTCTCTAGGTAAATAATAATATTGAAAAACGTTTTGATGGATATAAAAGTGATAAAAGGAAGAATTTTAAAATTTTGTCAGTTTACACCGGATTTCTATAGACTCAAACTAAAAGCTACTCTTGGCATATTTTGCAAATTAACGTGATTTAAAAAAAAATATTTTTATTTAAATTATTAAACAATCAATTAAAAAAAAAAAAAAAAGTAAAAAAGTAAAAATCATCCCGTATTGTGCTAAATTGGTTGCTTTTCATGTTTTTTTTAATGCATTTCTTTTCATGTTATATTGTCAAATATGTGTGATTTTTTTTTTTTTTTTTTTTTTTTTTTTTTTTTTTGTGAAGAAATGTGTGATATGGTCATATTTATTATGGGTGGGATTTTATGTATTGAATGAATATGTTTCTCACTAAAATAATATGCATCTAATAAATTAAATCTTATTTATTAATTAATTAATTAATTTTTTAAAAAATATATATAATTAAGGTGGTTCATGATTTTCAATCTATCCCTAAATAAATTTTTCCTTAAATTTTTCCTTTATGGAATTTGATTGGAATATTATTTGTAGGATTTTAGTAGGGTTGCATGTTATTTCCTTGACATTCGATTTTTCTCACGCCACTCACTTCCTCAATCTTTTACAAGCTTGTTCTTCATTCCTCGTCCATTTTTTCATCAAAATTTTAAATTTGTTCCTGCTGCACATCGTCAGAGAGTCACGCTGGAGATTCGTCGTACCACTACCTTGACATGGACTCGCCGAAGTTTCGGGTCTGACTGTCGAAGATTTGTTAATTGTCGCTAGAGTGAGAGAATTGACTTGAGAGAGATTAGGGAATAGAGTCAATTCTCTGTATTTTCTTTATGAATAATGAATATATTACAACATATTTATATTGAAACCCTAGGGTTAGGATTTGACCTAACTTGCATATTTAACCTAATTAGACAAGGTAAAAATACACGTGGCATAAGCCAAATATAGAAGACAATAAGTACAGGAAATATGATAAATCCTATATTTCCTTAATATCCCCCCTCAAACGAGAGGGTAGTTCTACTACTTCAAGTTTGCTGCGAAGATACCCAAATTGGGTGTGAGATAGTGGCTTGGTGAGACAGACTGCTAGTTGATCTGCGGACGGAACATAGCGGACTTGCAGAGCGCCACGGAGAACCTGATCCCGAACAAAATGAACATCAATTTCTATATGTTTGGTGCGGGCATGGAAGACAGGGTTGGTGGCCAACGCACCAGCACTCAGGTTATCACACCATAGGATAGGAACAGAGGGAGAGGTGACTTGGAGCTCGGTCAGTAGTTGTTGTAGCCAAATGATCTCAGCGGAGGCATGTGCTAAGGCCCTGTACTCAGACTCAGTGCTGCTGCGAGCAACTGCAGTCTGTTTTCTGGAGGACCATGAAATGAGTGTGTTACCAAGGAACACACAGTAGGCTGCAACAGACTTTCTATCGTCCACATTAGCATCCTAATCTGCATCAGAGAAGGCAACCACGGAGGGAAGAGTGCTGGGCTGAATGAGTAGACCCATATGACGGGTACCACTGAGATAGCGAAGGACTCGTTTGACTGCATGCCAGTGAACATCAGTAGGTTGTTTCAGAAACTGACTGAGATGGTTGACAATGTAAGCAATATCAGGCCGCGTGTGAGTGAGGTACTGTAGGGCTCCAAGTGTACTGCGATAAAGAAAAGGATCAGACATAGGCACCCCATCACTAATAGACAGATGTGTTCCCATGACAGCAAATGAAGGAGTCGGTTTGAGGTGAACCATATCAAGCTTATGCAGGAGATCATCAACATACTTGGTTTGAGTTAGTAACAACCCAGACTCAAGATGGGAAACTTGAATTCCAAGGAAATAGCTCAGTAGACCCAAATCCTTTAGGGCAAAACTGGTGTCCAAATCAGCAATCAGACTAGACAGTAGGGAATTATCATTACCTATGATGATAACATCATCAACATAAACAAGAAGAAAGATCGTGGATTTTCCTTTGTTGTAAATGAACAGAGATGGATCAGCTCTGCTGTGTGTGAAACCACGACACAGTAGGGCATTCTTCAAGGTACTGTTCCAGGCGTGAGGTGCTTGTTTGAGACCATAAATAGCCTTGCTCAATTTGCACACGTGGGTGAGACATTTCTGATCAACATAGCCTGGAGGTTGAACCATATACACATCTTCATCAAGTTTGCCATTCAGGAAGGCATTGTGAAAGTCGAGTTGACGAAGAGCCCAACCCCTAGAAACTGCAATGGACAGCACCACTCGAATCGTAGATGGTTTCACAACAGGACTGAAAGTCTCAAAGAAGTCAATACCTGGACTCTGATGAAAACCTTTGGCCACAAGCCGAGCTTTGTATCGTTCCACACTGCCATCTGCTGCTCGCTTTATGCGGAATACCCATTTACTGCCAACCACATTTTGATTTGGAGAGGACTCAACAAGTTGCCAAGTCTGATTTCTCATAAGTGCAGAGAACTCGAGATCCATTGCTGCTTTCCAGACTGGTGTGGCTATAGCATCGGCGACCCGAGTAGGTTCAGTTGTCCGCCAGTCAGTCCGAGCAACAGTCATCCATGCTTTGGGCTTAAAAACACCAGCCTTAGCACGTGTGACCATAGGATGAGTGGATTGGACTGCAGAAGGAGGAATATTGGAGATATTAGGTGATAGAGCAACGATACCTGATAGTGGTGAGGAGACTGTCTGATCAGAAAAATCCGCAGAGATATTTGCTGGATTGGCCGAGACACCTAAAGGTGTCGATGGGTCGGATCCCACAGTGGGACAGTGATCTGGTGAAGTGCCTGATGTTGTTGGTGCAGATGATGATGACAAGGGTGACCCAAACAACTCAGTTGGTGCAGGAGCCAGTTGCTTAGAAGCTGATAGATTGCTAGCTTGTGAACCAGAGTACTGTGTTGATGAGCTCAGTAAGTCAGGTGGAAACCAAGAGCTTATAGAGGGTCCATCTTGAGCTAATGAGTCAGCTGTGTCACAGTCAGAGAAACCTGATACAAAGGGAAAGTTAGTTTCATTATTAAACTAAACATGGCGAGAAATAATGATTTTCCCTGATGAGCAGAGACATTTGTGTCCCTTGTGAGCTGGACTGGGACCCAAGTAGACACATCGTTCTGTCTTAAACTGAAACTTGTTGACGTTGTACGACCTTAGGTAAGGGTAACAGGCACACCCAAACGTCTTAAGTTCCATAAAGTTTAGTCGATGTCCAAGTAACATTTCCATAGGTGACTTGCCCTGCAGTGCAGAAGATGGTAAGCCATTTATGAGCAAGGTAGAGGCAAGGAACGCATCCCACCAATACTGCAGTGGCATAGTAGATTGAGCCAAGAGAGTTAAACCAGTTTCAACTATTTTCCTGTGCTTTCTTTCTGCTTTTCCATTCTGTGCAGAAGTATATGGACATGAAAATCTTGATCCGATTCCACTTTGTGCGCACAAATCATGGACTCTTTTATACTCACCACCATTGTCAGATTGTAATGCTTTGACTTTCTTTCCGAACTGTGTTTGTACCATCCTGTGGAAGTGGCTAAAAGCTGCAAGTGTGTCACTTTTCAAACGCAGAGGGTAAATCCAGACAAACCGACTGAAGTCATCGAGAAAATGAATGTAGTAGCGATATCCCTCTGTGGACACAACTGGAGCAGGTCCCCACAAATCTGTATGAATTAGATCAAACGGGGCAGTAGTACGAGAAGTAGAGCGTGGGAAGGGGAGTGCATGACTTTTACCAAACTTGTAAGCTTCACAAAAATCAAAATTGTCATTGCCTTTAAATGGAAGATTACATTGACTGACCAAGTGTCCTAATATTTTTGAAGAAGGATGACCAAGTCGTCTATGCCAAACAACTTTGGACACAGCGACATTCACATTAATACTAGAACTAGGAATAATAAAGCTAGAATAAACAGCTGCCTTAGTTTCTAACTGCGCATTTCTTGAGATAGTTCCAGGAACTTCCACTCCACCAAGTTGATATAAGCCATCTTTAAGCACCCCTTTCAGCACTACTCTGCCCGTACGAGTATCCTTAACAAGACAATAATCAGCATGAAATTCAATAAAGACATGATTATCCTGGGCAAGTTTAGAGACACTAACAAGATTTTTGGCTATATCTGGTACACACAACACATTCTCAAGATGAAGCAGTTTATTGTTCGCAATTAAACATGAAGAACCAATATGCGAAATTACTAACTCATTACCATTGCCAACAACAATTATTTCCTTACCTCCGTATTCAGTGGGGTAACTCATGTTGGTGGGATTTGACGTCACGTGGTTCGAAGCTCCACTATCAACATACCAGTTAGGATCAACAACTGTAGTCGGGTTAGCTACCAGGAAAGGGTTGGAGTTATGTTGAGTTGCAACAAAAGCCTGAGGCGGAAACCCAGGTGTTGCATAATGATTGCTCGTTGCTTGATTACCTCGCTCATTAGACCACCTGTTTTGATCCTGATTTGGGGGAGTTTTGTCAGACAGTTCAAAGCATTTATAGGCAGGATGTCCAGTCTTACCACACCACTGACACACAATTCTGTTATTTCCACGACCACGTCCTCTACCACGACCACCTCGGGAGGGAGGACGAGTAGAGTTCCCATTCTGATTGCCATTTTGTGGCTGCTGCACATTGTTAGTTCTCATAGGACCTGACTGACCCCTTACATTTGTGAAATTGACAGAAGCAGACTGATTAAAAGCAACATTATTCTTCTGAGTATTTTGCAGTTCAAGTCTTTTCTCAAAAACAAGTAACTCACCCTGCATTTAAGACCATGAGATACTGATTCTACCTTGAATCATTAAAACAACAGGATTGTATTCCTCATCAAGACCTAGAAGTACTTGAGATATCAGGGAGCGCATAGGAACTGGGCTTCCGGCTTGTCCCAAGTTGTCTGCATTGCATTTCATAACACGCAGATAATCTACCATTTTAGTTGAATTTTTTCGAGTAGTTTGAAATACCTGGCGCAGGAAATCCTCCTCGGCTCTGGACTGAATTCCAAACAGCTCTTGTATTGCTGTCCATAAGTCCTTTGCATTTTCATATCCCAAAAGTTGAGTAGCTACCTCAGGAGTCATAGAATTATAAAGCCAGCCAAGTAGCAATTGGTCAACTACAAGCCAACGTTCATGTTGAAACTGCGCTAACTGAGCCGAGCCGCCCGAGCCGAAACCTGCAGCCGAGCCGTCCGAGCCGAAGCCTGCAGCCGAGCCGCCCGAGCCGAAGCCTGCAGCCGAGCCGCCCGAGCCAATACCTGCAGCCGAGCCGCCTGCGCCAAGACCTGCAGCCAAGCCACCTGAGTCGAAGCCTGTAGCCGAGCCACTTGAGCCAAAGCCTGCAGCCGAGCCGCCTGCGCCAATGCCTGCAGCAGAGCCGCTGCTTGAGCCGAGACCTGCACCTGAAAATAAAAGTGCAGAAGAAATCCCGATTTGAATTTCGCCGGGCTGGATTGAGGTTGCCGCCGCCTTGCTGCTGCCGTCGGCCACCGCAGAGGAGTCGCCTAGTGTGCGCATTGTTGCTGTTGCTCCACCATAGTAGGTCGGTATCTCATACAAGGGAGGATACCTTTCTGCACCTGTAAGATGTTCTTCAAGACGATAACTTCGAAGGATGGGCATTGCAAGGGTCTTCCATAGGAGAAAGTTTCCTCTATCAAGCTTGATGGTTGTGATTTGATTTAGAAGTTGATTTAGAGGAGGGCTTGAAAAAGTAGGGTTGATTGAGGCGTTAGCCATTGTTAAGGCTCTGATACCAAGTGAGAGAATTGACTTGAGAGAGATTAGGGAATAGAGTCAATTCTCTGTATTTTCTTTATGAATAATGAATAGATTACAACATATTTATATTGAAACCCTAGGGTTAGGATTTGACCTAACTTGCATATTTAACCTAATTAGACAAGGTAAAAATACACGTGACATAAGCCAAATATAGAAGACAATAATTACAGGAAATATGGTAAATCCTATATTTCCTTAATAGCTAGTTCATCGAAATCTGGACGCGTGGGTGTTCGTCGGAGTTTGAAACTTATGTTGCGCCGCCAATAGATGGGTCACTGTGAGTTCGCGCGGGAGAAGAGAAATAATTGGAACCTAGTCGTCGAACTTCACCATTTTTTCCTTGATCTTCTGCAATCTGTATTGTCAGGTGGTGTCGTCGTTCGTTGGCGCCAAAGATAGAAACGTCGCCGTAAATTATTTAATACTCTAAAACGTTAGAGAGGTTGAAGGGTTTGAAAGTAATTGCAACCCAACTTTTATGAAAAATCTTAAAGTAGTTGGACATTTTCGAAAAAAACAGAAACGGTGGACAATGTAACTATTTGTGTACTTATCAATTTTAAGGTCTTCAAATTCAATTAACAAATGAGGCCCTTAGTCTATACACTATTTGTATATATATATATTCAAGTTTTTTTTTTTTTTTTTATTGAAATTGCTTTTTGTAAAAGGAGTAATCTATGTTACGTTGTTGTGGGTGAAATTATCGATAGTCATAAAACCCACTAAAGACTAAGTTCAAGGCCCAAAGACAGACTAAAGGACCGACCCTTTACAAAGATAACTTGTAGAGGGATGATCTCAATGGGGATCGATCAAGCTAGATTGAGGCCAACGGCCACGGGGTCGCCCATTCAGGAATAAGGTCGATTGACCCCATAGGGGTCAGCGATTGGAAGAATAATAAGGTCGACCCCATGGGGTTCTACCATACAAAGATGAGGCCGACCCCCGAGGGGGTCAACCAAGCCTCATTGATCGATTTTAGGTTACAAACCAATTAAGTTCGTAACCACTCTTTTTTTAGTGAAACGTTTTGAATACAATCAAAACAACTCACCCAATACGCTCATTTTTGTTACACTTCAATACTACAAATAAGGAAGGAAGACAATATGGAAAGGGAAGTTGAAAATCATTCTCAAACCACTATTCTCTCAATTAGGGGTGTACATGGGTTGGGTTGGGTTGAGTTTGAGGATTTTTCAACCCAACCCGAAAATTTCGGGTTGGAAAATTTTCAACCCAACCCAACCCAACATTTCAGTAAACCCAACCCAACCCAACCCAAAATTTTCGGGTCGGGTTGGGTTGGGTTGGCGGGTTGGCATTTTTTTTTAATTAATTTTTTTATTTGATTTTTTCAATTACTTCAAATCACACAAATTGAAGGGGCATCAGAATATTTGAAAGGTGGCGAACGACAAGGAGGCGAGGAGAGACGGCGTCGGTTGGATGGAGGCGGAGACGGACGAAGGGCGGAGGGGGAGAAGATCTACGAGAGAGAGAGACGACGTCGGCTGAATGGGAGGCGGAGACGGACGACGACGAGGCAGAGGGGGAGGAGATTTGGTCTGGCTGGTCTGAGAGAGATGAAAGGGCTAAGGGTGAGAGAGATGAGTGGGCTAAGGTGAAAGAGAGGGGAGGTGTGAGGTGAGGTGAGAGAGATGGGAGGCTGAGGTGAGACGGCTGATATCTGAAACAAAAAAAAATGAGAAAGTTGAAACCTAATCTTAGAAAATATTTATATATATATAATATATATCGAATCCGGTTCGGTTCGGGTTGAACCGAGCCAAAATTGGTTCAACCAGCGAACCGAACCGAAAATTCAGTTTTTTAATTTTGCAACCCAACCCAACCCATATTAAAAAAAATCAACCCAACCCAAAAAGTTGGGTTGGGTTGGGTTGAGTTTGGTGGGTTGCGGTTTTTTGTACACCCCTACTCTCAATCCTCCAAAATACGATTTACTTGGTCGTTGGAGTAGTCTTTGTGGTTTAGCACCACAACGGTGCCAACCTTCACCTCCATTTATTTTGCAAGTCACTTCAGTCTCACTAAACATACAAATACACCAAAGACTATTTTTCGATATCAACAGTTGACGCCGTCTGTGGGAATGAAGGAGTTGTGCTTTATAATAAACTTGACCTTCAAAATCCTAAGCAAGAACGTAGGTGAAACTAGAAGAATGATAGAAGACGATGAGTCAGAACGAGATCAATGACACTTTGTCCCGAATAAGACATTTAGTGTCTAAAATTAGATGAATATTGTCCTCGATGCACCATAAATCATCTACATGGAGCATATATTTGGTTGATTATGCATAAATTGCATGCGATAGCTCCATGATAGGCCTTTTAGGGTTTAAAGGATTATTCATTAGAAAATCATATAAACTTGTCCTAGAACTAATAAATTTGCAAAGTTCAAGATAAAAATTAAGATTTTCCCAATATATTTTAAGATTAGTTCTTAGCATTTGAAGATATTTTCCATTTGGTCCCTAAATTTTTTAAACTAAAATATTTTAAAATTTTGAATTTAGTTCCTATTTAGTACTTAAAATTTTAAAACTTAAATGTTTGAAATAGATTTTTAAATGGTCTCTAAGTATAGTTGACCTGATAATTAACAATCATTTATATATATATATATATATATATACTAATTTAAATCTATCCAACCAAACATATCAAACTTCAATGACAAATTAGAAATTAAATTCAAGAAGAAAATGTTAGGTTTGAAAATTAAAAATCAAACAGAAACAAACTTCAAAACCAATCCCTATTTTTGCAGGTGCTCAGTCATTGGCCTCTCTGTGGCGTCTGCTAAGCAATCGAATATCCTTAATCATCCTCTCCAAATCACAGAATGACGATCCACCTTCCTCCACGCTTCTTCTAGCCAAATTTGCAGTCTCAACAACCGAACCCATCAATTCATCTCTCCTAAATTCCATCACATCATTCACCATCTTCGCCACCGTCTCCCTATCGCACAAATCCTTCATATCAACTCCATTCCTCCAAACCTCACTCACAAATCGACTGTTCGTCAGCTGATCGGCAAATTGAGGCCAACCAATCATCGGCACTCCGGCGACAATGCTCTCCAATGTCGAATTCCATCCACAGTGGCTCAAAAATCCCCCAATTGCTTCATGCCTCAACACTTCCTCTTGCGGCGCCCACCCCACCATACACCCTCTTTCTTTAGTCCCCTCCTCCAACTCCGCCGGAATCCCATCTTTTCCGGCCACCAAATTCGGCCGCACAACCCACAGAAACCTCCTCCCACTATCCACTAATCCGTGCCAAAACTCCCTGAATTGCGCATCCCCCATCACCGCAACGCTACCGAAGCTAACGTAGACGACGGATTTCGACGGCTGAGCGTCGAGCCACGCCAGGCAGCTCCGATCCGCCTCCCAAAAACCACTGCAAGACTCTGATTCCGGCGGAGATTTGAGGTGGGCATGGAGAGGTCCGATTGCGTAGATATTTGAGCAGAGCCTCCTCAAACATGACAGAATGGGTCCTTCCAATTCCTCAAATGTGTTCAATATCAGAGAGTGGGATTTAGAGCTTTGTATGGTTTGGGCCACGCTGTATTCAAGAATCGGATCCGTTTCCTCCCCAATTCGGCTGAAGCTCGGAAGATCTCTGCATCGGATTACATTTTCCATTCCCGCCACGCCTTCGATCACTCTATCCATGTCGTCTTCCCCTGTTTTTAAACAGAAATCAAAATTTGATGAATTGGGTGAAATTGGAAAATTAATTGTTGATTACTGATTACCTCTAACAGGGAGCTGACCGTCTTCAATGAGTCTTGGAATGGATGAGTAAGTCAAGAAAGAACAAGCGCTGATTGTACGAAAACAGAACACGGGGATTTTAGGATCAGCGTCGACATCGACGATGAAACTGAAAAACCCATCAAGAATTAAGCAAGTCGGAGTCGGACCCAGCTGACCGGAGACCAGCATGTGTCTGAGAAGGGGCTTGGTTACGGCTTCCATGCTGTGAGTCAATTCGGAGAGCTTGGTTAAGCCGCCGCTGTAGGCTGGCGGAAGGCCGTCGGTGATGGTTTGGAATCGAAATTTGGGAAAGCGAGAGAAACGAGATTGGAGGTCTGTGTGGAGAGTGAGTTTTTGGTGAAGACGGTGGATGTTGAGGAAGGTGATTCGGAGGCCGGAGAGGGAAAGAAGCTCGGCGAGTTTGAGCATTGGGTTGACATGGCCTAAGGCAGGGAAGGGGAACATCAGAACGTGAGGCTCTGCTTCTTCTTGCTCCATTGTTCTGCAGCTCTCCGGCGACTGGCTCATCTTTGTGGTTGTTGTTTATGGCGCTATTAGCCACAAACCAAACACCATTATCTGGTATATTTTAAAGGAATAGAAATTGTCGTGTCTGCGTGTCATGTCATGGAGAAATTTTTCGAGATGTCATGTGTGTTTTTTTTGTTTTCTTCTTAAGTTAAAATACTATTTGTGTAGGCTGGGTCTCATAATAATATGGTTCTCTCTTTTGTCCGTGGACGTAACTAATATAATGTTAGTGACCCACGTAAACCAAACACCAATATATAAAATAGTCTCTAATCTTTTAATAGATTCCTAATTTGATCCTTAATCTAATAAAATTCTCAAATTTATCAAAAAAAAAAAAAAAAAAAAAAAAAAAAAAAAAAAAAAAAATCCTAAAAAATGTGTTAAAATTTGTTTAAATTTTTTTTTCTATAGCTTACTAAATCGTGTTTGATAACCATTTTGTTTTTAGTTTTTTAAAGTTAAGCGTATAAAGCATACATTCACATCTGAAATTCTCACAATGACTTTTATTTTTGTTAAGAAAATATTATCTCTAGGATTTTTTTGGGAAAAAAAAATATTTTATAATTTCTAAGGAAGGAATATATCCAACAAAAATGGGTTTAGTGGGCTCTGGTGGTTAATATTGGGCTTGGGCCTATGATTGATGGAGAAATGCCCAAATTAAAAATCTTAGAAAGTTTTATTTTTATTTCTTACAAGAAATAGGTATGAAAGTCTAAATTCAAAAAAATGCTCAATACTCATGTTGGCGGTTACAAAAATCTCATAAACGACATGCTCAATACGCTGGATAGAGTGATCGAAGGCGTGGCGGGAATGGAAAATGTAATCCGATGCAGAGATCTTCCGAGCTTCAGCCGAATTGGGGAGGAAACGGATCCGATTCTTGAATACAGCGTGGCCCAAACCATACAAAGCTCTAAATCCCACTCTCTGATCAGCCGGAGAAGGTGTCTGACTCCAGCGTATCTGTAATGATGGCGGATCCTTGTAGGATTGCTTTTACACAATTGATGGTCCTCCCAGGATAGGTCTCGGGTTTCTGGTTTCAGTTTTCATCATCTGAGCGGGGTTTATTTTACACTTGATCGGTTTCCAGCTCCTTTGTGAATTTGACCATCTTCTTCAGCCCTCAGGGGTGGAAAATATTTCTATGTGAGGAATTGGTAGGGTGCTCCTTGGGCAGAAAGGCTTGTGGATGTACGTACTCCCACCTCGGACACTCATGACTTTTGTTGTTTAATTTCTCACAAAATATGAATCCTTCACTTTCAGCCTCTTAAACTCTCTATTGAGAGTCAATAATTTGACAACTTTCCTTGTGTTTCCTTTAAATTTTCCCTACAATTTATCTCGTTTATTTTGTTGTTTTACAATCCATAATCCTAGCAAATATATGATTAGATAAAGCTAAAACATTGGGCTTCTTTAATTTCTCCTCTACATGTAATCTGATTTGTTTCAACATTGAGGTTCAACATTATTGACCCACAAATGTTCAATATATACTTTTTAAGGATAGTTTTTACAAAAAATTAATTTGAAGTTCAAGGGTTGAAATGAAAATTTTCAAAATCTAAGGAATACTATAATTGAAACTTTATTCAAAGTTCAAGGATATTTTATATAATTTAACCTATTTTAAAAGCGTTTTTTGTTTTTCTAAAGAATTTAAAAAACGATTTTAAGATTTTAAAATTTTAAAAACTAAAAACAAAAAACGAATTGGTTAAGAAACAAGCCCTAAAAAGTACAAATTACAAGAATAACACCAAAAATCAATCCAAAGGTGACATATTTCTCCCAATGTAGCTCTTTTAAAAAGTTGGTCACCCATCTCCTACTGCTCCCTAAAAACTTCTTAATCCATCTCTGATTCAGTTGAAACTTGGATTGAGGCTGATTGACCATGTAGGTTGAGTCCAAAGAACTGGAAACCGATCAAGTCAAATTAAATAAACAACGACTTGGAAAGAAAATGCTCAAATCAAATTAAATAAAATCATCAAATACAATTAGAAGAATCAAAACTACTAGTGATTATTTCTTTTTAATGTCATTTCATTCTCAGCATATTAGGTCATCTTACCTGAGTGACCAAAGTGAACACAACTAAGTAGTAATTAACATGTATTACACCTCACTCGAAGTCGGAGATTTAAAATACACATGCTCCCATTTATTGTACTTAAAGAAAAAAAAAAGTGAGAGAGTGTTAAAATATTAATATAACTCGAGTTCAGTGGTGTTCAACCATAAGCCTCTTTTATAACATCTGTAACCTATCATTTCAAGTTACTTTCACCACTTGTTAGATTTTAGTTCTGTTATGATGTAACGACCAGAGACTAAGAAGTCCTAGGTTCGGTCCTCCATCCTACATGTTGTCAGAAAAAATAAAAATCAATAATGATTCTAGTTCTACCTATATTATCATGCCAAAAATCAATAAGTTAAAGTATTCAATTCAGGTATGAAGTTTTAAACCCAAGAACATAGGACACGATGTATTGCATGAAGTCTTAGGTTCAATCCCCAACCCCAACATGTTAAAAAAAAAAAAATATATGGGTCGCCCCTTGTGGTCTGTTCCGTTGCAGGCCAGTTGGTCTTGGTGTACTCGGGCAATTTTCCACCTTCGTGAGCAGTTTCGTCCTCTTGTCCGGGTTGCTTTCGGGCATGGGCGGCGTGCACATGTGTGGGCTGATTCATGGCTTTCCGGGGGCCCCATCATTCAGCGGTTTGAGGAAGGCTTGGTTGGCGCTGTTGGTAGTACGATTAATGCCCTAGTGTCTGATTACATCCTCCCGGATGGGTCTTGGCAATGGCCCTGCGTGACTTGGGAGATGGAGGATCTGCTTCCCTTAGTTCAGGCTACTGTCCCCAATATGCTTCAGGCTGATCGAGTTATCTGGGACCCTGGTCGTTCTGATGTCTTCTCGATAGCTAGTGCTTGGGAGGTTCTGCGTCCTCGTCGTGATTGTGTTAGATGGGCCAGTCTGTTGTGGTTTGATGGTAACATTCCCCGGCACGCCTTCATTGCGTGGTTGGCAATTCGTGACCAGTTATTTATTAGGGCCCGCCTCCATGTTTGGGATCCCTTAATTCCGTCAGGGTGTGTGTTGTGTTCTGCTACATCAGAGACGCGTGATCATCTTTTCTTCGAGTGTCCGTTTAGTTCGCATGTGTGGACGGGTCTTCTTCGTTGGGGTCACTCCTCTCATCGTATTGTTATATGGTCCACCGAGTTAGCTTGGATTTGTAGCATGGGTCGGGGTGATCGTCGTAGGCGTCATGTTTGGAGGATTGCGTGGTGTGCGACCATTTATCATATCTGGAGAGAGCGTAATTCCCGGGTCCACGGGGGTAAGCTCCGTTCTCCCCAGTCTGTTCTTATAAGTGCCCAGGTTGATGTGTCTTATAGGTGTGCCTCGTGGCTAGGGGCGTTGATGTCTCCCTTTGTCTATTAGTGCCCCTCCGTGGGACTTGTTTTCGTGAGTTTGTACTAGTTTTTCGCTCTGTGTTTTTGAGTGCCTTGGCCCCGGGCTATGGGGTCCCCCTCGCTTGCTTTTCGTAATTTATATTACGTTTGCAAAAAAAAAAAAAAAAAAAAAAAAAAACCAATTATTAAGTCTAAATTTTCAATTTATAAAATTGAGACTAGTTATAATCAATTCACTCTGTCTAAATTTGCACTAACGATTCCATCTTTTCCATTTTTCTAAAAACCCAAAAAATAATTTACGAAGTAAGAAAAAAAAACCCTATAAATTTGTGTTGCTTAAGTGTTGCTTAAGGTTAGTAGGCAAATATCGCAGTAAAGAAACCATGGAGAAGGAAGAAGAAGCAGAGCCTCATGTTCTGATCTTCCCGTTCCCATCCTTGGGCCATGTCAACTCCATGCTCAAGCTCGCCGAGCTTCTCTCCCTCTCCGGCCTCCGAATCACCTTCCTCATCATCCACCGTATTCACCAAAACCTCACTCTCCACACAGACCTCCAATCTCGTTTCTCTCGCTTTCCCAAATTCCGATTCCAAACCATCTCCGACGGCATTCCCGCCGGAAATCACACCGTGGGCAACTTCTCCGACTTGATCCAAAGCTTGAAATCCTTCACCAAGCCACTTCTCACACAGATTCTGGTCTCCGGTCAACTGGGTCCGAATCCAACTTGCATAATTCTCGACGGGCTTTTCAATTTCATCGTCGATGACGACGTTGAACCGAAGATCCCTGTTTTCAGTTTCCGTACGATCAGTGCTTGTTCTTTCTGGGCTTATTCATTTGTCCCCAAACTAATCGAAGACGGGCAGCTTCCCATTAAAGGTAATCGATCGATTTTCCAATTTCCCCCAATTTGTTAGCTGTTGAGCGAATTTATTGATTTGGATTGAAATTCAGGGGAAGACGACATGGATAAAATGATCGAAGGAGTACCCGGAATGGAAAATGTTCTCCGATGTAGAGATCTCCCAAGCTTCTGCCGTTTAGATGACCCATTTGATCCAGCTCTTCAATACGGCGTGAATCAAACCATACAAAGCTTGAAATCCCACTCTCTGATATTCAACACATTTGAAGAATTGGAAGGACCCATTCTGTCATGTTTAAGGAAGCTCTGCCCAAATATCTACGCAATCGGACCTCTCCATGCCCACCTGGAATCGAAGTCTTTCAATGGGCTTTGGGAGGTTGATCGGAGCTGCCTGGCGTGGCTGGACGCTCAGCCGGCGAAATCTGTCGTCTACGTTAGCTTTGGTAGTGTTGTGGTCATAGGGGATGGGGAATTCAGGGAGTTTTGGCATGGATTGGTGAATAGTGGGAGGAGGTTTCTGTGGGTTGTGCGGCCGAATTTGGTGGCCGGAAAAGATGGGATTCCGGCGGAGTTGGAGGAGGGGACTAAAGAAAGAGGGTGTATGGTGGGGTGGGCGCCGCAAGAGGAAGTGTTGAGGCATGAAGCAATTGGGGGATTTTTGAGTCACTGTGGATGGAATTCGACATTGGAGAGCATCGTCGCCGGCGTGCCGTTGATCTGTTGGCCTCAATTTGCCGATCAGCAGACGAACAGTCGATATGTGAGTGAGGTTTGGAGGAATGGAGTAGATATGAAGGATTTGTGCGATAGGGAGACGGTGGCGAGGATGGTGAATGATGTGATGGAATTTAAGAGAGATGAATTGATGGGTTCTGTTGTTGAGACTGCAAATTTGGCTAGAAGAAGCGTGGAAGAAGGTGGATCTTCTTTCTGTGATTTGCAGAGAATGATAAAGGATATTCGATTGCTAAGTCGAAAGCAAAGAGAGGTTATTAACTGTTAAAAATGAGAGTATTTGATTTCTCTCTGTGTTTTAAGCTTTTTGAATAATGTTGTGTACTAATAAATAATAATAGTAGTTGACAGTTAAAAATGAGATGTGAAACAAATACAAAAAAAAAAAAAAGTTGAGGGTAGCTCAATTGACCTAAAGTTGTGCTTTCGATTATAAGGTAAGGTAATTCAATTCAATGGATGCATCTATAAATTTGTATAAGTAAATTAATGGATGAAAATATCTTACCTTACTCTCTCCTTTTATAATTCATACATATAATGCTATGCTATGTGACATCTTTCCCCTCACTTGTTTGTTTAGAAATTTGACCAATCTTGGTGCATGGGCCTCGTGCTATCTAGAGGTCTACCGTGCAGCGAATGAGCGAGGGGGTGGGTTCACGGTTGGTGAGGCTACTCGGGGTCGGGCAGTGTGGACTCCACCACTAGGGGATGTGTATAAAGTGAATGTGGATGCAGGGTTTGTGAGGGAGGAAGGACTAGGTGGTTTGGGCATTGTGATTAGGGATTCTAAGGATCAGGTTATGTTAACTGCAGTGACATGGGTCCAGCATGTTAGAAGTGTGGCAATGGCGGAGGGGCTAGCAGTAGCGGAGGGGCTGCGATTAGCCTGGGAAGCCGGGTTTCATTCGATAGTACTAGAGACGGACTCCTCTCGGATTTGTCACTTACTTCAGGGGACCGTTGAAGACTTATCAGAAGTTGGGGTGATGGTGCAGGACTTGTGCTCTCGGTTTTGTCAATCGTTCAGGGGATGTTATAGTTTCATCCGACGTGAAGGGAATGAGGTGGCGCATCAGTTAGCAAAACTAGCTCTGACTTTGCGTAAGAATGTAGTTTGGTTGGAGGACTTTCCTCCTCAAGTTGAGTCTTTTATTTTGAGTGATGTCGCTATCGCTTAAGCTTTGTACTGAGCTTTGCTCTAAAAAAAAAAAAAAATTAGTTGGAGATCCAGCCTAATCAACATCTCAAAAATATTTAACTTTTGTATAAAGACGTAATCTTTATATAGATTCTAAGTAGGAGTGAAGCACATCATTTTTTTTTTAGTGCAATCCAATGATTCATGATAGGTGAAGATATACACTGACCCAATCAGGGGTGGACCGTACAAGGGATTAGGGGGCCATGGCCCTCCCAAAATTTTTTAATTTTTTTTATATAGGGAAGTAAAAATATTACCTTAAAATATTTTGTTTTGATATTATATATATTGACCCCCAAATAAAATGAAATTGTATTGTGGCTTGGTGGTTGTAGGACAGGTCTTAAACCATGATACATGGGTTCAAACCTATTGGAGATATATTAATTTTTAATATTTTCTTGAGTACAATAATTAATTTCATTTTCATTTTTATATATTTATGTTAAAAAATATTGAAATATGATTTTAATATTTGTAATTTTAAATATTCAAATTTTATACTTCGAAAAAAATCTTAAATTTAATTTTTACTATTACTTTATTTATTATTTTTTTTCAAATGTAGTTTAATTTATATTAACATGTTGTCTATAAATTTTAGAAACATCTATTCATATTATATTGTATTTTTTCTTAAATAATTTTTTGGGTAAAAATCAATTTATACCCTTAAACTTTGGAGGTTGTATGAATTAAAACCTCAAACTATTGATTGTATCAATCTAAACCCTGAACTTTCATAAGTGTATCAATTTACACCATCTCCTAGAAAAATGTTAATTTTCACACGCGTGGAGACTTATAATTTATCAATTAAACCTCTAAATTTTCATACAATTGATTCACTTAGGGAAGTTTAGGGGTTAAATGGCTAAAATTATAAGTTTTCACGTGTTTAAATTAACGTTTTTAAAAAAAAATTCTAACAGAAGGTGTAAATTGATACACTTATGAAAGTTTAGGGTTTAAATTGATACAATTATTAGTTTAGGGTTTTAATTGATACAACCTCTAAAGTTTAAGGGTATATATAAATTGAATTTTTCCCTAATTTTTTTTTCAAAAGGTCTAATAATAAGTCTTTGTACATTTAATTTTGTGCTTAATAAATTCACAAACCTTAAAAAAATGTTTACTATATTTTTCTCTAATAAGTTCTTGAATTTTTAAGTTTAAGTCTAATATATCTTTATTTTATTCGATATTTTTTAAAATTCAGGGATTCATTAAACCTATTGTTTACATTTAAAGTTTAGAGATTCACTTTTTAAAGTTTAGGGATCTAATAGACTCAAGCTTTAAATTTTATGATGGTATTAAGTAACTTACCCCCATGAATGTCTGGATCTGCCCCTGTGTAGGATGGAACATAATTTATGAAAAATAATAAAAAAATTCAAAATATTGAACCCGACGTGAATCAAACACGCAACCTTCTGATCTGGAGTCAGACGCACTACCATTGCGCCACAGATCCTTTGATGATATTTTTCTTAACTTATATTTAATATTCGCTTGTGAATAGAATTCTTGTTAGTTAATCTAAAAAAATAAAAAAAGATACTAATATCTTATGAGCTAAATCTAATCTTAATTCTAACTATTATAATTGGACTCTTTAAACTGTTTCGGTTGAGGAGAAGCAGTGGAAAAGAAGAAGGTGGAGTGGTGAAGAAGTAAATCAGATTTAAACAAGGGTAAAATAAGAATACCAAAAATATTAATAATGAGATTTAAAAAAAAATATATATATATATTCATGTTTGCAATTTAATAGAACTACTCTCAAACCGAGATAACTCAATTGGCTTTTGCCCCTTGCCTAAGAGGTCACAGGTTCAATCCCTCATCTTCATTATTGCAGATGACACACCTAAACTTTCAACTCGTTCATTCTCATAAAACGCAATCAATTTTTTTTATTTTTTTAAGAATTGGACTTCGGAAGTGTCGGTCTCTAATTGAATGAGTGCTTTAGTTTCCAACAGGTTAATCACAAACATTTTTTCAACTCGATTATGGTATTCGAAAGTGTCGGTCTCTAATTGAATGAGTGCTTTAGTTTCCAACAGGTTAATCACAAACATTTTTTCAACTCGATTATGGTAGTTGTCATAGGTTCTACGCACCTCGACTAATCTCACGCGAGACAGACTACATTTGACTGTTAAGGAAATTTATAGAAAATTAATTCATATTGCCACTAAGGATTGAACTTGTCCCCTCTAGGAAGACTTTAATAGTCTCAAAACTCTTCCTGACCACTAGTTCAACGATAGTATATTTTATATTATCTTAATTATTTAATATAAAAAGTTTATTATTATTATTATTTTTTTTTTTTGAGGAAATTAATATTTTAATAAATCTATACTTTTTTTTAGTAATTAAATTAAATTATTTAGTTTTTAATATTACTGAAATAATATTTTAATGTACAAATATTTATTTATTTTTATATTTAATTGATTAAGTAATATAATATGTTAAATAATACTAATTTTAATTTATGATTACACTTAATTAATTAATTAAAATTCCCATGAACATAAATACAATATTTAATTTTCAAACATTAACTATTTAACACATCTAAATACATATATTTAATATCACACACTTTTTTACTTTTTTTTTTTTTTTTTTTTTTTTTTCAATACCACAAACATATAAATCTCACACATTCAACTCCCATATATATATATACTAGTAACAATCACCTGAGATTTATAGTTTTATTTTAAAGTATAAAAAAATATTAAAAATAATAAACAATTGCAATGTGATTCAATTTTATAAAATCAAAGATATTGTTTTAAAATGTTATTTTTGTTTATGTTGATTTTTTAGAAATAGATTTTATATTATACCAAAAAAACTTTCATTCACATATTTTCATTTAACTAATTATATTTTAATAACATATTTACTATTTGTTGAATTTTTTTTCAAAGTAAAATTACCTAATGAATTTTAATGAACTTCATTTATATATAATTTTGTATCTTTAGAAAAAATGAAAAAAAAAATACTTTACTTCAATGAAAGTGAAGGTTATAATTTTCTTTTTTATGAAACATGTATACGTGTATCAGGGGCGGACCTAAGAAGGGGTTAGGGGCCACGACCCTCAATTGTTTTTTGATTTTTTTATACATTTAGGTAAAACTAATGCCTTAAATATATAGTATTCAGCCAAACCGAGCATAGCTCAATTGGCATAAGGTTGTGCCCGTGACTAAGAGGTCATGGGTTCAATCCTCGCATTTATTAAAACATCGTTGCAATAAACAAATATATAGTATTCATATTAAATCAATTTTAGTCCTTTTAAACTCATAAACATAAGTCTTGCTGCAGTGGTAAAGGTGCCTGATATGAATTCGTCTGTGCCTGAGTTTGAATATCAATTATAACTGTAATTTATTTAGACCTATCATTCTTTTTATAAATATTAATTGACCCACTAACTTCAAAAAATGTTGAATATATTTTTCAACTTTCAATTTCTAATATGTCTTCGAATTTTCAAGTTTAAGTTTAATATATCCTTAGTCTTATTCGACATTTTTTAAAATTCACGATTCATTAGAAACAAAATTGAAAGTATAGAAATTTTTTTTTTTTTAATATTTGATAAGATATCGAGATGAACTAAATTATAGGATGATACTAAGTTTATTTGAACTTAGTCAGGAAGCCTTTGATACAGTTACATATTCTTATTACCAATAACTATTTTAATTTTCAAGGTTAACATAACGTAGAATTCAGACTTTTGAATTTTTTGTGATTTTTTTTTTTTTTTAATATTTATATACTATAATTTTTGGCCCCCAAACATCGATGTATGCGTCTGTCCGAGACCCAATGATCCATGATAGGTAAAGACATACACTAACGGTACATTACTTATTGATATGATATCATAATAAATTACAAATCAAATCAAATCAAAAGCATAAGCAAATTTTGACTATATCAATCTCCTAACATGATAGACAAGAAAGAATTGTCAGTGATGTTCTAATATCATTAGCTTTATTAAGACAGAATCCAAGTAAAAAAAATAAATAAATAAATAAGAGCCAATAATCAACACAAAATTGGGTTACTAATATTGTGTTAGTTAGACAGAAGAAAGATAACATTTATATATTATAAATCGAGAGATATTAAATAAATAAGTCATTAGAAGGTTTATATATGACACTCTTTCTAATGAACTATATAAATGAACTACATCCAATACAAAATAGTAAATTATGTAAACTTTGTCGCCACGTGGTTGCGACGCGGAGCGGCTGACGTCCTCGGAAAAAGGGAATATTTTAACAAATAAAAAAGGAGTCGCCACCAATCTTTTTGATGGTGCGATTGGGCACCAAAATACAATAAAATAACTTTTTTTAAAAAAAGAAAAGTTATGTAACAAAATGGTATGCGAAAATAGAGTTTGGGTTCGGGAGTCAATTGAGTCCCCACAACTCCCCTTAAAACGGTGACCAAATTTTATCTTGAATTTAAAAGGTTCTTTAAAGAATTTGCTTGAAAACATTATATTTTAAAACAATGTCTTATTTTTACCGCTCATTTCTCCAATATTTGAAGTCATGATCCCATAAAATAAGTGAAAATTATCCATCGATTTTGACTATATTAGATATACTCCCGATACTTAGGAATATTCTTCACCTCAAGAATGTGAGAGAATATTACAATTTTTCAAACTCCGTCATAGGATAGTCATTCGTAAGAGAGTTTTTTTTAAAACAAAACATTATTTTTTGTTTAAATTAGAATTTTATAAAACGGTTTTGAAAACAAACCAAAACCATTTAAGCAAAAAAGATTAGAAAACTTTGAAATAACATTTTAATTATAAAACTTTCATAAATACAGTATAATTTCAAAGATTTTGAAATAATTTTACAATGTAATAAAAAAGTTTAAAAATATTTAAAAACCTCATCAAAAGATAGCTTTTTAAAAACAACACAACATCAATGTATAAACAAAACATATATGCAAAGTACAATTTAAAGATTAAGCATAATAGCAATATTAATCGAAGCATAGAAATAAATATACAAATGCTACAATTAAAAAAAAAAAATACAATTAAAAAAAAAACATAGATCTAGCATAATATGTAAAAACTCACATGGTAACAAAAAAAAAAAAAGTAATGAATGAAAAAGAAGAAAAGAAATATCATAAAACTCTCCGTCTATATTTTTTAGGGTGTTCGGGAAGGAAGCAAACCAAGAACACTAAATTCATTTGTTGCTTGAGGTGCGGATCCTTGGGACAAAAGCCCTACAAAATGCAACCTCCAACTAAACTAGAGTTTTCATAGTGTTTTTGGATGTTTATGGAAAAACAAAGTGTGTGAAGTTATGAAAATATGAATGTTGTGTGTGTGAAGATGGAAGATATAAGAATGGAGTTGGGAATGTATGAAATTATGGATCTTCGCCCCTCTTGAACAAAAAAAAAATGGAGATTTTAAAGCCAAAATCAATACCACTTTTGTGCATACAATTTTTGTTTTCATTTTGAAAATTTGAATTCATACCTAAAGAAAAAAAAATTTGATTGAGAATGAACGAATTGAAAGTTCAGTTGTGTCATCTGCAATAATAAAGATGAAGATTGAACCATTGACCTCTTAAGCAAGTCACACAACAGTTTTATTAAATTGCAAACATGAAAGTTTTTTTTTTTTTTTTTTTTTAATTTCATTATTAATATTTTTGATATTTTTATTTTACCCTTTGTTTAAATCTGATTTACTTCTTCACGGACTCGAGCTTCTTCTTCTCCGCTGCTTCTCCTCAACCGAAACAGTTTAAACAGTCCAATTATGATAGTTAGAATTAAGATATGAATTATGTAGATTTACCTCCTAAGATATTAGTATCATTTTTGTTTTTGTTGATTAACTAACAGGAATTCTATTGACAAGCGAATATTAAATATAAGTTAGGAAAATTATCATCAAAGGATCCGTGGCGCAATGGTAGCGCGTCTGACTCCAGATCAGAAGGTTGCGTGTTCGATTCACGTCGGGTTCAATTTGTTGAATTTTTTCATATTATTTTCTCCATCAACTCTCAACATTTACCGTTGATCTAGTGAAAAGAATCAACCTTGAGTTAATTAATTTGGCATTTGTGCCCTTCGTTTAGCACGAGAACATTAGTTGTCTCTCGTGCTCACTGAAAGGTACTACATTACTTTGTGCACTTGTTTATCACGAGAAAAGGTAAAAAAACATAAGTTTTGAAAAACCAGGTTATAAAACCTTACGCACCTTGAAGGTCATCTGTACAAATACCCCAACTTAACAATGATTTTTTTAAATTATGATGCATTTATTATCCAAACAATTAGATTGAGTCTAAAATATCATAAAAATTAATGTACTGACACTAACAACCTACAAAGTCACTACATACTTTGTGCACTTGTTTATCACGAGAAAAGGTAAAAAAACATAAGTTTTGAAAAACTGGGTTATAAAACCTTACGCACCTTGAAGGTCATCTGTACAAATACCCCAACTTAACAATGATTTTTTTAAATTATGATGCATTTATTATCCAAACAATTAGATTGAGTCTAAAATATCATAAAAATTAACGTACTGACACTAACAACCTACAAAGTCAACAATGATTTGTGTCAAAATTTTAAACTGATTAGGTGTGAGCTTACAGGGCTAGGACTCATCCGTGTAAGAATTAGGAATTCTTCTTCCAACTCGTTCTGGAATGCGCGTTATGGCAAAGCGATGCCATTTAAAATATATTCTTTTCCTTTTAGGACTCTTTAGTATAATGAATTGTAAGAATTGAATGTGTAAGATTTAAATGTCTGTAATATCAAATGTGTATGTGTTTAGATATGTAGAATAAATAATATTTAAAAATTAAATATTGTAATTGTTTAATAACTTTTATTCATGAAAATTCTATTTAATTTACTAATTAATTAATTAAATGAAAGTTGTGCCCTTAAATGTTAAGTTGTAAGTTGTGTTGCTTGAAAATTATGTAGGTTTTCGTGCTCACGTCAGATTAATCTCCAAACAAAAAGAGTTTCTTTTAATTTGTGGTGTTCTTTTTGCTTTAAATTCTTGAGACTACTGTGCATCTTTTTTGGACCCGCAAGAAGATAAAGCCCTCGTCTCTTTTTATTTCTCTAAATGTGGTTTATGTTCTTTGTTGTTGGAGTAATTGTTCGGCGCTAGACCACCAAGATTCGTTCCATGAGAATGGAGAGGATCATATTAGACCTCTTTATGATGATACTTTGGCAGGTTTGGGAGTATCCGTAATGATCGTATTTTTTTAGGCCTTGAGGTGTCAGTTTCGACGTTGTTGGAGTAAGTTGTAATATTTTTTTTTTTGTTTTTGCATGATTTTACATCGAGACAGGAGCGAAGCAACGATGTGCTATCTCAAGGGTGATAGTCCATTCCCTTTTGGTTAATTTTCTGGTTGACAAACGAACATTTTGCTAATGATCGTGCTCATTTTTCTAATGATTAATTAAATGTAAGTGAATAAATTAATGTAATAATGAATTAAAATTAGTATAATTTTATATATTGTTATATTAATTAATCAATTAAAAAAATATATTTGTATATTAAAAAATTAATTGAAACTAATTAGTTCTCATTAACTTTCATTAATTATTTATATATTAATTGCCCGTCTAGCTCAGTAATTTTGTATATTGTTATATTAATTAATCAATTAAAAAAATATATTTGGACATTAAAACATGGAAAATTGTAACCGATGTCAATTTAGAATAAGATAATTAGAAATATAGCATGTTTTTTAAAAAATTACAGATATGGCAACTTCTATCGCTGATATCTTATGGCTGATAGAAGTCTATTGCTGATCACCTCAGCTTTTTATAGATTTTTGTCAGTGATAGAAGTCTATCAGTGATATGATAAAGTCATTTTAAAGTTTGCTAAATTTACAATTAGTTTGGGCCTGATTGTTATTTGCGCAACCAGCCCTTAAAACATTAATTGAAACTAATTAGTTCCCCTTTACTTTCATTAATTATTTATATATTAATTGCCCGTCTAGCTCAGTTGGTAGAGCGCAAGGCTCTAGCCCCATGGTGGGCGTGTTTTATTAATTATGAATAAATATTTTTCTTATACAAAATTTCCCTACCATTTTCAATCTATATACAAACTTCACCTACCTATAAGTGCAAAAACAATGTTTTCAATTACAGGTCGTGGGTTCGAGCCCCATGGTGGGCGTGTTTTATTAATTATGAATAAATATTTTTCTTATACAAATTTTCCCTACCATTTTCAATTTATATACAAACTTCACCTATCTATAAGTGCAAAAACAATGTTTTCAATTACATTATATTTGCAATTTTTCAACTTGCAAAGTCTTTGTAATAGCCAAACCGAGCATAGCTCAATTGGCATAAGGTGGTGCCCGTGACTAAAAGGTCATGGGTTCAATCCTCGAATTAATTAGAATACTTGCAATTGTGCAAATTGTAATTACAAGTGTATTTACAATTTTGCAAATTTTAATGACAGTGTATTTACACAAATATACGGTATCAGATAGAAAAAAAAACACAACATACGGTAAATAGTGACACAAAAATTTTTTTTTGCAAATTTTAATTAAAGTGTATTTGCAATTAACAAATACACGACAAATAAATCAAAATAGCTCAACAAAACATAACATACTGTTATTTGTAAATTTTAATTAAAGTGTATTTGCAATTAACAAATACATGTAAATACATCAGAAGGCTAAACAAAACATAACATACGCTTGTTTTACATCAGAAGACTAAACAAAACATAACCTACGGCGGTAAACAATGACAAAAAAAAAAATTGGGAAAAAAAAAATAACATACTGTAAATAGTCCACTTCGTATTACAATTAGACAAACGAAAGAAAATAAAGTAGGGATGAAAAAAAATGAAATTACACTGTATTTATAATTTTGCAGAGTGCACTTCCAAGTTATTTACAATTTCGCAAATTGAAATTATACCGTACTTGCAATTGTACAATTTTGCTAATTGTAATTGTTTTGGAATACCAATACATTAGGAAAAAAAATTAAATAAAAACCTGAAAGTTTATGTAGACGCCAAAGTTTCGATGATCGGCGAAACAATAATAGAAAGCGCTTCGATCACCTATTGAAAATGTTACCCACAATCCAGAGCTCTACCATTAATTTTTTGACCTTCAAACTATATTTATAGACATTTTTTAGGAGAGGGTGAAATAAAATATAACATTTTTTATAATTAGTTTTAGGATAGAGAATAAAATTAGGAGAGAAAAAAATTGAAAGATTTGTTTAGGAATAGCATAAAGTGTTAGGTTCTTCCTAAACTTTTGTATCACAAAGTCGGAAAGGTTGCGATCTGCGATGTGTTTTCAACAGAATTGAGTGTTTGCAAAAGCAGAGGTCTCGCGAACAAGAACATCACCTTCCATTTTCTGACATCCAAATTTCTTTAATCCTTATACCCACTACCTCACTCTCTCTCGCTATCAACTTTCTTCTCAAATCTTCCTCAAATACACTTTAGCTTCTCTTTCTTATTTTTGTTTTCTTTATTACTCTCCATTCAATTATTTCTACCTGTGTTATTTAATTTTTTTTAATATACCTCTAAACATTTATTTTTTGTATCTATTATTAATTTATTTAACACTAGTACAACATGAGTATATAGCTCACCTAACATAACACATGTACATTCTACTAAGAGGTCATATATTTGAATCTTTCCGTCGACATATTATTAAACTAAAAAAAGAAGGAAACAAATTTCCATAAAGTTAACCTAAGTAGTGTATCCTTAGTGGGGAAGACATTTATTATCATCCTTGTTTAGATTAATGAGCTTAAAATGTAAAAAGCCCAAACCAAAATAACCCTAACCCATATCTTTCTTTGATTGGTAGGTGTTAAAGATGAGTGATTTTACTTCAGCCACGTCTTTTCCTCTATCGTACACGCAAAGACGAAGACATACGATCAGTTTTGCAAATGAAGAAAGAGAAAACCAAAACTGAATTGCTATGGCGATTTTGGATGGAGAAGAAGAAAAGTGCAGCAGATCGATGAGAAGAAGAAGAATACAAGCGTTTATAGTGGTTCGACACTTGGCATACATCCACTGTTGAAAAGGGGGCTGATTTTTATTTCTTGTTCTTGGAGGAAATTGTTACAATTGAGTATGTAATTTTTCTCTTAACTCTATGTACAGATCTATCTCTCCCCTTTTATAAGCTATTTTTAGATTCTTTTATAAGTAAGAATTTTGTTCCGTAGTTAGAAACAAATGTAGTTGGTTTCATTAACTACAAATCTCCACCTTGAAACCAACGAAATCGGATATGCTCCCCCTTCAATAACCTTCTTTGTTCACCATTTTTCAAGTAGAAAGCCGATTAGCTCAAAGCATTTATGGAATTTGAGTTGAGTCACTGTTGCGTGCTCAATGTGTAAAAGAAATAAGCAATAAGAGAGAGAGAGAGCACTCAGAACATGCAAGCATACATGATCTTGTAGCAAGTAGTAAGTATTTTTTCATTCGTCTTCCCACAGAGATTTATTATTAGCTACTCGTGAAGTGTATTGTTAAGCAAGAATGGGTGGATTTGATGGGGTAGAATTGGTTTTAAATTGCTTAATTACTAAGGAATATGTAAAGGGTAGCAACATAAACAAGTGCAAGTCAATGATAAACTCAAATGTAAAGAGAAGAGATTAATAAACGAAGAGGAAAATAGCTAAACAGAATTTTTAACTTAGTAGAATTGCGAGAACAGCAATTTTACCGCAATGTTGCTAACAGCGAAAGTGTGTAAAATGGAGAAACAAGGGCTACTAACGACTACTCTATAGGCATTTTCACACGATTCTCAAGCATTGGATCAACTCACTATGCATCAAACTAACTCTTTCTCATGTATCTTCCGATTTCATGCATTAGATTCTTTAGTTTACTCATGTCCAAGTAAGGTCTTAAGCATCTTGTTAACACAGTAAGTTATGATTTGTACTAGGAAAACGCCTATTCCTAGGTCGTTTTCTGGCTACCTTGAGAGGCTAGCATGAGTGTATGACTCTGAACTCTTACTCCTTCCAGAGGTTAGGAGTTCTTTGGACAAAATGGATGGCCAATCGAAATTGCCCGTGAGATGAAGCTTACATACAATCAATGCATTCGAGAGCTATCCTACATGCTTGGTTCACGTGTTTTAGCCTATAGTATTGTCATTAGCATGCCCCTATGTGACTTAGTTACTCATGGATGTAGAGAGAACAGAAATAATAGATGAAGTAGGCATGCTTAGAAGGAGATTAAACTTAAAACAACAAGGAAAAACAGTAGATAGCAAAGACAAGAAACTGCGAAATAATGAATTGTGCCTCTGATTAATCAAGCGTTTGAACTAAACAAAGGAAGACTTAAAGTTACTAACATAAAGACAGAAAGCAACGAAATGGAATGGACTAACTAATGGAAAAGAAATGACAACAAACGGTGCTGGAAATGAAAACTAAAGACAGAAAGCAGTAAAGGTGTGCTAGATCGCCTCGTCGCAGATGCCTCGGCTGAAGGGAGAGAAAGGTAAGCCTTGCGTGGATGAATCCAATCAGAAGAGAAGATGAATCTTCTCTCCTTCCTATCAGATTGTCGACTCCAACAACTAAGCTTTCCAACCCAACAGACGGAAGAGAAAAACAGGAGAAAGAATGGAGCTGCGAAGAGACTTCTACGCTTTCGGATGATGATTAAACCTTCCTCTTTGACCTCCTTTTATAGTGTTCTGCAGGTGCGATTGGGCCAATGAGAACCATCCATCCTCAACGTCGTACTTCAAAATGGATGGAGGAGAAAGAACGAATCCCTGAAATATCGGATTACAACAGAAAAAGGTTAGTCAACTTACGGATTTCACTTAAAACAGTGCGGTTTTAGCAATGTTTCCGCAATGCTTCCGCAATGCACAATTTTCATTCTTTTAACTTCCTTTTTCATTCCTTTTCTTTCCTTTTGCACACAAGTCCTAATTTAGCTTCCTTCTTCTAATTCTCACATATAAGCATAGGTTTAAGCTAAATCCTATCAAAAACACCTAAGAGTGTACATCTTTCTAAGATAAATAAGTCCTAAAAAGGTCACTTTTGGAGACGTAACAGTCACCGACTTTGTCAACATGTCTGAGGCATTATCTGGGGTATGAACGTTTAAAACTTCTATGTTTCCTTTCTCAATCTGTTCACGCACAAAATGAAACTTGATGTCTATATGCTTTGTGCGATTATGGAACTGAGGATTTTTAGAAAAATGTATAGTGTTTTGATTATCACAGTAGATCTTGATTGTTTTCTGTGTATTTTCAAAGTCATTGAGCAATCTTTTTAATCATAATACTTCTTTGATTGCCTCTGATAATGCAATAAATTATGCTTTTGTAGTAGATAAAGCAACTACAGGTTGTAAAGTAGCTTTCCAACTTAGGAGATTATTTCCCAATAGGAAAACATAACCTGATAGAGATCTTCTCTTCTCTAGGCCCCCTGCATAATCTGAATCAACAAACCCATAGATTTCATGTTCTGATTTTTGACATTGTTGATAAAGAAGTCTAGCTTCATTTGTACCCTTAAGATACTTTAGTATCCATTTAAGTGCTTCCTAGTGCCTTCTACCCGGATTAGCCATGTTACTACTTACTAGGCTAGCTGTATAGGATAGATCGGGCCTAATAGATATCATTAGATACATCAAACTGCCAACTGCTTGACTGTAGGGTATAGAAGACATCATATTTATATGTTCAACATCTGTTTCTTTTGGTGAATTTGCTACTGATAGTTTGAAATGTTGAGCAATAGGAGTAGAGACTGATTTAGCTTCATCCATATGAAATATTTTAATCACTTTTATTACAATAAGTGTGTTGGCTGATATGAAGTAGAAATTTCTCATTTTTTCTGTCAATTTCAATCCCTAAGATTCTTTTAGACTCACCCATGTCTTTCATATCAAACTCTTTCTTTAGAAGATATTTGATTTGCTTCAAATTTTCTTTAGAACTCTCCGCCAACAACATATCATCTATATATAGGAGTAAGTAGACAATATTAGTGAAAGTTTTTGTATTTACAAAAATACAATTATCATAGGCGCTTTTCTGAAACTCAATTCTTGTCATAAACTCATCAAACCGTTGATACCAGCATCTAGGTGATTGGTTAAGTCCATAGATAGACTTATTTAACAAACAATAGAGATCTTCTTTGCCTTTAACTTCATATCCCTCTGATTGAACCCTGAATATAGTTTACTTTAGAAAATCAGGTAGAAAGGTTGTTTTGACATCTAATTGATCCAACTCCAAGTCATTTAGAACCACCAATGATAAAAGCATTCTTTTGGAAATTTGCTTTACTTCTGGTTAGAAGATATTACTATAGTCAATCCTTTGCCTTTGAATGAAACCTTTAACAACCAACCGTGCTTTAAACCTAGACTTTTGAACATTAGGTATGTCTTCTTTATATTTGTAGATCCATTTAGAAGCAATAGGCTTAATGCCCTTAGGAAAATGCATTAGGGACCAAGTCTCATTTAAGGTTAGAGAGTCCATTTCTTCATTCATAGCCTAAATCCATCTTCTAGCATTAGGACCATTCACAACCTCTTCAAATGAGGTTGACTCATAATCATTTAAGGCTTCACAGACATTTAGAACAAGGTTTGCATAGTCTGCTTGTGCATATCTTGTTGGTGGCACAATAGTTCTTCTTTGTCTATCTCTAGCTAGTGAATAATCACTTAGATTAGGTTGTTCATGTTCCGTTTCTTCAACATCCTCTATCTCAGGGGCCTCCTCACTTTTATTTTCAGTTTCTGTTTGAGGTATAAGAGCTGTAATATGACTTGAAGGTAGCTCCACCTCAATTTTATCATTCATAGGCTGAGAATTAACGTGTTGTCTTTTTGCATAAACATCTTTGTTTCTCTAAATGTCACATCCCTACTATTTACACATCTTTTTTCAGTAGGGTGCCATAGTCTAAACCCTTTAACTCCTTCAACAAAGCCTACAAACATGCATTTAGAAGCTTTTGCTTTTAGCTTCCCTCGACTTTGATGAACATAACCAATACACCCAAAAACCCTTAGGTTGTCAAGTTTAGGTGGGTGTTTGGTCCATTTTTCTTCAGGAGTTAGGAATTTAGAGATGAAATGTGGGCATTTATTTAAGGTATAAACAGTTATGAGGCTGCCTCAACCCAAAATTTTTCGGGTAGAATAGCATCAGAAAGTAGGCATCTCACCCTTTCCATGATAATTCTATTTAGCCTCTCTGTTACCCCATTTTGTTGAGGTGTGTACCTCAATGTTTTATGTCTTGTAATCCCATTTTCTCTACAAAACTTGTTAAATTCTTCTCCGCAAAATTTTAGCCCATTGTCAGTTCTTAGGTACTTTATTTGTCTAACGGTTTAATTTTCAATAAATGTTTTCCACTCTTTAAACTTCTCAAACACTTGATCTTTATATTTTACAAAATAAATTCAACTCTTCCTAGAGTAATCACCAGTGAGAGATAATAAGTACCTCGCACCGCTTAGTGATTGAGTTGGAGATGGTCCCCATATGTCAGAATGTATGTAGTCTAGAATGACCTTTGTAGTGTGTTGGGCTTTTGTGAAGCTATGTTTTGTTGCTTTCCCAATCACACAATGCTCACAAAACTTCAAACTTTTCCTGATTCTTTGTGGCAATATCCCCTGTTTTGAGAGAACTTGTAGGCTTTTAGAGCTTATGTGGGATAACCTTTTATGCCATATGTCTCCATCAGTTAGCTTAAAGTCAATCATTGTCAAGGTCGATTGCTCCATTTGAACATCTTTGATCACAAAGAGTCCATTGACTCTGACTCCCATAAGTACTGTTTTAGAGTCTTTTATAACTTCGAATGTACCTCCTCCACCCTTGTACTCACAACCAATAGAGTCTAGCATGCCTAAAGATATTAAATTTCTCTTTAGGTTTGGTACATGTCTCACATTTCGAAGTAGCTTTAGTGACCCATCTTTTAGCCTTAGGGAGACTGATCTGATGCCTACAACTTGACAAACATCATTGTTGCCCATGTAGACTAGTCCTCTCCATCTATTTTTCTGTAGGTATTAAACCATTCTTTAGATGGAGTCATGTGAAAAGAACAACCCGAGTAAAGAACCCAATCCTGTTTTTCAAGGGGGCTTACTAGATTTACATACTCATTTGAGGTAGCTAGCGCATCAGAAAATGTGTTGGATAATTCTCCAACTTGTGCTTTTGCTTGTTGTTTCTGATTTTTTCTCTTGAGAGCATAACAATCTTCTGTTGAATGAATATCTTTTTTTTTTTTTACAGAAATTGCACTTGACTTTTGGTTTGTTTCTATTTTCATCATGTTGTTGTTGCTTCCATTTTTTCCAATGTTTTTTTTTTGTTTTGTCTTTGATGAAAAGATCATCTGTTGGTTGGTGTTTACTGTTTTGACCTTGCAATTCCATTTCTTTTGTCCTTAGAGCTGAAATGATTGCATCGGTAGTGATTGTTTCCCTTCCATACTTTAAAGCATTTTTAACTTCTTTGTATGAATCTGGAAGTGAGTTTAGTAGGACGAAGGACTCGTTATCTTCTCCTATTTTTTCTCCAAGGCTCTTGAATTCAGTACTTAACTTCTTGAAACTATCAAAATTTTCGGACAAAGATCTTGAAGGATCCATCTTGAATGTAAAGAATTTTTTCCTTAAGTAGATCTTATTAGGAAAATCTTTCTTTTCATACAACTCATTCAGTCTAGTCCGCATCTCGAATGCTGTTTCTTTTTCAATTACTTGTCTTAGTACACAACCACTTAAGTTCAACACCAATGTTCCATGTGCTATGAGTTCCATGATTTCTTTCTCATCCACGGTTAGCGTAGTTGGTAATTTGGAAGGATCTTGGATGGCTTTGTGAGTCTTTTGCTGTCCAAGAACGACTTTAATTTTGACTTTCCATAAACCAAAGTCACCATTTCCATCAAAATTCTCAATCACATATCTTGCTACTGCCATAATTCCGTCTTCTTGATTTTTTTTATTTTCAAGAATTGCTTTCTTGAATGTTCTTGAAGGCTCTGATACCAATTTGTTGAGATTAATGGGCTTAAAATGTAAAAAGCCCAAACCAAAATAACCCTTTATCTTTCTTTGATTGACCGGTGTTGAAGATGGGTGATTTTCCTTCAGCCACGTCTTTCCCTCTATCATACACGCAAAGTCGAAGACAAACGATCGGTTTTGCAAATGAAGAAAGAGAAAACAAAAACTGAATTGCTATGGCAATGGCGATTTTGGTTGGAGAAGAAGAAAAGTGCAGCAGATCGATGATAAGAAGAAGAATACAAGCGTTTATAGTGGTTCGACACTCGACCTACATCCATTGAGAAAATTGTTACAAATGAGTATGTAATTTTTCTCTAACTCTCTCACTCTCTAACTCTTAGTACAAATCTCTCACATTTTATAAGCTATTTTTAGATCCTTTTATAACTAAGGATTTTGTACATCCATTGAGAAAATTGTTACAAATGAGTATGTAATTTTTCTCTAACTCTTAGTACAAATCTCTCACATTTTATAAGCTATTTTTAGATCCTTTTATAAGTAAGGATTTTGTACGGTTGTAAGAAACGAAGGTCTTTGTATATATGAGTTTTTAATGTAATTGGTTTCATTAACTACAAATGTTATGCTTGTGGGGGAGAATTGTTGGGAATACAAACAAAGTCTTACCTTGGCTAGATAAGAGATCATGAGTCTCTAAGTGAGAACAACTATCTCTAGTGAAATGAGGTCTTTTAAGTGAAACCAAAAGCAAAGTCACGAGAGTTATTCCTTAAATAGATGGTTTAATCATTTAGCTTCTTAAATTGTTGAACTAAAAAAGAGTTCAAACTTTTGTGACTTTTGTTTGGAAATTGGTGCAGGAGCATAGTAGAGAATGTAGGATTTCTTTATTCCTAAGTTCATGATTCTAACTTGTTAGATTTCTTTTAGGCTTTAATCTATAATCCTATAGATTGATAATATTTAACATGCATGAATCACAAACCTAATACATGAATCTCTATGTTCATGAGTTGATTAAATAAGCGGAAGCGTACCTGGATTCATGATGAAGAAGATCTTTGAATTGGGTTTGCTCTTCCAATTCTACAAGCGGTTTTCACCCTTCTCTCTCTAACGATGGAGGTTAATGAGAAATGAAAACTTATCCCTTATGAATCGGGGAACCACAACCCTTTATATTTTTGTTATTTATTTATTATTTAACCATCATAAATAATAAATAAATTTGACGGTTTCTACACATAACTTCCATACCATTAATTATATTAATTATGTAACTTACTCAATAAAAATAATAAATACTTAATGATCACCTTATTTTTATTGAGTTCCAAATAAAAAATAGCCCAAACACATTTTATATATATATTTGTCCAATAAATCTAACAATCTCCCACTTGGACAATATATATAATTACATGTGTTCATCTTTATGCGCAAATAATGTGGCTAGCATAATTTAAAGTTACTCCAAATCAATCTCGTCCATTAATCATATCAACATTGAACCAAAGCGGTTTAATTACATTAGTTCGTAATTCAACCCATCAATGATCACGAATATCAATATAATTAAATGACATAGATCATAGTACGGATGTGTAGCATAGAAATGACATCCAATGTGATCCATCATGTCAACTTCTAACTGGTCCCTAATGATATCAAAATTTTCCATAAACAGAGTGTAACAAAATTCTTTATTATCCATAAACTGCAGTAATCAATAAGTCTGTATAACATACATATATATAGAAATAAACTCCCACTAAATCTGAATATCTTCAAATAACATAACACCCATTTGAGCAGTATGCTCCAAAAAGACCTTGGGTGGTAGTCCCTTAGTTAACGGATCCGCAATCATAGAGTTTGTACCAATATGTTCTATATATAAATGACCACTCTGAACTCTTTCTTTAACAACTAGGAACTTGATGTCAATGTGCTTTAACTTAGTTGAACTCCTATTGTTGTTCGAATACATGACTGCTGATTTATTGTCACAGAATAACTTTAGTGGTCTTTCAATTCCTTTCACAATCTTTAGCCCAGTGACAAAATTCCGCAGCCACATTCCATGATTGGATGCCTCATGACATGCTATAAATTCAGCGGCCATAGTGGAAGAAGCAATGAGTGTTTGTTTAACACTTTTCCATGAGATTGCTCCTCCAACAAGCATAAAGATATAACCTGAAGTGGATCTCCGACTGTCTTGGCATCCAGCAAAATCTGAATCCGAATATCCAACGATCTCCAGTTGGTCCGATTTCTTATATGTGAGCATGTAGTCTTTAGTTCTTTTCAAATAACGCATAACCCGCTTGACAGCTACCCAATGATCCATACCAGGGTTACTCAGATATCTGCCCAACATTCCGACAATGTATGCCAAATCTGGTCGAGTACATACTTGTGCATACATCAAACTTCCTACTGCAGATGCATAAGGAATTTTCTGCATTTCTTTAACTTCAAGATCATTCTTAGGACATTGTTGAAGACAAAATTTGTCTCCTTTAACAACGGGAGTATTTCCTGATTTACAATCCTGCATGCCATATCTTTTTAGTACATTTTCAATGTAACTCTTTTGTGATAATCCAAGTATACCTCGAGAACGATCTCGATGTATCTGAATTCCTAATACAAAAGAGGCCTCACTTAGATCTTTCATTTCAAACTTAGTTGAAAGAAATCTTTTAGTTTCATGTAGTAAGCCTGTATCATTGCTAGCGAGCAATATATCATCAACATATAAAATCAGAAAAATATGTCTGCTTCCACTGAATTTGTGGTATACACAATCATCAATTAAATTACTCTCAAAACCAAATGAGATAATAATTTCATGAAATTTGTGATACCATTGACGAGAAGCTTGCTTGAGACCATATATGGATTTCTTTAGTTTACAAACTATTTTGTTTGGATCTCCCACCACAAAATTTTCTGGTTGATTCATAAAAATTGTTTCATCAATGTTGCCATTTAGAAACGCAGTCTTAACATCCATTTGGTGTAGCTCAAGATCAAAATGCGCCACTAATGCCATGATCGTCATAAAAGAGTCCTTTGTCGAAACAGGGGAAAAGGTTTCTGTAAAATCAATACCTTCCCTCTGAGTGAAACCCTTTGCAACATTAATATTTAGTCTTTGGACAGAAATATTAACTTGTAAGTGATATTTTTGTGCAATGATCAAATACTGACAATAAGTCCTGTCAAACAATAATTCTATCTTTGGATTGAATTATTGTTCACATGGAACCGAATAATCGTCACATATTTATCATCACAGGTACTTCTGTAATTCGGCCCGACAATATTAATCTTTCTTTGGACCGATATAATATCCGCATGAATTACAGACGTACTTATCATTTAAAATCCATACCGAATCAACATTCACAAGATAAATTACTTTGGTAATTAATATGTTGTTTCAATTGATTGGTTTAAAATAATAAACTCCTTAAATCTAAAAAAAAAACTTTATTGAATTTATTAATTAAATTCTTAATTCCTTAAGTTCTTAATTATTTTATTTACGATAATTATCTAGAAAAACTCAAGCAAACCCTAAAACTTTTAATATTTTTCTGTAAATCTTAATCTCAATATCATGAAAATCTTATACGATTATAAAAATCTTAATCTTAATATCAACATATTAACATAGAGATTGGCTCTGATACCAATTGTAGGATTTCTTTATTCCTAAGTTCATGATTCTAACTTGTTAGATTTCTTTTAGGCTTTAATCTATAATCCTATAGATTGATAATATTTAACATGCATGAATCATAAACCTAATACATGAATCTCTATGTTCATGAGTTGATTAAATAAGCGGAAGCGTACCTGGATTCATGATGAAGAAGATCTTTGAATTGGGTTTGCTCTTCCAATTCTACAAGCGGTTTTCACCCTTCTCTCTCTAACGATGGAGGTTAATGAGAAATGAAAACTTATCCCTTATGAATCGGGGAACCACAACCCTTTATATTTTTGTTATTTATTTATTATTTAACCATCATAAATAATAAATAAATTTGACGGTTTCTACACATAACTTTCATACCATTAATTATATTAATTAGGTAACTTACTCAATAAAAATAATAAATACTTAATGATCACCTTATTTTTATTTAGTTCCAAATAAAAAATAGTCCAAACACATTTTATATATATATTTGTTCAATAAATCTAACAAGAGAATTCTAGAATCTTCTCCAGCTTCTCGACCAATAGGAAATTGCAACTTCCAGTTTAAGCCATTAAAAACTGAATTCTGGCACAAAAGAAGTCCAATGGTAGAGGCCCAATACAATGTTGCAACTTCCATATTCCCTCTGCTTCGAATAAATGATTTGGGCCTCAATTATTTTTCAGAGTCAAGTCCGAATAATCCATCGAGAAAGTGGTAGAAGCTTATGGAAGATGATAAAGAAGAAGGAAAAAGAAAGCAGAAAAGCCACGAAAGCACTCTTAACCTTTTTAGAAAAAAAATAAGAACTTATACAAAATTTTTCTACCATTTTCAATCTAAAAACGAGAAAAATATGAGAGATGCATTCTAAGTTTGCAAATTGCAAAATTAGAATTACACGTACTTTCAATTGTGCAAATTGTAATTACAAGTGTATTTGCAAATTTAAATGACAGTGTATTTACACAAATATACGGTATCAGAAAGAAAGAAAAAAACACAACATACGGTAAATAGTGACACAAAAAATAATTTTGCAAATTTTAATTAAAGTGTATTTGAAATTAACAAATACACGACAAATAGATCAGTAGAGCTAAACAAAACATAACATACTGTTATTTGCAAATAACAAATACACGATAAATACATCAGAAGGCTAAACAAAACATCATATAATGTTATTTGCAAATTTTAATTAAAGTGTATTTTCAATTAACAAATACATGGTAAATACATCATAAGGCCAAACAAAACATAACATACGGTTGCTTTACACATCAGAAGGCTAAACAAAACATAACATACGGTTGTAAATAGTGACAAAAAAAAAATTTGGGAAAAAAAAACATAACATATTGTAAATAGTCCACTTCGTATTACAATTAGACAAACGAAAGAAAATAAAGCAGGGATGGAAAAAAATGAAATTACACTGTATTTATAATTTTGCAAAGTGCACTTCCAAGTTATTTACAATTTCGCAAATTGAAATTATACCGTACTTGCAATTGTACAATTTTGCGAATTGTAATTGTTTTGGAATACCAATACAATGTAATTTCATTTTGGATGGAGAAGAAGAAAAGTGCAGCAGATCGATGAGAAGAAGAAAAATACAAGCGTTTATAGTGGTTCGACACTCGGCCTACATCCACTGTTGAAAGGGGGGGCTGATTTCTATTTCTTGTTCTTGGAGGAAATTGTTACAAATGAGTATGTAATTTTTCTCTAACTCTCTGTACAGATCTATCTCTCACCGTTTATAAGCTATTTTTAGATTCTTTTATAAGTAAGGATTTTGTACTATAGTTAGAAACAAATGTAATTGGTTTCATTAACTACAAATCTCCACCTTGAAACAAACGAAATCAGATATGCTCCCCTTCAATAACCTTCTTTGTTCACCATTTTTCAAGTAGAAAGCGGATTAGCTCAAAGCCTATATTGCCTTTAACTTCATATCCCTTAGGGTGAACCCTGAATATAGTTTAATTTAGAAAATCAGGTAGAAAGGCTGTTTTAACATCTAGTTGATCCAACTCCAAGTCATTTAGAACCACCTATGATAAAAGCATTCTTATGGAAGTTTGCTTTACTACTGGTTAGAAGATATTCCTATAGTCTATCCTTTGTCTTTGAGTGAAACCTTTAACAACCAACCGTGCTTTAAACCTAGACTTTTGAACATTAGGAATGTCTTCTTTATATTTGTAGATCCATTTAGAAGCAATATATGCTTACTGCCCTTAGGAAAATGCATTAGGGACCAAGTCTCATTTAAGGTTAGAGAGTCCATTTCTTGATTCATAGCCTAAATCCATCTTCTAACATGCATTAAAATATATATATAAAAAAATCAATTATCAAAAGTCGACATTATTTAATACAAATAAGTCTTCATGCAAAACACTAATAAAATTATTTTTATCCATCAAATATTGCCCAAATTTGATCAGCAACATCATCTCTCACTCGAGTCATTCCACTTTAAATGATAACGACTCGGATCCAACTCAATTATATATTTTTGTAAATGTCGTGGTTGTAAAATATTAAAGTGAGACTAAATGCATGTTTTAACGAGCAAAAATTATATTTGAAAAATTCTAATTCGTTCAAGTGTACTGAAAACCAGAGTATTAAATTTTTGTCGATATTTCCATCGACATTTCTACATCTCCATGGGTTTGACATCGACATAAGAGATGGATCGACATTTCCATTATATCGTAAAAAAACGATGAGATATTAACAAAATAACACCCGAATGTAACTATGGTGAATGTAATATTGATAAAAAAAATAATTTAACCTATTTAAATAGAGTAAAATGTTTGTTTATTATTTTTTTTATTTGAATTTTTTGTTTTTAATATTTTTTTCAAAAATATCTATCGCCATCGACATTTCCATAAGATTGAGGTCTCGATATTTCTATCGACATCGACATTTTATACCTAGCTAAAAACTAACAAATATATAAATATATATTGAATCTTTTTAAATTTTAATAATATATAAATATTTTTTTAAAAAAATTAAAAAAATGAAAACAATATATAAATATATATGGTAAGATTCAAAATTTAAATAATATATAAATGTACATAGGGAAATTGTAACAGATGTCAATTTAGAATAAAATAATTAAAAATATAGCATTTTTAAAAAAACTTTGCGGATATGGCAATTTCTATCGCTGGTAGTATGGTCTATCGCTGATAGTAGTCTTTTTTATAAAATTTTGTAGTGATAATAGTTTATCCATGATAGAAGTCTATCAGTAATAGTCATAAAGTCTATTAGTAATAGTCATAGAGTCTATAAGTGATAGCCACTGATTTTTTGCCATATTTGTAAAAGATTTTAAACTTTGCTAAATTTGCAATTATTTTGGGCATGATTGCTATTTGTGCAACCAGCTCAATATACAAATTTTAAAATTCAAAATCAATATAATATAAAAACAAATACTAAAAATTAGGGAAAATGTAATAAAATGTAATAAATATGAGTAAAACTTGCTTACTCAGCTAGCTACGAGTATATTTTGCAGCCCAGCCACATGTCACAATTTAATTGACTAAATATTTATATTGTTTTTTAAATAAAAAAAACTCTTCACGCCGTTTACTTAAGATTTATTTTTTTCGTAACTTTTCCTTCCTTCTTCATTCAATAAACAACTTCTCCTATTTTCTCTCTCTTTGGTGCACTTCCATCTGTCATGACCTTTGTTTTCAATTTCATCTCTCACTCTCTCTTCCTTTCTCTACAATAAGTATTTTTTTTTTTTTTTCTGGTTAACTATTTTTTTAACATAGTCAAGTTCCTCAAATTTGCAATTCTCTAAAGAATTTAGTCATTCATCTCTCTCTCTTCCTTTCTCTACATAAGTATCGTTTTTCTTATTTTTGGTTAACTATTTTTTTAACAGAGTCAAGTTCCTCAAATTTGCAATACTCTACAGAATTTCTCCATTTTTTAGGGGGATTTTTCTTAGAAAAATAAAATTCAACCTACCTTTCCCTTTACCAACCTCTCCCCCCACGTGGTCTAATTTTGTAAGTGTTTTGATGAAATTGATTATTGAACTCGAAATTGAATAATACTAATCGCACTACCATGAACGACCCAGATGAATCCAACCGAGAAATTTTCCACTCTTTCCTTCACTTCCTCTAAACAAATCAACCTACTTTTCCCTTTACCAACCTCCCCCCACGTGGTCTAATTTTGTAAGTGTTTTGAAGAAATTGATTATTGAACTCGAAATTGAATAATACTAATCGCACTACCATGAACGATCCAGATGAATCCAACCGAGAAATTTCCCACTCTTTCCTTCACTTCCTCTAAAACCCATTTGAAAATTTATGCCTGTGGGAGGCTGCAAAAGATACTTGTAGCCTAGGTTGCTATTAATATAATATATATATAAAAAAATTCTATTGGAATAAGGAAATGAAAGTTATGACAAAAACCAAGTAAACGGGGTGAAAGATTTTTTGATTGTTTAAAAATTTAGTCAATCAAATCATGACAGGTGGGGGCTGCAATGCAAATTAGGGAAATTAGGGGAAATATTAGATGTTATTACCCTAGCCTCGAAACATCAGGCATTCTACTAGAGGAGTGAAAACTTTGATGTTATTTGACCAAATAAGCAGCTTAAATTTTCTTCAAAAATATAGGAACGTAATAATATAAAGAGGAATGATACTAGAGAAACATATTTTTATAGTTTCTTAAGTTTTGTCCTTTTTTTAGAAACATTTCTTAAGATTTAGAATCAATTATCAAACAAGTCTGTTTCTTAAAGATTGAAAACAAGAAACAAGAGTTATGAGATTTATTACTATTTTTTAAGTGAAAAAAAAAAAATCTATATATATATATAAAAATATATTTTACTTTTGTTTGGAAATTGGTGCAAGAGCATTTATATATATATTATATATATATATATAAAAAAATATATTTTACTTTTGTTTGGAAATTGGTGCATGAGCATAGTAGAGAATTCTAGAATCTTGTCCAGCTTCTCGAGCAATAGGAAATTGGAAGTTCCAGTTGAAGGCATTAAAAACTGAATTCTGGAACAAAAGAAGTCCAATGGTAGAGGCCCAATACAATGAACATGAAAGCAGAGTCAGTCCGAATATTCCATCGAGAAGGTGGTAGAAGCTTATGGAAGCACTCGTAAGTTCTGCTGCTTCCTATTTAAGTGCTTGAAACACAGCCGTGGAAGAGCATCGAAAGCAGCAAACACAAAATTCCCAATTCCACAAATTCCATCAATCAATCTTTCAACTACTATGGCTCTGATTCCAAGCATTTTCAGTGGGCGACGGAGCAACATCTTCGATCCCATCTCTTTAGACATCTGGGATCCATTCGAGGGCTTTTCCTCTGCTTTTGCCAACACTCACATCGATTGGAAAGAAACCCCAGAAGCCCACGTCTTCAAGGCCGATCTCCCTGGGATCAAAAAGGAAGAAGTCAAAGTTGAAGTTGAAGAAGGCAGGGTTTTGCAGATCAGTGGAGAGAGAAGCAAAGAGCAGGAGGAGAAGAACGACAAGTGGCATAGAATCGAGCGGAGCAGTGGGAAATTCCTGAGGAGATTCCGGCTGCCGGAGAATGCCCAAGTTGGAGAGGTGAAGGCCAACATGGAGAACGGAGTGCTGACTGTCACAGTGCCTAAAATGGAAGAGAAGAAGCCTGAAGTCAAGTCCATTCACATCTCTGGTTAGACATCATGTTCGTCCCTCTGCCTTCTTATCATCAGTTGGAATATGAATGGTGTTTCTTAAATTCTCCAAAATGGGTTTTTAATTTTGGTGTCTTCTGCAATGTCTATAACTTTCTAAACATGAAAATAAAAGTTTGGTTGTGTCTTCTCCAATGTCTCCTTCAATAATTTTTTTATAACTAAAAATAGGTGGCACGTCAGCATTATGTCAGGACTTAACATAAATTTTAACGGAGGAAAAAAAAACGAACTAAATTCAAATCTCATGAGTATAATTGTTAGATTTAAAATCTTAGGGACTCAAGTGCTATCAAACTCAAACCTCCTATTTAATTTGTTGAAAGAAAAAATTATATATAAAAAAAAAGAAAAGTTGGGTTTTGGAAAAGAAATAAAGAAAAACAGCAAAAATTTGAATGGGTGGATGTCTAAGGTATGTGCTGTTGGTGTGTGGTGTGTGTGGATTGACATGCGGCATGAATAATAAATAAAATAAATTAGCATTAAAAAATATAATTGGAAGTGAAAAGGTTTTTTTTTTCTATAAAAAAAAGTTAAATGTAAAGTTACCTACTTCACTTTCTTTTTCTTACTAAACTCGTAGAGATAGGGATGATGAAACTGAAATATAAGATAAACGAAGGAAGTGGTGAGAGATTTTATACTTCGAATTAGGGGAACTTTAATTAGTGTTGTGGGAGTAGTAGATTAGAGATTGGAAGGAAAATTGATAAGTTTCAAAAGAATCATTGGGAGAAACTATGGTGAGCTTAAGAGTTTGATGTTGAAATTAGTTTTCAAGTCACTAGATCTTTGTACTCATAGTGATTATCCGTAATGTGAATGTGTTTCCGTAGTATATCAGAAATAGAGAGAGGTCTTTATGACTCAATCTAGGACACACAGAATTTGGGTCGTGCGGTAAGGTGTTTAGGCCTTTGGGAGCAGCTCTGTGTGCACACGTATGAAAGATTTTAGAATCTACTAAGTATGGACTGTATTTTATGCTTAGTATGACATAAATTGTTCTGTTGTGCGTATTGAGATTACTCTACACTATTATGGCTAGAGATTTTGGTACAAGTTTGGTGATAAGTTTTACAAACTTGTGTTTATGTTTGCAAGAGTTATTGTTACAAATTTCTCTATGATTTTACTAGCTTGTGTAGGTGATTTAAAAGTTGTTATTACAAATTTTTCGGTGTTTTAATTATATCCCGAGTCATTTAAACTGTTCATAATTTATGTTGGTTTTATAAATTACGTTTTAACTTTTGTTTCGTATGAGAAGAGTTTATACTTGAAGTTATTTTTATTATGAATCTATCACTCACTAAGATTTTAACTCATTCTTTTATCCTTATTTTCCACTAGGTTACTATTGAAATTTTAACCCGAGTTAGTTGATCATAATCAGCCACCAGTCTCATCCAAATATTGCATATCATCTTTTGTATGTACATATAGCTAGACATTAAATACTTTGTAAATAGTTGAATATTTGTCGTGTTGTTTTTATTTGAGATTACGTAATTAAGTTATAAGCTAATAGAGAGACTTGACAATAGATTTCATTGTACACTCAGGATCTATTGTTGTTCCAACTCGTCCTAGGTTCGGTAAGATAATCTGGGACGGGTACGACAATATTCATTAAAATAAATAATTAATATAATTAGTAATGATCATTAATATGGATTTATATAACATCAATTGCCCGTCTAGCTCAGTTGGTAGAGCGCAAGCTCTTAACCTTGTGGTCATGGGTTTGGGCCCCATGGTGGGCGTTTTTTGGGAAGTGAAGTCCAATATAATGGTTTCAAAACCTAGAGCCCCATGGTGGGCGTTTTTTGGGAAGTGAAGTCCAATATAATGGTTTCAAAACCTACCAAAAGGCAACCGACTCTTTCCAGGTCTAGTGCCGAAGCAGAGTACAAGGTGCTCGCCCTTGTACCTAATTTCTCCATTTCTCTCCAGACTCCTTGGTAGAGTAATCGAAGTCCGCCAAAATAATATTTAGGTATTTAGGTTACTAAAATAATATTTAGGTATTTAGGTTACTAACTCTGGGTGTAAATTATTAAAAAAAATCTAATTTTTTTTCTTTATTCTCTCTTACAATTTCTCCATTTCTCTCCGGACTCCTTGGTCGAGTTGTCGAAGTCCGCCAAAATAATAAAATAATATTTAGGTTACTAACTCTTCTCTTCTAGCTTGTAAAAATAGTAGAACCAAGTCAAATCCCAAGAGAATCAATGTATCTAACTTTGCAAAGTTAAACGTAATGTAAAACAATAATAATAATAATAATAATAATAAACTGTTTTTGAGTTTATTTTCATCTTCGGTTCACTTGCATTATTTTTGTTTATTTTTCTTCATGTTTCATCTAAAAACTATGATTTGCTCCAATTGCTCGCTATCTACAAAATAATCAAATATAATCGTGAAAGTAATTGTTTAATTCTCTAAACTAGCCTAAACTGATCCCAAATATAGCTCATTTTGTGTGCTATTAAATACCTCAAACTTAAACGGTAGCTAGTCTCCGAGAAAAATAAAACAAGCACACTTTAGAAATAAACAATTGCATGCAAATGACTTCAAGATCAATGTTCTAAAGGGCGAAGAAACACTTAAACATAATCAATCATCTAGAGATTTAAATTAAATTATTTTTATCCCTTACGTGTGTGCATAATCTTTCCTATTTTAGTTCTTATAAGTTCGGACAGTTTTATACAACCTTTAAACTTATCTTCCCCTACTCTGGCCCTTAGTTCCAATCATAAAGCCTCCCCTACAATTCAAGAAGTTAATATGCCACTAAGGTGCCTTAAAATATGGTGAAACTCACCCAAACTTGATTTTTTCTTTAATTTGATAGACACTACTTTCACACTAGGAGATAACTCTTGTCCTAAATTTTTTTAACCAAAATAACTTCTTCTTCTTCTTCGAAGAGCAACAAAATTACAACAAAAGACGGTAGTTTAAAAAATGCGGGGATAGAACCCATGACCTTTTGATCATCAGCACAACCCTATGCCAATTGTGCTATGCTCGGTTTGACTATGCCTTCTTTTAAGTACAAGGTATTGGAAGAAAAAAAAATTAATTGACTCAGAATCTAAATTATATTCTCAAGCTTCAATGACAATTGTGAATTATCATTATTGATAATCCCATGAAAAGGCAGGCAATATACTTTACATTTACAAGGATTCTTTCCATATTAATATGTCTCTCAATACTAATTTTAGCGTCGGAGCTTGTGTGATCAGTGCCACACCGACACTAGTTCTCTCTTGTTTCCTTTGGTATTGCAGGTCGTAGCTCGTTCCACTTCAAATATCAAATCCATCGTTGATACCAAAAATCGTTATCAACACTACTAACCATTGAAATAAATTGATTTTATATCACCCTAGCATTTGAATTTGTAAAAACATTCGTTTTTTTATTCTACTCATGAAAAAGATGAAAGATTGTTGAAATATAATTATGAAAAGTATAATTGTTTCATTCTAATTATTTTAATCAAAACTATATAGCAAATTAATTAGATTCAGTAGCTTTGCCTTACCAGTTTGCAGATGATGTGAGAACAAAAAATTATAAAAATAGTAGACCAGAGATAATCAACCAATACGAAGAAGATTGTCTTTAACCAAAACAAAAAAAACATACGAAAAAAAACCTTTATTTTCTAAACCCCTCTCTCTTTGTGATCTCTCAAGCTCTCTCCATCTTTATAGCTCATGAACTTAAAATAAAGAATGGAGATAAAGCTACAAATCGTCAAAGTTCATGGTATATTTTGAATGTGATCAAACAAATCGTCAAACTTTATTTAGTATCCGAAACAATTTGGGGAATTTAACAAATTGGGGTGGTGGCGGAGTTGGCTAGTGCGTAGGTTTCATAGCAAAAAGAGTGATCCTAAGGTTGATAGTTCGGGCCTCTCTCACCCCAAAATTTGTTTTTTTAAAACTCAAAATTTCATTGTAATTTATAATTAGGAAATGTTTGGTAAATTAATATGATTTACATGCCAATTACTGTCTCACTTTTAAGAAAAATAATAATAATTTGTTATAGCAATGGGACCGTTTGATTTTCTGGAATCTTAAAATGAGCTTCAAATAATTTTCAGTGGTATTAAAGACCAACAGAGGCTTTCTGGAATCTTAAAATGAGCTTCAAATAATTTTAAGTGGTATTAAAGACGAAAAGAGGCGAGGAACAGTTGAAGGTCACCATTAACGCACATTTCTTTAATTCTTCTTTCTAGTTCCAGTTTTCGATTGTACTAAAAAAATGTTTGAACTAAATGTCTTCCATCATCGTTTATGTTAAAAACAAAATGAAAAACTCAGTAGAATAAGAGTTGTTGATTAATTTAAGATATTGCACTCTATGTGAAAGAAATAACATAGGAAAAAAATCTTTTACTTTCTGAACCCCTCTCTCTTTCGGATCTCTCAAGTTCTCTCCATCTTTATAGCTCAGAAACTTAAAATGAAGAATCGAGATAAAGCTACAAATCGTTAAAGTTCATGGTATATATTGAATTTGATCAAACAAATTGTCAAAGTTTATTTAGTATTCGAATAAATTTGAGCATTGAACAAATTGGGGTGGTGGCGCAGTTGGCTAGCGCGTAGGTCTCATAACAAAAAGAGTGATCCTGAGGTCGAGAGTTCGAGCCTCTCTCACCCCATAATATGTTTTTTTAAAACTCAAAATTTCATTGTAATTTATAATTAGCAAATGTTTGGTAAATTAATATGATTTACATGCCAATTACTGTCTCACTTTTAAGAAAAAAAATAAAAATTTGTTATAGCAATGGGACTGTTTGATTTTCTGGAATATTAAAATGAGCTTCAAATAATTTTCAGTGGTATTAAAGACCAACAGAGGCGTGGAACAGTTGAAGGTCACCATTAACGCACATTTCTTTAATTCTTCTTTCTAGTTCCAATTTTCCATTGTACTAAAGAAATGTTTGAACTAAATGTCTTCCATCATCGTTTTTATGTTAAAAACAAAATGAAAAACTCAGTAGAATAAGAGTTGTTGATTAATGTCAGATATTGCTCTCTATGTGAAAGAAATAACATAGGAAAAAAACTTTTTGTTTTCTGAACCCCTCTCTCTTTCGGATCTCTCAAGTTCTCTTCATCTTTATAGCTCAGAAACTTAACATGAAGAATCGAGATAAAGCTACAATTCGTTAAAGTTCATGGTATATATCGAATTTGATCAAACAAATTGTGAAAGTTTATTTAGTATTCGAATAAATTTGGGGTAGTGAACAAATTGGGGTTGTGGCGCAGTTGGCTAGCGCGTAGGTCTCATAGCAAAAAGAGTGATTCTGAGGTCAAGAGTTCGTGCCTCTCTCACCCCAAAATATGTTTTTTTTAAACTAAAAATTTCATTGTAATTCATAATTCGGAAATGTTTGGTAAATTAATATGATTTACATGCCAATTACTGTCTCACTTTTAAGAAAAAAAATAATAATTTGTTATAGCAATGGGATTGTTCGATTTTCTGGAATCTTAAAATGAGCTTCAAATAATTTTCAGTGGTATTAAAGACCAAGAGAGGCTTTCTGGAATCTTAAAATGAGCTTCAAATAATTTTCAGTGGTTTTAAAGACCAGCAGAGGCGAGGAACAGTTGAAGGTCACGATTAACGCACATTTCTTTAATTCTTCTTTCTAGTTCCAATTTTCCATTGTACTAAAAAAATGGTTGAACTAAATGTCTTCCATCATCATTTTTATGTTAAAAACAAAATGAAAAACTCAGTAGAATAAGAGTTGTTGATTAATGTCAGATATGGCTCTCTATGTGAAAGAAATAACATAGGAAAAAAACCTTTTGTTTTCTGAACCCCTCTCTCTTTCGGATCACTCAAGTTCTCTCCATCTTTATAGCTAAGAAACTTAAAATGAAGAATCGAGATAAAGCTACAAATCGTTAAAGTTCATGGTATATATTGAATTTGATCAAACAAATTGTCAAAGTTTATTTAGTATTCGAATAAATTTAGGGCATTGAACAAATTGGGGTGGTGGCGCAGTTGGCTAGCGCGTAGGTCTCATAGCAAAAAGAGTGATCCTGAGGTCGGGAGTTCGAACCTCTCACACCCCAATGGGACTGTTTGATTTTTTTCAGTGGTATTAAAAACCAATAGAGGCGAGGAACAGTTGAAGGTCACCATTAACGCACATTTCTTTAATTCTTCTTTCTAGTTCCAATTTTCCATTGTAATAAAAAAATGTTTGAACTAAATTTATTCCATCATCGTTTTTATGTTAAAAACAAAATGAAAAATTCAGTAGAATAAGAGTTGTTGATTAATGTCAGATATTAAACTCTATGTGAAAGAAATAACATAGGAAAAAAAACTTTTGTTTTCTGAACCCCTCTCTCTTTCGGATCTCTCAAGTTCTCTCCATCTCTATAGCTCAGAAACTTAAAATGAAGAATCGAGATAAAGCTACAAATCGTTAAAGTTCATGGTATATATTGAATTTGATCAAACAAATTGTCAAAGTTTATTTAGTATTCTAATAAATTTAGGGCACTGAACAAATTGGGGTGGTGGCGTAGTTGGCTAGCGCGTAGGTCTCGTAGCAAAAAGAGTGATCCTGAGTTCGAGCCTCTCTCACCCCAATGGGACTGTTTGATTTTTTGGAATCTTAAAATGAGCTTCAAATAATTTTCAGTGGTATTAAAAACCAATAGAGGCGAGGAACAGTTGAAGGTCACCATTAACGCACATTTCTTTAATTCTTCTTTCTAGTTCCAATTTTCCATTGTACTAAAAAAATGTTTGAACTAAATTTATTCCATCATCGTTTTTATGTTAAAAACAAAATAAAAAATTCAGTAGAATAAGAGTTGTTGATTAATGTCAGATATTAAACTCTATGTGAAAGAAATAACATAGGAAAAAAAACTTTTGTTTTCTGAACCCCTCTCTCTTTCGGATCTCTCAAGTTCTCTCCATCTTTATAGCTCAGAAACTTAAAATGAAGAATCGAGATAAAGCTACAAATCGTTAAAGTTCATGGTATATATTGAATTTGATCAAATAAATTGTCAAAGTTTATTTAGTATTCTAATAAATTTAGGGCACTAAACAAATTGGGGTGGTGGCGCAGTTGGCTAGCACGTAGGTCTCATAGCAAAAAGAGTGATCCTGAGGTTGAGAGTTCGAGCCTTTCTCACCCTAATGGGACTGTTTGATTTTTTGGAATCTTAAAATGAGCTTCAAATAATTTTCAGTGGTATTAAAAACCAATAGAGGCGAGGAACAGTTGAAGGTCACCATTACCGCCCATTTCTTTAATTCTTCTTTCTAGTTCCAATTTTCCATTGTACTAAAAAAATGTTTGAACTAAATTTCTTCCATCATCGTTTTTATGTTAAAAACAAAATGAAAAACTCAGTAGAATAAGAGTTGTTGATTAATGTCCGATATTGCTCTCTATGTGAAAGAAATAACATAGGAAAAAAACCTTTTGTTTTCTGAACCCCTCTCTCTTTCGGATCTCTCAAGTTCTCTCCATCTTTATAGCTCAGAAACTTAAAATGAAGAATCAAGATAAAGCTACAATTCGTTAAAGTTCATGGTATATATTGAATTTGATCAAACAAATTGTCAAAGTTTATTTAGTATTCGAATAAATTTGGGGCACTGAACAAATTGGGGTGGTGGCGCAGTTGGCTAGCGCGTAGGTCTCATAGCAAAAAGAGTGATCCTGAGGTCGAGAGTTTGAGCCTCTCTCACCCCAAAATATGTTTTTTTAAAACTCAAAATTTCATTGTAATTTATAATTACGAAATGTTTGGTAAATTAATATGATTTACATGCCAATTACTGTCTCACTTTTAAGAAAAAAAATAATAATTTGTTATAGCAACATGACTGTTCGATTTTCTGGAATCTTAAAATGAGCTTCAAATAATTTTCAGTGGTATTAAAGACCAACAGAGGCTTTCTGGAATCTTTAAATGAGCTTCAAAAATTTTCAGTGGTATTAAAGACCAACATAGGCGAGGAACAGTTGAAGGTCACCATTAACGCACATTTCTTTAACTCTTCTTTCTAGTTCCAATTTTCCATTGTACTAAAAAAATGTTTGAACTAAATGTCTTCCATCATCATTTTTATGTTAAAAACAAAATGAAAAACTCAGTAGAATAAGAGTTGTTGATTAATGTCAGATATGGCTCTCTATGTGAAAGAAATAACATAGGAAAAAACCTTTTGTTTTCTGAACCCCTCTCTCTTTCGGTTCTCTCAAGTTCTCTCCATCTTTATAGCTTAGAAACTTAAAATGAAGAATCGAGATAAAGCTACAAATCGTTAAAGTTCATGGTATATATTGAATTTAATCAAACAAATTGTCAAAGTTTATTTAGTATTCGAATAAATTTGCGGCAGTGAACAAATTGGTGTGGTGGCGCAGTTGGCTAGCGCGTAGGTCTCATAGCAAAAAGAGTGATTCTGAGGTCGAGAGTTCGAGCCTTTCTCACCCCAAAACATGTTTTTTTAAAACTCAAAATTTCATTGTAATTTATAATTAGGAAATGTTTGGTAAATTAATATGATTTACATGTCAATTACTATCTCACTTTTAAGAAAAAAAAATAACTGGACTGTTCGATTTTCTGGAATCTTAAAATGAGCTTCAAATAATTTTCAGTAGTATTAAAGACCAAAAGAGGCGAGGAACAGTTGAAGGTCACCATTAACGCACATTTCTTTAATTCTTCTTTCTAGTTCCAATTTTCCATTGTACTAAAAAAATGTTTGAACTAAATGTCTTCCATCATCGTTTTTATGTTAAAAACAAAATGAAAAACTCAGTAGAATAAAAGTTTTTGATTAATGTCAGATATTGCTCTCTATGTGAAAGAAATAACATAGGAAAAAAACATTTTGTTTTCTGAACCCCTCTCTCTTTCGGATCTCTCAAGTTCTCTCCATCTTTATAGCTTAGAAACTTAAAATGAAGAATCGAGATAAAGCTACAAATCGTTAAAGTTCATGGTATATATTGAATTTGATCAAACAAATTGTCAAAGTTTATTTAGTATTCGAATAAATTTGGGGCAGTGAACAAATTGGGGTGGTGGCGCAGTTGGCTAGCGCGTAGGTCTCATAGCAAAAAGAGTGATCCTGAGGTCGAGAGTTCGAGCCTCTCTCACCCCAAAACATGTTTTTTTAAAACTCAAAATTTCATTGTAATTTATAATTAGGAAATGTTTGGTAAATTAATATGATTTACATGTCAATTACTGTCTCACTTTTAAGAAAAAAAAATAACTGGACTGTTTGATTTTCTGGAATCATAAAATGAGCTTCAAATAATTTTCAGTAGTATTAAAGACCAAAAGAGGCGAGGAACAGTTGAAGGTCACCATTAACGCACATTTCTTTAATTCTTCTTTCTAGTTCCAATTTTCCATTGTACTAAAAAAATGTTTGAACTAAATGTCTTCCATCATCGTTTTTATGTTAAAAACAAAATGAAAAACTCTGGACTGTTTGATTTTCACCCCAAAATATGTTTTTTTATTGTAATTTATAATTAGGAAATGTTTGGTAAATTAATATGATTTACATGTCAATTACTGTCTCACTTTTAAGAAAAAAAATAACTCGACTGTTCGATTTTCTGGAATCTTAAAATGAGCTTCAAATAATTTTGAGTGGTATTAAAGACCAAAAGAGGCGAAGAACAGTTGAAGGTCACCATTAACGCACATTTCTTTAATTCTTCTTTGTAGTTCCAATTTTCCATTGTACTAAAAAAATGTTTGAACTAAATGTCTTCCATCATCGTTTTTATGTTAAAAACAAAATGAAAAACTCAGTAGAATAAGAGTTTTTGATTAATGTCAGATATTGCTCTCTATGTGAAAGAAATAACATAGGAAAAAAACCTTTTGTTTTCTGAACCCCTCTTTCTTTCGGATCTCTCAAGTTCTCTCCATCTTTATAGCTCAGAAACTTAAAATGAAGAATCGAGATAAAGCTAAAATTCGTTAAAGTTCATGGTATATATTGAATTTAATCAAACAAATTGTCAAAGTTTATTTAGTATTCGAATAAATTTGGGGCACTGAACAAATTGGGGTGGTGGCGTAGTTGGCTAGCGCGTAGGTCTCATAGCAAAAAGAGTGATCCTGAGGTCGAGAGTTCGAGCCTCTCTCACCCCAAACCATGTTTTTTTAAAACTCAAAATTTCATTGTAATTTATAATTAGGAAATGTTTGGTAAATTAATATGATTTACATGTCAATTACTGTCTCACTTTTAAGAAAAAAAATAACTGGACTGTTCGATTTTCTGGAATCTTAAAATGAGCTTCAAATAATTTTCAGTGGTATTAAAGACCAAAAGAGGCGAGGAACAGTTGAAGGTCACCATTAACGCACATTTCTTTAATTCTTCTTTCTAGTTCCAATTTTCCATTGTACTAAAAAAATGTTTGAACTAAATGTCTTCCATCATCGTTTTTATGTTAAAAACAAAATGAAAAACTCAGTAGAATAAGAGTTTTTGATTAATGTCAGATATTGCTCTCTATGTGAAAGAAATAACATAGGAAAAAAACATTTTGTTTTCTGAACCCCTCTCTCTTTCGGATCTCTCAAGTTCTCTCCATCTTTATAGCTTAGAAACTTAAAATGAAGAATCGAGATAAAGCTACAAATCGTTAAAGTTCATGGTATATATTGAATTTGATCAAACAAATTGTCAAAGTTTATTTAGTATTCGAATAAATTTGGGGCAGTGAACAAATTGGGGTGGTGGCGCAGTTGGCTAGCGCGTAGGTCTCATAGCAAAAAGAGTGATCCTGAGGTCGAGAGTTCGAGCCTCTCTCACCCCAAAATATGTTTTTTTAAAACTCAAAATTTCATTGTAATTTATAATTAGGAAATGTTTGGTAAATTAATATGATTTACATGTCAATTACTCTCTCACTTTTAAGAAAACAAATAACTGGACTGTTCGATTTTCTGGAATCTTAAAATGAGCTTCAAATAATTTTCAGTGGTATTAAAGACCAAAAGAGGCGAAGAACAGTTGAAGGTCACCATTAACGCACATTTCTTTAATTCTTCTTTCTAGTTCCAATTTTCCATTGTACTAAAAAAATGTTTGAACTAAATGTCTTCCATCATCGTTTTTATGTTAAAAACAAAATGAAAAACTCAGTAGAATAAGAGTTTTTGATTAATGTCAGATATTGCTCTCTATGTGAAAGAAATAACATAGGAAAAAAACCTTTTGTTTTCTGAACCCCTCTTTCTTTCGGATCTCTCAAGTTCTCTCCATCTTTATAGCTCAGAAACTTAAAATGAAGAATCGAGATAAAGCTACAATTCGTTAAAGTTCATGGTATATATTAAATTTAATCAAACAAATTGTCAAAGTTTATTTAGTATTCGAATAAATTTGGAGCAGTGAACGAATTGGGGTGGTGGCGCAGTTGGCTAGCGCGTAGGTCTCATAGCAAAAAGAGTGATCTTGAGGTCGAGAGTTCGAGCCTCTCTCACCCCAAAATATGTTTTTTTCAAACTCAAAATTTCATTGTAATTTATAATTAGGAAATGTTTGGTAAATTAATATGATTTACATGTCAATTACTGTCTCACTTTTAAGAAAAAAAAATAACAATTGTTTATAGAAATGGGACTGTTCGATTTTCTGGAATCTTAAAATGAGCTTCAAATAATTTTCAGTGGTATTAAAGACCAAAAGAGGCGAGGAACAGTTGAAGGTCAGCATTAACGCACATTTCTTTAATTCTTCTTTCTAGTTCCAATTTTCCATTGTACTAAAAAAAGTTTGAACTAAATGTCTTCCATCATCGTTTTTATGTTAAAAACAAAATGAAAAACTCAGTAGAATAAGAGTTGTTGATTAATGTCAAATATTGCTCTCTATGTGAAAGAAATAACATAGGAAAAAAACCTTTTGTTTTCTGAACCCTTCTTTCTTTCGGATCTCTCAAGTTCTCTCCATTTTTATAGCTCAGAAACTTAAAATGAAGAATCGAGATAAAGCTACAATTCGTTAAAGTTCATGGTATATATTGAATTTGATCAAACAAATTGTCAAAGTTTATTTAGTATTCGAATAAATTTGGGGCACTGAACAAATTGGGGTGGTGGCGTAGTTGGCTAGCGCGTAGGTCTCATAGCAAAAAGAGTGATCCTTTGGTCGAGAGTTTGAGCCTCTCTCACCCTAAAATATGTTTTTTTAAAACTCAAAATTTCATTGTAATTTATAATTAGGAAATGTTTGGTAAATTAATATGATTTACATGCCAATTACTGTCTCACTTTTAAGAAAAAAAATAATAATTTGTTATAGCAACGGGACTGTTCGATTTTCTGGAATCTTAAAATGAGCTTCAAATAATTTTTAGTGGTATTAAAGACCAACAGAGGCTTTCTGGAATCTTTAAATGAGCTTCAAATAATTTTCAGTGGTATTAAAGACCAACAGAGGCGAGGAACAGTTGAAGGTCACCTTTAACGCACATTTCTTTAACTCTTCTTTCTAGTTCCAATTTTCCATTGTACTTAAAAAATGTTTGAACTATATGTCTTCCATCATCATTTTTATGTTAAAATTAAAATGAAAAACTCAGTAGAATAAGAGTTGTTGATTAATGTCAGATATGGCTCTCTATGTGAAAGAAATAACATAGGAAAAAAACCTTTTGTTTTCTGAACCCCTCTCTCTTTCGGATCTCTCAAGTTCTCTCCATCTTTATAGCTTAGAAACTTAAAATGAAGAATCGAGATAAAGCTACAAATCGTTAAAGTTCATGGTATATATTAAATTTAATCAAACAAATTGTCAAAGTTTATTAAGTATTCGAATAAATTTGGGGCAATGAACAAATTGGGGTGGTGGCGCAGTTGGCTAGCGCGTAGGTCTCATAGCAAAAAGAGTGATCCTGAGGTCGAGAGTTCGAGCCTCTCTCACCCCAAAATATGTTTTTTTAAAACTCAAAATTTCATTGTAATTTATAATTAGGAAATGTTTGGTAAATTAATATGATTTACATGTCAATTACTGTCTCACTTTTAAGAAAAAAAATAACAATTGTTTATAGCAATGGGACTGTTCGATTTTCTGGAATCTTAAAATGAGCTTCAAATAATTTTCAGTGGTATTAAAGACCAAAAGAGGCGAGGAACAGTTGAAGCTCACCATTAACGCACATTTCTTTAATTCTTCTTTCTAGTTCCAATTTTCCATTGCACTAAAAAAATGTTTGAACTAAATGTCTTCCATCATCATTTTTATGTTAAAAACAAAATGAAAAACTCAGTAGAATAAGAGTTGTTGATTAATGTCAGATATGGCTCTCTATGTGAAAGAAATAACATAGGAAAAAAACCTTTTGTTTTCTGAACCCCTCTCTCTTTCGGATCTCTCAAGTTCTCTCCATCTTTATAGCTTAGAAACTTAAAATGAAGAATCGAGATAAAGCTACAAATCGTTAAAGTTCATGGTATATATTGAATTTGATCAAACATATTGTCAAAGTTTATTTAGTATTCGAATAAATTTAGGGCATAAAACAAATTGTGGTGGTGGCGCAGTTGGCTAGCGCGTAGGTCTCATAGCAAAAAGAGTGATCCCGAGGTCGAGAGTTCGAGCTTTCACCCTAAGAAAAAAAAATAGTTTGATTTTCTGGAATCCTAAAATGAGTTTCAAATCATTTCCAGTGGTATTAAAGATCAATAGAGGCTTTCTGGGAATCTTAAAATGAGCTTCAAATAATTTTCAGTGGTATTAAAGACCAAAAGAGGCGAAGAACAGTTGAAGGTCACCATTAACGCACATTTCTTTAATTCTTCTTTCTAGTTCCAATTTTCCATTGTACTAAAAAAATGTTTGAACTAAATGTCTTTCATCATCGTTTTTATGTTAAAAAGAAAATGAAAAACTCAGTAGAATAAGAGTTGTTGATTAATGTCAGATATTGCTCTCTGTGTGAAAGAAATAACATAGGAAAAAAACCTTTTGTTTTCTGAACCCCTCTCTCTTTCGGATCTCTCAAGTTCTCTCCATCTTTATAGCTCAGAAACTTAAAATGAAGAATCGAGATAAAGCTACAAATCGTTAAAGTTCATGGTATATATTGAATTTGATCAAACAAATTGTCAAAGTTTATTTAGTATTCGAATAAATTTGGGGCACTGAACAAATTGGGGTGGTGGCGTAGTTGGCTAGCGCGTAGGTCTCATAGCAAAAAGAGTGATCCTGAGGTCGAGAGTTTGAGCCTCTCTCACCCCAAAATATGTTTTTTTAAAACTCAAAATTTCATTGTAATTTATAATTAGGAAATGTTTGGTAAATTAATATGATTTACATGCCAATTACTGTCTCACTTTTAAGCAAAAAAATAACAATTTGTTATAGCAATGGGACTGTTTGATTTTCTGGAATCTTAAAATGAGCTTCAAATAATTTTCAGTGGTATTAAAGACAAACAGAGGCGAGGAACAGTTGAAGGTCACCTTTAACGCACATTTCTTTAATTCTTCTTTCTAGTTCCAATTTTCCATTGTACTAAAAAAATGTTTGAACTAAATGTCTTCAATCATCGTTTATGTTAAAAACAAAATGAAAAACTCAGTAGAATAAGAGTTGTGGATTAATGTCAGATATTGCTCTCTATGTGAAAGAAATAACATAGGAAAAAAACCTTTTGTTTTCTGAACCCCTCTCTCTTTCGGATCTCACAAGTTCTCTCCATCTTTATAGCTCAGAAACTTAAAATGAAGAATGGAGATAAAGCTACAAATCGTTAAAGTTCATGGTATATATTGAATTTGATCAAACAAATTGTCAAAGTTTATTTAGTATTCGAATAAATTTGGGACACTAAACAAATTGGGGTGGTTGCGGAGTTGGCTAGTGCGTAGGTCTCATAGCAAAAAGAGTGATCCTGAGGTCGAGAGTTTGAGCCTCTCTCACCCAAAATTTTGTTTTTTTAAAACTCAAAATTTCATTGTAATTTATAAATAGGAAATGTTTGGTAAATTAATATGATTTACATGCCAATTACTGTCTCACTTTTAAGAAAAAAAAAATAAAAATTTGTTATAGCAATGGGACTGTTTGATTTTCTGGAATCTTAAAATGAGCTTCAAATCATTTTCAGTGGTATTAAAGACCAACAGAGGCGAGGAACAGTTGAAGGTCACCATTAACGCACATTTCTTTAATTCTTCTTTCTAGTTCCAATTTTCCATTGTACTAAAAAAATGTTTGAACTAAATGTCTTCTATCATCGTTTTTATGTTAAAAACAAAATGAAAAACTCAGTAGAATAAGAGTTGTTGATTAATGTCAGATATTGCTCTCTATGTGAAAGAAATAACATAGGAAAAAAACCTTTTGTTTTCTGAACCCCTCTCTCTTTCGGATCTCTCAAGTTCTCTCCATCTTTATAGCTCAGAAACTTAAAATGAAGAATCGAGATAAAGCTACAAATCATTAAAGTTCATGGTATATATTGAATTTGATCAAACAAATTGTCAAAGTTTATTTAGTATTCGAATAAATTTGGGGCACTGAACAAATTGGGGTGGTGGTGCAATTGGCTAGCGCTTAGGTCTTATAGCAAAAAGAGTGATCCTGAGGTCGAGAGTTCGAGCCTCTCTCACCCGAAAATATGTTTTTTTAAAACTCAAAATTTCATTGTAATTTATAATTAGGAAATGTTTGGTAAATTAATATGATTTACATGCCAATTACTGTCTCACTTTTATGAAAAAAAAAAATAATTTGTTATAGCAATGAGACTGTTTGATTTTCTGGAATATTAAAATAAGCTTCAAATAATTTTCAGTGGTGTTTGATTTTCTGAAATCTTAAAATGAGCTTCAAATAATTTTAAGTGGTATTAAAGAGAGAAACAGTTGAATGTCACCATTAACGCACATTTCTTTAATTCTTCTTTTTAGTTCCAATTTTCCATTGTACTAAAAAAATGTTTGAATTAAATGTTTTTCATCATCGTTTATGTTAAAAACAAAATGAAAAACTAAGTAGAATAAGAGTTGTTGATCAATGTCAGATATTGCTCTCTATGTGAAATAAATAACATAGGAAAAAAACCTTTCTTTTCTAAACCCCTCTCTATTTGTGATCTCTCAAGCTCTCTCCATCTTTATAGCTCATGCACTTAAAATGAAGAATGGAGATAAAGCTACAAATCGTCATAGTTCATGGTATATTTTGAACGTGATCAAACAAATCGTCAAATTTTATTTAGTATCCGAAACAATTTTGGGAATCGTCAAACCTCATGATATTTTGGGAGTGATAGTTGAATTAGTGATTGTTGAATTAGTGATTGAAGTATAATTAATTTTGTAAAATTGATTTTCATAGAATTATTTTTATGTTTGGTTGATGTGATTTTCATAGAATAAGAAGTGATTTTAAATTATTCATGTTTGGTTTCAAAATTGATTTAAGAATTGCTAAATTACCGTAAGGGCATTAATTAAACATATTATTTAACTATTGACTAACTAACTATGAAAAATATGCATAATAAATATCAAAATAAAAATTCATGATCCATATACTTCATTCATTTGTTTGTATTATTATAAAAACTCAAACTACATATTTTGTATTGAAACACAAACTATATAATAAAAACATTAATGAGATAAAAAAGTTTTACAATTTTTTCCGCTCCTCTTCCATCATCTCTCTTCCATGGAAAGAAGTATTTCCAAGGCAGAAAGCTCAACTTCATTGTGTTGTTAAATGTACCTCTGCCTTGAGAATAATAATCGTGTCTCTAATCTCAATTTCATCGAAAAAAGGAAGAACAATGAAGGAGGATTTTAGGGCAAAAAGAGAGCAAGACGATTCAAATTCTCAATAAAACAACCAAACACGACCAATAAATTGAGAATCGAAGATTAAAACAGAACGAAATCGAAATTCTCACTCATTTAAATCAAATCGAAGAATCGATGAATCGAAGACTTTGGTATAAAATTGTTCAAATTGTAAAGAAAATAAAAAGAATCACACCGATTTATCGATAGTTCTTACATTACACATTTTGATTACATTTCTCTAAAATAAACAAAAACAGAACGAAATCGCAATTCTCACTCATTGTAATCGAATCCGAAAGCCAATTGAGGGAGGAATCATTCACAGAGTGAGAGAATGTCGAAGCGGGAGGAGGAGAGAAAGAAATGAACTAAGGCTAAGAGATTGTTTTAAATATAAGGGCATTTTGGTCATTACATAATAATAAAAAATAAAAATAAAAAGTGTAAAGTTTGGAATGGATTCGCGGTCCATCAGTTTTGGAGAATCACCTTCAAAATGATAGTTAAAAAATCAATTTAAAATGATTATTGATTTATCCAAAATCAATTTATTAATTTGCCAAACATCATTATTTTAATTGAAAGTGATTTTGGCAAGGATAAAATTGATTTTGGCCCTACCAAAATCACTCCCAAACATACCCTAATCAACGTAAATTAAAAAGTGATTTTATTTAAATTATTTAAGAATTAGTTTTACCAAACATCAAAAAACCGTTAAAATTATTTTGAAATAGCTTTTAACGTCTTCAAACGCAATCCCAAACGGGGTCTAAATGAGTGAATGAAGGCTACATTGAATATCCTTTCATTTCCACAAATCTTTCCAACTCCTATGAATAGTCATTTTTAGAATTTATCTCTATATAACTCATCAAGCTTGATTCTATGGCCACAATGATCTAGGATGACAAGAATGAAGAGAGAAGATGGAGATTTGCTTCTCATCCATTTTATTAGATCATGGACCTTGGACCCAAAAAGAAAGAAAAAATAAAAGCTCTCTTTTATCCCATGGAAACTTTTTATTTTTGTACACTAATGGGAAATACATGAAATTGGCTAAAGAACAACGACACCGGTGGTAGAGCGGCAACATATACACAAAAGGAAAAGAGAGAACGGCAACGACACCAAATCATGGTGACGGTGACGACATGAGACAGTGACAATGTAAGACATCACAATTCACAACGGAGGCGGTTCAGTGACTAACAAGGATGACCAACAAAAGTGGGAGAGGTGGTGAAAGAAGTAGTGAAACAATCCATGAGGAATAAACTTTTTAGGATTTGTTAGTCAAATCTTTATTTTAAAATTAAAATTATTTATACATTTGCCTTTCCAAAGATAAAATTGTGATAATCATGCCATGACTTTTATTTTATTATTATTATTTTATTTTCTACTATTTTTCAATTTATTTTTTATTACTAGCTATTTTTTTAAAAATTCTACATTGTTTAAAGATTATTAGTTTAAAGAAAAAGAAAAACGAAAATATATGTTAAAGGATTCAAATTCAATAATAAAGATATACAAAACTTTTTCTAATAAAAATATATATAAATTGTGATTACTTGTTGGAATTTCTTCTTATTATTATTATTATTATTTTGAAATCACACCGTTCTAATAAAATTTATTTCGCTAATTAATTTTTTTAAAAGAATTATAAAAGTAGTCCTGATTCAAATTAAAACAATAAAAAATACTTTATAATACTTTATTTAAGTTAAAAATTGAGTGAATTGATTCTTTTTTCTTAAAACATAGTGCTATAGCTGCAATTATTTTAAAATGAAATATTAAATATTAAAATCAAGTAGAGTTAATTTTTATTTTTAATTCTTTATTTTATACATGTTTCCAAAAAAGAAAATTATAACCTTCACTCCCCTTTCAATGAGAGTATTTTTATATATATATATTTATTTATTCATTTGAAGTTTATTAAAATTCATTAGGACTTTAAAAAAAAATTCAACAAATAGTAAATGTGTTATTAAAATGTAAATAGTTAAATGAAAACAAAAATAACATCTTAAAACAATATCTTTGATGTTATAAAATTGAATCACACTATTGCAATTGTTTATTATTTTAAATAATTTTTTATACTTTAAAATAAAACTATAAATTTCACTTGACGGTGGTTCTTATTAGTATATATATTGAAGTTAAATGTGTGAGGTTTAAATGTTTGTGGTATTGAACTTAAAAAAAAAAAGGTGTGTGATATTAAATATATGTATTGATGTGTTGAATAATTAATGTTCGGAAATTAAATATTATATTTGTTTTACAAATTTTGTTCATGGGAATTTTAATTAATTAATTGAGTGTAATCATAAATTAAATTTAGTATTATTTAACATATTGTTATATTACATAATTAATTAAAATAAAAATAAATAAATATTTCTACATTAAAATATTATTTCAGTAATATTAAAAACTAAATAATTTAATTTAATTACTAAAAATTAAAGTATAGACTGATTAAAATATTAATTTTCTAGAAAAAAAAAATAATAATAAACTTTTTATATTAAATAGTTAAGATAATATAAAATATACCATCATTGAACTAGTGATCATGAAGAGTTTTGAGACTATTAAAGTCTTCCGAGAGGAGACAAGTTGAATCCTTAGTGGCAATATGAATTAATTTTCTATAAGTTTTTTTAACAGCCAAATGTTGTCTGTCTTGCGTGAGATTAGTTGATGGTGCACATAAATTGACTCGAACACTCACAAATATAGAAAGAAAAAAAAATAATAATATTGAGCAACATGGTAGCAATACATATTTAGAAAAAGTGATGCTCGTTGCGTGGAACCTATGACAACTACCATAATCGGGTTGGAAAAATGTTTGTGATTAACCGGTTGGAAATTAAAGGAGTCATTCAATTAGAGAACGACACTCCCGAAGTCCAATTCTTACTCGACGGGATAATAGTAATTTACTAATAGTGAGTAAGATAGAGGTTTCGAATCTCCCACCTAAATGTCTCAAAAAAAAAAAAAAAATTGATTGAGAATGAACGAGTTGAAAGTTCAGTTGTGTCATCTGCAATAATGAAGATGAGGATTAAACCCTTGACCTGTTAGACAAGTGACACAAGCCAATTCAGTTATCTTAGTTTGACAGCAGTTTTTTTAAATTGCAAACATGCAAGTTTATTTTTTTTTTTTAATCTCATTATTAATATTTTTGATATTCTTATTTTACCCTTTGTTTAAATCTGATTTACTTCTTCTTGGACTCCACCCTCTTCTTGTCCGCTGCTTCTCCTCAACCGAAGTCCAATCATAATAGTTAGAATTAAGATATGAATTATGTAGATTTACCTCCTAAGATATTACTATCATTTTTGTTTTTGTTGATTAACTAACAAGAATTCTATTGACAAGCGAATATTAAATATAAGTTAGGAAATTTATTATCAATGGATCCGTGGCGCAATGGTAGCGCGTCTGACTCCAGATCAGAAGGTTACGTGTTTGATTCACGTCGGGTTCAATTTGTTGAACTTTTTCGTATTATTTTCTCCATCAACTCATAAATGTGAATTTTGTTTGAAATAACTTCAACCCATTTATGTTGGATTCACAAATCCTTTTTTTTTTATCTTCTTTTTAAAATCAATATTTTTTACCATTCTCGTGATAAGCAAGGTGTCTTTCTCAATAAAAAAATCATTTGTGCCCTTCGTTTAGTACGAGAACATTATAGTTGTCTCCTCGTGATCGTGCTTAGTGAAGGGTACTACAGACTTTGTGCACTTGCTTATCACGAGAAAAGGTAAAAAAAAACATAAGTTTCGAAAAACCGGGTTATAAAACCTTACGCATTTTGAAGGTCATCAGTACAAATACCCCAACTTAACAATGATTTTTTTAAATTATGATGCATTTATTATCCAAACAATTAGATTGAGTCTAAAATATCATAAAAATTAACATACTGACACTAACAACCTACAAAGTGACCAAATATATTCTTTACCTTTTACGACTTTTGTATAATGAATTGTAAGAATTGAACGTGTAAGATTTAAATGTCTGTAATATCAAATTTGTATGTGTTTAGATATGTAGAATAAATAATATTTAAAAATTTAATATTGTATTTGTTTAATAACTTTTATTCATGAAAATTCTATTTAATTTACTAATTAATTAATTAAATGAAAGTTGTGTTGCTTGAAAATTATGCAGGATTTCGTGCTCACGTCCGGTTAATCTCCAAACAAAAAGAGTTTCTTCTAATTTGTGGTGTTCTTTTTGCTTTAAATTCCTGAGACTACTGTGCATCTTTTTTGGACATGCAAGAGGATAAAGCCCTGTCTCTTTTTGTTTCTCTTAACGTGGTTTATGTTCTTTGTTGTTGGAGTAATTGTTCCGCGCTAGACCACCAAGATTGATTCCATGAGAATGGAGAGGATCATATTAGACCTCTTTATGATGATACTTTGGCAGGTTTGGGAGTGTCCGTAATGATCGTATTTTTTTTAGGCCTTGAGATGTCAGTTTCGACGTTCTTGGAGCAAGTTGTAATTTTTTTTTTTTTTTTTTTTTGCATGATTTTACATCGAGACTGGAGCGAAGCAGCGATGTGCTATATCTCAAGGGTGATAGTCCATTCCCTTTTGGTTAATTTCCTGGTTGACAAACGAACATTTTCTTAATGATTGTGCTCATTTTGCTAATGATTAATTAAATGTAAGTGAATAAATTAATGTAATAATGAATTAAAATTAGTATAATTTTATATATTGTTATATTAATTAATCAATTAAAAAAATATATTTGTACATTAAAACATTAATTGAAACTAATTAGTTCTGATTAACTGTCATTAATTATTTATATATTAATTGCCTGTCTAGCTCAGTTGGTAGTCCACGGTGGGCGTGTTTTATTAATTATGAATAAATATTTACAAAAAAAAATTTAAAAAAATAAGAACATATTGTTATATGCAAATTTTAATTAAAGTGTATTTTCAATTAACAAATACATGGTAAATACATCATAAGGCTAAACAAAACATAACATACGGTTGTTTTACACATCAGAAGGCTAAACAAAACATAACATACGGTTGTAAACAGTGACAAAAAAAAATTTGGGAAAAAAAAAAACATAACATACTGTAAATAGTCCACTTCGTATTACAATTAGACAAACGAAAGAAAATAAAGTAGGGATGGAAAAAAATGAAATTACACTGTAGTTATAATTTTGCAAAGTGCACTTTTATTTACAATTTCGCAAATTGAAATTATACCGTACTTGCAATTGTACAATTTTGCGAATTGTAATTATTTTGGAATACCAATACATTAGAAGAAAAAAAATTAAATAAAAACCTCAAAGTTTATGTAGACGCCAAAGTTTCGATGATCGGCAGAGCAATAATAGAAAGCGCTTCGACCACCTATTGAAAATGTTACCCACAACCCACAGCTCTACCATTAATTTTTTGACCTTCAAGTCATGTTTATAGACATTTTATCAACCACCTTGGCTAATATAGGAGTAAGTAGACAATATTAGTGAATGTCTTTGTATTTACAAAAATACAATTATCATAGGCGCTTTTCTGAAACTCAATTCTTGTCATAAACTCATCAAACCGCTGATACAAATGTCTAGGTGATTGGTTAAGTCCATAGATAGACTTATTTAACAAACAATAGAGATCTTCTTTGTCTTTAACTTCATATCCCTTAGGCTGAACCCTGAATATAGTTTAATTTAGAAAATCAGGTAGAAAGGTTGTTTTAACATCTAGTTGATCCAACTCCAAGTCATTTAGAACCACCAATGATAAAAGCATAAGCATTCTTATGGAAGTTTGCTTTACTACTGGTTAGAAGATATTACTATAGTCTATCCTTTGCCTTTGAGTGAAACCTTTAACAATCAACCGTGCTTTAAACCTAGACTTTTGAACATTAGGTATGTCTTATTTATATTTGTAGATCCATTTAGAAGCAATAGGCTTATTGCCCTTAGGAAAATGCATTAGGGACCAAGTCTCATTTAAGGTTAGAGAGTCCATTTCTTCATTCATAGCCTAAATCCATCTTCTAGCATTAAGACCATTCACAACCTCTTCAAATGAGGTTGCTCATAATCATTTAAGGCTTCAGAGGCATTTAGAACAAGGTTTGCATAGTCTGCTTGTGCATATCTTGTTGGTGGCACAATAGTTCTTCTTTGCCTATCTCTAGCTAGTGAATAATCACTTAGATTAGGTTGTTCATGTTCCGTTTCTTCAACATCTTCTATCTCAGGGGCCTCCTCACTTTCATTTTCAGTTTCTGTTTGAGGTATAAGTGGTGTAATATGACTTGAAGGTAGCTCCACCTCAATTTTATCATTCATAGGCTGAGAATTAACAATTATAGTGTTGTCTTTTTGCATAAACATCTTTGTTTCTCGAAATGTCACATCCCTACTATTTACACATCTTTTTTCAGTAGGGTGACATAGTCTAAACCCTTTAACTCCTTCAGTAAAGCCTACAAACATGCATTTAGAAGCTCTTGCTTTTAGCTTCCCTCGACTTTGATGAACATAACCAATACACCCAAAAACCCTTAGGTTGTCAAGTTTAGTTGGGTGTTTGGTCCATTTTTCTTCCGGAGTTAGGAATTTAGAGATGAAATGTGGGCATTTATTTAAGGTATAAACAGTTATGAGGTTGCCTCAACCCAAAATTTTCCAGGTAGAATAGCATCAGAAAGTAGGCATCTCACCCTTTCCATGATACTATTTAGCCTCTCTGCTACTCCATTTTGTTGAGGTGTGTACCTCAATGTTCTATGTCTTGTAATCCCATTTTCTCTACAAAACTTGTTAAATTCTTCTTCGCAAAATTCTAGCCCATTGTCAGTTTTAGGTACTTTATTTGTCTAACGGTTTGATTTTCAATAAATGTTTTCCACTCTTTAAACTTCTCAAACACTTGATCTTTATATTTTACAAAATAAATCCAACTCTTCCTAGAGTAATCACCAGTGAGAGATAATAAGTACCTCGCACCGCTTAGTGATTGAGTTGGAGATGGTCCCCATATGTCAGAATGTATGTAGTCTAGAATGACCTTTGTAGTGTGTTGGGCTTTTGTGAAGCTATGTTTTGTTGCTTTCCCAATCACACAATGCTCACAAAACTTCAAACTTTCCCTGATTCTTTTGGCAATATCCCCTGTTTTGAGAGAACTTGTAGGCTTTTAGAGCTTATGTGGGATAACCTTTTATGCCATATGTCTCCATCAGTTAGCTTAAAGTCAATCATTGTCAAGGCCAATTGCTCCATTTGAACATCTTTGATCACAAAGAGTCCATTGACTCTGACTCCCATAAGTACTGTTTTAGAGTCTTTTATAACTTCGAATGTACCTCCTCCACCCTAGTACTCACAACTAATAGAGTCTAGCATGCCTAAAGATATTAAATTTCTCTTTAGGTTTGGTACATGTCTCACATTTCGAAGTAGCTTTAGTGACCCATCTTTTAGCCTTAGGGAGACTGATCTGATGCCTACAACTTGACAAACATCATTGTTGCCCATGTAGACTAGTCCTCCATCTATTTTTCTGTAGGTATTAAACCATTCTTTAGATGGAGTCATGTGAAAAGAACAACCCGAGTAAAGAACCCAATCCTGTTTTTCAAGGAGGCTTACTAGATTTACATACTCATTTGAGGTAGCTAGTGCATCAGAAAATGTGTTGGATAATTCTCCAACTTGTGCTTTTGCTTGTTGTTTCTGATTTTTTCTCTTGAGAGCATAACAATCTTCTGTTGAATGAATATCTTTTTTTTTTTTTACAGAAATTGCACTTGACTTTTGGTTTGTTTCTATTTTCATCATGTTGTTGTTGCTTCCATTTTTTCCAATGTTTTTTCTTTGTTTTGTCTTTGATGAAAAGACCATCTGTTGGTTGGTGTTTACTGTTTTGACCTTGCAATTCCATTTCTTTTGTCCTTAGAGCTGAAATGATTGCATCGGTAGTGATTGTTTCCCTTCCATACTTTAAAGCATTTTTAACTTCTTTGTATGAATCTCGAAGTGAGTTTAGTAGGACGAAGGACTTGTTATCTTCTCCTATTTTTTCTCCAAGGCTCTTGAATTCAGTAGTTAACTTCTTGAAACTATCAAAATTTTCGGATAAAGATCTTGAAGGATCCATCTTGAATGTAAAGAATTTTTTCCTTAAGTACATCTTATTAGGAAAATCTTTCTTTTCATACAACTCATTCAGTCTAGTCCGCATCTCGAATGATGTTTCTTTTTCAATTACTTGTCTTAGTACACAACCACTTAAGTTCAACACCAATGTTCCATGTGCTATGAGTTCCATGATTTCTTTCTCATCTACGGTTAGCGTAGTTGGTAATTTGGAAGGATCTTGGATGGCTTTGTGAGTCTTTTGTTGTCCAAGAACGACTTTGATTTTGACTTTCCATAAACCAAAGTCACCATTTCCATCAAACTTCTCAATCACATATCTTGCTACTGCCATAATTCCGTCTTCTTGATTTTTTTATTTTCAAGAATTGCTTTCTTGAATGTTCTTGAAGGCTCTGATACCAATTTGTTGAGATTAATGGGCTTAAAATGTAAAAAGCCCAAACCAAAATAACCCTTTATCTTTCTTTGATTGACCGGTGTTGAAGATGGGTGATTTTCCTTCAGCCACGTCTTTCCCTCTATCATACACGCAAAGTCGAAGACAAACTATCATTTTTGCAAATGAAGAAAGAGAAAACAAAAACTGAATTGCTATGGCGATGGCGATTTTGGTTGGAGAAGAAGAAAAGTGCAGCAGATCGATGAGAAGAAGAAGAATACAAGCATTTATAGTGGTTCGGCACTCGACCTACATCCACTGTTGAAGGGGGGAGCTGATTTCTATTTATTGTTCTTAGAGAAAATTGTTACAAATGAGTATGTAATTTTTCTCTAACTCTCTCACTCTCTAACTGTCGGTACAGATCTCTCACATTTTATAAGCTATTTTTAGATCTTTTATAAGTAAGGATTTTGTACAGTAGTAAAAAACGAAGGTCTTTGTAAATCTGAGTTTTTAATGTAATTGGTTTCATTAACTACAAATGTTATGTTCGAGGGGGAGAATTGTTGGGAATACAAACAAAGTCCCACATTGACTAGATAAGGGAGAGATCATGGGTTTATAAGTGATGACAACTATCTCTAATGAAATGAAGCCTTTTGAGTGAAACCAAAAGTAAAGCCATGAGAGCTATGTCGAAAGTGGACAATATCATATTGAAGTCGGTGTCCCTTTATAATCCTTAAATGGATGGTTTAATCATTTAGTTTTTATAATTGTTGAACTAAAAAAGAGTTCAAACTTTTGTTTGGAAATTGGTGCAAAGCATCAGTTGAGAATTCTAGAATCTTCTCTAGCTTCTCGACCAATAGGAAATTGCAATTTCCAGTTCAAGGCATTAAAAACTGAATCCTGGAACAAAAGAAGTCCAATGGTAGAGGCCCAATACAATGTTGCAACTTCCATATTCCCTCTGCTTCGAATAATTGATTTGGGCCTCAATTATTTTGCAGAGTCGGTCAGAATAATCCATCGAGAAGGTGGTAGAAGCTTATGGAACATGAAAGCAGAAAAGCCACGAAAGCACTCGTAAGTTCTGCTGCTTCCTATTTAAGTGTTTGAAACACAGCCGTGGAAGAGCATCGAAAGCAGCAAACACAAAATTCCCAATTCCACAAATTCCATCAATCAATCATTCAACTACTATGGCTCTGATTCCAAGCATTTTCAGTGGGCGACGGAGCAACATCTTCGATCCCATCTCTTTAGACATTTGGGATCCATTCGAGGGCTTTAACCACCCTTCCTCTGCTTCCTCTGCTTTTGCCAACACCCGATTTGATTGGAAAGAAACCCCACAAGCTCACATCTTCAAGGCCGATCTCCCTGGGATCAAAAAAGAGGAAGTCAAAGTTGAAGTTGAAGAAGGCAGAGTTTTGCAGATCAGTGGAGAGAGAAGCAAAGAGGAGGAGGAGAAGAACGACAAGTGGCATAGAATCGAGCGGAGCAGTGGGAAATTCACGAGGAGATTCCGGCTGCCGGAGAATGCCCAAGTTGAAGAAGTGAAGGCCACCATGGAGAATGGAGTGCTGACTGTGACAGTGCCAAAAGTGGAAGAGAAGAACCCTGAAATCAAGTCCATTCACATCTCTGGTTAGACAATGTTCGTCCTTCTGCCTTCTGCCTCTTTCCATGTTTGGATCCGTTGGAATATGAATGGTGTTTCATAAATTCTCCAAAATGGGTTTTTAATTTTGGTGTCTTCTGCAATGTCTATAACTTTCTAAACATGAAAATAAAAGTTTGGTTGTGTTTTGTGAGAATGAACATAATCTAAGTTGAATGTTTGGTCGTGTCTTCTCCAAGTCTCCTTCACAAATAAATAAATAAATATATATATATATATATATTTATTTTAATATTGTTGGAAGAAACGACATGGGATTAGTGGAAGTTGAAGTGATTTAGTTGAAATGGATTCAAGAAAGCTTTTTATGGGGATTATTAAACACATTTGTATAGGGAATGAGAAGCAAAGGGAATTTCTGAGTTTGGAGCAAGGGTTAATTTCAGTTACCGAATATCAAAGAAAGTGTATAATGAATTTCTCAATTATGCGCTCACGATAATTAAAGATGAAGTTTATAAGTGTAAGAAATTTGAGAATAAATTATTACGAAAGAAAATTCAAACTTATGCTATAAGGTTAGAGGGTTTATTGATCTATGCAACTTTGAGAATTGAGAAGATTGAGAAATGAATTCTCAAAAAGAATAATTGAAAAGTGAGTATGATACTAATTCGATTGACATAAATAGTAGTTCAAGTGGCAAATTGTTGAGGAATTTGTGTCCGGAGTAGTAGTTAGTCATGTAGTCTTGAAAACAAAGTTTTATAGAATATCGAGATTTGAACTTAGGATAAGTACTACAAAAACAAGTTATATGTAGTTTGCTTTTATGAAAAAGAAGAATGAGTAAGGAAAGCTCATGAAGAACAATGCCCAAGAATGAAGGAATAGATTTGTCTTATCTATTGCAATAAATCAGCTTATAGAGGCTAGGAACCCTAACCTCTCTTATATAGCAATATACAGGTATAAAGAATCACAAGAAGACAAAATAATACAGCAGTACAGTAACAAGTGGCACAATCCTAATGGATGAATAAAAACAGAAAAGAAAAGCATTCCAGCTTGTTATTCTCAATTTTCCATTTCTTCCTTCTCCTTATCATTTCCCCTCAAACTTGAGGAGAGGTTCACGAGACCAAGTTTGAAGCGCAAGTAGGAGAATTGAGCGTGAGTGAGAGATTTGGTCAAGCAGTCAGCAAGTTGTTCATGAGAAGAGATGTACTTGATTTCAAGACGGTTGCTGAGGACTTGATCTCGAACGTAATGGACATCAATTTCAATGTGCTTGGTTCTAGCATGAAAAACAGGGTTGGAAGCAAGAGTCGCAACACTCATGTTGTCACACCAAATGCGGGGAGGAGAGGACAAAGGAATGTTGAGTTCACTAAGTAATTGCCTTAACCATGTAATTTCAGCTGCAGCATGAGCAAGAGCTCGGTATTCAGATTCTGTGCTGGACCGAGCAACAACCACTTGCTTCTTGGAAGACCATGAGACTAGAGTAGGACCAAGGAAAACACAATAAGCAGCCACAGATTTTCTATCATCAATGTTAGCAGCCCAATCAGCATCAGAGAAAGCAGTGATAGTATTATGGGAGGTGGGCTGAATGAGAAGACCATAGGAAGGAGTACCTTTTAGATATCGGAGCACTCTTTTGACTGTTGTCCAGTGAACATCTGTTGGTGCTTTGAGGAATTGACTGAGTTTATTAACTATGAACGCAATGTCATGTCTAGTATTGGTGAGATATTGCAGGGCACCAATTGTGCTTCGATATTGAAAAGGATAAGAGAGAAGAGTCCCATCACAGATAGAGAGATGCTTGTTTGTGACAGCCGGAGATGGACAAGGTTTAGTATGTTGAAGCTGTTGAAGCTGAACTTTTTTCAAGCAGAATATGAATATACTTGGACTGACTGAGATGAATGGTAGAGTTAACATATGTAACTTGGATTCCCAGAAAATAATGAAGTTGTCCAAGATCTTTCAGAGCAAATCTGTTATTGAGCACACATATGAGATGAGCAAGGAATGAACTATTGTTACCTGTGATAATGACATCATCCACGTAGAGCAGCAGAAGAACAGATACAATTCCCTTCTGATAGATAAACAAAGAGGCATCAGATCGGCTCACTGTGAAACCGAAGCCAACTAGGAAGATCTTAAGCTCACCATTCCATGCTCTTGGTGCTTGTTTCAGGCCATAGATGGCTTTGTTGAGTTTACAAACATAAGAGGGGAAAGAGGAACTTACATACCCCGGAGGTTGTGTCATATAAACTGCCTCATGAAGAGTTCCATTAAGAAATGCGTTATTAAAATCGAGCTGCCTGATTTTCCAGCCACGAGACAAAGCCAAGAACAAAACAACTCGAATAGTAGAGGATTTTACCACAGGGCTAAACATTTCAAAGTAATCCACTCCAGGATGCTGAGGAAACCCCTTTGCCACCAAACGAGCCTTGTGTCTCTGAAGAGAGCCATCAGCATTTTGTTTCAGTCGAAAGACCCATTTGCAGCCAACTACATTGTAATGAGCAGACTGTGGTACAAGTGTCCATGTATGAGATTTGTTGAGAGCAGCAATTTCCTCATCCATGGCTTGTTTCCATTGAGGAGTGGTAAGGGAAATAGAGACTTTGGATGGTTATTTGAGAGACCAATCAGTAGAGCAAGAGGCAGTCCACACTTTGGGTCGATAGATCCCAACTTTGGCTCGAGTGGTCATGGGATGAATGTTGGTCTCTGGGGGCGGTGATGAGGGTGCTGCAGACAAAGAGGATACCGAAATTTGTAGTGGTGGGGAGGTTGAAGATGGAATAGAGGCATTATCTGTGGAGTTGATTGATAAGGGAAGAGGACTGAGGGAAGGGTCAGGAGTAGACTGTGATGTTGGAGTGAGCTGAGGGTCAGAAGAAGGAAGTTTATGATTGTGGACCATTGGTGAATTAGAGGATTGAGCTAAAGGAGAGGACTGACATGGTTGAGATCATAATGTCTGAGGTAATATGGATGGGCTGAACCAGTGTAAGATAGAGGGAGCAGGTGGAGGGAGAGTGGTGGTTGTAGGTTGAAACCCAAAACCGGTTTTATATGGGAAAAGAGCTTCATTGAACTTGACATGCCTGGTTATGAGGATGCGACCTGAGGACAGTAGGCATAACGATCCTTTGTGATGTGGTGAAGGCCCAAGATACACACTGCTCAGAATCAGGAGAAAACTTGTGTTGCTGATATGGTCTTAAGTTTGGGTAGCAGGCGCAACCAAAAACTTTAAGAGCAGAGTAGTCAAGCGTCTTATGAAGAAGAACATCCATGGGAGATCTGTGTTGAAGGACAAGAGAGGGAAAGCCATTAATGAGTAAAACAGTTGTGCTGAAAGCATACCACCAAAACTTAAGAGGCATAGATGCTTGAGCGAGAAGCGTGAGACCGGTTTCAACCAAATGTCGGTGTTTGCGCTCAGCTCTACCATTCTGAGCTGAAGTGTAGGGACAAGAAAAACGCACCACAATGCCAAGACTGCGACAAAGATTGGCTATCGGTCTGAACTCACCACCATTGTCCATTTGAAGAGCTTTAATGGATTTCTGAAACTGAGTGCTAACAAATGACTTAAATTCACTGAAGGCAACAGATGCATCACTCTTTTGACGTAATGAGAAAAGCCATGTAAACCTGTTGAAGTCATCCACAAAGAGTATGTAATATCTAAAACCAGCAGAGGAAAGCACAGGGGCAGGTCCCCATAAATCTGTGTGAACAAGTTCAAAAGGTGCTGCAGCATGAGATTGGGAATGAGAGAAAGGTAGAGCATGCATCTTTCCAAATTGACAGGACTCACAAAACTTTAATTCATCATTAACTGGAAAAGACAGATTACAATTCCTTACAATGCTGTCAAAAGTTTTAACAGATGGATGTCCAAACCGTTTGTGTAACAAGGATTTGGTGAGTACAAAATTAACTCTACTTTCACACAAAAACGACAGACTATTGGCAGAAACAGAAGTTGCATTTGAGGAGGCTAGGCAGACAGCTACTGGCTGTGTTGAATCAGAACTGGATGCTTGAACATTATTTATCAACAGCCTCGGAGAAGTGATCTGATATAAACCATCCCTAAGAGTTCCCTTCAGAAGTTCCTCCCCGTATCCTTGTCCTTAACCAAGCAAAAATCAGAGTGAAACTCAAAATAAATGTTATTTTCATTTGCCAATTTAGATACACTGACTAGATTCTTGGCAATAAGAGGAACACACAACACATTATCAAGTTTGAGAAAATCATTTTTGGTTGCTAAAGATGCATTGCCAAGATGAGAAATAGGAAGTTTGGTGTCATTGCCTACCACAACAGCCTCATTACCTGTGTATTCTGCCTTGTTGTTCAGAAAACCGGAGTTAGCAGTGACATGGTTTGGAGCACCACTGTCAGCATACTAGTGAGGATCAATGACTGTCTCTGGATTAGCCACTGCAGCATTGGCCATAAGAGCTGAGGAGGCAGGACGAAGTTGCTGCTGATTATAGTCTGAGAAAGAAGGCCCTGCTCCTTGAGAGGTCTGGTTTGGGGAATGCTGATTTTCCCTTTGATGAGTATTTCTAGGATTATTGACCTCTGGTAGAAAACGAGAATAGCACACAGCTGCATTGTGACCTATCTTACCACATACTTGGCACTGCATCTGGCAAAAATCAGTGTTATTACCTCCACGACCTCGTCCTCTGCCACCTCGACTTCCTCTACTCCAAGAGTTAGATGATCCTCCAGAAGTTGTACCATTGTTGCCAATAGATCGAGTAGGGTTGAAGTTAGAAGATGATGGAGGTCTTTGTTGCACCACGTTGACAGAAGCTGAACCATTAGACAGAGACAGACCAGTTAGGCCTGACTTTAAAGCTGCCTGATACTCCAGGCGTTTTTCATTAGAGAGGAGATCTGTTTGCATCTCAGACCAGCCAACACCAGCCTTCCCTTGGATCATGATAACTTTTGGATTGTAGTCTTCATTCAACCCCGAAAGCACCTGAGATATTAAATCACTTGAGGACAAAGAGCTTCCAGCAAAAGTTAGATTATCTGAGTATTTCTTCATAGTGACAAGGTACTCACTCATTTTTTAAGACCCTTTTCTTGTTTGCTGAAATAGCCTCTTAAGGTAATCAACTTCAGCTCTGGAGTGGACACCAAATAGGTCTTGGACTGCTTCCCAAAGGCTTTAAGAAGTGTAGAAACTCATCACCTGCATTTCTATCTCCGTAGACATTGAGTTATATAGCCACCCTAAGAGCAGTTGATCTACTGTTACCCATCGAGTGTAGTCTGGATTAGGAGTGAGCACAGGCTTCTGAGATTGCTTGGCCAAGGGAGTTATCTCAACAGTCTTTTCTGGTCCAGGGGCAGGGGTATTTGAACTTTCAACAGAAGATACTACCTCAGGCAAAGTCTCAATGTGCATTGCAGGGCAGGGGTCAGTCCCAGTGAGATGACCTTCTAGCTGGTAGATCCGAAGAATAGGCCAGGCAAGGTTCTGCCAGAGTAAGAAATTTGTCCAATCAAGTTTGATTGAAGTAATTTGGTTGAGCAGCTGGTTGAGGGGAGGTCCGGTGAAGCTGCCTGCAGTGGCACTTGATGCTGAGGAGAAAAATGGATTGACGTTTTTCATGATCCGAGCTCTGATACCAAGTTTGCTTTTATGAAAAAGAAGAATGAGTAATGAAAGCTGATGAAGAACAGTGCCCAAGAATGAAGGAATATATTTGTCTTATATATTGCAATAAATCAGCGTATAGAGGCTAGGAACCCTAGCCTCTCTTATATAGCAATATACAGGTATAAAGAATCACAAGAAGACAAAATAATACAGCTGTACAGTAATAAGTGGCACAATCTTAATGGATGAATAAAAACACAAAAGAAAAGCATTCTCCAGCTTGTCATTCTCGATTTTCCATTTCTTCCTTCTCCTTATCATATGTAACTCAATTTCGATTGTAAGACCCACCAGTGAACATGATAAATTTACTTTCAGTCAAGATTGACGTGCTTAATGCGAAATTTGTCGTAATATACATCAAGGTCAATGTTTGAAAAGAACAAATATTTGCTATAATTGCTTGTAGCCAATCAAGATGAAGAGAGAGGTTGTTATTGTTTGAAGAGTGTAATGTTTTATCACGTTTAAGCTCACTGACAAGAGCCACACGAAGAGTACAAGTTAATCAGGGACAATCTATTTTGCAAGCGAACTGATTATGATGGACAATTTGTTATTAGTGTAGTGCAACATAAACGTGATGGGTAGAGAATGCAATCTAATGTGGAAAGCTTTGATGAACTAAAATTCAGAAGGACAAATTGGACAACCGTGTAGTTAAGTAAAACTGTTCGTTATGACTCAAAAGGAAGCACACAAGTCACGAGATGTTGATATAGGTATGTTATTTACTTTTGGTTGGATTTCAGATTAACTGTTTTCAGTTCTTCTATTGCTTGGCCGGACTAAATTTCAAGGATAACATTTTTTTTTTTTTTTTTTTGTGTAAAGACTCAATTGCCTTTAACACTTTGTTTTATTAAAGAAAAAAAAAAGGAAAAATGAAAAAAATGTATATTTTTTTTTTAGAAGAAGAAGAACCATGTTGTTAATTAACTAGGAAAAAAACCAAAGGGCTACAAGATAAACAATCCAAAGAAAGTAAACTCAACAACTATGAGGGTGGACAGACCACCCAGTCACACAACCCAACATGGGAAAAAGCATGGCCGGCTAAACTATGGGTCACCTTATTCATAGATCGAGGGACATAAATCAACCCTTTCACGATAAGAGAGAGCATCAACGCTCGAATTTCACCCAAAACAGCGCCTTGGGGGGATAAATGAAAAGAATTATCATGAACCGCCTTCACCACACTTTGAGCATCAGATTCTACCCAAAAACTCGTGAGGCCCATGGCGGCCGCCAACTTCAGACCACAAAGGAGAGCAAGTGCCTCCGCTGAAAACGGATCAATCTTCCCAGCCATATGCTCTGCACGGGCAGCAACCAACTCACCTCGCCAATCACGTATCACTACACCCAAGCCCGCACCTCGGGCCGTCGGGTGGCAGGACGTATCCACGTTAACCTTAAGCACCCCTACCTCCGGCGGGACCCATCCCTTCATCCCTGCCCCCTTAGCCTGTCTCATCGCCCTCCCGGCCAAAGGAATCGTCGACGCTTCCTTATATGCTCGAACATAGTCTCGAATCCAACCCAACTTTGCTGGCACATCCAAGAGCACATAACGTTGCGCCTTGTTGTTCCGATCCGACCATAGAGCCCAACAAGTAGTCAAGAAGAGCTCCAGATCAGAAGCGGACAACAGATCAAAAGCCCCCAAAAACACCTCATGGATATCCCTCTGGGTCGATGTCAATCGTGTCACCGAAGGGAGGATCAGAGTCCAGACTAATTTTGCGCGCTTACATTGAAACAATAAATGGATATTCGTCTCCCTGTCCTTCTCACACATAACACACCATGGGTGCACAGGAACGCGTCGGATGCATAAACTATGATTCGTCGGGAGAATGTCACTGTAAATCCGCCAAACCAGAACCTTTATTTTGTTAGGAACCTTTGCTCTCCAGAGGCCAACCCACCACCTATCTTCCTTTAATCCCAGAGAACTAGAAGCAGAAGACAATCTAGAAATAAATACCTTATAGGCACTTTTGACAGAAAAGACCCCATCTCTTGTGAAATGCCACAACCAACTATCTTGCACTGAAGTTCGACATATTGGAATAGTCACGATCTGCTCAACATCTACCTCCCACAACACCCTGCTCAATTTTTCAACATCCCAATGCCTACCCTCGTAATAAACTCCCCCACCTTCAAATCTGCAGTAGCTGGTTTCGGGGGTGTAATCAAACGAAAGAAATGCTCACGCGGCACCCATGGGTCCCCAAATAGGGAAGTCGACATTCCATCACCAATCCGTCGCCTCATACCTGAGCAAAGCAAATCTCTTTCCCACAACAAACTTCGCCAGACATACGACGGGCGATAACCAAGGTGCGCCTCCAGAACATTCACATCAGCAAAATATTTTCCTTTAAAAACTTGAGCAACTAGAGAGTTAGGATAACAGAGAAACCGTCATACCTGTTTGGCAATCAAAGCCTGATTAAACCCTTCCAGACTACGGAAACCCATTCCCCCCTTCTCCTTAGGCAAACACATTTTCTCCCACGACATCCAGTGGATCTTCTTCTGATGCTGTGAAGCCCCCACCAAAACCTGGCCATGCACTGATTCAAGTCCCTGCAAATGCCTTTGGGAATTTTAAAACAAGACATTGCATATGTCGGAATGGCCTGGCCAACAGCTTTGATCAGCACTTCCTTCCCACCAGAGGAGAACATGTTACTCTTCCACTCAGCTACCACCTTCTGAACCCGTTCCTTTAGAAAATTCAAATCCACACGTTTATTCTGTGACAAATGAGAAGGTAGGCCCAAATACATACCCAGTTGCCTCACCACTTTAACCCCCCAAAAAGAGCTAAAATGGGCCCGAACCGGGCCTGAGACATTAAGGCTAAACATAACAGCCGACTTAGAAAAATTTACGCACTGACCGGAGGCCCGCTCATAGCACAAAAGGATATCCTTGATCTTGGAGCATTCAACCATAGAAGCCTTACAAAATAAAAGACTATCATATCAACAAAGAGTAAATGAGAAACAATAGGGCACTTCCTCGCAACTCTACACCCGGTCAACAACTTCAAACTGTGTTCATTTGAAATAAGACAGGAAAAACATTCAGAACACAACAGAAAGAGGTACGGGAACAATGGGTCCCCCTGACGCAGCCCTCTTTTCGGGTGGAACGACCCTCGCGCACGCCCATTTAACATCACCGAGAAGCTGACAGTGGACACACAATCCATAACTAAAGCAACCCAGGCCGTGGCAAAATCGAGCTTCAACATAATTCGCTCCATAAAAACCCACTCAACCCGATCATAAGCTTTAGCCATATCAAGCTTCATAGCAGCTAGACCCCGAAACCCTGTTCTCGTGTTCATAATATGGTGCACACATTCATAACTAATGAGAACATTGTCAGAAATAAGCCTACCTGGGACAAACGCACTTTGGGCATCAGAAATAATCTCAGGGAGCACTACCTTCAAACGATTGGCAATGACCTTCGTGACAATCTTGTAGGACACATTGTACAAGCTGATCGGTCTGAAGTCTTTGACCTCCTCCGGGCACTTGATCTTAGGGATCAATGCGATGTTGGTGTGATTTAGATTCCGAGCAGAGGTCCGACCATTAAGAACATTCAGACACACTTCCACGGTTTTATCCTTCAAAATGTCCCAGAAACGTTGATAGAACAAGGCTGGGAACCCATCAGGCCCCGGGGCCTTCGAAGGAAACATCTGAAAAAGAGCCCCCCGAACCTCTTCCTCGGTATATGGAGCCATGAGAAGCTCGTTCATTTCCTGGGTAACCTTCCGGGGAACCCACCTCACCGCGTTAAGAATATCCTGCTCACCAGGCTCTGAAGAGCTAAACAATGTAGAGAAGTAATCCAGGAAAACCCCTTCCATCGCCTCATCCTCATCCCTCCACAAACCATCCGGGCCCCGAATCCGAGGAATGGTATTTAGTTCCCTCCTAGCTGACGCATGCTTATGGAACCACTTCGTATTTTTGTCACCCCATTTCAACCAGCTTTCACGTGATCGTTGCTTCCAGAACACTTCCTCGGCTAATAAAGCTTTGTCCAACCTGTTTTCAATCACCTGAATGTCAGCAAAAACGGGACCACCCACTCTACTGTACGCAGCCTGAAGCAAAGCCTTATGTGTTTCAATATCTTTAAAAAAATCAGTCTTAATCTTACGGCCCCAACTCCCCAACCCCTGCCTACAACGCATCAGGGACTCGAGAAAAAAGGCGTTAGAACCACCTGACATGCCCTGGTCAATACTCCCCTCACCCCAGCACTGTTGAACCATGAATCGACAATTGGCATCCAGAAGCGAACACTCTTCGAACCGGAAGGGAGGTGGTCCCCTCCCCCAAGCCCTGCCCTGTCTCCCCAACCTCAACTCAATACAAATGGGTCGATGGTCCGATGCCCTGCAATCTAAATGTTGAACAGAAACCGAGGAAAATAAAGAGCAAAAACCCTCATTCCCCAAGAAACGGTCCAACCTCTTCAAAATGACTGGTTTATTTTGCCATCTATTGGACCAGGTGAACACACCTCCTCTGTATCCCAAGTCCTGTAATTGAACCTCATTAACCGCTTCCCTGAACATTCCATATTACGATAAGACCTGTGGGAACCCCCCTTCTTCTCTGCTGCCCACATGCATTCATTCAGATCACCCCCCCCCCCCCCCCCCCCCCCCCACAAGCCAAGGGGAATCATCTCCATTAGCCAACTTCCTCAATAGATCACAGGTGACCACTTTGTTCTGTGTCTCGAGACACCCATACACTCCTGAAAATCGCCATCGTTTCGCACCCCAACAAATACTACAGTCGATAAGACCTGTGGAAGTTGGGTTTTGGAAAAGGAAAAAAAAGAAAAAACAAAGAAAAAAAACAGCAAAAAATTGAAGTGGGTGGATGTCTAAGGCATGTGTTGTTGGTGTGTGGTGTGTGTGGATTGACATGTGGCATGAAGAGTAAGTAAAATAAATTAGCATTAAAAAAGATATTTGGGAAGTGAAAAGGTTTTTTTTTTTTTTTTCTTCTACTTGACTTTCTTTTTCTTACTAAACTCGTAGAGATAGGGAGGATGAGACTGAAATATAAGAGAAACGAAGGAAGTGGTGAAAGATTTTATACTTCAAATTAGGGGAACTTTAATTAGTGTTGTGGGAGTAGTAGATTAGAGATTGGAAGGAAAATTGATAAGTTTCAAAAGAATCATTGGGAGAAACTATGGTGAGCTTAAAAGTTTGATGTTGAAAGTGGTTTTCAAGCCACTAGATCTTTGTATTCATAGTGATTACCCGTATGTTATGTGAATGTGTTTCCGTAGTATATCAGAAATAGAGAGAGGTCTTTAAGACCCAATCTAGCACACAGAGAATTTGGATCGTGCGGTAAGGTGTTTAGGCCTTTGGGGGTAGCTCTGCGTGCACGTATGAAATATTTTAGAATCTACTAAGTATGGACTGTATTTTATGCTTAGTATGACATAAATTGTTCTGTTGTGCGTATTGAGATTACTCTACACCATTTGTTGGGTTTTATGTCCTAAAACTCGTGGTTTGTAAACTGTTATGTTTGTAAATACTCTATTTAGTAATAATGAGTTATTAAGTTTTATTCAGTAAAAGAGTTTACTGGAATAAAGTGAAACGTGTTTAGGTTAACTTATACCAATGACCAACATCCTTGGCTGAATATGAGTACTTGAGCTTCATGTATGACATGATTGTGGATCAGGCTCAAGTAGTCAGTCAAAATGGTCTATAGTACACGGATAAGGCTGGGTACCTTATCCTGGTAACACTATTGGATGCGGCTCACTTTGTATTGTACAAAACGATGTGATCCGAATCGTTTCACATGGAGATGTGCGAGTGAGGGCGTCCTGTGCAAAGAGTTTGCATAAGACCGAACCGCGTATTAAGTCGCTCTCTCTTTATAACTCCGTTTACTGATGAGACCGACTTATACATATTGATGGCCTAGGTAACTCGATCTCAATCCTGAGCTCGCTATGAACTCCTACTTATTCGATAGTATCCTTTGACTTGCACGGGTGAGAGTGGCCCATTAGCGCCGACTCAATAAGCCTACCATCTTGGGGATAAAGTCGAATAGGTAGCTGGGGACATAGTACAGCAAGATTGGAGTTCACTCCTAACCCGCTCTTCAGGGTTAGTAGATAGGTTGTTCCCTTAATAGTTGACTCCGGGGCTTGAACAATTAGCGCGCTCACTCTCATGAGATGAGAGGGTTAATTGATCTGTTGGTTGGACCACAGATCTATTGTTCATTAGAGGTGTCAGTGGTACTTAAGGAACAAGACGTAATGCAGAGGTTAAACGGTTTAAATGACCCAGCTGTGATTACGAACAACCTGTGAAGGGTCGACTTGCCCGTGACGGTTATATCAGAGGACATAATATATCTACAGTGAGGAGAGTGCAACCCTCGGACTATAGTGGAGTCTTCGGGGGTTAACGAAAGTTGATTGATTCGGGTTAAAAGAGTTTTAACCGAATAATCTCGCATCGTTGGAGCTCATGATCTGTAGGTCCTTTAGGTTCTCCTGGCTAGCTCGGATAACGTCGTGCAACAGTATAAAAGAAAAGAAAAAGAAAAAGAAAAAGAACTTGAATGGTTCAAATTCGGTTTATGGAAGGAGGATGGACATATTTAAATATGATTTAAATATGGACATATTTAAATATGATTTAAATATGGAAATGGCCTATAACATGAATGAGATTCATGTGTAAAAAAGTCGGTTTTCGAAAAACCGGGCTGAGTCATATTATTTAAATTAATATTTGATATTGAATTAAATAATATTTATTAATTAAAAAGTTTAATTAATAATTATATATATATATTTTATTTATTAAAAAGTTTAATAAATAAAATTATTATTATTATTTTTTAATAATAATAATAATTAATTATATATATATATGTGTCTTGCATGCAGCAAGACACATATATATATATAAATGTTAACTTATATATATATAAGATGCAGATGGCCACAAAAGAAGGGGGGAATTGAATAGATTCAATTGAGTGTGAAATTGAAAACAGAGGGAGGGGTACTCAATTGTTGGGTTCACGAAGTTTTTTTTTATTTTTTCTCTTTTCATTTTGAAGAGCCCCTCTGTTTTCTCTTCTTCTCCTTCTTCCTCCTCTGTTTCTTTTTCTTTTCTTCTTCTTTCGGAGTCCCACAACTCCGTTGCGCGGCGCCGAGGATAGCGGGACTACCTGGGGTGGTCCTCGTGGCGTTCGTGAGAAGAGGCCGGAAGAGTTCGTGACGAGGAACGTGCGGCGGAGCTTGAAGAAATTGGAACTACAAGGGTATGTATTCTAATTTCTTATTTCCGTCATTTGAGCATGTTTTCTATTTGTTAAATTGATGAAATTAGAGTATCATCGGTCCGAAATCGCTTTCCGCTGCGCAAGTCGCTCCATCAATTGGTATCAGAGCGATTTTGTGATTAACTCAATTTGCATCAATTTAAGTTGGTGGGTATTTTAATTTAGAAATTGTTTCTGAATTGGAGTCTAAAGTGAAAATCGATTTTGGCATAGTTTCTATTTGAATTTCATTATTTGTAATTGCCCGAGAATGTATGGGCTTTAATGCGTGCTAAAAAGTCTGTATTTTTAGAGTCATTAGAGTCCATATAGGTTTCTTTGTGAAAGAAGTTTGAGTTTGGAACTCGCCGAAATGTTCGGTATAAGTTCAAACTCGTTCTGGGCATTACGAGGAGAAATTCGAAGAGAAATTGGCCGAAGCGTTCGGAGGAAGCAAGTTGGTCAAAGGCGGTGCGAAGAGTTCGAAGTCCGCTCAAGACGTAGCTTGTTGTTCAAGCTTGTAATAAATTAGTTATTGTTTGCTAAATGCCAAAATCGATCCACTTTAGTGTGTTTAATTAATTATGCATTGTGAATGTATGTTTTAATTAAAATCCATGTTTGTATGTGCATAACGTATGCCATATAGATTTAAAATCTCACCGTAGGAAGCATGCTCCATGCATTAAAATTATGTTATAAGTGTTATAATATATAGTATGCATATTTGGGAATTCATGAGTATTAATATAAGAGTTATATTAATTCATGAATTAGATGTTGCTAATTTAATAGAATAATTGATATAAGTGTTATATTAATTATGAAATTAAATTTACAACATAGGTTGTCCTGGTTTGATGCATATTATAGGTTATAAGTGTTATAATATATTGGATGCATGTTTAATTCATGTGTATTAATATAAGTGTTATATTAATTCATGAATTAATTGTTGTTTGCTTAATAGAATAATTAATATAAGTGTTATATTAATTATGAAATTAAACATCCAACTAAGATGCATTATTGTATGTTATAATTGTTATAATGTATAGGATGCATGCTTAATTCATAAATATTTGATATAAGTGTTATATTACTTTATGAATTAGGAGTTGTATATTTAAGAGCATAATCGATATAAGTGTTATATTGATTATGAAGTTAAATATTCAATTTGCCATGCCTTAGCGAATGTATGTTTGAGAAGCATATAGAAGTTTGTTATTATAGAAAGTCTAGTTTTTGCAAGCGTTGTAAAAATGACTTAGACTTTTTAAAAAATATAACAAAGATAAGTGGCATGCTCATTTAGGGTTAAATGGTTCGGTCTGGTTCATTAGATGAATAGGTCGTTATCTCGTAAATGCTAAGGTTATGAGAAACTCACCCGGTGAAATCCTGTTCGAGGTTGGAGGTATTTAAGCTGACGGTTTACGGAACACCTCCTACCTGGGGACGATCCGGTACTTGAGTAAAGTTAACCAGGCTTTATGAGCGTGCGGGAGAGGTGTGAGGTTTTTTAAATCTGTTAATAACCTAGACATCTCAGGTAAAAAGTTTGCCTAGACTTAAGGTTTTATTTTCTTAGCCGGATAAAACCTGAGTAGTTTACCCTAAAATTACCGTTTACGATGCTTAGTAGATGTGTTGAGAAGGAATATATGATATATCCCTCTCCTGCTACGCACTCCCTAAAGTTCACAACGTGAGAATTTTGCTTGGCCTCATGATGCCATATGGGGCATCTCCAGACGGGTGGTGTTTGCAACTTTCAATAGCAAGGTGAATGGAGTAAGTGTCTATAGTAAGTGGGAGAAGGAAGTGCGTCGGTGCTTCCTGTGGTCTCCTCCGTTGGATTGAACCGTGAGATTCCCATGTTCCGCCTGCAGGCTGCCCTAGGGGCACCATCCAAACGGAGGGCTGGGCATGGGAGATCGAACACCTCAGTCACCATTTATGGATAAAGAAACATAGGGCCATTCCCAACACTGACATTCCATACGGTTGCTATGTTGGGGCCGTTCTGTGCGTTCTAAAAACGGAGGGTCACACTTACGGGATTTGCTAAGGAGTTAGTAAATTCAGACCAAAAACGATAACTAAGATGCTATAGGAATATGAGTTATTCTGGTGATAGCATTTAGTCAAGAATGTCTTGATTTAGTAAAGGAGTGCTCACCTACCCTACGGTAGGGACCATTCTGACTTACTAAAGTATCGTAGTTAGTAAATAAAGAGTTTGGGTACTTTATTTACTTCTAAATTTTTCTTAATTGGTTTAAATAGGTTAAAACCGTTTCACTAATAGATTTACATTCTTTTTCGGCATGTCGAGCTCGTTTTACTCAGTTGTTAGCTCACGACAAATTAACCGAAGAGAAATACGGAACATGGAAGTCGAACCTGAATACGATTCTGGTTCTGGACGACCTGAGGTTTGTCTTAACGAAGGAATGTCCTTCAGCTCCTGGCTCGAGTACTTCTCGAAGTGTTCGAGATGCACACGATGGATGGATTAGGGCTATTGATAAAGCCCAAATCTATGTCTTGGCAAGCATATTTGATGCCTTGTGCAAGTAGAATGAGGTTATGATTTCCGTAAAGGAAATCATGTCTTCATTACAAGCAATGGTGGACACTCGTCCTCATCACTTCGTAATGAAGTCCTCAAGTTCGTTTATAACTCTCGCATAGTGGAGGATACCTCTGTTAGGGAGCTTGTCCTTAACGTGATGGTCCACTTTAATGCGACGGAAGTAAACGTTGCTACCATCGTTATTTCAGACTTATCAGTTCCTGTACACTTCCAAAGGAATAGAGAAGGAGGCAAATGTTGTCACTTCGACGAAGTTCCTTAAGAGGTCGGCGTCAGGAAGTAAGCCTAAGTCTGCTTCTCTGAGTAATGAGATTATTCAGAAGAAGAAGAGTAACAGGAGGAAGAGCAAAGCCCCTACTGTTCGCAAAGTGAAGTCTTCAGACAAAGGAAAATGTTTCCATTGTAATGAAGATGGGTATTGGAAGCGTAACTGCTCCAAATACTTTGCTGAGAAACAGGCTGAGAAAGAACGACAAGATAAATGTGATTTATTTGTCAAAACAAGTTTAGTGGATATGAATGTCATACCTGGATGTCTTCAGGAACCACTATTCGTGTTTGTTTTTCTACAGGAAACTAGTTCCTGACAGTCGTTTTCTCGCTGTGAGATATGGAGATATCGTTGCAGCTGGACTAGTGGGAGTCTTTGTAGTTGTTGTATAGAGATAATAACATTTGTTATATGTAATTATTGTCTATATTTCTGGTTTAAATCGAACACTTGTATATTATATCTTTTGGTTTTATGAATGAACAGTTCTTTTAGCAAAAGATATATACTGATGTGTTCTATTAAACTCGAAAACAACTCGCATGTTAAGACTCACAGTGTAACGAAAGCTATTGTAGATATCAACAAAGGTAGTTGATCAAACTGGATTTTCTCAACCGTTGAGAAAGCCTCAAGGCAGTGGGAGGGTTGTAGGACAACTCGATCCGCTGCACTGGCTTGTCTTTAACTCAAAGTTCTCATACTTGATGATAACATTGAGGATTCGTTGTCTTTAATTAGGCAATGGGTCACATAGACAAGGTCATATGGCTCAAAGCCACAAATCTATGGATGGTATTGAGACCAAGCCACTAAGGTGAAAACCTTTATGGCTTGACTTTGGTAATGGGATTGTCCCGAAGAGAAAGGGTTTATTGTGTATACTCTTTTTCTCTTGTTGCTAGACGTAAGTTAAATAGATGACTCTTATCCACTACCATGTTCTATCTTTATAGAATTTGGCAAGTGGATGTCAAGATAGCTTTTCTGCAGAATTGTTATCTTGATTGAGTATCTATAAGTCTCAACCAGATAGATTAATAATTCGAGGACAAAGAGCAAATGGTTTGCGAGCCTATTCGATTCATTTATGAATTAGAATAAGCATCTTTATCCTGAATTGTAAGGTTTGATATGGTGATCAAACCTTATGGCTTTGAACAGAAGTTTGAACAATAGTTTGATAAACCTTGTTTGACAAGGGTTTAGTCAATGATGTAGCTTTCATAGTTTGTTCCGTAATTAATGTCCTAATCATGGAAAATGATATAGGATTAATTTCTGACACTTAAGCATTAACTAGCAAACCATTCCCAAATAGTTGATTTGGAGGTAGGCTTAGTTTGTTCTATGGATTCAGGTTGATCTGAGTCGTAAGAACAAATCGCTAGTGCTGTCTCTAAAATCTTTTATTGACAAGCTGTTGTCAATATTCGATGGTCTATGGAAATGGTTTCCTGAGACACCTCAAGTGTTGAGGATACGAGATGCACCCAAGTGCATTTACATATTGGAGATCAGGTGTATCTTTTGAGATACATGACCCGATATGTGCTATGCAGTGGGAGCTGTCAGTAACACTAGTCCAATTGGATTGGATTCCGGTTAAATTTTGTCCTTGTACTTAGAGGAGTAGAATACAAGAGTTGTATTGTTGATTCCTCGTTGGTAGCTAAGTCTATTTGCAGAGCTTGTGAAGCAGCAATAGGTTTATAAGTTGAGCTCGCAGATAGTGCTATGAGGAGATGTGATGGTCACATGGAAAGCCTCGTAGTACTTCATGCTGATTAGTTTACTAAGTCTCTCATGGCTAAAGTGTTTGAGAGGCACCTAGAAGAGTCTAGGGCTCCGAGTTGCTGGAGAGGACAGTAGGAGAAAGCTTCTGATATATGATATATTAGTTTTCTCCACCTAACATGTACACCACAGACGTTTAAGTCCAAGTGGGAGTTTGTTGGGTTTTATGTCCTAAAACTCGTGGTTTGTAAACTGTTATGTTTGTAAATACTCTATTTAGTAATAATGAGTTATTAAGTTTTATTCAGTAAAAGAGTTTACTGGAATAAAGTGAAACGTGTTTAGGTTAACTTATACCAATGACCAACATCCTTGGCTGAATATGAGTACTTGAGCTTCATGTATGACATGATTGTGGATCAGGCTCAAGTAGTCAGTCAAAATGGTCTATAGTACACGGATAAGGCTGGGTACCTTATCCTGGTAACACTATTGGATGCGGCTCACTTTGTATTGTACAAAACGATGTGATCCGAATCGTTTCACATGGAGATGTGCGAGTGAGGGCGTCCTGTGCAAAGAGTTTGCATAAGACCGAACCGCGTATTAAGTCGCTCTCTCTTTATAACTCCGTTTACTGATGAGACCGACTTATACATATTGATGGCCTAGGTAACTCGATCTCAATCCTGAGCTCGCTATGAACTCCTGCTTATTCGATAGTATCCTTTGACTTGCACGGGTGAGAGTGGCCCATTAGCGCCGACTCAATAAGCCTACCATCTTGGGGATAAAGTCGAATAGGTAGCTGGGGACATAGTACAGCAAGATTGGAGTTCACTCCTAACCCGCTCTTCAGGGTTAGTAGATAGGTTGTTCCCTTAATAGCTGACTCCGGGGCTTGAACAATTAGCGCGCTCACTCTCATGAGATGAGAGGGTTAATTGATCTGTTGGTTGGACCACAGATCTATTGTTCATTAGAGGTGTCAGTGGTACTTAAGGAACAAGACGTAATGCAGAGGTTAAACGGTTTAAATGACCCAGCTGTGATTACGAACAACCTGTGAAGGGTCGACTTGCCCGTGACGGTTATATCAGAGGACATAATATATCTACAGTGAGGAGAGTGCAACCCTCGGACTATAGTGGAGTCTTCGGGGGTTAACGAAAGTTGATTGATTCGGGTTAAAAGAGTTTTAACCGAATAATCTCGCATCGTTGGAGCTCATGATCTGTAGGTCCTTTAGGTTCTCCTAGCTAGCTCGGATAACGCCGTGCAACAGTATAAAAGAAAAGAAAAAGAAAAAGAAAAAGAACTTGAATGGTTCAAATTCGGTTTATGGAAGGAGGATGGACATATTTAAATATGATTTAAATATGGACATATTTAAATATGATTTAAATATGGAAATGGCCTATAACATGAATGAGATTCATGTGTAAAAAAGTCGGTTTTCGAAAAACCGGGCTGAGTCATATTATTTAAATTAATATTTGATATTGAATTAAATAATATTTATTAATTAAAAAGTTTAATTAATAATTATATATATATATATTTTATTTATTAAAAAGTTTAATAAATAAAATTATTATTATTATTTTTTAATAATAATAATAATTAATTATATATATATATGTGTCTTGCATGCAACAAGACACATATATATATATAAATGTTAACTTATATATATATAAGATGCAGATGGCCACAAAAGAAGGGGGGAATTGAATAGATTCAATTGAGTGTGAAATTGAAAACAGAGGGAGGGGTACTCAATTGTTGGGTTCACGAAGTTTTTTTTTATTTTTTCTCTTTTCATTTTGAAGAGCCCCTCTGTTTTCTCTTCTTCTCCTTCTTCCTCCTCTGTTTCTTTTTCTTTTCTTCTTCTTTCGGAGTCCCACAACTCCGTTGCGCGGCGCCGAGGATAGCGGGACTACCTGGGGTGGTCCTCGTGGCGTTCGTGAGAAGAGGCCGGAAGAGTTCGTGACGAGGAACGTGCGGCGGAGCTTGAAGAAATTGGAACTACAAGGGTATGTATTCTAATTTCTTATTTCCGTCATTTGAGCATGTTTTCTATTTGTTAAATTGATGAAATTAGAGTATCATCGGTCCGAAATCGCTTTCCGCTGCGCAAGTCGCTCCATCACCATTATGACTAGAGATTTGGGTACAAGTTTGGTGATAAGTTTTACAAGTTTGTGTTTATGTTTTCAAGAGTTATTGTTATAAAGTTCTCCTATAATTTTACTAGCTTGTGTAGGTGATTTCAAAGTTGTTATAACAAATTTCTCGGTGTTTTAATTATCCTGAGTCATTTAAATAGTTCATGATTTATGTTGGTTTTATAAGTTACGTTTTAACTTTTGTTTAGTATGAGAAGAGTTTTTTCTTGAAGTTATTTTTATTATGAACCTACTACTCACTAAGATTTTAGCTCATTCTTTTATCCTTATTTTTCACTAGGTTACTATTGAATTTTAACAAGAGTTAGACTTAGTTTGAGATTGGAGTAACTTTTAAAATAATTGTTGTCAGCTGTGCTTTTAGAAAAATCAGCTCTAGAAGTTAATTAGTGTTTGGTAAATTTTAGATTTAAACCTGAAAAATCTGGTTACAGTGTTTGGTAAATTACTACTAAATTTTTATGAAATAGCTATATTGATCCAAATATAAATCTATTTCAATAATTAAGTATGAGTGTGTATTAATATTTCACTTCAAAAAAATTATAAGGTAATTATATAAAATTTTATATAATTTAAATTAAAGATTATATTTTGTTTACTCTAAATAATTTTATAAACTATATTAAAAAAAATTGATATATGAAGAATGTCAAAATAAAATCTAACTTTAGTTTAAATAAATAAAAAAAAAAAGTAAAAACAATAATTAAAAGCATCACATTAAATTAAAAAAAAAAGATAAAATAAGATTAGTTAAATTGTGAATAATTCCTAAAATTAAAAAAAAATTAAAATTGGTTAGTTAGACCATAGATAAACTAAATCTAAAAGCTACTATTAATAGCTTTTGTAAATAAACTTTAATTAAAAAGTGATTTTATTTAAATTATTTAAGAATGAGTTTTACCAAACATAAAAAAAAAATGGTTAAAATTATTTCAAAATGAGTCTTGAAACGCAATCCCGGAGTCTTAGTGGATCAAAATAAATCACCATCTTTTGTGTGTACATATAGTTAGACATTAAATACTTTGTAAATAGTTGAATATTTGTCGTGTTGTTTTTATTTGAGATTAAGTAATTAAGTTATAAGTTAATAGAGAGACTTGATAATAGATTTCATTGCACACTCATGGTCTATTGTCGTTTCAACTCGTCTTAGGTTTGGTAAGATAATATGGGATGACCGGATACGACAATGATTATTAATATGAATTTATATAATATTAATTGCCCGTCTAGCTCAGTTGGTAGAGCGCAAGGCTCTTAACCTTATGGTGGGTGTTATTTTTATATTATGCTATCGACCATGTATCTAACTTTGCAAAGTTAAACGTAATGTAAACGAGTTTTGATTTTATTTTCATCTTATGTTTACTTAGCTTCTTAAACTTGCATTATTTTTCTTCATGTTTCATCGAAAAACTATGGTTTGCTCCAATTGTTCGATATATACAAAATAATCAAATATAATCGTGAAAGTAATTGTTTAATTCTCTAAACTAGCATAAAATGATCATAAAGATACCTCATTTTGTGTGCTATTAAATACCTCAAACTTAAACTGTTGCTAGTTCTCAAGAAAAATAAAACAAACACACTTTAAAAATTAACAACGCATGGAATGACTTCAAGCTCAATGTTCTAAATAACATATTAATTGCAGGCGAAGAAACACTTAAACATAATCAATCATCGAGAGATTTAAATTAAATTATTTTTATCCCTTACATGTGTATAGTCTCTCCTATTTTAATTCTTATAAGTTCGGGATAGTTTTATACAACCTTTAAACTTATCTTCCCCTACTCTGGCCCTTGGTTCCAATCATCAAGCCTCCTTACAATCAAGAAGTTAATGTCACTAAGGTGCCTTAAAATATGGTGAAACTCACCCAAATTTGAATTTTTCTTTAATTTGATAGATACTAGCGTTCACACATCCACGGTAGAAAGCTTATTCATGACACTTTCTCGCACCCATGCCCTAACTGATCATAGGAGAGATAACGATCCTAATTTTTTTTAACCAATTTTTTTTTTTTTCTTTGAAGATCAACAAAATAATAACATAACCATCATATGCAAGTTAAGCTTCTAATCAAATCCTAAAGTTTTTCCATATAACACATAATTCTAAGTCTTTAAACCACAAATAAGTAAACTATGCCCTTTTAAGTACAAGGTATTGGAAGAAAAGAAATATTAATTGACTCATAATCTAAATTATATTCTCAAACTTCAATGACAATTTAGAATTATCATTATTCACAATCCCATGAAAAGGTTGGCAATATACTTTACATTTACAAAGATTCTTTCCATATTAATCCCTCTCTCAATACTAACTTTAGAGTCGGAGCTTGTGTGATCAGTGCCACACCGATATTAGTTCTTTCTCTTGTTTCTTTTGGTATTGCAGGTCATAGCTCGTTCCACTCCAAATATCAAATCCATCATTGATACCAAAAATCGTTATCAACACTAACCATTGAAATGAATTGATTTTATATCACCCTCGCATTTGAATTTGTAAAAACATTCGTTTTTTTATTCTACTCATGAAAAAGATGAAAGATTGTTCAAATATAATTATGAAAAGTATAATTGTTTAATTCTAATTTTTTTAATCAAAACTATATAGCAAATTAATTAGATTCAGTAGCTTTGCCTTATCCAGATGGTGTGAGAACAAAAAATTATAAAAATAGTAGACGAGAAATAATCAACCAATACGAAGAAGATTGTCTTTAACCAAAACAAAAAAACTCCTAACAATAAAAAAAAAAGAGTAAAATACATTTGTTTGAGATAGGTTTCTATTTTGTTCCTAATTTTGAATTACATCATTATATATTTTATTTAATTTTAGGATCCATTATTTAGATTGACAATTAAAAAAAAATGTATTTTTCAAAACTGCACTTTATTTTAAACATTTTTTTATAAAAACTGTTTATATAATTAAAACACTTCTAGGTTTGATTACATTTCTTCAAAATGTTCTACACTAAAATTGTTTAGTAGGTCAAATTTAGATTATTCATAAGTAATATGGATTAATAAATTTAAATTTGTATTTAAAACACTACGATCGGCCAATATGAACATAGTTCAACCGTCATATTGTATAACTTAGTGATCCGCCAATATTAGCATACACCTTAAGAGGTCACGAGTTCAATCCGCCACCTTCACATGTTGTAAAAAAAAAAATTATTTTGATCGGCGTTGACTACCGCCGGTGGTTGGCTACGACGGTGATGCTCGTCGAAGGTGGGTTGTGATGGTCGCCGGTGGTTTTTAGAAGTGAGCGACAGTGGTCACTGACGATGGACGATAGTAGTGGTCACCGACAACTACCATCATAAATATAAATGTGAAGGTAGAGAGAAAAATAAAGAAAACGACAAATGACAATTTATTTTGTGTTTATTCCCGCCATTGAAAGTGAAAGGTTTTTTTCACTTTGGCCTTCTCTTGCTTTACAAAAGACTTTCATTCTAGTCACTACAACAATTTTGGGCTATGACGGCGGACCAGAACTAGGACCGCCATACGAAAATTGTCAGATATCTAAAAATTTATAAGAACAAAAATCATGAAAATATTACGCAACACGATTAATTTTAAGATGAAACTTCCATTAAATAAGAAACGATTAGTAAACTAATTTACATTTAGATTTATTTTTTCAATAATAAATCTGATTAATTTTAAGATAAAACTTTCATTAAATAAGATACGAGTAAATTAATTTACATTTACATTTATTTTGATAAATACAATATTAAACGAACTTTTAAATGTTCAATTTACTAAAACTAAACTTATTTTTTCTTCCTGTTGGTACTACTTTTGTTAAATGCAATAGCATACGTGATCAAAAGAATTGTCAATGCACACTTTACGCAACAAGCAAATAATTTAAATACTAGTAGGAGCACGGGACCTATGGAGGGACTAGGGGCATGGTCACCTATTTTATTTTTTATTTATATATATATATATATATATAGATAAAATTAATACCTTAAAATATTTCGTATTATCGTTTAAAGCTTCCAATTTTTATTTTTATTTTTTATTGTTTAGTTGGTTGCACAAACATCAGACTCAATTACGGATAGACTCTATCATTGATATATGACTATCACAGATAGACTACTACTATCACTAAAAAAATTCTATAAAAAATTGAGGTGATAGACTGTTATCAGCAATAGACTTCTATCATACTATCAGTGATAGAAATTAACATATTTACAAAAAAAAATTAAAAAAATGATATAGTTTTAATTATTTTACTCGGTTGACATTTGTTACAATTTCTCTAAAATTAATACCTTAAAATATTTCGTATTACTATTTAAAGCGGCCCCCAAAGTTGGTATAAGACTTTCGACTTAGTGGATTAAAGAGATGTTGTATTTCCTTGATGTGTTTGACATCAACATGCCGGTTCAACTCTTTTTTTCTCATATTTTGTGTTTCCTTCAATTTTATTAGCATTTCATATTTAATTCTATAACTTTTTTTTTATTAGCATTTCATATTTAATTCTATAACTTTTTTTTTTTTATATTTTTTTTTTAAATATTTATATAACATATTTTTCTGGCCTCCAAACCTTAATGTCTGATCCTGAGTAGGTGATCATTGTTCCAGAGACCTGTGAGCCCAAAAAATAAAAAACTATCCTCGAGAACTTGCATGTTGTATAAAATAGCTGGTCACATATATGATCAATATAAGTCTAAACCACTTTTATCATAATCATCTGTTCTGAATGGCAAATGGTAATGAAGTTATTAAGCTAAACCCATTTGAGAAGTTGAAAAGAAAAAATAGAAAACTCACAACTTGATTATATCCACTACCATGATAACATCATATCTTTCCAGAGTCACAAACATTGCAGAAGACACCAAAATTAAAAACCCATTTTGGACAATTTATTAAAATGTCTCAAAATTCAAAAACACCGGAAACCCATGAAATGTCTCAAAATTTGTCTTATGGGACTTGATTTCAGGTTAAATGTGTACTTGTTGGTCTTTGTTTGTGTCTGTATCCTGGCATGACTGAATCTCAAGGTTTCTAAATTGTTGGATGAGCCTGTGAATTGTGAATTACTGTTAATTAGGGGTGCAAGAGAAAATAGAAAGAAATTCAAAAAGATGCTCTTAAACCGATCATCGGTTCGGGTTTGAACGAAATATATATTAAAATCGAAATGCTATAAAATAATATAAGTAGTTTGATTGGCTTTAACATCCGTTTACTTGAGAGCATGAGTTCGACCTATGTGATACACTGTTTTTTTCTCTTAACACAAACTGGAAGACAGTCAATGGTCATAACTCAAAGGCAGCGAAAGATCATTTGAAAGCGAGTAGCTAAAAGACCCCGATTTTGGAAAAGCATCCAAAGAACAAGGTAGAAAGAAAGATAGGCATGACTTAAAAAGTTTATAAATCAAATCAAAGGACGACGACAAGAAAGATGGCATGCATGCATTCATTAAGGTAGATATAGTAAAGGAGTTGTTGCATACAACCTCAATAAAGTCATCTTAATCCCTTCTTACTATGGTATGATACCACCAACCAAATTTGTTTGCACCTCCAACCCAACCCACACCAATTTCACACATTGGGATTAGGAAATGGCGAACTACTATACCGAATCGATTAAAACGTCGATTTATCGGTTTGGGAGAATTCAATTAGCGGCCGGTGGCGGTTCGACTCGATTCTCTTGTTTTGTCTTTAATATTGTTGGCAATTCAGCAGTTGAATTGAACCGATGCACGCAAACGTTTCATGCTTAAATCATCTCAAGAATCACAATTCCAAGTTGGGCTTCCTGCCCAGACCTAATGGGCTTTTATATACTATTTGGACTTCAATTTTGGGAAATCCTTCTATATGGTATTCCAAGAGGTTGATTTTGAAAAAAAAATGTCAGAATTATGTCTTCACGTCTAAATTAATAAGTCAGAATTATGTCTTATTGTCGTACTAGATCAAATTTAGCACTAAACTAACCATTTTGCCCCTATTAATCCTACACAACTTTTAGTGGGGACAAATCTTCTTTAAACTCTTCCCTCCAAATATCCATTTCCAAATCTTTAAATATACTCTTTGAATATTTTAATTTTAGTTTAATCATTTAAAATTTAAGATTTGTTAGGGTTGTCTTTTCGTATAGCAAAAGAGGGCGAAAGAAAAAATTAAGTAGCCACCATCTCAAGAAGAAACTCGCACATTGTGGGAGAAGGAAAAACTTGTGCAAACTCGTGAGGAAGGAAAAACCAAACGACAAAGGTCTTGGTTCAGAGGGTATCGCTCGCGTGGTCTTGATTCGCCAGTGTGGGTCTCACCGTCAGAGGTTGAAGTGTCACTGCAGGCCTTGGTTCAAATATTGTCTCTAATATACACACCTTCCAGCTCGATAGTAATGATCACAAATTACATTCAAGCCACAAATCATGTACAACAAACGAATTGGACATCAGAAAGGAACGGAAAAAATACATTTTGTTCTAAAAATTTTTGTGGAGATGGAATAAAAAAAGCGATGAGAACAAGAATAAGATTGAAGTTGTAGTCGCAAAATAATCGAATGACAAAGAATTTCACGTCAATGTGAACGAGTGACAAAAAACAACAAAAGAAAAGGTGAAAAACATAAACAAAAGAATGTTAAGTATATATATTGGGATGAGAACTTCAGATCTAAGTTTTGGACAATGATCAAGTTCCTTCGATAGAGATGAGGAAGAGGAGAATATTTGGTGGGATTATCCGAGGAAGTGAAATTGGAAGATGCAGCTCATCTGGGCGGAGACGAATGTTGCAAGGAAGAAAAAAAAATGAGTTTTAGGGTTTAGGTTTAGGGTGTTTATACATTGTGATTGTTCTTAGGTATATACATATACATTGCATTTTTTTCAGATGTATTTTACAACTTATATTAAAATAAAATAATAGTATGTGTTACATATACACTATGATTATCATTTTTTTCTACTGAAATTCATTTAACAGTTTTATAAGCACGTATACAACACAAGACATTAACATTTTGAATGCAGGTTACTTATACCTTTTGATTTAATGCAATTTATCTTTAATTTTTTTTTAAAGTTTCAAAGTCGTCATTTTTGTTCTTCATTGATTCTCATTTTTTTTTTTCATTTTTTGTTAAAATATTTTCAGATATTTTAACTTTTGAGTAGTGTTTGAAGAATCTAAGTGATTTTGCCTGATTTTTTTTTTTTTTTTTTTTTATGATGAATCTTTGGTAGGGATTGGAGAGTTAGTTGAAAAATGATATATCAAATTTTTAATTATAAATGGTAATTAAATTGTCAACATGAGTATAGCTCAATTGACATAATGTATGAATTATGAGTTAGAAGTCTCAAGTTCGAATCCCCTCCCCACAGGTAAAAAAAAAAAAAAAAAAAAAATAGTGTAATAGTCATAATTAGAGTAAGGTTTGAATGTTGTTTTTGAAACTATTTTGAAAAATTGGGTGATTTTCAAAACAATTCAAAAAATTCGGGTTGAACCGGCGCACTCGGAAGGGCAACACCCCTCTTCCCATTGAATGCCCTTTCACCAAGAAGGGCAACATGTTCGATGTACCCCTCTTCCCATTGAATTAAAGCCAGGTGTGGTTGTTGTTTTTATTTACTAAATTTCCACCCCTCTTTTCATTGAATTAAAGCCACGTGTCGTTGTACCCCTCTTCCCATTGAATTAGAGAATTTCTAGTACATCGGTGGTATGAAGTTTCTCCATACCACTGCCTTTAAATGACTGCCACGTGGTGAGAGATAATTTAAACTTAACGATTGTTTAGCTGAGACCCACCATTTTAAATACATTAGAAATGAAGAAAAAAGATAATGAAATAAATGGATATAAATTATAGAAAACAAACTTTCTCCAAATTAATCTGAAAATTAGCTTAACGGTGAAGATGAAAAAAAAAATAAAGTTGAGAATGAAAAGAGTAAAAAAAAAATAATAAAAAAAAAAATTGAGGAGAGAGAATTTGAATAAATAATGTATTCGTTATTTTTTTTAGGCGGATAAAATAATGTATTTAAAATGGTGGTGGGTCCAGCTAAACACTCAGTTGTTAAGTTTAAACTACCTCGGGAAAATTTCTAGTACATTCGTGGTATGGAGTTTTTCCATACCACTGCCTTTCAAAAAATGACACGTGGCAAAATGGTTTAAAAAAATAATATATTTAATAGGGTCCCGTTAAACAACCATTTTGCCACGTGTCATTTTTTAAAAGACAGTGGTATGGAAAAACTTCATACCACTAATGTACTAGAAATTTTCCCAACTACCTCTCACCACGTGGCAGTCATTTAATGGCGGTGGTATGGAAAAACTTCATACCACGGTTGTACTAGAAATTCTCTCAAATTTCCCCTCTTCTCATTGACTTAAAGCCACGTGTCTGGAATGCCCTTCTCCAAGAAGAGCAACACCCCTCTTCCCATTGAATTAAAGTCTTGTTTTTATTTATTAAATATAAAATTTTGAGTGGGGTGGAAGTAATAATTTTAAGGTCTCCCTCTTTAACAAAATTATTAATTATTTTTTGTTATAATTTTTTTAAATCTCTCCCTCTTTCACGCTTTTTTATTCTCTCTCCTCTCCCCTTTCATCTCCTTCCCTCTCCTCCATAGTACTGGTTATGACCAGTATAACCCACAAATTATTATAATTACCGACTATAATAACTCTCTCACCGTCTCAAAATAATTTTTAATAGATTCTTAAAATGTTAAATTTGTGTTTATTAGATTCTTTATTAAAAAAAAAAATTAACAATTAATTAATTAATTAAAAGCATGCGAAAAGATTATTATTATTATTTTTTTTTTTAACAAATTCATAAATGAAAGTTAACCCTAAACATTTATTTAAGTTGAAAATGCAATTTGATGAAATTGAAGGTTTTTTTTATAAAAATTAATGAAACTTGACAAGTTTAAGAGTAAAAATTGATTTTTTTTCCTTCCAAATATTTATATTTTAGTGCAACAAATGTGGTGTACTGAGGATTTAAATTTTCGACCTAAAACAATGAGTACACGGAATTGGTTAATCAGGTAGAAAAGTACTCAGCTGACCTAAATTTTGATTATTGAAAGAGACTGATATATGTAATATAATAAGTTGGTAAAATCCAAAAAATAATAATAATAATAAATAAATGGTAAAGGGACGAAAATGATATTTTTAAAGAATGTAATTTGAACCCACTAACTATTTAAATAATTTAATTGTGTGTTGTCAAAAAAAAAAAAAAATAAATAAATAAATAATTGTGAGCTTCTTTTTACTAGTATTCAGATATTTCACACGGAAGCAGATGCTAGGGAGAAGATGTGAAGCACAACTAGGGAGAAGTTTTTAAGGGAAGAGGAGAGAGAATAAGAATTGCGTTAGCTTTTAAAATAATTGCTGTCAACTTTGCTTTTAGAAAAATCAGTTGTCATATGAAACTGATTAGTGTTTGTTAAATTTCAATTTAGAAGCAAATGAAAGCATTTGGTAAGTTCAAACAAAATTGGTGTGGTTTGACAGTAAAAATCAAAATAGACATACTATTTTAGAGACCAAAATAAACATACTATTTTAATTATTTATATTAGTTATTTATATGTTTTTCTTAGAGAATAATTATTTATATGTTAATATTTATATATGAATGATTATAATTTAATTATTTATAATTTTTATAGTTTAAATTAAAAATAATATTTTGATATTTCTTCAGATTTATATGATAAAATGTTAGGAAAAACAATTGTCACATGTATCTAAAACAAATTTTGAGTGACCATTTTTTCTTCTTTCTACTTTTTCATCCAAATTAAGAAGAAAATCATGACTAAAAAAAAAAAACTGAAAAATAATTTTGATGTTCTTATGTAATTGACTTCATCTTCATATAAAACTCAACTGGTATCTAACATAGTAGAAATTAGTTGCATGAAAAAAAGAAGGACGTGCTGGAAGGATAAAGGATGTGGAAGGATATAAATGGCCGTATTTTAATAGGAAAGACGTCAGATTAACCGAGAAGCTAAAAGCTAAAGCTACTATTTAGAGATTCTCAAAATCAAAGAATTTAGAAGGAATTTAGAAAGTGATTTTATATAAATTTTTAAAAAAATTGTTTTACCAAACAACAAAAACGGTTAACATTTTGTTAAAATAGATTTTTGATGTTTACACCGCAATCCCAAACGGGTCCTAAAAAAACGTGAAAGAAGAAGAGATTTAAAAAGATTATAACGAAAAATAATTAATAATTTTGTGAGAGAAGAGACTTAAAATTATTACGTGGACCTCACTCAAAATTTTATATTTATTAAATAAAAACAACAACTACACGTGGTTTTAATTCAATGGAGGAGGGGTGTTGGGCTTCTTGGAAAAGCGCATTCTAAACGGAAGTTGTGTTAAAATAGATTTTTGATGTTTCCACCGCAATCCCATTAATAATTTTGTGAGAGAAGAGACTTAAAATTATTACGTGGACCTCACTCAAAATTTTATATTTATTAAATAAAAACAACAACAACACGTGGTTTTAATTCAATGGAGGAGGGGTGTTGCGCTTATTGGAGAAGCGCATTCTAAATGGAAGTTGAACGGTTGCGCGGGTAAAGAAGCGTCGTCTAGTGGCAAGGTTTGACTAGTCCGACTGCGCGGTTCCGCGCACTCCTAATAAGACAAAAAAAATCCCTTTTAAAAAGTCTCTTTTTTGCAATTTTTTTTTAAAACCACCCTATTTTTCTAAATAGTTTAAAAAACAACATCCCACCGTAAATTACCCGACATAATTGATTGTCATTGATAAAATGACTATGAGTGATAGTTACTGACAAAATTCTATTAAAAAAAATAGAAGTGTATCAATATTTATCACTGATTGTCATTGATATGTTATCAGTGATAGTCACGGATAGAATTCTATCAATAATTATCACCGATAAAAAGTGTCATATTTACAATTTTTTTTAAAAGGTACTATATCCATTAAATAGAAATCCTAAATAGACACTTTTAGCAATTTTCCCATGTTCTATAAGGAAGGGATGATTTATATATTTTGTATGTGCTCTTTTCTACCCTATGAAAAATCATATACTCTTTCCATTCATTATTTTAATCGTCAAAACTTCAAAATTATCCTCTAACATGATCACATCCAAACATCAATATCTTATCGATAATTTGATAAAAATGTTGGAAGGTTTCATTATATAACTCCTACAAGATCAAGTAGTTCATGAATAGTTTCTGTATTTCTTTTGATTTAAAAAAAAATACAAAAAGATAATTTGAAAAATAAAAATGAAGCATAGGTCCACTATGACAAAAAATTGGACATTCTTAGGAAAAAGTGTATAGAATTATAGTAAGGTCATATTCAATAGTAGAGGTTGTCTCCCTACAATGTTGTCCATATGCCCTTCCATTGTCCATCACCAACCCACCCATTATACCCACATCCTCAACCACTTCTATCCCACTGTTTTCTATTGCCCTTACCACTATACACCCTAAGAATGAAGGACAGAAAAGTCATAAAATCTTTAGTTTGACTCAAATGAAATCAGTAGACCTAAGTTATTAGGTCGGTTTCGGTTAACTGAAAAATCGACCCGAAATAAGTCGGTTCGGTTCGGTTCGAGCAGAAAGCTATATAATATCTTTAAAATCGAATCGAACCGAATCGAGTCGGTTTGGTTCTGTTCCTTACACCCCTAAGTTTTAGTATATTAGATTAGGATAATTTTATTCTCATAATACATTATTCATTAAGTCTGAGGGGAAAAAAATCAATTTTGACAACAAGCGGGTGGAGAGATTCGAACATCTACCTCTTGATCACTAGTTTGTACATTATGCCAGTTGAGTTATGCTCGTGTTGACTATTAAAATGAATTCTAGACTTAGATAAATGTTGCATTGTTTTTTTTCTTAGTCAAATCTGAGTTTTAGCTTAATTAATTAAGATATATATAGACTCAAATATATGTTTTGTTGTTGAGCTTAAAAAAAAAAAGATTTTTAGTACATTTAGTTTTTACGAACATATCTTAAAACTTTTAGAACTGTTTTTAGTTCATAATTCTCAAAAATTTTAGCATTAGACAATAAAAACTATGTTAACAAATACTTTTAGTTATTGAACTAATCTCATGAAAGTAACAATTGAGTTCCTAAACAAAGTTTATAACGATTTAGTCTTTACATTTTTTATTTTTATAACAATTTAGTCTATATTATTTAAAATTTGTAACAATTTAGTCGTGAAAAATATTATTAAGATTTAATAGAAGGGAAATTGTAACAGATGTCAATTTAGAATAAAATAATTAAAAATATAGCACTTTCTTATTGCAGATATGACAATCACTTTCTTATTGCAGATATGACAATTTCTATCACTTATAGTATGGTCTATCGCTGATAGACTCAATTGTTTTTATAGAATTTTGTCAGTGATAGTATGATCAAACATTTTGTTTTGGTGAGTTGTTTTTTTTACTTTTCTTTATGTATTTTTTAGTGTCTTAATTTCGAATTGTGGAATCCTCCTCGTTCAATAATTTAATACATGTGATAATATTTAAAACTTTTTTAATATAAAGTATATTTTGGAAGGCCTAATCAAGTGTTTTTTTTTTTTGAGTACATTGGGGGTGGGGGGATTCGAACCATAGACCTCTTGGTCATCAAGTCATACATATGCCAGCTGAGCTATGCTCGCTTTGGCCCACACAAAAATAAGCACACTTCATCAAGTGTTAACCCCACACAAAAGTGTAGAATTATCAGTCACCAAATTGTAATAAACAAAACATTAGCACACTTCATCTACAACAAATATGGAAGATACGCCAAAGCGAGCGTGGCTCAGCTGGCATATGTAAGTTCTTAATGACCAAGAGGTCTGTGGTTTGAATCCCCAATGTACTCAAGAAAAATAAAAAGAATACGATACACGTGGGATATGGGATATATCCTTCGAGAAAATAGGAGATACATGGCCTTCAACCATTAAAACTTTGAGTCGAAACGAAATAATTAGATGAAATTATTTTTTCTAACAAATTTTTAGATATAATAAAAATAAAGAATTTATTTTTATTTTTTACTAAAAGAAACTTCAAAAATCGTAAATACGAAATAATTAGGTAATACATTTTACTAATTAAATATTATGTTTTTAAATTAGAATCAAACAAATTTTTAGATATAATAAAAATAAAGAATTTATTTTTATTTTTTACTAAAAGAAACTTCAAAAATCGTAAATACGAAATAATTAGGTGAAATTATTTTTTCTTTATAAAATACATTTTACTAATTAAATATTATGTTTTTAAATTAGAATCAAACAAATTTTTAGATATAATAAAAATAAAGAATTTATTTTTATTTTTTACTATTTTTTTTTAATAAAAATAATTGTTTGGGAATCACAGACAAAACGACTTAAATATCGAAACTTCGAAGAAAAAAACAATACTTAACGCCATGTGGGTTATTAAAGACTACTTAGGTCTCATTATGTTTTTAAATTAGAATCAAACAAATTTTTAGATATAATAAAAATAAAGAATTTATTTTTATTTTTTACTATTTTTTTTTAATAAAAATAATTGTTTGCGAATCACAGACAAAACGACTTAAATATCGAAACTTCGAAGAAAAAAACAATACTTAACGCCATGTGGGTTATTAAAGACTACTTAGGTCTCGTTTGTCGTTTCGAGGAGTAAAAATCAATTGTTGGAAAATTTTAACCATTTAAGTTGCTTGGTAAATCAAAATTCGGTACTAGCTTTTGGATTCCGCTTCCCTAAAAATATGTCATATTCTCTAACTCTATTTTAAAATTTTAAAATTTATCATTCAATTTTTTTTTTCTTCTCATGTTTATGTTATACAAAATTATAATCGATTTAAATTTTTTTAACAATTATTTCTTTCTAAACTTTTATCAAATAATTAAAATTGAATAAAGTTATTTGACATTTAAATCATCTAAAAATTAAAATTGAACAAAGTTATTTGACATTTAAATCATCTAAAAATTAAAATTGAACAAAGTTATTTGACATTTAAGCCATATAAATTTTAAAACAATCATTTTATAATAAATTTAGATATTAAACATCAATATAAATATAATTGAAATAATATGTCCATTTTAATAAAAAAAAAAAAAATTGACAACATGTTGGAGTGATGATTGAACTTAAGGCCTCATGGTCACTAGACGTTGAGCTGTACTCTTGTTGGTTGTCCACTTTAGTAATTATAGCTAAATCGTAGTAATTTAGTATTAATTTATCAAACGCTATAACTTAATTTTCGAAGTTTTAAAGTTATAATTTATCAAACATTAATTTACTTCTTGTTACAGTTGATTTTTCTAAAAAATAAAGTTAACCGTAATTATTATAAAAGCTACCGTAATTTCAAAAGGAGCCTTATTCAAATATAAAGTCAATGTTTATCATTTATTTAAATTACATAGAAACAAAATTTTAAGGTTAAAAATGACACGCACCTTAATTTACCCTATTTTTGGAAATTTCCAAAAGGAAAAGTTTAATAATTTGATTATATACTTTTTCTTAAAAAAAATACCATTTGAATTCTAGAAGCAAATGTACAAATATGAAAGAAGCTTTTGTAATAAGGGGCAGAATGATGGGCAAATGGCCCATGCCTCTGACTAAGGGGAGACTTTGCTCCTCCCAAAAACATTATCAGTTCTTCTCAAAAGAGGCAGACATACACCAATTTGGTCACACCACACTATCAAAATATAATAACCACAAGATTCATTTACCTCCTCAATGTTCATTTGAATCATATTCTAAATTTTTAATAGAATACATGTATAAAAAAAAAATCAATTAAACAAGTAGGTGCAGTCGGTGAGCTCCGTCTGAGAGATAGTCCAAAATAGGAGTTGATGCAAACAATCACTCATCTGTGTAGGAATTTAAATGCATCATCGTCTAAATTATCAAATCGAGTCTAACTCAAACTAGATATGTATTTTCTGACATAATAATATTAATCGAGAATATTTGTCACACCAACTACCTAGACTTTTATTCAAATAATTGACGTTTGGACCCAATATTAAACTTTTTTACATTTATTTCATATTCATCTTTATATTTTGAAATATTGTTTAGTCTTTCAAAATCTTACTATATTTAAAAGGACTCAAGGAAGGAACTTTATTTTCCCATTTTATCTCTTTCATTTTTTATCTCCCTCCTCTCTTTATAGTGTTAAAACGTAACTTCAAAAGTTTCGAATTTTTAAAATTTAAATGTTGTTTTATTTTTTATTTTTTCATGTATTATTTAAAAAATAATTTCAAATGGTTCAACTTCTTCCTCTCTCCATCATAAATATGGTTCAATTTCTCCAACTCTCTAAAACATTCATTTCAATGCAAAAATTAATTAAAACTAACGACTATCTAATGCTTCAATTATTCACTAGCTTGATTTTAATGAAAAATTAATTAAAATCTATAATCTATAGGGATAATCTTTTATGTCAAATTTAACATTTTCTTTTAACCATGGTCACTATTATTTTGATGGCAATTTTGTCATTCAAATATGGGAGAAACTTTATCTCCTCATTTTGCTTATATCTTTTACATTTTAAATTATTATTTTAATTCTTAGAAAATAGAAAATACAAGAAGTGATTGTTATATTTTTTACTTTCTAAATTATTATTTTAATTTCTTACTTTCTATTTATTATATCTAAAAGGGCGATAAAATTTCTCTTTTCATTTTGTCCATATTCTTAAAAGATACAATAGCCTCACAATTTAATAAGTTTTTTTTTTTTTTGTTTGTTTGAGAACATCAATTTAATAAGATGATTTTTTTTTTTTTATGTATATAAAAATTTCAAAAAACTGATTATTTGTTTTAATAGAAATTGAGCTTTCAAAAAATCTAATAATTAATTAAGGAGGAGAGAAAATTAGTTATTTCAAGAAAAAACTCATTTGAATCCATGCTAGAAAAATGACATCAAATTTTTCAAATGTGAAATTAATAATATATTATTTTACTAATAGTTCATTATGTTTTCATTCAATTATTGGAATAAATTAAGAACCTACAAATTTAATTCTTAGAGATACTAAAGTCTCACCATTATTAATATTAATGAGATCATAAATAAGGAGTTTTCAAATTTCTCTTGTACTATAAAATCATGTGATTTTTTATTTTTTATATACCATGTGCACGAGAATGGGATGATTGAAAAGGTAGGATAGTCAGAGATTTAAATCATCTAGGTGAAATGAAACTACAACAAGGTAGTTTTTATATCCGCATATTTTGCTTCATTAATTTATGAATTCATATGTTATTATGTATGGTTTTTTTGTTTTATTAATTTTAATATTTGATTGTTTAAAGATGTTGTGTATATATTTTTTTTTTTTTTTCATATTTTTGGAGTTGAAGCTTCTAATGAACAAGATCTATTTTAGATTATCTCATCATTCATAGGGGAGAAGAAGTGCACAAAATGCTTAGAGGAAGTAGAACATGATTTTTTTTTTTTTTTTTTTTTTACCAATTTTAGATTATATGATTGTTTATGTTTTTGTTTGTTGGTTAGGCTTGGAAGCAGATGATCCACTTGAGAAATTGTTCATGACATGTGCACGACTTCTAAAAGAAGTTTTTCTCAATGGAGGAGTGAAATTGTTCATGACATGTGCACGACTTCTAAAAGAAGTTTTTCTCAATGGAGGAGTCTTCTAGAGACACATAACAAATACGGACTTACATGGACGTTAGGGGTGTAATCGGTTCGGTTCGGCTTGAATGCTGAACCGAAACCGAACCGATAAGAATAGTGAAGAAAATGTGAAATCGAAACCGAACCGTCGGAGGTTGTGAACCGAACCGAACCGACCGATTAACCGACGGTTTAATCGGTTCGGTCTGGCGGTTCACCGATTAGTTAATTCAAAGAGCAATGGGCCAAGTTGGGTTAAGTTTAGTGGGCTGCTGGATGATGGGCCGCTAATGGGTTATGGGCCCATTCTACTTTGTAGGAGTAAATAGTTCAAAAAATATGCACATTGTCAAGCTCCAACTCAAGACATCTTGCTTGTAAGGCGTCTCTAAAACCACTGGACCGCTTACAATTATTGATAATCCTTCGGTTTATTATATATATATAGTAATCGGTCGGTTCGGTTATCATCGGTTTTAAAGCATCAAAACCGAAAACCGACCGAATATATTCGGTTTTCTTAATATTCAAACCGAAACCGTCAATCGAATCGAACCGAACCGAAATTAACGTCGATTTCGGTCGGTTTTTCGGTTCGGTTCGGTTTTTTCGGGTTTCCCTTGCACCCCTAATGGACGTGACTCTTCGAGTATATAAATTGTATGGATGGGAAGTGGTTACATAGTGAACCCGAAACATCTATTTACGTATGGGTACGATCCGTGTATAAAAAGAAAAAGAAAGAAACGTGATTGTGTGTGTTTGGGGTAGAGAGTTGTTGACGCTGAAGTTTAGTTACTTTTTGATGCACAATTTTTTTCTAGAAACTTTCTAAATTTTATTATTAAGGACTTATTCCAATTCCAATCAATTCTAAAAATAAAAATTTGTATTTTATTTTATCTATCATTTACAAATTTATTTGAGGACAACAAAAATAATTTTGAGCACAATATTTAACATTATTTTTTCACATTGATTATAAAATATATATATATCCATTTTAGTAGAACTTATCCTTAATTTTATAAATTATAAGATTGAGATTTATTTTTGTTTTTATTAATGTAGGTATATTTTACAATTTTTTTTTTTTAAAAAAAATAACACATAAGTATAGTCTTACCCTGACCCATGTGTGTCAAACACATCTTTCTCTATCTCCACCCTCTTAAACTCGTCATTTCATCGGAATCCATTCCACTTGAAAACCATCATCTCATCAATGACTGTTTATTTTAGGTATTTTTTTACAATTTTTATTAATGTAGGTACCATCTAAATTCACCCCACCCGGAATATATATATATATACATATATATATATATATATATATATTATTTTTTAAGAAGAAAAGAGAAAAAATAAAATATTTTTTTTAAATAATTTTAATAATTAAAAAATATTTTTAATTAAAAATAGGTGTCACGTCAGCCTATTGTTAGGACTTAACAGAAATTTTGACGGAGGGAGAAAAAACGAACTAAATTCAAACCTTAGGGTATAATAGTTGGATTTGAACGACTCAAGTGCTACCAAACTCAAATCTGGGGACCATTAGGGTAACAAAAATAATTTTAACCACCATACTTCCCATTCTTTTTCCAATATCACCCACATTACTTATTCATTTTATTTGGACAGTTTTGAAATAAAAGAGAGTCGTACAATAGTGTATAAAATATTACATGTGAATTTGGAAGATTTTTGTTTTTATTTCTCCCCATTACAAGAATACATTTTGAATTTATTTTAAGTACCAATTTTGATTAGAGAGGGAGGAAGAGAGAGAAATGTGTTGGCTCGAAAAATAGAACATAAATTAATTAATTACCGTTGAAGTTGGGTTATACATTAAGTAATTACGGTTTTATCCGAGTTTCCGTTGGCCAGGGTTAACTTCTCCCCTAAAAATCTTCATCAAATCAAGGAAACACAAGAAATTGAGGGATTTTTTTAGCACTTCTAATAGTGAGAGAACACGTGGAAATGAAAATTTAACCTTAGATTATTGGTGTTGATTTATTCTCATTTGACATGACATTTTTCTTATTACTCATATTTTATTTTTTTTGGTACATTGGGACGAAGATTCGACATTTTGGTCATTAACATATACATATGTCCGCTGAGTCATACTCCTTTGACATTCTTATTACTCATATTTCAAGTTGACATTCTTATTACTCATATTTCAAGTAGCGGGAGGGCAAATAAATGATACTATTTTTCAAGTGTTCCAAAAATATTTTCTTTCAATCTTTGAACAAATTATTCAATGAGGTCATCACTGTGTGATCGTCTGTTTAAACCCGTCGATCTAAAAATTTGTCAATCCCTTTTTTCATGGAATACAAAATACACTTTGAACTTATCTCTCTTAATCTTTCTTAATCCAAGAGTGCAAAATTGTCCGCCACATGGTTGTCCCTATACAAATAGTTTCTCCAATTTTTGGCCAAACAAACCAACTTCAAATTATTTTTTGTTTTATAATCAAGATTTCCTTCCAAGCCAGTTCTTCAAATTCTTGAGTTCCATTGCATTAATGAATACGGCTGGAAAGACCTACACCTACTACTCTTTATCAAACCTTCCCTTTGATTTATATATATATATATATATATATATATATATATATTTTTGAAGTAGTTTCAAGAAGTTTTTTTCCGGACTATGAATCTAAAGGAAAAAAAAAGTTATTCAAATTGCTTCATTTCCTAAAAAAAAAAAAAAAATACTAGGGTTTCAAAAACTTCATCATGGAGTATATTACAAACCCAGATAAATTTTAGCATATAAGCTTATTCTATAGAGTTGAAACATTAAAAAAAAATTATTATGAACCCGATCGAAAATTATTATTAAATGGGACCTTAATCGAATGACATTTTACCTAATCTATACATGGGGTGCTTCCCCATGAATACATGTAAATTATTGAAGAGATAATGTAGAGAAGAAGAAGCATAGTAAAAGGTGTGGAGGCCATGTGATAAAAGGGATTAAATGGGCAAGAAAGAGACCATATCACATTTGAGAGTTGGGGTCATGTGCTTTAAAACAGAAGAGAAAATACCCTTTCTTTTCTTAGATTACAAAACAGCATAATAGTTTGCTTAAAAAGGACTGTTTTTAAGGGCTCCCATCACATGTTTAGGGTATAGGATTCCCTTTGCCTTTTGGACACTCAATTTTTAAGAGAAAGACAAGACACCCAATGCCACCTTAATTATAAAACCATGCTTATAAATATTGTTTCAAAATCTCCCCATAAAAAAATCAAATTAGTATGATTGTGTTTTAGGTTTAATTCGGTCTCTCGTTATGTTGCATTCAACATTTAATACTCAATTCAAAATAGTTTAGTAGATAAGATATCAGATATCATCTCAAAAGTCAATAGTTTTATCTCCACCGTGCAATTGTTGAACAAAAAAAATAAACCACCAAATCTCATATATATATATATATATGATGATAAAAGGCTTGGATATAATTCAGGCCTGCAAAGTACAACATACAATGAGATTTATCACCATTAAAAACTTAAAACTTTTTTCCAAAGGTGAATCAAGATGTTTTGGAAGCTTTTAATCATGAAAATCTTCTAAAAATATATAGGTCAAAAACTCAAAACTAATTTTACTGATAGATGTAAAAGAAAAAAAAAGTGTTTGTTGCATAAATAACAACCAGACTCAAAATAATGACAAATATAGTAAAATTTAAAATATTTTACAAATATGATAAAAAATCAGTGACAATCACGAATAGACTCCTATCAATGATATCCACGGATAAAATGATTATCATTAATAGACTACTATCCGTGATAGTCATCGACAAAATTCTATAAAAATCATGAGGGATAGACTACATCAATGATAGAAATTGTGATATTTGCAAATCTTTTTAAAAAGTGCTATATTTTTAATTATTTTACATTAAATTGACATCAGGTACAATTTTTCAGAAAAAAATATATAAAATTTATAATTAATTGTAAAAAGAAAAAAGAAAAAAGAAAAAGAGAGACAAGATTTGATTTCTTCTCATGTTCAACCACTGTTTCATTCCCACAATTGTACTCAATTATCAGCCTTCCACTATGTTGTCTGTTAATGATGGTTCATCAATACCCCAGACCAATTTTAAAAATAAAAGGCTACCATTTATGCTTCCTTTTTACTTTTTACTGTCATTTAAATTTTAAATCTTTCTCCAAAAAAAAAAAATGATTAAAAAACTTTCTGATGTATGGTATACTTTTTTTTCTCATTCTTTCTTTCTTTTCCTTTAGCCTAAAAAAGAAAGGCAACTCAACATGTTGGGTGCAGTAAGCCTAAAGAAAAGGAAATTTAAAAGGTGAAGAAAAAAAAAACAAACAAATATATAATAGAAGCATCCCTTTTGACTTTCTTTTCTTTTGAATAACAAAACATTTCAAAATTTATGTTCATATGCTAATTAAGTCTATCAAATCAAAACCCATTTTTTATAATGAGGAAATATCAACAAAGTCCTAAACTTTTTTTTTTTTTTGCGACAAAACTAACATAGCTTAACTGGTTAAAATCGAGCGAAAACGGACCGATTACACCCTTACTTTACGTGTTACATGTTGGGAAGAGTTTTTATGTTTTAAGTTATGGTTTTGGTCAAGAAATCAGATCTAGAAGAGATAAATCAAATTAATACGAAACAAAACACATGGAATTTTGTATCTAAAGATTAAATAAGTGAAAGGGAAGGGAAAAACGTACTGGCCGGAAAGTTTGAGATGGTGGGGGCGGCGGAGACGGCGGTGGCCGGAGAAATAAAGGAAGTACCTAAAGGAGGAATCCGAAGGGATAGCATGATCCGAAATTATATATATGTAGAAGAAATTGAATGAATGAATATATATATATATAAGTTGGGATCAATGCGATCCCTTTGGATGCTTCCTCTAGTTGCAGAGAATTGTCCATCGGAGAAGAACCTCCATTTTTTCTTTAGATCTTGAAACTCGGTTGAAGGGAGAGCCTTCAATATAAAAGAGCGACTTGAGTGCTTAAACAACGACACTTTTTCCTTTTCTTTTTATTTCTTTTTTCTTCTCTCTCTTTTAATTATAATAAATGTTTTTCTTGCTTGTTTTTTTTTAAAATATTAACATCATCTATCATATTTTTCTCCATGGTCCCTAAAAATCATTTGTCCGTTCCTTTAAATTATCTAATATGTTATCTACAAACTTGATGATTTTATTTTTCAAAGTCTTGTTATCCCCAAGTAAATGTTAAAAATATCATGTGGTGCAGTATCTTCGGAGTCCTTTCATGGTATATTTGGTTGGAACGAAATGACAGAATCTTTAGTGATAAATCGAAGTCTCTACATCAACTATGTGATGAGATTATCGTCAATGCTGCATCATGGTGCTCCAAATCGAAGTTATTTTGTAATTATGATATTTTTATTATAGCGCTTAATTGAAAGACTTTCTTTTAGCTTCTCTTTTGTACTATATTCTCTCTGATCAATGAAATATCTTTTTTTAAAAAAATTATCTTGATATTTTAATTTTATTGAATTGTATTTTAAAATTAGAACTATGTTGCAATATTACCTTAAACTTGAAAATGTGTTGTTGTAACGAAAATAGTCCCAACATAGATCCATGTGCATTTAATGAATATAAAACATATGTCTAGTGCAATATTGTCTAGTACGAAATTAATGAAGCTTTAAAAAAATATTGGAGCTTATTTTTGTTGAAATATGTGAGTTTTTTTTTTAGATTTAGTCAATTGTTGATCTTGTGTATTCATCGAGCTTTAGTTTTGTGTCATGGTTGATTTTTTTTATGAAACTAGTGAGTTTTTAGAGATGTACGTTTTACTTTCTTATTTGTTAAAATTATATATAGGGTAAAATTTGTCACAATTGTTTGAAAGTTTGGCTTGAAGCCTGACTTGTTAAATTAGAGGTAAAAAAAAAATCTCATTTTGCTTTTGTTTGACATTTTAGATTCCAAAATTTTAATTATTTTTAGTTCATTAAAAAAAAAAAAAAAAAATAAAAAAAAAAAAAAATAAAAAAAAAAATAAAATACATAGTTGTAGGTTGGGCTACAACTATCTCTTGCAGCCCAGCCACGTGGCAGATTTTGATTGACCAAATATTATGTTATTATTTTTAATTAAAAAATTATATTTAATGCACGTGACTTCAACTTTTTTTTTTTCTCTGCTTTTTTTTCTCTTCTCCATTGTTTTTAATTTTCGATTTTGCCCTTCCCTGTTCAATCCTCTCCAATATCTTTTTTTTTTATCAATGATTTGAATTTTTTTACTAAGATTTGAAAATAGCAAATCATCGATAAAAAAATCCTGTTACAATTTTTAATAATAATAATAATATCTAAAACCTCGCCATTGTCCAATATCCTATGACATTTTTTAATAATATTTTTTTTTTTCTTCCTTCAAGTTTTCAACTCAATTTCACTTAATTTATCATAAAATAAATAATTAACTATTACCTTTCTAAAATTCTGCAATAAAATTCCTCTTTCCTCTTCTATCTAATTTCTTTTAGAATAAATAATTAACTATTACTTTTCTAAAATTCTGCCAATTTTCGCTATGCTATTAAGCATATGGAGAGATTAAGAAATGTTTACTAAGATTTGACAGTAGCAAATCAGAGAATTGAGGAGAGAAGGACAAAATTGGAAATTGAAAGTTATGGAAAAGTGGAAAAAGGAAAGAAAAAAAAAACGTTGAAGTGACATGAGACATTAAAAATAATTTTTTAATTAAAAAAATAACATAAAACCTGACCAATCAAATTCTGACATGTTGCTGGGCTGCAAAAGATAGTTGTAGTCCAGCCTGCAACTAAGTTTTACTCTTAAAAAAATAAGAGCAATAACATTATATATACTCACTATAGAGCAAAACTTACTTGTATGGTCGATGATAAGTCCAATCATGTGTCACAATTCAATTGGTCTAGTTTTAGGGTTAATCTTATTAATTTTTTCACATAGTTTAAAGCGTTTTTTTCTTCTTCTTTTTTCGCTTGGGTTAAAATTGCTTAAGCTTTCTTTTACAGGCTTCCTTCATCTTCTTCCTCAACCCAAATCGTTTCAGTGTTTTATTTTTTTTTTTAAAATCCCAAATCTTTTAAGTTTTTCCTTCACATTTCCTTCATCTTCTTCTCCAACTCCAATGAAAAACTATTTGATTTTTTTTCTTTTTATTAATTTGATGCAAAGGAAGATGATAGTTTAATTTCTTTGCTAGATGGATGTGATTTCTCCCTTTTTCTTTATGTTGTGTTTTATTTTGATGCATATGGAGATTACAAAATTAAAATTGAAAATAAAAGAAAAGGAATTTTGTTGCTGCCATGGATATCGGTGAAACACCCATGAAACGATTTGGGGTTGGAGAAGTTTGACTTGCCCAAGTTTGAATGCATATGGAAAAAAAAAGAAAGAAAGAAAAAAGAAAAAAATAATAAGATTTTTTAATTTAAAAAAAAAAAACTCTAAAACTAGATAATTGAATTATAACACATGACTGCAAAAGATACTCAACATGTAAAAGATAGTTGTAGTCCAACATGTAAGTAAATTTTACTCCTCACTATACACATATTCAATACTATATTGATGAAAACTAACAATAACTATCGACCATAATGATTATTTTTTTAAAAAGAAATATCATAGATTAAAATAGATATTTTGAAAGATTATGAACCCAAAATAGAATAATGTTAATAGTTTAGATATAAAAAAAAAATTAAGTTTTTTTTTTTTTTTTTAAGGTTTCTTTTCTGATATTATTATTATTATTTTTAATATTTGTGTTAATTTCTAAGTTGTAGATGATCAATGATTGAAGCAATTCCTTCAAGCTAGAAGGGCTTTAATATCCTCCGGCCCTCATCAAATTACAAACAAGTAACATTTATGGAGTGAAAGGGTTATATATTAATAATTTTGAGTAATTTTTTTTAGTTCCAGAATTATATTCGAACTTCTGATATCTTGGTTGAAAGTACATGTTTTATGTCAGTTGAGTTATATTTTTTAAATTTGTATGTAATATGTATTAATTCAATATTGAATTTGAACTTGAAAATTTTGAATTTGTATGTGACATAAATTTTCTTTGTAAAAGGGCATTTATGTGGTCCAATATGGTTCCTTACCCACACCCATATAACTTGTTTTCTTGCTTTGATAGTTCTCACAAGGGAAAACACATTCCCCCCATAGTACACCTTTTTAGGTGATCCAAAGTTATAGCTGAGAGACAAGTAGAATCTAAGAAAATAAATAAGATATGTTATTTTTTAAATTTCAGATTTTGTTTTAGTATAGTTTAAAGGGCTGGTTGCACAAATAGCAATCAGGCCCAAACTAATTGCAAATTTAGCAAACTTTAAAATGTTTTGCAAATATGGCAAAAAAACCCGTTTCTATCACTGATAGACTTTATTATATCACTGATAGACTTCTATCAGTGATACTGATAGACTTCTATCAGTTATAGACTATTATCTCTGATAGACTATTATCACTGACAAAAATCTATAAAAAGCTGAGGTTATCAGCGATAGACTTCTATCGGTCATAAGATATCAGCGATAGAAATTGCTATATCCGCAAAATTTTTAAAAACATGCTATATTTGCAATCAATAAGTCTTAAATTGTCATTTACTACAATTTCCCTAGTTTAAATCTATATTCTTATGTTTATTTTATTTTAGACAATTTTAAAATATTCTCTTCAACTTACGTGTTCATTTGTAATTTTGTATAATGAGTAGAAAGGTAGGTATGATGATTTGAAATCGACCTTAAAAATATATATATATATATATATATCAATTATTGCTTGCTTATAATAAGTTGAGTTAGTAATGAATAGAAGTTGAGGTAAATAAATAATATTTAAAAATTACATATAGTTCATTAAACATTGATCATTGGGCCAACAAGAGCACAACTCAACTGACATGATCTAAGACTAGAGACCAAGAAGTCCTAGGTTCGATCTTCCACCCCACATATTGTAAAAAAAAACATTGGCTATTGAGTTTTAAAATTGAATAAAACGCTATTCAGACAATTATATGAAAATCAATTAGAAGGATTATTATTAGGGAAATTGTAACAAATGTCAATTGAGAGTAAACTAATTAAAAATATAGCATTTTTTTTTAAATTTTTGCGTATATGTCAATTTCATCACTAATAGTATGGTCTATCGCTGATAGAAATCTATCAATGATAGTAGTATTTTTTATAGAATTTTGTCAATGATAATAGTCCATCAGTGATAGAAGTCTATCAGTAATAGCCATAAAGTCTATCAGTAATAGACATTGATTTTTTGTCATATTTGCAAAAAGTTTTAAACTTTGCTAAATATGCAATTTGATTGTTGTTTGTGCAACCAGTTTTTTTTTTTTTTTTTTTTTTTTTTTTTTTTTTTTTTTTTTTTTTTTTTTTTTTTTTTTTTTTTTTTTTTTACACAAAACCTTTAAACATTTAAGAATTAAAATTAAATTAAATATTTGAATATTAACTTTGTGAGGATATACTTCATCGTTTGGGCTGTTTTTTTTTTTTAATATTTAAAACTTTTTATAAAAATATTAAACTTTTGAAACTATTTTTAAAAATAGTGTTGTTTTTATGATAGATCGTCTTTTGAGAAGACAATCTTTCCCTGCATCGTCTTTATCTTCTTCTCGGCCCACATAAGTTGTCTTTTCAAAAGGCGGTCTCCAAATTTTTTGAAAAATGTACTTTCGAAGATCGATATTTTTTTACTCAGATATGCACAAATTTCGAAAAGCATATGGTTGGAAAGCTAACACCGAGAGCTTCAATTTGATATTTGATTTCACTGTTTTTTAATTTAAATATCGAAAGATAATGATCGTCGAAGTTGAGCTACAATTCTGAAATTTGTAGAACCATATTTCAACTTCGATGTTCCATAGTTGTTTTGAGTAGTGCGCATTAAAAAATCATCTTTTTACTCAAATATTAAAAAAATTCGAAAAAGATATTGTTGGAAAGCTAAAGAGTTTCAATTTGACACTTAGTTTCACTATTTTTAGACTTGTATATCAAAAGAGAAAAATCATCGAAGTTGGACTATGGTTCTGCAAATTTCAGAATTGTAGCCGACAATCTTTATCTTTCGATATACAACTTCAAAAATAGTGAAATCACATATCAAATTGAAGCTCTCGGTGTTAGCTTTCCAACCATATGTTTTTCAAAAAATTTGTATATCAGAATAAAAAGATATCGATGTTTGAAAGTATATTGTTAAATTTTTTTTTGGAGATTGTCTTTTGAAAAGACGACTTGTGTAGGTCAGAATGAGATTGTCTTTTGAAAAAACGATTTTCATACATGTGAATGTCTTTTAAAAAACGATCTCCCATAAAAACAACATTATTTTTAAAAATAATTTCAAAAGTGTAGTATTTATATTAAAAAAAATTTAAAATTACAATATTAAAAAAAAAACATCCCATCGTTTGCCAGGTCAGAAATTATATAATAATTATGAAAATATGAACACTTTTGAAAAAAGTTAGTTGTATTGAGAATGTTTTTCACTTCTTTTTTTTTTCCTTTTCTTTTTGTGTACAAGTTTTTCGCGGAATTTAATGCCTTGCAAAACATTCCAATTTTGGGCAAAATGAGTTTTGTTATTCCCATAGTTATTCTGATTCCTCTTTAAGCTAAAGAGACCTCATTATTTAATTCGGTGTAATTATCTTACATTTTTTTTATTTAAGAAAATTTCCAATAGCATGAAATTATTAAATTATACCTTTAAAAAACAAATAAATAAAAAAACAATTCATATCACCCATTTATTTAAGAAAATGTCTTGTGAAAATCAACAATTTTTTAATAGATAGTGTAAATTGACACACTTATGAAAATTTACAGTTTTAATCAATACAATTATTAGTTTGAAGTTTTAATTCATATCACCCACAAAATTTATGCTGTTTTTTAATAATATTATATTTTTTAAAACTTATTATAAAATATTATAAGTTTGAAACTATTTTTAAAAATATTGCAGTTTTAAATAGAGGTCGTCTTTCGACCTCCACATTTTGCTCCGTGGATGAAAAACGATCTTGCTCCACATTGGATGTCATCGGTACTTCTTTTATTAAAAAATTGATATCTTTTTAACTAGATATTCAAAATTTTCAAAAAATGTATGGTTGGAAAGCTAACCGCGAGAGCTTCAATTTGATACCTGGTTTCACTATTTTTGAACTTGTGTATCAAAAGATAAAGACCATCGAAATTGGACTATAATTCTGCCAATTTCAGAACTGGATATTATTTTGAGGAGTGCATTAAAAAATTGACATCTTTTTACCCAAATATTAAAAAAATTCTAAAAAGGGTACGGTTGAAAAACTAAGACAGAGAGCTTCAATTTGATATCTAGTTTCACTATTTCTATAATTGTGTATGAAAAGATACAGATCGTCGAAGTTTAACTACAATTTTGAAGTTTTTTTGTATCTTCAGTTCTGGGTTTAATGAAGTTTTCATAACTTTGACGATATATATCTTTTGATACACAACTCCAAAAATAGTAAAACTAGGTATCAAATTGAAGCTCTCTATGTTAACTTTCCAACAGTACTCTTTTCGAAGTTTTTGAATATCGAGGTAAAAAGATATCAATTTTTGAATGCACTCCTCAAAAGAATCTCCAGTTCTGAAATTTGTAGAACTATAGTCCAACTTCGATCTTTATCTTTTGATACACAACTCCAAAAATAGTGAAACCAGGTATCAAATTGAAGCTCTCGCTGTTAGCTTTCCAACCATACATTTTTTGAAAATTTTGAATATTTGGTTAAAAATATATCAATTTATTTTTTGAAAATTTTGAATATTTAGTTAAAAAGATATCAATTTTTTTAATAAAAGAAGTACATAGATGAATGTCGTCTTTTACCTCCATCCATGTGGAGCGTCTTTTCAATAGACGACCTTCATCCACATGAAACAAAAAGTAGAGGTCGACCTCCATTTAAAACTGCAATATTTTTAATATTTTTAAAAATAGTTTCAAACTTACACTATTTTTATAATAAGTTTTAAAAAATACAATATTATTAAAAAACAGCCCAAAATTTAAGGGTATAAATTAGTTTTAACCCAAAAAAAATGAATATTTGAAAAAACCTAATCCCTAATAACCAAAGTGCATATTTGTTTGGGTAGAAAAACCCAATTTATAAATTTATAAATATATTGATTCTGCTGTGCTGTTCACTAATGTGGAAATAAATTTGTAAATATATAAATAATTGATTGTTGCCAATTTCTAATAGTTTAATGTGGAATATTATTATATTTCGATTCTATCCACAATTGTTCTTTTCCTTTTTCGTTTTTAAGATAAATATGGAATATGAGATTTTAAACTTCCCTCCCTCATACATACATAATATATGGTATTTATTTCAAAAAAAAATTGTTTGTTTGTTTTTTTTTGTTTTTTAAAGTTGTGAATCAATACCCCTTAGTCAAAGACACAACCTTATATTAATTGAACTATGTTCGGTTTGACAATTTTAAATCATTTTTATTTGAATGATGATTTAGTAAAGTACCAAAATTTTAAATATTTTTGTATTTTTGTCTCTATATTTTTATAAAAAAAAATATTTTAGTTATTGACTAATAAATTTTCGAGCATTATTGCAGCTGACATTTCATATTAAATCACATGTTTTTAAATTTGACACTATATGTTCAACACATGTTACTCAAAACAATAGTACTCCTAGGCATCATATAAGATTTCTATTTATTACAAAAATCTAATTTGCAAGAGCATAAAGCTGATTTTTATGCAAAGTTGAAGAATCTAAAGCCATGTTATTATTTTATTTTATTTTATTTTTAAAAATCCCATATGTGGTTCAGTTCGCGTCCACCTCGACTAATCTTACCCAACAACAACCAGATCGTCCTACATTTTGTTTCCAAGAAACTTTGGATACTATGTTACGATAGAATCGGATAACATAGAACAAAGATCGACACTATAGATTTGCGTGGTTCACTAACGTCGTGTTAGCTACGTCCACCGGCAGAAGGGAGAGAACAATATTATTACGAATAAGAGAGAAATACAAATCACAGATTAGGGGGCGACTGAAGCCATTAGAAGGTTTATAATATGTCACTCATCTAATGACCTAATATAAAATGAACACCCTTCTAATGACCTAATACAAAATGGGTCAAAGCTCAAAACAAATAGTAAAATCCAAATCAGATTTTTTTAGGAGCGTCGCCCCCATACCCCATCAGGACGCTTCGTCCATGGATTCCAACTCGCTGACCTAATACAAAATGGGCACCCTTCTAATGACCTAATACAAAATGGGTAAAACCCAAAACAAATAGTAAAACTCAAATCAGATTTTTTCTTTTAGGGACGTTGTCTCCATACCAAGGCGCTTTGCTCTTGGACTCCAACTCGATGATCGGAAAGCGAGACTCCGTACCAAACCAATCGTAAAGAGTCCTAAACATGTTCAAGATATTTCAATATATTAAATTTTAAAGGTGGCCACTATAGATCAAAACTCTTCATTATTATTTGTAGGATTATTTTCTGAATGAATGAATATTTTTTTTTTATGAATATTTTGTTTGTGTTTGCAGGCCATTCAGACTTACCTCTGCAGATGGGCATTAATAGTGGAGTTTATTTTGAAAAGAAAAAAAACTTGGAGTTAGAGAAAAGAAAGTGACAAAAATGGTGGTGGTGATGGGTTTTTGAAAACTTCCCCCATAATTCAGAATGGTGGGTACCTTATAAATGGTGCACATGGTAAAGGTACCACCACAGAAGAAGACTGTCCCTCTCCCTCTCCATCTTCCTCTTACAACTTCATCTTAGCTGTGCTTCCGTTATTAATTTAATTTAAGTCTCGTTTGATAACCATTTACATATGGTAAAACATTTCTTGATCTAAAAAGGACTAAATTTCTTTTATGATGCCCTTTTAGAATTACTGGCAGTTGAAAACCTGAAAAGTGGGAATTGGTGGTGGGGGGTTGAGTTTTCACTATCAGAAACACAGTTTCAAAAAAAAAAAAAAAAAAAAAAAACAGAGCTTCTTCTTCTTCTATTTGTAATTGTAATTGTATTTGTATTTTGTGTTTGAGAGATCATGATGTATGGTGTTAGATCTTGTCCACACTAGTGAAGCACTTTGGACCACAAACCCACAGTGCAGGCTTTTGCATACAAATGGGTGCTATTAAGACCCCACATATATAATAATAATTCATCAACTCAAAAGAAAAAAAAGTGGGGTAACATTTGTGGTTGGCTTATACTGCCTGTTGTGATGAGAAATGAAAGCTAGGGTTTGGTTTCTGCTCTGATTATTGGCCCATTCATGTTCCTCATTTTTGGGACAATAATTGTTATTTCTTCTCAGGCCTTGTAACCCAGTTGGTGGTGCATAAAGGACCTTCAATATTTGAACAACCTGCCACTACCAATTTTTTTTCTTTTATGGATTTCGCTGACAGTGCAAACAAAGTATCGTTGACTAACAAAAATATCTACGATATATAAGTGAGGACAATAACCTGAAGTTTTTGGGTGAAATTAAAAGCAATCTTATTAAGGTTTATGTTAAAAGTGGACAATATCATACTATGTGGAGAGTGCCTGTTGTTGTTAAACAGAGTCACGTGTTGGTTTTGTTGCTTCAACTGTGAAATCTCTTCGATTTCAACCACAGCTTTTAAACAAAAATATCTACCATATATAAGTGAGGACAATGACCTAATCTATTGATACCAGAGTTTTTGGGTGAAACTAAAAGCAATCTTATTAAGGTTTATGCTAAAAGTGGACAATATCATACTATGTGGAGAGTGTCTGTTGTTGTTAACAGAGCCACGTGTTGGTTTTGTTATTTCAACCGCAACTTTTAAAGCACACGACCTTTTTAAGTTTTAGACCCCACCTTCTTCCTCTGCTCAAAATTTCTCCTGTAATTTTACTGGTTAGATAGGTTAACTTTGTGTTCAGTTTGGCTGTCTTTAATAAATTTTGGTCTGGTCTATAGCTAGCTCTTGTGAGCTTTCATATTGTCCAACAGTTCATCAATCACCATAGAGAGAGAGTGGTAATGGATCTTTTCTCTCACTCTTTTCTTTCTTCATTTTTCTAACTTTTCCTCTGTACACAGTATGTTAAGGATCTTTACAATATGTTTAAGAACAATAATGGTAAACAACATAATTAAATGTACAAAAAAAAAAAGTAACATTACATGGATTTGAACATTGAAGCTTCTAGTATGTCATCATGACGTTAAATCGAAGGTTGTCCCTACATGCCAACACAAGTCCTTAGTGCATGCTTTGTTCTCACTCACATGTTTGGTCCGCTTAGAAATTTCCAAACTAACCATGCTTACCTTTGAAGTTCCTCTGTTTGAGCCGCCGAAACCGAAGAAGGTGCACATTGTTGATATATGTTGGAATGCCTTGAATCTTGAATCTATTATGCTTTTGAATCTTGAGTTTTACCATTATGTATTTGTATTGAGGTTTGACTCATTTTGTATTAGGTTATGGTGTCATATATAAACCTTCGAATGACTTATGTCGCTCCTAGTCTGTAATTCTCTCATGTTCGCAATACAATTGTTCTCTCCCTTCTGTCCGTGAACGTAGCTCACACAACGTTAGTGAACCACGTAAATTCTGTGTCGATTCTCTTTTGCACTTTTATTCTTTGTTGTTCGATTCTGTCGTAAAAGTATAGATAGAAACTATCAACTCGATCTTTTAAAATATTTTTAACCACATATATATGTTTTCATATCTTCAAGATCCCCTATTCGGATGTGGTCTCGGTTCATTCATAGTAAGTCCCAGAGTTTTTAGACCCTAAGGATACACACGAAAGCCGTAAATATATATATATATGCATACAGATTTAACCCTAAAATCATATCAAGGAGTCCAAGATGAAAGATCTTCAACACCATTTCAAATTTCCTCACCTTTAAGCAGTGATATATTGCAAGTTTTTGAATGGAGGCAAGAATTGGAATCAGGAATCACAAGTTTGATCCAAGCTACAACATTAATGTGTGATTAAGTGAATGAATAATTGGTGATTTAGTGGTCCAATGTACAAAGATAGAGGCAATTAATTTGACTGGGTACGCCTTTAATATTTGGATGTAAGACATTTGGATTGGACCACAAATAATATTGGGTTGGGGGGGCATCCTCTTGAGTGTGTCAGAGAGTTTGTTAATATAGACTAGTTGCTATGATGCCCCAACATTCATAACTTTCAGTGAGTGCCATTGTACTATTGTGGCTGCACTCTATGAGAGCAACTACTTTTAATTGTCTTTTACATAAAACTATTAAATCATTTTTAACCTCCCCATCTTTCCATCCTACCTATGAGTTTCTTATTTTTTAAAAAAATTAAAGATGCAACACGAGGACTTCTCAAGTGGTCACCCAAGTTAGTATTACTCTAGTCTAAATTCAAGCAGAGTTCTGATAGGATCTGGTGCATTAGTGATGGTATGATCACACCCAGTATTTTCAAAATTGGAGCCAAATTATGGAAACTAGAAAGAATAGCATGTAAAAATTTGTTTTTGTTTTTAAAATTTGGTTAAGAATTCAACGGTCTCCTTGGTAGATAAATTTGAAAAAACGAGTACAATGTTCAAAAACCAAAAACAAAAAATCAAATTGTTATCAAACCACACCTTAACTTTACAAATTTGTGACTAGACAAGGTTCAATAGACCGATGTTATTGAGTTTCTTTCAATATATATTCTCATAAATCTTTATGAAGAATTTCTTACTTGGAAGAAAATGATCATATATTGGCAAACCGAGCATAGCTCAATTGACATAAGGTTGTGCGCTTGACTAAGAGGTCATGAGTTCAATTCCCGCATTAGTTTGAAAATTGTAACGATCGTAAAAATTCTCATCAAGATGAAATATCGAATATGAACCTAACTTAATTGACATAATGTATGAATTAGTAAACACGTGGTCGGAGGTTCGAATCACCCACCCCACATGATTGTCAAAAATATTTCTACATATATGTAAGACATCTTGCTAAATCTTATGTGTATATCAAGATTTTTACGTGTATTGGAGGTTAAATTGTTAATTAGATAGTGATTAAATTCTTACTTCAACGAAAGCATTGGAACCAAAAATCTATCTTTAAGAAACGGAAATGTTTGTGCTTAGAGAGAAAATGACTTTGCTATAGTGGATAAATAGTAGATGACAATGAATAGCCCAACCACAAACGAAAGCATGGAGGCCAAAATTTGAAACCCTATACACCATATAATTCACTTTTCTACCTTAAAGAAAGAGATAAGAAAAGACTTAAATGAGAGAAGTCTTCCCCAACAAGAGAGAAATCTTGCTTTACATCTTCGATTGCTTTATATCTCGACGTTCTCCTTTCTCGTGGTATTGATATATCTTTATGGAGCAATCTCTTTGGTGCTTTTTTTGGAATATCTGGCTCGAGCAAAATAAGAGAGAATTGTAACGATCCTTCAAAATTTATATCTCAGTTATCAGATGATATCATATTATCTGTGTCACCTTATCATGGTGTTCAAAATCTAAGTTCTTTTGTAATTATGGTTTATCGATCATTGTACTCAATTGTAAGGCTTTTCTCTAGCCTCTCCTCCTTTTAATCTATGACGTATCCTTTTTTAAATAAAAAAAGATGAGAGAAATCTTGCAAGTTAAGAGCTACTATCTATCATATCTCAACTAAGAGAAATAATCATATAAACAGACAATTTCTAATAAAGGCCATGCAATACATATGAATGATTGTTGCTGGTAAACTTGTTCATCCATCCCAATTTTTGAATTATAAATCATTCCAAGTTCCAAAAGAAAAGGAAAAGGGGAAAAAAATACAACTTTTTCCCAAACCATTTTCACATCTTGAATTGAGTAATTATAGGCTATGATTTGACTTGATAGTATTTCCAAATTGATGTAATACAAATCATCTCACAAGCTGCATGTGATATTTCCACAAAAAGGGTTTGGTTTGGTGCTTATTTTTTTTTTTAAAAAAATGACTGATTTGAAATTCTTAGAACCATCATATCCTTCATTTGCAAAAGGGTACACAAACAAAAGCATCTTCAAATGTCAAGTGGTAGCACATGGATTTTCATTGTGTTAAACAGTGAAAGCCATGAGGGAAGGGGGAGGGGATGGAGGGGGGGTCTCTCCCTGTTAAAGGACAACTCAATTTCAATCAATCCCATGTAAGGACACCCTCTCCTACCCCACAGCCTGCCTCAACCCCACCTCACTTAATTTTTTTTGGGCCAACAAATTTCAAAACTTTTCAATTTGGTCTAATCAAAGAAGTTGAAGGTGTGAACAACTGGTCTGCTCAAGAATATTAGGGTTTTTGACCTGGACGCTCTCCGAACAACTTTTCTTTTACCTAGCCAACAAGAGCATATAGCTCAACAGCATGATGTATCGCCCCTAGTGACCATGAGATTTTAGGTTCAATTTCCCACTCTAACATGTTGTAAAAAAAAAATCATTTTACCTAACTACTATCATTTAGTCTTGGTTTCAATACCCTATCAAATTTTTTTTTTTTTTTTTTTTTTTTGGTTGTGGAGGAAACTATTATTATTTTGAGTTATTAATAAAACCAAAATTTTAAGGACGTTTTAGATAATTTTTCTTTAATCATTTAATACATTCTCAAAAGTGGGGTTTTTGTGTCTTTTTTTTCTTCCCACGCACATGATCAAATTTTCATGGGTTTGGATGTTGAAATTATTTCTATGCAATAAAATGACTAGTTTTCTTTTAGTTCAACATGTGTGATTATGGAGACTTGAACTTCCAACTTTTTTATCTAAAATATGTATATAATGTCATAATTATTAATCAGTTGAGGTATACTCACATTGACAAATAAAATGATTGGTTACTAACCCAACATAAACATAGCTCAATAGAGTGGTAAGAGTCATCGGATCTATCAACCTAGTTGGTTAAGACAAGATATTGTATCATCGACCTAAAGGTCTCAAAAGTTCAAATCTCCACCACATACATTGTTTAACTAAAAAAAGAAGGCCATTAGATCAAATAAAGCATTAAGGAACTCTCAAAATGATCGATTAAGAATATATGCGGATCCGAGTCACCTCAAAATGGAAGCCACAAATTAGAGATCTGTTTTGATGGCCATCAAGAAAGCATATGCGGGACATTCCGTGCTAGCCCTGTTACACAAAAGTCTCCATTGTCTCTCTCAGGTTTTCTCCACCAACTTTGATATTGTGGTCCTTTTTTAGGGTTGCAGAAAGCCAAAAGAAAGGAGGAAAAAAAACTAAAGGTTGTCCATAAACTTTGGTTGGTTGGAAAGGTTGCAAAATTCCTTTTGGTGTTGTCATCCCCCATCTTGCCTTCTGTATTTCTAGCTTACTAAAGTGACAGCTACCTTCTTCTTTTCCCTGCCTGTCTTCTACATCTTCTTTTTCAAAAAAAAAAAAAAAAAACTTGATAATTAAAATCTAAGCAACTTGTGAGCTGAATCACTCGTGAGTAAAGTGTGCAAAAATGTTCATGTAATCAACCATTTTGATTGTTAAAGCAAACACCAAAAGCCATTACCACAGCACTAACACATCATCTTGCCTGCTAAAAAGTTTCCAAATGTAGGCTCAATTGTCCCTTCATTGTAATCATGGGAAAATAGAGACTCTTATCTTTCTCTCTCCCCAAAACCCCTAAAAAGTGGGAGAAAAAAATTAGGTTTCTGGGTGTGTTTGATAGCATTCTCATTTCTTGTTTCTTGTTCTTATATTCGATTCTTGTTTCGGTTTTTATTATTGGAAAAAAAGGCACAAACCGTGTTTATAATTATTTCTAGTTTCTTGCTTTCTAAAATTCTAAATTAAAAATGTCAACAGTTTTATGAAAACTGTTGGCGCAAGAATCTGGGCTTCCCGTCATTCAGCATTTCCTCCAGGTGACGTCCGTCGTTTGGTCCGAAGTGGGCCTGCACACAAGGAAAGTCGATAGAACTTGCACCGGTGTGGGGCTGACCCCACGACACTCTGATGCTTAAGTCAGATAGTTTTCTGAGCGTTAATGTATCATAACGGTAGAAATCCTCAAAAAGGGTTTTTATAGGTAATGAGATGGTGTGGACCGGCCATGTCGGTCTGTACTCCCCTCATCATGAGGATCTGGGGTCCCTCGATCTCGGTCGGGGAGGTGTGGAAGGTCAAGGTCGTTCCGTACCTATCCGCATGATGACGATCTTTCATCCCCACGATCTCAGGCAGATTCGGGGGCGTTGTTGTACCGTTGCCTTGTCTAATAAGGCAAAAGTGTTTCATCAACCACTCTTCACCCCATTGTCAGGGGTGATGACGACTTGGCAACAACGGATATGAAGGTAGCCTGAAGACGTCTATCCCGAGGAACTTGGGGATCGAATCCCGCACCTCGGGAATGTCTGAGATGACGTCAGTGCCTCAGACTTGTGGTGACGTGGACCGTGACATCAGGTGCTGACCTCATGTCGAGGTAGCCCGTAACATAAACTATTTTAAAAAAATAAACATTCACTTTTCATGATATATTTAATTTTGAACATTTATTATGTATTTTAATTAAGAATGACAAAATAATTTTTTTTATTTATGTTGAAAAAATGATAACGAAAAACATGAAAGATGATTTTGTGGTTTCCAAAATTTATATACATTGTGGAAGTGTTTCGGTTAGACGAGAAATAAGAAATAGATAGCAAACGAAAAACAAGAAACAAAGGGCTTGTTTGGTAACGTTCCCGTTTCCTGTTTCTTGTTCCTGTTTCTCATTTTTTAAGAAACGGACTTGTTTGATAACTATTCCCGTTTCTTGTTTCTAAATTTTGAGAAACGTTTCTAAAAAAAAGGTAAAATTTGAGAAACTTCAAAAAGGTGTTTCTCCCAGTTCCGTTTCTCTTTATATTAATCTGTTCCTAAAATGATGATAAATTAGTGTTGGTTCATTGGCAAGAGAAGCACCCAAATAAACTCCTCACCTATGAGGTCCTGGCTTCAAATCCTCATTATAACACTTTTTTTTTTCTTTTTTTTTTTCTTTCTTAATTATGCAATGTTTTTTTTTTATCTATTATTTTAATTTTAAATTTTGCTATTTTTTTTTAGGATACATTACTAATTACTTTTTATTTTATTTAAATACATAAAAATATTTATTATATTTATTTATTAAATTTGTTATATCTTTTTTTTTTAGGATACATTACTAATTACTTTTTATTTTATTTAAATACATAAAAATATTTATTATATTTATTTATTAAATTTGTTATATCTTTTTTTTAAATACATTAAAATGTTTATTTATTAATTGTAAAAAAAAAATTATTATTATTTTTTATGTTACGACACTTTAAACTTTGCAAATTAGCATTTCAATATTTTTAAATCAGTTTAAATTTCCCACTATTAAATATTAGATTCACAAATAGTGATATTTTAGTTATATAAGATAAATTTATCTATAATATAATTGAAATGTCGATTCACCTCTCATGTCGATATTGAGCTCATTGACACGTAGAAATGTCTACATGTCAACGAAAATTTAAAACATGACCCATAACAAACAATGACGAATGACAACGACTTCGAGATTTTAGAGCAATGAAGACATCATCCTCGAGGTAGGGAAAAATGTTTAACTATCAAAATTTTTTCACTGCAAAATGTTATTGAATGTTGTTTTGGCGTGTTGGAGACTCGTTTCCCTATTCTTAAATAAACGTCTCCTTATCAACACACAAAAACATATACCAAATCAAATCAAATTGCAATTTATTTTTTATTTTTTTATTTATTTATTTTTTAATGCATGTTATATCTTTTTTATATTATGTATACTAAATTTTATTTAAACTATAAAAAATAAAAAAATAAACATAAAGAGAAAAAAAAAAAATTAACAAAAAAACAAATGATCAAACATGACCATATTTCTATTTTTTTTTTTCAAGAAACAAGAAACAAGAAACGTTATCAAACAAGTATGTGTTTCTGTTTCTTTTTTTTCAAGAAACAAGAAACAGGAGTAGTTATCAAACATGTTTCTGTTTCTTGTTCTAAAAAAACAGGGAACAAGAAACAGGGAACGAGAAACGGGAAACAGGGAACAAGAAACAGGAACGTTACCAAACGGGCCCAAAATTACTAAGGTCCATTTGATAATTTTTTTTTTTTTTTTTTTTTTTTTTTGAAATTTAAGTTTACAAATATTATTTTCACCTCTACAAAAAAAAAAACTAGAAACAAAATTACGATAAATTTTTTTTCTTCTGAAATTTAAGTTTACAAGACATTATTTTCAAGGCTAGAGTTTCTTTGTTTTGTTTTCTTCTTTTTTTTCAAATGCTTCAAAATCTAAGCTATGTTTTGAAAATTAAAAAAAAATAATTTTATTTTTAGAATTTAGCTAAGAATTCCAATAGTTTATCAAGAAACAAGATATAAATCATGGTAGAGAATTGTAAGAAATATGCACAAAACCCAAAAATTAAGAAATATGCACAAAACCCAAAAATCAAAACCAATTGTTTATTAAACGGCCTAAACGTTTCTATTTCTTAAAAACTTAAAAGCAACGAGAGAGGAAATTGGCTTCCATGAGTTTGAAGATTGGTTTCCTTGTTTTGTGTCCTACTTCTAAGACACGTGTTTTTTAGAATATTTATGAGTTGTTTATATAGATATACATTTTATAGACTTTAATTACACAAATGTCACTCGGCTTCAAATACTACGATTTTGTCATGAACCAAGTTGATTTAGAGATAATATAAGGTTGAAATTACTTGAATGCCCAAATACTATATTTATTTTTAGGAAAATTATAACAGATGTCAATTTAGAGTAAAATAATTAAAAATATAGCATTTGTTTTTAAAAAATTACAAATATGTCAATTTCTATCACTAATAGTATGATCTATCGCAGATAGTAATCTATAACCTCAGTTTTTTTATAGAATTTTGTCAGTGACTATCAATGATTGATAGTAGTCTATCAATGATAGTCATATATCAACGATAACAGTCTATCAGTGATAGTCACTGGTTTTTGCCATATTTGTAAAATGTTTTAAATTTGGCTAAATTTGCCATTATTTTGGGACTGATTGTTGGTTGTGCAACCAAGCCTTATTTTTAATTACAATTAATTTATTTAATTATATTTGAAAATAATGTATTGTTTAGGAAATTTTTTTGTTGAAAAGATTTTATTCTATTATATCTAATCAACCTTAATATTAAAAAATCAAACAAAATCAAACCAAAATAAATCAAAACAATATCCTCGGATCTCCCCTATGTTCCTCTTCTTTGTTTTTCAAATTCGTAACAACCCTAATTTTGTCAACGGGAAGGAACGATTGAAATCGTGATAGCGATCGAAGAAGGCTTGACTGTGATGGGGAGCAAGGCGGCAAGTGATTGAGACAGTGGCGACATAACTAATAAAGACGACGAGGGATTTGTGAGGGAGGCGTTCTCATCGTTTCCAGATAAATACCTTGTTGTGATGGTCGCGACGACGATAATAACAGCGATGGTACTGTTAGAGACGACGACGTTTTAGGTATTCTGGTTTCGGACGGCGAGGGCTACTGATTTCAGCGACTGCGTTTGGTTCTACTGATTGCTGTGATTTTTTTTTTTTTTAATTATTCCATAGAAGTTAACTACTACATTTATTTCCATATAAACTAGGTATATATATATTATATATTGGATTATGATAAAAGTTAAATCACATATCTATGTTCATATAAACTAAGTATATATTATATATTGAATTATGATTATAGATAACTAGCACATATATGTTTATTTTAACTAGGTATATATTATATACTCGATTATGACTATAGTTGTGTAATGTAGAAATTATTTTAAATGTAGTTGAAAATGAGTATATATTATTTAAAGCGGTACGGGCGTCGAATTACCATTCCATCAAAGGTAATGAGATCACCATTCACATCGATGTTTGATTCAGTGGAAGAGAAGAACGACGAGAAACCATTTAGTAGTCAAGACTATGCTCGCCCAAATTTTAATCGGTAATCTCTGCTTTGATAAAATTTGATTCATCTCTTTTTGAAAAGAATATTTTTTTGATCATTTAATATAAACTTTAGGATTTTATTATAATGTTTCAGGATCATTATGAAAAATATTTTGTTATTGGTAGTATGTTTTCCTTTTTATTTAAAGAATTGTGTTTCAATGATATTATAGAATCTAAATTCATTTAATTATTTTTATGAATCATGTTTGTGAATTAGGACACAAATATACGTTATATTCCGGTATATATTAGGTAATTCAAGTATAAGAATAGAATTTTGTTTTTCTTTAGGTAACGATTATACAGTATATTTGAGTATATATTAAGTAATGCAGGTATACAAATATAATTTTGTTTGTCAAGTATGTCACGATTATACGTTATATTCGAGTATATATTCAATAATGAAGATATAAGATAATATTTTGTTTGTTAATGAGGTATCGATTATACATTATAATCGGGTATATGTTAAATAATGCAGGTATACTTACATAATTTTGATTATCAAATAAGTATCAATTATAAATTATATTAGGGTAGATATTAACAGGATACGAATACAATTTTGTTTTTCAATTATGTCATGATTATACATTATATTATGGTATATATTAAATAATGTAGATCTAAGAATACAATTTCGATGTTTAATTAGGTAACGATTATAAATTATATTGGTTTATGTATTAAGTTATGGAGGTATACGGATACAATTTTGTTTGTCAATTAGGTAACGAGTATACATTTTATTCGGATATATATTAAAGAAGTATTCTAGATTAAAGCAAGAGGTATTCATATGCTAATTATAAATGTATATATAATTTGTACATGAAAATTATTAAGATTTATCTTCATCCGTAGTAAGTACATAATTTAATGAAATGATTCACTTGAGTAGTATATATCATATGTTTCACAGATAACATATGACAAATATAGCAAAACGGTTATAAAAAATAAACAATAAGAATTATAAAGTAAAAAAGAGCATCGAGACAATGGAATGAATAGAAAACTATGGAAAAATAATATCAAAATATCAAACTTACTAGAAGAATATCAAAATGTAAAAAAAAAAAAAAAAAAAAAAAAAAAAAAAAAAAAAAAAAAAGTTGTCAACTTAAAAATTTAAATAAAAAAATAGTTAAGTAATGGAATTAAAAAAAAGTGAAAAAAATAAAATAATTTTTTTTTGAAAAGTCAACAGGAGCAAAGTAAAATAAAAAAGAAATAAGAAACATCACTCAAACAAATTGAACTTAAAAAAAATATTTTTACCGAAGCCATATATTTGTGGCATAGTGGAACTCAAAGAAATAAAAACTTATAATATGTCAAGAAAAAAAAAAAAAAACAAAATGTATTTCAGAAGATATAAAAAACAATTTTCATTTTTTTTTAAAGGAATTAATTGTCAAATTCGTTTCTCATATAAATAAGGAAAAAACATAATTATAATATTCAAAATGAAGGAAGAATATCAAAACAATATAAATAATTCAAATAAATACTAAATGAAAATACATTTATAAAATATTGATTATTTAAAAAAAATCTTCTAATTTAAAAAAATAAAATCGAAACCGTGCTTAAAAATAATGAAATATAGGATTAAAATAATATATATATATATATATATATATATATATATATATAGAAATTGTAGTAACTGACAATTTAAGACTTATTGTTTGCAAATATAGCATGTTTTTAAAAAATTTGTGGATATAGCAATTTCTATCGCTGATATCTTATGACTGATAGAAGTCTATGCTGATCACCTCAGCTTTTTATAGATTTTTGTCAGTGATAATAGTCTATCAGAGATAATAGTCTATCTGATAGAAGTCTATCAGTGATATAATAAAGTCTATCAGTGATAGAAACGAGTTTTTTTGCCATATTTGCAAAACATTTTAAAGTTTGCTAAATTTACAATTAGTTTGGACCTGATTCCTATTTGTGTAACCAGCCCTCTATATATATATATATATATATATATATATTTTAGCATAATTCCTAAAAAAAAATGGATTCAAACTCGAAGCCCAAATAATTTGGATTTTAGAACTTGGGCTAGCATATTCAGGAGGCTTTTGAAATCCAAAAAGAAAGCCCAAATAATTTGGTCAGACTTGAAGCCTACCTAGGGAATGCATGGGAATGAAAAATGATTTGGAGAATTTTAATGAATAGTTAAATGGGAAATCCTTCTAAATGTCCAAGGGATGGGTTTTAAAATATGTTCACAAAAAAAAAAAAAACTTCAAAATTATGGCCACATGTGAGTCAAACATGCTCACAATTATCCCGATTTTTTCAATTTTGCCCCTATCAAAAAAATCAATCCCTCATAAATCTCTCCCTCTTAACATTAAAAGAAAATGGGTTAGTGAATCTCTTATCTCAATCTCTCGTAAATCTCTCTTTTAAAATTAAAAGAAAATTAGTTTGTGAATCACCATTTTATTGTAGATTTAATTTTTCAAATATATGTAAATTCATAATTTACAAGATGTGGAAGGACACTGAAATCTAGTGAATGTCACCAAAGTTGTGGAAGGACACTGAAATCTAGTGAATGTCACCAAAGTTTTCCCGTCACCACCACCCCAGACCTTCCAATCACTACTACGAGACAATGGCTATTGATTGATCAATTTGGAAAGAAATCGTTCTCATTCTCATCGCCGCTGAAGCACACGGAGAAGAAAAAAAAAATGTATTTAAATATATTGTGATTGGATTCTGATCTTTTCGTTGTTCACTCTCCTCGAACTAAGAAATCAAACAGATGAAGAAAGGAGACAAAAAACACACCGTCTTAAGTTATAGCGGCAATTATAAAGTTTTGCGGAATGATAATCTGATATAGCAAGTAAATCTCTGACTGGAAGTATATACACCTAAATCTCTGACTACATAGTATATACGAGATTTACGGTGTTGATAAAGGTAGACGCCGAGATATATGGAGTATATACAACCATATACTCTGAGATTCACGGTGTTGATAAAGGTAGACGCCGAGATATACGGCGCCTTTAATAGCAGTTCTCATCCTAGAATGCTTTTAGAGGATACATGGTATGTATTCTAGATAAATCTCACGTTTTCTGGCTTGTAATTTACATTTTTACATTTAATTAAGAAAGTGGACGTTTGTGAGTGAAAACTAAAAAAGACAAGGAAGGCTCTGCGTGCGCTCAAGAATTCGGGGAAGTTAGAGATTTTGGTGAGAGGTCACAATCTGATAAATAAGGTGAAGATGACCCTCTAATGCATGCAAACTCTACAAAATCCACTTTTAATTTAAGATATATATTTTTTTTATTAATTTGAAATTAGACTAGTTTAACCAGTTAGAACTTAGATTTTAGATTATTTATTTATTTATTTTTATATCTTTTTTAATTACAATATTTTTTTGATTTTTTTTTAGTAGATTTTCGATTACACTCATTTTTAGGATGAATTTTGTTATAGATTTTAAATTACACTTAGTTGTTTTTATATATTTTTTTAATTATAGTATTTGAAGAATTTTCTTAGCAGATTTTCTGTTACACTATTTTTTAAGAGGAATTTTGGTATAGATTTTAAATTACACCTTATTTTGTATTTTAATTTTGTTCGTATATTTGTAGTATGATTTTTTTTTATAGATTTTCCATTACACTCTATCAGTTTTTGTTAGTTTTGTTAGTAGATTTTCATTTGAGGATGTGTTTTGTTAGTATATTTTTCTTTTACTTTTTTAATTGGAGTTTTTATGATGAATTTTGTTAATATTTTTACAGTATATTTTTTCCTACCCTTTTGAATACAATGCATTTACATTCTACTCTTCTGAATATAGTGCATTTAGCGTCTGTTTTAATACAAAGTATTTTTCAGCGTCTGTTTAAATACAGAGTATCAACGACTGTTTGAATACAGAGTATTTTTCAGTGACTGTTTGAATATGGAGTATTTTTCGGCGAATACAGAGTATTTTTCAGCGTCTGTTTGAATACAGAGTATTTTCCAGCATCTGTTTGAATACAGAGTATTCCCAACATCTGTTCCAACGTGCGTGTTTTGTTAGTTTTTTGTTTTCAATTAGATTTTTTTTGTTTTTTTTTTTGTTTTTTTTTCAATCATATTTTCATTTTGCATTTTAAAATATATGAATGATAAGTGGTAGAGATAGATTTGTAATTCGATTTTTTGATTTTTTAGGGCGGATAAGTTTAGGAAAATTGGTTATAAAGTATCCCGATCTAACTAAATTAGAGATTTGAGATTTAACGGAATGATTTTATGCACAATTTTAGGAAAAGTCATGCTAAATATAGTTTTTAGACATTTATCCAATAAAAAAATATTTTGGACATAAATCAAAACGACTATTAAACTTTGGACATTCCTCCAGTTATCCCTAATTAAATACAAGAAGTCAAATCGAAAAATAACTAAGAAATCTACATATTTGGATTTCATAACTATCTAAATGATAGGGTAGGAAAGTGAAAATTTTTCTTTCAATTATAACTATATATGAATATTTACGGTAAGCCCACCTAATTTTTTTTTTTTTTTAAATCTCCCACCAACCAAAATATATTCCATCCTAAAATTTTGAACTAACCTCCTAGAACTCATTTTTCTGAAACAAAAAATATCACATCCCAACAACCAGAAAATATCCACACAACTGAAATTTGGTTTTAGAAAGTTGTTTCAACTCATTTTTCCGATTTTTTCTAAACAAATTGATTTATATTGCTCATACGGATTAATGAAAAACGCAGATAGATATACAAGCCAAAAATGAAGAAACAATGGCATCAAGAACTGATCAAAAGAAAATAAAAATCAAAACTACTCATGTTGCTTAGTCGACGGTGACCAGAAATAATCGCATAGCTCCATTGAATGCTCTTCACAACAACAACTAGCTGCTTTCTGAGAAGCATAGGTTCGCTGTCACAGTTGTTTTCAATTCCATTAGCCATTTTTATCCAGAAAAAACAAAGAGAAACTCAAAAGAAAATGACAATGACAATGAAAAATAAAAACCCACCAAGCCATGGTTGCTCATCTACAACAATTTCCCTCAGAAACGAGGAAGAGAAATCATTGATCACAACGCTATCTAAAGACATGGATCTTGTGTGGATGCTAGTAGGTTATTCAAATTGGGTGTACCACGATTGTTGTTTGATTGTGAATGATATGAAGCTGTAGATACGAAAACTTACAAGGACGACGCGGACCTAATATTCAATACCAAAAATATGTTATAATTATTAACAGAGTATATAGATATACATGTAAATTACTAACTATCAAGAGAAACAACAAAATGTGCCTCGTATGCATATGTAATTAAACACATCAAATCAGTCAATACCTATGTGTATATAACGATATATACGTGTGAAAAACTACAACAACAATCGATAATAGTCTATAGTACTACATACTAGTAACACATGTGTCTTACATAATATGATACACACAATAAATATATAGCAAACCTATGTCTATATGCATATGTACAAATAGTCAAACACACTTAATCACTCTATTAATCATATTCATTCTTCGTACATGCAATTAATACAATAAGACAAGGGATAAATTGTGATTTAAATCAAAGACATTACCAAAATCCCTAAAAAAAACTGGAATCAAAGTCCCGTTATTTTATAGATCAAAGACGTTACAAAAATCCCTAAAAAGTGGAATCAAATTTTAGAATCCAAAATTTGTATTTAAAATGGTGAAATGTGGGTCTTATAAGCCATATCATTTTTCGATTTTTTTGCCATGCAACGAAATCTCTAAAATATCGGGATAGAGTTCATGATTTAAATACAAAACATTTAAAAAAAAATGTTAAGCGAATAACGCATATCTGTCCTCAAGCCCGAATTTCCCAAAGTTCATAGCGATGTGGGAGGAAGAACATGATGTAGATGGAAACACACATGAGAATGAATGTTGAAAAAAATCGAAACAAAACTTAAAGTAAATATATTTTCAATGTGTCATTTTTTTTTCTTGGGTTGAATGCAACATGTTGGGGATCTCAATATTGATTTGACATGGTTGTTGGGTGAATTTAAAATAGTTCTAAATCATTTTATGTGGTTGATTTTAAAATTATGAAGTTTGGTTTTTCATTTTTTAATCAACATGAGAGTGTGTCATTTTCAATACACTATTTTTAAAGCCAGAACCATGTAATCATAGGTTTAATTACGTCTATATACCCCGAATAGAAACGTGAACATCATTTCTCACTCCAAAAAAATAACCATTATAATTCAAATTATTTCAAATAATTCCAACGATTTTCTAATTGTTACAACTTTTTCCTCTCAACTATTTTATCTCTCATAAAATCATCATTTTTTTTGTAGTTGATTTGATTTTTTAACGGCTTAAATCCTATAGGGGTATTTCAGTCTCAAATAAGTTTCAGAATTATATTAAATATAGTTGTTAGCTATTTTCCATTAGTTTAGTTGTGTTAACTATTTTTTAGTAACCACTATTCCATTATAGTTATTCCTCTTGTTGCCCTAAAATGATAGTGTTAATTTCGTAAGGAGAATTAAGAAGAATGTCTAGTTTTAATTAGTGGAAATGAAAAATGTCTAAATATTGGAACGACTTGCACTTTATGTCTAGAGTAATTGTAGAGAAAGAGTTGTTATTTTTGGTTCCCTATTATATCCTACTAGTATTTACCTTTTTTTTTTTAATTTATAATTATTTACTTTTGAAATTAAATAATTGAAGACCGGATTTTGTTTGTCTGATATAGTTGATTTCTCGTTAAATTTAGCTGCATTTTTTTTTTGTTATGTTGTAGGCGGGGCCGTATACCTCTACATATTTTTTCGAATGGGGCAGCCATTCAAAGCTTGGTAAGGTATATAAACGGACACACCCCAACCCATTGCTACAACAAATGTAATCCCCATGATATTATTTCCTAAAAATAACCAACAACCAGTCATCTGCCTACCCTACAATTTAGGGTTTTAAATCTTGGACTAATGAAACTTTTTTTAAAGTTTAAAAATTTATCATACACAACATAAAATTTTGGAGACTAAATTTATAATTTTCCATTTATTTTTAAAATAACATTTCGTCGTTTTTTTTTCCTTTTTTTGAAAACTCGTATTTTAAGATTATTTTGGGGGCAATTTGACTTTTTGTACCCAAAACCAAAACAAATGGGTCTGATGTGAAAGGTCTTAAATGCCCTTACTTTTAGGAACATGAAATGTCTAAAATCCCCTCTTAAACTCCAAAAAAAACTTTTTATTTTTTCTGAACTTCCGATTTTTTAACTTGACTTATTTTCAGCAAAGATTTAGGAAAAACAATAAAAAAAAAATACGAAAAATTAATTTAAAATTCTATGAAAATCTATCATTTTAATCAAAAATCTAAAAATAGGATTTAAAAATCTATGGTTATAAAAAAATATCAATTGAACTTGAAAATTATTACTATTTATAGATTTACTATTTATTTTAAGTTATAGCAAATCTTTATAAATTAAAATAGAAGTAGATTTTCAAATTCTATTTTTTTTCTCCTAAATTCGCTTCTGTTTGTAAATTTATTGAAAAACCGACCATGAAAATAAGCCTTCTGAGTTTTTTATCGGTGAAAAATTACAAACCGGTAAATTACCGGTGGGTTTTTTTCTGACCGTTAAATTTAGGTTTTTTCCGACCGGTAAATTTAAGGGAAAAAAATTTATCAATCAGTCAAAACCCACCAGTAAATTTTCCGGTCTGGAATTCATACCGATAAAAAAACAGAAGTTTCAATTTAGGAGATTTATCAGGAAAAACCCACCATTAAATTTACCGGTCTTGAATTCATACCGATAAAAAAACAGAAGCAATTTATCAGTCGGTAAAAACCGGTCTGGAATTCATATCGATAAAAAAAAACAGAGGCGTAGATTTAGAAGAAAAAGATAAATCTCCTAAATTTAAGCTTCAAATCCTATTATTTTTTTCTTATAAATCGCTTATGTTTTTTTTATCGATATGAATTCCAGACCGAGTTTTTACCGATTGATAAATTGCTTCTGTTTTTTTTTTATCGGTATGAATTCAAGACCGGTAAATTTAATGTTGGTTTTTTCTGATAAATCTCCTAAATTTAAACTTCTGTTTTTTTTATCGGTATGAATTCCTGATAAATCTCCTAAATATGAATTCCAGACCGGTAAATGTACGTTCTATTTTAAGTTATAAAGATTTGTTATAACTTGCCAAACCGAGCATAGCTCAATTGGCATAAGGTTGTGCCCGAGACTAAGAGCATTTATTAAAACACCGTTGCAAAAAAAAAAAATTGTTATAACTTAAAATAATCATGAATAAATAGTAAATCTTTATTTAATATAAATAGTAATAATTTTCCATTTAAAGTTAAGATATTTTTGTTATAACGATGAATTTTCAAATCCTATTTTTAGATTTTTGATTAAAAGGATAGATTTTCATAGAATTTTAAATTAATTTTTCATATTTTTTTAATTGTTTTTTCTAAATCTTCACTGAAAATAAGCCAGGGAAAAATTGGAAGTTCAGAAAAAGATGAAAAGTTTTTTGGGGTTTAGGAGGGGTATTTTAGACATTTCATGTCCCTAAAAGTATTCACTTAAGACCTTTCACATCAGGGGTCTAAAAGTGTTAGTTTCAATCTTGGGAGTCTAAAACACCCATTTGTTTTAGTTTAGGGTACATAAAGTCAAATTACCCAAACATTTCCTCTATACTCTTCTCCTTCTCTGACCTCTTTGATTTCGTCGCCCTTCTCTCTTCCACATCCATCTCCTCAAATCTCAACCACCACACTTCCCTCACCCTTCTCGTCGTCCCCAACCCCTTCCTCGCCTCTTCCTCCGATCTCACCCACCACATCCCTCAATCCTCCCTTGGCCGATCTCCTCCGCTACCACGTCCTTCTCCAATACCTCTCCCCTTCCAACCTCTACCACATCTCCCCTTCCAGCAAGCTAGTCACCACTCTCTTCCAGACCACCGAACGCGCCACCAGCGAATTCGGCTCCGTCAACATCACTCGCAATCCCCTCGACGGCCTCATTTCCGTTCACTCTCCTGTTCCTTTCCCCTCCTAGTTTTTCGTTCAGAAACCAGAGGCCAAAAAGAAATGAGAGAGATGACAACCACTTACTAAGTTTATGTAACCTGCCTAAGGAAGGTAGGACAGACCGACGTTGAGTTTTGGATGTGCTACTTCGGCGAACACTTCGATGGAGGGAGGTCATAACATAACGTAGAATGGTCGGGGTCTTTCGCGCGGGATGTGTGGGTATGCGTTTTCGAAGAGATGAATCGCCTTGGTGGAGAGATGGTATACAAGTTGTAGCATAAAAATGGTGGAGTGTTGAAGGGGGTTAGCGGTTTGAATCCCACAAATCCATCATTGTAATGGCATTGGGGAAACGTTCACGCAGTCATCGTTCCCCTAAAGATGCAACATTTACTGATACCATCACACTCATAGCCTACGGTGGTTGGCCAAACCTATGTTGCTCTTTTAATACGTTGTATACCGTCTTGTATACATCTGAATGTGGCAGAACCATTTGTAGCAACAACATTTTATCAGGTATATACAGGGACATTGAATTCATTTTCGTATATTAAGTGTATAATCATGTAATTGTGACTGGTTAGTTGTCAATTATTTTTTTCCCTTTTAATGTCTAGGTTAACTTTCCATCCCTTACTTCCTTCTCTCTCATCCCAACAATTTTCAATTTTGCAGCATTATTTTATTCAATTTTTAAATTGTAGAAAATTGTAGAGGGTAGTTTTGTCCATTGTTGTGTAGATTGAATTACTAAATATAGAGTTTAGACATTATTCCAAAAAAAAAAAGTGTGTTGGACATTTCCATGTTGGCCTCTCAGATTTTTAGACATTATTCTTGTTACCTCATCTCGAATTAGCCTTACAAATAGGGATATTAAGACATATAACCTCAATTTAAAAAAAGATGTCTAATTTCTTGAAATTTTACAACTCTGTCTAAGTAGAGTAAGATATAAGATACAACATGAGACTAACTTGTCTTTTAAGGTAAGGGTTAATTGTGTTGGACAGCGTGAGCATACCTCAACTAACATAATGCATGTACTTTCGATCAAGAGGTTAGAAATTCGAATTTTTCACTCCAAAAATTGTAAAAAAAAAAAATCGATTAATTGTGTTGAAGTTGTAACGACCCTACACTTTTCCGAAAACACAACTTAGCTAATGATAGCTCTAATTTAGAGTTATTATTTACTCCTTAATATTAGCTAATTACCGTGCTTAATGTTGATAAATTGGTCTTATTGTAGGTGGTTCGCGGCATAGAGCTCGAGAAGTCCAAAGACGCGTTTAGGTGCTAAGAAGGTCATTTTAAGGCTTCGGGAGTGCACCGGGCGAAGAAGAGCAGCAAAAGTTGCATTTGGCACTGGAGGTCCCACGTCTCGACGCTGCAAACCCGAAAGAAAATTAGGCGACAGCGTCGCGACGCTCCGAAGACGCGCGCGCTGAGTTTTTTTGTCAGTAGCGTCTCGACGCTCCCCTGTAGTATAATTACATAAGTTTCGATTTTAGGTCATTCTTCCTCTTTCCCCTCTTCCCCAATTCCGATTTTGGGAGCACAAACTCCATTTTATCTCTACTTTGCTGTATAGAAGCTTAATTATTGGGTGATTTGTCTTGATTTTCACAACGAGCAACTAAGGTAAATGCTCTAATTTAAGGTTAGGAAAATCTTTGATGCAATTAGTGAGAGTTTAGTGCTTAATTTTTAATTTAGCATGTTATTAGCTCAATGCATCTTCTTCCCATGATTGTATCTAATTACCAAGCATAACTACTTAGGATTGACGCCCTAGTTCTTATGCATGTTAGATTGTTAAAGATTGGGATTTATGATTGCCTTAATCTCATAGTAACAAGGGTCTACGCTACGCATGACTAAGTAACTCGAGCCTATGTGACAAAGGGTAGGGGTATGAGTTGGTTATTGTTTTCATGATAGACTTTGGGTAAGGGACAAATCAGATTAGTCTAGAGAGTAATTCGTCGCAGTGTTCCCGTCACTGGATTTTAATTAATTTAAGATTGATCACCTTGAGTTAATTATTGGCCAAGTTTAATTAGAATTGCACTTTTCTAATTAACTCATTGGGTTGTTTGTTCCGGAATATGGTCAAGCAAATTGTGTGCATGAGCATCTTAGCTAAGTATGTTGAATCCCTATGATCTAAGTCGCATCAAAGTAATCCTGATCCCTTAAATTAGGAGCACACGTTACATTTTATTTTTCCGCTCTTTAATTTTCCGTTAATTAATTTTCTGAAAACCAATCTCCCATTTTATTTATTGTTTTAATTACAAATAAATAGAAATTAATTATTTATTGTTTTAATTAAAAATAAATAGAAATTAATTAGGAGGAGCTAATTAGAGGTTCTCTGAGGATCAACCTGACTTCCGTTGTCTACAAGCTAGATTAGCAAAGTCAGTTTTATAAATATTAATTTGGCATGCCTCGACAACCTGTTTACATGCTAACATTTTATAAACACTGAAAACGTGGCTAGCTCAAAAATTTCTTTATAAAATCTCTGAAAATTTCAGCAAAGTTTCTCCTGAAAATCGGATAAAACACACATGAAATGAAAACATACACATCTAAACAAATACGCTAAAACTTCAACACCGACTTCAAGTTTGTTTCGTTACACACTATTCATACAAAAATCCAAAAGCACGACATAACCAAAAACCTCAAATGGAAAAGCATAAACTTTAAATTCAAAAACTAATTTAAAACTAATATGGTATATATAATGCTATCGAAAACGTGTTAGAAAACAATCTGATTATGCTCTACTTAAATTTCTCATGCCCCTCTCCAGCAAACTTTACCAATCGCCTAGAATGTTTTTTCCTTTACTTGGAAAAAAACATTTTGAAAGAAGAATGAGTATTAAAAATACTCAATAAGTAACCCACTATCGGGTAGGTCATGCAACCACATATCTTTCCATTTTATTTTCTATTTTTCAATCAAATATATTTTTTTTAGTGTTCCTTAGTATTTCGTTTTTGATCTTTTGAAAAAAAAAAACAACCCAGTTTGAATCAAATAATATCTTGAATGTACTTTCCTATTTACCCAGTTTCATGTACTTTGTTCGTCAGGTTGCATAATATTGATAATTGTTCATTAAAAAAACCTAGTTTTTTATTGTTATTTTGCCGCAGATCTTCAATTTAGTATTTTAATTTTCCAGATTCGTGATTGCACAACTTAAATGTTGATAGTTTTAGTAAAATTGGTTATAACCCATCTTTAAAAAATACAGTAAAGAAATTAGATTGATTTGGATGTTTATTAACTGATCTTTACAGATCTTATGCATCATTATAGGATAATTAAAATGTTATTAAAAAAACTCAATGAGAGTATTTTAGTCTTTAGTGCATCTGTTGGTCAATATTAAATATAACTTTTAGACATTTTTACTGTGAAAAAAACTTTGTGGACACCAATAAAACTGACAATTAATTTTGGACATTCTACTAGTTATCCCAAAATGCAAGGAATAACGAGAGGAATGTCCATTTTTAATTGGCAATAGTTTTGAAAAAAAGTCCAAACATATTTTTTATTTTTAAAATGGCTAAATACTAGAATCTAAAATGATGTCTTGGACAAAAATACCCATCCATAAACCCTAAACACAACAAAACCTCCAAATTCATGACCATTTCCCACATAACATTGTTATTTTTTTTATTCTAATTTTTTTTCGTTAATAAGGGGCTATTTGGGGCCGGGAGTAAGAGGTGTTTAGTCTAGTCAGTTATAAATGTTGTGTTTGGGGTGCAAAGTTGCTTAGTTTGTAATTCTGAAGTCTATGTTTATTTTAGAGAGAGAAAATAAGAAGAACAAAACAAAGAAATCTAGAGATTATATTGAAGAAAGAAAAAATCAAACCCAAATTTCTTTCCTCGCTTTTTATTTATTTTGGATTCCACCGGACGAGAACTTTAAATTTTCATTTTGTTTGATTATATTTACGATAATAATGAAGGGAAATGAATTTTCTTTTATTGATAATTCAGTAATAAGATGGTGTTTTTAGAGTAGTATTACACTAACATTAATATAATTGATTCTGTAATGTAGAATTTTTGTCAATCCATTCTATCTTCAAAAATAAATTAAGAGCCAAAGTTAAAACGTGTGCATTCTAAATATAATATAAAAAAAGTCAAATAAAACTATAAAATAAAAGAATAATTAAAATTATATTATGGCATATTAAAAATTATACTAAGACATAAAAAAATATGCTCCTAATTATTTTTAAAATGAAATGATTTATTATAGAGAAATTGTAACAAATGTCAATTTAGAGTAAAATAATTAAAAATATAGCACTTTTTTAAAAAAAAAATTGCAAATATGTCAATTTCTATCACTAATAGTATGATCTATCGCTGATAGAAGTCTATCGCTGATACTAGTCTATCTCCTCAGTTTTTTTTATAGAATTTTGTCACTGATAGTAGTCTATGAGGGATAGAAGTTTATCACTGATAAAAGTCTATCAGTGATAGTCATATATCAACGATAGAGTCTATCAGTGATAGCCAGTGATTTTTTTGCCATATTTGCAAAATGTTTTAAATTTTGCTAAATTTGCAATTATTTTGGGTCTGATTGTTGTTTGTGCAACCAACCCTTTATTATATTGTTCTATATTTACTAAATTAAAAATTATATTGTAACCCCCCTAGATTTTCACACACCCTACTGAGAACACCCGGAGACGCTACTATATAAATACAAAGACCCCTCCCTAAAACAAGGAGTTGACTACAAAGGTAAAACTCTAAGGGAACATTCTCTTGACATAAAAAGAAATCGTGAAAGGTTTGGGATCCCAAAAAGAAATACTAACATCTGAAGTCAGTGAAAATTTACAGAAAGTCCAAGTACCCTATACTTTTAAGCTATGTACTCAAAGCAAGGCCTCAAGCCTAATTACACCGTGTCTATAAACATGAAACAAAAACTCTAGTCCCAAGACTCCTGAAATACACTACTACCATGGCCCGACACGCAAAATCCTCCTTGTCACCCGCCTCGAATGTTTTGGTTTGTTACTTGAAAAGAGACAATGAAACTGAGTGAGTATTTTATACACTCAGTAAGTAGATCTGCTAAATGCAATCATGTGTGATTCATGCAACTGGAACGTGAAGAGCTCTAACTGTTTTACAGAAACATGTCCTCAATGAGAGAACATTTAACCTATCCTACAAATTGAGCCAACACTTGTTTGTGTTTATGTGGACCTGATCTGTAAGACGAAACAACCACTAGTCTTGTATTTATCTTTCCATTCTGTTTTTTTAACTTGTATTTATCTTCAAAAAAAAAAAAAAAAAAAAAAAAATATATATATATATATATATATATATATGCAGAAAAAAACAAGAAATACCAAGTGATAGGACAAAGTGTGCCACTAGGCTAGGAAGGTTCAAATTTTATTTGTCTACCCAAGTTTCCTTGTTATTTTCTTTGGACATTCAAATATTCAACTATTTTGTTTTGCACGATCAATTATTCAAAGATTTTGTTATAATCTGTACTTAAAAAATTATTTATCCTTGAAATAAATCTCATTAATTATTAACATACATGATACATCTAAACCGTTCATGTTAAAAAACCCATTTTGATCCGTGTATTTTTCACTGAAACAACGATTTATTCATGCATTTTAATTTATAATGATTTAGGTTCTTATTACAACAACAAAAACAAAAACAAAAACAAAAACAAAAAAAACAAAAAAATCTTATTACTCTATAATTTTAAAAAATTTAGTCTATAAACTTCAAAGAATGTTTTTTTTTTTTTTTTTTTGAAACTAGAAGAACTAATTGGGTGTTTGGCCCAAGGAGTTGTTGGAGAAAGAGTTGGGGGAGAAGTTTTATCCATGTTTGGCCCATACAGTTGAACTCGGACAAAAGATATCAACTCTAAAACTTCAACAATAATTATTATTTAACTCCCCAGACTTCTACTGTAATTATTATTCAGCTCTGTCCCGTTTTTCAAGTCAACACATTTATCTCTCTTTCACTCTCTCTCCCTCCCTCCCACAATATTTTTAATTTTTTAAAAAAAACATAATTTAAACAAAATGTGTAAAAGGACTAAAAAATCAATTCAACCTATTTTTATTATTTTAAATATAAATTAGATTGTTCAATAAAAACTGTTACTTAAACAAAATTCAAAATGTACTATTCTTACACTCGAGAGAAATAAAAACATCAGCTTATTTGGATCCGTTTAAATTAATGGATTAAAATTTTTCGAATTCACATGTAATATTTAACACACTATTGTACGACTCTCTTTTATTTCAAAACTATCCAAATAAAATGAATATTTATTGTAAGTGATATTGAAAAAAGAATGTAAAGTATATTGTGGTCAAAATTATTTTTGTTATCTTCAAAGAAATTTGTGAAGGATACATAATATAAAAAGCAAAAATAACATTCTTAACATTTATTGAAAGAAGTCATTAATAATGAAAATATGAAAAATTATAGAAGACATTGTACAAAAAAATAGCTAAAATAAATCGTAATTGTTGAGATGCTGGTTTTCGGGTGCATGGATTCAGATGGAATGACAAGTTTAAGAGAGTGGAGGCGGAGAAGGATGTGTTTGACACATAGGTCATGGTAAAACTATATTTATGTGTTATTTTTTTTTTTCTTTAAACAAGTTTGTAAAATATACCTACATTAATAAAAAAATAAAAAAATCTCAATCTTATAATACATAAAATTAAAGATGATTCCTAACAAAAAATGGATATATATATATATATATATATATATATATGATAATCAATGTGAAAAAATAATGTAAGGTATTGTGCTCAAAATTATTTTTGTCGTTTTCAAAGAAATTTGTAAAGGATAGATAAAATAAAAATTAAAAAAAAAAATTAGAATTTATTGGAATTGGAATAAGTCCTTAATAATGAAATTTTGAAAGTTTGTAGAAAACAATTGTGCAGAAGAAAGCAGCTAAAATAAACTCAGACTTCGGAACTACAAGTTCAACAACTCCCTGCCCCAAACACACCACAAACTTTAGAACTCCAGACTAAACAACTCCCTGCCCCAAACACACATATTTTAGAACTCCCAGACTAAACAACTCCGGACTAAACAACCCCAACTTCCCCTAACTTCTTGGACCAAACACCCCCTAAATTGTTACAAATTAAAAAGTTTAGAGGCACTAAGAGCCCGTTTGATAACGTTCATGTTTCATGTTTTCCTATTTCTTGTTTCTTATTTTTTTAGAATTAATAACTACTTTTGATTCTTCTACTGAAAGCAAGGCCTCAAGCCTAACTACACCATGTCTATAAACATGAAACAAAAACTCTAGTCCCAAGACTCCGGAAATACACTACTACCATGGCCCGACACGTAAAATCCTCCTTGTCACCCACCTCGAATGTTTTGGTTGCTACCTGAAAAGAGACAATGAAACTAAGTGAGTATTTTATATACTCAGTAAGTAGCTCTGCTGAATGCAATCACATGTGTGATTCATGCAACGGAGAATGTGAGGAGCTCTAACTGTTTTACAGAAACATGTACTGAATAAGAGAACATTTAACCTATCCTATAAATTTAGCCAATGCAGTTTGTGTTTATGTGGGTCTGATCTGTAAGACGAAACAACCACAAGTATATTGTAGGCACCCTACTTGTGACGTTAGGTCTCTCCCAACATAGCACCTGTTGAATATGTGTATCTGAAGCTGACATTTCTTATCAAGCTTATTTGTGTACACAACATGTTGTGGGAAGTTATTTTGTTCTAACTCAACCTTAACCTAACACCTGATATATTAGGCAAAATTGAGACTCCTTTAAACAAAACAATGTTCATCAATAGCATATGTTATATTTATTTAACTAAACTCACATGGCATACCTGACGGAATAACCTACAAATAGAACATTGCTCATCAAGATCATATGTTATATTTATTTAACTAAACTAACATGACATGCCTGACTCAATATCTTGCATCAGAACACTTGCATATGTTATATTTATAAACTGAACTAACATGACATGTCAGACTGAATATCTTGCAACAAAACACTACCTATGAAGAGTATATGTTATATTTATAAACTAAACTAACATAACATGTCTGACTGAATAACTTTCAAACTGAACATTGCTCATCAATGACATATGTTATATTTATTATATAAACTAATATTACATGCCTAACTGAATATATATCCTGCAACAGAACACTGCCCATCAAAAGCATATGTTATATTTATAAATTGAACTAACATGACAAACCTGAATAACTTGCAAACAAAATATTGGTCATCAAGAGCATATGTTATATTTATTATCTTAACTAATATGAGACATGCCTGACTGAATATCCTGCAACAGAACAGTGTTCATCAAGAGCATATGTTATATTTATAAACTGAACTAACATGACATGCGTGACTAAATAATTAACTTGCAAACAGAACATTGCTCAGCAAGAGCATATGTTATATTTAAAAACCGATCAAACATGACATGTCCGACTGAATAACTTGTAATTAGAACATTGTTAGCTTACCTTAAGAAAATTCCCAAACGATTTTGTATCCACTGCTAACCTCAAAATAAGTTTGGCAACCAAAATTATCGAACCCGCTAAAACAACTTGAATTCTTACTGGAAATTGTTCTTGAACTTCAAACTTAACCGGTTGAAGGTATTGAAGTTGGGTCACAAGAATGAACCACAAATAAATCCATAAGAGAGGTTTAAGGCTGCTTGAATTTGGGGCTTTTGGCGCCCACGGTCAAACCATGCCACTGTCGCCGTCGAAACGCGTCCAAAAACATCGTCGTGAAGCTTCGCTCGCCAAGAAATCGAGGGAAACAAACCCATGAATATTCTTGAAGTTTGCGCGTGCGAAATGGGGTGGGGAACGACTGAAACACGCTGGAGAAGAAGAAGAAAAGGTTGTTGGTTTTCGTTTTGAAGAAAATCGCCAGAAAATGGAAAGAATAAAGAAATCGGAGAGGGGGGGAGAGGAGAGGGTTTCTTGCTGTGCGTGGGAGGAAGATGAGGTTTTCCTTTTTTTTTTTGTAATCGGATTTGCTTTTGCTTTTTTTTAAACGTATTTGCTGTCTGTCTTACAAAATCTCTATCCCACGCACAGTTCTCCTATCTTCGGTCCAAACTCAGACTAGTTGCACTACCCTCTCGCTTGATGGGGGCTAGTAGAGAAGAATTACATGGCAGTCATTCTCCATGTGGTAGTCAACTAAGTGACTCATCAAGTGATATGGAATCATAGGTGGATCAAGATTCTAGATTTACCTCTCCCACAATTATGTTATTTACTTTTACATTGGATGATCAACATGTGTCTAGAGTTTTGTCCATCCTTGTAACATGTTAGTTCAGTTTGTAGAAAAAAATTGTGGAGAAGAAAGCAGTTAAAATAAACGCAGACTTCAGAACTACAGGTTCAACAACTCCCTGCCCCAAACACACCACATACTTTAGAACTTCAGACTAAACAACTTCCTTCCTCAAACACACATACTTTAGAACTTCTCATACTAAACAACTCCAACTCCCCCAACTTCTTGGGCCAAACGCCCGCTAAATTGTTACAAATTAAAAAGTTTAGAGACACTAAAAGTCCGTTTGATAACGTTCATGTTTCCTATTTCCCTATTTCTTGTTTCTTATTTTTTTAGAATTAGAAACAGGACCGTGTTTAATAACTACTTTTGATTCTTGTACTGAAAGCAAGGCCTCAAGCCTAATTACACTGTGTCTATAAACATGAAAAAAAAAACTCTAGTCCCAAGACTCCTGAAATACACTGCTACCATGACCCAACACGCAAAATCCTCCTTGTCACCCGCCTCGAATGTTTTGGTTGCTACCTGAAAAGAGACAATGAAACTGAGTGAGTATTTTATATACTCAGTAAGTAGATCTGTTGAATGCAATCACATGTGTGATTCATGCAACTGACAACGCGATGAGCTCTAACTGTTTTACAGAAACATGTACTGAATGAGAGAACATTTAACCTGTCCTAGAAATTGAGCCAACACTATTTTGTGTTTATGTGGGCCTGATCTGTAAGACGAAACAACCACCACTAAATTGTAGGCACCCTACTTGTGACGTTAGGTCTCTCCCAACATAGCACATGTTGAATATGTGTACCTGAAGCTGAGATTTCTTATCAAGCTTATCTGTGTACACAACATGTTGTGGGAAGTTATTTTGTTCTAACTCAACCTTAACCTAACACCTGATATATTAGGCAAAATTGAGACTTCTCTAAACTAAACAATGTTCATCAATAGCATATGTTATATTTATTTAACTTAAATAACATGACATGTCTGACGGAATAACCAGCAAATAGAACATTGCTCATCAAGATCATATGTTATATATATTTAACTAAACTAACATGACATGTGTGACTGAATATTCTGCAACAGAACACTTGCATATGTTATATTTATAAACTGAACTAACATGACATGCGAGACTGATTATCCTGCAACAAAACACTGCCTATGAAGAACATATGTTACATTTATAAACTGAACTAACATAACAGGTCAGACTGAATAACTTGCAAACTGAATATTGCTCATCAATGACATATGTTATATTTATTATCTAAACTAATATGACATGCGTAACTGAATATATATCCTGCAACAGAACACTGCCCATCAAAAGCATATGTTATATTTATAAATTGAACTAACATGACATGCCTGAATAATTTGCAAACAAAACATTGTTCATCAAGAGCATATGTTATATTTATTATCTTAACTAATATGACATGTCTGACTGAATATCCTGCAACAGAACACTGCCCATCAAGAGCATATGTTATATTTATAAACTGAACTAACATGACATGCCTGACTGAATAACTTGCAAACAGAACATTGCTCATCAAGAGCATATGTTATATTTATAAATCGAACTAACATGACATGTCTGACTGAATAACTTGCAAACAGAACATTGTTAGCTTACCTTAAGAAAATGCCCAAACGATTTTTCGTGCCCACGGTCAGACCATGCCATTGTCGCCGTCGAAACGCGTCCAAAAACGTCGTCGTGAAGCTTCGCTCGCCGGAAAATCGAGGTAAATTACAAACCCATAAATATTCTTGAAGTTTGTGCGTGCGAAATGGGGTGGGGAACGGCCGAGACATGCTGGAGAAGAAGAAAAAAAGGTCGTTGGTTGCCGCTTTGAAGAAAATCGCCAGAAAATGGAAAGAAGAAGAAAGAAATCGGAAATGAGTGGCAGAGGGTTTCTTGCGGTGCGTGGGAGGAAGATGAGATTTTTTTTTTTTTTTTTAATCAGATTTGCTTTTGCTTTTTTTCTTAAATTGATTTGTTGACTCTTACAAAATCTCTATCGCACGCACAGTTCTCCTATCTTCGGTCCAAACTCAAACTAGTTGCACTAGCCTCTCGATGGGGGCTAATAGAGAAGAATTACATGGCAACCATTCTCCATATGGTAGTCAACTACGTAACTCATCAAGTGATGTGGAATCATAGGTGAAACAAGTTTCTAGATTTACCTCTCCCACAATTCTCTTATTTACTTTTCCATTGGATGATCAACACGTGTCTAGGGTTTTGTCCATCCTTGTAATATTGCCTTATCCTCATTCATATTCATTCTTTTAAGTGTATATAAATTGAGGCTAGGCCTACTAGCTAAGCTAATTACTCAATTCAATCTACTGAATACAAATATACAACAAGGATATTTTATCCTTTTTTGTCTCTATTTGTTTTCTCAGAGCTCAATTGCTCTCGATGTCGGTCGGAGCACCGCTGCCATACATATGTTTTTCTCGAGTAGAGATAGTGCCAAGTTCGTGGGTTCAATGCACAGTCGTTGCTCACCTATGATCGTAGCTTACCGGAAGGGAGAGAAAGGAGAAAAAAAAAAGACAAATTTCATTGAACCCACAATCAGAAAATCCAAAATTCTAAGAAAATTTTGATTTTTTTGACAATCACATTCATAAAATCCAAATTTTTAGTTTGTCATTTATCAAAATAATAATAATAATAAAATAAAAATAAACCGCTTACCTAACACCATCAATGTTTTAATCGAAAATGAATGACATATTGTATCAATATTCATGAGATAACATGAACATAACTCAATTAATATAGGTGAGAACTAATGACCAAGAAATCATAGGTTTCACTCCAAGTTATATTAATTTAAATACATTTAAAAAACCACCCTGAAGACATTTTTCTAGTGAGAGACCTTCTAACTTTCCATTCTGTTTTTTTAACTTGTATTTATCTTAAAAAAAAAAAAAAAAAAAAAAAAAAAAAAAAAAAAAATTGCAGAAAAAAACAAGAAATACCAAGTGATAGGACAAAGTGTGCCACTAAGCCAGTGTAGGAAGGTTCAAATTTTATTTGTCTACCCAACTTTCCTTCTTATTTTATTTGTCTACCCAACTTTCCTTATTATTTTCTTTGGACATTCAAATATTCAAATATTTTGTTTTGCACAATCAATTATTCAAAGATTTTATTGTAATAATCTGTACTTAAACCAAGTATATATATAGGATGGAAAAGTTGAAATACATATTATTTCAAGATATGGAGTTGGCCGGGTTCGAGGCCGACCACCTTCAAGAAGATCCCGAGGCCTAGGGCCCCGGGGCCATGGACCAGAGACCACTACAAACCCAAAATCCCATTAGAGAATGGTCGGCCATGCCGAGGCCGACCCACTCAAACATTACAAAACTCGTCCCTCTTAGCTTTGACCTAAGAGGAAAAGAAAAGACGACCCAGAAATGCTATAAATATCACCTCACAACAAAGAGGAAAGTAAGTTCATTCTAGTTCACTATACTCTCTAAAAGTTTGCTACTTCTCTAATAATAACTTAAGCATCAGAGCCGACGTGGGAGGCACCACACTGGTGTTTTCTAATCTCTATTCTGCAAGTCACTTTGTCTTCACAGTTGAAGCCATATGAAAGTCAGATGACATCCCATGTCTGAATTTTGACATCGACAACTAACAAATCCAACAAGAGCGTAGTTCAAACTGGTATAAAGTATGAATTAATGACTAAGATGTCAGATCTTCGATACCACCCAACCTTGAGAAAAAGAAAAAAAAACAAAAACATATATCACATACTTTATAGTTGAATCTTTGATCCCAACCCAACATTTATTGTACTCAAAACAAAAGGAAAATAAAACATTATATAAGGCAAGTTTGGGCTTTTGTGTTATCCACAAACTCCCCTGGTTTAATTGCCATGGAAGGAGAACCAGAAGCTCCCCATGTTCTAATTTTTCCCCTTCCCTTTCAAGGCCATATCAACTCAATGCTCAAGCTCGCCGAGCTTCTTTCACTTGCCGGCATCGCCGTCACATTCCTCAACACCCCTCACACCCACCGCCAACTCACTCACCACTCTGATGTCCTCTCCCACTTCTCTTTCTTTCCCGCCTTCCGCTTTCGAACCATCACCGACGGCCTTCCGCCGGACCACCCTCGGTCCTTCGAGTTCATGGCCGAGATCATCAACTCATTTGGGACCGTAACCAAGCCAATTTTCAAAGACTTGCTGATTTCAGGTCATTTTGGTTCCGATCTCACTTGCGTTATACTCGACGCCGTCCTTAAGAATCTTGTCGATGCCGACGATGCTGAAATTAAGGTACCTGTTTTGGGATTCCGGACGGTCAGTGGTTGTTCTGTGTGGGCTTATCTTTGTGTTCCTGATCTCATTGAAGACGGCCAGCTTCCTATTAGAGGTAACCTAAGAAACTGGAGGGGAAATTTAATTCTATTTTCTGTGGCGGGTGTGTGTTTCATCTCTGCGCCATTCATTTCAAAATTTAAATGGATGAAATTGAAATTAAGATACGCAGTTTCATCCTAAAACTAATTGGTAATAAGAGAAGTAGCTCATGTATATTATATTGTGAGTGAGGTTTGTTCATTTTTCCGATGTGGGATCCTCAACACTACTTTCAATCTTTTACTGACTTTTTTTTATGAATTAGTTTATGAATTATGAAATTTTTACTTAATCACATGAGACAACGACTTCAAGTTCAGGAATAAAAATTGAATTTCTCCTATATATTTCAATACTTGGCCTCCAAAATTTAGCATTTTACTTTAATCACTGACAATTTAGCCTCTCAAACTTTATATTTTATAATTTAGTCTCTATTTTGATTTTTTTTAAATGAAAGTATATAAAATATTTGATAATTTAATGAAGTTTTTTTTTCTTCTTAAAGAAACCTTTGAATTTCTAACTAAATTACAAAACCATTTATTTATATATTTTTTATTTTTTTTTATTATTTTTAGTTTAAATTTTTTTTTGAAAACATTATTTGAAAAAATAGATAATAAAACAAAGAAACTCATGTGTGGGAGTAGGTTGAAGTAGTGTTTTATAAGTTTAGTTTTCAAAAATCAAAAACAAAAAACTAAGACCACTTTCTATAACCATGTGGTTTTAAGACCACTTTCTATAACCATGTGGTTTTTTTTTTTTTTTTTGAATATTGTGTTTGTTTTCTCACAAATTTTTACAATGATTCTCATATTTCTAAGATTTGAAATTTTTAGCTAATTTCAAAAATAAAATTAATTAATTTTTGTTTATTATTAGTTTCAAAGATTAGTTTTGATTTGGAAAATATTTGTAAAATAGACACATTAAGAAAAACTCATAGATAAAAGTAGTTGTTTATAAGTTTATTTTTCAAAACACAAAAACTAAATAGTTACCAAAATAGAACTGAAGTGGTTATTAAACGGAAACTTGGTAATAAAAAGACACATTAATTAGCAACATGATCATAACTCAGTTGTTAAAACATAATTTACTATAACTCAGATGTTAAGACATAATTTACTTTTTTTTTTTTTTTTTTTTTTTTTTTTTTTTTTTTTTTTTTTTTTTTTTTTTTTTTTTTTTTTTGCATGAGTTACAAAATTGAATTGTTATGTACCAACAAGAGCATAGCTCACTTGGTATGAGGTCCTAGGTCAATCCCTCACTCCTCGTAAAAAAACAAATATATAATATTTGAATAGGTGTTTTTTTTTTTTACGACATGTGGGGAGGGGATTCGAACTTGAGACATTTTGCTCATAGTTCATACATTATGCGGCCGATGTTGGCTAATAATTAGATATGTTAAAAATGTTCATTATTAGATATTATTAACCTTTTGAATTAACATAGTATAAATATATAAGTCGTTAAGTTTGTATTTTAATTATGCAATTCTATATAAACCCTAGTCCCCTTTTGCATTCTCTCAATCTATTCCCTCTCAAGTTTAACCTTTAAGATTGAAAGGTTTTTATGCTAACTCAAGCTTCATGAGTTTTAAAATTACAGGAGAAGAAGACATGGACAGAATTCTAACAAACATACCAGGAATGGAAAATCTTCTAAGATGCAGAGACCTCCCTGGTGTCTGCCGACTCGACACAAACGACCTTGTTCTTCAATACATTGTCAAACAGACCCAAAGAAGCTCAGAATTCCACGCCCTCATATTGAACTCATTCGAAGATTTAGAAGGACCCATTCTCTCAAAGATTCGAACTTTGTGCCCCAATCTCTACGCCATCGGACCCCTCCACGCCCTTCTCAAAACCAAACTCTCCAACCAAACACACTCTTTGAACAATCTCTGGGAGGTCGACCGGAGCTGCTTGGCCTGGCTCGACAATCAACCGCCGGGATCCGTCATCTACGTCAGTTTTGGAAGCATTACGGTAATGGGGAATCAAAAGCTCGTGGAATTTTGGCATGGATTGGTAAATAGCGGGAGGAATTTCTTGTGGGTTGTACGGCCGGATCTTGTCACCGGCGAAAATGGGGAGATTGAAATTCCGGCGGAGTTGGAGGGTACGAGAAAGAGAGGGTACATGGAGGGGTGGGCCCCGCAGGAGGAAGTGCTTTCCCACGAAGCAGTTGGAGGGTTTTTGACTCACAGTGGTTGGAATTCGACTTTGGAGAGTATTGTTGCGGGGAAGCCAATGATTTGTTGGTCATATATTGTGGATCAGCAGGTGAATAGTAGATTTGTGAGTAATGTTTGGAAGTTGGGTTTGGATATGAAGGATTTGTGCGATAGAGAAACGGTGGCCAAAATGGTGAATGAACTTATGGTCAATAGGAAACAGGAATTCTTGAGATCGGCGACTCAAATTGCTGATTTGGCAAGACGAAGTGTGAGTCCAGGTGGATCGTCCTATGCTGATTTTGATCGTCTTGTCGAGGAGATTAGATTGTTGAGCCGATAGACCACAATGCATAACAATCAGTATTTGAAATGATAATGAGTATCTATTGAGATATGATAATGTAAAACCAAATATTGTTCTTCAAAAGTTCTTGTAATGTTTTTTAAATACAAAGTTTGTTCTCAGAAATAGATGAGAATAGAGATAGAAACAAAGAGAACACTTATGTTTATAAAAGAAAAGAAATCTCTCTATAAAAAGGAGATCTCCCAAAAAAAGCTTGAATAAAAACTGATCGAAAGATTACCGAGACTATGTGATATAGATGGTGACCTTTCTCTTCTTCATCAAAGCTTCTTTCTTCTTCATAGTCGGTCATCTTCTTCATAGTCGGTCATCTTCTTCAAGTAAGAAATTGAGCAGAGCTTCGCCTCTCTCTCAAACCATTTCTCTAAATTTGTCTAATCTAAGGAAATGAATTAAGGTTGACATTCTTTTTGTTGCATGGAAAACGTGGAGCGTTCTCCATCACCCACCTCAAACTGAGGTGTTCAGCTAGGATCATTGTGGGCTTAAGTTCACTTTTGAAGCTCATTCAGCCCAACAAATTGGTATTAGAGCCGGCAAGAAGGAAGGAAGATTTAGATTCTTGACAATCAAGAAAGACAAGAAGATTATTAAAGATTCAAGCAAACATGTTAATTGCAAGATATGACATTGAGAAATTTGATGGCAAATCAGATTTTGAATTATGGAAAGTCAAAGTCAAGGTTGTCCTTGGACAGTAAAAGGCATTGAAGGCAATCCAAGATCCTACTAAATTTCCTAAATCTATCACAGAAGAAGAGATGAAAACAATGAAAGTAACAGCCCATGGTACATTGGTCCTAAATTTACATGATTGTGTTCTAAGACAAGTTATTGATCAAGAAACATCATATTCAATGTGGACCAAGCTTGATGAGTTATATCTCTCAAAAGATTTACCAAACAAGACATATCTAAGAGAAATGTTCTTTACATACAAGATGGATGCAAACAAATCCATGATGAAAAATCTAAATGAGTTCAAAAGAATAACATCATAATTCAAGCACGTGGAGATAAAGTGGGAGATGAGAATGAAACTTTCATTTTATTAAATTTCTTTCCAGAAAATTACAAAGAGGTAAAAACAGCTTTGAAATATGGTAGAGATAAACTAACTACTGATATTATCATTTCTGCAGTTAGATCAAAAGAAATGGAACTTCAATCACAAAAGAAGCAATCTTCAAATTTAGAAGGTTTAACTGAAATGTAATAATAGAAAAATTAAAGTAAGGTAGTTATTATCATGCAAACGTAGTGTTAGCTTTATGGCTTCAATCAAACTATATATTTTGATGATAACAAACTCATTTTTTTGTACTGACATTTTTAGTGTTTCAAAGTATCTATTATGTAGAGTTCGAAAAGACGATTCCAACGCATTTTGAATGGTTCGAATCAGAGCTCAAAGACAAAAGAAGGATCGAGTGATCATGACAAACGTGGACCATCCAAAGGTGGACACATGGTAGAGGCGACTAAATTTTTTAAATTAAGAAAAATAAATTCAAAAATTCATTCATTTCCTATCTATCAAATTCTAAATTCAAAAATTCATTCCTTTCCTATCTCTCAAATTCTAAATTCAAAAACTCATTCCTTTCCTATCTCTCAAATTCAAAATTCAAAAATTTCATTCCTTTCCCATCTTTCAATCTCCACCCTAATTCATCTTACCCTAAATCTAATGGCTAGTTTTGAACATTTTCTTTTTAAAATGGTAGCCATTCTCATTTTTGAGAGGTGAGCAATTTCCAAGGAAAAAAATCCTAGCAAAATCATTTTTGATCTTTTGCTCTCAAAATCGAATTCAACTTGCAAATCTCTCACATACTCCTAAACTTGATCATCCTACATTTGTGAGAAATTTTAGAGCGTTTGTCTACTGTGTTCATCTGTAATATTTTATCTTGTTAGAGGTAATTCGTTGTAAGTTTTATTTTCTCGGGTTTTGTATTAAGGTGTGGGTACACCTTGGGTTGTGTGAAAAAGAAATTGGTTGGATCCTGAACCAGTAAAAATGATCACGGGTTTCTCTTTAGCCTAGGTGAAGAAAAAAAATAAAGAGGGTCGTTTTCGGTTTGGTTCTCACCCGCAAGAGGATCTCTTAGTGAAATACCCAAGAAGGAGTCTTGGGGAGTGGAGTAGGCAATTCGCCGAACCACTATAAATTTTCGGTGTCCTCTCTTCCTTACTTTTATTTTTCTGCATTTCAATTTTTGTTTTAATTATTTTAATCTCTTAGATTGCATGATATAGACTTGCTTTGATTCGTTTTTTTGTTGCTTGAGTGGTTTAACGTTTAAAATTTAAAATTGTTAGACAACTCTATTCACCCCTCTAGTGTTGCCATTAGATCCTACACGTAGTAAGCTCTGTCACGTGAGATACACCTTCAGGTAATTGAGTCAATACCAAGATTGTAGTCACCTGACACAACTATAGTCTATCTACTATCTCGCCCATAACACAATTTTCATGACGTGCACGTCATACAGACATCCAGTGTTCATGATGTCGTCACCAATCATGATTATGTTTACCGCGCAAGTCTAACTGATGTAGTTTCATACTTGTATCAAAAACTGGTGACACTATTTGTCGCATTCCAAATTGTCTTAGCATATTGTCAAAAGCATTGCAAAGTCATAAATAACTAGTCCTAAACAGTCCAAAATCATAAAAAATAGTCAAAAGCCATCAAAGTAGTCCAAAGCAGTCCAAATACATATAAAATTAATCTTAGCCGGTCCAAAGTCATTAAAAAAATAAGAGAAAACATCAATTTATACTCATGAACTTTGGAGGTTGTATCAATTAAAACCCTAAACTAATGATCATTGTATCAATTTAAACCCTGAACTTTCAAAACTGTATCAATTTACACCTTTTGTTAAAATTTTATTTTAAAAACGTCAATTTAAACACATAAAAACTTATAATTTTAGCAATTAAACACCTAAACTTTCATAAGTGAATCAATTATATGAAAGTTTAGGGGTTTAATTGATAAATTATAAATCTCTCCACGTGTGAAAACTAACATTTTTCTAAGAAATGGTGTAAATTGATACACTTATGAAAGTTCAGGGTTTAAATTGATACAATCATTAGTTTAATGTTTTAATTGATACAAACCTCTAAAGTTTAACGGTATAAATTGTTTTTTACCCAAAAAAAATAATTAGTCTAAATCAGTCCAAACTATGTGAAATCCAAATATGTCCAATAACAAATATATCAGCCAAAAAACTATATGAATCGATCCAAAATCATTAAAAAAAAAAAAAAAAAAACCAGAACAGTATAAATTAATTTAAACACATATTAGTCCAAAACACTCAAATCAGTGAAAAAAAACTCGATAAACTCGTATACTAATTGTGAGAATTTATTTTTTTAGAAAAGTTTATACCCACAATCGACAATGGAGGTGCGAGGAGACGACGACAGTGACGGCAAGAAGACGAAGCGGCGAAGGCGACTCAACGATTGGCGGAAGGACAACAGTAGTGGCTCAACGAACCGAGTAGGACGGCGACAGCAAAAACTCGAGTGGGAGGCTAAAGATTAATCAACGGAGGAAGAAGAGATATGAAGGTCTGACGGCGCAGAGAAGAAAAGAAAATGTAGTATTTTGGGACCATCGAACTCGTGTGCCTTGTACACGAGTTTCTTTAACCGAACTCGTGTACATGGTACACGAGTTCCATCTAACGAGCATGTGCCATATAAGCATCCACGTGGTTGGTGATAGCTCACAAAATGAGCTATAAGCGTCCATGTGGTTGGTGATAGCTCACATTTAGGACATATTTTATGCTAGTTTAAAGACTTATACTGTTATATTCACGGTTATATTCGAGGGGACAACGTCTGGACGCTGAAAATAAAAAAAAATAAAAATTAAATGATGCTAGGCACACCAGAACTCAAGACCGACCACGTGCATCACATTTTTCCTGTCAGTGCACACAACCATTGCACCAAGATACCAATTCTATATATTTATAAGCAGATATTCATATTGTATTTGGTACGAGCAGTCCTTCAGCTCAATTGATAGTCTGCATGTGCATCCATATCTTCATGGATATGCGCCACATGCGATCTGAAACTGCCAGATTTTCCTATTACATATTACATTCGAATTTTGCCCTATTTTGACATATAAATACATCCTTTTGAGCCTCTTTTGGGGAGCCAATTTGGAGAGTCGTTCCCAATTTTGAAAATACATAATTTTAAGAGTTAGAGGAGATTTTTGGGAGCGAAAAGAAGACAATTACATGTTCGGGAACTTGGAATCGACACGTTTTATTTCTTCTTCCCTTCTTAATTTGTAATTTTGTTATGGGTTTAATTTTGAGTTTATATTTTGTAATGTCCAACATGATTAGCTAAACTCATTTATCTTAAGGATTGATGTAGCCATTAGACTGATGTTTTGATTAATTTAAATGTCTTTGATTGATTGCTTTTATTTTCATTCATTCATTTATGTGCTTAATGTCTATAATTATTTCTTAGCTACAAATTATTTGTTTAATTGGTTTGATTTACACTATAAGTTGTAATTTAGACTAGAACTTAATTGCATGACTTAAGGGGTTTCTGACAAAAAATTGATCCGTACTCCTTCAGATGTGGTTAAATGAAGAGTCATAATTAATGTCTTGCAAGTTATTAAAAGTTATATAGATATGTTAGTTTTATAATTTTGCATGAGATTTAATTGTACTCGAAAGATGCAATTTTTACATATGACTTCTTGACTTATGATTTATTGCATGATTCTTAGTCGTTAATTAATTGATTTATTGGTTTAATTGGTGAAATCAACTCTCATATCTCTTTTATCGTTGTTCTCCATATCTTATTTTATGTTTTTATTTTGTTTCATCATATTCATCTATCGATTTATTTCTCTAAATAAAATTGGGTGAATATATTTGCGGTACTTAAGTGAACTAGATAACCAATCCTGAAGGACGATACTCTTATTTATACATACTATATTAAAACTTGACTCGTACACTTACGGTTTTGCATTGCATTAAATTGCACAACAGTTGACACGTTATAGAACTCGTGTCCAAGGTACACGAGTTACCCCATAACTTGTGTGCCTTGAACACGAGTTACCCCTTAAGTCGTGTACCATGGACACGGTGTGGCTAACTCGTGTTCATGGTACACGATTTAGATACCCTAGTTTTATAAATACTTTCAAAGTTACCTTATTTTTGTAATAATAATTTTTTTTTTTCATTGTTTTAAAGTTATCACCCGTTTATAACTATTTCTATTACTTAAAAACTATGCTAATTTATATAAATTAGCGACAATTTTCTACCTGTTTGATATATTTTTTATATGTTTATGATCATTAATAAAATATGATTTTTTTTCATGTAAATTAGCGACATGTTTGGTAGACTTTTTTTTTTTTTTCTTATCATTAATAAAACAATATTTTTTTTATGTAAATTATGTTTGGTAGACCTTTTTTTTTTTTGTTTATCATTAATAAAATAATAATTTTTTTTTGTAAATTAGCGACAATTTCTACATGTTTGGTAGACCTTTTTTTGTTTGTTTATCTTTAATAAAATAGTTTCATGCTTATCCTTATTCTCAAAAAAAAAAATAATAATAATAATAATAATTGGATAGACCATTCCCACGCGAAATCATCCAAAATAAATAAAAAGAAATCTCCGAAGAAGTCTTGTTTAGTCGTAGCCACAATTTGTAATATGGTGTCGATGGAAGCACAAACACAAACAAGTCCTCATGTTCTTGTCTTCCCGGCCCCCGCCCAAGGCCACATCAACGCCATGCTCAAGCTCGCCGAGCTTCTTTCTCTGGCCGCCATTCCAGTCACTTTCCTCACCACCGAACACTCCCACCGCCAACTCACCCTCCACTCCGACGTCCTCCGCCGCTTCTCTCGCTTTCCTGCCTTCCATTTCCAAACCATCTCCGACGGCCTCCCCCAATCCCACCCGAGGACCTTCTCCTCCCACCACTTCCCTGAAATGATCTCCTCCTTCAGATCCGTAACCAAGCCCCTCTTCAGAGACTTGCTCGCCTCCACTTCCACCCATTTCGATCCAAATCTCACCTGCGTCATTCTCGATGGCTTCTTCAGCTTCCTTGTTGATATTAATGATGATTTTGTCAAACTTCCCATCTTTTGTTTTCGTACTTTCAGTGCTTCTTCTTCCTGGGCGATTCTCTCTGTTCTTGATCTCATCCAGGATGGACAACTTCCTATTAAAGGTTAGCTGCTACCTTTGAGTTATGTTGATTTGTGATTGGTGCATGTTGTTGTATTATTGATGTGCAATTGCAGGGGAGGAAGACATGGATAGGATCATAGACAACGTGCCAGGCATGGAGAATCTTCTCAGATGCAGAGATCTACCAGGATTCTGCCGAGCTGCCGATCCAAAAAATGACCCAATTCTCCAATTCATAGTGAATCAATCAATACGCAGCACCAAATTCGACGCCCTCATAGTGAATTCCTTCGAAGATTTGGAAGGACCCATTCTCACAAAGTTCCAAATTTTCTACCCCAAAATCTACCCCATCGGACCCCTCCACGCCCTTCTCAAAGCCAAACTCTCCGACAAAACAGAGTCTCTGAACAATCTCCGGCAAGTCGACCGGAGCTGTTTGGCCTGGCTCGACCATCAGCCGCCGGGATCCGTCATTTACGTCAGTTTCGGAAGCATTACGGTAATGGGAAATCAGAATCTCATGGAATTCTGGCATGGGTTGGTCGATAGTGGGAGGAATTTCTTGTGGGTTGTACGGGCGGATGTTGTGACAGGGGAAATTCCGGCGGAGGTGGAGGAGGGGACGAGAAAGAGAGGGTGTATGGTGGGGTGGGTACCGCAGGAGGAAGTGCTTGCACACGAAGCGGTTGGGGGGTTTTTGACTCACAGCGGTTGGAATTCGACTTTGGAGAGTATTGTTGCCGGGAAGCCGATGGTTTGTTGGTCGAATGCTTACGATCAGCAGGTGAATAGTAGATTTGTGAGTAATGTTTGGAAGTTGGGTTTGGATATGAAGGATTTGTGCGATAGAGAAACGGTGGCGAAGATGGTGAATGAAGTTATGGTCAATAGGAAACAGGAATTCGTGAGATCGGCGGCTGAAATGGCTAATTTGGCAACACGGAGTGTGAATCCTGGTGGATCATCGTATGCCAGTTTTCACCGTTTGATTCAAGATATTGGAATTTTGAGTCAACAAAAGATACCCAAAATCGAAAACTAGATTTTTTTTTTTTTTTTTGGGGGAAAAGAGTGTTCAAAAAGCTATTTTATATTTGTACAATTTTGAAATTATTGATATAGAGAGTGATTTTTTAAATTAGGTACATCAATGTAAAACACGCGCAATTATGTACTCTAGTCAATTTAAAAAGAGAAAAAATTGTTCTAGTCCTAAGTTGCTTCAAACTAGAAGAAATGTACTATATATTTCATAAAAAAACGAATATAAATGAAAAATATAGGTTAGATTATAATATATAAACAAGTATATATATTGGATTATAGTATATAAACAAAGTATATAGGATAGAAAAGTTGAAATATTTTAAGATATGAAGTTGTGGAGAAAAAATATCGATTCATAATAAAATTTAAATAAAGGAAAAAAAATTAGTATACATTAAAAACATGAAATATAAAATTTATCATAATATTTTAAATGTTTATTGAATTTTTTTTAAAAAATGATGAAAAAAATAAATATGAAAAAAAAACAATAAATATTAATCAACAATATAAATAATTCAAAATTTATTTAATAAAAAAAATACATTAAATTATGATCCATGGAATATAAAATATACAAAAATTCTAAACGGTGATTTTGACTTAAATAATTGAACTATGCAATTCCATTTTATTATTCAAATTTATTACAAAATGGACAATTGAATATTTGAAGCCCAATTATATAAATAAATATATATATATATATATTTTTGAAGCCCAACATTAAAGGGATAAACTTTAGACCAATTGGATAGGCTATGAGCCCATGAACCCCATATCCATGAGATGGAATCAACCAAGTAATTAAGGAAATATATATATAAAAAATTAATTTGGAGTTAGTGAGTTTATTAGGATTTTAGCTCAAAGTTAATTATATGGAGAGTGGTTGCTAGCCAAGGCACAAAGCTGCGCATCAAAATGTGTAATCTTGACACGTGTTTATTAAAAAAATATAAAAAAAAAAAAATGAACGGAAAACTCTCGGTCTCATGTATTCTTGTCTTCTTTCTTTATCTCTCATTTTGGTTCAGCTGGGCGCAATCCTTTATCTCCATCTTCTTCTTCTCTAGCGACGCCTTCTCTCCTACGACATTTTCTTCTCCGGCAACGACCAACACGCACGGCTCGTGTTCTCCTTCCAATCGAGTCACCCACATGTTCAAGCTATAGCTCATGTGAATGCGATCTCCGACGCGTCAATCAGCAGTGAGGACGCAACCCACAGATGGTGTTTCAACGCTCGACCTGCAACACCGATGATCCGATCTATAAATGAAATTTGATCATGGGTTGAAAAAAGTGTTGGTTGTTGAAAAATGTGGAGTCTTCATCGTTGATCGATGCGCTGGAGAAGAAATAATGTCGTTGGAGAGGGGACGTCAGGGAAGGAAGACAAATACATGATTTTCTCCGTTTTGTTTTTTATTAATAAACACATGTCTAAATTTTATTAGAACACATTTTGGGAGCATCTTTGTGTTTTAGCCTCGCTAGCCAAGCATTGCTCTTATATGGAGAGACTTGTACTCAAATCCTACAGCCGGCGAATGAATTTTGTTGAGAGACTATGAAAAATGCTTTCTTAATCATTTGCCTAGCGATCATGAAGGATTTTGGGATTATTAAAGTCCTCCTAGTGGGAATGAGTTTAATCATTAATGGTCACCTAGGTAACTAGGAATTATTTAAACTAGAAATTAATTTCCTTCGGATTTTCTTGACAATTGAATGTCGTACAGTCAGGCGGTTGTTCCATGAGATAAAGCGAAGATAGTTGTGAAGATCCTGTAGAGTCCACCAAAGTTACATTGGTTCTTCACATTTGGTAAAGGTTAAGGATTTTGATCCTTCTTGCTTTTTCAAAATTGTTTTAATTAATAGTTGCCATTAACGAATGACAATCCTCATAATCGGATTAAGTACAAAACTTAAGTTGCGACACAGTCTAATACACTCATAATAAACTATTTGTTGACCATTAGAGATTAGAGGTTAGAATTACGCTAAAGCATCATTAGTCATTTTCATATGTTTCCACAAATCTAATCTAATAATTTAAATTTGTCAAAACTGCTGATGCAAGGATTTAGACTCATCGGAGGCAGGGTTTGGATGATCATGTGAGTTGTCTAATCTGAACTCGACCTGCAAAGAGAGAGTTAACTTGCACCGGTGTGGGGCTGAACCCACTGTACTATGATGCTTAAGTTAGAGAGAGAGAGAGTTCTAAGCTTAAGTTGGAGTGTGAGTAGTGCAAATTGCGTACCTCTTCATGGAGACGTTTCCTGATATTTATACAAAAGAGGATTGATAGAACGGTCGACATCGGTTCGTACTCATCATCATGAAGATAGGTCGTCCCCCGATCCTAGGCGGATTCGAAGGGATCATCGTACCGTCGCTCCTAATACTAGGTAGGAATGTTAGCGGACATTCCTCGTCCTGATTTTAGGGGGCGGCGACGGTAACGTGACCGGGAATCTCCGGGTTGTCTGGAGGTAGATCTCATAGGTCTCCTAACCAGATTCTAGGGGTCGGCTCTAGGTCCTTAGGAGCGGTAATGTGACGTTAGGTCATGCTCTCATGCTGAGGTGGTCCATGACATTAGGTCGATGACCTCATGTCGAAGTGACCTATAACAAAAACATTAATCATAACTCTCTAACATGACTCGTACTTATCTATCTAATATTCGTTGTCTTAAGAACTTTGGAAAATATAGAAATCATGACATCCTCCTAATCCCCATTGAGACGGTCAATTTTGGATATAGATTCATCAGACTTACATTACAATTCAATCTCACATCCATTAATTAAAGTCATACCTCCTTATCTTCTCATCATTACAAAAAAAAAAATAATAATAAGTCAATTATTCACCAAGGTGAAGATCTTCCATATCTTATCTTTCTAGGCCGTCATGGAATACCCACCTTAATGTGTGCTCGAATTCTCCTTTTATAAAATTACTTTGTTCTAGTTCCTCATCTTCCAAATTAAATATGCAACGCTATTATCTATGTCGACATCGTTCAATAATCACAATATATACTCTTTCAATCTCACATGCTTTTTTTAAGCTCTTTTTAATTGTTTTTAGGGTTTACTTTTGTAAAGGTAAATTAATCTTTTGTAGTTAGGTTTTGTATATCTTCAAGCAATTCTGATGCAATGTAAATTCTAGTTCCTTTTGTGTTCTTCCCTATTTTCCTTCTCTAAAGTTGACAATAACAACCATAAAAATTAAGATTTTGAATTTGATGGGACTACATATGATCATTTTCTAGACAAATTATTTGAATTAATTTTGTCATTTTTTTCTCTCGATATTTTCTCGTCCTCCAAATTAAGGATTAAATATCTCTAGCAACGGTCACAATCGTCCTAGCAAACATAATTTTTCATATCAAAGATGATGACAAAAACATGTGAGGTGAGTGATTCGAACCTTGAACCTCTTGGTCACTATTCATACAACTGTTTTATTTATTTATATTTCATTTCATTGATTTATTCAAATTAGAGAAACGACTAAAATGTAACTTTTAAAATTTTAATAACTAAATAGAAATAGATATAACTCTCTTAACTCAAAGTGTGTATACTTCAACTTTAATTATCATGTCTACATCACTTGAGATTAAGGCTTCAAATTTTTATACTTCAATTTGTTGTAGTAAAAAGAATAGAAATGGAGATAAAACATGGAGTCACTTTCTATATTTAACTCTTTTTTATTATTATTTGTATATTGTCTTTGTTTATCAATTTGTTGAGTACATTTAAATTTCCGCTCACCTGAGCTAGTTTTTTTTTTTAGCAATTATAACATGTTTCAAGAGAGTTGTGCTATTCCACAAACATGCTTCTGAGATTATTTCAAATCTGTTTAATAATGTTTTTATTTTTTACTTTTTAAAATGAAAAAATGAAAAATAGGAAATAGAAAATAAAAAAATAAAAAACATTCAACAATCAACTCTATGGTAACCGTGTTTTTTTCATCAAAACCACTCAATCGCATTTCAAAGGAACTCTGAAAAACAATTTTCATATATATATACATATATATATATATATATAATCATATGTGAAATGTAATTAGGGCACGAGCTGACGACAACTATGTACCACCTGTGTCCGCGTTTTCGAAGGCACCCCTCTCTTTCAACAGGATTCGCGACATGTCAAGCCCTAGTAAGATTCTTCGCTTTGCATCGAATTAAACCACATGTTCCACCACTTTTGCGGGCCCCCGTCAATTCCTTTGAGTTTCATTCTTGCGAACGTACTCCTCAGGCGGGATACTTAACGCGTTAGCTACAACACTACACAGGTCAATACGCACAACGCCTAGTATCTATCGTTTACGGCTAGGACTACTAGGTATCTAATCTCATTCGCTCTCCTAGCTTTCGTCTCTCAGTGTCAGTGTCGGCCTAGCATAGTGCTTTCGTCGTTGGTGTTCTTTCCGATCTCTACGCATTTCACCGCTCCACCGGAAATTCCTTCTGTCCCTACCGTACTCCAGCTTGGTAGTTTCGACCGCCTGTCCAGGGTTGAGCCCTGAGATTTGACGACGAACTTAAAAAGCCACCTACAGACGTTTTACGCCCAATCATTTCGAATAACGCTTGCATCCTCTTTATTACCGTGACTGCTGACACAGAGTTAGTCGATGCTTATTCCCCGAATACCGTCATTGCTTTTTCTCCAGGAAAAGAAGTTCAGGTTTGAATATCAAGCCACATGTCAACCTCAACATAGTTCAACTATCATGAAACAAGTTTCGATGTTTAGCTCAACCAAAAAGCTAGAGATTTGAATCTTTCTACATATTATTGAACTAAAAAAAATACCAAGCCACATCACAAACCATGAAGAATGGCATTATTTTTGAAGAGAAAAAAATCGCGTTTTTGAAGAATTGCGAGAAAAAAACGGACAGTCCTACTTAAGTTAGGTAGGAATATGAAATACAATGTAAGGATTGAACTCATAACCTCTTAGTTAATGACACAATCTTATGTCAACTGAGTTATGCTCGATTTGACAAAAAATAATAAATTTAAACTTTGTGATTTAAGTTATTTTTAGTTAATTAATATATTGAATTGATTTTAGTTAATAATCAAAATAAAATATAGTTAATTAATTAACTATAAATCACATAAAATTTTAAATTCTAGTTATATTTTAGCATTTTAGCATAATAATCAATTGAATAATTAATAATAAGTGTTATTTAGGTACCATCCAATATGACGGTATATTTAATTAGTATAAACTTTATATATAAAAAAAAAAAAAAAAAAAAAAATAGTACAATTTTTTAATGGAAAGTGAAAAAAAAAATATTAGAATAAAAAAATAAATGTGGTTTTTAAATTTAATAAACTAAACTAAATATAAAATAAATAAAGCAAAAAAAATTAAACTATTGCATTTAAAAAAGTAGAGAAGGAGAAAAAAAATTGATACAAAAAAATTGGTGGACATAGAAAATCAATTAAATTATATCTGAGAAAGTACATCCAACTAAACTGTCCATTTAAATGACAGCCACGTGTAGATAGTTTAAATTTAATAAATTAATTTTTTTTTTGGCTGAACCACCATATATATTAAATGCATTATTTTTTTTACTTTTTCTTTACTTTTCGATAAATTTTAGCCGACATTGGATTTTTACTCAATTTTTTTTTCAACACTCCTCATCTCATATATATATATATATATATATTTTTTTTTATTATTATTATTATTATTTATTTATTTTGTCACTCTAATCTCTTCACTAATATTCTAAACTATATTTAACACTTTCATTTTCTTCGTCTTAAATATATTTAGTCATTAAGTTCTAAACTCTAAATTTAATATGATATAAACCTTGTTTATTTTCTTATAATGATATGGAATTTCTCATTTATACATTAAATATTTAAAAAAAAAAATCAATTTATACTCTTAAACTTTGAAGGTTGTATCCATTAAAACCCTAAACTAATAATTGTATCAATTTAAACCTTGAACTTTTATAAGAATATCCATTTATACCTTCCGTTAAAATTTTATTTTAAAAACGTTAATTTAAACACATGAAAACTTATAATCTTAACAATTAAACTCTTAAACTTTAAATTACAAGTCTTCACACGTGTGAAAACTAACAATTTTTTAAGAAATGATGTAAATACATATAAAAGTTTAGGGTTTAATTGATATCGTCATTAATTTAGGGTTTTAATTATACAACCTTTAAAATTTAAGGGTATTAATTGAGTTTTACTCATATTTTTTTAAACATATAAAAAAATAATGAAAAAAAAAATAATAACTCATAGAGAATTTGAGTAAAAAAAAAAATTGTTAAAAAAAAATGTACACTACCTGAACGTGTCAGTCATTCAAAAGGCAATTAGTTGCTATCAAAGGCCAAACCGAGTATAGCTCAATTAATATAAAGTTGTGCCCTTAACTAGGAGGTCATGGTTCAATCCTCACATTAATTAAATAATTTTGCGCACAAAATATATATATATATACGCACAAATAGCAATCACGTCAAAACTAATTACAAATTTAACAAATTTTTAATTTTTTTTACAAATATGACATAAAAAAAATGAGTGGTTATCACGGATAGACTTTATGACTATTAACTTCTATCACGGATAGATTATTATCACTGACAAAATTTTATAAAAAGGACTACTACCAGCGATAGACTATACTATCAGGAATAGAAATTGACATATCCGTAATTTTTTTTTACAAGTGCTATATTTTTAATTATTTTACTTTACCTGTGTTACAATTTTGATATATATAGCTCCTATCAAAGGGAAAATAAGTGGGACCGCCTGTCCATTTCAACTATGACATTTTTAGCTGCTATTAGAGGAAGGAAAAATAGCTTTATCGAATATAATATCCTTCGTTTAATTTTTCTTCGTTTTTTTTTTTTTTTTTTTTTTTTTTGACCTAAATCGAATATAGTCAATTATAAATTTATATGAAAATTCCAATTATATCAATTAGATGAGGATGTATGCCAATTTTAAACATATTTCTTTTAATGAGGTAGTTCATCACTTTTTTTTTTTTAGTAAATTTTTAATTAAAATTTATCAAGGTACTAAAATATCTTCAATAAAATGATTTATTAAAATCGTAAATTATGGCACAACTGACATGATATATTGACTAGTGATTATGAAGTTAAAAAAAATATCGTAAATTATGGACTAATTAAAACAAATCTTAAATTAAAATCAAAACAACTGAAACCGATAAATCAAGGATGATTGACAGCGAAAAATCAAAATTACATATAATTAAAAATCTATTTAATCGATTAAGGATTATTTTTTTTCAAAGATATTTAATTATCGCCGGGAGAGAGATTGAACTTAGGACCTTTTAGTCAAAGACACAACTTTATGTCAATTCAATTCTGCTTGATTTGACGATTAAGGACAATTACAACATCGATTATTTGATTCATTTTCATACTTTAAAAAATATCAGGTATATATATATTTTACCTATTAAGAACTTTCTAATGGACTTTAGAAAAACTTTAATTGAAATACCTGGTATTTGCAAGCAATTAAAAATGTATTGCGTTGGAAATCACTTATCATTTAATAGAAAAAATAGTGTCAAATTTAAACCTGCATCAATCTAATCATAATCATATTGAATTTGTTGGATCCATTATTATACATAGTTAAATGCGTGATAGTATACAAGAGCATAACTCAATTGTCATGATGTATCGTAGTGATAGAAAGGTTCTAGGTTCAACCCTCCACCTCACATGTTGTTAAAAAAAAGAATGAATTGTTGTTGAGTGGAGTCCACCGAGATAGATGTGTCAATTGACCTGAAATCATAGTAACCATTGATAATAATACTTGATATTAACAATAAATAGGTGTTCTCGATGAATAGTATAAGAGACCATAAATACAATAGGAAAATTGGTATTGTTGATGCAAGGATCTGAATCTTCCCTCCAGATGAGCCTCCAAGGTATGGTCAGGTGGACAAATGAACCTGCAAGGAAAACCAGAGAGAAACCTGCACCGGTGTGAGGCTCGGCCCAACACGCTCCGATGCTTAAGTTAGTCAGAAGGTCATAATTAAGAAGTCGAGCAGTTGGTATTGTTGATGCAAGGATCTGAATCTTCCGTCCAGACCAGCCTCCAAGGTATGGTCAGGTTGGACGAATGAACCTGCAAGGAAAAACAGGGAGAAACCCGCACCGGTGTGGGGCTCGGCCCAACACGCTCTGATACTTAAGTTAGTTAAAGAGTCATAAGAAGCCGAGCAGAAGTGGGGTTAGCAAGTGTTGCGTACCTTCATATGAGGTAGTGACCTCATATTTATACTTGAGACTACCTAGGGTTTGTTGTCGATTCTGTATGATTGAGGCGGTGCGGTGGTGAGGTGACGTTCGGGTGCTCGGTATGAGAATTTAAACAGAATAGCAGTAGAAGAAGGAAGAAGCAGAAGACGATTTCATCGAATTTGAGCTGGAGAAACCCTTTTTCTTATATATTTGATTGACTAACTTTACTCATTCATATATACAAGAAATGGGAGTAAAACTCCTACTCTACTCACGCACACACACAACCAATTCCATACAACAAACTCCTTCTAGAAAACCCAACGAATGGGCTTTACACAACACCTATCACATTGTCTGGGCCTGGGCTGAATGGGCCTTAGTGGGCTATCTTAACACCCTCCCGCAAGCCAATGGCAGTCAAACTACGAACATTGAGCTTGAACTTGAATCGATTAAAACCAATGACAGATAGAGGTTTGGTCAAGATATCAGCAACTTGATCAGTAGCAGGAAGATGATACACAGCTAACTTCTTATTCAAAACTAAATCACGAACAAAATAGATATCCAACTCAACATGCTTAGTCTTGGAGTGAAGAATCGGGTTGGCACTTAAGTGAACAGCACCCAAGTTATCACACCACAAAATAGGAGCTGAGGTTAGAGAAATATGTAAATCATGAAACAGAGAATGAAGCCATACCAATTCGGTGGCTGCAGTGGCAAGACTTCGAAATTCAGCCTCCGTACTCGACCGTGAGATAATAGTTTGCTTCTTAGAACCCCACGTAATGAGGTTATCACCAAGAAACACACAAAACCCAGATGTGGACTTTCGATCATCAGGATCCGAGGCCCAGTCAGCATCCGCAAAACCATGAAGAGACAAGACTTTAGGACGAGTAAGTAAAAGACCATGATCGAGAGAGCCTTTTAAGTACCTCAAAATCCGTTTAACAAGTTGCCAATGAATGATCGTAGGAGAATGCATGAATTGACAAGCCTTATTCACACTAAATGATATTTCAGGACGAGTCAAAGTAACATATTGCAACGCACCAACAATACTACGATATAAATGCACATCAGAGAATAAATCACCATGGCGAGCAGAAACCAGAGGACCACTTATCATAGGAGTACTAATAGCTTTAGCCTCATTCATCTTGGCCCGTGTAAGAACATCAGAGATGTACTTAGATTGTGATAAGAACAAACCACCATTCGGTGGGTAGGAAACTTCAATACCCAAGAAGAAGCTCAAAGGCCCTAAATCTTTCAAAGTGAATTGAGCATTTAAATCATGAATAAGCTGATGAACAATGGTAGAAGAGCTACCCAGAACAATGATATCATCCACATAGATCAAAATATAGCAACAGCCAGAAGCAGATAATCTTACTAATAGAGAAGTATCAGCACGAGAAGTAACAAAACCCAATGAGTGTAGAAACTTACTGAGACGCTCATACCAAGCTCGAGGAGCCTGTTTAAGGCCATAAAGAGCTTTGCGAAGATGACAAACAAGGTGAGATGTCTGCTCATCTTGAAAACCTGTAGGTTGCTCCATAAAAACAGACTCAGTTAGTAACCCATGAAGAAAAGCATTATTTATATCAAGTTGTCGAATGGTCCATCCATGAAACAAAGCCAATGTTAAGAGAACCCGAATAGTAATTGGTTTAATAACAGGACTAAAAGTCTCAGAGTAGTCAATAGCAGCATTTTGATGAAACCCCTTGGCCACTAAACGAGCTTTGTAACGAGCTATGGATCCATCAGAGTGACGCTTAATCTTAAACACCCATTTACACCCAACAATAGTCTTATTGGAGGGTAAAGGAACAAGATCCCATGTATGATTCTTTAAAAGAGCTTGATATTCTTCATGCATAGCCTGCCGCCATACACTATGCTTAAGAGCTTCCTTCACAGTACTAGGTTCAGTTTGAGTAAAGTCTACCAAGAACACCTTTGGTTTAAAAATACCAGCCTTTCCCCGAGTGATCATAACATGAGAGTTATCAGGAGCAATCCGAGACATTGGAGAAGACACATCCGAATGAGGAGGAAGAGTACTGGAACAATGTGGGACAACCAATGAAGACTGAGATGACACGGGAGAAGTAACAGGTTCAAGAGTAGTAGACGGAGGACTAGAATCAGGAGAAGGAGTGACATCAATAGAAGAAGTCCGGGATGGAGATACAGGAGAACAAGCTGACGAGGAAGGAGTTGAACCAGAGGAACAAACAACATCATGTGGCAAAGTGGAAGGAAGATCAGGGAGCTTAATAGGAGGTTGTAAAGCAGAGAATCTACACGAAGGTAAAGTGTTGGTAAGAGATGAGGAAACCGCAAAAGGAAAAATAGATTCATCAAAAATCACATGACGAGAGATATAAACACGACCATCAGATGAAAGACACTTATATCCCTTGTGCTGAAAACTATACCCTAGGAAGATACATGGATGAGATCTATAGGACAGCTTATGTGTATTGTAAGACCTAAGACAAGGAAAACACTTACAACCAAAAGTGCGTAAAAAGGAATAGTCAGGGGAAATGCAAAATAATTTAGTCAACGGACTGGTAAACCGAAGCACCGGAGTTGGTAATCGATTAATAAGGTAAACAGCTGTGGCAAATGACTCATCCCAGAACTTAAAAGGCATGGAAGCTTGAGAGAGCAAGGTAAGACCAACATCAACTATGTGTCGATGTTTCCGCTCAACTAGACCATTCTGTTGAGAAGTATAAGGACATGTGAGACGATGCTCAATACCATGAGTCCTAAGATAAGGAATAAATGGTTTAAACTCACCCCCACCATCAGTTTGAAGACGTAAAATAGGAACTCCCAATAGTTTTTCCACAAGAGTGCGAAAAATGACAAACACATTAAGAGCCTCAGATTTAGTTTGCAAAAAATAGATCCACGTGAATCGACTATAGGCATCAACAAAGCTAATATAAAAGCGAAAACCATGCGTAGTAGGAGTAATAGCAGGACCCCAAAGATCACATACTACAAGTTCCAAGGGACGATTATAAACAGTATTCGAACGATGGAAAGGGAGAGCATGATGTTTTCCAAGGGCACAAGCATCGCAAAAATTTATTCTATTAGTAAGGATTAAACGTGGATTACATTGATGCACAACCTTCTTAACAATAGACAGTGATGGATGGCCTAATCGCCTATGCCAAGTATCAAACAAAGAAGCTGTACTAGAATGAGAAGGAGAATAACCCGGTTGCGAGACCGAAACAGAGGAAGTGGTAATATTAGAACTAACATTTTCCTTTGGTTTAAGATCACTCTTGGAAATGTTAAACTTGTATAATCCTTCATGAAGCATCCCTTGGAGAAGAACCTGGCCAGTAACCTGATCCTTCACATAACAAAGAGAGGGATGAAATTCGAAGAACACTCCATTATCTCGAGCAAATTGACTCACACTTATTAGATTCTTGGTAATTGAAGGAACATGAAGAAGGTTAGTTAAAGACATAACTCGTTGAGAATTAAAAGGAGAGGTGAAAGAAGAAAAGCCATAGTGAAGAATAGGCAGACCTGTTCCATTTGCCACATGAACTTGATTTGCTCCTCCATATTCAGATCCAACCGAAATGTTGCTAAAATCATTGGTGAGGTGATTTGAGGCACCAGAGTCAGGATACCAACTCTGATCTTGAACCATAGAAGGTGTAGTAACCATGGCAGAGACAGGATGAAAGTTAGATGGATAGGGAGAATTATTTGGAGGTAGATGATACGAACCTGAGGGGGCTTGAGTTTGGACAGGAGGATTTCGAGAGAAGCATTTATAGGCAGGATGACCAAACCTCTGACATATTTGACATTGAATTTTGCCCCGATTGTTCCAGGAACGACCTCCCCTATTCGATCTGCCACCACCTCTGCCTCTAGAATTGGAGCTGAACTGTTGAGACGTCAATGCTTTCTGTGATGAAGACTCTTGAATAACAGCATTGGCAGTGAGAGGAGCAGAAGGCAAATTTGATTCTGCAGAGACAAGGTTATTCTCTATACGATTTTCTTTCGTTAGAAGAAGAGATTGTATGTCAGTAATAGATTGTTCCCCTGTTTTAGCAGAAATCACAGATACCATGGATTCGTACTCAGATCCAAGACCATCAAGAATATACATGATTTGATCATCAATCGACACAGGTTTCCCAACAGAGGATAAGGCATCAACACACTGTTTGATTTTCGAAAAATATTCCTTAAGAGACATACCTCCTTTCTTCAGATTTTGAAGTCTAGATTTAAACTTCATTACCTGAGCAAGACTTCTGGCAGTATAGATTTGATGAAGAGAAGTCCAAATTTCAGAAGCTGATGTGCAGTGCAGCATTTGGTTCAGAATCTCTTCAGACATTGACCCAAGAATCCAAGAGGAGATCAGCCTATCTTGCCGTTTCCATAGTTTGTAGGTAGGGCTGATTTGACGCGCCGAAGACTCACCTTCCTCTTGACTCGATAAAAATTTCTCTGGAGGAAGAACTTCACCAGTGATATAGCCATCTAACTCATACCCTTCAAGAGCCATAACTATTTGAAATTTCCATAAGAGGAAATTATCGTCGTTCAGTTTGACTATGGAGACCTTATTTCCAGGAAGTCCAAATTTCAGAAGCTGATGTGCAGTGCAGCATTTGGTTCAGAATCTCTTCAGACATTGACCCAAGAATCCAAGAGGAGATCAGCCTATCTTGCCGTTTCCATAGTTTGTAGGTAGGGCTGATTTGACGCGCCGAAGACTCACCTTCCTCTTGACTCGATAAAAATTTCTCTGGAGGAAGAACTTCACCAGTGATATAGCCATCTAACTCATACCCTTCAAGAGCCATAACTATTTGAAATTTCCATAAGAGGAAATTATCGTCGTTCAGTTTGACTATGGAGACCTTATTTCCAGGACTGATGATCGGAGAAGAAGGTGGAGGAGAATCATCCATTGAAGAGTCTGATTCATTTGTGGATATCACCATTGGACCCAGAGATCGGAGAGCTTGTCGTTGGACAGTGGCTCTGATACCATATGAGAATTTAAACAGAATAGCAGTAGAAGAAGGAAGAAGCAGAAGACGATTTCATCGAATTTGAGCTGGAGAAACCCTTTTTCTTATATATTTGATTGACTAACTTTACTCATTCATATATACAAGAAATGGGAGTAAAACTCCTACTCTACTCACGCACACACACAACCAATTCCATACAACAAACTCCTTCTAGAAAACCCAACGAATGGGCTTTACACAACACCTATCACATTGTCTGGGCCTGGGCTGAATGGGCCTTAGTGGGCTATCTTAACACTCGGAGATAACTATTAAGAGGTCAACGAGCTTGTTGTCATATTAAGGTGGTCGATCTTGCATGGTCGGCTTTAGCATACCCTTTTGTCGAGATCGCATCTTGTGGATGTGACGTTTTGGGTGCCGTTAAATAAAAAGAGATTTTAGGGGATGATTGTTTAGTAAACACGCGATTAAGGGTAAAATCGGAAAATGGTGGAATGGTATGACATGCCCGTGTGACCATTCTTTAGTGTTGTCGTTTTTTTTTTTTTTTTTTTTTGTCTGTTTTTCAAAATGAGATTCTTTTTATTTTTGGCTTTCATCTTTCCAATACTGGCTTGTGGCTTTTGCTCCATGTAGCCCACGTGGCTTTAACTAATGAAATTGCTCTACTTTCAACAAAAACCAAAAAAGAAAACTAACCACAAACCACCAACCCTATTTTTTTTTTTAATAATATAAAGGTGACATAATTCATAAACATGACTAATTGAACCTTTTTTGGTTAATTTATTTTTAACTAATTAATTCACTCTATTTTGGTCCAATATTTTTTTTAATAATAGTTTTAATCCCTATTTTCAGAATTCGAACATTGACTTTTTCTTTTTTCTTTTTTGAGTAACAAAATATATATATATATATATATATTTTTGTTTGAAATTGCAATAATAGAGAGCTATAAAATAAAATAAAAGTATCAAAATAGGGAATTGCAAAATCTCACCTGAATTACAAAAGGTTGGTAAAAAATGACCTAATTTTAAATTTTATTGTTTCTGACCTCAAATTGACCCGCGGTGTTACTGTTCAATTTTGAGGGTTGTGAAACCCTTCCCTTAAAAAAATGTCCTCCCTCCTCTTCTTTCCTTCTCCTCTCCCTTCTCTCATAACAAATTGACTCGGGAAGAAAAAAATTCTCTCTCATCTATCCTTCTCCTCTATTTTTTTTTTCTTTATCTTATCTTCTTCTCTAGTCAAAAAGAAAAAAAAATGATTTTCTTCTCCCTCCTTTCTCCCATCAACTCCTTCCTACTCCCAATTTCACTAAACATGACATTCTCTCGATTTGGTTAAACAAATCCTTCCTAATCTGATTTCATTGAATCTTTACTAATCAAAAAATTCAATACTCAACAAATCCTGTTTGATTTTAATGATTTTTTTGTACGTAACAATTAAACTAAAACTCTTTCCTAATCACATATTTAAATCTAAATCTACACCATCGTTATCGTCTAATAAACATCTAAATCTACACAATCGTCTAACAAACATCTAAATCTACACATGTAAAAAACTCTACATCTACACTATTTCGTAGATTAAAAAAAGATCGTGTAAAAAAAACAGATAGTGTAACTCTTCCCTTCTTGATTAAAAAAAAATCATTTTGATTGTCTATTGTGAGATTGTGTAACTCTTTCCTTCTCGATTAAAAAAAAATCATTCCGATCGTGTTAGTCTAATTTTCGTAAGTGTATTGTTGCATGAAAGTCATAGTCATTTTTGTTGTTCAAGAAGGAAAAAATGAAGTTGGGAGAGCTTAAAAAAATTGAATATAAAATGGAGGTAAGCAAAGTTAAGATTTTAAATGGAGCGAAGGAAAAGTTGGGATTTCAATCGATTTTCTTTACCGTGGGTTGAGTTTTTTTTTTCTCGTTTTTTACTTTTTGGCTACTTACAGAGAAGAATAAGGGAAGATAAGAAGAAAAAAAATATGAGAAGAAAGGAAGAGAAACTTTTTCTTTTTCTTTTTGGGGAGGAGAAAAGGAAAGATAAGAAAAAAAAAACCAGAAGGGATAGATGGGTTGGAATTGCAGAATCAGACCTGTAATCAGAAAAGTTTGTCAAAATTGACATTTTAGATGTGAAATTCATATTTTACCTCACGCTTAAAAAAACCTCTCTCTTCCTCGTCTTTCACCTTTTCTTTTTTTCTCCTCTCTCTTTCCTTTCATTTACTCTTCTCCGTCATCTTCTTTGACATTTTACCCACCCATTTCAGACCGTTAAACTCCATTTTTTCAATGTAATTTCCGACCTGCATCTTACACCTCTCTCCTCATCGTCTTTCACCTTTTCTCTTTTTCTCCTCATCGTCTTTCACCTTTTCTCTTTTTCTCCTCTCTCCTCTCTCTTTCCTTTCATTTACTCTTCTCCGTCTTCTTCTTTGACATTTCACTCACCCATTTCAGACCGTTAGACTCCTTCTTTTCACTGTCATTTCCGACTTGCATCTTACATTTTGTTCCCATCAGGTAAAGAAAACCAAATCTCAACTGGGTGATTTATTTTTGTTAATCGGGAAGGAGTTTAGATTGATTTACACGATCGTGTTGTAGAATTTTTTTTCATTTTTTTTAATCGTGATTTTTTATAAACATTAAAGAAGATTTGTTGGTATTAAATTTGTGATTAAGGAAGATTTGTTGGTTGATGAAATCAAATTGAGAAAGATTTGATTTAAATCTGTAAAAAAACAAGTAATTTGTTTCGTGAAATTTGTTGGAGGGAGAAGAGTTATTCCTTCCTAAAGTTTGGAGAGAAAATAATAACAGGGAAAGAGAGGAGAGAATGATGAATTTCATGTTTGTCGAGGAAGGAGGAAGAAGAGAAGGGAAAATGAAAGGGAAAGGGGAGACAAGGCAGAAGAAAAATGAGAGAACAAAAGATTTTTTTTTGTTAAATGAGAGGATTTTCTTAAGCGAGGGGTAAAATAGAATTTTCACAACCTTCTGAAAATGAACACTGCTGTCAATTTGAGGTCAGAGGTGTTAAAATTTCAATTTGAGGTCAATTTTGACAAACCTTTTGAATTCGAGATTAAATTTTGCAATTCCCGGAGGAGAAGAAAAGAAGTGTAGAAGGTAGGAGGAGAGAAGACATTTTTTTTAATTGAAAGGTAAAGACGAAATTTCACAACCCTCAAAATTGAATAGTAACGTCAACTGTTAATTTGAGGTCATAAACGATAAAATGTCAATTTAAGGTCATTTTTTACAAACTTTTTGCAAGTCCGATCAAATTTTGAAACTCCCATCAAAATAGTCGTCGTTCAAAAGTACAGAATCAATTCAAACATTTTGGAAATTAAAAAACAAATGGATAAAATCTAAAATTACATTAGTAAAAATAGGATTTAAACATATTTTTTTAATTAGGTTATTCATCAAAAGTAAATTAAAATAAATAGAAGTGAAAATCCCATTTTAGTTTTTGAAATTTCATATTTATTCTATTTTGTTCTTTCTACTCTTAAAAGATCTCTAACTTTCTAAAAAAAAAATATTTTGGTTCATAAATTTTCAATTTTTTTTTTTTTTATCTCGACCTTTTAAAAAAATAATAATTTTAGTCATTTACATGATCATGTCATCTAAAATTAATAACCTCAGTTAAACTATGTGACTCAAAAATATGTTCATGTAGTCAGATACTACACATTTAAAATCTATGTTATCTCTAATACTTAACCAAAATCTATGTTACTTATAATTTGTATTTTTAAGAAAAGTAAAAATTATATTAAAAAAATGGTGAGAAAGTAAGCATAATTTTAAAAAGTAAAATACAAAAAACATAATTGTTTTCACATAAGGTCTAAGACTAAGATAAACAAATTGAATTTTTTTTTAAAGAAAAAATCAAAGATTGAAATAGAAACTTTAAAAGTTGATGAACTAAAATGAAATAAACTTGAAAGTTTATGAATAGTTAATATTTTAAAAGTTATGAAAAACAAAATAGATTGATTCTAAAAGTTTAGGGAGAAAAATAAAATTTAAGTTGTAAAACACTATTGATCCATACACTTTCATTTTTTTTTTTGTTAATTGACCCATATAGTTCCATTGGAGTAATGATTTTAGTCGTTTAATTTTAGTATGGTATAACTACGGTTTTAGTCCATGAACTTTTTTTTTTTTACAATTTTCATGAACTTTAGTAGGAATTTTTGCACAGATGACCTCTCCGGGGTCTTAATACCAAATGAGCAGGTTTTTTAAAACGTATGTTTTTTGACATTCTCTCGTGATTAGGAAATCCAGTGCCCTCGTGCTTAGGAAGCTTAGTGCCCTTGTGCTCAACAAAGGATACTACATACTTTTCTCTCGCGATCGTGCTCAACGTAGTGTTGATGACGTCAACAAAGGAGCAAACAAAACATGTGTTTTCGAGTGGAGGTCAAAAAATAATAAGACCCCGAGGGGGTCATCTGTGCAAATATCCCAACTTTAGTATATAACTGTAGTTTAAAATTTAAAATGATTTAGTCCCCACCATGTAAGATCTTGTTAAAATGTAACGGAATTTTTTACATATTTATATAATGAAAAATCGATACTTCACCTCGATGAACTTTTTTTCACGATAAGATCTAAACCATTATAAATTTTAAACTACAAAACTAAGGCTCCATTTGGGGTTGTAGTAGCTTTTAAAATAATTGTTGTAAGTTGTACTTTTAGAAAAATCAACTGTCATATGAAGCTGATTAATATGTTAGGAGTCCTGACAAAGTCCCACATTGGTTAGGGAAGAGATTGATTCATGTTATATAAGTGAGGACAATTATTTCCATTAGTGTGATGCTTAAGCCATGCACGTTTAGGCCCAAAGTGGACAATATCATTAGAGCGTGATGTTAAATATCAAAATAAACATGTTATTTTAGTTATTTAAACAAATTTTGAGTGACTACTTTTTAAAAAAAAAATTGTGAAATAATATTGATGTTGTTATGTAATTTGCTCCAAGTTCATATAAAACTCAACCATTCAATGGTGTCTAGCACACGTGGATTGGGAGGAGAAGTTGGATGTTATTTTAGTTATTTAAACAAAATTTGAGTGACTACTTTTTCTTCTAGCTAAATAAAAAAAAAATTGTGAAATAATATTGATGTTGTCATATAAAACTCAACCATTCAATGGTGTCCAGCACACGTGGATTGGGAGGAGAAGTTGGTTGCATGAAAAAATGAAAGATGTGAAAAGATATAAGTAGTCAGTAAAATATTTTAATAGAAAGAAGTCTGATCAATAGAGGAGGTAAAAATTAAAGCTACACTCGAGATTCTCAAAATAAAAATTTTGGAAAGTAATTTTATATAAATTTTAAAAAAATATATTTTACTAAACAACAAAAACAGTTATGATTTTGTTAAGGATTAAATCAAAATAAATTTTAAAATATATGACCAAATTATTAAAGACTAGACTAAAAATTGAATCGAAGTACAAGGATGGACATGTTTTCCTTTGTTGAAAAAAAAAAGGATGGACATGTTTTTTTATTATCTAAAATACAAATGTGAAAAGGAAGTTCTAGTTGGTTATATAATATAATTAGATTATTTGTTTTTTCTTTTAAAATATAATACAAAACAAAAATCGACTCTATGATTATTTCTTCCTTTCAAATACTTTATAGATTTTGATTCACCATTTGCTTAAAAGTATCTAATCTTTAAAGAAGATTGAGTAATTTAAACATAAAATATCAAATCACAAATATTATAAACAAAAATTGTAAGGTGTAGAAGAAAGAGAAGAAGAATAAAAGACCAATCTCCTTTCAATCGTCGACAAAGATATTAAAAGCCTTCAATTTCTCATTCCCATTGGGAAAATTTTATAAAGTCTATAGAGAGATTCTTCTTCTTTGTTCTTGGGGTTGCGTAAAGAATCCGCGGCCGGTAGCAATTCAAAAGTTGCCATGTGAATGGTGAGAAAAAAACAGGGGAAGCAAGCAGAGACTGAGATCTTTGTAAGCGTTTTCTCTTTCTCTCTTTCGCGTTTTTTCAGCAGAAATGTGTTGAATACAGTTTTTCTAGATATGGGTTAATCTTAAATACAGGGAATCTTGCTTTTGTTTTGTCTTTCGGGAATTGGGAACAAGAACGTGCAGCAGAGCGACGAGAAGGGGACCTTCCTGGATTTCAATTCCATACTCGAAGAGCGGGTGGCAGAGACCGAATCGCTCTTCGCTGGCCGGCAGTCGGTGGAACAAGAACCACTTATGGCACCATTCTATGACGTCGATGAGGAAAAAATGGAGGTCGCCGTACCGGAAACCGCCCATCAGATTAGCAGTGGTTCGTCTTTCGTCTTCCTTTTTTTCTTCTCTGATGTGGGTCTCACTCTTTCTGCAATTTGATTTGATGGGGTCTTTTTCCCTTTTAGAATTACCCCTTTTTGCCTTTTACTTTTGTCAAATTGAAGTTCGTGTTCGTTTCTAAGAGGATACAGTTCAATTTCTGATTTGTCTCCATTTGGGTGTTTAGATTTCAATGAAATTTTCCTGAAATTGGGGTTGTCCCTCATCTTTCAGCTAATTTGGTTGTTTTTTGTTTTGCAATTCTCAGATTCATGGTTTCAAGCAGGTTTTGTTCTGACCACTGGTATCAACAGTGCTTATGTACTGGGATACTCAGGTACTATAATGGTTCCTCTGGGTTGGATATCTGGAGTTGTTGGATTAATTGCAGCCACAGCCATTTCATTATATGCAAATACTCTTATTGCCAAGCTCCATGAATTTGGTGGGAAGAGACATATTAGATACAGAGATCTAGCAGGCTTTATATATGGTATGAGAAGAGAGTAAAATGTTATTGTTTTTGGCTTCTTTTTTCTTTACTCCTTCCTTATTTATGGCTCTCTTTTTTCAGGTAAGAAGGCTTATTCTCTTACATGGGGATTGCAGTATGTCAATCTTTTCATGATTAATGTGGGATACATCATTTTAGCTGGCCAGGCCTTGAAGGTGAGATAATTAGAAGTACACTGATCATACTCTCAATTTTCAAACTATTGAAATTGCTAATTCTTTGTAATGTGAACAAAAGTCATAAAAGTGTGAACAAAAGTTCTTTGTACACTGATCATACAAGTCAAATAATTGAAAAGTGTGAACAAAAGTTCATTGAAGTATTGGGATAGGTGAAATCTTTTGAATATGATCCTTCCTTTACTCAATGTTTGATGACTTTCTTTTAGTTTGACTCCATAAAAGTCAAGAAAATTACATCGATATGTTTACTATCGAAACACACTTATCTCCATTTGTTGCCATCTGTTGCTTCTCAATATTTAACTTAAAATTTCTTTGTTTCCTATGAGAAAGTCTTGATGTCGACGTTTATAAGTTAGACTGAGACTTTTGACCAATTAAAATCTAGACTAATAACGGTACTAATGTATATAAGAAAATGTAAATAATCTTGTTACTTTGATGGAGCAAGATTTCAGGGGAAAATAGAATAAGAAAATCAGTACTTATCTCCTTTTCTTTTCTTTGTTTAATATGGTCATGGGAATAATAAAGGGCTTAGAAGAAATAAGTTCAAACCATGGTGTCACCTACTTAGAATTTAATATCCTACAAGTTTCCTTGGCAGCCAAATGTAGTTGGGTCATGTGGTTGTCTCCTGAGATTAGTCCGGGTGTGCAACAAGCTGGCTTAGACACTCAAGGATATCAAAATAAAAAACAAATATGGGATCAAAGATAGTCCATCTCGTCCCAGTCACATGTTGAACTGTACCAAAATGTCCACTATAGTACCATAAACTGATGAGAAAAGGAAGTTAATACCTAGAGAAAAGTTTGGCAAGAGCAGGAGTGTTTAATTTTAATGGAACTCTATTTCAGTACCCTTTGCTGACAAGTGTAATTAAGAAAGAAAGTAAATCATGAAAGCAAAAACTCAGTTGCTCTGATTAACAACCAAAATAGGTCACTTTAATCAAAAGCCAAGTTTTGTCAAAAAAAAAAATACTCAAGTTTATTTGTCAATTCATTTTGTTTGTATATTATGTCATGTTATTGGAAAAATGATGAAAGTGGAACTAATAGTTTGTTTATTGTCAAATTCTCTATTGTGCAGGCTGTTTATTTCCTTTTCAGTGATAGCCATGTAATGAAGCTTCCCTATTTTATAGCCATTGGTGGCGTTATTTGTGCCTTGTTTGCAATATCAATACCCCATTTATCAGCTCTAAGAATTTGGCTGGGATTCTCAACTCTCTTCAGTTTGATATACATCGTTGTTGCATTTGTACTGTCTGTTCGGGATGGTAAGTTTCACTTTCCATTGTCTGGTACTGTCAATCTTGCCAATTGACTTGTTGCAACTAGTGATCAATATATCCATTTCAAACCTAAGAAACTGAATTTAAGATTTATTTCGAAACGAGTAATATGATTTGGACTAGAAGAAATTATATTTCCATGATTGTTCTTTGTGCTTTCTCCACATTCTGGTTTAAGTTATCGAGGGCAAAACAATGAAACTCAATGAAATTCTTTTTCATTTCGAGTTTTGTTCGATCAAATTTTTTCAATGAAATTAATGATAATGTCAAATGTGTATCGCTAGTCTAACTTTCCAGTATTGATTAAGATTCCTTGGTTTAAAATTCTTATTAATGGTTTCTGCTCTTTTAGGAGTCAAAGCACCTGCAAGGGATTATAGCATTCCAGGATCGTCGACTAGCAAAATTTTTGCGACGATAGGAGCATCTGCTAATTTGGTTTTTGCCTTCAATACTGGAATGCTTCCAGAGATTCAGGTATGGCAGTAAGAACTTACAAGTTACATCCCTTGTTTTCTAAATTGCATTACACCCTTCTGTTGCTCCCTGAATAAGATTGTAACCGGATTTTAAGCCTGTAAACTTGATTCATCCTCAAATCAATAGAATTCATTACTCTATTGAACTATCGAGAGTAATGGGTTCAAGTCATGGTGGTCTGCCACCTAAAATTTAATATTCTACTAGTTACTTTGCTAACCAAATGTGGTAGGGTCAGACACTTATTATGTGAGAATAGTTGAGGTGTGTGCAAGTTGACCCGAATACTTACGGATATAAAAAAAAGAAGAATCTAACGAGATTAAAACAAATCCTCCACAAAATCCAAGACGTTTCCTTTCATATCTATTTCATCACTTGCATACCATCTATGTTTAAACTTTATATATGTATACTTTCAAACATGTCTTCTTCAAACCTTCATTGCTCAAAAAAATTGTTGTTACAGGCGACAGTGAGGCAGCCTGTAGTCAAGAACATGCTAAAGGCTCTCTACTTCCAGTTCACCGCAGGAGTTTTGCCCATGTATGCCGTTACCTTTATCGGATACTGGGCATACGGATCTTCCACCTCAACTTATTTACTTAACAACGTAAACGGTCCTGTTTGGTTGAAGGCAGTGGCAAACATATCCGCGTTTCTTCAAACAGTCATCGCTCTGCACGTAATTGTCATCAATCTTCTTTCTTATCTTCTACAAACTGTTCCTCTCTTTCCTTGACCAAAGTGACGAGGTTCTTAATCTATTTTAACTCATCAGTCTTTATCGTTTGCATTCAGATATTTGCGAGTCCGATGTACGAGTATTTGGACACGAAGTACGAGATCAAAGGAAGCGCGCTGAATATAAAAAACATTTCGTTCAGAATCGCTGTCAGAGGAGGGTACCTGGCCATAACCACACTGGTGGCAGCTATGTTGCCTTTCCTTGGAGACTTCATGAGCCTTACAGGAGCAGTCAGCACATTCCCACTTACATTTATTCTTGCAAACCATATGTACCTTGTGGCAAAGAAGACCAAACTCAGTTCTTCACAGCAGCTTTGGCATTGGTTTAATGTTTGCTTCTTTGGCTGCATGTCTTTAGCAGCAGCAGTTGCAGCTTTAAGGCTCATAGCAGTAGACTCCAAAACCTACAATTTATTTGCTGATCTTTGATTAAATTGAGATCAAGTTCAATTTAATTATTTTCAGCTCTTGAAATCTCTCAGTTTCTTCTTAATGGATATGCTGCTATCTCTTCTTAGTCTTGAAATCTTTCACCAGATGATAGAATAGTATGGCCTAGCTTAGTTTACAGTTTTCTCCTTCTGTCATTTTTTTTTTTTTTGTGTGCTTTACTTTGTAATGATGAAAGGTGGAATAAAAAGGTAAAATAAAATAGCTTCATTTGGTGGGTTCATTTTGATGTGATTGTTTCCATGAATTATATCCATAAACTATAAATTATTTTCAATTTTAATTGCAAGTTTTAAGATTCAATTATGACATACAAACCAAAGTGTTATACACAAAGGTGAAATTTTAGTGACTTCAATATTTTAAAATTCAATGTATAAATAAGTAAGTAGAACTATTAAAAAAATCTAAACTACAATAATTCATAATATTTTGGGTTATTCTTAATTTGGTTCTTAGTCTTTTAAAATTTTTCAATAAAATTTTATCCATAATGTTTTAAATTTTCTCAATTAGATCATTTCTTAAAAATAAATGGTTATATTCGTCTAATAAAAGGTTGACCATTACATTATTGTTTTCTTTTTAGAATATTCATTACATTATTGTTATAAATCTATATTAACATATTTGAATATATAGAGTCATACACATGTCAATAATTGATACATGAGATCCAACTCATTCATCTCACAATTCAACTATAGAATTTGTAGATCGAAAAAAGAGGTGACGACAAGAATGAAAAAAAACTATAGAATTTATAGATCGAGAAAAGAGGTGACGACAAGAATGAGAAAAACATTGGTGTAAATAAATTTAGTTTCTCCTTGGTGTGAACCGTGTATTGATATTTATAATGATTTTTTTTTAATCTTTCATTTTTCTCTTAGGTTTGACCTAAGATGGATGATTTGGGCTTGTGGGGATGGGGTTGGCTTGATGTGGTCGACCCTCAGGTTGTGGGCTCTTTGCCCATGAAAGCTCCTTCGTTTGGACGATGTTGACCTCAGTATAGTCGACCCTAGATTTGTGGGCTTTTGGCCCATGGGAGGAGTTCCTTCTAAGACCTCTAATTGGGGTCTTGGACTTGACATGTCCTTCTTGGGAGCTTGGCCTCAGCCTTGGTCCCTTGGGCTATGGTTCACCAGAACCATCTTTCTGTTTGGTCTTTCTTGTTAGCTCATTTTCACATATAACACCATCTATCCACTAGATTCATTTTCTCAAAATGGTATATTCCGCTCACATTCCCAAATATGTTAATAAAATTATTATCTAATGAAACGTAGGTTTTTTGTTAACAAATTTTAGGGTTTAGGGTTTAACAATTACGGGTGAATTGACATTGTCATTATATCATATTAAATTGACGAAATATAACAAAAAATATTACTAATGTGAACCTAATATTAATAAGAAGAAATTTAAACTTATAAAAAAAAAGGTGAAATGCTTTTTTTTTTTTTTAATTTAAATATATTTTTATGATATTTTTATATTTATAATTTTTTCATAAATATCCATGACATTTTTATCGAACTTTTTGTCGGACATCAACATTTAAAACATTGATTTACCCAAATAAAAATAAATAAATAAAAAGTCCTTGAGTTTTCTACAATAGGTTTGGTACCGCAACAAAGTAATATTTTAGGACCTTGAATTTTGAGGTTTATGTATATTTAGTCCTTGAACTTTCAAAATTACTAAGTGAGTCCCTGAATTTTTGAATTTTTAAATTTTAGGATTTTATTGGACATCAAATTCAAATTTATAACTAATAGACCAATTAATTTTTAAAAAATCGAATTTATCAGGAACTTATTAGACATAAAATTCAAAGTTCAGAGACTCATTAGACACAAAATTGAAAATGTAAAGGCCTTTTAGACACTTTTGGTAGTTCGGAAACTTATTTCATTTAAGAGGTTTAAGATTTTTTCATGAAGAATTAAACATTGAAATAATGATTCATAGTGGAGGATCCAGACTTCTCTAGTTATGGATGAGTGTTAGAATATGGCAGAAAAGGAAGAATACGATAATAAAGATATGAACAGTAGAGATAATTAGATGGAATGAAGTCTCATTTTGTTTTATTTTATTAGTTAAATTATAAATTTAGCCCTTAGCTTCAACTCGAGATTACTCACATTTTTAGGATGAAAGTAGCATTTTGTTAAGTCAATCTTTTTGTTTGTTGTTCATCTTACTTCCATAATTCTTCTCTCATAGATATATTTTTTCACGAAACTCTCTCTCTCGACTACTTTCTTCTTACGAATTTTCTAGTTTATATTTTCGTCTTTTTTTTTTCTTTTTTTTTCCTTTTTTTGAAAACATGCATGTTGTGGTGGGGATTGAACCTAGGACCTCATAGTACATCATGCCATTTTTTTTTTAAGGGAATATCATGTCATTGAACTATGCTGACATTTTCGTCTTCTTTTTAGGAAGGATGAATCTAATGCATAGATTTGAATCAATTTAAAAGATTAAGGATTAAATTATACTATTTAGCATAAACATATTTAAAACTTACTACAAAGTTTAGCGACTATAATTGAAACCTAACACCTATATCTTATTTACCATTATTTTAGGTATAATTGTACGATTCACTCGCCCTATTTTTGCCCGTTTTTCAAAATGACCTGAATTTGAAAAAAAAAAAAAAAAACTGACATTTTGCTGACATCAGTTTTTTTAATATTTTTTCTAGTTGGTTTTTCAACTCTTCTTTTTTCCCTCTCTATTTTGAAAATATATTTTTTTTTTTTCATATTTTTTTTCTCTCTCCTCTATCTCATTATTTTTTCCTCCTATTCAACTATCGCGGACTCTCCGATGGCGACTCCATCGACAACAACTCTCACTTGACAATTCAATAACCAAATTTTTTTCAAATTTTGAAAATTTCAGATCTGAAATGAAGTTAGAGCTAGAGCGAGACCAGCCCGCAGATAGAGCATGAAGTCGTTATCACATAAAAACAAATCACAAGAATGGTTATTTTGAAATAAATTTGAAGTTTAAAGATATAATTAAAACTTTTTGAAACTTATTAAGCTCAACCCAAAACAGAAAACTCCAACCTTCTTTGCTTCTCTCCCCACTGATCTGCAAAACTCTGCCTTCTGAGGCAGGAAAATTCCACAAGCTTCTACTACCTAATCAATTGTTCAGATGGGAGTCAGCCCATTGGCCTTTCATATGAATCCAAATTCCAAAAATTTATATATCTGCCCCTTTTTAAAGTTTTTTTTTTTTTCTCTTTTTTTTTTTAATATATAAAATGGTAGGTGAAATGGTAGAAAATGTCCCTAAACTACGGGTTTTGTTTCAATAATACCCTCAAAAACGTTCATAAATATTCTTTTCATTATCTCAATAGTGAAACTTATAAAGATTATGTGCAACAGAACTTTAAATGAAAATAGAGTTTAAAATCAATTTTTTTCTTCTTAAAAGTGTAAAGAAGTAAGTGAAAGAGAAAAAAAATAAAAACAAAGTTTTATTTATTTATTAATTTTTGTTTACTTTTTGTTTTTTGTTTTTTTTTTTAGAATTTACAAGAGAAGATTATGATTATGAATTGTACGCCTTTTGAGTTTATTTGGTCAAATTATTACTACCACCTTTCAAATGCGAATAAACTTGAAGAATATGCAAGTTTTGTCCATTTTACAAAGTTTATAAAAAATTTAATATGTGATTTTTTTTAATATTTAAGAAGTGTTAGAATTATTATATGACAATATTTTTATTTACTTTGTCTAAAATGAATACTTGGAGAGATGATAGGCAATGATTGGTAAGAAAATAATAAGTACAAAATCAAGTTAAGGACACGCAGATTTAAAAAATGAAACAAAAGTCATCTGTAAGTTTCAACGTAAGAATCTGGTCAGGCTCTTGGGATGTTGTATTGGAAATAAACTTTTGGTCTATGAATACATGATAAATAAACAAATCTCTTCATTAATTTTGATAGAGTAAGAATTAGTAGTGAGATGAAGGGAAGAAAAAAAATATTTTTTGGTAAAAGTATTTTTGAAATTTTTAAAAAAGACAAGGGTATTAATGAAAATATGTAATGTGTTTCCTCCAAAAACTTAATGGCATTTTTTTTTAAAAATATTAGGAATATTAGTTGTTAATAATTCTTTTTTTAAATGAGAAATGTGGTTGTTTACACGAAGATTTCTACAAAGGAGATTTAAACACGTGTAAATGAATTTGATTTGTATTGTATTAGTATGTATCAATGCGTAGTGGATTACAATCTCTAATGTAAATGAATTTGATTTGTATTGTATTAGTATGTATCAATGCGTAGTGGATTACAATCTCTAATGTTTATCCTCTCTGATTCTTTCTCTCTCAAATGTAAATGTGTCATGTTTATCCTCTCTGCTTCTTTTTCTCTCAAATGTAAATGTGTCTCGAGGGCTTCGCAGTTTATTCTTGAGGTTGGATTTGACTCGAGGGGACTTCACAGCTTGTTCTCGATGTTGGATTTGAGGGCTTTGCAGCTTGTTCTCGAGGTTGAATCTTCAGCTTCGCGTAGCGGTGAAGTCTTCAGGTAATTGATCTTCAAGAAGCGTCCAGTCTTCCAAGGATTCAAAGAGTCTTTGAGTTCTTTAGGAGAATAAATTTTCTGAACCTTGCAAATGAAAAATGAGCTCTATATTTATAGAGTTCTCATAAGCTTGATGGGCTTGAGCTTGGATCCAATGAGCTTGGGTCCAATGGACTTTTGGACTTTGAGCCAAATTGTCATTTAAATAACTTTCGGAGCCGATATGATTTTGAGCCCAATTACGATATGACCCAATTTGATCAGTTAAATTTATTTGATCCAACGGTCATGATAAAAACACGTGGCAACCGCTGATTGACCGAAATTTCTCGATCAACCGTTGTCATGGATCTTGGAGATACCTTTGATCTCGTATTGATTTAAATATGATGAATAAAAATATTCAATGATGTATTTTTGTTTTTTTTGCAAATGTATTTTCATCTCCGCATTAATTAAAATACCTTTGCAAAAAAAAAAAAAAAAAATACAACCATTTAATATTTTTGTTCATCATTTTGAATTAACGACCTTTTAGTCAAGAGTATAACCATAACCATATGCAGGGGCGGATCCAGACATTGATGTTTGGGGGGCCAAAAAAATTAGAGTATATAAATATTAAAAAAAGATCGCCAAAAATCTAGAGGTTCGAATTCACACTCTCAAGTTACATTAAAAAAAAATTATCAGTGATAAACATATGTGAGTGTATCAAAGACTTACGGACTAAGTTTAAATAAACTTAATACCATCATATAATTTTGCTCATCTCTATATTATTAAAAAAAAAAATAATAAAAAAAAAATAATTGAGTCCCTAAACTCTAAAAAGTCTTTAATGCATCCCTATACTTTCAATTTTGTTTCTAATGAAGTCCTAGATTTTAAAAAATGTCAAATAAATACAAGAATATATTAGACTTAAACTTGAAAATTTGAGGACCAATTAAATAGAAAATTAAAAGTTAAAAAATATATTGAACTCTTTTTGAAGTTCGTCGTCTAAAAAAAAAATAGGTCTTAATTATTTTTAAGAATGAAATTTATATATTTTTACATCTATATAAATAAAATATTAAAAGAAAATATTAAAAGAGAACCATGTTTTTTAAAAAAAATATACATATATGGAAAGAAAATAAATTATTGTAATGGTTGAGTTTCGAACTCAGGCACAACAAAACATAAACCATGCATGATAACCACTGCACCAGAATGAGATTTTGTTAATTTTGGGGGGCCAAAATGTATTTAATAACAACAGAATCAAAAATTTTGGGGGGCCGTAGCCCCCTTAGTCCCTTCAGAGATCCGCCCCTGACCATATGCCAATTGAACTATGCTCAAATTGGCTCAAATGGTTGTATTGATTGCTTCAAAGGAGTAAATTTTGTATATATGTTACATAATTTTTATAGGTTTGCCGATATTAGCAGCAATTTGAATACTGTTGATGTTCATAATAATAATATATATATATATATATATATATATATTTGTTAAATAGAAAAATAGACTTGTTAATAAAAACCAACCAAATTCAATGGGATACACGAATTCAAATCAACATGAATAATACCATAATATTAGGGATAATTAGAAGATTAATACCATAATAATAGGAATAATTAGAAGAATGGTCTTTTTTTAATAGGCAGTTTTGAAAAAAAAAATAAATCAAAATCTTCTTTTATTGTAAAAATAGTCAAAATACTAGAATTTAAAACGACTGAACTAAAATATCTAAGAAAATAGACTCTACATTGTGGTCGTGTTTACTTTCCTACAAACGTAATGCATCAACGATAATTCTGACTGTGGAACCCACATTCATTATCGTTTGGGGGCGTTTACCAAAATCTGTAAACGTAATTAAATTGTGGTCCCACCTCGAAGTCACTAATCCATTACACCCAATCTCTACCACCTCGGGATCCTCAATGAGATTACCATTGCAGTGGGGTCCACTAATTTTCTACCCATTTCCTTGCACAAATGCCCCTTATCTGTCCTTCTAGATTTTCATACATGTAATTCTTTCACACTTTGTCATTTTTTCTCATTCTTCTCTGGTTTTTTATCTGTTCTTTACTTTTGATTTTTTTTTTTATCTGTTCTCACTTTGCCACCCTAAAATTTTTTGATTTTTTTTTAATCCAACGCATTTCCGAATCATTATTTTGGGTGTTTACGCAGATAAAATCTAAGTAGATCTTCATAGTTTTTATATATTTATTTTGGGTGTTTACGAAGAAGAAAGGTCGTCTTCAACCTCGAAATCATTCGGTTTAGGGCGCAGACGAGGAAAATTAATACATAATTACACGATTTGGAAAACTATCATGATTTATATTAATTAATACCATCAAAATGATTACAAATCTGATTCATTACACGAGTACAAACTCGACCGTGAACATGATTTTTATCAAACGATGGCAGAAGATGAAGTTCAGAGAGTACCAAAAGTTTCGAAGAGAAAACGAACTGCGACTCTAAAACGTAAGACGACGGAAGAGGAATCAGAATTTGAATGAATCGGTTGCGAAACCACAAGCCCGACGAGAAGGAACACCGTTATCTTGTGGCGGAGAGGAAGAATGAGAAGAGAGTTCGAACGTTTTGGTGAAGACGAAAGAGGAAGAAGCGTGTGTTTTTGGCACTCACTTTCTAATTATGACAGAGGGTACTATGGTAAATTCACGATTTATGACGTTTGAATTGACCTAAGTAAAACACTATCAATGGAATTAAGATTACGTTTGAATTGAGCTGAAGTAAACACTATCAAAAGTAAATCGATTACGATTGAAGCCCTTAATCCATTATAGTCGATTACGATTAATTTATTACGATTGTTGGGAAAAATCCATTACGTAAACATGGGCATAGAAGAATTTCCTTGTTTTGTTTAGGAGGCTAATCCTCCAAGTTGGTTAGTTAGTATTATGGGATAACTCGAAAAATGATCCTACCTAAATAACGATTTTGATAGGTGTCCAAATTTTTTTTTTTTAGTGTGAAAATGTCTTGAAAGATAGTTTTTGGGTTGGTCAAGCAATAAAACTAAAGTGGCCTTATGCAACTAATTTTGAATTACTGGGTGCATGAAATCTGTTTGTTGACACCAAATATTTGATTTAGTTCCAACTGTTTTTAAAAGAGACATTTTAACTAATTCTAGCGATACGATCAACGATTGCAATACTAAATTTAAGTTTATGGAAAATGTCAACTAAGAAACTGAGTTTTTTTTTTATGAATAAATGATGAATAGTTTGATTTTTTTTAAATAATTTAAAGAATAGTGAAATTAAATCGTAAGGTCGAGACGAAAAATACCATGTATATGAGGTTCATAAATACACTTTAACATCAAATGGAAACCAATGTACGGAGAAGCAGAAAAGAAGAAACTGATTTTTTAGATTATATTTTGAGGTTGGAAAACTTGTTTTGCTCGTGGACATTTTCATCCATTTATTTTGTTTCAACATTGCGACTTCATGCAAGCCGATTCTCAACACCAAATAAACATGGAAAATTACCATCCAAAATTGAAGCATAATCAACCTTCTACCATCATAAACCTAAGCATAATTGAAGCACAACTTATTTTACTGATAAACTACATTGTTGAAACATTTAACGGGTAATTTATGTTGAGGATTCCACATCGAAAAGATGAAAGGACCTCACTCATAATATAACATATATGAGCTATTACTCTTATTACCAATTGGTTTTAGGATAAAACCCATGATGTCTAATATGATATAGAGCCCATGAAGTCCAAACGGATATTCTCAAATCATATATTATTTAGAATTAAAAAAATTAACTACCTATTAGAAATTTAAAATATCAAATATTTTGTTAGACATAAAATTAATGGGTCCTCACCTTATTGATCCTCTAATTTTTACACGAAAACAAATTAATGTGCTTGAGACCTACTTTTTTTTTTTAGCTATATGCGTAACACCTATTAGATACAAAATTAAACCGTATAAACCTATTAACACACGAAAAATTGAACCCGACGTGAATCGAACACGCAACCTTCTGATCTGGAGTCAGACGCGCTACCATTGCGCCACGGATCCGTTGGTGATAATTTTCCTAATTTATAATTAATATTTACTTTCCATTAGAATTCTCATTAGTTAAGCTAAAAAAACAAAAAAAGATACTAATATCTTATGAGCTAAATCTACATAATTCATATCTTAATTTTAACTATTATAATTGGACTGTTCAAACTGTTTAGGTTGAGGAGAAACAGGGAAATTGCAATTTCTAACCTGCGACAATTTTTTTTTTTTTTTTTTTTTGTCAAAACGGAACTGTCTCTACAAAATTTAATGTTTTGACCTACATTGTTTGAAGTGTGAAATTTCTTCCTTATCCTTAACTTAAGAAACCCAATTTTTTTTTCTCTTTCTCATCTCCCTCTAGATTTTTTTATTCTCTTTGAAATCATCAATCTTCAACGCCTTCGTCGTTGTTCATCTACAATCAGTTACGAACATTTTTTGGTGGAAGGATCGAACAAGCTATCTCCTAACATGTAGCTAAAAAATTTAGAGGGAATAAAAAAAAACTTTCAATGTGGTGAATCGAGCTCAAAGTTATGACATTTTAAAGTTTAAATTAAATTAATTCAATTTTACGGAGATTAAAACTTAAGATACTTCAATATTTTGCTCAGTTTATAAGTATGGTTGTGAAGAACGAGAAAAAACGTATGAAAACGAGTGATCATTTAGCTAAAACAGAATTGTATCGAATGAGATACGATCTTCGAAAGATAGATGCAGAACCACACCAGCGCATGTGCAATCACACAAGCTATGCGATAATTTTGAGCTCAGTTCACCAAATTGATTTAATTTAAATTTTAAAATGTCAAATTACGAACACATCCTCTTAAATTTTAATCTCCCGTAAATTCAAATTGATTTACTTTTAAAATGTCATCACTTTAAGTTCACCTCACCAAATTGGAAGATTCAAACTGATTTAGGGTGTGTTTGGATTGACTACTAACAAAATGTTTTTTCAAAGAATGCATTTTTTTAAAAACATTTTTTCTAAAAATGTTTATAATTAAAACACTCATGTGTTTGGTTACCTTTTGTCAAAAGTGTTTTTATCTACAAGTGTGTTTGGTTTGTTCTACACTTTTAATGTCAAATTACTATAAGGGCAATTATTAATAAACAATATGAATTAATAAGTTTAAATTTATATTTGCCGTTTAAAGTTTAGGGTTTATGATTGTTGATGGTCGGGGTAGCGGTCGGGGTTGGGTTCGGGCAGCCGGAGTTAGGGTCGGGGTCGGGCAACCAGGGTTAGGGTTGGGGTCGGTGTCGGGGCCAAGGTCGGGGTCGAGGCTGAGCTCGGGGCCAGGGTCGGGGTTGGGGCTGGGGTAGGAGTCGGGGTCAGGGTCGGGTGGCCAGGTTCGAGCCGGCGGTGGTAGGGTCGGGTCGGATGGCCGGGTCCGGGCCGGCGGTGGTAGGGTCGGGGTCGGGTGGCCGGGCTGGGGCGGCGGTGGCCGAGGTCGAGGCCAGGATAGGGGCAGGGTCGGGCGGTCGGGATCGGTTTAGGGGTCAGGGTCGGGCAGTCAGGGTCAGGGTCGGGCGGTCGAGGTCGGGGTCGGGGTCGAGTTCGGACAGCCGAAGTCAGGGACGGGGTTGGGCAGTCAGGGTTAGGGTCGGGGTTGGTGTCGGGGTCAGGCGGCTGGGGTCGGGGTCGAGAACGGGTGGCCGGCGGTGGTCGGGGTCGGGGCTGAGGCTGGGCTCGGGGTCAGGATCGGGGTCAGGGTCAGGGTCGCGGTCGGGGTCGGGGCTGGGGTAGGGGTCGAGGTCGGGCGGTCGGTGTCGGTGTCGGTGTCGGGGTCGGGGTCGGGCGGTCAGGGTCGGGTGGCCGGGGTCGGTGTCAGGGTCGGGGTCGGGGTCGGGGTCGGGGTCAGGGGGTCAGGGTCGGGGTCAGGGTCGGGTGGTCGGGGTCGGGTGTTGGGGTCGGGTGGCTGGGGAGGCGGGGTCGGGTGGCGGCGGTGGTGGCCGGGGTTCGGGTGGCGGCGACGGTGGCCGCGGTTCGGGCGGCGGCTGTTGCCTGGGGTCGGGTGGCGGCGGGGCGGGGGCCGGCGGGGTCGGGTGGCGGCGGCGGTGGCCGGGGTCGGCTGTGGTGGTGGCCGGGGTTGGACGGTGGTGGTCGGAGTTTGGAGGCGGTGGTCGGCGGCGATCGAAGATGGTCGGTGAGGGGCAGCGGTGGTCGAAGGAGGTTGGTTGGTGGAGAAAATTTAAAAGAGGAGTGTGAGGGTATTTTGGTAATTTGAATACAATATGAGAATTATGTAGGTTTTTCAAATAAACACTCAAAAACATTTTTTTCAAAAGTTAATATCAAGTGTTTCATCCAAAATGGATTGCTTCAAAAACTCATTCTCCAAAAATTCATTTTGGATGGTTGCCAAACACTTCAATTTAGGTTGTGATTGTTTCTGCTATTTTACTTTTTCTTTATAATTTCCATAAGTTTCTACCGCCTTCTGGATATGGATCAACTCTCAGCAGGATAATTGAGGCCCATTCTATAGTTTGAAGTGAAGATGGAAATTGGATTTTATTTTTGGGCCTAAACCATGGGCGGTTTTGTTCCAAAATTGCGTTTTTTAATGGGAAAAAAGACATTTTTTATTTCGATTATACCCCTAATATATACGCTTATTTACAGACAATTGACATAATAAATTTAATTTTTTTTTTATATTTATTTCAGTTTCTAACAACTAGATCTATGCGTTTTGAAGAAAAAATTTCTAACAACCAGATTGATGGGTTTTGAAGAAAAAAAAATGTAAACCACTTAAATTTGAAAATGTTTAACAACAATATATATATATATACAAATTCATCCCACTAACAACTCTCATACATTTTGAAAAGAGGGGTTCATTCTTTCTTTCTTGTTGAAACGACGACAGTATACAGAGAAGTTGAGGGAGACGAAGATCCTTACTCACTCTGAAAATACGTCATTGAAGGTTTTGAGAGTCGAAATTTCCAAATCAATTCAAGCGTTCAAGGATGTAGAAGGTTGAGGTTGATAGTTTTTTTCAAGGTAGAGGGTTTCAAAGTTGAGAATCGGTGACTGTTTCAAATCGATTTGGAAGATGACAAATCTCCTAATTCAATATTGCAGGTAATAATACAATTGATTGAACGTTTTCCCGAGTAAGCTCAACATGCATACCAATTTTAATATTTTTTCTAGTATCATTTGTCCAATGCTCACGGATTAATGGCTTATGGGGTATATACACGCATATACTTCATATGATATACTTACCTCTATATTGCTATAGATGTAACTACGAATATATACTCACACTAGAAGTTATCGAGAGCACTCATTTTTATAATTTTCTTACAATCGTCTATGAACATTTTAAATTTTTTAGTATAATTTGTCCAATGCTCACAGAGTAATGGTTTATGATGTATATACACGCATATACTTCATACGATATACTTACCTTGTACGTTGTTATAGATGTAACTACAAATATATACCCACACTAGAAGTTATCGAGAGTGCCATTTTTATAATTTACTTACATTCGTTATGAACATTTTAGTTTTTACAAACATCAATATGCTGAAAATTTAATTGCTTATATAATTTTCTTACGACCTATGTTATATTGACATGTACGTTCACTAATTAATGACTTATGTATATACACATATACATACTTATATGTACATGTAACTTTGAGTATATACACACATGAAATTATCGAGAGCATCGTTATTATCATTTTTTCACAATTGTCTATGAAAATTTTAGTTAAAAAATAATTTGAATTAATATTTCAGATTAGATTTTGTTGAATTTTGTTTACATGTTTCGATTTAATTGGTGGTTGATATCTTTGTTTTTGACCATATCATAATTTTTATTTTTATTTTTTCCATGATTCTCCCCAAATAAATCTTTATTTTTTTCATCATTTTCTCTAAAAAATTTCCCTAGATTCTAAAAAAAAGTTTGTTTTGGTTATTTTAAATTTTCTAACCACCGTTCACCATTCTTTGTTTCTCATTTAATTCTCTCTGATTAAATCTCTTTTTTTTTTTTTTTTGTAGGTAATTCAACAATTAAATGTCTGAGGGTAGTTTCGTCCAACTACATTTTAAAGAAGTTTATAATTATAGATGTTAGCTATTTTTCAACAAAACAATTAGTTTAGCTATTTTTCAACTTGGATAGTCTCATTTTAGCTATTCTTGTAGTTAGCCCTTTTTTAATGAGAAAAATTGAGGAAAATTGTAATCGGATATCAAGAAGAATGTCTAGTTTTTAAGAGTGGAAATGAAAAATGTCTAAAAGTGGGAATGTCTTACATTCCATGTCTAGAGTGATTGTAGGGGGAGAGTTGTTAATTTTTTCCCATTATAACCCAACCCTACTACTTATTACCTCTTTCTTAATTTACAATTCAGAATTTTAAAATAAAATGATTGGAGATCAAAATATTTTTGGGTGAGGTGTTTGGTTTCTGTTAATTGCAGCTGGGATTTCCAATTTTCGTTATGTGTGGTCGGTGAGGTATACCTGCGGATATACCTTCGTAATGATGGATAATATTTTTGGGTGAAGTAATTTGTTTTCGTTAATTGCAATTGAGATTTCCAATTTTCGTTATGAGTGGTCGATGATGTATACCTACAGATATACCTTCGTAATGGTGCATCCATACACAACCTCTATTGGTATATAGAGGGACATACTTCACCACATTGACTATGAGTAGTGTATTCCGGATATGCAAATCCTAAAAAATAGTAATCAAACCATCCCTCTCTCCACCCTACTATTTAGGTTCGATCAGTCGACATCTCTATGAACATTTCATATTTACCTATATATAACCGTGCATTTTTTAAATCATGGAGGCTCAACCAAATCCCAAAAAAAATGGTTACCCCACTTTGTTTCCAAATCTTTGGGGATAAACCATATCCATTTCTCTAACTATCGTAAACTATTTCATGTGATTCAAAATTCGTATAATGAAAATTTTGAAATCTTAAACCCTAAATTTTTTCAGTCGATTCAAAATTAGATTATTCAAATTCCCGAAATCTTAAACCCTAGAATTTTATACCTAAATCCCCCCTAACCAAACTAATACCAACCTCATACTTTTCCGTTTAGAAACAAGACGTCAACAAGAAATGAGAGAGATGACAGACGCTTACAACCTTTGTGGAATCTGCCGGAGGTAGGTAGGAAAGACCTCCGTTGAGTTTGGGATGCGTCACTTCGGCGAACACTTCGATGGAGGAAGGTCCGAACGCTGCGTCGAATGGTCGGGGTCTTTCGCGCGAGGGAATTTCTGTGTATGCGTTTGCAGAGAGGAATCACTTTGGTTGAGGGATGGTATACAACCAGTATGTATGCGTATGTGGAGAGGAATCACTTTGGTTCAGGGATGATATACAACCAGTAGAATAAAACAGTGAATTTTTTAAGGGGGTTAGGGCTTTGAATCCCTCAAATTCATCATTGCAATGGCTTGGAGAAATGCTCCAATAGTCATGCAAGGGGTCCAACATGCAACATTTACTCATGCCATCACATCCATCGACTACAGGTGGTTGACCAACCCTTTGTTTTTCTCTTATTACGTTGTGTACCACCTTGTATATACACCTGACGGGGCAGATCCGTTTGTAGCAACATCATTTCCTCAGGTATACAGGGACGTTTAATACATTTTTGTTTGGTAGGTGTATAACCATGTCTTTGGTTAAGTGTCAATTATTTTTCCCCTTTTAACGTCTCTGTTAACTTCTCATCCATAACTTCTCTCTCCCAACAATTTTCAATTTTGCAGCATCATTTTATTCAATTTCTAAATTGTAGAAAATTGTAGAAGGGTAGATTTGTCCACTGGTGTGATGAGATTGACTTACTAAATATAGTGTTTAGACGTTATTCAAAAAATGTGTTAGACATTTTTCATGTTGGCCTCCTAGGTTTTAAAACATTCTTCTTGTTACCCCATTCTAATAGCTAAATATAAAAAGTCAAATCGAAATATAAAAGTTTACATGTTTGGATTTCATAGCTATCTAAATTATAGGAGATGAGAGTGAACATTTTTCTTTCAATTATACCCTGAGTATATATGGATATTTACGGTCAACCCACCTAAATGAAATTTGATTTGATTTTTTTTTTAAATCTCCTAACAACAAAAAAATATCACATCCCAACAACCAGAAAATATCCACACACGAAATTTGCTTTTAGAGAGTTGTTTCACCTATTTTTTCTGTTTTTTCTAAACAAATCGATTTATATTGTTCATACCACTGGATTCATGAAATGCTTTTAGAAAGTTGTTTCAGCTCATTTTTCTGTTTTTTTCTAAACAAATCGATTTATATTGTTCATACCACGAGATTCATGAAAACCCCAGATAGATATACAAGCCAAAAATGAAGAAACAATGATATCAAGAACTGATCAAAAGAAAAGAAAAATCAATACTCATGTTGCCTAGGCGACGATGACCAGAAAATCGCATAGCTTCATTGAATGTTATTCACAACAAAAACTAGCTGCTTTCTGAGAAGCACAGGTTCTCTATCACAGTTGTTTTCAATTCCATTAGTCATTTTTATTCAGAAAAAACAATGAGAAACTAAAAAAAAATGACAATGACAATAAAAAATAAAAAACCACCAAGCCATAGTTGCTCATCTACAACAATTATCCCTCCTTAGGAACGAGGAAGAGAAATCATTGATCAAAAGGCTATCTAAAGACATGGATTTTATGTGGATGCTAGCAAGTTATTCAAATTGAATGTACCACGATTGTTGTTTGGTCGTGAATGATGAAGTTGTAGATACGAAAACATACAAGGACGACGCGTACCTAAGATTCTCAATACCAAAAATATGTTATGATTATTAAGAGAGTATATAATATTATATACATGTAATTTACTAACTATTAAGAGAAACAACAAAATGTGCCTCATATGCATGTAATTAAACACATCAAATCAGTCAATATCTATGTGTATATAACGATACATACGTGTGAAAAACTACAACAACAATCGATAATAGTCTATAGTACTACATACTAGTAACACATGTGTCTTACATACATATGACACAATAAATATATAGCAAACCTATGTCTATATGCATATATACAAATCGCCAACAAACACACTTAATCACTCTATCAATCATATTCATTCTAGGTACGTAAGAGTATATACATGCAATTAATACAATAAGCTAAAAGATAAATTGTGATTTAAATCAAAGACATTACCAAAATCCCTAAAAAATGAATCAAAGTCCCGTTATTTTATAGATCAAAGATGTTACAAAAATTCTTAAAAAGTGGAATCAAGTTTTAGAATCCAAATTTTGTATTTAAAATTGTGAAATGTGGATCCTATAAGCTATATCATTTTCAACTTTTTTTTTACCATGTAACAAAATCTCTAAAATATCGGGATAGAGTTCAAGATTTAAATACAAAACATTTAAAATAAAAATCTCTTAAGCGAATAACACATATTTGTCCGCCCGAATTTCTCAAACTTCAGAGTATGGGAGGAGGGAGAACATGATGCAGATGGAAACACACATTAGAATGAATGTTGAAAAAAATTGAAACAAAGCTTAAGGTAAATATATTTTCGATGTGACTTTTTTTTTTCTTGGGTTGAATGCAATTGTGAATTATTTTTTAATTTAGATTATTTGATGATGTTGGGAATCTCAATATTAATTTGACATGATTATCGGGGGAATGCAAAATATTTCTAAATCATTTTATGTTGTTCATTATAAAATTATGAAGTTTAGTTTTTCATTTTTGAATCAACATTACAGTGTATCATGTTCAATACACTATTTTGAAAGTTAGAATCGTGTAATCATATGTTTAATTATGTCTATATACTCGAAAAGAAACGTGAACATCATTTCTCCCTCCAAAAAAATAATCATTATAATTCAAATTATTTAAAATAATTTCAACGATTTTCTAATTGTTACTATTTTTCTTTTGATTTTTTAACGGATTAAATCTCATAGGGGTATTTCAGTCTCAAAGAGTTTAAAGATTATACTCAGTTATTTTTCATTAATTTAGTTGGTGTTAGCTATTTTTAACCATTATTATATCATAGTCATTCCTCCTGTTGTCCCAAAAATCTATAAATATGCCACACAAATACACAATTTATAAATATAATATTTTTTTTTAATTTTCGTTGGTCTATCTAAATATTTTTAGCGTGATTCTTTTTTTACCCGTCTATTACTGTCATTAATTGACTATATCACTAAATATACAATTTTGATAGTCTATTCATATTAGTGATAAACTTGCCAAAGCGAGCATAGCTCAGCTGACATATGTATGACTTGATGACCAAGAAGTCTGTGGTTCGAATCCCCCCACCCCCAATGTACTCAAAAAAAAAAAAATATTAGTGATAAACTTGACAAACCAATTTTAAGGCAACCACTAATCGACAATTTAGAGGTCTATCCCTTATAGATTATTTTTATGTTTATTGTTGGATAAACAATTTTGTATTCAAGCGAGCAATTTTGTATTCAAGCGAGCATAGCTCAGCTGGTGTATGATTTGATGACCAAGAGGTCTGTGGTTCGAATTGCCCCACCCCAATGTACTCAAAAAAAAAAAAAAAAAAAAACAATTTTGTATTCATTGTGGATAGGGTATTAATGTTAATGTTTTTTTTTTTTTGCAACGGTGTTTTAATAAATGCGAGGATTGAACCCATGACCTCTTAGTCACGGACACAACCTTATGCCAATTGAGCTATGCTCAGTTTGGCAAGTATTAATGTTTATTAGTAATATATATTTATTACTGTTGGACTATTTTTATGTCCATTAATGACCATTTTTATGTGTTTGATAGGTTATTTTTGTGTCTAAATAGAACATTTTCATGTATATCGATAGACCCGTATATCAGTTATACATATCTACCGTTGATAGACATAGAAAAAAACATATTGATACATTGCTATTAGTAAATTACTATTATCTCGTCGAGTAAGAATTGGACTTCGGGAGTGTCGGTCTCTAATTGAATGACTGCATTAGTTTCCAGCAGGTTAGTCACAAACATTTTTCCAACCTGATTATGGTAGTTGTCATAGGTTCCACGCAATGATCATCACTTTTTCTAAATATGTACGGCTACCATGTTGTTCAATATTATCTTCTTCTTTTTTTGTCTATATTCGTGAGTGTTCGACTCAGTTTATGCGCACCTCGACTAATCTCACGCGAGACATGCCACATTTGGCTTCTAAGGAAACTTATAGAAAATCAATTCATATTGCCACTAAGGATTGAACTTGTTCTCTCTACGAAGATTTTAATAGTCTCAAAACCTTTCATGACCACTAGTTCAACGATGATATATTTTATATTTTAATGTACAATTATTTATTTATTTTTATTTTAATTCATTAAGTAATATAACAATATGTTAAATAATACTAATTTTAATTTATGATTACACTTAATTAATTAATTAAAATTCCCATGAACAAAATTTGTAAAACAAATACAATATTTAATTTTCGAACATTAATTATTCTACACATCCAAATACATATATTAATTATGATTTTAATAACGTGTAAGATTTAAATGTCTATCATATGAAGAAAAAAAATGAGATGGTATAATAATAGGCAAATTACTCTAATGGTCTCTTAGGTTTGAGTTTGGTAATACTTGGGTCCCTAAAGTTTCAAATCCAACAATTATACCCATAAGTTTGAATTTAGGTTTGAATTTAGTTCGGTCCCTCCATCAAAATTTCTGTTAAGTCCTAACAAAATGCTGACGTGACACTTATTTTTAATTAAAAATAATTTAATTTTTTTTTCTCTTCTCTTCTTTAAAAAATAGAATTTTTTTTTTTTTTAAATAATTTTAATAATTAAAAAAAAAATTAAAAATAGGTGTCACGGTATTCTAACAAACAGAAATTTTGATGGAGGGATAAAAAACAAATCAAATTCAAAGTTGAGGAGTATAATTGTTGGATTTGAAACCTTAAAGACTCAAGTGCTACCAAATACAGACCCGAAGAACCATTAGGATAATTTGTCCAATAATAATTAAAGAAAGAACTTTCCCAAAAAAAATAAAAATGCATAAACCATACCAAGTTTCAAACCTTGGCAAAATCTTAGAATATATCCAAACCACGGAGCGAAATAACCAAGTTCATAATGACTAATGTTTCTTTTAATTAATTAGTAATATTAGTATATTATTTAGACTTAATAAATTTTAACTACTCCATTTATAATTAATATTTTAGAGTATCTTAACTATTTAATATAGAATTTTATTATTAGTATTTTAATTAATCTATACTTATTTAATTATTTTTAGTAATGAAATTAAATTAGTTAATTTTCAATATTACTGAAACAATATTTTAATGTACAAATATTTATTTATTTTAATTTTAATTGATTAATTAATATAACAAATATATTAAATAATCTTAATTTTAATTTATGATTACATTTAATTAATTAACTAATTAGAACTCTTATGAACAAAGTTAGTAGAATAAATACAATATTTAATTTCCGAACATTAATTATTCTACAATATTTAATTTAAATCTCACACATCTGTTCTCATATATATAGGGTTGAGGGTCTCACATCTATAAGATGGGAAGATCTCACCATCTTTAAAGATACATGGTTATTTCTTTTTTACAATTAATTTTTTTACAATTAATTTTAAGATGAAATTTTTTATGGTATATAAGATATATAGTTCATACATTCAACTCATATATATATATATAGAAATTCTCATGATCCAATCAAAATGTAAAAGGTAAAGAATATATCTTAATATATCTTGTTAGTGGAATATAGATCCACTAGGTAGGGGTGTTAGTGGGTTAACAATGCCTTATAATTCAAACAAACATTATTAAATTGTGAATCCAACCTAACTAGGTTTAATTAATTAATTAACATAAACAATATATTAAATCATACTAATTTTAATTCATTATTACATTAATTTATTCGCTTACATATATTTAATTAATAATTAGCAAAATGAGCACAATTATTAGCAAAATGTTAGTTTGTCAACGAAGAAATTAACAAAAAGGGGTTGGACCGTCACCCTCGAGATAGCACTTCGCTCCTGTCTCGATGTGAAATCATGCAAACAAAAAAATCTACAACTTGCTCCGACAACGACGAAACTGACACCTCAAGGCCCAAAAAAAATACGGTCATTACGGACACTCCCAAACCTACCAAAGTATCATCATAAAGAGGTCCAACAGATGAGATCCTCTCCATTCTTCTGGAACCAATCGTGGTGGTCTAGCGCCGAACAATTACTCTTACAACAAAGAACATAAACCACATTAGGAGAAACAAGAAGAGACTAGAGGACTTTATCCTCTCGCAGGTCCAAAAAAGATGCCCGGTAGTCTCAGAAATTTAAAGCAAAATGAACACCACAAATTAGAAGAAACTCCTTTTGTTTGAAGATTAACGAGCGTGAGCACGATAACCATAATTTTCAAGCAACACAACTTAACCTTTTAAGAGTAGAACTTTCATTTAATTAATTAATTAGTAAATTAAATAGAATTATCATGAGTAAAAGTTATTAAACAAATACAATATTTAATTTTTAAATATTATTTATTCTACCTATCTAAACATATACCTTTGATATCGCCAAAGCGAGCATGGCTCAGCTGGCATATGTATGACTTGATGACCACGAGGTCTGTGATTCGAATCCTCCCACCCCCAATGTACTCAAAAGAAAAATATACCTTTGATATCACATACATTTAAATCTTACACATAAAAAATATTTATGCTGCACTTCGAAGAAGAGGTCATCCATACAAATACCCTTCTTAAGTTGTGAATCCAACATAAATGGGTTGAAGTATTTTGAGTCATTTATATAGGAATAGGAAGCAAAGCAACAGAACGTACCAGGGATTTCGCCACTTTTCTGCTATTTTCCTTTTTCTCGATCGATATAGATCAACTCTCTCATAATCGAGGCCCAATCGATAGTTTGAACTCAAATGGACTGCTTTTGTTCCATTATTATTATTATTATTTTTTTTGTGGCAACAAGGAGAATGTGAGGTCAGCATTAAAAAAAAAGTTTATTTTTTTTAAATAATATCTAAACCCTATATAAGTCAATCTAGTACAAACCTACCCTACTATAATTTTCTACAATTTAGAAATTGAATAAAATGATGCTACAAAATTAAAAATCGTTGGGAGGAGAGAGAGTGAAGTTATGGATGAGAAGTTATAAAAGGGAAAAAAATAATTGACACTTAACCAACGACAGTTACATGGTTATACACCTACCAAGCAAAAATGTATTAAATGTCCCTATATACTTGAGGGAATGATATGGTTTATGGTAGTTAGAGAGATAGAGAGATGGATATGGTTTATCCTGAAAGATTTGGAAACAAAGTGGGGTAATTTTTTTTGGGATTCGGTTGAGCGTCCAAGATTTAAAAAATGCACGGTTTTAGGGAAAAATGAAATGTTCATACAGATGTTTTTTTTGGGATTCAGTTGAGCCTCCAAGATTTAAAAAATGCACGATTATAGGGAAAGATGAAATGTTATGTCAACTTATGAAACCTAAATAGTGGGGTGGAGAGAGAAATTGTTTGTTTGCTATTTTTAGGATTTGCATCTACAGAATACACTAGCCATAGTTAATATGGTGGAGTATGTTCCTCTATATACCCATAAAGGTTGCGTATGATGCACTATTACAAAGGTATATCTGCAGGTATACATCATCGGCCACACATAACGAAAATTGGAAATCTCAACTGCAATTAACGGAAACCAAACACCTCTCCCAAAAATATTTTGGTCTCCAATCATTTTATTTTAAAATTCTGAATTGTAAATTAAGAAAAAGGTAATAAGCAATAGTGTTGTAATGGGAAAAAATTTGACAACCCTCCTCCTACAATCACTCTAAACATAGATTGCTGGTCATTCCCAATTTGACATTTTCCATTTTCACTATTTAAAACTAGACATTCTTCTTAATTTTCCCTTTTTAGGGATAATAAGAAAAATGTAAAGGAGATGCCGAAAAATGTCTAACCCATTTTGATTTTGTAATAATGTCTAAACGCTAAATTTAATAATTAAATATACACAAAAATGAACACAACTACCTTCCTTATATTTTCTACCATTTAAAAATTGAATAAAATGGTGCTGTAAAAAAGAAATTGGTGAGAAAAGGGAGAGAGGGAAGTAAGGGATGTGAAGATAACAAAGACGTTAAAAGGGAAATAAAATATTTGACAACTCAGCAGTGAATTGGACGGTATTGTATACCTGATGAATTTTTTTTTTTTGCTACACATGTATCGCCCCCGTCTAGTTGTATACAATGAATTTAAAAACCGTTAGACGTTTGGTCAACCATCGTAGGCCATTGATGTGATGGCATTAGTAAATGTTGCATGTGTAGGCAAACGATAATTGCGTGAGCTTTCCCCAATGCCATTTTCATGATGAATTTAGGTGCTCGAAGTCTGTAACCCTCTTCAACACTCCACCACTTCTGCTAGATTTTGTATACAATCAGCTAACTTAGACGATTCGTCTCTCTAGAAGCCCGTACATAAGCATCTGGCGCGAGAAGACCAAGACATTGTACGTCGTTTTGACTTTCCTTCATCCAAGTGTTCGTCGGAGTGACGCTTCCCAAACTCAATGCCGATTTGTCCTCCCTTCCTTCGTCAGGGTTCCATAACTTTGGTAAGTGATTGTCATCTCTTGCGTTTCGTTTCGTCCTCTAGTTTTAGACCGGAAAGTAGGAGGTTCAAGATCCTTTTGTTTGGGGGATTCAAGTATAAACATTTAGGGCTTAGGATTTCGAAAATTCCAATATACAAACTTCGAATCACATAAAATATTTTAGGGTAGTTATAGAGATGGATATGATTTATCTTGAAAGATTTGGAAACAAACTGGGGTAACCTTTTTTTGGGATTCGGTTGAACCTCCAAGATTTTAAAAATGCACGGTGATAGGAAAAGATGAAATGTTCATAGAGATGTCGATCGAACCTAAATAGTAGGGTTAGAGAAGGAGGAATGATTTGTTTGCTATATTTAGGATTTGCACATCCAGAATACACTAGGCATAGTCAATGTGGTGGAGTATGTCCCCAATGTGGTGGAGTATGTCCCTGTATATACCAATACATGCCGCGTATGGATGCACCATTACGAAGATATATTCGTAGGTATACATCATTAACCACACATAACGGAAATTGGAAATCTTCAGCTACAATTAATGGAAACCAAACACCTCACCCAAAAATATTCTAGTCTCCAATCATTTTATTTTAAAATTTTGAATTGTATATTAAGAAAGAGGTAATAAGTATCCGTAGATATACATCATTGACCACACATAACGAAAATTGGAAATCCCAGATACAATTAACGAAAACCAAACATCTCAATCAAAAATATTCTGGTCTCTCCAATCATTTTATTTTAAAATTATGAATTGTATATTAAGAAAGAGGTAATAAGTATTTCATGCAATTCGAAATTTGTACATTGGAGAAAAAAAAATTAATTTCCCTCCCCCTACAATCACTTTAGACATAAAGTGGAAGGCATTTCCACTTTTAGACATTTCTCATTTTCACTATTTAAACTAGACATTCTTCTTAATTTCCCTTTTTTTTTTAATGAGAAATTCTCTTAAATGACCACCTTTTAGGAAGATACTTTTAAATATGTCCTAACATCTTAAAATTTTTATTTCTACTTTTGATTAATTTTGATTATCATTATGCCCTCATTAATGTACCCTTGTTATCAAATAAACTAAAGATACTGAAAGATTGTGTCTGAATTTCAGTTGTAATTGAATTAAATAGATTAGGCCATTAAATAGCCTTTACATATAACTGTATCAACATAAAACAACGTTGTACTACCAACTTGAAAGACTAAATCCATCTCCAAAGATCCTACAAATATGGGGATGATTATTTGACTAATAGAATATTTCAACATTTCCTCCCTTAAACTGAATGCGTGCAAGCATCAATTTACATCGGCTTCAGAACAAACACCTAAAGATGTACGCAACTTTACGAAAACATCCAGCTTAAGTGGCTTTGTCATTATATCGGCTAATTGTTCACTTGTGTTGCAGTAAACCAACTCCACATAGCCATCCTTTGTGAGATCTCGAAGGAAATGAAAACGTACATCTATATGCTTACTTCGACCATGCATTACAGGATTCTTCGAAAGCTTGATTGCAGAACTACTGTCACAATAAATCACGGTTGTAGTATCTTGATTCTTATCTATTTTTTTCAGCACCCTCTTCAACCATATTGCTTGACATGCACAAGAAGATGCAGCAATGAATTCAGCTTCAGTGGTAGATAAACTTACTACTGGTTGTTTCTTTGATAACCAAGATACCGCTCCAGAGCCAAACAAGAACACATAACCCGAAGTGCTTTTTCTATCTTCTAAGTCTCCAGCATAATCACTGTCTGTATAGGCAATAAGTGCATTATTTCCTCCCTGCTTGTAGAAAATTCCAAAATCAAGCGTTCCTTTTAAGTATCGCAACACTCTTTTTGCAACTTGTAAATGAAGTTCAGTAGGATTTTCCATGTACCTGCTAAGAAGACCTACTACAAACATCACATCTGGTCTAGTAACTGTAAGATACCTGAGGCTACCAACTATCTGTTTAAACTGAGTTTTGTCTACCTTAGTGCCACTTTCATCCTTCACAAGTTTGCAGCCTGGAACAATAGGATTTAGGACTGAGTTGCTTTTATCCATGCCAAATCTTTGCAGAACTTCCAAAGCATATCTTTTTTGATTGATGAATACACCTTTGGAATTTTGAAGAACTTCAAGGCCAAGAAAAAACCTCATCTTACCAAGATCTGTCATTGCAAACTCACTCTTCATGGAATTTTTAAAATTTGAAACCATTTGTTCATCATTGCTGGTAAAAATCAAATCATCCACGTACAAACTTATAATCAAAATTTTACCTTCTTTGCTTATCTTGATAAAGAGGGTATGTTCATAGTCACATTTCTCAAACCCTTCCTTTATAAAATAAGCTTCAATGCGACTATACCAGGCACGTGGTGCTTGCTTAAGGCCATAGAGAGCCCTTTTCAATTTATAAATCTTGTGTTCATGTCCTTTTTGGACATAACCACTAGGTTGCTCCACAAACACCTCCTCATTTAGCTCACCATATAGAAAAGCTGATTTAACATCTAGTTGATAGATAGTCCATCCATGTTGAGCTGCAAGAGATACAACTAAACGTATTGTTTCCATACGTGCTACAGGTGCAAAGACTTCAGTGAAATCCACCCCATGTTGTTGAGAATACCCCTTCACTACGAGCCTTGCTTTGTATTTGTCAATTTCACCCTTTTCATTTAACTTGGTTTTGTAGACCCATTTCACTCCAATTACCTTCCCACCTGCAGGTAGCTCTGTCAACTCCCATGTGTCGTTTCGTTTTATCGCATCCATTTCCACATTCATGGCTTTCCTCCATTTCTCGCTTTTTACAGCCTCTTCAAAGTGAATGGGGTCAGAAGTTGCAAACATGGCAAATTGAGTTTCTTCTTCAGAAAGACCTTCCCCTGTTTCATAGTCTTGCATCCAAGTTGGTTGTCTTCTAATTCGCTCATCATGTGAGCTCTCCTCATTAGGAGAATCAGTAGTAGGAATGGTTTCCTCCTCTTCTATATTAACTTCATTTCTAGTATGATCCACTGCTTCTTCCTCTCGATCACCCCACTCCAAGTCGCATGCAATTGCTTCTTCATGTTTTTTATCCCAATCCCAACTTTTATCTTCTTCGAAGACAACATCTCGACTTACTATGATCTTTTGTGAAATAGGATCATAAAGTCTATAGGCCTTCGATTCTTCACTAACTCCCAACAAAACACAAGTAAGACTTTTATCATCTAGTTTAGTACGTTTGTTATCAGGCACATGAACATGAGATATGCAACCAAAAACTCTAAAATACTCCACCGAAGGTTTTATTCCACTCCATGCTTCTTCTGGGGTCTTGTTTCTTACAACCAAAGTTGGACTTCGATTTAAAATATGAACGGTCCAGTTGACAGCTTCAGGCCAGAACAGTTTAGGAACTTTCTTTTCTGAAATCATACTTCGTACCATATTCATAATGGTTCTATTTTTGCGTTCGGCGACTCCATTTTGTTGTGGCGTATATGCAGCTGTCAATTGTCTTTTTATGCCATTTTCAGCACAAAATTTACTAAATTCTTGTGATGTAAATTCTCCTCCTCGATCTGTTCGCAAAGCTCGAATTGGTGTGTTTGTCTCCTTTTCCACACGAACCTTTAATCTCTTGAAAACATCAAAGGCTTCTGACTTTTCTGTCAAAAAGAAAACCCATGTTTTTCTACTGAAGTCATCAGTAAAAGTAAGTAAGTACCGTTTTCTGCCATTGGAAGTAGGTTTGATTGGTCCACAAATGTCAGCATGTAGTAATTGAAGAATTTGTGTGGCTCTCCAGGTGCTTATTTTTAAAAATGAATCCCTGTGTTGCTTTCCTACTAAACAATCTTTGCATAACCTCGAAGGAGTTTTGAGTTGTGGTAAGCCATTCACCATTCCTTTTTGTTTGAGAGTTTTAAGACCTGTAAAACTCAAGTGTCCATATCTACAATGCCAAAGTTGCACCATATCCTCTGTTATAGTATTAAAACAAACCGATGTTATAGGTTGAGAAATAGCTTCTAAAATAAACATTCGATTTGTAGACATTTTCATATCCATAATCAAACCTTTTTCTTCATGGAACACCTTACATCTACCATGTTGAAACATAATGGAAAGTCCTTTCTCCTGCAATTGGCCAATGCTCAACAAATTGTTTTTCAATTCGGGTACATAAAAAACTCCAGTAATAATTTGGATGGTTTCATTCACTTTCAATCTAATGTTCCCCTTTCCCATAACAATCATGCTGGAATTGTTGCCTAATTTGACTGATTCTCTAAATTTTTCATTTAAATCAGAGAAATACTCCTTCTTACCACACATATGATTACTGCAACCTGAGTCAAGATACCACACATCTTCTTTGTGATCTTTGCTCATATTTGAACAAGCCATCAACAACAACTCATCTTCCGTCTCAACAAAGTTGGCTCCTTTCTCTTTATTTAGACATTCCCACTGGAAATGTCCAAATTTGTGACAATTATAACATTCAATTGTGGATTTGTCAAAAAATTGGCGGCGCCTTCCTCGTCCTCGTGATCCTCTTCCACGTCCTCGACCTCGTCCTCCTGACTCATCACCGTGAGTTATCTTCAAGGCATGTTCTTCGTCAACTTGAGCATTCATACGTTGCTCATGCACCAACAAACTGCTTTGCAACTCATCAATAGTTAACGTATCTATATCCTTTGACTCTTCAATAGAACATACAACATAATTAAATTTAGGATTCATGGATCTCAAAATTTTTTCAACTACATCAACATCACCTTTCTTTGCACCAACAGCTTTCATCTTGTTGACAATGGTAAGAGTTCGAGCAAAATATTCATTCACAGGTTCTCCAGCCTTCATGTGTAGAACTTCAAATTCCTTCTTAAGTGCTTGCAAATGTGCACGCTTGACTCGATTTGTCCCTTGATACTTCTGCTTCATAGAATCCCATATGCTCTTTGACGTATCTTTGTCCATAATTGTTTCTAAAATTGAGCGATCCAAAGCCTGAAATAAATAGTTCTTGGCTTTCAAGTCTTTCAGCTTTTGATCGTTGATGTTCTTCTTTTGTGCATCTGTGAGAACCACATCTTCCGCTACTGTAGGAAGTCCATCTTCTATCAATCCCCAATATTCCTTGGATCGTAGAAAATTCTCCATGAGCATTTCCCAATGATCATAATGCCCATCAAATTTTGGAACTGCTGGTTGCACAAAAGAACTTGAACCCTCCATGTGTTTTTGAAGACTGCTGCTTCAAATTTTGATCAGACCTTATGATGGCTCTGATACCAAATGTTATCAAATAAACTAAAGATACTGAAAGATTGTGTCTGAATTTCAGTTGTAATTGAATTAAATAGATTAGGCCATTAAATAGCCTTTACATATAACTGTATCAACATAAAACAACGTTGTACTACCAACTTGAAAGACTAAATCCATCTCCAAAGATCCTACAAATATGGGGATGATTATTTGACTAATAGAATATTTCAACAACCCTCACTATAATATTATTCAATTTCTCTCTCCATTTTGTATATTAAATTTCAATTTATAATAGCTTCTAATTTTCTCTCTCTACTATCACCATTTACGTAAGAATGTTTTATACATGTTGTCAAAAAAAATAAAAAAAAATAAAAAGAATGTTTTATATTTTTTTTTAGAATTCTTCCAACCTTGTTTCTCCGATTTTAGTATTCTCCTTACGTTAGTGTTTTTTCTTTTCCAGATTTTTCACCCTCTCCATTTCCATTCATCCTTTTCATTTTCTTCATTCACAAAAACAACACATTTCACATATGTATATATAAGCCTCCCCCTTACGTTAGTAATCTTTCTTTCCCATATTTTTATTTCTCTTCATTTACATTCATCATCTTCATTTTTTTTTTATATATATAACCACCATATATACTTATATATACTTCATATATATTGCATATATACTTATAACATATGTATTTTTATATATATACTCGTCATATATACTTCATCTATGACTATTTACTCATATATATATTGTATCTATATTTATAGATAATATGTATTTATTTTTTTAATAAAATATATGTAAGTTTTATATATACCCATCAATATACTGATATTACTTCATATATGGGTATATATGGTTATATATTTCATATATACTTATAGATATTATGTACTTTGTAAAGAAAATATATGTAGCCAAACTGAGCATAGCTCAATTGGCATACGGTTGTGCTCGAAAAAAAGAAAATATATGTATTTCAAAAAAAAATTGTTTAGATAATTTTAATGAAGAAAGAGACGTAATTAATGTGGTTTCAATATAAGATGTTAGAGAGGTTGAAGGGAAAGTAATTGCAAACCAACCTTAATGAAAAATCTTAAACTAGTTAACATTTGGTATAAAAATAGGAAATGTGCCCACCTCACTCCCACGGCCCATTACGTTAGGAATGAGTTTTATTTTCTCTTTCTTTTAAAAACAAATGAATTTTCTGATTTTTTTTTTTTCTCTTTCAAGCAAAGTTTTCTTTTTATTTCACCAATTTCATTTCTATTTTTTTTTTCACGAGTTTTTTAATCCAAATTTTGGGTTGAAAAAGGAGAAACCCATCATCATTCTTTTTTTAATATTATTTTTTAGTTGTAGCTGCGGGCGCGGACTGGTCTGGCTCTAGTTCGGGTGCGAACTGGTCTCGCTCTACCTTCATTTCAGATCTGAAAATTTCAAGATCCGAACTTTTTTAAGATTCGAGACCCCTGGTTAGTTTGAAGCTTCTCCAGCTTTCTGGATGGATATATGGACGAACTCTCTGCAGAACAATTGAGGCCCAATCGTTAGTTTGAAGCAGAATGAAATGGAAGTTGCAATTTCCAATTGGTCGAGAAGGTTGGAGAAGATTCTGGAATTTTCTACTGTTGTTCTTCCACTTTATTTCCAAACAAAAGTCAAAAGAAGGGAAACGAAGACGGCAGAAAAATGAGGAAATATCTCAAAACTTCTGACCCATCCTATTTAAACCCTTTTGCCTTAGCTAGCTGCACAATCAACAAACGAAGCAAATTAAATATCAACTTATTCGACCATCTACATTTTTACAAGAAGCAAGAAAAACCATGTCGCTGATTCCAAGCATTTTTGGTGGTGGTCGCCGGAGCAACATCTTCGATCCCATCTCTTTAGACATGTGGGATCCATTCCAGGGCTTCAACCACCCTTCTGTTCGCGAAACCTCTGCTTTTGCCAACACTCGCATCGATTGGAAAGAAACCCCACAAGCTCACATCTTCAAGGCCGATCTCCCTGGGATCAAAAGGGAAGAACTCAAAGTTGAAGTTGAAGAAGGCAGAGTTTTGCAGATCAGTGGGGAGAGAAGCAAAGAGCAGGAGGAGAAGAACGACAAGTGGCATAGAATCGAGCGGAGCAGTGGGAAATTCATCAGGACATTCCGGCTGCCGGAGAATGCCAAAGTTGAAGAAGTGAAGGCCAACATGGAGAACGGAGTGCTGACTGTCACAGTGCCAAAAGTGGAAGAGAAGAAGCCTGAAATCAAGTCCATTCACATCTCTGGTTAGACATTGTTGGTTCTTCTGCAATGTATGTTCTTAATAAATTGTCCAAAATGGGTTTTTAATTTTGGTGTCTTCTGCAAACTTTGGTTGTGTATGATGTTATCATGGTAGTGGATATAATCAAGTTGTGAGTTTTCTATTTTTTCTTTTCAACTTCTCAAATGGGTTTAGCTTAATAAGTTCATTACCATTTGTCATTCAGAACAGATGATTTTTTTTTTTTTTTTTTTTAGTACATTGGGGATGGGGGATTTCAGAACAAATGATTATGATAAAAGTGGTTTAGACTTATATTAATCATATATGTGACCAGCTAATTTATACAACATGCAAGTTCTAGGAGGATAGTTTTTGATTTTTTGGGCTCACGGGTCTCTGGAACAATGATTACCTACTCAGGGCGGATCAGACATTAAGGTTTAGGGCCCAAAAAAATATGTATATAAATGTTTAAAAAAAAATTATCACAAAAAATTAAGAGGTGCGTATCCACACTACTAAGTTAAGTTATTGATGATAAAAATAGGTAAGTGTATCAAAGACTTCCTATAATATAGTTCCGGTGTCTTGTGAAATAGAAGAAAAAAAATTACAAGTTTAGTCTGTCAACTTTAAAGATTGAGTGTATTAGATTCCTAAATTTTAAGAAGTATAATGGTCCCTACATTTTTTAAAGTAAGTACAAAAAAAATTGAAAGTTCAAAAACTTATTAAACACTTTGAAAAAAAAAATTATTAAAAAAATACCCAATATAATGTTAATACATTTCCAAAATTGATAATATTAAGATTAGTTAATAACTAATATTAGGGATTAATTTTAAGATTGAAAGCATGAAGACTGAATTTAAACCGTTAAAATTACAATAACTAAAATGAAACAATTCTCAAAATAGCATACTAAAATGACATTTCAATATTTTTAAAAAATAAATATAAACACAAAATAAGAGTTGAACCCATGTTGATCTCAACACCTCATACATCTCTTTAATCCACCAAGTCGAAAGTCTTATACGAACTTTGGGGGCCGTTAAGCTTTAAATAGTAATACAAAATATTTTAAGATATAAATTTTAGAGAAATTGTAACATATATCAATTTAGAGTAAAATAATTAAAATTATAGCATATTTTAATATTTTTTTTGCAAATATGATAATTTCTATCACTGATAGAAGTCTATGGCGGATAGCAGTCTATCATCTCAGTTTTTTATAAAAAAAAATCAGTCTATTCGTGATAGTGATATATCAATGATAAAGTTTATAGTGATTGAGCCTAATTTTTGTTTGTACAACCAGCTAAAAAAGAAAATAAAAATTGAAAGCTTTAAACAGTAATACGAAATATTTTAAGGTATTAATTTATGTTCCTAGTCCCTCCATATGTACGCGGTGCACCTATTAGTATTTAATTTATTTATTTTTTTTGAATAAATTGGGGGTGGGAGATTTGAACTACAAGTCTTTGGTCGTTAACACATGCATGTCACAGTTGAGCCATGCTCACTTTGGCCTACTAATATTTAAATTATTTGCTTGTTGTGTAAAGTGTGCATTGACAATTCTTTGGATCACATATGCTATTGCATTTAACAAAAGTAGTACAAATAGGAAGAAAAAAAAAAAGTTTAGTGTTAGTAAATTGAACATTTTAAAAAGTTTAATTTTAGTAAATTGAACATTTAAAAGTTCGTTTAATATTGTATTTATCAAAATAAATGTAAATGTAAATTAATTTGCACGTTTCTTATTTAATGGAAGTTTAAAAAATAAATGTAAATATAAATTAGTTTGCTAATAATTTCTTATTTAATGAAAGTTTATCTTAAAATTAATCGTGTTGTATAATGTTTTCATGATTTTTGTTCTTATAATTTTTTAAATATCTGACAATTTTCGTATGGCGGTCCTGATCCTTGTCCTAGTCCGCTGTTATAGTCCAAAATTGTTGTAGTGGCGGGAATGAAAGTCTTTTGTAAAGCAAGAGAACGCCAAAGTAAAAAAAAAACCTTTCACTTTCAATGGCGGGAATAAACACAAAATAACCTGTCGTTTGTCGTTTTCTTTGTTTTTCTCTCTACCTTCACATTTATGATGGTAGTTGTCGGCGACCACTACTATCGTCCATCGTCAGTGACCACTGTCGCTCACTTCTAAAAACCACCGACGACCATCACAACCCACTTTCGACGAGCATCACGGTCGTAGCCAACCACCGGCGGTAGTCAACGCCGATCAAAATATTTTTTTTTTTTACAACATGTGAAAGTGGTGGATTGAACCCGTGACCTCTTAAGGTGTATGCTAATATTGGCCGATCACTAAGTTATACAATATGGCAGTTGAACTATATTCATGTTGGCCAGTCGTATAAACAATTTTTATAAAAAAAATGTTTAAAATAAAGTGCAGTTTTGAAAAATACATTTTTTTTTAATTGTCAATCCAAATGGATCCTAAAATTAAATAAAATATAAATGATGTAATTCAAAATTAGGAACAAAATAGAAACCTATCTCAAACAAATGTATTTTACTCTTTTTTTTTTTTTTTTTTTTTATTGTTAGGAGTTTTTTTTATTTTGGTTAAAGACAATCTTCTTCGTATTGGTTGATTATCTCTGGTCTACTATTTTTATAATTTTTTGTTCTCACATCATCTGCAAACTGGTAAGGCAAAGCTACTGAATCTAATTAATTTGCTATATAGTTTTGATTAAAATAATTAGAATGAAACAATTATACTTTTCATAATTATATTTGAACAATCTTTCATCTTTTTCATGAGTAGAATAAAAAAACGAATGTTTTTACAAATTCAAATGTTAGGGTGATATAAAATCAATTTATTTCAATGGTTAGTGTTGATAACGATTTTTGGTATCAACGATGGATTTGATATTTGGAGTGGAACGAGCTACGACCTGCAATACCAAAGGAAACAAGAGAGAACTAGTGTCGGTGTGGCACTGATCACACAAGCTCCGACGCTAAAATTAATTAATATTGAGAGACAGATTAATATGAAAAGAATCCTTGTAAATGTAAAGTATATTGCCTGCCTTTTCATGGGATTATCAATAATGATAATTCACAATTGTCATTGAAGCTTGAGAATATAATTTAGATTCTGAGTCAATTAATTTTTTTTTTCTTCCAATACCTTGTACTTAAAAGAGGGCATAGTTTACCTATTTGTGGTTTTAAAGACTTATAATTATGTGTTATATGGTCTGGATGCTTGTTGTCACTTCGAAACGTTTGATCTGATTAGAAGATTAACTTGTATGAATGATAATGAGTAATGTTACACTTAAATAGAAAATAGCCATGCCATTTGTTGTAATTTTGTTGCTCTTCAAAGAAGAAGAATAAGTTATTTTGGTTAAAAAAATTTAGGACAACAAGAGTTATCTCTCCTATGATCAGTTAGGGTCATGGGTGCGAGAAAGTGTCATGAGTAAGGGTTTCGTGGATGTGTGAAAGCTAGTGTCTATCAAATTGAAGAGAAATTCAAGTTTGGGTGAGTTTCACCATATTTTAAGGCACCTTAGTGGCATATTAACTTCTTGGGAGGCTTTATGATTGGAACTAAGGGCCAGAGTAGGGGAAGGTAAGTTTAAAGGTTGTATAAAACTGTCCCGAACTTATAAGAACTAAAATAGGAAAGATTATGCACACACGTAAGGGATAAAAATAATTTAATTTAAATCTATAGATGATTGATTATGTTTAAGTGTTTCTGTAATTAATATGTTATTTAGAACATTGAGCTTGAAGTCATTTGCATGCAATTGTTTATTTCTAAAGTGTGCTTGTTTTATTTTTCTCCGAGACTAGCTACAGTTTAAGTTTGAGGTATTTAATAGCACACAAAATGAGCTATATTTGGGATCAGTTTAGGCTAGTTTAGAGAATTAAACAATTACTTTCACGATTATATTTGATTATTTTGTAGATATCGAGTAAATCATAGTTTTTAGATGAAACATGAAGAAAAATAAACAAAAATAATGCAAGTGAACCGAAGATGAAAATAAACTCAAAAACCGTTTTTTTTATTATTATTATTATTATTGTTTTACATTACCTTTAACTTTGCAAAGTTAGATACATTGATTCTCTTGGGATTCGACTTGGTTCTACTATTTTTACAAGCTAGAAGAGAAGAGTTAGTAACCTAAATATTATTTTATTATTTTGGCGGACTTCGACAACTCGACCAAGGAGTCCGGAGAGAAATGGAGAAATTGTAAGAGAGAATAAAGAAAATTAGATTTTTTTTAATAATTTACACCCCAGAGTTAGTAACCTAAATACCTAAATATTATTTTAGTAACCTAAATATTATTTTGGCGGACTCGATTACTGGAGTCTGGAGAGAAATGGAGAAATTAGGTACAAGGGCGAGCACCTTGTACTCTGCTTCGGCACTAGACCTGGAAAGAGTCGGTTGCCTTTTGGTAGGTCTTGAAACCATTATATTGGACTTCACTTCCCAAAAAATCTAAATTAACGCCCACCATGGGGCTCGAACCCATGACCACAAGGTTAAGAGCCTTGCGCTCTACCAACTGAGCTAGACGGGCAATTGATGTTATATAAATCCATATTAATGATCATTACTAATTATATTAATTATTTATTTGAATGAATATTGTCGTACCCGTCCCAGATTATCTTACCGAACCTAGGACGAGTTGGAACAACAATAGATCCTGAGTGTACAATGAAATCTATTGTCAAGTCTCTCTATTAGCTTATAACTTAATTACGTAATCTCAAATAAAAACAACACGACAAATATTCAACTATTTACAAAATATTTAATGTCTAGCTATATGTACATACAAAAGATGATATGCAATATCTGGATGAGACTGGTTGCTGATTATGATCAACTAACTCGGTTAAAATTTCAATAGTAACCTAGTGGAAAATAAGGATAAAAGAATGAGTTAAAATCTTAGTGAGTGATAGATTCATAATAAAAATAACTTCAAGTATAAACTCTTCTCATACGAAACAAAAGTTAAAACGTAATTTATAAAACCAACATAAATTATGAACAGTTTAAATGACTCGGGATATAATTAAAACACCGAAAAAATTTGTAATAACAACTTTTAAATCACCTACACAAGCTAGTAAAATCATAGAGAAATTTGTAACAATAACTCTTGCAAACATAAACACAAGTTTGTAAAACTTATCACCAAACTTGTACCAAAATCTCTAGCCATAATAGTGTAGAGTAATCTCAATACGCACAACAGAACAATGTCATACTAAGCATAAAATACAGTCTATACTTAGTAGATTCTAAAATCTTTCATACGTGCACACAGAGCTGCCCCCAAAGGCCTAAACACCTTACCGCACGACCCAAATTCTGTGTGTCCTAGATTGAGTCATAAAGACCTCTCTCTATTTCTGATATACTACGGAAACACATTCACATTACGGATAATCACTATGAGTACAAAGATCTAGTGGCTTGAAAACTAATTTCAACATCAAACTCTTAAGCTCACCATAGTTTCTCCCAATGATTCTTTTGAAACTTATCAATTTTCCTTCCAATCTCTAATCTACTACTCCTACAACACTAATTAAAGTTCCCCTAATTCGAAGTATAAAATCTCTCACCACTTCCTTCGTTTATTTTATATTTCAGTTTCATCATCCCTATCTCTACGAGTTTAGTAAGAAAAAGAAAGTCAAGTAGGTAACTTTACATTTAACTTTTTTTTATACAAAAAAAAAACCTTTTCACTTCCAATTATATTTTTTAATGCTAAATTATTTTATTTATTATTCATGCCGCATGTCAATCCACACACACCACACACCAACAGCACATACCTTAGACATCCACCCATTCAAATTTTTGCTGTTTTTCTTTATTTCTTTTCCAAAACCCAACTTTCATTTTTTTTATATATAATTTTTTCTTTCAACAAATTACTCTAATGGTCTAGATGTTTGTAGATGTTTGAGTTTGATAGCAGTTGAGTCCCTAAGGTTTTAAATCTAACAATTATACTCTCCCTAAGATTTTAAATCTAACAATTATACTCTCCGTTAAAATTTATGTTAAGTCCTTACTGACGTGCCATCTATTTTTAATTGAAAAAACAATTATTGAAGGAGACATTGGAGAAGACAACCAAACATTCAACTTAGATTATGTTCATTCTCACAAAACACAACCAAACTTTTATATTCATGTTTAGAAAGTTATAGACATTGCAGAAGACACCAAAATTAAAAACCCATTTTGGACAATTTATTTAACACCATTCATATACCGACTGATCCAAACATGATGTCTAACCAGAGATCTCAATGGACTTGATTTCAGGGTTCTTTTCTTCCACTTTCGGCACTGTCACAGTCAGCACTCCATTCTCCATGTTGGCCTTTACTTCTTGAACTTTGGCATTCTCCGGCAGCCGGAATCTCCTGATGAATTTCCCACTGCTCCGCTCGATTCTATGCCACTTGTCGTTCTTCTCCTCCTGCTCCTTGCTTCTCTCCCCATGGATATGCAAAACTCTGCCTTCTTCAACTTCAACTTTGACTTCTTCCCTTTTGATCCCAGGGAGATCGGCCTTGAAGATGTGAGCTTGTGGGGTTTCTTTCCAATCGATGCGAGTGTTGGCAAAAGCAGAGGAAGCAGAGGAAGGGTGGTTAAAGCCCTCGAATGGATCCCAGATGTCTAAAGAGATGGGATCGAAGATGTTGCTCCGTCTCCCACTGAAAATGCTTGGAATCAGAGCCATAGTAGTTGAATGATTGATTGATGGAATTTGTGGAATTGGGAATTTTGTGTTTGCTGCTTTCGATGCTCTTCCACGCCTGTGTTTCAAGCACTTAAATAGGAAGCAGCAGAACTTACGAGTGCTTTCGTGGCTTTTCTGCTTTCTTTTTCCTTCTTCTTTATCATCTTCCATAAGCTTCTACCACTTTCTCGATGGATTATTCGGACTGACTCTGCAAAATAATTGAGGCCCAAATCAATTATTAGAAGCAGAGGGAATATGGAAGTTGCAACATTGTATTAGGCCTCTACCATTGGACTTCTTTTGTTCCAGAATTCAGTTTTTAATGCCTTCAACTGGAAATTGTAATTTCCTATTGCTCGAGAAGATTCTAGAATTCTCTACTGATGCTTTGCACCAATTTCCAAACAAAAGTTTGAACTCTTTTTTAGTTCAACAATTATAAGAAGCTAAATGATTAAACCATCTATTTAAGGATTATAAAGGAACACCGACTTCAGTATGATATTGTCCACTTTCGACATAGCCTTCAGCTATGCTTTTGGTTTCACTCAAAAGGCTTCATTTCATTAGAGATAGTTGTCATCACTTATAAACTCATGATCTCTCCCTTATCTAGTCAATGTGGGACTTTGTTTGTATTCCCAACAATTCTCCCCCTCGAACATAACATTTGTAGTTAATGAAACCAATTACATTAAAAACTCAGATTTACAAAGACCTTTGTTTTTTACTACTGTACAAAATCCTTACTTATAAAAGATCTAAAAATAGCTTATAAAATGTGAGAGATCTGTAACGACAGTTAGAGAGTGAGAGAGTTAGAGAAAAATTACATACTCATTTGTAACAATTTTCTCTAAGAACAAGAAATAGAAATCAGCTCCCCCTTCAACAGTGGATGTAGGTCGAGTGCCGAACCACTATAAACGCTTGTATTCTTCTTCTTCTCATCGATCTGATGCACTTTTCTTCTTCTCCATCCAAAATGAAATTACACTGTATTGGTATTCCAAAACAATTACAATTCGCAAAATTGTACAATTGCAAGTACGGTATAATTTCAATTTGCGAAATTGTAAATAACTTGGAAGTGCACTTTGCAAAATTATAAATACAGTGTAATTTCATTTTTTTTTCCATTTTTTTCCATTCCTGCTTTATTTTTTTTCGTTTGTCTAATTGTAATACGAAGTGGACTATTTACAATATGTTATGTTTTTTTTTTCCCAAATTTTTTTTGTCACTATTTACAACCGTATGTTATGTTTTGTTTAGCCTTATGTGTAAAACAACCGTATGTTATGTTTTGTTTGGCGTTATGATGTATTTATCATGTATTTGTTAATTGAAAATACACTTTAATTAAAATTTGCAAATAACATTATGTTATGTTTTGTTTAGCCTTCTGATGTATTTATCGTGTATTTGTTATTTGCAAATAACAGTATGTTATGTTTTGTTTAGCTCTTCTGATCTATTTGTCGTGTATTTGTTAATTTCAAATACACTTTAATTAAAATTTGCAAAATTATTTTTTGTGTCACTATTTACCGTATGTTGTGTTTTTTTCTTTCTTTCTGATACCGTATATTTGTGTAAATACATTGTCATTAAAATTTGCAAATACACTTGTAATTACAATTTGCACAATTGAAAGTACGTGTAATTCTAATTTTGCAATTTGCAAACTTAGAATGCATCTCTCATATTTTTCTCGTTTTTAGATTGAAAATGGTAGGGAAATTTTGTATAAGTTCTTATTTTTTTTTCTAAAAAGGTTAAGAGCGTTGTTCTCTACCAACTGAGCTAGACGGTCAATTAATATATAAATAATTAATCACAGTTAATGAGAACTAATTAGTTTCAATTAATGTTTTAATGTACAAATATTTTTTTTTAATTGATTAATTAATATAACAATATATAAAATTATACTAATTTTAATTCATTATTACATTAATTTATTCACTTACATTTAATTAATCATTAGCAAAATGAGCACAATCATTAGGAAAATATTCGTTTGTCAACCAGGAAATTAACCAAAAGGGAATGGACTATCACCCTTGAGATAGCACATCGGTGCTTCACTCCTGTCTCGATGTAAAATCATTCAAAAAAAAAAAAAAAATTACAACTTACTCCAACAACATCGAAACTGACATCTCAAGGCCTAAAAAAATACGATCATTACGGACACTCCTAAACCTGCCAAAGTATCATCATAAAGAGGTCTAATATGATCCCCTCCATTCTCATGGAACCAATCTTGGTGGTCTAGCGCGGAACAATTACTCCAACAACAAAGAACATAAACCATGTTAAGACAGGACTTTATCCTCTTGCAGGTCCAAAAAAGATGCACAGTAGTCTCAGGAATTTAAAGCAAAAAGAACACCACAAATTAGAAGAAACTCTTTTTGTTTGGAGATTAACCGGACGTGAGCACGAAAACCTGCAGAATTTTCAAGCAACACAACTTTCATTTAATTAATTAATTAATAAATTAAATAGAATTTTCATGAATAAAAGTTATTAAACAAATACAATACTTAATTTTTAAATATTATTTATTCTACATATCTAAACACATACAAATTTGATATTACAGACATTTAAATCTTACACGTTCAATTCTTACAATTCATTATACAAAAAAGTCGTAAAAGGTAAAGAATATATTTGGTCACTTTGTAGGTTGTTAGTGTCAGTACGTTAATTTTTATGATATTTTAGACTCAATCTAATTGTTTGGATAATAAATTAATGCATCATAATTTAAAAAAATCATTGTTAAGTTGGGGTATTTGTACAGATGACCTTCAAGATGCGTAAGGTTTTATAACTCGATTTTTCAAAACTTATGTTTTTTTTACCTTTTCTCGTGATAAGCAAGTGCACAAAGTCTGTAGTATCCTCAACTAAGCACGATCACGAGGAGACAACTATAATGTTCTCGTGCTAAACGAAGGGCACAAATGATTTTTTTTATTGGGAAAGACATCTTGCTTATCACGAAAATAGTAAAAAATATTGATTTTAAAAAGAAGATAAAAAAAAAAAAAAAATTGCCCGAGGAGTTGTGAATCCAAGTTGAAGTTATTTCAAACAAAATTCACATTTATGAGTTGATGGAGAAAATAATACAAAAAAAGTTCAATAAATTGAACCCGACGTGAATCGAACACGCAACCTTCTGATCTGGAGTCAGACGCGCTACCATTGCGCCACAGATCCATTGATGATAATTTTCCTAACTTATATTTAATATTCGCTTGTCAATAGAATTCTTGTTAGTTAATCAACAAAAACAAAAATGATAGTAATATCTTAGGAGGTAAATCTACATAATTCATATCTTAATTCTAACTATTATGATTGGACTTCGGTTGAGGAGAAGCAGCGGAGAAGAAGAAGGTGGAGTCCGCGAAGAAGTAAATCAGATTTAAACAAAGGGTAAAATAAGAATATCAAAAATATTAATAAAAAAAAACTTTCATGTTTGCAATTTAATAAAACTGGTGTCAAACTAAGATAACTCATTTCGCTTGTGTCTTGCCTAAGAGATCAAGGGTTCAATCCTCATCTTCATTATTGCAGATGACACAACTGAACTTTTAACTGTTCATTCTCAATCAAATTTTTTTTTTGAGACATTTAGGTGGGAGATTCGAACCTCTATCTTACTCACTATTAGTAAATTACTATTATCCCGTCGAGTAAGAATTGAACTTCGGGAGTGTCGGTCTCTAATTGAATGACTCCTTTAGTTTCCAACAGGTTAATCACAAACATTTTTCCAACCCGATTATGGTAGTTGGCATAGATTCCATGCAACGAGCATCACTTTTTCTAAATATGTATTGCTACCATGTTGCTCAATATTATTATTATTATTTTTTTTCTATATTTGTGAGTGTTCGACTCAATTTATGCGCACCCTCGACTAATCTCACGTGAGACAGACAACATTTGACTGTTAAAAAAACTTAAAGAAAATTAATTCATATTGCCACTAAGGATTCAACTTGTCCCCTCTCGGAAGACTTTAATAGTCTCAAAACTCTTCATGATCACTAGTTCAACGATGGTATATTTTATATTATCTTAACTATTTAATATAAAAAGTTAATTATTATTATTTTTTTTCTAGGAAATTAATATTTTAATCAATCTATACTTTATTTTTTAGTAATTAAATTAAATTATTTAGTTTTTAATATTACTGAAATAAGAACCACCGTCAAGTGAAATTTATAGTTTTATTTTAAAGTATAAAAAATTATTTAAAATAATAAACAATTACAATAGTGTGATTCAATTTTATAACATCAAAGATATTGTTTTAAGATGTTATTTTTGTTTATATTGATTTTTTAGAAATAGATTTTATATTATAACAAAAAAAACTTTCATTCACATATTTTCACTTCTAAATATCACATATTTTCATTTCACATATTTTCATTTAACTAATTACATTTTAATAATACATTTACTATTTGTTGAATTTTTTTTTAAAGTGGAACCTAATGAATTTTTTAATAAACTTCAAATGAATGAATAAAAATATATATATATATAAATTACTCTCATTGAAAAGGGAGAGTGAAGGTTATAATTTTCTTTTTTTTAAACATGTATACATGTATTATATTTTATAAAAATAAAGAATCAAAAATAAAAATTAACTCTACTTGATTTTAATATTTAATATTTCATTTAAAAATAATTGCAGCTATAGCACTATGTTTTAAGAAAAAAGAATCAATTCACTAAATTTTTAACTTAAATAAAGTATTTTTTTATTATTTTAATTTGAATCAAGACTACTTTTATAATTCTTTAAAAAAAAATTAATTAGCGAAATAAATTTTATTAGAATGGTGTGATTTCAAAATAATAATAATAATAATAATAATAAGAAATTCCAACAAGTAATCACAATTTATATATATTTTTATTAGAAAAAGTTTTGTATATCTTTATTATTGAATTGGAATCCTTTAACATATATTTTCGTTTTTCTTTTTCTCTAAACTAATAATCTTTAAACAATGTAGAATTTTTTAAAAAATAGCTAGTAATCAAAAACAAATTGAAAAATAGTAGAAAAAAATAATAATAATAAAAAAATAAAAGGTCATGGCATGATTATCACAATTTTATCTTCGGAAAGGCACAATGTATAAATAATTTTAATTTTAAAATAAAGTTTTGACTAACAAATCCTAAAAAGTTTATTCCTCATGGATTGTTTCACTACTTCTTTCACCACCTCTTCCACTTTTGTTGGTCATCCTTGTTAGGCAGTGAACCGCCCCGTTGTGAATTGTGATGTCTTACATTGTCACTGTTTCATGTCGTCACCGCCACCATGATTTGATGTCGTTGTCGTTCTCTCTTTTCCTTTTGTGTATATGTTGCCGCTCTCATTTCTCTACCATCGGTGTCGTTGTTCTTTAGCCAATTTCATGTATTTCTCATTAGTGTACAAAAATAAAAAGTTTTCATGAGATAAAACAGAGCTTTTATTTTTTCTTTCTTTTTGGATCCAAGGTCCATGATCTAATAAAATGGATGAGAATCAAATCTCCATCTTCTCTCTTCATTCTTGTCATCCTAGATCATTGTGGCCATAGAATCAAGCTTGATGAGTTATATAGAGATAAATTCTAAAAATGACTATTCATAAGAGTTGGAAAGATTTGGGGAAATGAAAGGATATTCAATGTAGCTTTCATTCACTCATTTAATGTGGTTGATGTTTGAAAACTGTTTTAAAAAATTAAATGACAAAAATGGAGGAATGATGCTTCATAAAACTCTATGTTTCTCTTCTGTCTTTCTCTATTTTAATTTTGAAGTTTTTTAAATTATTTGAGGAAATTTATGCCCTTTTCTCTTCTCATCTTTAAATTTATGCCCTTTTTCTCTTCCCATCTTTATTTTTTAATTTAAAAATAATAAATGAAATAAAAACACAATGGGCAAAATGGGAAGCCTCAAGTATGGTTGAAGATGAAAAGCAAAAGACTAAAAGAATGGACAAAAATAAAAATTTGTAAAACTAAAACGACAAAATGGGGAGAGAAAGTTTCTCTCCTTAAGCCTCTTTATATAGTAACACATGAGATAATATATATAGAGTATTTTTTTTTTTTTTTTTTTTGAGCAAGATAATATATATAGAGTAAAACTTGAGCTACAAGCATTTTTGCAGCCCACGTTGTAAGTGGATAAATATTTATGTTATTTTTTTAAAAAAAAACTTCCTTGATTTTCTAAGGTCGTTACTTTACTTTGAATTTTTTTGCCCATTTTCTCTCTCTCCTTCCTCTTTTGAAGGCTCTTCCCTTCCCATCCTTCAACCCCTCTCCTCCTAACATGGAAATCAATTTTCATCTTTCTTCTCTTTCATTCCTCCACTGATCTATGTCCAACACTAAAATTAAATTTTAAAAATAAAAAAGAAAAATTTGTTTTTTACTCCCTAACAAGAGCCTCAAATTGAAAATTTTAAAATTTCACCTCTTTTAACCTTTAGCTAAAATTAAAAAGGAAAATTTATTTTTTTACTCCCTAGAAAAAGCCTCAAATTGAAATTTGTAAACTTTCACCTCTTTTAACCTTTAGCATCCTCAGTTTCCGTATCGAAAAATATTTAACGTCTAAGAGAAAGTGAGAAATTTGTGAGATTTTTTTTTTAATTCGTTGAGGTTGGAGCTCGATTTCTAAAGTCACTAGAGGAGGAGGGGTGCAAGGACAGTTGAAGGTGAAAGGAGAATGTGAGAGGAGAGAGAAAATGGGCAAAAAAAAATCCAAATAACGACGTTAGAAAATTAGAGAGAACTTAAAAAAAATGATATAAATATTTATTCATTCACAATGTGTCACATGGCTGGACTGCAAAAGATGCTTGTAACCCGTGCAATGCAAGTAAGTTTTACTCATATATATATATATATTTTGTTGAGAATCATATATCAGAAAGATGAAAAAACTTCACAATTTTTACAAGATACATGAGTTACTATTTTTCATTGTCTTTTAAGATGAAACCTCATGATATCTAAGATGATATCATAATCCATGAAGCTCAAACGGGTGTTCGATCCAAAAATTAGGATCCGACTTGAAAATGATGAACTCAAAGGGACACCATCTTGAGGGGCATGTTGAGGAGGTCCCACATCGAAAATATGAAGATATCTCATCATTTTTATAAGATACATGATTTATTCATACCCATTGAATCAAACTCGTGATCCAAACCTCATAAAAGCAAAATAATATATTTGTGCTTGTGAATCCAACCTAAATGAGTTTGAGTTGGGTAGATTTTATAAATTTTAACCCTAAGCAAGCATTTTCTATACGGAAGCAACCATGGTTATTACTCAGCTTTAAACTTTTATTTTCATTAAATTGCATTTTAATATTTGCAATAATACTAACATCAAATTTGAGTAATTTTTATTCTTTAATATATTTTCATTTGAAAAATCGTCAATAAATATTTTTTCATCCTCATTTAAGAAATATAAAACATGTATAACCCAACATTTAAAAAACAAGTTTCTAAGCTAAAAAAACACGTCATAGTTAGATTTAAATCTCGCATCCAATAGATTGATCTTGCAATAATTTTTAAAATCGAGTCATTTTGATTAAAATTGTTAAAAAAAAAAATGGGTTGGTTGCACAAATAGCAATCAGACCCAAACTAATTGCAAATTTAGCAAACTTCAAAATGTTTTGCAAATATGGCAAAAAAATTCGTTTTTATCACTGATTGACTATTATCACTAACAAAAATTTATAAAAAACTGAGGTGATCAGCGATAGACTTCTATCAGCCATAAGATATCAGCGATAGAAATTGCCATATCCGCAAAATTTTTAAAACATGCTATATTTTTAATTATTTTATTCTAAATTGACATATGTTACAATTTCCCAAAAAAAAAATTGTATGTAACAATTTTTTATTTTATAAATAAAGAGTTTAAATTAATAATATTTATTTAAAATGATTTTTTTAGGAATATGAAAAAAAAAAATGAAATACGGTATAATAATTAAAGAAAGAAAGGTAATAACTTACCCAAAAAAAAAAAAAAATTCATAAACGATACCAAGTTTCGAACCTTGGCAAAATCTAAGTTGAGAATATATCCAAACTAAGGGCATGTTTGAGAGTAATTTTGGAAGGACCAAAATCACTTCTATTTCAAATTTGTGATGTTTGGCATTATTTAATTAGTGATTTTTGAATAATTCAAAATCACTTTGAGTGATTCCCGGTCAATCACATAGGAGTTGATTTTCTAGTGATTTTGGTAGGTGATTGTGAGAAATTTGTTTTTAATCAACAACTCTTATTCTACTTAGTTTTTCATTTTGTTTTTAATATAAACGATGATGGAAGACATTTAGTTCAAACATTTTTTTAGTACAATGGAAAATTAGAACTAGAAAGAAAAATTCAAGAAATGTGCGTTAATGGTGACCTTCAACTGTTCCTCGCCTCTGTTGGTCTTTATTACCACTGAAAATTATTGGAATCTCATTTTAAGATTCCAGAAAATCAAACAGTCCCATTGCTATAACAAATAATTCTTTTTTTCTTAGATTATGTATTACATGTCTAATTTGGTTATTATAGTTACAAGAATTTTGTATTAATTGTCAAAGTGAGACAGTAATTGACATGTAAATCATATTAATTTACCAAACATTTCCTAATTATAAATTACAATGAAATTTTGAGTTTTAAAAAAATAAATCTTTGGGTGAGAGAGGCTCGAACTCTCGACCTCAGGATCACTCTTTTTGCTATGAGACCTACGCACTAGCCAACTGCACCACCACCCCAATTTGTTCGGTGCCCCAAATTTATTCGAATACTAATTAACTTTGACAATTTGTTTGATCAAATTCAATATATACCATGAACTTTAACGATTTGTAGTTTTATCTCGATTCTTCATTTTAAGTTTTTGGGCTATAAAGATGGAGAGAACTTGAGAGATCCGAAAGAGAGAGGGGTTCAGAAAACAAAAGGTTTTTTTCCTATGTTATTTCTTTCACATAGACAGCAATATCTGACATTAATCAACAACTCTTATTCTACTTAGTTTTTCATTTTGTTTTTAACATAAACGATGATGAAAAATATTTAGTTCAAACATTTTTTTAGTACAATGGAAAATTGGAACTAAAAAGAAGAATTAAAGAAATGTGCGTTAATGGTGACATTCAACTGTTTCTCGACTCTGTTGGTCTTTAATACCACTGAAAATTATTTGAAGCTCATTTTAAGATTCCAGAAAGCCTCTGTTGGTCTTTAATACCACAGAAAATTATTTGAAGCTCATTTTAAGATTCCAAAAAATCAAACTGTCCCATTGCTATAACAAATTATTATTATTTTTTCTTAAAAGTGAGACAGTAATTGGCATGTAAATCATATTAATTTACCAAACAATTCCTAATTATAAATTACAATGAAATTTTGAATTTAAAAAAAAGACAAATTTTGGGGTGAGAGAGGCTCAAACTCTCGACCTCATGATCACTCTTTTCGCTATGAGACCTACGCAATAGCCAACTGTGCCACCACCCCAATTTGTTTAATGCCCCAAATTTATTCGAATACTAAATAAACTTTGACAATTTGTTTTATCAAATTCAATATATACCATGAACTTTAACGATTTGCAGCTTTATCTCGATTCTTCATTTTAAGTTTCTGAGCTATAAAGATGCAGAGAACTTGAGAGATCCGAAAGAGAGAGGGGTTCAGAAAACAAAAGGTTTTTTTCCTATGTTATTTCTTTCACATAGAGAGCAATATCTGACATTAATCAACAACTCTTATTCTACTGAGTTTTTCATTATGTTAAATTTTTTTAGTATAATGGAAAATTGGAACTAGAAAGAAGAATTAAAGAAATGTGCGTTAATGGTGACCTTCAATTGTTCCTCGCCTCTGTTGGTCTTTAATACAACTGAAAATTATTTGAGCTCCATTGCTATAACAAATTATTATTTTTTTTTCTTAAAAGTGAGACAGTAATTGGCATGTAAATCATATTAATTTACCAAACATTTCCTAATTATAAATTACAATGAAATTTTGAGTTTTAAAAAAACCAATTTTGGGGTGAGAGAGGTTCGAATTCTCGACCTCAGGATCATTCTTTTTGCTATGAGACCTACGCGCTAGCCAACTGCGCCACCACCCCAATTTGTTCAGTGCCCCAAATTTATTCGAATACTAAATAAACTTTGACAATTTTTTTGATCAAATTCAATATATACCATGAACTTTAATGATTTGTAGCTTTATCTCGATTCTTCATTTTAAGTTTCTGAGCTATAAAGATGGAGAGAACTTGAGAGATCCGAAAGAGAGAGGGGTTCAGAAAACAAAAGGTTTTTTTCCTATGTTATTTCTTTCACATAGAGAGTAATGTCTCAAATTAATCAACAACTCTTATTCTACTGAGTTTTTCATTTTGTTTTTAACATAAACGATGATGGAAGACATTTAGTTCAAACATTTTTTTAGTACAATGGAAAATTGGAACTAGAAAGAAGAATTAAAGAAATGTGCGTTAATGGTGACCTTCAACTGTTCCTCGCCTCTTTTGGTCTTTAATACCACTAGAAATTATTTGAAGCTCATTTTAAGATTCAAGAAAGCCTCTGTTGGTCTTTAATACGACTGAAAATTATTTGAAGCTCATTTTAAGATTCCAGAAAATCAAACAGTCCCATTGCTATAAAAAATTATTATTTTTTTTTCTTAAAAGTGAGACAGTAATTGGCATGTAAATCATATTAATTTACCAAACATTTCCTAATTATAAATTACAATGAAATTTTGAGTTTTTAAAAAATAAATTTTGGGGTGAGAGAGGCTCGAACTGTCGACCTCAGGATCACTCTTTTTGCCAAGAGACCTACGCGCTAGAAAACTGCGCCACCACCCCAATTTGTTCAGTGCCCCAAATTTATTCGAATACTAAATAAACTTTGACAATTTGTTTGATCAAATTCAATATATACCGTGATCTTTAACGATTTGTAGCTTTATCTCGATTCTTCATTTTAAGTTTCTGAGCTATAAAGATGGAGAGAACTTGAGAGATCCGAAAGAGAGAGGGGTTCAGAAAACAAAAGGTTTTTTTCCTATGTTATTTCCTTCACATAGAGAGCAATATCTGAAATTAATCAACAACTCTTATTCTACTGAGTTTTTCATTTTGTTTTTAACATAAACGCTGATGGAAGACATTTAGTTCAAACATTTGTTTAGTACAATGGAAAATTGGAACTAGAAAGAAGAATTAAAGAAATGTGGGTTAATGGTGACCTTCAACTGTTCCTCGCCTCTTTTGGTCTTTAATACCACTGGAAATTATTTGAAGCTCATTTTAAGATTCCAGAAAGCCTCTGTTGGTCAATAATACGACTAAAAATTATTTGAAGCTCATTTTAAGATTCCAGAAAATCAAACAGACCCCTTGCTATAACAAATTATTATTTTTTTTCTTAAAAGTGAGACAGTAATTGGCATGTAAATCATATTAATTTACCAAACATTTCCTAATTATAAATTACAATGAAATTTTGAGTTTTAAAAAAATAAATTTTGGGGTGAGAGAGGCTCCAACTGTCGACCTCAGGATCACTCTTTTTGCCATGAGACCTACGCGCTAGAAAACTGCGCCACCACCCCAATTTGTTCAGTGCCCCAAATTTATTCGAATACTAAATAAACTTTGACAATTTGTTTGATCAAATTTAAAATATACCATGAACTTTAACGATTTGCAGCTTTATCTCGATCCTTCATTTTAAGTTTCTGAGTTATAAAGATGGAGAGAACTTGAGAGATCCGAAAGAGAGAGGGGTTCAGAAAACAAAAGGTTTTTTTCCTATGTTATTTCTTTCACTTAGAGAGCAATATTTGACATTAATCAACAACTCTTATTCTACTGAGTTTTTCATTTTGTTTTTAACATAAAAACGATGATGGAAGAAATTTAGTTCAAACATTTTTTTAGTATAATGGAAAATTGGAACTAGAAAGAAGAATTAAAGAAATGTGCGTTAATGGTGACCTTCAATTGTTCCTCGCCTCTGTTGGTCTTTAATACCACTGAAAATTATTTGAGCTCCATTGCTATAACATAATTGGCATGTAAATCATATTAATTTACCAAACATTTCCTAATTATAAATTACAATGAAATTTTGAGTTTTAAAAAAATAAATTTTGGGGTGAGAGAGGCTCCAACTGTCGACCTCAGGATCACTCTTTTTGCTATGAGACCTATGTGCTAGCCAACTGCGCCACCACCCCAATTTGTTCAGTGCCCCAAATTTATTCCAATACTAAATAAACTTTGACAATTTGTTTGATCAAATTCAATATATACCATGAACTTTAACGATTTGTAGCTTTATCTCGATTCTTCATTTTAAGTTTCTGAGCTATAAAGATGGAGAGAACTTGAGAGATCCAAAAGAGAGAGGGGTTCAGAAAACAAAAGGTTTTTTTCCTATGTTATTTCTTTCACACATAGAAAGCAATATCTGAAATTAATCAACAACTCTTATTCTACTGAGTTTTTCATTTTGTTTTTAACATAAACGATGATGGAAGACATTTAGTTCAAACATTTTTTTAGTACAATGGAAAATAAGAACGAGAAAGAAGAATTAAAGAAATGTGCGTTAATGGTGACCTTCAACTGTTCCTCGCCTCTTTTGGTCTTTAATACCACTCGAAATTATTTGAAGCTCATATTAAGATTCCAGAAAGCCTCTGTTGGTCTTTAATACCACTGAAAACTATTTGAAGCTCATTTTAAGATTCCAGAAAATCAAACAGTCCCATTGCTATAAAAAATTATTATTTTTTTTCTTAAAAGTGAGACGGTAATTGACATGTAAATCATATTAATTTACCAAACATTTCCTAATTATAAATTTTAATAAAATTTTGAGTTTTAAAAAAACAAATTTTGGGGTGAGAGAGGGTCAAACTCTCGACCTCAGGATCACTCTTTTTGCTATGAGACCTACGCGCTAGCCAACTGCGCTACCACCCCAATTTGTTGAGTGCCCCAAATTTATTCGAATAATAAATAAACTTTAACAATTTGTTTTATCCAATTCAATATATACCATGAACTTTAACGATTTGTAGCTTTATCTCGATTCTTCATTTTAAGTTTATGAGCTATAAAGATGGAGAGAACTTGAGAGATCCGAAAGAGAGAGGGGTTCAGAAAACAAAAGGTTTTTTTCCTATGTTATTTCTTTCACATAGAGAGCAATATCTGAAATTAATCAACAACTCTTATTCTACTGAGTTTTTCATTTTGTTTTTAACATAAACGATGATGGAAGACATTTAGTTTAAACATTTTTTTAGTACAATGGAAAATTTGAACTAGAAAGAAGAATTAAAGAAATGTGCGTTAATGGTGACCTTCAACTGTTCCTCGCCTCTTTTGGTCTTTAATACCACTGGAAATTATTTGAAGCTCATTTTAAGATTCCAGAAAGCCTCTGTTGGTCTTTAATACGACTGAAAATTATTTGAAGCTCATTTTAAGATTCCAGAAAATCAAACAGTCCCATTGCTATAACAAATTATTATTTTTTTTCTTAAAAGTGAGACAGTAATTGACATGTAAATCATATTAATTTACCAAACATTTCCTAATTATAAATTACAATGAAATTTTGAGTTTTAAAAAATAAATTTTGGGGTGAGAGAGGCTCCAACTGTCGACCTCAGGATCACTCTTTTTGCCATGAGACCTACGCGCTAGAAAACTGCGCCACCACCCCAAATTTTTTCGAATACTAAATAAACTTGCTATAACATAATTGGCCTGTAAATCATATTAATTTACCAAACATTTCCTAATTATAAATTACAATGAAATTTTGAGTTTTAAAAGAACCAATTTTGGGGTGAGAGAGGCTCGAACTCTCGACCTCAGGATCACTCTTTTTGCTATGAGACCTACGCGCTAGCCAACTGCGCCACCACCCCAATTTGTTCAGTGCCCCAAATTTATTCGAATACTAAATAAACTTTGACAATTTGTTTGATCAAATTCAATGTATACCATGAACTTTATGTAGCTTTATCTCGATTCTTCATTTTAAGTTTCTGAGCTATAAAGATGGAGAGAAACTTGAGAGATCCAAAAGAGAGAGGGGTTCAGAAAACAAAAGGTTTTTTTCCTATGTTATTTCTTTCACATAGAGAGAGCAATATCTGAAATTAATCAACAACTCTTATTCTACTGAGTTTTTCATTTTGTTTTTAACATAAACGATGATGGAAGACATTTAGTTCAAACATTTTTTTAGTACAATGGAAAATTGGAACTAGAAAGAAGAATTAAAGAAATGTGCGTTAATGGTGACCTTCAATTGTTCCTCGCCTCTTTTGGTCTTTAATACCACTGAAAATTATTTGAAGCTCATTTTAAGATTCCAGAAAATCAAAGAGTCCCATTGCTATAATAAATTATTGACAGTAATTGGCATGTAAATCATATTAATTTACCAAACATTTCCTAATTATAAATTTCAATTAAATTTTGAGTTTTAAAAAAACAAATTTTGGGGTGAGAGAGGCACGAACTCTCGACCTCAAGATCACTCTTTTTGCTATGAGACCTACGCGCTAGCCAACTGCGCCACCACCCAAATTTGTTCAGTGCCCCAAATTTATTTGAATACTAAATAAACTTTGACAATTTGTTTGATCATATTCAATATATACCATGAACTTTAACGATTTGTAGCTTTATCTCGATTCTTCATTTTAAGTTTCTGAGCTATAAAGATGGAGAGAACTTGAGAGATCCGAAAGAGAGAGGGGTTCAGAAAACAAAAGGTTTTTTTCCTATGTTATTTCTTTCACATAGAGAGCAATATCTGAAATTAATCAACAACTCTTATTCTACTGAGTTTTTCATTTTGTTTTTAACATAAACGATGATGGAAGACATTTAGTTCAAACATTTTTTTAGTACAATGGAAAATTTGAACTAGAAAGAAGAATTAAAGAAATGTGTGTTAATGGTGACCTTCAACTGTTCCTCGCCTCTTTTGGTCTTTAATACCACTGGAAATTATTTGAAGCTCATTTTAAGATTCCAGAAAGCCTCTGTTGGTCTTTAATACCACTGAAAATTATTTGAAGCTCATTTTAAGATTCCAGAAAATCAAACAGTCCCATTCCTATAACAAATTATTATTTTTTTTCTTAAAAGTGAGACAGTAATTGGCATGTAAATCATATAAATTTACCAAACATTTCCTAATTATAAATTACAATGAAATTTTGAGTTTTAAAAAAACAAATTTGGGGTGAAAGAGGCTCGAACTCTCGACCTCAGGATTACTCTTTTTGCTATGAGACCTACGCGCTAGCCAACTACACCACCACCCCAACTTGTTCAGTGCCCCAAATTTATTCGAATACTAAATAAACTTTGACAATTTGTTTGATCAAATTTAAAATATACCATGAACTTTAACGATTTGTAGCTTTATCTCGATCCTTCATTTTAAGTTTCTGAGTTATAAAGATGGAGAGAACTTGAGAGATCCGAAAGAGAGAGGGGTTCAGAAAACAAAAGGTTTTTTTCCTATGTTATTTCTTTCACTTAGAGAGCAATATTTGACATTAATCAACAACTCTTATTCTACTGAGTTTTTCATTTTGTTTTTAACATAAAAACGATGATGGAAGAAATTTAGTTCAAATATTTTTTTAGTATAATGGAAAATTGGAACTAGAAAGAAGAATTAAAGAAATGTGCGTTAATGGTGACCTTCAATTGTTCCTCGCCTCTGTTGGTCTTTAATACCACTGAAAATTATTTGAGCTCCATTGCTATAACATAATTGTCATGTAAATCATATTAATTTACCAAACATTTCCTAATTATAAATTACAATGAAATTTTGAGTTTTAAAAAAACCAATTTTGGGGTGAGAGAGGCTCGACCTCTCGACCTAAGGATCACTCTTTTTGCTATGAGACCTACGTGCTAGCCAACTTCGCCACCACCCCAACTTGTTCAGTGCCCCAAATTTATTCGAATACTAAATAAACTTTGACAATTTGTTTGATCAAATTCAATGTATACCATGAACTTTAACGATTTCTAACTTTATCTCGAATCTTCATTTTAAGTTTCTGAGCTATAAAGATGGAGAGAACTTCAGAGATCCGAAAGAGAGAGGGGTTCAGAAAACAAAAGATTTTTTTCCTATGTTATTTCTTTCACATAGAGAACAATATCTGAAATTAATCAACAACTCTTATTCTACTGAGTTTTTCATTTTGTTTTTAACATAAACGATGATGGAAGACATTTAGTTCAAACATTTTTTTAGTACAATGGAAAATTGGAACTAGAAAGAAGAATTAAAGAAATGTGCGTTAATGGTGACCTTCAACTGTTCCTCGCCTCTTTTGGTCTTTAATACCACTGGAAATTATTTGAAGCTCATTTTAAGATTCCAGAAAGCCTCTGTTGGTCTTTAATACCACTGAAAATTATTTGAAGCTCATTTTAAGATTCCAGAAAATCAAACAGTCCCATTCCTATAACAAATTATTATTTTTTTTTCTTAAAAGTGAGACAATAATTGGCATGTAAATCATATAAATTTACCAAACATTTCCTAATTATAAATTACAATGAAATTTTGAGTTTTAAAAAAACAAATTTTTGGGTGAGAGAGGCTCGAACTCTCCATCTCCACCTCAGGATCACTCTTTATGCTATGAGACCTACGCGCTAGCCAACTGCGCCACCACCCCAATTTGTTCAATTCCCCAAATTTATTCGAATACTAAATAAACTTTGACAATTTGTTTGATCAAATTCAAAATATACCATGAACTTTAACGATTTGCAGCTTTATCTCGATCCTTCATTTTAAGTTTCTGAGCTATAAAGATGGAGAGAACTTGAGAGATCCGAAAGAGAGAGGGGTTCAGAAAACAAAAGGTTTTTTTCCTATGTTATTTCTTTCCCATAGAGAGCAATATATGACATTAATCAACAACTCTTATTCTACTGAGTTTTTCATTTTGTTTTTAACATATAAACGATGATGGAAGACATTTAGTTCAAACATTTTTTTAGTACAATGGAAAATTGGAACTAGAAAGAAGAATTAAAGAAATGTGCGTTAATGGTGACCTTCAACTGTTCCTCGCCTCTTTTGGTCTTTAATACCACTGGAAATTATTTGAAGCTCATTTTAAGATTCCAGAAAGCCTCTGTTGGTCTTTAATACCACTGAAAATTATTTGAAGCTCATTTTAAGATTCCAGAAAATCAAACAGTCCCATTCCTATAACAAATTATTATTTTTTTTTCTTAAAAGTGAGACAATAATTGGCATGTAAATCATATAAATTTACCAAACATTTCCTAATTATAAATTACAATGAAATTTTGAGTTTTAAAAAAACAAATTTTTGGGTGAGAGAGGCTCGAACTCTCCATCTCCACCTCAGGATCACTCTTTATGCTATGAGACCTACGCGCTAGCCAACTGCGCCACCACCCCAATTTGTTCAGTTCCCCAAATTTATTCGAATACTAAATAAACTTTGACAATTTGTTTGATCAAATTCAAAATATACCATGAACTTTAACGATTTGCAGCTTTATCTCGATCCTTCATTTTAAGTTTCTGAGCTATAAAGATGGAGAGAACTTGAGAGATCCGAAAGAGAGAGGGGTTCAGAAAACAAAAGGTTTTTTTCCTATGTTATTTCTTTCCCATAGAGAGCAATATATGACATTAATCAACAACTCTTATTCTACTGAGTTTTTCATTTTGTTTTTAACATATAAACGATGATGGAAGACATTTAGTTCAAACATTTTTTTAGTACAATGGAAAATTGGAACTAGAAAGAAGAATTAAAGAAATGTGCGTTAATGGTGACCTTCAATTGTTCCTCGCCTCTTTTGGTCTTTAATACCACTGAAAATTATTTGAAGCTCATTTTAAGATTCCAGAAAATCAAAGAGTCCCATTGCTATAATAAATTATTGACAGTAATTGGCATGTAAATCATATTAATTTACCAAACATTTCCTAATTATAAATTTCAATTAAATTTTGAGTTTTAAAAAAACAAATTTTGGGGTGAGAGAGGCACGAACTCTCGACCTCAAGATCACTCTTTTTGCTATGAGACCTACGCGCTAGCCAACTGCGCCACCACCCAAATTTGTTCAGTGCCCCAAATTTATTTTAATACTAAATAAACTTTGACAATTTGTTTGATCATATTCAATATATACCATGAACTTTAACGATTTGTAGCTTCATCTCGATTCTTCATTTTAAGTTTCTGAGCTATAAAGATGGAGAGAACTTGAGAGATCCGAAAGAGAGAGGGGTTCAGAAAACAAAAGGTTTTTTTCCTATGTTATTTCTTTCACATAGAGAGCAATATCTGAAATTAATCAACAACTCTTATTCTACTGAGTTTTTCATTTTGTTTTTAACATAAACGATGATGGAAGACATTTAGTTCAAACAATTTTTTAGTACAATGGAAAATTTGAACTAGAAAGAAGAATTAAAGAAATGTGTGTTAATGGTGACCTTCAACTGTTCCTCGCCTCTTTTGGTCTTTAATACCACTGGAAATTATTTGAAGCTCATTTTAAGATTCCAGAAAGCCTCTGTTGGTCTTTAATACCACTGAAAATTATTTGAAGCTCATTTTAAGATTCCAGAAAATCAAACAGTCCCATTCCTATAACAAATTATTATTTTTTTTCTTAAAAGTGAGACAGTAATTGGCATGTAAATCATATAAATTTACCAAACATTTCCTAATTATAAATTACAATGAAATTTTGAGTTTTAAAAAAACAAATTTGGGGTGAAAGAGGCTCGAACTCTCGACCTCAGGATTACTCTTTTTGCTATGAGACCTACGCGCTAGCCAACTACACCACCACCCCAACTTGTTCAGTGCCCCAAATTTATTCGTATACTAAATAAACTTTGACAATTTGTTTGATCAAATTTAAAATATACCATGAACTTTAACGATTTGTAGCTTTATCTCGGTCCTTCATTTTAAGTTTCTGAGTTATAAAGATGGAGAGAACTTGAGAGATCCGAAAGAGAGAGGGGTTCAGAAAACAAAAGGTTTTTTTCCTATGTTATTTCTTTCACTTAGAGAGCAATATTTGACATTAATCAACAACTCTTATTCTACTGAGTTTTTCATTTTATTTTTAACATAAAAACGATGATGGAAGAAATTTAGTTCAAATATTTTTTTAGTATAATGGAAAATTGGAACTAGAAAGAAGAATTAAAGAAATGTGCGTTAATGGTGACCTTCAATTGTTCCTCGCCTCTGTTGGTCTTTAATACCACTGAAAATTATTTGAGCTCCATTGCTATAACATAATTGGCATGTAAATCATATTAATTTACCAAACATTTCCTAATTATAAATTACAATGAAATTTTGAGTTTTAAAAAAACCAATTTTGGGGTGAGAGAGGCTCGACCTCTCGACCTCAGGATCACTCTTTTTGCTATGAGACCTACGTGCTAGCCAACTTCGCCACCACCCCAATTTGTTCAATGCCCCAAATTTATTCGAATACTAAATAAACTTTGACAATTTGTTTGATCAAATTCAATGTATACCATGAACTTTAACGATTTCTAACTTTATCTCGATTCTTCATTTTAAGTTTCTGAGCTATAAAGATGGAGAGAACTTCAGAGATCCGAAAGAGAGAGGGGTTCAGAAAACAAAAGATTTTTTTCCTATGTTATTTCTTTCACATAGAGAGCAATATCTGAAATTAATCAACAACTCTTATTCTACTGAGTTTTTCATTTTGTTTTTAACATAAACGATGATGGAAGACATTTAGTTCAAACATTTTTTTAAGACAATGGAAAATTGGAACTAGAAAGAAGAATTAAAGAAATGTGCGTTAATGGTGACCTTCAACTGTTCCTCGCCTCTTTTGGTCTTTAATACCACTCGAAATTATTTGAAGCTCATTTTAAGATTCCAGAAAGCCTCTGTTGGTCTTTAATACCACTGAAAATTATTTGAAGCTCATTTTAAGATTCTAGAAAATCAAAGAGTCTCATTGCTATAATAAATTATTATTTTTTTTCTTAAAAGTGAGACAGTAATTGGCATGTAAATCATATTAATTTACTAAACATTTCCTAATTATAAATTTCAATGAAATTTTGAGTTTTAAAAAAACAAATTTTGGGGTGAGAGAGGCTCGAACTCTCGACCTCAGGATCACTCTTTTTGCTATGAGACCTACGCGCTAGCCAACTGCGCCACCACCCCAATTTCTTTAGTGCCCCAAATTTATTCGAATACTAAATAAACTTTGACAATTTGTTTGATCAAATTTAAAATATACCATGAACTTTAACGATTTGCAGCTTTATCTCGATCCTTCATTTTAAGTTTCTGAGTTATAAAGATGGAGAGAACTTGAGAGATCCGAAAGAGAGAGGGGTTCAGAAAACAAAAGGTTTTATTCCTATGTTATTTCTTTCACTTAGAGAGCAATATTTGACATTAATCAACAACTCTTATTCTACTTAGTTTTTCATTTTGTTTTTAACATAAAAACGATGATGGAAGAAATTTAGTTCAAACATTTTTTTAGTATAATGGAAAATTGGAACTAGAAAGAAGAATTAAAGAAATGTGCGTTAATGGTGACCTTCAATTGTTCCTCGCCTCTGTTGGTCTTTAATACCACTGAAAATTATTTGAGCTCCATTGCTATAACATAATTGGCATGTAAATCATATTAATTTACCAAACATTTCCTAATTATAAATTACAATGAAATTTTGAGTTTTAAAAAAACCAATTTTGGGGTGAGAGAGGCTCGAACTCTCGACCTCAGGATCACTCTTTTTGCTATGAGACCTACGTGCTAGCCAACTGCGCCACCACCCCAATTTGTTCAGTGCCCCAAATTTATTCGAATACTAAATAAACTTTGACAATTTGTTTGATCAAATTCAATGTATACCATGAACTTTAACGATTTCTAGCTTTATCTCGATTCTTCATTTTAAGTTTCTGAGCTATAAAGATGGAGAGAACTTGAGAGATCCGAAAGAGAGATGGGTTCAGAAAACAAAAGATTTTTTTCCTATGTTATTTCTTTCACATAGAGAGCAATATCTGAAATTAATCAACAACTCTTATTCTACTGAGTTTTTCATTTTGTTTTTAACATAAACGATGATGGAAGACATTTAGTTCAAACATTTTTTTAGTACAATGGAAAATTGGAACTAGAAAGAAGATTTAAAGAAATGTGCGTTAATGGTGACCTTCAACTGTTCCTCGCCTCTTTTGGTCTTTAATACCACTCGAAATTATTTGAAGCTCATTTTAAGATTCCAGAAAGCCTCTATTGGTCTTTAATACCACTGAAAATTATTTGAAGCTCATTTTAAGATTCTAGAAAATCAAAGAGTCCCATTGCTATAATAAATTATTATTTTTTTTCTTAAAAGTGAGACAGTAATTGGCATGTAAATCATATTAATTTACTAAACATTTCCTAATTATAAATTTCAATGAAATTTTGAGTTTTAAAAAAACAAATTTTGGGGTGAGAGAGGCTCGAACTCTCGACCTCAGGATCACTCTTTTTGCTATGAGACCTACGCGCTAGCCAACTGCGCCACCACCCCAATTTGTTTAGTGCCCCAAATTTTTTCGAATACTAAATAAACTTTGACAATTTGTTTGATCAAATTCAATGTATACCAAGAACTTTAACGATTTCTAGCTTTATCACGATTCTTCATTTTAAGTTTCTGAGCTATAAAGATGGAGAGAACTTGAGAGATCCGAAAGAGAGACGGGTTCAGAAAATAAAAGATTTTTTTCCTATGTTATTTCTTTCACATAGAGAGCAATATCTGAAATTAATCATCAACTCTTATTCTACTGAGTTTTTCATTTTGTTTTTAACATAAACGATGATGGAAGACATTTAGTTCAAACATTTTTTTAGTACAATGGAAAATTGGAACTAGAAAGAAGAATTAAAGAAATGTGCGTTAATGGTGACCTTCAACTGTTCCTCGCCTCTTTTGGTCTTTAATACCACTCGAAATTATTTGAAGCTCATTTTAAGATTCCAGAAAGCCTCTGTTGGTCTTTAATACAACTGAAAATTATTTGAAGCTCATTTTAAGATTCTAGAAAATCAAAGAGTCTCATTGCTATAATAAATTATTATTTTTTTTCTTAAAAGTGAGACAGTAATTGGCATGTAAATCATATTAATTTACTAATTATTTCCTAATTATAAATTTCAATGAAATTTTGAGTTTTAAAAAAACAAATTTTGGGGTGAGAGAGGCTCGAACTCTCAACCTCAGGATCACTCTTTTTGCTATGAGACCTACGTGCTAGCCAACTGCGCCACCACCCCAATTTCTTTAGTGCCCCAAATTTATTCGAATACTAAATAAACTTTGACAATTTGTTTAATCAAATTTAAAATATACCATGAACTTTAACGATTTGCAGCTTTATCTCGATCCTTCATTTTAAGTTTCTGAGTTATAAAGATGGAGAGAACTTGAGAGATCCGAAAGAGAGAGGGGTTCAGAAAACAAAAGGTTTTATTCCTATGATATTTCTTTCACTTAGAGAGCAATATTTGACATTAATCAACAACTCTTATTCTACTGAGTTTTTCATTTTGTTTTTAACATAAAAACGATGATGGAAGAAATTTAGTTCAAACATTTTTTTAGTATAATGGAAAATTGGAACTAGAAAGAAGAATTAAAGAAATGTGCGTTAATGGTGACCTTCAATTGTTCCTCGCCTCTGTTGGTCTTTAATACCACTGAAAATTATTTGAGCTCCATTGCTATAACATAATTGGCATGTAAATCATATTAATTTACCAAACATTTCCTAATTATAAATTACAATGAAATTTTGAGTTTTAAAAAAACCAATTTTGGGGTGAGAGAGGCTCGAACTCTCGACCTCAGGATCACTCTTTTTGCTATGAGACCTACGTGCTAGCCAACTGCGCCACCACCCCAATTTGTTCAGTGCCCCAAATTTATTCGAATACTAAATAAAATTTGACAATTTGTTTGATCAAATTCAATGTATACCATGAACTTTAACGATTTCTAGCTTTATCTCGATTCTTCATTTTAAGTTTCTGAGCTATAAAGATGGAGAGAACTTGAGAGATCCGAAAGAGAGAGGGGTTCAGAAAACAAAAGATTTTTTTCCTATGTTATTTCTTTCACATAGAGAGCAATATCTGAAATTAATCAACAACTCTTATTTTACTGAGTTTTTCATTTTGTTTTTAACATAAACGATGATGGAAGACATTTAGTTCAAACATTTTTTTAGTACAATGGAAAATTGGAACTAGAAAGAAGATTTAAAGAAATGTGCGTTAATGGTGACCTTCAACTGTTCCTCGCCTCTTTTGGTCTTTAATACCACTCGAAATTATTTGAAGCTCATTTTAAGATTCCAGAAAGCCTCTGTTGGTCTTTAATACCACTGAAAATTATTTGAAGCTCATTTTAAGATTCTAGAAAATCAAAGAGTCCCATTGCTATAATAAATTATTATTTTTTTTCTTAAAAGTGAGACAGTAATTGGCATGTAAATCATATTAATTTACTAAACATTTCCTAATTATAAATTTCAATGAAATTTTGAGTTTTAAAAAAACAAATTATGGGGTGAGAGAGGCTCGAACTCTCGACCTCAAGATCACTATTTTTGCTATGAGACCTACGCGCTAGCCAACTGCGCCACCACCCCAATATGTTCAGTGCCCCAAATTTATTCGAATACTAAATAAACTTTGACAATTTGTTTGATCAAATTTAAAATATACCATGAACTTTAACGATTTGCAGCTTTATCTCGATCCTTCATTTTAAGTTTCTGAGTTATAAAGATGGAGAGAACTTGAGAGATCCGAAAGAGAGAGGGGTTCAGAAAACAAAAGGTTTTTTTCCTATGTTATTTCTTTCACTTAGAGAGCAATATTTGGCATTAATCAACAACTCTTATTCTACTGAGTTTTTCATTTTGTTTTTAACATAAAAACGATGATGGAAGAAATTTAGTTCAAACATTTTTTTAGTATAATGGAAAATTGGAACTAGAAAGAAGAATTAAAGAAATGTGCGTTAATGGTGACCTTCAACTGTTCCTCGCCTCTTTTGGTCTTTAATACCACTCGAAATTATTTGAAGCTCATTTTAAGATTCCAGAAAGCCTCTGTTGGTCTTTAATACCACTGAAAATTATTTGAAGCTCATTTTAAGATTCTAGAAAATCAAAGAGTCTCATTGCTATAATAAATTATTATTTTTTTTCTTAAAAGTGAGACAGTAATTGGGTAAATCATATTAATTTACTAAACATTTCCTAATTATAAATTTCAATGAAATTTTGAGTTTTAAAAAAACCAATTTTGGGGTGAGAGAGGCTTGAACTCTCGACCTCAGGATCACTCTTTTTTCTATGAGACCTACGCGCTAGCCAACTGCGCCACCACCCCAATTTCTTTAGTGCCCCAAATTTATTCGAATACTAAATAAACTTTGACAATTTGTTTGATCAAATTTAAAATATACCATGAACTTTAACGATTTGCAGCTTTATCTCGATCCTTCATTTTAAGTTTCTGAGTTATAAAGATGGAGAGAACTTGAGAGATCCGAAAGAGAGAGGGGTTCAGAAAACAAAAGGTTTTATTCCTATGTTATTTCTTTCACTTAGAGAGCAATATTTGACATTAATCAACAACTCTTATTCTACTGAGTTTTTCATTTTGTTTTTAACATAAAAACGATGATGGAAGAAATTTAGTTCAAACATTTTTTTAGTATAATGGAAAATTGGAACTAGAAAGAAGAATTAAAGAAATGTGCGTTAATGGTGACCTTCAATTGTTCCTCGCCTCTGTTGGTCTTTAATACCACTGAAAATTATTTGAGCTCCATTGCTATAACATAATTGGCATGTAAATCATATTAATTTACCAAACATTTCCTAATTATAAATTACAATGAAATTTTGAGTTTTAAAAAAACCAATTTTGGGGTGAGAGAGGCTCGAACTCTCGACCTCAGGATCACTCTTTTTGCTATGAGACCTACGTGCTAGCCAACTGCGCCACCACCCCAATTTGTTCAGTGCCCCAAATTTATTCGAATACTAAATAAAATTTGACAATTTGTTTGATCAAATTCAATGTATACCATGAACTTTAACGATTTCTAGCTTTATCTCGATTCTTCATTTTAAGTTTCTGAGCTATAAAGATGGAGAGAACTTGAGAGATCCGAAAGAGAGAGGGGTTCAGAAAACAAAAGATTTTTTTCCTATGTTATTTCTTTCACATAGAGAGCAATATCTGAAATTAATCAACAACTCTTATTTTACTGAGTTTTTCATTTTGTTTTTAACATAAACGATGATGGAAGACATTTAGTTCAAACATTTTTTTAGTACAATGGAAAATTGGAACTAGAAAGAAGATTTAAAGAAATGTGCGTTAATGGTGACCTTCAACTGTTCCTCGCCTCTTTTGGTCTTTAATACCACTCGAAATTATTTGAAGCTCATTTTAAGATTCCAGAAAGCCTCTGTTGGTCTTTAATACCACTGAAAATTATTTGAAGCTCATTTTAAGATTCTAGAAAATCAAAGAGTCCCATTGCTATAATAAATTATTATTTTTTTTCTTAAAAGTGAGACAGTAATTGGCATGTAAATCATATTAATTTACTAAACATTTCCTAATTATAAATTTCAATGAAATTTTGAGTTTTAAAAAAACAAATTATGGGGTGAGAGAGGCTCGAACTCTCGACCTCAAGATCACTATTTTTGCTATGAGACCTACGCGCTAGCCAACTGCGCCACCACCCCAATATGTTCAGTGCCCCAAATTTATTCGAATACTAAATAAACTTTGACAATTTGTTTGATCAAATTTAAAATATACCATGAACTTTAACGATTTGCAGCTTTATCTCGATCCTTCATTTTAAGTTTCTGAGTTATAAAGATGGAGAGAACTTGAGAGATCCGAAAGAGAGAGGGGTTCAGAAAACAAAAGGTTTTTTTCCTATGTTATTTCTTTCACTTAGAGAGCAATATTTGGCATTAATCAACAACTCTTATTCTACTGAGTTTTTCATTTTGTTTTTAACATAAAAACGATGATGGAAGAAATTTAGTTCAAACATTTTTTTAGTATAATGGAAAATTGGAACTAGAAAGAAGAATTAAAGAAATGTGCGTTAATGGTGACCTTCAACTGTTCCTCGCCTCTTTTGGTCTTTAATACCACTCGAAATTATTTGAAGCTCATTTTAAGATTCCAGAAAGCCTCTGTTGGTCTTTAATACCACTGAAAATTATTTGAAGCTCATTTTAAGATTCTAGAAAATCAAAGAGTCTCATTGCTATAATAAATTATTATTTTTTTTCTTAAAAGTGAGACAGTAATTGGGTAAATCATATTAATTTACTAAACATTTCCTAATTATAAATTTCAATGAAATTTTGAGTTTTAAAAAAACCAATTTTGGGGTGAGAGAGGCTTGAACTCTCGACCTCAGGATCACTCTTTTTTCTATGAGACCTACGCGCTAGCCAACTGCGCCACCACTCCAATTTCTTTAGTGCCCCAAATTTATTCGAATACTAAATAAACTTTGACAATTTGTTTGATCAAATTTAAAATATACCATGAACTTTAACGATTTGCAGCTTTATCTCGATCCTTCATTTTAAGTTTCTGAGTTATAAAGATGGAGAGAACTTGAGAGATCCGAAAGAGAGAGGGGTTCAGAAAACAAAAGGTTTTATTCCTATGTTATTTCTTTCACTTAGAGAGCAATATTTGACATTAATCAACAACTCTTATTCTACTGAGTTTTTCATTTTGTTTTTAACATAAAAACGATGATGGAAGAAATTTAGTTCAAACATTTTTTTAGTATAATGGAAAATTGGAACTAGAAAGAAGAATTAAAGAAATGTGCGTTAATGGTGACCTTCAATTGTTCCTCGCCTCTGTTGGTCTTTAATACCACTGAAAATTTATTGAGCTCCATTGCTATAACATAATTGGCATGTAAATCATATTAATTTACCAAACATTTCCTAATTATAAATTACAATGAAATTTTGAGTTTTAAAAAAACCAATTTTGGGGTGAGAGAGGCTCGAACTCTCGACCTCAGGATCACTCTTTTTACTATGAGACCTACGTGCTAGCCAACTGCGCCACCACCCACATTTGTTCAGTGCCCCAAATTTATTCGAATACTAAATAAACTTTGAAAATTTGTTTGATCAAATTCAATGTATACCATGAACTTTAACGATTTCTAGCTTTATCTCGATTCTTCATTTTAAGTTTCTGAGCTATAAAGATGGAGAGAACTTGAGAGATCCGAAAGAGAGAGGGGTTCAGAAAACAAAAGATTTTTTTCCTATGTTATTTCTTTCACATAGAGAGCAATATCTGAAATTAATCAACAACTCTTATTCTACTCAGTTTTTCATTTTGTTTTTAACATAAACGATGATGGAAGACATTTAGTTCAAACATTTTTTTAGTACAATGGAAAATTGGAACTAGAAAGAAGAATTAAAGAAATGTGCGTTAATGGTGACCTTCAACTGTTCCTCGCCTCTTTTGGTCTTTAATACCACTCGAAATTATTTGAAGCTCATTTTAAGACTCCAGAAAGCCTCTGTTGGTCTTTAATACCACTGAAAATTATTTGAATCTCATTTTAAGATTCTAGAAAATCAAAGAGTCTCATTGCTATAATCAATTATTATTTTTTTTCTTAAAAGTGAGACAGTAATTGGCATGTAAATCATATTAATTTACCAAACATTTCCTAATTATAAATTACAATGAAATTTTGAGTTTTAAAAAAACCAATTTTAGGGTGAGAGAGGCTCGAACTCTGGATCACTCTTTTTGCTATGAGACCTACGTGCTAGCCAACTGCGCCACCACCCACATTTGTTCAGTGCCCCAAATTTATTCGAATACTAAATAAACTTTGAAAATTTGTTTGATCAAATTCAATGTATACCATGAACTTTAACGATTTCTAGCTTTATCTCGATTCTTCATTTTAAGTTTCTGAGCTATAAAGATGGAGAGAACTTGAGAGATCCGAAAGAGAGAGGGGTTCAGAAAACAAAAGATTTTTTTCCTATGTTATTTCTTTCACATAGAGAGCAATATCTGAAATTAATCAACAACTCTTATTCTACTGAGTTTTTCATTTTGTTTTTAACATAAACGATGATGGAAGACATTTAGTTCAAACATTTTTTTAGTACAATGGAAAATTGGAACTAGAAAGAAGAATTAAAGAAATGTGCGTTAATGGTGACCTTCAACTGTTCCTCGCCTCTTTTGGTCTTTAATACCACTCGAAATTATTTGAAGCTCATTTTAAGATTCCAGAAAGCCTCTGTTGGTCTTTAATACCACTGAAAATTATTTGAATCTCATTTTAAGATTCTAGAAAATCAAAGAGTCTCATTGCTATAATAAATTATTATTTTTTTTCTTAAAAGTGAGACAGTAATTGGCATGTAAATCATATTAATTTACCAAACATTTCCTAATTATAAATTACAATGAAATTTTGAGTTTTAAAAAAACCAATTTTGGGGTGAGAGAGGCTCGAACTCTCGACCTCAGGATCACTCTTTTTGCTATGAGACCTACACGCTAGCCAACTGCGCCACCACCCCAATTTGATCAGTGCCCCAAATTTATTCGAATACTAAATAAACTTTGACAATTTGTTTGATCAAATTCAATGTATACCATGAACTTTAACGATTTGTAGCTTTATCTCGATTCTTCATTTTAAGTTTCTGAGCTATAAAGATGGAGAGAAACTTGAGAGATCCAAAAGAGAGAGGGGTTCAGAAAACAAAAGGTTTTTTTCCTATGTTATTTCTTTCACATAGAGAGTAATATCTGAAATTAATCAACAACTCTTATTCTATTGAGTTTTTCATTTTGTTTTTAACATAAACGATGATGGAAGACATTTAGTTCAAATATTTTTTTAGTACAATGGAAAATTGAAACTAGAAAGAAGAATTAAAGAAATGTGCGTTAATGGTGACCTTCAATTGTTCCTCGCCTCTTTTGGTCTTTAATACCACTGGAAATTATTTGAAGCTCATTTTAAGATTCCAGAAAGCCTCTGTTGGTCTTTAATACCACTGAAAATTATTTGAAGCTCATTTTAAGATTCCAGAAAATCAAAGAGTCCCATTGCTATAATAAATTATTGACAGTAATTGGCATGTAAATCATATTAATTTACCAAACATTTCCTAATTATAAATTTCAATGAAATTTTGAGTTTTAAAAAAATAAATTTTGGGGTGAGAGAGGCACGAACTCTCGACCTCGGGATCACTCTTTTTGCTATGAGACCTACGCGCTAGCCAACTGCGCCACCACCCAAATTTGTTCAGTGCTCCAAATTTATTTGAATACTAAATAAACTTTGACAATTTGTTTGATCATATTCAATATATACCATGAACTTTAACGATTTGTAGCTTTATCTCGATTCTTCATTTTAAGTTTCCGAGCTATAAAGATGGAGAGAACTTGAGAGATCCGAAAGAGAGAGGGGTTCAGAAAACAAAAGGTTTTTTTCCTATGTTATTTCTTTCACATAGAGAGCAATATCTGAAATTAATCAACAACTCTTATTCTACTGAGTTTTTCATTTTGTTTTTAACATAAACGATGATGGAAGACATTTAGTTCAAACATTTTTTTAATACAATGGAAAATTTGAACTAGAAAGAAGAATTAAAGAAATGTGTGTTAATGGTGACCTTCAACTGTTCCTCGCCTCTTTTGGTCTTTAATACCACTGGAAATTATTTGAAACTCATTTTAGGATTCCAGAAAGCCTCTGTTGGTCTTTATTACCACTGAAAATTATTTGAAGCTCATTTTAAGATTCCAGAAAATCAAACAGTCCCATTCCTATAACAAATAATTATTATTTTTCTTAACAGTGAGACAGTAATTGGCATGTAAATCATATAAATTTACCAAACATTTCCTAATTATAAATTACAAAGAAATTTTGAGTTTTAAAAAAACAAATTTTGGGGTGAGAGAGGCTCAAACTCTCGACCTCAGGATTACTCTTTTTGCTATGAGTCCTACGCGCTAGCCAACTACGCCACCACCCCAACTTGTTCAATGCCCCAAACTTATTCGAATACTAAATAAACTTTGACAATTTGTTTGATCAAATTTAAAATATACCATGAACTTTAACGATTTGTAGCTTTATCTCGGTCCTTCATTTTAAGTTTCTGAGTTATAAAGATGGAGAGAACTTGAGAGATCCGAAAGAGAGAGGGGTTCAGAAAACAAAAGGTTTTTTTCCTATGTTATTTCTTTCACTTAGAGAGCAATATTTGACATTAATCAACAACTCTTATTCTACTGAGTTTTTCATTTTATTTTTAACATAAAAACGATGATGGAAGAAATTTAGTTCAAATATTTTTTTAGTATAATGGAAAATTGGAACTAGAAAGAAGAATTAAAGAAATGTGCGTTAATGGTGACCTTCAATTGTTCCTCGCCTCTATTGGTCTTTAATACCACTGAAAATTATTTGAGCTCCATTGCTATAACATAATTGGCATGTAAATCATATTAATTTACCAAACATTTCCTAATTATAAATTACAATGAAATTTTGAGTTTTAAAAAAACCAATTTTGGGGTGAGAAAGGCTCGACCTCTCGACCTCAGGATCACTCTTTTTGCTATGAGACCTACGTGCTAGCCAACTTCGCCACCACCCCAATTTGTTCAATGCCCCAAATTTATTCGAATACTAAATAAACTTTGACAATTTGTTTGATCAAATTCAATGTATACCATGAACTTTAACGATTTCTAACTTTATCTCGATTCTTCATTTTAAGTTTCTGAGCTATAAAGATGGAGAGAACTTCAGAGATCCGAAAGAGAGAGGGGTTCAGAAAACAAAAGATTTTTTTCCTATGTTATTTCTTTCACATAGAGAGCAATATCTGAAATTAATCAACAACTCTTATTCTACTGAGTTTTTCATTTTGTTTTTAACATAAACGATGATGGAAGACATTTAGTTCAAACATTTTTTTAGTACAATGGAAAATTGGAACTAGAAAGAAGAATTAAAGAAATGTGCGTTAATGGTGACCTTCAACTGTTCCTCGCCTCTTTTGGTCTTTAATACCACTCGAAATTATTTGAAGCTCATTTTAAGATTCCAGAAAGCCTCTGTTGGTCTTTAATACCACTGAAAATTATTTGAAGCTCATTTTAAGATTCTAGAAAATCAAAGAGTCTCATTGCTATAATAAATTATTATTTTTTTTCTTAAAAGTGAGACAGTAATTGGCATGTAAATCATATTAATTTACTAAACATTTCCTAATTATAAATTTCAATGAAATTTTGAGTTTTAAAAAAACAAATTTTGGGGTGAGAGAGGCTCGAACTCTCGACCTCAGGATCACTCTTTTTGCTATGAGACCTACGCGCTAGCCAACTGCGCCACCACCCCAATTTCTTTAGTGCCCCAAATTTATTCGAATACTAAATAAACTTTGACAATTTGTTTGATCAAATTTAAAATATACCATGAACTTTAACGATTTGCAGCTTTATCTCGATCCTTCATTTTAAGTTTCTGAGTTATAAAGATGGAGATAACTTGAGAGATCCGAAAGAGAGAGGGGTTCAGAAAACAAAAGGTTTTATTCCTATGTTATTTCTTTCACTTAGAGAGCAATATTTGACATTAATCAACAACTCTTATTCTACTTAGTTTTTCATTTTGTTTTTAACATAAAAACGATGATGGAAGAAATTTAGTTCAAACATTTTTTTAGTATAATGGAAAATTGGAACTAGAAAGAAGAATTAAAGAAATGTGCGTTAATGGTGACCTTCAATTGTTCCTCGCCTCTGTTGGTCTTTAATACCACTGAAAATTATTTGAGCTCCATTGCTATAACATAATTGGTATGTAAATCATATTAATTTACCAAACATTTCCTAATTATAAATTACAATGAAATTTTGAGTTTTAAAAAAACCAATTTTGGGGTGAGAGAGGCTCGAACTCTCGACCTCAGGATCACTCTTTTTGCTATGAGACCTACGTGCTACCCAACTGCGCCACCACCCCAATTTGTTCAGTGCCCCAAATTTATTCGAATACTAAATAAACTTTGACAATTTGTTTGATCAAATTCAATGTATACCATGAACTTTAACGATTTCTAGCTTTATCTCGATTCTTCATTTTAAGTTTCTGAGCTATAAAGATGGAGAGAACTTGAGAGATCCGAAAGAGAGATGGGTTCAGAAAACAAAAGATTTTTTTCCTATGTTATTTCTTTCACATAGAGAGCAATATCTGAAATTAATCAACAACTCTTATTCTACTGAGTTTTTCATTTTGTTTTTAACATAAACGATGATGGAAGACATTTAGTTCAAACATTTTTTTAGTACAATGGAAAATTGGAACTAGAAAGAAGATTTAAAGAAATGTGCGTTAATGGTGACCTTCAACTGTTCCTCGCCTCTTTTGGTCTTTAATACCACTCGAAATTATTTGAAGCTCATTTTAAGATTCCAGAAAGCCTCTGTTGGTCTTTAATACCACTGAAAATTATTTGAAGCTCATTTTAAGATTCTAGAAAATCAAAGAGTCCCATTGCTATAATAAATTATTATTTTTTTTCTTAAAAGTGAGACAGTAATTGGCATGTAAATCATATTAATTTACTAAACATTTCCTAATTATAAATTTCAATGAAATTTTGAGTTTTAAAAAAAAAATTTTGGGGTGAGAGAGGCTCGAACTCTCGACCTCAGGATCACTCTTTTTGCTATGAGACCTACGCGCTAGCCAACTGCGCCACCACCCCAATTTGTTTAGTTCCCCAAATTTTTTCGAATACTAAATAAACTTTGACAATTTGTTTGATCAAATTCAATGTATACCAAGAACTTTAACGATTTCTAGCTTTATCACGATTCTTCATTTTAAGTTTCTGAGCTATAAAGATGGAGAGAACTTGAGAGATCCGAAAGAGAGACGGGTTCAGAAAATAAAAGATTTTTTTCCTATGTTATTTCTTTCACATAGAGAGCAATATCTGAAATTAATCAACAACTCTTATTCTACTGAGTTTTTCATTTTGTTTTTAACATAAACGATGATGGAAGACATTTAGTTCAAACATTTTTTTAGTACAATGGAAAATTGGAACTAGAAAGAAGAATTAAAGAAATGTGCGTTAATGGTGACCTTCAACTGTTCCTCGCCTCTTTTGGTCTTTAATACCACTCGAAATTATTTGAAGCTCATTTTAAGATTCCAGAAAGCCTCTGTTGGTCTTTAATACAACTGAAAATTATTTGAAGCTCATTTTAAGATTCTAGAAAATCAAAGAGTCTCATTGCTATAATAAATTATTATTTTTTTTCTTAAAAGTGAGACAGTAATTGGCATGTAAATCATATTAATTTACTAATTATTTCCTAATTATAAATTTCAATGAAATTTTGAGTTTTAAAAAAACAAATTTTGGGGTGAGAGAGGCTCGAACTCTCGACCTCAAGATCACTATTTTTGCTATGAGACCTACGCGCTATCCAACTGCGCCACCACCCCAATATGTTCAGTGCCCCAAATTTATTCGAATACTAAATAAACTTTGACAATTTGTTTGATCAAATTTAAAATATACCATGAACTTTAACGATTTGCAGCTTTATCTCGATCCTTCATTTTAAGTTTCTGAGTTATAAAGATGGAGAGAACTTGAGAGATCCGAAAGAGAGAGGGGTTCAGAAAACAAAAGGTTTTATTCCTATGTTATTTCTTTCACTTAGAGAGCAATATTTGACATTAATCAACAACTCTTATTCTACTGAGTTTTTCATTTTGTTTTTAACATAAAAACGATGATGGAAGAAATTTAGTTCAAACATTTTTTTAGTATAATGGAAAATTGGAACTAGAAAGAAGAATTAAAGAAATGTGCGTTAATGGTGACCTTCAATTGTTCCTCGCCTCTGTTGGTCTTTAATACCACTGAAAATTATTTGAGCTCCATTGCTATAACATAATTGGCATGTAAATCATATTAATTTACCAAACATTTCCTAATTATAAATTACAATGAAATTTTGAGTTTTAAAAAAACCAATTTTGGGGTGAGAGAGGCTCGAACTCTCGACCCTCAGGATCACTCTTTTTGCTATGAGACCTACGTGCTAGCCAACTGCGCCACCACCCCAATTTGTTCCGTGCCCCAAATTTATTCGAATACTAAATAAAATTTGACAATTTGTTTGATCAAATTCAATGTATACCATGAACTTTAACGATTTCTAGCTTTATCTCGATTCTTCATTTTAAGTTTCTGAGCTATAAAGATGGAGAGAACTTGAGAGATCCGAAAGAGAGAGGGGTTCAGAAAACAAAAGATTTTTTTCCTATGTTATTTCTTTCACATAGAGAGCAATATCTGAAATTAATCAACAACTCTTATTTTACTGAGTTTTTCATTTTGTTTTTAACATAAACGATGATGGAAGACATTTAGTTCAAACATTTTTTTAGTACAATGGAAAATTGGAACTAGAAAGAAGATTTAAAGAAATGTGCGTTAATGGTGACCTTCAACTGTTCCTCGCCTCTTTTGGTCTTTAATACCACTCGAAATTATTTGAAGCTCATTTTAAGATTCCAGAAAGCCTCTGTTGGTCTTTAATACCACTGAAAATTATTTGAAGCTCATTTTAAGATTCTAGAAAATCAAAGAGTCCCATTGCTATAATAAATTATTATTTTTTTTCTTAAAAGTGAGACAGTAATTGGCATGTAAATCATATTAATTTACTAAACATTTCCTAATTATAAATTTCAATGAAATTTTGAGTTTTAAAAAAACAAATTATGGGGTGAGAGAGGCTCGAACTCTCGACCTCAGGATCACTATTTTTGCTATGAGACCTTCGCGCTAGCCAACTGCGCCACCACCCCAATATGTTCAGTGCCCCAAATTTATTCGAATACTAAATAAACTTTGACAATTTGTTTGATCAAATTTAAAATATACCATGAACTTTAACGATTTGCAGCTTTATCTCGATCCTTCATTTTAAGTTTCTGAGTTATAAAGATGGAGAGAACTTGAGAGATCCGAAAGAGAGAGGGGTTCAGAAAACAAAAGGTTTTTTTCCTATGTTATTTCTTTCACTTAGAGAGCAATATTTGGCATTAATCAACAACTCTTATTCTACTGAGTTTTTCATTTTGTTTTTAACATAAAAACGATGATGGAAGAAATTTAGTTCAAACATTTTTTTAGTATAATGGAAAATTGGAACTAGAAAGAAGAATTAAAGAAATGTGCGTTAATGGTGACCTTCAACTGTTCCTCGCCTCTTTTGGTCTTTAATACCACTCGAAATTATTTGAAGCTCATTTTAAGATTCCAGAAAGCCTCTGTTGGTCTTTAATACCACTGAAAATTATTTGAAGCTCATTTTAAGATTCTAGAAAATCAAAGAGTCTCATTGCTATAATAAATTATTATTTTTTTTCTTAAAAGTGAGACAGTAATTGGGTAAATCATATTAATTTACTAAACATTTCCTAATTATAAATTTCAATGAAATTTTGAGTTTTAAAAAAACCAATTTTGGGGTGAGAGAGGCTTGAACTCTCAACCTCAGGATCACTCTTTTTTCTATGAGACCTACGCGCTAGCCAACTGCGCCACCACCCCAATTTCTTTAGTGCCCCAAATTTATTCGAATACTAAATAAACTTTGACAATTTGTTTGATCAAATTTAAAATATACCATGAACTTTAACGATTTGCAGCTTTATCTCGATCCTTCATTTTAAGTTTCTGAGTTATAAAGATGGAGAGAACTTGAGAGATCCGAAAGAGAGAGGGGTTCAGAAAACAAAAGGTTTTATTCCTATGTTATTTCTTTCACTTAGAGAGCAATATTTGACATTAATCAACAACTCTTATTCTACTGAGTTTTTCATTTTGTTTTTAACATAAAAACGATGATGGAAGAAATTTAGTTCAAACATTTTTTTAGTATAATGGAAAATTGGAACTAGAAAGAAGAATTAAAGAAATGTGCGTTAATGGTGACCTTCAATTGTTCCTCGCCTCTGTTGGTCTTTAATACCACTGAAAATTATTTGAGCTCCATTGCTATAACATAATTGGCATGTAAATCATATTAATTTACCAAACATTTCCTAATTATAAATTACAATGAAATTTTGAGTTTTAAAAAAACCAATTTTGGGGTGAGAGAGGCTCGAACTCTCGACCTCAGGATCACTCTTTTTGCTATGAGACCTACGTGCTAGCCAACTGCGCCACCACCCACATTTGTTCAGTGCCCCAAATTTATTCGAATACTAAATAAACTTTGAAAATTTATTTGATCAAATTCAATGTATACCATGAACTTTAACGATTTCTAGCTTTATCTCGATTCTTCATTTTAAGTTTCTGAGCTATAAAGATGGAGAGAACTTGAGAGATCCGAAAGAGAGAGGGGTTCAGAAAACAAAAGATTTTTTTCCTATGTTATTTCTTTCACATAGAGAGCAATATCTGAAATTAATCAACAACTCTTATTCTACTGAGTTTTTCATTTTGTTTTTAACATAAACGATGATGGAAGACATTTAGTTCAAACATTTTTTTAGTACAATGGAAAATTGGCACTAGAAAGAAGAATTAAAGAAATGTGCGTTAATGGTGACCTTCAACTGTTCCTCGCCTCTTTTGGTCTTTAATACCACTCGAAATTATTTGAAGCTCATTTTAAGATTCCAGAAAGCCTCTGTTGGTCTTTAATACCACTGAAAATTATTTGAATCTCATTTTAAGATTCTAGAAAATCAAAGAGTCTCATTGCTATGTAATTGGCATGTAAATCATATTAATTTACCAAACATTTCCTAATTATAAATTACAATGAAATTTTGAGTTTTAAAAAAACCAATTTTAGGGTGAGAGAGGCTCGAACTCTGGATCACTCTTTTTGCTATGAGACCTACGTGCTAGCCAACTGCGCCACCACCCACATTTGTTCAGTGCCCCAAATTTATTCGAATACTAAATAAAGTTTGAAAATTTGTTTGATCAAATTCAATGTATACCATGAACTTTAACGATTTCTAGCTTTATCTCGATTCTTCATTTTAAGTTTCTGAGCTATAAAGATGGAGAGAACTTGAGAGATCCGAAAGAGAGAGGGGTTCAGAAAACAAAAGATTTTTTTCCTATGTTATTTCTTTCACATAGAGAGCAATATCTGAAATTAATCAACAACTCTTATTCTACTGAGTTTTTCATTTTGTTTTTAACATAAACGATGATGGAAGACATTTAGTTCAAACTTTTTTTTAGTACAATGGAAAATTGGAACTAGAAAGAAGAATTAAAGAAATGTGCGTTAATGGTGACCTTCAACTGTTCCTCGCCTCTTTTGGTCTTTAAAACCACTCGAAATTATTTGAAGCTCATTTTAAGATTCCAGAAAGCCTCTGTTGGTCTTTAATACCACTGAAAATTATTTGAATCTCATTTTAAGATTCTAGAAAATCAAAGAGTCTCATTGCTATAATCAATTATTATTTTTTTTCTTAAAAGTGAGACAGTAATTGGCATGTAAATCATATTAATTTACCAAACATTTCCTAATTATAAATTACAATGAAATTTTGAGTTTTAAAAAAACCAATTTTAGGGTGAGAGAGGCTCGAACTCTGGATCACTCTTTTTGCTATGAGACCTACGTGCTAGCCAACTGCGCCACCACCCACATTTGTTCAGTGCCCCAAATTTATTCGAATACTAAATAAACTTTGAAAATTTGTTTGATCAAATTCAATGTATACCATGAACTTTAACGATTTCTAGCTTTATCTCGATTCTTCATTTTAAGTTTCTGAGCTATAAAGATGGAGAGAACTTGAGAGATCCGAAAGAGAGAGGGGTTCAGAAAACAAAAGGTTTTTTTCCTATGTTATTTCTTTCACTTAGAGAGCAATATTTGACATTAATCAACAACTCTTATTCTACTGAGTTTTTCATTTTGTTTTTAACATAAAAACGATGATGGAAGAAATTTAGTTCAAACATTTTTTTAGTATAATGGAAAATTGGAACTAGAAAGAAGAATTAAAGAAATGTGCGTTAATGGTAACCTTCAATTGTTCCTCGCCTCTGTTGGTCTTTAATACCAATGAAAATTATTTTAGCTCCATTGCTATAACATAATTGGCATGTAAATCATATTAATTTACCAAACATTTCCTAATTATAAATTACAATGAATTTTTGAGTTTTAAAAAAACCAATTTTTGGGTGAGAGAGGCTCGAACTCTTGACCTCAGGATCACTCTTTTTGCTATGAGACCTACGTGCTAGCCAACTGCGCCACCACCCCAATTTGTTCAATGCCCCAAATTTATTCGAATACTAAATAAACTTTGACAATTTGTTTGATCAAATTCAATGTATACCAAGAACTTTATCGATTTCTAGCTTTATCTCGATTCTTCATTTTAAGTTACTGAGCTATAAAGATGGAGAGAACTTGAGAGATCCGAAAGAGAGAGGGGTTCAGAAAATAAAAGATTTTTTTCCTATGTTATTTCTTTCACATAGAGAGCAATATCTGAAATTAATCAACAACTCTTATTCTACTGAGTTTTTCATTTTGTTTTTAACATAAAAACGATGATGGAAGACATTTAGTTCAAACATATTTTTAGTATAATGGAAAATTGGAACTAGAAAGAAGAATTAAAGAAATGTGCGTTAATGGTGACCTTCAATTGTTCCTCGCCTCTGTTGGCTTTAATACCACTGAAAATTATTTTAGCTCCATTGCTATAACATATTTGGCATGTAAATCAGATTAATTTACCAAACATTTCCTAATTATAAATTACAATGAAATTTTGAGTTTTAAAAAAACCAATTTTAGGGTGAGAGAGGCTCAATCTCTCCTCAGGATCACTCTTTTTGCTACGAGACCTACGCGCTAGCCAACTACGCCACCACCCCAATTTGTTCAGTGTCCCAAATTTATTCGAATACTAAATAAACTTTGACAATTTGTTTGATCAAATTCAATATATACCATGAACTTTAACGATTTGTAGCTTTATCTCTATTCTTCATTTTAAGTTTCTGAGCTATAAAGATGGAGAGAACTTGAGAGATCCGAAAGAGAGAGGGGTTTAGAAAACAAAAGGTTTTTTTCCTATGTTATTTCTTTCACATAGAGAGCAATATAATTAAAGAAATCTGCGTTAATGGTGACCTTCAAGTGTTCCTCGCCTCTTTTGGTCTTTAATACCACTCGAAATTATTTGAAGCTCATTTTAAGATTCCAGAAAGCCTCTGTTGGTCTTTAATACCACTGAAAATTATTTGAAGCTCATTTTAAGATTCTAGAAAATCAAACAGTCCCATTGCTATAATAAATTATTATTTTTTTTCTTAAAAGTGAGACAGTAATTGGCATGTAAATCATATTAATTTACTAAACATTTCCTAATTATAAATTTCAATGAAATTTTAAGTTTTAAAAAAACAAATTTTGGGGTGAGAGAGGCTCGAACTCTCGACCTCAGGATCACTCTTTTTGCTATGAGACCTACGAGCTAGCCAACTGCGCCACCACCCCAATTTGTTTAATGCCCCAAATTTATTCGAATACTAAATAAACTTTGACAATTTGTTTGATCAAATTCAATATATACCATGAACTTTAACGATTTGTAGCTTTATCTCGATTCTTCATTTTAAGTTTCTGAGCTATAAAGATGGAGAGAACTTGAGAGATCCGAAAGAGAGAGGGGTTCAGAAAACAAAAGGTTTTTTTCTTATGTTATTTCTTTCACATAGAGAGCAATATCTGAAATTAATCAACAACTCTTATTCTACTGAGTTTTTCATTTTGTTTTTAACATAAACGATGATGGAAGACATTTAGTTCAAACATTTTTTTAGTACAATGGAAAATTGGAACTAGAAAGAAGAATTAAAGAAATGTGCGTTAATGGTGACCTTCAAGTGTTCCTCGCCTCTTTTGGTCTTTAATACCACTCGAAATTATTTGAAGCTCATTTTAAGATTCCAGAAAGCCTCTGTTGGTCTTTAATACCACTGAAAATTATTTGAAGCTCATTTTAAGATTCTAGAAAATCAAACCGTCCCATTGCTATAATAAATTATTATTTTTTTTCTTAAAAGTGAGACAGTAATTGGCATGTAAATCATATTAATTTACTAAACATTTCCTAATTATAAATTTCAATGAAATTTTGAGTTTTAAAAAAACAAATTTTGGGGTGAGAGAGGCTCGACCTCAGGATCACTCTTTTTGCTATGAGACCTACGCGCTAGCAAACTGCGCCACCACCCCAATTTGTTCAATGCCCCAAATTTATTCGAATACTAAATAAACTTTGACAATTTGTTTGATCAAATTCAATATATACCATGAACTTTAACGATTTGTAGCTTTATCTCGATTCTTCATTTTAAGTTTCTGAGCTTTAAAGATGGAGAGAACTTGAGAGATCCGAAAGAGAGAGGGGTTCAGAAAACAAAAGGTTTTTTTCCTATGTTATTTCTTTCACATAGAGAGCAATATCTGAAATTAATCAACAACTCTTATTCTACTGAGTTTTTCATTTTGTTTTTAACATAAACGATGATGGAAGACATTTAGTTCAAACATTTTTTTAGTATAATGGAAAATTGGAACTAGAAAGAAGAATTAAAGAAATGTGCGTTAATGGTGACCTTCAATTGTTCCTCGCCTCTGTTGGTCTTTAATACCACTGAAAATTATTTGAGCTCCATTGCTATAACAAATAATTTTTTTTTTCTTAAAAGTGAGACAGTAATTGGCTTGTAAATCATATTAATTTACCAAACATTTCCTAATTATAAATTACAATGAAATTTTGAGTTTTAAAAAAACCAATTTTGGGGTGAGAGGAGCTCGAATTCTCGACCTCAGGATCACTCTTTTTGCTATGAGTCCTACGCGCTAGCCAACTGCGCCACCACCCCAATTTGTTTAGTGCCCCAAATTTATTCGAATACCAAATAAACTTTGACAATTTGTTTGATCAAATTCAATATATACCATGAACTTTAACGATTTGTAGCTTTATCTCGATTCTTCATTTTAAGTTTCTGAGCTATAAAGATGGAGAGAACTTGAGAGATCCGAAAGAGAGAGGGGTTCAGAAAACAAAAGGTTTTTTTCCTATGTTATTTCTTTCACATAGAGAGCAATATCTGAAATTAATCAACAACTCTTATTCTACTGAGTTTTTCATTTTGTTTTTAACATAAACGATGATGGAAGACATTTAGTTCAAACATTTTTTTAGTACAATGGAAAATTGGAACTAGAAAGAAGAATTAAAGAAATGTGCGTTAATGGTGACCTTCAAGTGTTCCTCGCCTCTTTTGGTCTTTAATACCACTCGAAATTATTTGAAGCTCATTTTAAGATTCCAGAAAGCCTCTGTTGGTCTTTAATACCACTGAAAATTATTTGAAGCTCATTTTAAGATTCTAGAAAATCAAACAGTCCCATTGCTATAATAAATTATTATTTTTTTTCTTAAAAGTGAGACAGTAATTGGCATGTAAATCATATTAATTTACTAAACATTTCCTAATTATAAATTTCAATGAAATTTTGAGTTTTAAAAAAACAAATTTTGGGGTGAGAGAGGCTCGAACTCTCGACCTCAGGATCACTCTTTTTGCTATGAGACCTACGCGCTAGCAAACTGCGCCACCACCCCAATTTGTTCAGTGCCCCAAATTTATTCGAATACTAAATAAACTTTGACAATTTGTTTGATCAAATTCAATATATACCATGAACTTTAACGATTTGTAGCTTTATCTCGATTCTTCATTTTAAGTTTCTGAGCTTTAAAGATGGAGAGAACTTGAGAGATCCGAAAGAGAGAGGGGTTCAGAAAACAAAAGGTTTTTTTCCTATGTTATTTCTTTCACATAGAGAGCAATATCTGAAATTAATCAACAACTCTTATTCTACTGAGTTTTTCATTTTGTTTTTAACATAAACGATGATGGAAGACATTTAGTTCAAACATTTTTTTAGTATAATGGAAAATTGGAACTAGAAAGAAGAATTAAAGAAATGTGCGTTAATGGTGACCTTCAATTGTTCCTCGCCTCTGTTGGTCTTTAATACCACTGAAAATTATTTGAGCTCCATTGCTATAACAAATAATTTTTTTTTTCTTAAAAGTGAGACAGTAATTGGCTTGTAAATCATATTAATTTACCAAACATTTCCTAATTATAAATTACAATGAAATTTTGAGTTTTAAAAAAACAAATTTTGGGGTGAGAGGAGCTCGAATTCTCAACACAGGATCACTCTATTTGCTATGAGACCTACGCGCTAGCCAACTGCGCCACCACCCCAATTTGTTTAGTGCCCCAAATTTATTCGAATACTAAATAAACTTTGACAATTTGTTTGATCAAATTCAATATATACCATGAAGTTTAACGATTTGTAGCTTTATCTCGATTCTTCATTTTAAGTTTCTGAGCTATAAAGATGGAAAGAACTTGAGAGATCCGAAAGAGAGAGGGGTTCAGAAAACAAAAGGTTTTTTTCCTATGTTATTTATTTCACATAGAGAGCAATATCTGAAATTAATCAACAACTCTTATTCTACTGAGTTTTTCATTTTGTTTTTAACATAAACGATGATGGAAGACATTTAGTATTAAAGAAATGTGCGTTAATGGTGACCTTCAAGTGTTCCTCGCCTCTTTTGGTCTTTAATACCACTCGAAATTATTTGAAGCTCATTTTAAGATTCCAGAAAGCCTCTGTTGGTCTTTAATACCACTGAAAATTATTTGAAGCTCATTTTAAGATTCTAGAAAATCAAACAGTCCCATTGCTATAATAAATTATTATTTTTTTTCTTAAAAGTGAGACAGTAATTGGCATGTAAATCATATTAATTTACTAAACATTTCCTAATTATAAATTTCAATGAAATTTTGAGTTTTAAAAAAACAAATTTTGGGGTGAGAGAGGCTCGAACTCTCGACCTCAGGATCACTCTTTTTGCTATGAGACCTACGCGCTAGCCAACTGCGCCACCACCCCAATTTGTTCAATGCCCCAAATTTATTCGAATACTAAATAAACTTTGACAATTTGTTTGATCAAATTCAATATATACCATGAACTTTAACGATTTGTAGCTTTATCTCGATTCTTCATTTTAAGTTTCTGAGCTTTAAAGATGGAGAGAACTTGAGAGATCCGAAAGAGAGAGGGGTTCAGAAAACAAAAGGTTTTTTTCCTATGTTATTTCTTTCACATAGAGAGCAATATCTGAAATTAATCAACAACTCTTATTCTACTGAGTTTTTCATTTTGTTTTTAACATAAACGATGATGGAAGACATTTAGTTCAAACATTTTTTTAGTATAATGGAAAATTGGAACTAGAAAGAAGAATTAAAGAAATGTGCGTTAATGGTGACCTTCAATTGTTCCTCGCCTCTGTTGGTCTTTAATACCACTGAAAATTATTTGAGCTCCATTGCTATAACAAATAATTTTTTTTTTCTTAAAAGTGAGACAGTAATTGGCTTGTAAATCATATTAATTTACCAAACATTTCCTAATTATAAATTACAATGAAATTTTGAGTTTTAAAAAAACCAATTTTGGGGTGAGAGGAGCTCGAATTCTCGACCTCAGGATCACTCTTTTTGCTATGAGACCTACGCGCTAGCCAACTGCGCCACCACCCCAATTTGTTTAGTGCCCCAAATTTATTCGAATACCAAATAAACTTTGACAATTTGTTTGATCAAATTCAATATATACCATGAACTTTAACGATTTGTAGCTTTATCTCGATTCTTCATTTTAAGTTTCTGAGCTATAAAGATGGAGAGAACTTGAGAGATCCGAAAGAGAGAGGGGTTCAGAAAACAAAAGGTTTTTTTCCTATGTTATTTCTTTCACATAGAGAGCAATATCTGAAATTAATCAACAATTCTTATTCTACTGAGTTTTTCATTTTGTTTTTAACATAAACGATGATGGAAGACATTTAGTTCAAACATTTTTTTAGTATAATGGAAAATTGGAACTAGAAAGAAGAATTAAAGAAATGTGCGTTAATGGTGACCTTCAAGTGTTCCTCGCCTCTTTTGGTCTTTAATACCACTCGAAATTATTTGAAGCTCATTTTAATATTCCAGAAAGCCTCTTGGTCTTTAATACCACTGAAAATTATTTGAAGCTCATTTTAAGATTCTAGAAAATCAAACAGTCCCATTGCTATAATAAATTATTATTTTTTTTCTTAAAAGTGAGACAGTAATTGGCATGTAAATCATATTAATTTACTAAACATTTCCTAATTATAAATTTCAATGAAATTTTGAGTTTTAAAAAAACAAATTTTGAGTGAGAGAGGCTCGAACTCTCGACCTCAGGATCACTCTTTTTGCTATGAGACCTACGCGCTAGCCAACTGCGCCACCACCCCAATTTGTTCAATGCCCCAAATTTATTCGAATACTAAATAAACTTTGACAATTTGTTTGATCAAATTCAATATATACCATGAACTTTAACGATTTGTAGCTTTATCTCGATTCTTCATTTTAAGTTTCTGAGCTTTAAAGATGGAGAGAACTTGAGAGATCCGAAAGAGAGAGGGGTTCAGAAAACAAAAGGTTTTTTTCCTATGTTATTTCTTTCACATAGAGAGCAATATCTGAAATTAATCAACAACTCTTATTCTACTGAGTTTTTCATTTTGTTTTTAACATAAACGATGATGGAAGACATTTAGTTCAAACATTTTTTTTAGTATAATGGAAAATTGGAACTAGAAAGAAGAATTAAAGAAATGTGCGTTAATGGTGACCTTCAATTGTTCCTCGCCTCTGTTGGTCTTTAATACCACTGAAAATTATTTGAGCTCCATTGCTATAACAAATAATTTTTTTTTTCTTAAAAGTGAGACAGTAATTGGCTTGTAAATCATATTAATTTACCAAACATTTCCTAATTATAAATTACAATGAAATTTTGAGTTTTAAAAAAACCAATTTTGGGGTGAGAGGAGCTCGAATTCTCGACCTCAGGATCACTCTTTTTGCTATGAGACCTACGCGCTAGCCAACTGCGCCACCACCCCAATTTGTTTAGTGCCCCAAATTTATTCGAATACCAAATAAACTTTGACAATTTGTTTGATCAAATTCAATATATACCATGAACTTTAACGATTTGTAGCTTTATCTCGATTCTTCATTTTAAGTTTCTGAGCTATAAAGATGGAGAGAACTTGAGAGATCCGAAAGAGAGAGGGGTTCAGAAAACAAAAGGTTTTTTTCCTATGTTATTTCTTTCACATAGAGAGCAATATCTGAAATTAATCAACAACTCTTATTCTACTGAGTTTTTCATTTTGTTTTTAACATAAACGATGATGGAAGACATTTAGTATTAAAGAAATGTGCGTTAATGGTGACCTTCAAGTGTTCCTCGCCTCTTTTGGTCTTTAATACCACTCGAAATTATTTGAAGCTCATTTTAAGATTCTAGAAAGCCTCTGTTGGTCTTTAATACCACTGAAAATTATTTGAAGCTCATTTTAAGATTCTAGAAAATCAAACAGTCCCATTGCTATAATAAATTATTATTTTTTTTCTTAAAAGTGAGACAGTAATTGGCATGTAAATCATATTAATTTACTAAACATTTCCTAATTATAAATTTCAATGAAATTTTGAGTTTTAAAAAAACAAATTTTGGGGTGAGAGAGGCTCGAACTCTCGACCTCAGGATCACTCTTTTTGCTATGAGACCTACGCGCTAGCCAACTGCGCCACCACCCCAATTTGTTCAATGCCCCAAATTTATTCGAATACTAAATAAACTTTGACAATTTGTTTGATCAAATTCAATATATACCATGAACTTTAACGATTTGTAGCTTTATCTCGATTCTTCATTTTAAGTTTCTGAGCTTTAAAGATGGAGAGAACTTGAGAGATCCGAAAGAGAGAGGGGTTCAGAAAACAAAAGGTTTTTTTCCTATGTTATTTCTTTCACATAGAGAGCAATATCTGAAATTAATCAACAACTCTTATTCTACTGAGTTTTTCATTTTGTTTTTAACATAAACGATGATGGAAGACATTTAGTTCAAACATTTTTTTAGTATAATGGAAAATTGGAACTAGAAAGAAGAATTAAAGAAATGTGCGTTAATGGTGACCTTCAATTGTTCCTCGCCTCTGTTGGTCTTTAATACCACTGAAAATTATTTGAGCTCCATTGCTATAACAAATAATTTTTTTTTTCTTAAAAGTGAGACAGTAATTGGCTTGTAAATCATATTAATTTACCAAACATTTCCTAATTATAAATTACAATGAAATTTTGAGTTTTAAAAAAACCAATTTTGGGGTGAGAGGAGCTCGAATTCTCGACCTCAGGATCACTCTTTTTGCTATGAGACCTACGCGCTAGCCAACTGCGCCACCACCCCAATTTGTTTAGTGCCCCAAATTTATTCGAATACCAAATAAACTTTGACAATTTGTTTGATCAAATTCAATATATACCATGAACTTTAACGATTTGTAGCTTTATCTCGATTCTTCATTTTAAGTTTCTGAGCTATAAAGATGGAGAGAACTTGAGAGATCCGAAAGAGAGAGGGGTTCAGAAAACAAAAGGTTTTTTTCCTATGTTATTTCTTTCACATAGAGAGCAATATCTGAAATTAATCAACAACTCTTATTCTACTGAGTTTTTCATTTTGTTTTTAACATAAACGATGATGGAAGACATTTAGTTCAAACATTTTTTTAGTACAGTGGAAAATTGGAACTAGAAAGAAGAATTAAAGAAATGTGCGTTAATGGTGACCTTCAAGTGTTCCTCGCCTCTTTTGGTCTTTAATACCACTCGAAATTATTTGAAGCTCAAGGCTCGAACTCTCGACCTCAGGATCACTCTTTTTGCTATGAGACCTACGCGCTAGCCAACTGCGCCACCACCCCAATTTGTTCAATGCCCCAAATTTATTCGAATACTAAATAAACTTTGACAATTTGTTTGATCAAATTCATTATATACCATGAACTTTAACGATTTGTAGCTTTATCTCGATTCTTCATTTTAAGTTTCTGAGCTTTAAAGATGGAGAGAACTTGAGAGATCCGAAAGAGAGAGGGGTTCAGAAAACAAAAGGTTTTTTTCCTATGTTATTTCTTTCACATAGAGAGCAATATCTGAAATTAATCAACAATTCTTATTCTACTGAGTTTTTCATTTTGTTTTTAACATAAACGATGATGGAAGACATTTAGTTCAAACATTTTTTTAGTATAATGGAAAATTGGAACTAGAAAGAAGAATTAAAGAAATGTGCGTTAATGGTGACCTTCAATTGTTCCTCGCCTCTGTTGGTCTTTAATACCACTGAAAATTATTTGAGCTCCATTGCTATAACAAATAATTTTTTTTTTGCTTAAAAGTGAGACAGTAATTGGCTTGTAAATCATATTAATTTACCAAACATTTCCTAATTATAAATTACAATGAAATTTTGAGTTTTAAAAAAACCAATTTTGGGGTGAGAGGAGCTCGAATTCTCGACCTCAGGATCACTCTTTTTGCTATGAGACCTACGCGCTAGCCAACTGCGCCACCACCCCAATTTGTTTATGCCCCAAATTTATTCGAATACTAAATAAACTTTGACAATTTGTTTGATCAAATTCAATATATACCATGAACTTTAACGATTTGTAGCTTTATCTCGATTCTTCATTTTAAGTTTCTGAGCTATAAAGATGGAGAGAACTTGAGAGATCCGAAAGAGAGAGGGGTTCAGAAAACAAAAGGTTTTTTTCCTATGTTATTTCTTTCACATAGAGAGCAATATCTGAAATTAATCAACAACTCTTATTCTACTCAGTTTTTCATTTTGTTTTTAACATAAACGATGATGGAAGACATTTAGTTCAAACATTTTTTTAGTACAATGGAAAATTGGAACTAGAAAGAAGAATTAAAGAAATGTGCGTTAATGGTGACCTTCAACTGTTCCTCGCCTCTTTTGGTCTTTAATACCACTCGAAATTTTTTGGAGCTCATTTTAAGATTCCAGAAAGCCTCTGTTGGTCTTTAATACCACTGAAAATTATTTGAAGCTAATTTTAAGATTCCAGAAAATCAAACAGTCCCATCATATTAATTTACCAAACATTTCCTAATTATAAATTACAATGAAATTTTGAGTTTTAAAAAAACAAATTTTGGGGTAAGATCACTCTTTTTGCTATGAGACCTTCACGCTAGCCAACTACGCCACCACCCCAATTTCTTCAATTCCCCAAATTGTTTCGGATACTAAATAAAGTTTGACGATTTGTTTGATCTTATTCAAAATATACCATGAACTTTTACGATTTGTAGCTTTATCTCCATTCTTCATTTTAAGTTCATGAGCTATAAAGATGGAGAGAGCTTGAGAGATCACAAAGAGAGAGGGGTTTAGAAAAGAAAGATTTTTTTTCTATGTTATTTCTTTCACATAGAGAGCAATATAATTAAAGAAATGTGCGTTAATGGTGACCTTCAAGTGTTCCTCGCCTCTTTTGGTCTTTAATACCACTCGAAATTATTTGAAGCTCATTTTAAGATTCCAGAAAGCCTCTTGGTCTTTAATACCACTGAAAATTATTTGAAGCTCATTTTAAGATTCTAGAAAATCAAACAGTCCCATTGCTATAATAAATTATTATTTTTTTTCTTAAAAGTGAGACAGTAATTGGCATGTAAATCATATTAATTTACTAAACATTTCCTAATTATAAATTTCAATGAAATTTTGAGTTTTAAAAAAACAAATTTTGGGGTGAGAGAGGCTCGAACTCTCGACCTCAGGATCACTCTTTTTGCTATGAGACCTACGCGCTAGCCAACTGCGCCACCACCCCAATTTGTTCAATGCCCCAAATTTATTCGAATACTAAATAAACTTTGACAATTTGTTTGATCAAATTCAATATATACCATGAACTTTAACGATTTGTAGCTTTATCTCGATTCTTCATTTTAAGTTTCTGAGCTTTAAAGATGGAGAGAACTTGAGAGATCCGAAAGAGAGAGGGGTTCAGAAAACAAAAGGTTTTTTTCCTATGTTATTTCTTTCACATAGAGAGCAATATCTGAAATTAATCAACAACTCTTATTCTACTGAGTTTTTCATTTTGTTTTTAACATAAACGATGATGGAAGACATTTAGTTCAAACATTTTTTTAGTATAATGGAAAATTGGAACTAGAAAGAAGAATTAAAGAAATGTGCGTTAATGGTGACCTTCAATTGTTCCTCGCCTCTGTTGGTCTTTAATACCACTGAAAATTATTTGAGCTCCATTGCTATAACAAATAATTTTTTTTTTCTTAAAAGTGAGACAGTAATTGGCTTGTAAATCATATTAATTTACCAAACATTTCCTAATTATAAATTACAATGAAATTTTGAGTTTTAAAAAAACCAATTTTGGGGTGAGAGGAGCTCGAATTCTCGACCTCAGGATCACTCTTTTTGCTATGAGACCTACGCGCTAGCCAACTGCGCCACCACCCCAATTTGTTTAGTGCCCCAAATTTATTCGAATACCAAATAAACTTTGACAATTTGTTTGATCAAATTCAATATATACCATGAACTTTAACGATTTGTAGCTTTATCTCGATTCTTCATTTTAAGTTTCTGAGCTATAAAGATGGAGAGAACTTGAGAGATCCGAAAGAGAGAGGGGTTCAGAAAACAAAAGGTTTTTTTCCTATGTTATTTCTTTCACATAGAGAGCAATATCTGAAATTAATCAACAACTCTTATTCTACTGAGTTTTTCATTTTGTTTTTAACATAAACGATGATGGAAGACATTTAGTATTAAAGAAATGTGCGTTAATGGTGACCTTCAAGTGTTCCTCGCCTCTTTTGGTCTTTAATACCACTCGAAATTATTTGAAGCTCATTTTAAGATTCCAGAAAGCCTCTGTTGGTCTTTAATACCACTGAAAATTATTTGAAGCTCATTTTAAGATTCTAGAAAATCAAACAGTCCCATTGCTATAATAAATTATTATTTTTTTTCTTAAAAGTGAGACAGTAATTGGCATGTAAATCATATTAATTTACTAAACATTTCCTAATTATAAATTTCAATGAAATTTTGAGTTTTAAAAAAACAAATTTTGGGGTGAGAGAGGCTCGAACTCTCGACCTCAGGATCACTCTTTTTGCTATGAGACCTACGCGCTAGCCAACTGCGCCACCACCCCAATTTGTTCAATGCCCCAAATTTATTCGAATACTAAATAAACTTTGACAATTTGTTTGATCAAATTCAATATATACCATGAACTTTAACGATTTGTAGCTTTATCTCGATTCTTCATTTTAAGTTTCTGAGCTTTAAAGATGGAGAGAACTTGAGAGATCCGAAAGAGAGAGGGGTTCAGAAAACAAAAGGTTTTTTTCCTATGTTATTTCTTTCACATAGAGAGCAATATCTGAAATTAATCAACAACTCTTATTCTACTGAGTTTTTCATTTTGTTTTTAACATAAACGATGATGGAAGACATTTAGTTCAAACATTTTTTTAGTATAATGGAAAATTGGAACTAGAAAGAAGAATTAAAGAAATGTGCGTTAATGGTGACCTTCAATTGTTCCTCGCCTCTGTTGGTCTTTAATACCACTGAAAATTATTTGAGCTCCATTGCTATAACAAATAATTTTTTTTTTTCTTAAAAGTGAGACCGTAATTGGCTTGTAAATCATATTAATTTACCAAACATTTCCTAATTATAAATTACAATGAAATTTTGAGTTTTAAAAAAACCAATTTTGGGGTGAGAGGAGCTCGAATTCTCGACCTCAGGATCACTCTTTTTGCTATGAGACCTACGCGCTAGCCAACTGCGCCACCACCCCAATTTGTTTAGTGCCCCAAATTTATTCGAATACCAAATAAACTTTGACAATTTGTTTGATCAAATTCAATATATACCATGAACTTTAACGATTTGTAGCTTTATCTCGATTCTTCATTTTAAGTTTCTGAGCTATAAAGATGGAGAGAACTTGAGAGATCCGAAAGAGAGAGGGGTTCAGAAAACAAAAGGTTTTTTTCCTATGTTATTTCTTTCACATAGAGAGCAATATCTGAAATTAATCAACAACTCTTATTCTACTGAGTTTTTCATTTTGTTTTTAACATAAACGATGATGGAAGACATTTAGTATTAAAGAAATGTGCGTTAATGGTGACCTTCAAGTGTTCCTCGCCTCTTTTGGTCTTTAATACCACTCGAAATTATTTGAAGCTCATTTTAAGATTCCAGAAAGCCTCTGTTGGTCTTTAATACCACTGAAAATTATTTGAAGCTCATTTTAAGATTCTAGAAAATCAAACAGTCCCATTGCTATAATAAATTATTATTTTTTTTCTTAAAAGTGAGACAGTAATTGGCATGTAAATCATATTAATTTACTAAACATTTCCTAATTATAAATTTCAATGAAATTTTGAGTTTTAAAAAAACAAATTTTGGGGTGAGAGAGGCTCGAACTCTCGACCTCAGGATCACTCTTTTTGCTATGAGACCTACGCGCTAGCCAACTGCGCCACCACCCCAATTTGTTCAATGCCCCAAATTTATTCGAATACTAAAAAAACTTTGACAATTTGTTTGATCAAATTCAATATATACCATGAACTTTAACGATTTGTAGCTTTATCTCGATTCTTCATTTTAAGTTTCTGAGCTTTAAAGATGGAGAGAACTTGAGAGATCCGAAAGAGAGAGGGGTTCAGAAAACAAAAGGTTTTTTTCCTATGTTATTTCTTTCACATAGAGAGCAATATCTGAAATTAATCAACAACTCTTATTCTACTGAGTTTTTCATTTTGTTTTTAACATAAACGATGATGGAAGACATTTAGTTCAAACATTTTTTTAGTATAATGGAAAATTGGAACTAGAAAGAAGAATTAAAGAAATGTGCGTTAATGGTGACCTTCAATTGTTCCTCGCCTCTGTTGGTCTTTAATACCACTGAAAATTATTTGAGCTCCATTGCTATAACAAATAATTTTTTTTTTCTTAAAAGTGAGACAGTAATTGGCTTGTAAATCATATTAATTTACCAAACATTTCCTAATTATAAATTACAATGAAATTTTGAGTTTTAAAAAAACCAATTTTGGGGTGAGAGGAGCTCGAATTCTCGACCTCAGGATCACTCTTTTTGCTATGAGACCTACGCGCTAGCCAACTGCGCCACCACCCCAATTTGTTTAGTGCCCCAAATTTATTCGAATACCAAATAAACTTTGACAATTTGTTTGATCAAATTCAATATATACCATGAACTTTAACGATTTGTAGCTTTATCTCGATTCTTCATTTTAAGTTTCTGAGCTATAAAGATGGAGAGAACTTAAGAGATCCGAAAGAGAGAGGGGTTCAGAAAACAAAAAGTTTTTTTCCTATGTTATTTCTTTCACATAGAGAGCAATATCTGAAATTAATCAACAACTCTTATTCTACTGAGTTTTTCATTTTGTTTTTAACATAAACGATGATGGAAGACATTTAGTTCAAACATTTTTTTAGTACAATGGAAAATTGGAACTAGAAAGAAGAATTAAAGAAATGTGCGTTAATGGTGACCTTCAAGTGTTCCTCGCCTCTTTTGGTCTTTAATACCACTCGAAATTATTTGAAGCTCATTTTAAGATTCCAGAAAGCCTCTGTTGGTCTTTAATACCACTGAAAATTATTTGAAGCTCATTTTAAGATTCTAGAAAATCAAACAGTCCCATTGCTATAATAAATTATTATTTTTTTTCTTAAAAGTGAGACAGTAATTGGCATGTAAATCATATTAATTTACTAAACATTTCCTAATTATAAATTTCAATGAAGAGGCTCGAACTCTCGACCTCAGGATCACTCTTTTTGCTATGAGACCTACGCGCTAGCCAACTGCGCCACCACCCCAATTTGTTCAATGCCCCAAATTTATTCGAATACTAAATAAACTTTGACAATTTGTTTGATCAAATTCAATATATACCATGAACTTTAACGATTTGTAGCTTTATCTCGATTCTTCATTTTAAGTTTCTGAGCTTTAAAGATGGAGAGAACTTGAGAGATCCGAAAGAGAGAGGGGTTCAGAAAACAAAAGGTTTTTTTCCTATGTTATTTCTTTCACATAGAGAGCAATATCTGAAATTAATCAACAATTCTTATTCTACTGAGTTTTTCATTTTGTTTTTAACATAAACGATGATGGAAGACATTTAGTTCAAACATTTTTTTAGTATAATGGAAAATTGGAACTAGAAAGAAGAATTAAAGAAATGTGCGTTAATGGTGACCTTCAATTGTTCCTCGCCTCTGTTGGTCTTTAATACCACTGAAAATTATTTGAGCTCCATTGCTATAACAAATAATTTTTTTTTTGCTTAAAAGTGAGACAGTAATTGGCTTGTAAATCATATTAATTTACCAAACATTTCCTAATTATAAATTACAATGAAATTTTGAGTTTTAAAAAAACCAATTTTGGGGTGAGAGGAGCTCGAATTCTCGACCTCAGGATCACTCTTTTTGCTATGAGACCTACGCGCTAGCCAACTGCGCCACCACCCCAATTTGTTTATGCCTCAAATTTATTCGAATACTAAATAAACTTTGACAATTTGTTTGATCAAATTCAATATATACCATGAACTTTAACGATTTGTAGCTTTATCTCGATTCTTCATTTTAAGTTTCTGAGCTATAAAGATGGAGAGAACTTGAGAGATCCGAAAGAGAGAGGGGTTCAGAAAACAAAAGGTTTTTTTCCTATGTTATTTCTTTCACATAGAGAGCAATATCTGAAATTAATCAACAACTCTTATTCTACTGAGTTTTTCATTTTGTTTTTAACATAAACGATGATGGAAGACATTTAGTTCAAACATTTTTTTAGTACAATGGAAAATTGGAACTAGAAAGAAGAATTAAAGAAATGTGCGTTAATGGTGACCTTCAACTGTTCCTCGCCTCTTTTGGTCTTTAATACCACTCGAAATTTTTTGGAGCTCATTTTAAGATTCCAGAAAGCCTCTGTTGGTCTTTAATACCACTGAAAATTATTTGAAGCTCATTTTAAGATTCCAGAAAATCAAACAGTCCCATCATATTAATTTACCAAACATTTCCTAATTATAAATTACAATGAAATTTTGAGTTTTAAAAAAACAAATTTTGGGGTAAGATCACTCTTTTTGCTATGAGACCTTCACGCTAGCCAACTACGCCACCACCCCAATTTCTTCAATTCCCCAAATTGTTTCGGATACTAAATAAAGTTTGACGATTTGTTTGATCTTATTCAAAATATACCATGAACTTTTACGATTTGTAGCTTTATCTCCATTCTTCATTTTAAGTTCATGAGCTATAAAGATGGAGAGAGCTTGAGAGATCACAAAGAGAGAGGGGTTTAGAAAAGAAAGATTTTTTTTCTATGTTATTTCTTTCACATAGAGAGCAATATAATTAAAGAAATGTGCGTTAATGGTGACCTTCAAGTGTTCCTCGCCTCTTTTGGTCTTTAATACCACTCGAAATTATTTGAAGCTCATTTTAAGATTCCAGAAAGCCTCTTGGTCTTTAATACCACTGAAAATTATTTGAAGCTCATTTTAAGATTCTAGAAAATCAAACAGTCCCATTGCTATAATAAATTATTATTTTTTTTCTTAAAAGTGAGACAGTAATTGGCATGTAAATCATATTAATTTACTAAACATTTCCTAATTATAAATTTCAATGAAATTTTGAGTTTTAAAAAAACAAATTTTGGGGTGAGAGAGGCTCGAACTCTCGACCTCAGGATCACTCTTTTTGCTATGAGACCTACGCGCTAGCCAACTGCGCCACCACCCCAATTTGTTCAATGCCCCAAATTTATTCGAATACTAAATAAACTTTGACAATTTGTTTGATCAAATTCAATATATACCATGAACTTTAACGATTTGTAGCTTTATCTCGATTCTTCATTTTAAGTTTCTGAGCTTTAAAGATGGAGAGAACTTGAGAGATCCGAAAGAGAGAGGGGTTCAGAAAACAAAAGGTTTTTTTCCTATGTTATTTCTTTCACATAGAGAGCAATATCAGAAATTAATCAACAACTCTTATTCTACTGAGTTTTTCATTTTGTTTTTAACATAAACGATGATGGAAGACATTTAGTTCAAACATTTTTTTAGTATAATGGAAAATTGGAACTAGAAAGAAGAATTAAAGAAATGTGCGTTAATGGTGACCTTCAATTGTTCCTCGCCTCTGTTGGTCTTTAATACCACTGAAAATTATTTGAGCTCCATTGCTATAACAAATAATTTTTTTTTTCTTAAAAGTGAGACAGTAATTGGCTTGTAAATCATATTAATTTACCAAACATTTCCTAATTATAAATTACAATGAAATTTTGAGTTTTAAAAAAACCAATTTTGGGGTGAGAGGAGCTCGAATTCTCGACCTCAGGATCACTCTTTTTGCTATGAGACCTACGCGCTAGCCAACTGCGCCACCACCCCAATTTGTTTAGTGCCCCAAATTTATTCGAATACCAAATAAACTTTGACAATTTGTTTGATCAAATTCAATATATACCATGAACTTTAACGATTTGTAGCTTTATCTCGATTCTTCATTTTAAGTTTCTGAGCTATAAAGATGGAGAGAACTTGAGAGATCCGAAAGAGAGAGGGGTTCAGAAAACAAAAGGTTTTTTTCCTATGTTATTTCTTTCACATAGAGAGCAATATCTGAAATTAATCAACAACTCTTATTCTACTGAGTTTTTCATTTTGTTTTTAACATAAACGATGATGGAAGACATTTAGTATTAAAGAAATGTGCGTTAATGGTGACCTTCAAGTGTTCCTCGCCTCTTTTGGTCTTTAATACCACTCGAAATTATTTGAAGCTCATTTTAAGATTCCAGAAAGCCTCTGTTGGTCTTTAATACCACTGAAAATTATTTGAAGCTCATTTTAAGATTCTAGAAAATCAAACAGTCCCATTGCTATAATAAATTATTATTTTTTTTCTTAAAAGTGAGACAGTAATTGGCATGTAAATCATATTAATTTACTAAACATTTCCTAATTATAAATTTCAATGAAATTTTGAGTTTTAAAAAAACAAATTTTGGGGTGAGAGAGGCTCGAACTCTCGACCTCAGGATCACTCTTTTTGCTATGAGACCTACGCGCTAGCCAACTGCGCCACCACCCCAATTTGTTCAATGCCCCAAATTTATTCGAATACTAAATAAACTTTGACAATTTGTTTGATCAAATTCAATATATACCATGAACTTTAACGATTTGTAGCTTTATCTCGATTCTTCATTTTAAGTTTCTGAGCTTTAAAGATGGAGAGAACTTGAGAGATCCGAAAGAGAGAGGGGTTCAGAAAACAAAAGGTTTTTTTCCTATGTTATTTCTTTCACATAGAGAGCAATATCTGAAATTAATCAACAACTCTTATTCTACTGAGTTTTTCATTTTGTTTTTAACATAAACGATGATGGAAGACATTTAGTTCAAACATTTTTTTAGTATAATGGAAAATTGGAACTAGAAAGAAGAATTAAAGAAATGTGCGTTAATGGTGACCTTCAATTGTTCCTCGCCTCTGTTGGTCTTTAATACCACTGAAAATTATTTGAGCTCCATTGCTATAACAAATAATTTTTTTTTTTCTTAAAAGTGAGACCGTAATTGGCTTGTAAATCATATTAATTTACCAAACATTTCCTAATTATAAATTACAATGAAATTTTGAGTTTTAAAAAAACCAATTTTGGGGTGAGAGGAGCTCGAATTCTCGACCTCAGGATCACTCTTTTTGCTATGAGACCTACGCGCTAGCCAACTGCGCCACCACCCCAATTTGTTTAGTGCCCCAAATTTATTCGAATACCAAATAAACTTTGACAATTTGTTTGATCAAATTCAATATATACCATGAACTTTAACGATTTGTAGCTTTATCTCGATTCTTCATTTTAAGTTTCTGAGCTATAAAGATGGAGAGAACTTGAGAGATCCGAAAGAGAGAGGGGTTCAGAAAACAAAAGGTTTTTTTCCTATGTTATTTCTTTCACATAGAGAGCAATATCTGAAATTAATCAACAACTCTTATTCTACTGAGTTTTTCATTTTGTTTTTAACATAAACGATGATGGAAGACATTTAGTATTAAAGAAATGTGCGTTAATGGTGACCTTCAAGTGTTCCTCGCCTCTTTTGGTCTTTAATACCACTCGAAATTATTTGAAGCTCATTTTAAGATTCCAGAAAGCCTCTGTTGGTCTTTAATACCACTGAAAATTATTTGAAGCTCATTTTAAGATTCTAGAAAATCAAACAGTCCCATTGCTATAATAAATTATTATTTTTTTTCTTAAAAGTGAGACAGTAATTGGCATGTAAATCATATTAATTTACTAAACATTTCCTAATTATAAATTTCAATGAAATTTTGAGTTTTAAAAAAACAAATTTTGGGGTGAGAGAGGCTCGAACTCTCGACCTCAGGATCACTCTTTTTGCTATGAGACCTACGCGCTAGCCAACTGCGCCACCACCCCAATTTGTTCAATGCCCCAAATTTATTCGAATACTAAATAAACTTTGACAATTTGTTTGATCAAATTCAATATATACCATGAACTTTAACGATTTGTAGCTTTATCTCGATTCTTCATTTTAAGTTTCTGAGCTTTAAAGATGGAGAGAACTTGAGAGATCCGAAAGAGAGAGGGGTTCAGAAAACAAAAGGTTTTTTTCCTATGTTATTTCTTTCACATAGAGAGCAATATCTGAAATTAATCAACAACTCTTATTCTACTGAGTTTTTCATTTTGTTTTTAACATAAACGATGATGGAAGACATTTAGTTCAAACATTTTTTTAGTATAATGGAAAATTGGAACTAGAAAGAAGAATTAAAGAAATGTGCGTTAATGGTGACCTTCAATTGTTCCTCGCCTCTGTTGGTCTTTAATACCACTGAAAATTATTTGAGCTCCATTGCTATAACAAATAATTTTTTTTTTCTTAAAAGTGAGACAGTAATTGGCTTGTAAATCATATTAATTTACCAAACATTTCCTAATTATAAATTACAATGAAATTTTGAGTTTTAAAAAAACCAATTTTGGGATGAGAGGAGCTCGAATTCTCGACCTCAGGATCACTCTTTTTGCTATGAGACCTACGCGCTAGCCAACTGCGCCACCACCCCAATTTGTTTAGTGCCCCAAATTTATTCGAATACCAAATAAACTTTGACAATTTGTTTGATCAAATTCAATATATACCATGAACTTTAACGATTTGTAGCTTTATCTCGATTCTTCATTTTAAGTTTCTGAGCTATAAAGATGGAGAGAACTTAAGAGATCCGAAAGAGAGAGGGGTTCAGAAAACAAAAGGTTTTTTTCCTATGTTATTTCTTTCACATAGAGAGCAATATCTGAAATTAATCAACAACTCTTATTCTACTGAGTTTTTCATTTTGTTTTTAACATAAACGATGATGGAAGACATTTAGTTCAAACATTTTTTTAGTACAATGGAAAATTGGAACTAGAAAGAAGAATTAAAGAAATGTGCGTTAATGGTGACCTTCAAGTGTTCCTCGCCTCTTTTGGTCTTTAATACCACTCGAAATTATTTGAAGCTCATTTTAAGATTCCAGAAAGCCTCTGTTGGTCTTTAATACCACTGAAAATTATTTGAAGCTCATTTTAAGATTCTAGAAAATCAAACAGTCCCATTGCTATAATAAATTATTATTTTTTTTCTTAAAAGTGAGACAGTAATTGGCATGTAAATCATATTAATTTACTAAACATTTCCTAATTATAAATTTCAATGAAATTTTGAGTTTTAAAAAAACAAATTTTGGGGTGAGAGAGGCTCGAACTCTCGACCTCAGGATCACTCTTTTTGCTATGAGACCTACGCGCTAGCCAACTGCGCCACCACCCCAATTTGTTCAATGCCCCAAATTTATTCGAATACTAAATAAACTTTGACAATTTGTTTGATCAAATTCAATATATACCATGAACTTTAACGATTTGTAGCTTTATCTCGATTCTTCATTTTAAGTTTCTGAGCTTTAAAGATGGAGAGAACTTGAGAGATCCGAAAGAGAGAGGGGTTCAGAAAACAAAAGGTTTTTTTCCTATGTTATTTCTTTCACATAGAGAGCAATATCTGAAATTAATCAACAATTCTTATTCTACTGAGTTTTTCATTTTGTTTTTAACATAAACGATGATGGAAGACATTTAGTTCAAACATTTTTTTAGTATAATGGAAAATTGGAACTAGAAAGAAGAATTAAAGAAATGTGCGTTAATGGTGACCTTCAATTGTTCCTCGCCTCTGTTGGTCTTTAATACCACTGAAAATTATTTGAGCTCCATTGCTATAACAAATAATTTTTTTTTTGCTTAAAAGTGAGACAGTAATTGGCTTGTAAATCATATTAATTTACCAAACATTTCCTAATTATAAATTACAATGAAATTTTGAGTTTTAAAAAAACCAATTTTGGGGTGAGAGGAGCTCGAATTCTCGACCTCAGGATCACTCTTTTTGCTATGAGACCTACGCGCTAGCCAACTGCGCCACCACCCCAATTTGTTTATGCCTCAAATTTATTCGAATACTAAATAAACTTTGACAATTTGTTTGATCAAATTCAATATATACCATGAACTTTAACGATTTGTAGCTTTATCTCGATTCTTCATTTTAAGTTTCTGAGCTATAAAGATGGAGAGAACTTGAGAGATCCGAAAGAGAGAGGGGTTCAGAAAACAAAAGGTTTTTTTCCTATGTTATTTCTTTCACATAGAGAGCAATATCTGAAATTAATCAACAACTCTTATTCTACTGAGTTTTTCATTTTGTTTTTAACATAAACGATGATGGAAGACATTTAGTTCAAACATTTTTTTAGTACAATGGAAAATTGGAACTAGAAAGAAGAATTAAAGAAATGTGCGTTAATGGTGACCTTCAACTGTTCCTCGCCTCTTTTGGTCTTTAATACCACTCGAAATTTTTTGGAGCTCATTTTAAGATTCCAGAAAGCCTCTGTTGGTCTTTAATACCACTGAAAATTATTTGAAGCTCATTTTAAGATTCCAGAAAATCAAACAGTCCCATCATATTAATTTACCAAACATTTCCTAATTATAAATTACAATGAAATTTTGAGTTTTAAAAAAACAAATTTTGGGGTAAGATCACTCTTTTTGCTATGAGACCTTCACGCTAGCCAACTACGCCACCACCCCAATTTCTTCAATTCCCCAAATTGTTTCGGATACTAAATAAAGTTTGACGATTTGTTTGATCTTATTCAAAATATACCATGAACTTTTACGATTTGTAGCTTTATCTCCATTCTTCATTTTAAGTTCATGAGCTATAAAGATGGAGAGAGCTTGAGAGATCACAAAGAGAGAGGGGTTTAGAAAAGAAAGATTTTTTTTCTATGTTATTTCTTTCACATAGAGAGCAATATAATTAAAGAAATGTGCGTTAATGGTGACCTTCAAGTGTTCCTCGCCTCTTTTGGTCTTTAATACCACTCGAAATTATTTGAAGCTCATTTTAAGATTCCAGAAAGCCTCTTGGTCTTTAATACCACTGAAAATTATTTGAAGCTCATTTTAAGATTCTAGAAAATCAAACAGTCCCATTGCTATAATAAATTATTATTTTTTTTCTTAAAAGTGAGACAGTAATTGGCATGTAAATCATATTAATTTACTAAACATTTCCTAATTATAAATTTCAATGAAATTTTGAGTTTTAAAAAAACAAATTTTGGGGTGAGAGAGGCTCGAACTCTCGACCTCAGGATCACTCTTTTTGCTATGAGACCTACGCGCTAGCCAACTGCGCCACCACCCCAATTTGTTCAATGCCCCAAATTTATTCGAATACTAAATAAACTTTGACAATTTGTTTGATCAAATTCAATATATACCATGAACTTTAACGATTTGTAGCTTTATCTCGATTCTTCATTTTAAGTTTCTGAGCTTTAAAGATGGAGAGAACTTGAGAGATCCGAAAGAGAGAGGGGTTCAGAAAACAAAAGGTTTTTTTCCTATGTTATTTCTTTCACATAGAGAGCAATATCTGAAATTAATCAACAACTCTTATTCTACTGAGTTTTTCATTTTGTTTTTAACATAAACGATGATGGAAGACATTTAGTTCAAACATTTTTTTAGTATAATGGAAAATTGGAACTAGAAAGAAGAATTAAAGAAATGTGCGTTAATGGTGACCTTCAATTGTTCCTCGCCTCTGTTGGTCTTTAATACCACTGAAAATTATTTGAGCTCCATTGCTATAACAAATAATTTTTTTTTTCTTAAAAGTGAGACAGTAATTGGCTTGTAAATCATATTAATTTACCAAACATTTCCTAATTATAAATTACAATGAAATTTTGAGTTTTAAAAAAACCAATTTTGGGGTGAGAGGAGCTCGAATTCTCGACCTCAGGATCACTCTTTTTGCTATGAGACCTACGCGCTAGCCAACTGCGCCACCACCCCAATTTGTTTAGTGCCCCAAATTTATTCGAATACCAAATAAACTTTGACAATTTGTTTGATCAAATTCAATATATACCATGAACTTTAACGATTTGTAGCTTTATCTCGATTCTTCATTTTAAGTTTCTGAGCTATAAAGATGGAGAGAACTTGAGAGATCCGAAAGAGAGAGGGGTTCAGAAAACAAAAGGTTTTTTTCCTATGTTATTTCTTTCACATAGAGAGCAATATCTGAAATTAATCAACAACTCTTATTCTACTGAGTTTTTCATTTTGTTTTTAACATAAACGATGATGGAAGACATTTAGTATTAAAGAAATGTGCGTTAATGGTGACCTTCAAGTGTTCCTCGCCTCTTTTGGTCTTTAATACCACTCGAAATTATTTGAAGCTCATTTTAAGATTCCAGAAAGCCTCTGTTGGTCTTTAATACCACTGAAAATTATTTGAAGCTCATTTTAAGATTCTAGAAAATCAAACAGTCCCATTGCTATAATAAATTATTATTTTTTTTCTTAAAAGTGAGACAGTAATTGGCATGTAAATCATATTAATTTACTAAACATTTCCTAATTATAAATTTCAATGAAATTTTGAGTTTTAAAAAAACAAATTTTGGGGTGAGAGAGGCTCGAACTCTCGACCTCAGGATCACTCTTTTTGCTATGAGACCTACGCGCTAGCCAACTGCGCCACCACCCCAATTTGTTCAATGCCCCAAATTTATTCGAATACTAAATAAACTTTGACAATTTGTTTGATCAAATTCAATATATACCATGAACTTTAACGATTTGTAGCTTTATCTCGATTCTTCATTTTAAGTTTCTGAGCTTTAAAGATGGAGAGAACTTGAGAGATCCGAAAGAGAGAGGGGTTCAGAAAACAAAAGGTTTTTTTCCTATGTTATTTCTTTCACATAGAGAGCAATATCTGAAATTAATCAACAACTCTTATTCTACTGAGTTTTTCATTTTGTTTTTAACATAAACGATGATGGAAGACATTTAGTTCAAACATTTTTTTAGTATAATGGAAAATTGGAACTAGAAAGAAGAATTAAAGAAATGTGCGTTAATGGTGACCTTCAATTGTTCCTCGCCTCTGTTGGTCTTTAATACCACTGAAAATTATTTGAGCTCCATTGCTATAACAAATAATTTTTTTTTTCTTAAAAGTGAGACAGTAATTGGCTTGTAAATCATATTAATTTACCAAACATTTCCTAATTATAAATTACAATGAAATTTTGAGTTTTAAAAAAACCAATTTTGGGGTGAGAGGAGCTCGAATTCTCGACCTCAGGATCACTCTTTTTGCTATGAGACCTACGCGCTAGCCAACTGCGCCACCACCCCAATTTGTTTAGTGCCCCAAATTTATTCGAATACCAAATAAACTTTGACAATTTGTTTGATCAAAGTCAATATATACCATGAACTTTAACGATTTGTAGCTTTATCTCGATTCTTCATTTTAAGTTTCTGAGCTATAAAGATGGAGAGAACTTGAGAGATCCGAAAGAGAGAGGGGTTCAGAAAACAAAAGGTTTTTTTCCTATGTTATTTCTTTCACATAGAGAGCAATATCTGAAATTAATCAACAACTCTTATTCTACTGAGTTTTTCATTTTGTTTTTAACATAAACGATGATGGAAGACATTTAGTTCAAACATTTTTTTAGTACAATGGAAAATTGGAACTAGAAAGAAGAATTAAAGAAATGTGCGTTAATGGTGACCTTCAAGTGTTCCTCGCCTCTTTTGGTCTTTAATACCACTCGAAATTATTTGAAGCTCAAGGCTCGAACTCTCGACCTCAGGATCACTCTTTTTGCTATGAGACCTACGCGCTAGCCAACTGCGCCACCACCCCAATTTGTTCAATGCCCCAAATTTATTCGAATACTAAATAAACTTTGACAATTTGTTTGATCAAATTCATTATATACCATGAACTTTAACGATTTGTAGCTTTATCTCGATTCTTCATTTTAAGTTTCTGAGCTTTAAAGATGGAGAGAACTTGAGAGATCCGAAAGAGAGAGGGGTTCAGAAAACAAAAGGTTTTTTTCCTATGTTATTTCTTTCACATAGAGAGCAATATCTGAAATTAATCAACAATTCTTATTCTACTGAGTTTTTCATTTTGTTTTTAACATAAACGATGATGGAAGACATTTAGTTCAAACATTTTTTTAGTATAATGGAAAATTGGAACTAGAAATAAGAATTAAAGAAATGTGCGTTAATGGTGACCTTCAATTGTTCCTCGCCTCTGTTGGTCTTTAATACCACTGAAAATTATTTGAGCTCCATTGCTATAACAAATAATTTTTTTTTTGCTTAAAAGTGAGACAGTAATTGGCTTGTAAATCATATTAATTTACCAAACATTTCCTAATTATAAATTACAATGAAATTTTGAGTTTTAAAAAAACCAATTTTGGGGTGAGAGGAGCTCGAATTCTCGACCTCAGGATCACTCTTTTTGCTATGAGACCTACGCGCTAGCCAACTGCGCCACCACCCCAATTTGTTTATGCCCCAAATTTATTCGAATACTAAATAAACTTTGACAATTTGTTTGATCAAATTCAATATATACCATGAACTTTAACGATTTGTAGCTTTATCTCGATTCTTCATTTTAAGTTTCTGAGCTATAAAGATGGAGAGAACTTGAGAGATCCGAAAGAGAGAGGGGTTCAGAAAACAAAAGGTTTTTTTCCTATGTTATTTCTTTCACATAGAGAGCAATATCTGAAATTAATCAACAACTCTTATTCTACTGAGTTTTTCATTTTGTTTTTAACATAAACGATGATGGAAGACATTTAGTTCAAACATTTTTTTAGTACAATGGAAAATTGGAACTAGAAAGAAGAATTAAAGAAATGTGCGTTAATGGTGACCTTCAACTGTTCCTCGCCTCTTTTGGTCTTTAATACCACTCGAAATTTTTTGGAGCTCATTTTAAGATTCCAGAAAGCCTCTGTTGGTCTTTAATACCACTGAAAATTATTTGAAGCTCATTTTAAGATTCCAGAAAATCAAACAGTCCCATCATATTAATTTACCAAACATTTCCTAATTATAAATTACAATGAAATTTTGAGTTTTAAAAAAACAAATTTTGGGGTAAGATCACTCTTTTTGCTATGAGACCTTCACGCTAGCCAACTACGCCACCACCCCAATTTCTTCAATTCCCCAAATTGTTTCGGATACTAAATAAAGTTTGACGATTTGTTTGATCTTATTCAAAATATACCATGAACTTTTACGATTTGTAGCTTTATCTCCATTCTTCATTTTAAGTTCATGAGCTATAAAGATGGAGAGAGCTTGAGAGATCACAAAGAGAGAGGGGTTTAGAAAAGAAAGATTTTTTTTCTATGTTATTTCTTTCACATAGAGAGCAATATAATTAAAGAAATGTGCGTTAATGGTGACCTTCAAGTGTTCCTCGCCTCTTTTGGTCTTTAATACCACTCGAAATTATTTGAAGCTCATTTTAAGATTCCAGAAAGCCTCTTGGTCTTTAATACCACTGAAAATTATTTGAAGCTCATTTTAAGATTCTAGAAAATCAAACAGTCCCATTGCTATAATAAATTATTATTTTTTTTCTTAAAAGTGAGACAGTAATTGGCATGTAAATCATATTAATTTACTAAACATTTCCTAATTATAAATTTCAATGAAATTTTGAGTTTTAAAAAAACAAATTTTGGGGTGAGAGAGGCTCGAACTCTCGACCTCAGGATCACTCTTTTTGCTATGAGACCTACGCGCTAGCCAACTGCGCCACCACCCCAATTTGTTCAATGCCCCAAATTTATTCGAATACTAAATAAACTTTGACAATTTGTTTGATCAAATTCAATATATACCATGAACTTTAACGATTTGTAGCTTTATCTCGATTCTTCATTTTAAGTTTCTGAGCTTTAAAGATGGAGAGAACTTGAGAGATCCGAAAGAGAGAGGGGTTCAGAAAACAAAAGGTTTTTTTCCTATGTTATTTCTTTCACATAGAGAGCAATATCTGAAATTAATCAACAACTCTTATTCTACTGAGTTTTTCATTTTGTTTTTAACATAAACGATGATGGAAGACATTTAGTTCAAACATTTTTTTAGTATAATGGAAAATTGGAACTAGAAAGAAGAATTAAAGAAATGTGCGTTAATGGTGACCTTCAATTGTTCCTCGCCTCTGTTGGTCTTTAATACCACTGAAAATTATTTGAGCTCCATTGCTATAACAAATAATTTTTTTTTTCTTAAAAGTGAGACAGTAATTGGCTTGTAAATCATATTAATTTACCAAACATTTCCTAATTATAAATTACAATGAAATTTTGAGTTTTAAAAAAACCAATTTTGGGGTGAGAGGAGCTCGAATTCTCGACCTCAGGATCACTCTTTTTGCTATGAGACCTACGCGCTAGCCAACTGCGCCACCACCCCAATTTGTTTAGTGCCCCAAATTTATTCGAATACCAAATAAACTTTGACAATTTGTTTGATCAAATTCAATATATACCATGAACTTTAACGATTTGTAGCTTTATCTCGATTCTTCATTTTAAGTTTCTGAGCTATAAAGATGGAGAGAACTTGAGAGATCCGAAAGAGAGAGGGGTTCAGAAAACAAAAGGTTTTTTTCCTATGTTATTTCTTTCACATAGAGAGCAATATCTGAAATTAATCAACAACTCTTATTCTACTGAGTTTTTCATTTTGTTTTTAACATAAACGATGATGGAAGACATTTAGTATTAAAGAAATGTGCGTTAATGGTGACCTTCAAGTGTTCCTCGCCTCTTTTGGTCTTTAATACCACTCGAAATTATTTGAAGCTCATTTTAAGATTCCAGAAAGCCTCTGTTGGTCTTTAATACCACTGAAAATTATTTGAAGCTCATTTTAAGATTCTAGAAAATCAAACAGTCCCATTGCTATAATAAATTATTATTTTTTTTCTTAAAAGTGAGACAGTAATTGGCATGTAAATCATATTAATTTACTAAACATTTCCTAATTATAAATTTCAATGAAATTTTGAGTTTTAAAAAAACAAATTTTGGGGTGAGAGAGGCTCGAACTCTCGACCTCAGGATCACTCTTTTTGCTATGAGACCTACGCGCTAGCCAACTGCGCCACCACCCCAATTTGTTCAATGCCCCAAATTTATTCGAATACTAAATAAACTTTGACAATTTGTTTGATCAAATTCAATATATACCATGAACTTTAACGATTTGTAGCTTTATCTCGATTCTTCATTTTAAGTTTCTGAGCTTTAAAGATGGAGAGAACTTGAGAGATCCGAAAGAGAGAGGGGTTCAGAAAACAAAAGGTTTTTTTCCTATGTTATTTCTTTCACATAGAGAGCAATATCTGAAATTAATCAACAACTCTTATTCTACTGAGTTTTTCATTTTGTTTTTAACATAAACGATGATGGAAGACATTTAGTTCAAACATTTTTTTAGTATAATGGAAAATTGGAACTAGAAAGAAGAATTAAAGAAATGTGCGTTAATGGTGACCTTCAATTGTTCCTCGCCTCTGTTGGTCTTTAATACCACTGAAAATTATTTGAGCTCCATTGCTATAACAAATAATTTTTTTTTTCTTAAAAGTGAGACAGTAATTGGCTTGTAAATCATATTAATTTACCAAACATTTCCTAATTATAAATTACAATGAAATTTTGAGTTTTAAAAAAACCAATTTTGGGGTGAGAGGAGCTCGAATTCTCGACCTCAGGATCACTCTTTTTGCTATGAGACCTACGCGCTAGCCAACTGCGCCACCACCCCAATTTGTTTAGTGCCCCAAATTTATTCGAATACCAAATAAACTTTGACAATTTGTTTGATCAAATTCAATATATACCATGAACTTTAACGATTTGTAGCTTTATCTCGATTCTTCATTTTAAGTTTCTGAGCTATAAAGATGGAGAGAACTTGAGAGATCCGAAAGAGAGAGGGGTTCAGAAAACAAAAGGTTTTTTTCCTATGTTATTTCTTTCACATAGAGAGCAATATCTGAAATTAATCAACAACTCTTATTCTACTGAGTTTTTCATTTTGTTTTTAACATAAACGATGATGGAAGACATTTAGTTCAAACATTTTTTTAGTACAATGGAAAATTGGAACTAGAAAGAAGAATTAAAGAAATGTGCGTTAATGGTGACCTTCAAGTGTTCCTCGCCTCTTTTGGTCTTTAATACCACTCGAAATTATTTGAAGCTCATTTTAAGATTCCAGAAAGCCTCTGTTGGTCTTTAATACCACTGAAAATTATTTGAAGCTCATTTTAAGATTCTAGAAAATCAAACAGTCCCATTGCTATAATAAATTATTATTTTTTTTCTTAAAAGTGAGACAGTAATTGGCATGTAAATCATATTAATTTACTAAACATTTCCTAATTATAAATTTCAATGAAATTTTGAGTTTTAAAAAAACAAATTTTGGGGTGAGAGAGGCTCGAACTCTCGACCTCAGGATCACTCTTTTTGCTATGAGACCTACGCGCTAGCCAACTGCGCCACCACCCCAATTTGTTCAATGCCCCAAATTTATTCGAATACTAAATAAACTTTGACAATTTGTTTGATCAAATTCAATATATACCATGAACTTTAACGATTTGTAGCTTTATCTCGATTCTTCATTTTAAGTTTCTGAGCTTTAAAGATGGAGAGAACTTGAGAGATCCGAAAGAGAGAGGGGTTCAGAAAACAAAAGGTTTTTTTCCTATGTTATTTCTTTCACATAGAGAGCAATATCTGAAATTAATCAACAATTCTTATTCTACTGAGTTTTTCATTTTGTTTTTAACATAAACGATGATGGAAGACATTTAGTTCAAACATTTTTTTAGTATAATGGAAAATTGGAACTAGAAAGAAGAATTAAAGAAATGTGCGTTAATGGTGACCTTCAATTGTTCCTCGCCTCTGTTGGTCTTTAATACCACTGAAAATTATTTGAGCTCCATTGCTATAACAAATAATTTTTTTTTTGCTTAAAAGTGAGACAGTAATTGGCTTGTAAATCATATTAATTTACCAAACATTTCCTAATTATAAATTACAATGAAATTTTGAGTTTTAAAAAAACCAATTTTGGGGTGAGAGGAGCTCGAATTCTCGACCTCAGGATCACTCTTTTTGCTATGAGACCTACGCGCTAGCCAACTGCGCCACCACCCCAATTTGTTTATGCCCCAAATTTATTCGAATACTAAATAAACTTTGACAATTTGTTTGATCAAATTCAATATATACCATGAACTTTAACGATTTGTAGCTTTATCTCGATTCTTCATTTTAAGTTTCTGAGCTATAAAGATGGAGAGAACTTGAGAGATCCGAAAGAGAGAGGGGTTCAGAAAACAAAAGGTTTTTTTCCTATGTTATTTCTTTCACATAGAGAGCAATATCTGAAATTAATCAACAACTCTTATTCTACTGAGTTTTTCATTTTGTTTTTAACATAAACGATGATGGAAGACATTTAGTTCAAACATTTTTTTAGTACAATGGAAAATTGGAACTAGAAAGAAGAATTAAAGAAATGTGCGTTAATGGTGACCTTCAACTGTTCCTCGCCTCTTTTGGTCTTTAATACCACTCGAAATTTTTTGGAGCTCATTTTAAGATTCCAGAAAGCCTCTGTTGGTCTTTAATACCACTGAAAATTATTTGAAGCTCATTTTAAGATTCCAGAAAATCAAACAGTCCCATCATATTAATTTACCAAACATTTCCTAATTATAAATTACAATGAAATTTTGAGTTTTAAAAAAACAAATTTTGGGGTAAGATCACTCTTTTTGCTATGAGACCTTCACGCTAGCCAACTACGCCACCACCCCAATTTCTTCAATTCCCCAAATTGTTTCGGATACTAAATAAAGTTTGACGATTTGTTTGATCTTATTCAAAATATACCATGAACTTTGACGATTTGTAGCTTTATCTCCATTCTTCATTTTAAGTTCATGAGCTATAAAGATGGAGAGAGCTTGAGAGATCACAAAGAGAGAGGGGTTTAGAAAAGAAAGATTTTTTTTCTATGTTATTTCTTTCACATAGAGAGCAATATCTGACATTAATCAACAACTCTTATTCTACTGAGTTGTTTATTTTGTTTTTAACACAAACGATGATGGAAGACATTTAGTTTAAACATTTTTTTTTTGTAAAATGGAAAAACATAACTAGAAAGAAAAATTAAAGAAATGTGAGTTAATGGTGACCTTCAACTGTTCCTCGCCTTTTGTATTAATTGTCAAAGTGAAACAGTAATTGGCATGTAAATCATATTAATTTACCAAATATTTCCTAATTATAAATTACAATGAAATTTTGAGATTTAAAAAATTAAATATTGGGGTGAGAGAGGCTCGAACTCTCGTCCTCAAGATCACTCTTTTTGCTATGAGACCTATGCGCTAGCCAACTACACCACCACCCCAATTTGTTTAGTGCCCCAAAATTATTCGAATACTAAATAAACTTTGACAATTTGTTTGATCAAATTCAAAATATACCATGAACTTTAACGATTTGTAGCTTTATCTCGATTCTTCATTTTAAGTTTCTTAGCTATAAAGATGGAGAGAGCTTGAGAGATCCGAAAGAGAGAGGGGTTTAGAAAACAAAAGAAGTTTTTCCTATGTTATTTCTTTCACATAGAGAGCAATATCTGACATTAATCAACAACTCTTATTCTACTTAGTTTTTCATTTTGTTTTTAACATAAACGATGATGGAAGACATTTAGTTCAAACATTTATTTTAGTATAATGGAAAATTAGAACTAGAAAGAAAAATTTAAGAAATGTGCGTTAATGGTGACCTTCAACTGTTCCTCGCCTCTGTTGGTCTTTAATACCACTGAAAATTATTTGAAGCTCATTTTAAGATTCCAGAAAATCAAACCGTCCGATTGCTATAACAAATTATTATTATTTTCTTAGATTATGTATTTCATGTCTAATTTGGTTATTATAGTTACAACAATTTTGTATTAGTTGTCAAAGTGAGACAGTATTTGGGTTAACAATTATTGGTTGTGGAATATAGACCCACTAGGCATTGGTGTCATTGGGTTAAGAATCGCCTTATAATTCAAACAGTTTTGGCAGGTTATATCAATTTTAATCTCGGTTAAATTTTCACTTGTTTATTATTTTTAGGGTACATTATTATTTTAAAATACATGTGTTTATTAAAGTCTAGATAAGTAATATATTGAGAAATACACCTCATAATTAGTATATATTGAAAAATACACATGTCTATAAAAGTATAGATAATTAGTATATGGAGGTCAGTGAGCTTCATTCAATGGAATGCTTTTTTGGTTCAGCTCAAGGGGTCCGATTTTTCGGTTTAGTGTAGAGGGAGGCACTCTTTGTTGACCTTTCAGGAGGGTGGTCCCTCTTTGTAACGTCCCGTAATTTTTTTACTAATCCCGAGTACGTTACTAACGACAGACTTTTAAATCTCGTTTAAACTAACCGTATTGCTCCGAGAATTTCGGCAGCACAACGACGTAACTTCAATAACTACCCAATTATGAAACTCCTGAAAAGCAGAAAAACTCAACAAAACCCCACACTTCAGGTAAATAAAGACACCATCTACTCCAACAACGCTCTCAGTCAGAAAAATAAATATAAAAAACCCTTCCGGTCGAAATACCCGAAAGACAACTCAAGTCTAACTACAAAACATACAACCTTATTAACTTTATAAGACCAATGTTGAACTCTAAAACGAACTGAAACAAGAAGAGGATAATAACTTTAGCCCGTATACAACTTTTAGCCTTAAGCCAACTACTAGAAATAACACATAAAGACTGAAACCAGCGGAAGCAACTTCATAAATAAATAACAATTGGCTAACTATAAATACATAAAAGGGATTCAGGTAATGGTCCATTTTTCTCACGTCTCCTCGTCAGCATCACCAAGCTCGTAGTAGTACTCATCACCTGCAAAAATTTGCATAATTTGTGGGAGTCAGTACATAACACGTACTGGTAAGTAGCTCCTACCTGAGGAGCCACCAAACAACAAACATACATGCATCACAACGATGTGCTTCTCACATCAAACATATCAACAATAATCATTTGAACATGCTCTATACATAAATAACCACAACATCATGCATACACTCGTGTCATACATATCCATCGACTAACTTGAGCTCTAACAAGCTCTTTCAAAATACAACCGAATACTAACAACTCTATACAGTTATTCTCAAACTCCATTGAGTCCTCCCCGACTCAACCCTAGCTTCACAAGCTCTCTCAGACTCTACTGAGTTCCCTAAGTCCACTCTCGGACTCCACCGGGTTATCTCAACTCAACTCAACTCAACTCGACTCGTGGCCCTCACAAGCCCTCTGAGACTAACTCCTTCGAGTCACATCGACCCCTGACCATTTGTACCCAGGGCATCGACACTTCTCTATGGCGCTCAGCGTTCGACCCTTGACCATTTATACCCAAGGCCTCGAACTGTTGCATCGCCCCTTGACCATTTGTACCCAAGGTGCACCGATGACTTTGCAACGTGTTGGCCCTTCCCGCGGCGCCCAACACTTGCTTAAACCATGGTGACATATCACCCCTCGACCATTTGTACCCGAGGTGCACTGATATTCACCCTACTTCCCTTAGTGACATACTACCCCTCGACCATTTGTACCCGAGGCGCACTAGTATTCACTGAACATTCTCTGTAACCACAAGTTACACTCTTTTCTCACAATATCGCTAGACTACATGAATCCCACATCATGCATCTAGACCCTGTTCACACCTCAGATACACAACCACGCATCGCCCGTTCACAACGTACATCACATATTCAATTTACACAACATGTCATGCATCAAATCATCCACACACATGTTTACACTAAACCATCATAGTTGCTACCACAACATCCACAACATGCTCATCATGCAATTCCACAATACTAAGCACTCAATAGTGCTACGCCCTATCAGAGAAACCATATTCAACAATACATAAATATTGCTAAGCACTCATATGTGCTTAGTCTTAACAAAGAACATGCATCCAACATAGCACATACATTCATAACCTCATCACTAGATCAATCTATTCAGAATACAACTTAAACACATCACGCTAAGCACTCCGGTGTGCTTAGTCTTATCAGAGAATTCATAACGACAAAATATAGTTTGCTAAGCACTCATATGTGCTTAGTCTTATCAAAAACAATATAATAACGCAAGTCATATAATTCATAGTATACAAACAGTTATTAAATGCATGCTAACATACAACAAATAGCAAACAGACTCCACAAGTAAGAACTACTTACAAAACATTCCAAGCACTCCAAAACTATTCGAAAGGCACCCAAAATCTAACTTAAACTTAGTCAAACGCTTCGCAGTCGATTAGAACCTACAAATAAGAGTTTCCAATTGTTAGCATCTAAACTACAACCACTTATAGCCGTTTAAACGGGACTAGAACGTGCTGGAATTTACCGAGTTTCACCAAACAGAATTGAATGCTTGTCGGTTGGTGTTCGACAGGGTCCGAAACTACAACGGGCAGATTACACACATTAGAAACTAAACTACAACACCTAAAAGACATTGAAGGAGGTTTAAGGCTTGGAGTTACCTACTGAACCATACCAAAATGGCTCGACACCTTGCTGGTTGGTGATCGACGGAGCCCAAATCTGCAGATCTGGAGTCGTTAGAGGATGGGTAACTCAAAACCAAGATCGATTAATCATGGGCCGTTGGCGAACCTTGCAAAACGGAAGAGAACGCCACTGATTGGCTGCTGAAACGCAATGAAGAAGAAACAACAAGGTGATTGGGTTCGTTGGGGCCTAAATCTCGCAAGACTGAAGTCGTTAGGGGAAAGGGTAATTACAATCTAACAACAATAGAGCAAGGGTTAGACTTACCCAACAAAAAGGAGGTTGGAAAATCGTCGAAGGGGAATAACTCCTTGCTGGCTCGGGTTTGCTTGCGGATTTGAGATCGAACCGCCAAAGTCCGTCACTCAGTTGCGCAAGGAGGTGTCGTTTGCGTCGCCTATCGGAAGAGATGAGGGAAGAACCTGCTGCATTTGTGGTTGGAGGAGAGGGAGAACGATCGGGGAAGCATCGTCTCCGGAGGTGGAATGCGGCTGCGCAAATCTAGATCCGAAGGAATCCGGCGCTCGCCTTGGTGCGTCTTCGTCGTCGATCTGTTGGCGTTTGCTCGCAACACCGCAGATGAATCGCGGCGTCGTCTGATTGTGCCGTCGCCATCTGCGAACGCCGAAGATTGGCCGTCGCCGCTCGCTCACGCCGTGGATCGTTGATGGAGGCTGAGGTTGGGCTGGATATTATCGAAGGGCGTCGCGCGCGTGGGTTGCGCTTCTCGCCGATGCTGGAGATGGGGGATGCGAGGGAGAGGATCGGAGGTGAAGCGTCGCTTGTCGCCGTCGATCTGCCACCGGAGAAGGCTGGCCGTCAATGAAGAGCGAGAGGAAGACGAGGGCGGCTAGAGATGGAGTTTGGGCAAGAGGGAGAGAAGACGCAAGGTGGGGGGTGCGGCTGAAGCTTGAAGAAGAAATAAGTTATTTTTTCTTTGTTTGGTTATTTCTTTTGTTTTAGGGCTTTTTCCCCTTTTTCCCCATTTTCTTTTCCATTTTATAAAAGCCATTAAAAACCTAAACTAAAAACCCCAACAACACAAACATGTAATCCAAACGTGGCCCAAAGTTGGGTAAATCCAAATTAACATCACCCTCTTAATAATTGAATCCTGGCAATTAATTCATACAACGAGTCCACTTAATCCAAAAGTATCAAAATTAAACTCCCAAATTGAGTCCACGCGACGATTTCAATTAATTCAATAACCCACATCTGAAATTGTTTAATTTCGAAATGCGGGGCGTTACACTCTTTCTCGTGTAAAAGCGATCAGAATTCGTCTGAACAAATGCGGTGACGCGACTTGTGTAGCGAGGAGTTTTTTTTGCAGTGGAACATGTCGTCGTTCAGTCTATAAATCCACAATGGGACATTCTCAATTCAAAGTGGACATTGGCAGGGACCGATCCATGTCATTAAAGGATTTTGTGGACAAATGCAAGAGAGAAAAAGTAAATATTAATAGGTTCAAAGACAAGGAAAAACAAGAAGAAAAAAATGGTAAATAAAATTAATTACACACCTACCACATGCATATTCTTGGTATGGGTGGACAACAATATTGCTTTTGAACCGAAGGATCCGAGAGAACGAGATAAAAAAATCTTCATATGGAGCCATCAAGAATATGGACCAAGAGGAGAGCTTGTAGTTGTCTGATTGACATATGGAGCTATCAAGGATGACACTCTATCAATTCGGCTGAAGATCCGACTTTCTATTTATTTATTTATTTATTTATGTAAAACCCCTCATGTTGATAGACGAATTAAGATTTGGGGTTGATTTTGGGTAGGGGTGTTCAAAAAACCCGCAATGATGACACTCTATCAATTCGGCTGAAGATCCGACTTTCTATTTATTTATTTATGTAAAACCCCTCATGTTGATAGACGAATTAAGATTTGGGGTTGATTTTGGGTAGGGGTGTTCAAAAAACCCGCAACCCACAAAACCCAACCCAACTTTTCGGGTTGGGTTGGGTTTTTTTTAATATGGGTTGGGTCGGGTTGCTTTTTTGAAAAAACCGAATTTTCGGGTCGGTTCAACCCGAATTCGATATATGAAAAAAAAAAGTATATATATAATGAATTCAATATATTTAAAAAAAAATATATGGTGATTTTGAAAGAAAACTCGAAGATTAATGGTGATTTTAAAAGGAAAATCAAGGATTAATAAAATTGGTGATTTTTAGAGGAAAATAAAGATTAAGTCATTAATAGTGGCCAAACCGAGCATAGCTCAATTGGCATAAGGTTGTGTTTGTGACTATGAGGTCATGGGTTCAATCCTTGCTTTAATTAAATACCGTTGCAAAAAAAAAGTCATTAATAGTGATTTTGAAGTTAATTAAAAAAATCAATATCTATTAATTAAAAAAATAAAAAATAAAAAAAGGCCAACCCGCCAACCCAACCCAACCCGAAAGTTGAAGGGTTGGGTTGGGTTGAGAATTCACCAACCCGAAATTTTCGGGTTGGGTTGAAAAACCCTCCAACCCAACCCATGTGCACCCCTAATTTTGGGTAGACCATCGGCCATGGGTTGAGATCTTAAGGATGTGAGATTGAAAAAAGTAATTATTGGAGGAATAGGGATTGAAATTGAGGGTTTGTAAATTGTAATTGGAGAGAAAATAGTAAAAATTAGGTGGTGGAACTGGTTTTGGTAGTTATAGTGAGAAAGATTAGTCGACATTATTGTGGGTTTTGAAGACGACAATGGTGGTGGTGCTGGGTCAGAGTGGAACGACGATGACGGTTGAGTGTCGTCCAAACGGAGCGACGACGATGGTTGTGAGTAGCAGTTGATCGTTTGTGAGGGGGAGAGGAGAAGCGCGAGGGAGGGAGGAGAAACGAAACGATGATGGGCTTATGGCGTGATTGAAAGGAAGAAGAGGTAGGTAAAAAAATCATTTACAATTTTTTCTTTTTGGTTGTGGGGAGATTTAAAAAAAAATACAATTTTGGTTATGTGGGCTAACCTTTAATAACGTTATCTATCAGGGGTGTTGTGGGAGGATTTCGGGAGAGTGAGGTTAGCATGACATCAGCCCCAGACGTCACGCTCGAGTCACCGGGTCACCCCCGATCCCCTAAACCAGAGGTTATCAAATTCGATATGGCCCAGACATGGGGGACACAGTTAACATGACAGTCACATCCAAGGCGGCGCCCAGAAAATCATATGATCACCGTCACTATAGATGTGCAGTGACCAGCCGACGTTGTCCAAGGTGCTCGGCCTCTAGTCCTTTCATCATCATGAAAAGGGTGACCGGCCTCAACAGGCACGTGCACCTCATGCGCCATTTTTTTTTTTGCAACGGTATTTTAATAAATGCGAGGATTGAACCCATGACCTTTTGGTCACGGGCACAACCTTATGCCAATTGAGCTATGCTCGGTTTGGCATGCGCCATTTACCCACTATATAAGGAAGCATCACCCTTCCTTATGAGGTAACTGAGATTTTCCACTCTTGGACAATCCACTATCACAACTCTATTGCTCGTCCTTCTCACTACTCTTTGACTTAAGCATCGGAGCGTGTTGGGTCGAGCCTCTCATCGGTGCAAGTTTACCTTTGTTTTCCATTTGCAGGTTCGCGTCGGAACGCCGTCGGCTGAAGATTCCGGCCTGAGGGGAGGAGTCAGATTCTTGCCCCAACAATGGGTATAATAAAAAAGAAAATTGTTCAATTTTCACTCCTAAAATTTAGGTAGCTATTGAATCCAAATATAAAAAATTCTTAACTATTTTTTGGGTTGACTTTTTATTCTTCACTACTCTTCTCAATTTCCTGGGAATTCTCAAGAATAGCTAGAAAGAAAAAAACGAATTGAAAATTAGCTAACAGACTTTCATATTTTCATTTAATGACTACCAAAATTCTAGGAGATGGAGTTAACAATTTTCATCTCGATTATACCCTTGGTATATTCACTTATTTACGCACATCCCACATAACTAATTTTAATTATTATTTTTTCGTTTTAGTTTCTAATAATTAGATTAATGGGTTTTGAAGAAAAAAAAAATTTCAACAACTTAGATTTGAAAATGTTTAACAGCAAAAAAGAAAAAAGAAAAAAACAAATTCATCCCAAAATGACTAACAACCCTCCTAGATTCATGCATTTTGAAAAAATATTTTTTTTTTTTCCAAAAGTTGAAACGACGACAATGTACAAAGACGAGAGTTGAGGGAGACGAAGATCCTTACTCACTCTGAAAATACGTCATAGAAGGTTTTGTGAGTCGAAATTTTCAGTCAAATTCAAGCGTTTAACGATGTATAAGGTTGAGGTAGATAGTTTTTTTTCAAGGTAGAGGGTTTCAAAGTTGAGAATCGATGACTGTTTCAAATCGATTTGGAAGATGGAAGATTTACAAATCTCCTAATTCAATATTGCAGATAATGATAAAATTGATTGAACGTTTTCGCGGGTAAACTCAACATGCATACCAATTTTAATTTTTTTAAATATCATTTGTCCAATGCTCACGGATTAATGGCTTATGGTATATATACACGCATATATTTCATATGATATACTTACATGTACATTGTTATAGATGTAACTATGAATATATACCCACACTAGAAGTTATTGAGGGCACCCATTGTTATAATTTTCTTACAACCGTTTATGAACATTTTATTTTTTTTAGTATCATTTGTCCAATGCTCATAGATTAATGGTTTATGGTGTATATACACGCATATACTTCAAGTGATATACTTACCTTTTTTTTTTTTTTTTTTTTTTGACAACATGTTCAAGTGGGGGATTGAACCTAAGACCTCATAGTCAGCAATATATCATGTAGCTATGCTCTTGTTGGCTTCAAAAGATATACTTACATGTACGTTGTTATAGATGTGACGAATATATACATACACTAGAAGTTATCGAGGGCACCATTTTTATAATTTTCTTACAACCGTCTATGAACATTTTATTTTTATAAACATCAATATGCTGAAAATTTAATTGTTTATGTAATTTTCTTACAGTCGTCTATGTTATACTTCACGAATTAATGGCTTATGTATATACATATACTCCATATGATATATTTACATGTACATGTAACTACGAATATATACACACATTAGAAATTATCGAGAGTACCGTTATTATCATTTTTTTCACAATCGTCTATAAAGATTTTAGTTAAAAATTAATTTGAAATAATGTTCCAGATTAGACTTTATTGAATTTTGTTTACATGATTCGATTTAATTAGTGTTTGTTACCCTTGTTTCGATCATATCTTAATTTTTATTATTTTTCTCATGATTCTATCTTGGAATAAATCTTTATTTTTTCTCCAGGATTCTCGGTGAATAAATCGTTATTTTTTTTTCATGATTCTCTATGAATAAATCTTCCTTGAGTTTGAATTCAATGCTACAACGTTTAAATATAGGGTAGTTTCGTTCAAACACATTGTAAATATTATTTTAAATATAGAAGTTAGCTATTTTTTAACAAAATAATTGAGTTAGGTCTATTCGCCCTCGTCTTTTCTTTATGATTTCAAGCTTCTACCGCCTAGATGGATATGGACCAACTCTCTGCAGAATATAATTGAGGCCCAATCGATAGTTTGAAGCAGAATGAAATGGTACGTAGTTGCTACATTTTATTGGGCCACAACTATGGGCTTCTTTTGTTCCATAAAATGGAAGTTGCAATTTGTAATGGGAAAACAAGAGAATGTCTAAAAATAAGTAAGGCAACATGAAAAATGTCTAATGTCTTTTTTCTTTTGAATTATGTCTAAAACCTATATTTAGTAATTATTTACAACCAAATGGACAAGTCTACCCTTCCACAATTTATCCTAATTTTGAGAATAAAAAAATTAATATTTAAAAATATAAAATGTTAGGAGGAGAGAGAAAATAGTTTTAGACAAGGATTTAACAGAGAGGGGACGTTAAAAATCTTAGAACTGAAATAACACTTATCTCATGAGTATTACATAGATATACCTTATGCCCCAAATAATTAATAAATGGGTCTAGACAGAACGAATCCATAAGTGGCGGTCGGTGTGTGAATGCCTGCAAACAGAGTAAAAAGAATACGAACAATTGTTGTGTGTGCATGACTGCATACGTAGTAAGAATGAGACATACACGACACTGGGGGACCGGATATGTTTAACCATAGGAAGTCTGATAGCCAACGAAGCAACAATCAACGTAGGTCTTTGCATGACTACACACAGAGCAAAAAAAAAGCAGAGTGTCGGTGTGTATGTCTGCAAACGGGATAAAAAGAATATCAACAATGACGGTGTGTGCATGCCTGCACACATAGTAAGAAATGGGCATAAACGATTTCTGTAGGGGGAACCGAAAATATGTATACCCCGAAGAAGTTATACAGCCAACGAATGAACCATCACTGGGGGTGTGCATTACTGCATACAGAGTAATAAAAGAGGTCAATAACTTAAAAGAGAGAATACTCTATTTTTAAATAAGGTAACGATTCCCAATATTTTAATATCATGTAGTTTATGGGGTAGAGAGAAACCTGCACCACGCCGCCTAGAATTAAATTCATCCTCAGAAGTTGCTTCGATTCGACCTAGAGGCAGAAAAGACATACGCATACCTTCTTCGACATCGTTCTTCTTCTTCGACCTAGAGGCAGAGCACACCGAAAACACAAAATGCAGTTCTTCTTTTGTTTGGCATTACCTTCTTCGGCAGAAAACACCGAAAACACACACTACCTTCTTCGACATCGTTCGAAGTAAACACCACGCATTAGACAGGGAAGTTCAACCTACAGTCGTGGTAAACATTTTTCTCATTTTCGTAAGCATTTTCCTCTCTTGCATTTTTTCTTCATCACTGTGTTTTCCAACGAACGACTAAAATGATAATGAAAGTTTAGGTATAGGGGGTTTCGGGTTAACAATTTAGGGTCTTACCTTCAGCGGGAGCTGGATTTTTTTTTGTTAAACAGGTGATTTGTTTGAATTAAAATCACGGATAGCTCCAAGATTTCAAAAAATCTGGATAATAGGTGGTGGTCCCTTTTTTTTTTTAGGGATTCAGTTGAAGTCCCAAAATATAAAAAATAGAAGGTTATAGGGGATTTACACGTGGTTAAATATAACAACTGCCTCATTTTCGTAATCAAAGATTTGTCAGTGTCATTCCGAAAGAGGGACAACCGTGAAATTGTGTGGTGGGAATCCAGCTCTAGAGCCTTGGAGATTGAATTGGTGAATTCCACAAGTGTAGAATTCGGGGGGACCACAACTCTGCAAGTTTTGTAATTTATGTATTGGTTCATTTCGTTCCAAATCTCATCAAATGCCACCATAATAGAAAGAGACGACATGATTTGTTGTTGTGTGGTGGAACAATCTAGAAGAACTCGAAAAGGATGAGGGAAAAAACACGATGGAAAAGGGAAACGTAAAAAAAAAACGTAAGGTTGAAGATTTGATTCTCCAAAATGTTAGACATTGCATAATTTCATGGGTATTGTTGTTTAAAACTAAGGAATTTTGACAGATATCTCTCTAGGGGTGGATTGTGTATTGTTTGATCCCTATTTTTAGGGAAAGATTTACAAAAATAATGCATAATTTCATGGGTATTGTTGTTTAAAACTAAGTGATTTTGACCGATATCCTCTCCTCATTTGTAGGGGTGGATTGTGTATTGTTTGATCCCTATTTTTAGGGAAAGATTTACAAAAATAATGGAACTAGTAATTACACACGCATGCTCCAACTGTATACCCCTACCGTCGTTTTTTTCTGGTGCGCAATGACGGTATATACCCACGGGTGTGTCCTAGCGTATACCCGGCAGAGGGTGTTAGTGTGTCGGATCTACTCACAACAACATATAGAGATACAAAATGGCTGACGTTAGTTAACGAAAAAAGAAAAACGGTTTATTTTTACGTGAAATGATCCAGCTCACCAAATAAACTATTAAAATTAATTTAATTTAAAAATAAATTAAACTAATTTCAAACCTAATATTTTTGTAAAAAGTGGATCCTAAAAGGTATAATGGAGAAACCATTTAAATAGATTTGTCCTAAAAAATCTGTAGACATTCATTCCAAAGAACATTTTTCATTAATCGTTTTTTATTGTAGACATTCCTCTCGTTTCCCCAAATTGGTCGACAAGGTTGGAAAAGATGCTAGAATTTTCTAGCGATGTTCTTGCACCAATTTCCAAACAAAAGTCGAAAAAAGGGGAAACGAAGACAGCAGAAAAATGAGGAAAGATCTCAAAATTTGTCACCCATCCTATTTAAACCCTTTTGCCTTAGCTGCACCATTCATCATCAAATCAACAAACAAAATAAAATATCAACTCATTCGAGCATCCACATTTTTTAACTCCTTTTACACAAAGCTTTCAACTTTGAAGAATCAAAGAAAAACCATGTCACTGATTCCAAGCATTTTTGGTGGTGGTCGCCGGAGCAACATCTTCAAGCCTGAAATCAAGTACATTCACATCTCTGGTTAGACATTATGTTTGGATCAGTTCCTATCAATGGTGTGTAATAAATTGTCCAAAATGGATTTTGGTTGGTGCATCAGAAAATGATGAAAAATAAAGTTTGGTTATGTATAAAGTATGATATATTGTTATGGGAATAATCTAAGATGTGAGTTTTCTTTCCCTTTTTTACTTCTGAATTGGTGGCTAAGATATTCTCTGCTCCAACGGTAATTTCATCCTATTTTGCCTAGGCATTATTTGCTCCTTTCAACCTCAGTTTTTATTTTTCATGGTAAGGGTCCTACTTTAGCATCATTTTACATTAGGAACTATAGACCATAGAGGGTCTCTATAAATTACCCTCTATAAATTTCTAGTTCTCGGGTTTGTGAGAAGCATTTAGGGCGAACCTATGACCTCTTAGTCACGGGCACAAACTTATGTCAATTGAGCTATGCTCGGTTTGACTATATTTCCAATATGTGAGTCACCAAATCGCCCACCGTGGGGCTCGAACCCACGACCACAAGGTTAAGAGCCTTGCGCTCTACCAACTGAGCTAGACGGGCAATTGATAAGAAATTAAATAGTAATTAATTATTACTAATAGTTATGGGTATATAAGAGGTCATGAGGATGGGAAGGAACATGGGATGTCCAAGTCCTTATTTGGTAAAGGGTTTAAGAGATGGGCATGAGACTAACTTATTCCCATGACTTTTATCTAAGCATATCTCATAGTCATAAAAAAAAAAAAATGTGACTTTTCACCATGTCCACCACTCTTCTCTTTTTTTTCTTCAATGTCTTATTCTCTCCTCTTCTTTTCTTCAACATATTATTTTTTTTTCTCTATTTTAATATTTGATATATTTATTTTAATTTAATTTTAATTTTGAAATGATTAAATTTTATTTGTACAATATTAATATAATGTTTTAAATTTTTATGTGATTTAGAGTTAATTAATTAATTATATTTTATTTTGATATAAATTAATCAATTACAATTCACTACTAACTAAAATCAAATTAACTAAAAATAATTTAGATTATGTGGTTTAAATTTATTATTATTTTTTAGAAGAATTTAGAATCAATTTACCTAATTAAACTTAATTGATGTGAATTAATTTTTATTAATTAATAAAACTATATAAAAATAAAAACTAACTAAATTGAATTGAATGTTATGAAATTTAATTATATAAAAATAATTTAATAATTAGACATATCTAATATAAAATGTATTTTTAGAATATTAATATAAAATATATAATAATCTAGGGAAATTGTAACATATGTCAATTTAGATAAGATAATTAAAAATATAACATGTTTTTAAAAAAAATTGTGGACATGACAATTTCTATCGCTGATATCTTATGGCTGATAGAAGTCTATCGCTGATCACCTCAGCTTTTTATAGATTTTTGTCAGTAATAGTAGTCTATCAGTGATAATAGTCTATCATCGATGTCTATCAGTGATAGAAACAGATTGTTTTGTCATATATGCAAAACATTTTAAAGTTGGCTAAATTTGCAATTAGTTTGGGCCGGATTTCTATTTGTGCAACCAATCCAATAACCTAAATTAATTTATATTATTTATTTGCATTAACTTTATTTAATTATTAACTCATATTTATAATGTAATAAAATTTATATTCCTACTAGTAATCACACATAATACACTATTTTTATAAATATATGATGTCATTCTCATGCACAACCAAACACAGTCTATCTCTTATTTTTCAACAATTTTATTCTCATACATATCATTCTTAGGCATCTTTTACTCTCGGGCATTTGCAAATCCTCAAACAAAACGACCCCTAAGGGAGGGCAACTATCTCTAATGGTGTAAGGTCTTTTGGTCAAACCAAAAGCAAAACCACGACGATTATGCTCAAGGTGGACAATATCATACCATTGTGGAGATGTTTGAGTTCCTTGTCTTTAACAAATTGGTATCCGAGCCTCGTTGTAGGTTTCGAAATTCTGCAATTTTTCGACAACAAAAATGTCTGGTTTAAAAGCAGAAATCGACAAATTCACTAGGAGAAACAATTTAGATCCAAACGTGGCGGGTGAAATCAAGCGGACGGAGGTAGAGAATGTAAAGTCTCTTATAGGCGCCGAGAGCGACGACGATCGGGCGGTGGAGAAGAGAGGTGGCGAAAATAGAGATTGAGGTTTTTTACTCTGTTTTTTTTGTTTTGTTTTTGGGAAAACATAAGCCAAGTTTGCATCAACGGTGGGAAGGGTAACTCCGGGAGAGGATCAACGGTCAAAAACCAATATTCAGCGTGCGATGGGCGTTGATGATCGGGCGATCGAGTTTAATGGTGGAGATGTACAAAAATTTCAACGAGGAGTATTCGATCGAGGGGTCTTTTGGGCAACGTTTATGCAGTTTTGAATGTTAAGAAAGAGACTGTGGCTAAGATTAAAAGGAAAATAGAGACTTCAACCAATGTTTTGATTGAAAGTGATTTTTTATTTATTTATTGATTTTTGCTAGTTGTCGTCTCCTTCAACCCGCCACGAATCGTTCTCATTCCCTTCAGATTTGGAATGAACCCAGGAGGACGGTGTTTTCCATACCTTCTCTATAGTATTTCAGCGCCAACGATGGACAACCTCTCAGATTGAAGGTGTAGAGGCAGAAGTTTGTGTAAGCGACGATTGAAAGTTCAATCGTTTGTAGTGGAAGTTTTCAAGAAAGTGAATGGGAAACGTTAGGGCAGCACAAACATCGATGGTGAATTTGGAATTTGGAGGGTTAAATTTAGTTTCTGGTTTATGGGTTTTGTTTGGATAGGTGCAGTTTTATTTTTTTCTTTCTTCTTTTCGTTATTTTTTCTTCATTTGATTTTGAAATTTTCTCACTAACCAAATATGAGAGATTTTATTTAATCTTCACGGTTTATGGGTTTATAAGCATGTATACAAAATGAGTAGACATATTTATTTTTAAATGATATGACAACTTTTCCTCGGTTCAACCAACAGGAAGTAACCAGAAGTTAATGTCTCTATCAAACTCAAACTCCAATAACTCCGGAGAATGATGAAAAAAAAAAGGATTTATTGAGAGAAAATTCGGAGAAAAAATAAAGATTTATTCAAATCATGGGAAAAATAATAAAAAATTAAGATATGGTCAAAACAAGGATAACAACCACCAATTAAATCGGTAAACAAAACTCAATAAAATCTAATCTGAAATATTAATTCAAATTAATTTTTAACTAAAATTTTCATGGACGGTTGTGAAAAAAATAATAATAACGGTGCTCTCGATAATTTCTAATGGGTGTATATATTCGAAGTTACATGTACATATAACTATAACATATGGAGTATATGTGTATATACCTAAGCCATTAATTGGTCAATGTAGTATAACATAGGTCGTAAGAAAATTATATAAGCAATTAAATTTCCAGTATATTGATGTTTATAAAAAAAACTAAAATGGTCATAGACGGCTGAAAGAAAATTATAAAAATGGCACCCTCGATAACTTTTAGTGTGAGTATATATTCGTAGTTACAACTATAACAACGTACATGTAAGTATATCATATGAAATATATGCGTGTATATACACCATAAATCATTACTCTGTGAGCATTGAATAAATGATACTACAAAATTTAGAATGTTCATAGACAGTTGTAAAAAAATTATAAAAATGGGTATCATCGATAACTTCTAGTGTGAGTATATATTTGTAGTTACATCTATAACAATGTACATGTAAGTATATCATATGAAGTATATGCGTGTATATACACCATAAACCAATAATCCGTGAGCATTTGACAAATGATACTAAAAACAATTAAAATTGGTATGCATGTTGAGTTTACCCGAAAAAACGTCCAATCAATTAAATCATTTACTACAACATTGAATTAGAAGATTTGCAAATCTTTCATCTTCCAAATCGATTTGAAACAGTCATCGATTCTCAACTTTGAAACTCTCTACCTTGAAAAAAAACTATCTACCTCAACTTTCTACATCGTTGAACGCTTGAATTGGGCTAAAAATTTCGACTCTCACAACCTTCTATAACGTATTTTCGGAGTGAGTAAAGATTTTCGTCTGCCTCAACTCTCGTCTCCTTACATTGTCGTCGTTTCAACTTTTTCAAAATGCATGAAGGGTTGTTAGGGGATGAATTTGTTTGTTTTTTTTTGCTCTTAAACATTTTTAAATCTGAGTTGTTGAGATTTTTTATTTTCTTGAAACCCGGATCTGGTTAGTTTTTCTTCAAACACATGAATCTGGTTGTTAGAAACTAAAATTAAAAAAATAATAATAATTTAAAATTAGGTATGTGGGTTGTCCGTAAATAAGCGTATATATCAAAGTATAATCGGAATGAAAATTATCAATTTCATTCCATAAAATTGTGGTAGTTGAAATATGAAACTATTTTAAGCTATTTTTCAATTCAATTTTTTATTCTTACTCATTCTTAAAATTTTCCCTAGAAAGATTTCTCAATAAAAATACCTAAATATGTGTAATGGGAACGAGATGATACACTGGTTTGGGCCAAGTCTTGAGGCGAGTTAGAAGCTTAAAGCCCAATTATATATCACGGCCCATACAAACTCCACACGGTCTCTATAAATTTTGAGAATTAGGGTTTTAGAGAGTGATCGTTCATCACTTCGTCGGCCGTCCAAACCCTGTAGCTGAAGAAGAAGAATCCAGACGCCGAAGATGGTGAAAGGAAGTCAAGGCGAGAGAGTCAGGTTTGTTAATCTAAACCGAAGTTCAATTTTTCACTTCCTTTTTCTATGATTCTAAACCCTAAAATTGTGTTATCGTTCTCTTCTTGTTGGAATCAGACTCTACACCCGGGGAACAATTCTTGGCTACAAGAGGTAATCCAGCATTAATCCCTATCATCTCTCTTATTCGTGTTTTTCCCATTTGAGTTTTGTGTTTCTGGACTGCGTTTTGCTCTTTTTTATGCCAATATAGTATTGGAAAATGGAAGTAGATCATTTTCTTACTAGCTTAACTGTTTAGAGTATAGGAGAATAGTTTCTCATTTGTTCGAAAGTTGAATATGATTGCTTTGTTGGTTAGGTCGAAGTCGAACCAGTACCCAAGCACTTCTTTAGTCCAGATTGAGGGTGTTAATTCCAAGGATGAGGTTTCTTGGTACCAAGGAAAGCGATTGGCTTATATCTACAAGGCTAAAGTGAAGCAGAATGGAAGCCATTATCGTTGCATTTGGGGAAAGGTCTCTAGGCCTCATGGTAACAGTGGCATCGTTAGAGCGAAGTTCACTTCTAATCTGCCACCAAAGTCCATGGTATAGTCTTCCAGTAAAAAAATTAACAGTATCCTGTGTTTGATGTCTCTCCCTGTCTTGGTTTTAACATGTTTTTTAACTACTCTGCAGGGTGACAAGATCAGAGTATTCATGTACCCCAGCAACATTTGAGGTACCTAGTTTCTTTATATGCTTGAAACTTTTTAATTTTGATGTTTTACCCTTTGTTTGTTTTGATGCTGTTTATTATGGATTCTGTCTTTGGTGTCAAAGTACACTAGTTTAATTTTCTAACTTAGTTGGTGTCAAAACAACTATATTAAAACAATTTAATATAGGAACGCATTTATTCTATATAATCATCTACAATTCACAACAATACGAATTGTACCAATAAAGATAACACCCATGTCAATAAGTTTCATGGATTAGCCAGTCGCTGGTGTTTGCTTTGATAATTGTGTTTTGACTTGCTAATCAATTTTGAATATTTGTTGCCATGGGTCATTTTGTTGTTTTCTTTATTGGTAGTTTTTCTATTGCTGTGGGCATTGCTTGAATTTTAGGAAGACAATGTTTAAAAATTGTACAAGGTTATATAACTTCTAATTGTTTTGTTATAGAGTTGCCACTATGTTGTGGATATGATCTTGATACTTATTGGAGTTGGCTTAAATTAGGGGCCAAGTATGCTTCTGATTTGTTGTTTGTTTGGTTGTATAATGTATTAGAATTATGTGGAATTGACCTAGTTATCTGCAATAGCTTCAAGTTAATTTGTGGGTGAAGTGCAAACAGTGAAAACAAGGCCAGTGTTATGTTGTATAGCATCTTATAATTGATTGCTGTCTATTAATGCTCTTTTTATGTAAGAATATAGTTTTTCCTGTTAGATAATTGAGATATGAAAGCATGCATGATTTTCTAATTCTAATGGTCGTGAAAAGGTTTGTATGATGTCTTGTATATATCCTAAGGCCAATTTGAATGGAAAACAACTTTGTTGATTTCAATCATGTTTTATATTTTTGTTGGGGTTTGGGTATGTAAGTTTTTTCACATCATCACCCGTGAACCTTACTCGATACAGTTTTCTATTTCACTATTGCTTATTGAAGTACTTGGCTTCTGTCTTTTTACCATTTCTTATTGTGTCTTTGCAGCCACGGAGAACCTGGATGAAACGAGTGTTTGTTACATGAAGGGATTCATATTTTTATTACATTTTGTGAGCTAAGATAGAAGCGCTTTCTGTTTCTGAACTGAGTCATTTTTGTTGTTTAGGTTATGTTTCACTCCCAAGTAGTTAAACAGAATTTTAAAACCATTTGTCTTCAGAACTTTCATATGTTAAGCATAGTCTTATGAAGTGGTTTTTCAGTGTACTTGCGTTTTCAGTTATTATGAAATTGGATTGCTCTTCCTATCGTTAACCCTCTCTGAATGCCCCCTTGTCACCACCTTATTACCAATGTTTGAAATGTCGATGTCTACGATTTGCTATATTGGTCGATCAGTTTAGATGAGTTATAGAAGTAATTTATTGAGGTTACATGATTAGACTTCCTAATCATGATTTCAAGAGTCTCAAGTTGTATTGCTAGTATGTGATGAGGAACTTCAAATAGGGTATTGTTGAAAATTAAGCCTCCAAAGTTGTTGCAATATATTGGCAGCAACTTATTAGTTTTACATGTAACACTAAAAAAATTTATAAAGCTAATATATGTTTTTAGACCCAATCATTCATATTTGATTGTGAAATGGAACTTAACTGAGTATGCATAGACTCTAAGTGGATTAGAGGCTTGCATGTGGAGCATCATCAATTATTAACCATGACATATATTATTAAGAATGATAATGTGAGTTTGACATTGTAGAGTCAAAATATCAATGTCTTTGTTGAGGGTTATTGGTAGTTAATCATTTAAATATATTCTTTTTAGAGGGTTGTTGGTAGTGAATCATATAAATATATTCTTTTAGATTGATTTAAATTTTGAATATTTGATTTTGAACTATTGGGGTTTTGGTTCAAATTTCAATTTGGTTTCTATACTTCAAATATGTTGATTTTGGTTTCCAACTTTTAAAAACTAATCTGGTTCCATCATTTTTGAAATGCTGTCATTAATTTGTATTAAATAAATTAATTTATATTAAAGAAATTCGTATAAAATTTACACCTAAGTTTTGTAAACCAGAGCCAAATTGTATGAAGTATAGAGACAAAAAAAATGCATTTTAATAGTACGAAGTTCAAGATGGATGTCTTGAATGTATAAAGACCAAAATGATCTAAGATGAAAAGTAGTGATTTTTTTTTTTTTTTTTTTTTTTAGTTTAAAAAAATAATTATTAAATAAAGTAGTTCTAAAAATATTTGCAAAAGTAAAGTAGTTAAATTGTGGACGGATACGAATATGCTAAATCGTGTACTATAGACACGAAAATCGTGTCATGTAAATACTTTCAAAACTACCCTATTTTTTTTAATTACTTTTTAAAACTACGTTTTTTATAATAATAATAAAAAAAAAAAGTGTGAAAAGTAGTATTTAACCCTTTTAGATTTAACTCTAGGCCTTTATTCTTATTGTTTAGTGTATCTAATCTCCCACAAGGTAATTTGCAATAGAATTATTAGTATCTAGCTCACTAGTGAATTAAAAAAAAAACAGTATTTTTAATTACAAAATTTTGAAGGTGAAAAAAAAAGTAAAAAGAAATCAATTTATAATTGTAAATGCACCAACCAAAGTTAGGCCAAAGGAGTGGATCCCATGCCGTCGTTTGAATTAGTCTAATAAGTTGAATTATGAAGAAGATATGGAGAAAACAAAAGAGGAATTTGACCAAATTGTTATTTTTTAAATTAAAATGAATCTCAATCTCAAGAAATCAATTCAAATTCAATATTAAAAATCAATACGTGAACCCCATCATACTTGTTCCTTTCTTCATAATTTATTAGCAAAATAGGACATCTCTATGGATTCAAGACCTACTTTCAATTCCAAATAATTCATTATTCATATCACCACTTCCATTTCTTTACAACTTTCACTTTGGTTTCATTTCTCTTTTTTTATTTTTTATTTTAAACCGTTTTCTAATATAATTGATAATTTTGATTTCATTCTTATGTCATACTCGTTTTCATTTAAGTTTGTCTTATATCCTAGAATAGCTCTTAGGTTAAGACATTTGTAACTTTCTCGTATAAATTAAAGGTTCAAATTATCAACTCACAATTGTAATCTCATTTTTTTTTTAAATTAAAAAAAAAAATGGCTCATCCTATACAAGGATGAAAAAATCGGCGATATCCACCGAAATATTGTCGAAATAGATTTTCGGGGTGAAGATCCTTTTTACCATTTTATCCTCGAAATATAGCCAAAATCGCCGAAATATTGTTTTACGGATATATCGAACATCTGGAAAGGAAAATGCAGATTTTGCGTCCATATTTGTGGATACTTCGAAAAAAAAAATGCCAAAATTTGTGGATATATAGTGGAAATTTTGTAATTTTTCTCCTACATGTGACTTAACATTAAACATGAAATTTTAGCATGTTGTCTTGATTTTTTCACTCCATTTTCAGCTTTTCATTGTTGTTTCACTCAAGGTTCACTTTAAACTTGAAAGTTGGTGTGAGTTTGACTTATTTGACTATCTAAAACATTGATTCCCTCGTTCATTTACAAAATTTTCATTTTCAACCCATAATTTTTTCCTATAAATTACCTCTACTACACCACACTTTTTAGAAGAATGGTGGACAATGCATGAATCATGCCCTCCCATTGTTAAAGATTTAGCAATAAAGATTTTTATCTCAAATTGTTTCTTCTTTAGCATGTGAAAGAAATTGGAGCACATTCGCCCTAATACACACTATGCAACGAACTAGCATATAAGAGATTGAAACAATTAGTGTTTTGCTCTTATAATATGAAGTTGAAATTAAGGGATATGCAAGTCAAAACAAATTAAGATAGAGAAAACTACTAACTATTTGGATTTGCTTGAGGTAGGGGTTGACCCAGGTGATGAAAATAATGATCCAATCTATATGTGGGTTCGACCTTACGCCTCGACGATGATCAAGGTAATCCAGATCCACAAATTGCTAGTGTTGCACGAGAATAAATTATTAATGTTTAACATGTGATACACGAAAAGGTAGTAAGTAGAAGTTCAAGTAATAGTGGTGATCATTTAATAGACTCTTTTGAACGAAATCTGCGTGTCACACACTACGACTTAACTACTGCAAAAGATTTGTTACATCAAAGGCAACAAGATCATGGTAATACTAATGATGATGATGATGATGATAATGATAGAGATGATGGTAATGATGACGGTACTGGTGGTGGTGGAGGCGTTCAAATTCAGGAAAATGTTATAGGAAGTGAATAATATGAATGACTTAACCCCTTCACGGGAGAATCTCAATTCACACATACCACACAAGACACCGATCATGGTCATAGAGATGAAGGGCAAAAAATTAGAGTAATAAGAAAATCTTTGGTCCGTAGAAGATCCACGAATTACGATGCCCAAATTGATGAAGATTTGTTTGTTTCAGGTAAGAAGAGAATGAGTTTGGATAGTCAGTATGGACATGGAGGACAATATGACTATAATATCAATAGTAATTATGGTTATAACAGTAGTAATTATAATTATAACAATAGTAACCGTGACTATGACAATAGTAGTAACTGTAGTCATTCAAATGATTATGGTTCTTTTGGTTATAGTGAATTTCATGAAAATACATTGATTTATACCATACTCCACAATTTTCTCTTCAAGGTGATGATGAATCAGATTCAGAATCTGTACATTATCTTCATTCTGCATAGCATCCTTATTTAGATGAGACATGGTTTGATGAAAGGTATCCTCCTATTGGTATCATTGGAATCAATGTTCATACTCATTAGTATCATACTTCAAATTTTGAACCGACCATGAGTTGGGAGAAGTACTATCGATATCAAATCGAGTATAATAATGTTGGTTTATTACCTATAGATTCTTTTGTTTTTATGCATACATTTTACAAGTGTTTTCAATATCAAGCGAAGTTTTAAAAACTAAATTGAAGGCCTGTTTTTTAAAATTAAGCCTATAAACATTACTTTCACCTTATAACTTTCTTTGTTTTTTTATCTACTTTCTATTAATGTTAAAACATGGTGGGAGATCAAACCTAGGACCTCATAGTCACTAGTCAATACATCATGCCGGTTGAGCTATGCTCTTGTTGGCTAAAGGAAGTTATGATATTAATTAGTATCTATAACTATCTCGAAGGGGTAGAAGATGTTGAAGAAAAACCAATAAATTTTTCTTGCTGAAAAAAGGAAACTTTTGTAAATCTAAAGCTATCTATAAAAACGTTATTTGATTTGTATATTTTAGGAGAAACCCAATCTCATAAAGTATTGTCGAGATAGATCAAGCAAGCAACTACTTCAAATTGATTGCATTGAAATTATTGATTCAACCCAAATCAAAGAGATTATCATCTTCAAGGATTTTCCTTCTTTTTCAATGTTGGTCCAAAAGCTCACCATCAATGGCTCAAAGAGATGAAAAATACTTTCAAGTGTTTATGAGAAAATAAAAAAGTTAAATTATAAATTTGGTCTCTGGTTGTTGGTTTGGACAACGTTGGAATTGAGTCCATATATTTTTAAAAGTTAGATTTTCGTCTCTATTGTTTGATAAAACCTTACAAATAATCCTTACGGTTAGAAATCACGACACATTGAGTACATAGCCATTAGCTAAAGTAATCTTTTGTATTTACTTAACTATGTTGGTTAAGCAACTGACTGGATAAGTAACGAATTGTCAATTTTCAAAGAATTTATATTTAATTGTCATTTTTCAACTCGTTTTTAAAAGGCATGATCTATTTTCGAGACTTTTGGACGAAATTCTAACTTTTAAAACTATTTGGAGTAAATTTAATTTTATTTATTTTTTAGTTGGAAAATATTGGAGAGTAGGTGAATTAGCAGAGAATTGCAGAATCTGGCCCACAATGTAAAAGATTTGCCAAAATTGACCTCAAATTGAAATTTTATCGTTTCTAACCTCAAATTATATTTTTAAAAGATGTGAAATTCCTATTTTACCCACGCTTAAAAAAACCTCCCTTCTATCCTCCTCTTTGCCTTTTTCTTTTTTTCTTCTCTCTCCTCTTCTCTCTCTTTCCTTTCATCTTCTCTTCTCTGTCTTCCGGCTCCGAAGGAGATTTTTTTGGCATTTCACCCACTCGACTTTTGGACTCCGCAGACTTTGCTTAGACTCCTTCTTTTTCGCTGTCAACATGCATCTTACATTTCGTTTTCAAAGAAAACCAAATCTCAACATTTAATTTTGTTAATCGGAAGGAAAAAGTTACGATGTTGTACATTTTTTTTTAGATTTTTATTTTTTATTTTTTATTATCGTGTTATTTGTTTAAACTATAATAGGATTTGTTTACACGAAAGGCTTATTTGAATAACACGATCGTGTTGTAGATTTGTTTTTATTTTTTTATTTATTATTGTGGGATTGAATAACACGATCATGATATTGAAGTGCACTATCGTGATATTTTTTATTTGGTTTGTTTCGTCATATTTGTTTGGAGGGAGAAAAATTCTTAAGATTTTTGTAGGAGAATGATGAATAATAGGAGAGAGAGAAAGATTTTTTAAAACTAGGTATAAAAGAGAATTTTCACAACATTCTAAAAATGAATTCGCTATCAATTTGAGATCAGAAACATTAAAATTTGAATTTGAGATCAATTTATAAACCTTTTATATTCTAGAGCAATTCTCCTGAATTAGCGAACAAAGTCATGAAGTTGAAACTGAAATCAAATTCCGAAGGAATCAGCCGGCAACCGACACCAAGCCCGTGGGTCCCACTCCTCTCCATTTCATTTTCACCTTTTTTTTTTATTTGAAAAGTTTTCTTTTATTAAATAATAATAATAATATTAAAATGAGGCGCGTTTGGACTCCGTAGTTTCCTGACGCGTTGAATTTCTCTTCTGGTGGCTCACACCTCCCAAATCTACACGTTTACTTTAAAATTTTATTATTTTTATATACTTATAAAGACTAAAATAGGTTTATTATTTCAAATATTTTCATATAATATTTAATTTATAATTATTTAAAAATATATATATATATATATGATTTAAATTGCATCTAATTTTGTTTAGGAAAATTGTAATGGATGACAAAACAAACCAGAATAATTATAAATTTAGTTACAATGTGCAGTTTACAAATATAACAAAATTTTAAAGAATGAAGTTTTCGTTTTTCTTAATATTATGATCTTGCAGTTTCTATCAATAAAAAAACAATCATTTCAAGTATATTAGAGGTATGTCAAATTATTCATTATCTAATGCAACCATCCTAAGAAATCAAAAAATTATGTGCAACCATCTAATGCATAGTTGTAGATTCCTTTGCGTGATTTTTGTCTCCCACTTATCAAGACTAGATTTCTTGATCATCTTTGTTACAGGATGGATCGATTTCTTGATTGAGAGAGAAAAACAAATTCATATAAATAATCAACCAATTGTATAATTGATTTCGTTTTGATCTAAATGTATATCGTGGTTTTTGTTTGATTAGTTCAAGTTCATCGTAAATTAGGTTTTTACGTTGTGTTTTGTTTTTTTACGTTGTGTTTTGTTCTGTTTACAATATTTTTTTCATGGTATATCAATTGTATAAATGATATGTCTTATAGTTGTGTATCGGTCACATCTGATACACCATATAATGTATATCAGTTGTGACGAATACACCAAATATAAGTTGATGTCTGATAGCCTTAAATGAATGTTGATTGAATAACCTACTGATATACTAAAAAACTTTAATAGATTGATACACTCATGTGATTACTACTGATTTCTTTCTATTTTAGGCTACTCATATACCCAAAATTTTGATAGAATGATACACTCATGTGATATACTACTAGTTGATGTGTGATAAACTGATTGTTGATATACTAAAAAAATTAATAGACTGGGACACTCATGTGACATACTACTGATTTAGGTTTATTTTAGGTTGGTATACTCACAATTTCAACTTAAATGCCATATTTTTTATGTATCGGTTGACAACTAATATATCTTTTATTTGGTAAATCAGTCACAACTGATATACCATATATTTGGTGTATAAATATATATTTTATATTTAGTGTATCAGTTACACCAAATATAAGGTAAATCAGTCGTAAAACTGATACACCAAATATAAGGTAAATCAGTCTAAAATGATACACTAAATATAAAGTAAATCAACTATATAACTGATACACCAAATATGAAGTATATCAGTTGTCACTGATACACAAAATATAATGTAAATCAGTCGTAAAACTAATACACCAAATATAAGGTATATCAGTTGTGACTGATACACAAAAAAAATGTGTATTAGCGACAATCATTTCAAGTATATCAGATGTGTATCCGCATACAATCATTTCAAGTATATTAGACGTGTATCAACATGTAATCATTTAGGTTAGTGTTAACACGTTATTACCCTAATTTTTTTTGCTATATATGCAAAGATTAAACATAAGAGCAGTAGAAATTAGTGATAACATAAGACCAGTAGCAATGAATGATAACATAAGGACCAAATCAGTAGCAATCAGTGGTAACTTAAGAACTATATAATCAGTAGCAAATAGTGATAACATAAAGATCATTAATCAATAGCAATGAGTGATAACATAAAAATCAAATTAGTAGACAATCCGTAGAAATCAGTGATAACTTAAGAATCATATAATCAGTAGCAAACAGTGATAACATAAAAATCATTAATCAGTAGTAAATGAGTGATAACATAAAGACCAAATCAGTAGCAATTAGTGATAACATAATCCGTGATTATATTTGGTATATACCTATTTTTGGTGTATCAGTCCCAACTGCTTATACATCAAATATGAGGTAAATCAATTGTATAATTGATACACAAAATAAAGATATATCAATTGTACAACTGATAAACCTTATATTTAACCTTATATTTGGTATATCGGTGACAATTGATAGACCAAATATAAGGTAAATCAATTGTATAATTGATATACCAAATATAAGGTAAATCATTTGTATAACTAATACACCAAATATAAGGTATATCAGTTGTGATTGATACACTAAATATAAGGTATATCAGTTGACTGATACCTTAAATATAAAGTATATCATTTGTGATTCATACACCAAATATAGGGTAAATTAGTGGTATAATTGATAGACCAAATATAGGGTAAATCAGTTGTATAACTGATACATCAAATATAAGGTATATCAGTTGTCATTAATACATCAAATATAAAGTGTATCAGTTGTGACTGATTCACCAAATATAAGTTTTATCAGTTGTATAACTGATACATCAAATATAAAGTTACCAAATATAAAGTGTATCAGTTGTGACTGATTCACCAAATATAAGTTTTATCAGTTGTATAACTGATACATCAAATATAAAGTTTATCGGTTGTGACTAATACATCAAAAATAAGGTATATCAGTTGTGATTGGTACACCAATTATAAGGTTTGATTAGTTGCACAACTATTATACTTTATTTTTCGTGTACCAGTCACAACTACTAATACATCAAATATAAGGTAAATCCGTTGTATAACTGATACGTCAAATATTAGTTAAATCAATTGTATAATTAGTACGCAAAATATAAAGTAAACCAGGCTATCAGACACCAATCTCCAGTGTATTATTCGATTATTAGACATCAACTATGCGAGGTGTATCAACGACAATCAATTTAAAGTATATCATATGTGTATCAACATACAATCATTTTAAATATATCAAAGGTGTATCAGTATGCAATCATTTAGGTTAGTGATTAACACGTGATTACTTTAGAGTGTTAAGGAGAGAGTATTATTTTCGACTTTTCAACTTTTAGGTCTTTGACTTCCATTCTTTTTTTTTTTTTTTTTGTAAAGTTGCTACAAATACAATTTTTCAATTTTTGTAAAAGGTTAGAGAATACACATGGTTAATGATTAACCGACTAAATATAGTTGCTACAAATACAATTTTTCAATTTTGTAAACGGTTAGAGAATGTGACAGATCTTTCACTCCCTTTTTTTTGCAACGGTATTTAATTAAAGCGAGGATTGGACCCATGACTTCTTAGTCAAGGGCACAACTTTATGTCACAATTGAGTTATACTCGATTTTGCTGCACTTTCATATTCTTAATAGATTAATAAATAATTTGATTTACTAAGGCCCCGTTTGATAACCATTTAGTTTTTGGTTTTGGAAAATTAAGCCTATAAACAACACAATCCCCTATATGAATTTATTTGCTGTGTTATCCATCTTTTCAAGTGTTTCCAAAATTCAAGCATAAAATTTAGAAACAAAAAAAAAGAAGCTTTCAAAAAGTTACTTTTGTTTTTGAAATTTGGAGTCGTAATGTTTCTTAAACAAAAATAAATGTCATGGTAGGAATTCATAAATGAATGTATTGTGTTTATAGACCTAATTTACAAAAATCAAAAACTAAAAATCAAATGGTTATAAGTTGTGCCCCTAATATAAAATCCTGGATCCGCCCCTGGTTATAAACAAGGCTTAAATCTTCTACATTTTAAAAATAAAAAATTCCAAAAATTAAACCCTAAACTTTGAATCAATTTATACTAAATCTTCCATTAAAAAACAAAAAATCTAAAAATTAAACCCTAATCTTTGAATCAATTTAAACCCTCATTTAGGATTCTATTGTACCTAATTTTCACACGTATTAGATTTTGTAAATGTATTAAATGGATGATAGCAACTCTTTTCTCACTCATTTGAAAGAATTGCGTGAAAATATTTCTGGCTAGAGCTTGGTAGGATTCCAATAGAATAATGTTTTTATTGAGGTAATTTTAAATAGAATGTGAAAATAGTTATAAATTATTATGAGAGGGTAAATTCATACTCGCAAAAGTTTAGAATTTAAATGGATATAATTCTCAAGTTTTATAGTATAAATTGATTTTTTTTCTTAATATTTTCTTGTTTTGGGGTCTTATTTATGTATTAAAAATGAAAATAGAAATGAACCTTAAAAAAAAATGTATGATTGAAATGAAATTTTAATATTGTGTTTATCCACAATTTTTTAGAATTGAAAAGAAAAGTGGTCATATTATTATTATTTATTTATTTAATTTTTTCAAAGATTGCCTAGTTGAACAAATATAATGAGATGTGTCCTGGATCATAAGGTCTGAGTTCGCCATCCATCAAATTAAATTAAAAAAAGTATGTTTTTTTCTCTTTATAAGTATCAATTGGGTATGCGTGATTGCTTTTCGATTTACTGAATCTCTAAGGTCCCGTTTGGTTCGTGACCCAAAAAGATGTATTCGAAAATAAATAATTTATTAAAAAAAAAACAAATTTCTTATTTTCACAAAATATTTCAATTTTTTTTTTTAATTTGAAATCAAAATTTGAAAACTGTGTTTGGTTCTAAATTTGAAAACGCATTAAAAAATTAATATCATAAAATTGATATATATTATGACATTATTTAGAGCTATATATATATATATATTTATTTATTTATTTATTTGTAGAAATTTGTAAATTTTGTACAAAATTATTTAATAGTCAATTTTGTGTATTAATCAAATTTAATCTAATGTATAGTTTGATTTTTAATATATAATTGATAAATTTTTTGAGTTATTTACATTATGTTTTTTTTATTAAAATTAAATTAGTGAATCAAATAGATAGTAAAAATTACTGTATCTAAGCTTAGGATTTAATTTAATGAAATTTAAAATTTAGAATGAAAATTGATTAAAAAAAAAAACTTGTAATCTTCATTCTCATATTCTTCTTCTATCAAATTCATTCATTTTTCTTATTCCTTAAAAAAGCCTACAAATTGTCATTCTACTTCATTAAGAAGACGAAATCTGTAAATATGGAATCATGTTTTGGTTTTTTGCAAATGGAGGACAGAGGGTGTTATTAATGAATCAACATTGACGAAATTTTTTGAGAATCTCGTGCCAACAAGAGCATAGCTCAATGGATGATATATTGCCTAGTGACCAAGAGGAAAAAAAAAAAAAAGAAAAAAAAAAAGAGAGAATTTTGTGTTTTCACAATTTTCGAATTCAGATTTTGTTTCACAAAAGAGTCTCACCAAAAGTATTTTCATACAATTCATCTTATTTCTTGTATTCGGAAACATAAAATTGAATCTCAATTCTCAACCAAACCGGACCTAAAGAATTTAGTAAATATTTGTTTGACAAAATTGTTTTTGAAAACTATTTTGGAGTATTTAGATTTTGAATTTTAAATTTTAAAATGAAAAACTAGATAAAAACTTTGATAAACATAAAATTTCTTGTTATAAACTCTTTTTTTTTTTTTTTAAATTGCAATATTTATAATATAATAGTGTATAAATTATAGAATAGTATAAAATATTGCTCAATTAGTTAGAGCGGGTGGCCCTAAATTCTTTTAATTTTTTTTAACACAAAAATAAAAAATAAAAAATAAATAACACAAACATATTTTAAATAATTTAAATTAGTTTAATCTCTAAATCTTCTACCAAACACATAACCGGAACATAAATACAATTATGGTTTTCACTGAATTCCATCTTTTCAGATCACAAACCAAATCTGTCTTAAGTTTTTAAAATAAAAATTTAATATTTAAAGGTGTTGGAATAACACAGTTGGTTAGAGTGTGCTTGTTAACCACAAGGTCAGGTCGGATGTTTGACCCCTCCTTCTAGCGACTCAAAATCTTTTATCTTTTTTTAACACAAAAGAAAAAGAAAATTATGACACAAACATATTTTGAACAATAGTTTAAATTATGATTCAATCTCTACCTGTTCTACCAAACACAAATCTGAAAACATATATATAATTATGGTTTTGATTGAATTCCATTTTTCACAAACCAAACATGTTCCATTTTTCACAAACCAAACATGTGTTAACATTTTTATAATAAAAATCTAGTATCTAAAAATGCTCGAATAGTTCAGTTAGCTAGCATGTGTGACAGATATAGTATCTAAAAATGCTCTTGGCTAGAATGTGTGACTCTTAACCATAAGGTCAGAGGTTTGACCTAGTAACCCAAAATCCTTTTAGTTTTTTTTAATATTGTTAGGGGCTACCTCACCAAAATCTTGGGGCAACACCGATCACAAACCAAACCAATCTTAATTATTTTAGAATTCGATTTAATTATTTAAAATTGCTGGAATAGCTTAGTTGTTTTGCTGGAATAGCTTAGTTGTTTTGTGGACCTTAACCACAAGTTCGGAGGTTCAACCCCTCCTTCTATCGACACAAAATCTTTTAGTTTTTTAACACAAAAAAAAAAAAAAAAAAACATATTTTAAACAATAGTTTAAATTATGATTCAATCTCTACATCTTTTACCAAACACAAATCCGAAAACATAAACGTGTGACTCTTAACCACAAGGTCAGATGTTCGACCCTTTCTTCTAGTGACTCAAAATCCTTTTAGTTTTTTTAATATTGTTACGGGCTACCTCACCAAAATCTTGCGGCAACACAGATCACAAACTAATTCAGTCTTAATTATTTTGGAATTCGATTTAATTACTCAAAATTGCTGGAATAGCTCAGTTGGTTAGAGCGTGTGGCTGTTAACCACAAGGTCGGAGGTTCGACCCCTCCCCTCCTTCTAGCGACTTAAATTTTTTTCAACACAAACATATTTTCTAGTATCAAAAAATGCTCGAGGTTTGACCAAATGACGCAAAATCGTTTTAGTTTTTTTAATATTGTTAAGGGGCTACCTCACCAAAATCTTGCTGCAACACAGATCACAAACCAAACTAGTCTTGATTATTTTAGAATTCGATTTAATTTTAAATTATGATTCAATCTCCGTTCAGTTGGTTAGAGCTTGTGACCCTTAATCCACAAGGTCGGAGATTCAACCCCTCCTTCTAGCGACTCAAAATCAAATGTTCATTCATTTTTTTAGCGACTCTATATTCATAAATCCAGTCAGATTTTAGTTTTTTAAAAAAAAATCGACAAAAAAAAATGAGATTACAAATAGCCTTAGAAAATATTATCTTTTAAAACCAAATTTATCAGCCTTAGAAAATATTATCTTTTAAAACCAAATTTATTATGAAATGAAACTTCTTTTTCACAGTTACATTTTCTTTTATTAATTTATTTCGTAAGTTCTCAAATCTAAGCCATGGTTAGTCAAATAAATTCAAGCCAACTAGTATTAAATAAAATTCCACTATATATAACGAGATTCCAATCCTAACTAAATTTCTCCATTTAAAAAAATAAAAATAAAAATACTAAATTTCTCCATCTGAGCATAGAGCATAGAGTCATGTAAAAAAAAATATTGGTAAATTTTAGGTTTCATCCTCACTTCACAATTTATCAATTTGGTCCTTTTAATTAGGCTATATTTAATAAAAAAATTGTCCCTTCCCTACTCTTATAAAATTATTTTATCAAATGAGTTGCACATTATTTATGTTGCAATGAACTAATGTATATACATATAATTCACTATATTAATTCGATAAGAGTTCAAAACTTAGTAAAAGATATGAAAATAACATGGTAACTTTTTGAATTGATCAAAACTAATTTATCGATAATGTTTAGATTTAATTTAACCAAATCGCAAAGACCCATTTAAAACTCTTAAAAACTATAGTAACTAAATTGAAACTAAAAATTGAAATCATAGTAATTAATTAGTAAGTTAATGTTAAGTAAATTGAAATGTAATTGTCATTAAGAGAAAGTTTTCGCTTTTTATTGTAATCATCACCGCACCGGCCAATTTTTTTTTTTTTTTTTTGACAACATGTTCGGGTGGGGGATTGAACCTGTTACACGATTCCATTGAGCTATGCTCTTGTTGGCCCGGACCAATTAAAATTGCAAGGTTGCATCAACAAATAGAAAATAAACAAATCTAAATTAAACCCTTATATATATATATATTCTCGTTATTTAAAAATATTAAAGTTAAATTACAAAGTTAATCTATGAAATTTGAGATTTATTTCTATTTAGTCATTAAACTCTTAAAATTATAAATTTAGTTTTTGAGCTTTCGATATTTTTAAAATTCATAAATCTATTCGACACAAAATTAAAATTCTAGAGTTAATTTCAAATTTAATTCTAATAAATCAATTAATTTTAAATTTTTTCAAGATTCCTATATTTTCGTCAAGGATGAAAATATCCGTGGATATATCCGTAAATCGGAGGCTTCGATATAGATATTAAAGAGTAATGGATATATCCAATATCTTTTATAAATACTCATACAACATCAAAAATATCATATATTAAATTTAATATGAAACTAGATACTACTAACTAGATCTATAGCTTAAATTAAAAGTAAAATAACTTAAATATTAATTTAAATATATTTTTTTAAAAAAATTAATTTATAAAAATATTCATGAATATCGATATATCCATGGATATATCCGTAAAATTGAAATGTCGATATCAATATGGATATCGATATTTTCATTTTTTATTTTCGTAACTATTAGACACTTTGAAAAATTTAGGGACAGAATAGAGGTAAATGTGAAAGTTCGGAGTTCGGGATTGTAATTTTGAGTAAATATATATATATATATATATATATTTGGAAAGATAATAATAAATTATGAATATTTAATTGATAAATGAAGAATACGAAACTGGAAGAATAGCTCTCCATATGCGTTTACCTCCTCCTCTCCTCTGCTTCAAATCTCTCTCTCCTCCTTTTATCAGAGAACCAATCTGTCGTCGGTCATCCTCAAAACTCGATCTTCTTCCCATTTGACGAAGACCCATTTCTCCATTTTCTCCATTTTCCCTTCTCTTTCAACTCTATCATCTTCTCCCCCCAATTCCCCCATGGATTTCTGCTCTCAGATCCATGGCAACCCGACCCTTTTCGCCCTGTAATGCGTCTCTTTCTTGCTTCACTTTTCTAGATTTGACTTCCAGATCCATGCGCTAGTGTCCCCAATCGGACCTCCAACCGACGCCTAACCCAAATCTCCGCCGTCGCCGCCGTCAACGCCCTCGATCGATCCAGACCGACAGCCGAAATGAAGGGTTCGAGTCGTTTCTTCACGATCGGGCTTGTGGCTTCCTGGTACTCCTCCAACATTGGCGTTCTATTGTTGAACAAGTATTTGCTGAGCAACTATGGTTTCAAGTACCCGATCTTCTTGACCATGTGTCACATGACGGCTTGCTCTTTGCTCAGCTACGTTGCGATTGCTTGGTTGAAGATGGTTCCGATGCAGACGATTCGATCTCGGATCCAATTTATGAAGATTGCGGCTCTTAGCTTTGTGTTCTGTATTTCTGTTGTCTTTGGCAACATTTCTCTTAGGTATTTGCCGGTCTCGTTCAATCAGGCTGTTGGCGCCACCACGCCTTTCTTTACGGCGGTTTTTGCTTACCTTATGACGCTCAAGAGGGAAGCTTGGCTCACTTATCTTACTCTCGTCCCTGTTGTTACTGGTGTCATTATTGCTAGTGGGGTAAGATAACATCTTCTACTTTTTTGTCTTCCTAATTCAAATTTCTTATTGCTGTGATCTTTCTGAGGGGTTTGCTTCATTCTTTCCTATTGAAATTGCTTGCTAATTCGGATTGCTAATTGTTTGAACAACTTTTTCAGCCAATTAGCTTATGTAAGTGCCTGATCTGGGGTGGGAAATTTTGTAGGAAATTTCTGAGTAGATGGCCAATATTGTTTGAGGAATTGTCATTCTTCTAGGGGTTGTTTGGGAGTTTTCCGAATGAATAGTAGTACCTTGATGCTTTTTAGAAGAAAAATTACTGCAAAAGCATTTTCTCCATTTGGATTTTTGTAAAAGCAAGTTTGAAACAAATATAGAAAACTAGTTTTTAGAATACATCCCAAGCAGCCAACTTTTTGTTTTTTTTCTTCACATTTTCTTTTCAAATGGGTAATTTGTAGATATTTTAAAACATGTATGTGGCTGAGGGAGGCTCTCAAACATTCCATGAAAACTGCTAAGATCTTCCTCTTACTTTCTTTTGGTGTTGGGGGGAGGGTGGGTTGGAAAATGGAGGTCGATAAGTTAGTCGTGGTTCTAATCCTGCTTGAATGATAAATGTTGTTTCTCTACTTTCCATCTTTGTGTTACTGATTCTTTGTTGTGTCAATTGATATCAGGGTGAACCGAGTTTCCATCTGTTTGGATTTATAATATGTATCGCAGCTACGGCTGCAAGGGCACTCAAATCAGTCCTGCAAGGAATTTTGCTTTCTTCCGAAGGGTAAGGGGCTTATAGTTTTAGAATGGGAGAATAATGAATATTTTTTTTTAATTGGTTTAAAAACTGTAAATGAGAGCTCATAAATTTATCTTTCAGAGAGAAGCTGAATTCCATGAATCTTCTTCTGTACATGGCTCCTATAGCTGTTGTCTTTCTGCTGCCTGCAGCACTTTTCATGGAAGAAAACGTGGTCGGTATCACTCTGGCTCTTGCTCGAGATGATAAAAAGATCATTTGGTATCTGCTATTCAACTCTTCGCTTGCGTATTTTGTAAACCTGACCAACTTTTTGGTTACCAAACACACCAGTGCATTGACACTTCAGGTATGCCTACTTCCTTCATTGATGCTCATGTTTGTCTTATCCATCCTTCTCCATGTTCTCGTTTTATATCTCGTGTTATTTTCTGTTTTCTTTCGTAAGTCCCCAACAAATTCCATTTGAATGATGCATCATCCTTAGAGGAGTCTTCTTTTTCATCTTCTTGATCCATTCAAATGATGATGCCTCAGGAGGAGTTATGATGTGTCCTCTTTTTTAACCAAGTTTTTTTTTTTGTTTTCCTTTGAAAGTCCCCAACAATTACATCATTAAAATGATCACACCCTCAGAAGAGTTATGATCTATGTTTTCTTCCGATAACTCAAGTTTGGTTTTATCTTTACTTTTGAAGCTCCCCAACAAATATTTGATTTCAGAGGATTGAGACATTAGCATAAAACCATTGGGTATTGTTATTGAAGGATTTGTTGGAAATCATACTAATATTTGTCGAAGTTCCCCTCGAACAGTTTAAGTTTTGAGTTTTGATGGCCTTATTGCACTCACTTTCTTTCTATACATCTTCTAGACCAATGCACAAGTTCCTAATGTTTGCTTGATATATTTTTTTGGAAAAAAAACTTCTGCATTTGGTCTCTTTAGTGCAGAAACTCTCTTTGTTGCATCTGTGCTTTGGAACCAAGTACCATCTTCTCTCTCAAAGCTCAAACTCTGTCAGATAATTCATAAGATATTGTTTCTTTCAGGTTCTCGGAAATGCTAAGGGTGCGGTTGCTGTGGTGATTTCAATTTTAATTTTCAGAAATCCTGTCTCAGTTACTGGAATGCTCGGTTACGCCCTCACAGTTGTTGGAGTTATCCTCTATAGTGAATCCAAGAAAAGAAGCAAATGAGAACAATGCTGCAACTGAAGTGCATTTTCCTACTTCCGTTTTTTGCGCGGTGGCAGTAGTCGTCGATACTGGAGGCAGCGGGTGTAGATCGGCCTGTTATAACTGCTCTTGACTATAGCCTCCAAATTCTTTTTCCCCCTGAAAGCTTATTAGCTTAGGCATTGGTTTATATTTGTATCATCTTCACAAGATCTGTCACAAAATAGAAAATTTAATAAGGAAGAATTATGGGGTAAAGTTTTACTCTTTAGAAAGGATTAATAGAATTGTTTATTACATAAAAGTCGCCTGTTATTGTCACTCCTTGATCAATTAAGGGGGAAAAAACATCGTTATCTTTTACCATTTTGGTACATTATTTTGTTAATTCCAAGTTACTCTGAACTTTGTTGGAGGGTAATTTTTCTTGTTTGGAAGAAAATACAGAAACAGATTTACTTGTCATTTCATTTCTCCTTCCAAAATATCAGTTGATTTCATCTAAGGAAACATATAGCCTTGAATTCTTGCATCTATCTCACACAATTCACTCCTTGTCTTCTCTACTAACCTTACCAACAGGAGTTCAAAAGTGGCCAACATTTCCTACTAACTCACTAATTGACTTCTCATTTCAGCCATCACTCAAGTTCCATTGTTTCAATCTTCGGTTTCTTATCGGTTTCCTCTCCGGCCTTGCTTTCGACAAGAGAGTTATTCACTTCATCCTTGATTTCAACTACAGACTTATCATCTTCATCCTTGATCTCAATTACAGACTCCTTGTCCTCTTCAGTCTTCATCTCTGATTCAGGTTTAGACGCGACTTTTGGCTTCGAGTCTGCTTTAGGTTTCGTCTTTGCTGTACGCTTGGGCTCTGTCTCAGGTCGGCTAATCGCTTCTGCTGCTGCTTCTTCTTCGATCTTACCCAAGTAGTATCTTATATAACCCATCTCTTCAATTCTGTATTCAACCATCACAGGCAGTTCTGAAGACAAGCTAATCGTCACCTGGTTTGCTAGAGGGGTTGCCTTTGTAAAAGAGTCGAGGTGCCTCAGGGCAAAGGTTAAGCTAACTGGTTTTTTCATCTCTATTATGACAGCTTCTTCAGGCTGTAAAATTTCAATTAACAAAGAAAGAAATCATCAAAAGAATTGCTGACCTTGATTAACCACTGTCATATATCTTTATAAAACAGAACATAGCCCATAACATTGCCAGAATCAATTGTAAAGGATTGATTATGTTAAGTGTGCTTGAGGAAAAAAAAACCTTGTCAACTGTGGAATTTCGTCTACAAACGATATTGGTAGTGCCAATATCACATCTGGTTGAGAATTGAACACTTTCCTTGGACACAGAGATCAGAACTGGAACAAATAGGTTATTCATCAAACTTTGCAAACTTGTAATTAAAATCGTTCTTGTCATATTCAAAATCTCTCCAAAATATGCATTCAATACTTCATAAACCAATTTCGATGTTGTGTATCGTTTTTTAAAGTGTAAAATCGCACATCATATTCAAAATCACTCCAAAATATGCATTTAATTTTGATGGTATGTATATCGCTTTTAAAAGTGTAAAATCGAACATCATATTCAAAATAACTATACTTTTAAACCTTCCAAATCAATTTTGATGGCATGTGTATAGCGTTGAGAAGTATAAAATCAAACATTAAAATGATCCTCTAGATGAACGGCATGTTTTGGCCGTAATGCTTCTAAAACTTCCAAAAGAAAGGAAATGATTCAGATGATTACCAGTATCGCCAATGGAGCTGAGATCCTTGCAAATCCTCGCAAACTCAACGGATGGCATTCTAACAATGGACTCGTATTCAGCATGAGGGATATTGAGATGCTCGCTAACAATATCCATCAGCTTCATCTCAAAATCAGCAATCTTATCTTGCGCTAAACACAGAAAGGATCAACAATCAGTCAACAGAATAACTATTTCCGATCACAGCGCAGTCAGCATCATACATTATTGCTCATTGACGGAATCCAAAACTACTTTACTAACATCCATCGAGTTCACTCAAAATCAGTAGAGAATCACTTCACATTTCGTAGTTACAAGAAAGTAATTAACTCACAAGGGTTTTCAAACATGAAAGTGACGCAATCGCTGCCATCATCGGCCTTAAGCGTAACAATGTCGTCATTACCAGCGCAGCGGAGCATCTTAGACATGCTGTTGAGGTTTATACCGATGGAGATGTTGCGATCGCAGCGATAGTGCTCGAAACACTCGGAACGGAGAAGGAGAGAGACTAAAGCGACGTGACTGTAATCCATAGCTTGAAGAGAGAAACCAGTAGCGGAAAAATCGAAGTTGGCGTCGTTGATGAAATCCTTCATGGCTTCAAGAATCTTCTTCAGAAGACTGCCCTGAACCAGACGGAGCTCCAACATTTTTGCGTTAATGGCGGATTGAATGAGAAATGAAAGTGAAAGTGAGATTTCTGATAATAACGGACTCTGGGCCCTTGGGCGGTAGTGGGGACAGAATTCCCGCCAGATCAGCAACCATACCACGTTTTTTTTTTTTTTTTTTTTTCTTCTTCTTCTTCCTTTTTACGGATTTTTTTTATATTAATAACCTACTTTAAATAAATTATTACAGAGAGATATCTTAGTTTTGAAAGTATTTACAAAACTAGAGTACTTAAATCGTGTATCATGGACATGATTTAGGGAAATCATGTTCATGATACACAATTTAAGGGTAACTCGTGTGCATGGTACACGATGTGTAGGGATAACTCGTGTACCATGGACACGATTTATATGTAACTCGTGTACCATGGACACGAGTTATGATCACCTCACTTGCTCCATAGGTGTCATGTTGATCTGCCACGTTACATAACTCGTGTCCATGATACACGACTTAGGGGGTAATTCGTGTCTATGGTACACGACTTAGGTTGGCACGTCATGTAAATCGTGTCCATGGTACACGAGTTACCCCTAATCGTGTACCATGGACACGAGTTATACCACCTAAATTGTGTACCATGAACATGATTTAGGAAAATCGTGTCCACGATACACGATTTAGGTACTCTAGTTTTGTAAATACTTTGAAAACTATCCTATTTCTATAATAAGTTATTTAAAGTACATTATTAATATAAAAAATCCTCTTTTTATCGATTAGTCCTTAATATTTTCAATTTTTCAAATTTACTCTTAATGTATTACCAAATTTCAGCAAAGTCATTTCCTTAAAAATATATGTCAATTACTACCGATGTCAATTACCGCCGAGCTATGCTCATTTTGACCTTTTTTTTTTTTTTAGCTAAACAATATGTGAGGGTGGAGAATCAAATCTCAAATTTTTTAGTCGAAATTAGAATGCCTCAAAGAGTCGAGTTATGCTCAAGTTGAAAATGACATGTTCAAATTTGTCAATGGAAAGCTTGTGTATCGTTAAATTATTATTTTCTTAACATATTTAGACATGCCACGGAAGAAATAGACTTTTTATGGGTGAGTCAAATGAGTTATATATCCAAATTCTAAATATATTATTAAAACAATAATTTACAACTTATTGTTGCATTTTTTTTTAATTGAAGGACTTAATTAAAAATTTGTAATACATTTGAGATATAATAATAATAATAAAATTATTGACCAAATTGAGAATTAGGTATAAAAAATTAGGGATCATTGGGTCTATTTTGCCTTTATAATAAGAATCATTTAAGACTACTAGTCCCAATACCAACTACGATGATTTTCATTTATTATGGTTTCGTTTAATAAAATTTTGCTTCAAATCTCATTTTGGTATTTAACGTTTTAAGTTTGTTCTATTTCTACTTTAGTCCCTAAACTTTAAAAATAGTATAAAAAAATAAAAAAAATAATTTGTATTCTTAAATCTAAAAACTTAAGAATACAAATTATTCTGGTCATTCATCATTGTCACATTCTGTTAGGATACTACCTAACAAGAATCCATAATTATTGTCATAAGGTTGTGTCCGTGACTATGAGGTCATGAGTTCAATCTCGCTTTAAATAAAATACCGTTGCAAAAAAAGAATCCATAATTATTGTCAAACCGAGCATAACTTAATTGACATAAAGTTGTGCCCTTAATTAAGAAACTACATTGTATTACAATATAATTTTATAGAACTTACAAGATAAGTAAGTACTTCGAAGTACTTGCACCCTCCCCTTTTGAGAACTCTCTCAAACCCTAAATTCACTAACCAATTGTCTACCTTTCTCAAATTTCACTCTTATTTATAACCAAATACCCTAACTAATTACCCTTATGTCCTTCCTAATATCATACTACTTACCTATATACCCCTGATTAGTACTCCCACGTTTAGCTTGAATACATGCTCACATTGCTCTCTCTATATATCACATTAATATACTTATAAACCACGTTAATTTATTAAAAGAAAAATAAAGACAAGGACTAAAATAGTAAACTTAAAAAAGTTCATAGACTAAAATAACCATTTTCAAAGTTTAACGACCAAAATAAAATACACCAACCAAATGAACATTTTGAAAGTGACTAAAATGGAACAAACCTTGAAGTTGAGGACAAAAATGTTATTTAAATCTTAAATTTTTATTTTTAATTCTAGATATTAAAAAAATCACCTCATTATATATAATTACTCTTGTTTTCTTTATTTAGATCTTCACTTCTTATTTCTAAAATAATAATAATAAAAATAAAAATAAAAATTTCTTAGAAACACTTTTGAAATCTCAATTAAATTTTTTAAGAACTATTTATTTTTATTTTTTAAATTTTAGTTATGATTTCAAAATCAATCTTGAAAGTATAATAACGAAACAAAGAGAAAAAAGTAAAATGGTATCAAATGGGCCCTAAACCTTAGAGATTGGATCTAGGAAAACTTCCCACCGGACATGGATCAGATCTCACCACTGCCCTTACCACCATGTATACAAAGTGAAGTGATTTGATGGTGTAATAACCACTTTTTGAGTTCAACAAGTGTGGGGGATGCAAGGATTCGAAACTCCTACTTCAAGAAAAGGAATACAAAAGAAGGTGGGAGAATTCGAACATCCGACCTCAAGGGAAGAAGTACATGTCAATTACCGCTTAACTATGCTCACTTTGAAGAAAAGATATTCAAAACTTGGATCAAAAGGCAAGCTTGGTCATGGGGCAGCAAGGCAAGCGAGGTCTTCCAATATTGACTTTGACCCAGAAAAAAATCTAAAAGATAGCTATGAAGCCTATGATTTATGTCATTTCCAATTGATCTCAAGATGAGAAAAGTGAAACCCAGAAAACTGAGAAGAATTCAGCAGGGAAACAGAATGACTCCATATCTATCTTGTGATAACCACCCAAAACTAAAAGTTGCAAAGTGCTTTCATAAACTTTAGGCAAATCATTGCCCACTTTCAAATGGTTTGTTTGAAGTTCCACGAATCAACCAAACAAACAATTGCTCAGCATGACGAGTTGGAAACTCGAGCAAGTTTCTTTTGTGTTTCCCATCACGAAACCGTGAGGATCAAAGTAGAACACACAGGGGAAGAGGGAAGAAGGCAGAGGGAAAATGGATTCAACAAAACCACAAATTGGAAGTTTATAACTCGACCTTTGAAGCGTCTGGATCAGAGGTTGCTGCTTGACGCTTCATCGATGCAGATTTGATCAGATGGTTGTAGCTTCCCTTTTCCTTGAAAAGCTGTGAAAAATGGTGCTTGCAGTACAAAATTCCATTAAGTGCAGCATAGTTTGATGGAGTTAAAGAACAGCCACCGTGTGAGCATTTAAAACATGACTTGTGATAGGCTTGACTCTCAACTGTCACCTGCATACAAGCAATCCACGCAATCCATTACCGCTTAAATAACATCTGCACATATGCATTCAAAGTACCAACACCAGCAAAACTGCTAGAAAATTGAGATGGAGCCATTTCTCCCTGAGCATAGATTAAGCAATTGAAAACAGTAACTTCCACAGTTCCTCAAAGCCTACAGATAACTAGTTGGCTCAAACAAGAACCACATTCAAGCCGTTCAGAAAACCAACTCATTTAAACGTAGTAGCTTTAAGGAATGTCCCTTTCTTATAGAAGAGGTCAATATGTAAATGTCAAAACGATAGCATACAAAATAAATTCAAACACCAGCAAAAAGATAATTTAGTGCTTCATATATATGCAGAGAGTTCAAAAAGTGTAAGACATTGGACAACTGGTGTGATTAAGCAGGTTTTAAATGTTTGAATATCTTTCTAACATCTTCTAAACTAACCTTCTCCAGTGGATAGGCAGTTTTTCCACATGTAGCACATTTTTCTTGTGTCCCAGAAAACATGCCGGCAGCTTTGCTTGGCGACCTAGTCTGGAACCAACAAGAGGCTACGGGATGAGCGATTGTTTATAAATTTAATCACAACTAGTTGCAGCATTGGGGTTAAACTTACCAGCTCTGGAGTTGGCCTCTCGGACTTTGCAGCTGTAAAAAAAAGAAATATAGAAAATGTTAGTAAAAAGGAATAGCTACAAGATCAAATGTATAGGGTCTTCTATATTAGGCAAAGTTTGGAACATACGAGATAGAAAGTTCTTGCTGAAGTTGCCAGTTTCCTTGAAGAGCTGCTCAAAATGAGGCTTACAGTACAGAACACCTTCCATTGAAGAATAATTACTCAGCTGAAAGCATTTGACAAAAGAATAATTACTCAGCTGAAAGCATTTGATAAGTCCTTTTAGAAAAGTTCTCACATTCCGACCCCAAAAAATGCTCAGTAATCATATATATAAAAGCTGGAGCTTAGTTTTTATTTGTTTACCTTTTAAACACCACACAGTACTTACTCTAATTGTTCATGAAAACCCTCCAAAGAACAGAGAGAGCAGTTCTATAAACAATGGCTATGAGAGAGGAGAGACAATAAATGAAACTAAAGACTTGTTTGGGAGGCTACTTTCTGTTTTCTTTTTCAAGATTGTTTTTAAGAGCTGTGAGTAGATGGTTTTTAAAATGAAGATTCATGTGGGAGAAAAAACAACTTTTGTTGTTCAGAAAACATAACATCTATACGGAAAATAAAACAGTTACCCAAGCATTGTTTTTACTTAATCATTGTTGTTTTGAAAACAGTCACTCAGATACTCCCTATAATTTTTTAACTTATAGATCCACAACTTTTCTCTATTCCTTTTCAAGTTCAAGTGAGGCAAGAAAATTAAAGATTTCCAGAATAACACAAAGAGAAGCTATCAATGAATCCTGAAAATATACCTTCAGAGTCCCTTTGCAATGGCTGCATTTGAAACATGCCTTGTGGAAAGAAACTCCATCAGCAGACAACTGATCTACAGGGTACACAGTCTTCTCACAAGCTTTACACTTCTCTTGGGTGCCAATAAACGACATAGCTAAAAGCCTCAAGAGTAGATCTGACTATTCTCAATCAACCAGCAACTTCTCCAATTCAAAGCCTGACAGCTATCCCAATCAAACAAACTCCTTTCTCCTAATGGGCATTTCATCAAACACATTAAAAACACAAAAAACCTAGAATCAAATTCAGAAGAAGAAAAAAAAAAAAAGTTGCATCCAATGATCTATGAATCTTGGAAAAGCAAATCGATGAGGTTAAAACACTTCAAAGAAGAAAATAAGCAAACCCAGAATGCTGAACAGACAAGATCTTGATCAGAGTTGAAATACAAAGGAAATCGAAGATGGGTACCTCTGAAATCGAAGGAAGTAACAAAATGCAGCTATTGTTTTAGGTGGGGAGCAAAGAAGAAGAAGAAGAAGAAGATAATGGAATGATAAAGCGAAAGGCAGAAACAAATAATTTATGATAAATTATTCAGAGGGTCGATTTTCTTTATAGAGAAAAAAAAGTGATAAAGTGAAAAGGGATCCGAGAAAATATCTTTGCCGGAAAGACATACATTGGTTGGTTGCTTAAACTTTACTCCGTCCGGTCCCGGTGCGACTTTCTTCTTCAGCTTTATCAGTCCTGGAAATGGAGGTGGAGCTCCACCATCGGCATCCTGCAGCTGCAGAGTAACACGACGTGTCGTTTTGTCTCTTTGTTTTTCTGATTTAGCTTTCACTCTGTCTTCTCTCGTCTAGGCATAGTTGTGTTTTGATGATTTTGGTAGTGGAAAACTGTTTGAAGTATAATTGACTAAATTATTGTTTTTAACTAAACTCTCAATTAGTTCATAATTATCCTTTTTAGCCGAGTTCGTCATAGCTAGACATGTCCATTTGTCCCGACCTGTCTCTTGTCCTGTCTCAAATGGGACGAAAATTCTCGATTATACGGGAAATGGGATAGGGAGCGATAATTTTTTTTTACCCTGGCTAAACGGGACGGGAACGGGTAATAGCATACCCGTCCCGCCCCGTTTAATATATATATAATATTTTCATAAAAAAAAAAAAACACACTGTTTAAAAAATATTGACATCTTTAAACATAGCGACCTAGATGAGTTGAACTGAAATAATTGACATGCACTCTTACATCTTACATCGGATGTTTGATCCATCGTCTCCACAATTGTTGTACTAAAAAACCACCTTATTGTTAAGGTATATACTTTCGACATCAAAATCAGATGTTCAAATCTCACACACTACTCCACATTTTGTTGAACTTCAAAATAATTAATTAAAATATTATTTTAATCTATGTATTTTAAGACTTATTTTGTTTTACCATACTTTCAAATTAGTACGTATACTTTTAAATTTTTAATAAATTTTAAAATTTGTCTATCCTTAGTTTAAAATTAATTTTTAGGATAAATTATATTTTTTATCTCTGAAGATTGAATTTGTTAATATTTAGGTATCTAAGCTTCCAAACTCAGTTTAGTACCAATTTTTGGCCCTTCATCAACATTTTGATGTACTTAACCTTTTGTTTTTATTAATTTTTATTTTATTTTTATCTTTCTCCCCTTAGCCATGATTGACGCTGGTCGCTGGTGCCGCCAACAATTTTTTTTTTTCTCTCCTTATTCTCCTGTGTCGTTTTTTTTTCTTTTTTTTTCTTTTCATTTTTTCCTTTCTTTTCTTTTATTTTCATTTTTTCTCTCTTTTATTTTCGTACTCTTCTTTGCATTTTTTTTTCATTTTTTCTTTTGCTTTCTATATACCTTATTTTAACTTTATTAATTTATTATTTTTTCATTTTTTTCCTTCATTTTTTTTCTTTCTATATAATATCTTTTCAAGTTGATTTTTTTTTTCAATTAAAAATTTGTTCCATAAAATTTAGTTTTTTTTTTATAGCGAAAATTTAGATTTTAGGGCATGAATATTTCACATATTAAGAAAAAATCACTAAGGGCAAATATGACGATCCACTTTTTTTTTTCTTTTTTAGAGAGAGTTTATTAAGAAAAAATCACTAAAGGCAAAGATGACAATTCACTCTTGCTAAATTAATAAAGGAGGGAAAATGATCAACCCACAAAATAGAGAAAGAGGGAGAAAAGGATGAAGAAGCTAGGGCATCAACCAAAGCATTACAGATTCGCAAGATAAAATTGAGAGTAAAATGATCTTCATCTGGGAGAAGATCCTTGGAGGGGGCGATCTAGGTGTGAAGATCACTGGGATGGACAAAAATATTGGAGGAGGCTTGGATAGCATAGGTTGAGTCAAACTCAAGACCAAAATGACTAATGCCCAAAAATTTTGCCATATGAATACCTTCGTGGATTGCAACAACCTCCACATAAATGGGTGATTGATAAAAACCATCTTTTAGAGATTGTGCCGCAAACATCGAGCCAGAGAGAGTGAATGACAACTCCAATACCTGTTTCCAGAGAATTAGAGAACCGGGAGCCATCTGTATTAATTTTGAACCAGCCCGATGGAGGAGGAGTCCAATGAGTCGGACGAAGCCTCTGAGGAGTAGCAGGGTGGGAGGTTGAGATTTTTGCAAGATAATTCGAAATCCAACGGACTTTTGAAGGGGTATCCAGAAGACGATTACCATGGATAGAAGAATTTTGATAATTCCAAATGGCCCAATAAGTTATGCAAATTAATTCAAGATTGGGTTGAGGCTGCAAGAAGACCCAATAAAGTCAGTGATCAATCAAACGACTGTGCTTCAGGTGTGGAAAGTTGAGAGAGGGGAAGAGACAACTCCAAATATTCGTGGCCCGTTTACAATAAAGAAGCGCATGGGAAACATATTCTTGCTTCAAATAATAGATCGGGCCAGAGGTACGACAATCTATCCCTCTGTCTTTTAAACAACAAAAGGCTGGAATGGAATTATTAAGGGTTTTCCACATAATTTTTTTTTTTATTTTACTGGGAAGTTTCAGAGCCCAAATCGAGCGCCAACCTCGGGTAGAGAGAGTAGAATTTGAAGAGGAAACAATAAAGTTTTGGGAAAGAGCCAAGTCATAACCACTCCTAACATCATAGGAACCATCCTAATGGAAGAGCTTATCCAAAAGAGGTAAATTCAAGGATCACTCTCTTAGAATCCATTTATCTTCATAAGCCGATATATTATAATCATTCCCAACTTTTAATCTGATCCCTTTGGAAAGAAGAACTTGACCCCAAATGATGCTTTTCCAAAAAAGAGGGGCGACGAACAACTTTCCAAACTTTTTCTGAAATGAAACTGAAATCAATGCATTTTCGATTAGTAAAGGAAGAAGAGACTCCAAGGTACCGCCCAAGATTCTTAACAAGTTTGATACCAAGGGTAGTATGAATAAAATACTGCGAAAGAATACCCATATTAGGGGAAGTAATAAAAGTCGATTTATGAAAGTTAATAAATTGTCCCGAAGCTAGCTCATAGTCAGAAATGATAGACTTAATAGTTAAACAATTGGAAACATAGAACTTTAAAAAGAGAATGTTATCTTCTGCAAAAAGAAGATGGGAAATAAGGGGTAGATTTGGCAATGTGCACACCAATTAGCGAATTAGAGACTTGGGCATGTAAAAGAGTTTGAGATAAACCTTCAGAACAAAGAAGATAGAGATAAAGGGATAAGGGGTCACCTTGTCGGAGGCTACGAGAAGGAATGATATGACCCGTAGCTAATCAAAATAGAAAAAGTAGGAGAAGTAATACAATTCATAATCAAAGAGATCCAGTGAGAATTAAAACTCATCTTAATCATAATACTTTCAAGAAAAACTCATTTGACTATGTTAAAAACCTTAGAAATATCAAGTTTTACAGCAGCATAACTTTGAAGGCCAGAAGACTGCTTACGGATATAATTAACACACTCATGGGCAACAAGGATATTATCAGAGATAGACCGGAAAGAAATAAAGGCAGATTGGAAAGTGGAGATGATAGTATTAAGGATAGTTTTCAATCTATTACCTAGAGTCTTAGAAATAAGCTTGTAAGAAACGTTACAAAGACTAATAGGGCGAAAATCAGAAACAATAGTAGGATTCTTAATTTTAGGAACAAGAACAAGGTTCGTATGGTTCCAAGAAGCTAAAGGGGTAGCATGCTTAAGGAAATTAAGACAACTTGGGATAATAACATTACCAACCGAGAGCCATAATTTTTTATAAAAGAGGGCATGAAAGCCATTTGGACCCGGAGCTTTGGTGGGGTGCATTTGTTTAAGAGTTGCCTCTATTTCCTCACGAGTAAAGGGAGCAGTAAGCATAACATTCATTTTCGGAGTGACCGAAGGTTGAATATTGGAGAGAATCTTATCCATATCTGAAAAACAAGGGTTGGAAGAAAGAAAAATGCGAGTAAAATGATTGATAAAAGTATGCTCAATATCCACAGGATCTAAAATCCAAACTTTAGAATTATTAAAAATCTCTTTGATTGAATTATTCTTTTTACGGATGGAAGCTTTCTTGTGAAACCAAGAGGTATTACGGTCTCCCCATTTAAGCCATTCTTCTCTTGAGCATTGTTTCCAGTAGATTTCCTCTTCTAAGAGGAGATTATTAAGATTATTCTCTATAACCATACTATTATTGAAATCAGGATTCAAGGAATCATCATAAGCCGGCTGAAGAGCTTGTTTGCAAAGTTTAATATTGGCCTTGAGAAAACCAGATTGTTTTGATCTCCAAGAGTGAATGTTTGAGGTCACTTTAGATAACAAAGATTGTAAGGTAGCATGATCACGAAGATTGAGAAACCAATTTACTGAATTATTCATAATATCGGAGCAATGACTATGAGAGAGCCAATGTTCCTCAAACCTAAAGGATCTTCTAACAGATCTAGAGTGCTTTAGCCTTTTTGGATCTAAGGAAAGTTCAATAGGACGGTGGTCGAATTCAGACCAATCAAGATGAAGGTTTTCAAAAGTGGGGAAAAAATCTTTGAATGCTGAATTTGCCAAAAAACTAATCCAAACGTTCAAAGGTTGGGGAGCGGTGATGCCAACGATTGAACCAGGTGAAAGCATTGCCTTTGAACTCAAGGTCTTTAAGGTTACAATCATTAATGGTTTGACGAAAGGATTCAAGTAAATTGAGATTCTTCGGATCTCCTCCTTTTTTTCTGAATTGGAAAGAATCTCGTTGACGTCCCCACCCACCAACCAAGCCGACTCATCAAAGTTATGGATTCTACGAAGAAGGTCCCAAGTTATAGGATGCTTAGAAGGGACGGGATGGCCGTAAAAACCCGTAAAATGCCACCACAAGTTATTCCAGTGAATAGTAGTATCAATATGAGATTTAGAGGAAGAACGAATAGAGATATTAACATTGTCTTTCCAAAAAATACAAAGATCACCCCTGAATCATTATTTGAAACTGAAAATCAGACATGGTAACTAGTAACTTATTTAAAGGCATTCATAGTCGAAGAATCACTCCGAAAGGAAAATTACGTGAGCTTATCGAATTAAAAGAACATCCTGAACCGCACAAAATGTTTGTTGGTTACCTAACCCACGAACATTCCAACAGAGAATCTTCATAAATAATGTCGAGGTTGGCCAACAACCTCAATCAAATAAAGAAACATATTATTAGTAGATGCGTTTTAGGTGGGATCGGGACTATCTTCGCGAAGTTTTTTTGGATCAGGGGCAGAAATAGGGGCCATATTCTTGCATTTTTGTCCCAGATAAGGCAAATTTATGTCAAATGGAAGGGATGAATTATTCTTAGATTTTTTGGGGCCTTTCTTCTTGGTAACAGAGGAAGAAGAAAAGTGAAAAGCTGATGAAGAAGTAGCATAAAAAGGGAGAGGGTTAGTTAAGGGAATAAGAGGATCTGGACGTAAAGGGGAGACCACAAGAGGTTTATGAGGGGAAGGAGATGAAGGGTTAATAGGGACAAATAGAGAGGAAGGAACAATAGGTTGGTAATTAGAGGGTTTTTTAAGGGAAGGGCTTCCTAACGAAGTTGAGGGCCGAAATTTATTTGTTTTGAAGCTTTAGAATCTTTGTTGGAAAAAACAAGGTCACAATCTTTACGAAGATGACCAATTAAACCACAAAAATAACAAAAGTCAGGTAACCCCTTCATAGCGAAAGAAGAACCAAGAATTGGGTGAGAGGCCTTCGAGGTTTATTTTGATGCCTCTACTGAGAGGCTTGGAAATGTTAATGGCAACACGAATTTTCAAACTTGAGCCCCAACATTTGCCCAAAATATCTTCATCCACATCAATGAATGTTCCTAATGCATTTCCTATTTCAATTGCAGAGAATCTTGTCCTATAGGCGATTGGAAGATCAAGAACATGAACCCAAAAGTGGACTAATTTAAATGACATAGCAGATGGTCGAATCAGAAGTTTCGACTTTTCCAAGATTAATAAGCTTTTATCAAAGATCCATGGTCCCGAGTGGAGGATGCGATTAACCTCACCAATCTTAAAAAAAGTGAAAATAAAAAGGGTTTTAGAGAGGTTATGAAGAAGTGGGGTGTCTTCAAGTTTTCAAATTTTCTGAAACAAAGTTTGGATAGTGTCACTAGTTATAAATATTGAACAAAGGAGATTTCCGATAAAGCTGAGATCAGTATCAATATTGGGGAGAATCTTCAGGACGAGGAATAATGATAATGATGGTTGACTTTCATCAAGGATAAGGGAGAGTTTCTGTAAATGAGATCATCTTCCTCTATACTATAGAATAGAGGAGCAGAAACAAAAAGAAATAGAGGAGGAGAATAAGAGAAAGAGAAAAGGCAGCAGCAAGACGGAAGACTAAACCAAACTTAAGCCAAACCAACCCAAAAATGGCAGCGAGGCGGAGGAACAACAAAAAACGGACAAAACACTCATAGAGGGAGGAAGAACACCAACAAAGGAGAAGCAAACTACTCTCACGCTCTTTAGAGAATCTTGAAGAATAACAAGAAGATTTGCGCACTTATTATCAATTAATTTTAGCTTTTGGCTTTCTAAATTTTCTCTTCTTATTCTCCTCTATTGTTTTTTCCTTATTTTTATTTTCATACTTCACCTTTCTTTTCCTTTTTTCTTTTCATTTCTATATACCTTATTTCTTCTTTTTTAATATATTATTTTTCATTTCTTTTTTTTCTCTACATTGTTTTTTTTTTCTTCTATATAATATCTTTCAACTTGATTTTTTCTCCAATTAAAGACTTGTTACGTGAAATTTAGGTTTTTGTTTTTCATAGCGAAAATTTAGGTTTTGGGACATAAATATTTCACATATTAATTTCAACAATTTTTTTTTATTATGCATGAATTTATGTAATCTTGAAAAGGATGTGAACGGGAGTTCTAGGGTTTAGTGTCTTAGTGTTTACGGTTTTATGATTTACGACCCTAAAACCAAAAATCGTTCACATCATTTTCAAGATTACATAAATTCCTGCATAAATTTATGCTCAAAACCCTAAATTTTCGCTATGAAAAAAATAAATTATTTTTTACTATTTTTTTTTTATATATAACAAGTCTCAATTGGGAAAACAAAAATAGAAAATCAATGCGGAGGAAGATATCAGACTCCCGACCTTTTAGTCATTAGTTAACACTTATACCAGTTGAGCTATGCTCATAATGATAATGTTACGGGCAACTTCAACCTCACGTCACCCGCTGAAGTCATAACCACACCCCGAGGAGTGGGGGCCACCGCCCCCGAATCCAGAGAATTCATCCACCAAAGGACGAGCTCGGAGCTTCGGCAGGCAACGCTTACCACAACTGACCGAAGATAGCCGACGTCATTCCTCGTTTAGCACGAGATGTGACTGACGCGACGGCCTGTCCCAACTGACAGAAGAAGCGGCGCTGCAGGCGCCCCCAACCCTCTCGGGAATCGGGGGACGACGAGCACCACAATCATCACCAGGCGCGTGGGCCAAACCCCGGTTGACCCTTGTCGCCCGCTCCGATCCAGGCGTTCATTCGAAGGCCAACGAACCGGACAGTTGCGAGGATTTCTCCTCCACTATAAATACTTCTCCTGTTTAACAGGAGAAAGAGAGAGGTAACTCCATTCGAACACCCTCTAACTACTCCTACCTACGCTCGAACCTCTCTAACTTAGGCATCGGAGGCCCGTGGGCAAAGCCCACCGGTGAAAGTTGATGCTCTCTCTCCTCTTGCAGGTACACCACCGTCTGTCCTGCAGCCGTGGGCGACAGAGGCAACGGAGGAGCAAGGCGGTCCAAAATCTTGCATCAACATTTGGCGCCGTGGGAAGGCGCGTCACAACCGTGACACTCTCCCAGCAAGCTAAGATACAAATTTAACTTCGAACGGGGGGGGGGGGGGGGGGGGAGGGGGGGAGGGGGGGATGCCTCACCAAGCGGAGGAGGAAAGGTTGTCTTACTAAACCAACACTGGGGCCGCGGGCAAATTGCCTACGGGAAGGGTAGTGGAACTCTCGTCCAGACTCGAAAGATTGCACTGCAGTCCCCCAATTTTCCTCACCTCTCCTCCTATGATCTTTGTATGACGGGTCATTCTCGAGGAACGACATACGTTTCTCACCAGAAAGATCGGTACAAAGACGCAAAAATAGAAGAACAGAGACAAGAGTTGCAGAAAGCGGTAAAAAATGACCTGAATGAAACCATTTTATTAAAGAATGCAACAACGCTACCCCCGACAGGCCGAGAGTGGCGGAAAACAAAGATAAGCAAGCAAAGCTAAAAAGTACACTTGAGGACGCCGCCGCCGGCGAAGTCTCCCGTCAGCCGCATTCCTGTCCCGTGAGTCTCGGGTGAGCCTTTGGACAACGGTCAGGTCCACGTTCTCTTCTTGGTTTGGAAGAAGTGGACCCGAACCCCCCTGAGGGATCAAACTCGGGGCTGCAAACCCAAACACGCGACTCACCCTGAGAAACGCGTGCGAGGCGCCAGTAGACCCCCGAGCGGTCCTGGCGATTCTGACTTATCTTCCCTCCACACCCGGGCAATCAGCGCAGGCGACAAAACGACCACCAAGGCGCCGTGCGCTCCTTCTCCGTAGGTGTGGGCACTTCCGTGTCCGAGGAACACGGACGACCTTCCCTACCACCAACCACCGACTTCCTCCTGGATATTGCAATAAGAGGGAGCTTGATAAGCCGGTGGGGCGGAGGAAATGCGACAAGAAGACAGAGAAGCATGAACCGCACACGGTACTCCTATGGAGCCGTGTGCGACCATGCCTCCAAGCGACCTTGCCAAACGGTACTCGTATGGAGCCATCAGAGATAACTGGGAGAAAGCTATCACCCAGATCCCATGGTTGAAAAGTCGACCAATGTCGTGCAAGACAAATCGGTTTTCCGACGGTGAAAAAAACATTGGGGCCGGCGGAAGGAGAGGTGTGGAGATCACTACAGGGGCCACCCCCTCTTTATAGTAACACCGGGGCCATCCTGGCCGTCCAGCGCACCACGCATCCAACAGACGGAGGATAGCCTGGGAACTCAACGCTACATCGAAACAAGGCACGTCGTTACTCCGCCCGTCTTGTCTTCTCAAGACACAGGGAATCGACACGACCGCTCACCTGTCGCGCCGATTCGCGTCTCTACCTCCTCGATTCGCCTTCCTGGTAAACGGGGATTCGACGCGATGGATCACCCGCAGAGTTGGGGCCCACGTGTCTCCGACTGTTAAGACCTTGGCCTGACCAAGGAAATGAACCATTAAGCCCTCCAGCAGGCACCAAGTCCTCACGCTTCGATGCAGTTTCTCCCGTCTAAGCCACTCGTCGGTCGTGCACAAGCTTTTAGCACACCCGAGTCTCGGCCGATCAACGGAGAAGTACATGGCCTCAGACATGCAGGCATTAAGCTCTCCAGCAGGCACCAAGTCCTCACGCTCCGACATAGATTCTCCTGTCTAAGACACTCGTCAGTCGTGCACAAGATTTTAGCACACCCGAGTCTCGGCCGATCGACGAAGAACTACATGGCCTCGGACACGCAGGAATTAAGCCCTCCTGCAGGCACCAAGTCCTCACGCTCCAACGCAGCTTCTCCCGTCTAAGCCACTCGTCGGACGTGCACAAGCTCTTAGCACACCCGAGTCCCGGTCGATCGACGGAGAAGTACATGGCCTCGGACACGCAGGCATTAAGCCCTCCAGTAGGCACCAAGTCCCCACGCTCCGACGCAGCTTCTCTCGTCTAAGCCACTCGTCGGTCGTGCACAAGCTTTTAGCACACCCGAGTCTGGGCCGATCGACGAAGAAGTACAGCCTCGGACACACAGGCATCAAGCCCTCCAACATGCACAAAAAAAGTGTGGGCTTAAAGAAGGAAACCTCGCTTGACACCCTCAAATAAGTTCGTAGATAATCAACCCTTTAGACGCGAGAGAGTGAATACCCGCAAACTTTAATGAGGGATCCAAGCGTGATCCATCTGCACGACCCTAAGGACTCGTCATACGGTGTCACTCCCGACCTAGGCCGATATGTTAGACGTCGAACGACCCCAAAGGCGCCCGACCTCAAGCAGGGGCCAGAGGGGACTAGGCTCGGGGATCAGCCCCAAAACGACGAGGAAAGCAAAAAGAAAGGGAAAGAAAAGTCAACAAAACGTCCAGAAAACCTTCCTCTATTTCGCAAAAGCGGGGCCAGACCCCAGAGTCCTTACAAGGGCGAATGAACCCCCGAACAAAAATAAAAAAGAAGGAAAGAGCCTCAAAGAGTGGTATGTCCAAGAGATGATGACGCAGAGCCCAGAAGCTGTTCAGAACACCTTCGAGCATCTTCACTTGGGCAGGCGTCAGCAGTTCGGGACTACCGGCAAAGAGCTCCAGAGCCTTCCGCATCATCTCTTTCTCCAAGGCACCGTAAGCCGCGAAACCAATATAGACACCCTTGAGTTTTGAAGGGTCCGACCGTTGCTCAACGATTTGTGTCTCCAAAAGAGACCGAACACGACGCGCATCTCTTGTAATCAGCCTCTCGGCTACGAGAGCACCCTCGCGGAGCGCTACCTCATCGGAGAGCTTTCTTTCCATCTCCCATGGGTCTGACGCTCACGTTCAAATCTCTTCTCCAAGAGAACCAACGCCTCATTCGCTTCCACTAGGGATGGCTTGACCCTAAGAAGCTCGGCGTCGATAGCGGAGAGATGGCCCAGTTGTTTCTCCAGGTCACGGCCCAAGACATACCGGTTGCAAGAAAGCCGAACCGCGACCTGAAACAAAAGCGCAAAGAGTAAGCACTCTAAAATGAGAAGAGAGATAGAAAGACAATGGAAGCTGACGACCTAACTGCGCAAGGTTGCAAACCATTGATTGGAGACCCTCCGCAGCCTCCCCCAGCACGAGAGAAGGCTCGACCACGTCACATCGAGCAAACTGTTCGAAGGTTTGAACAACCTCATTTCACACTCCTCTTCCCACCAAAGAAGAAGCAGCGCCTCTCAGCACGTTTGATTGCCTCGCGGTCTAGAGCGACCTCGAGATCGGACCCCTCCGGAGGCGTAAGGAGAACGCACCCCAGCTCACCTACGGGCGACTCGAGCGTGCAATGGTAGCTCAACCCTACACGGATGAGGTTGTCCTCGCTACAGACGAGAGTGAATCTCCGTCTGAACTTAGGGATCCTCGAGATCTGTTGACAAACAAAAGCCAACAACTCCGGCCGAGAGACCTCAAGACTCGGCACCACAACCGCACAAAAGAAAACGGTTAGGAGAGGTACTAAAGAGAGAAGTCAGTGGAAATGAATTAAAGAAAGGAAGACTTACCCAAATTCTCAAACTCTGTCGGGACCTCGCAAATGGGAATGTCCTCCGGAGCAGTTATTAACCACTGCTCAGTCGTGTAGAACCACTGCTCTCGACACCCCTTCACCGACGAAGGGTTATCCGCAATCTTCCTACACAACTTCGGCGACAGGAAGTAACGAGACGGATTCTGAAGAACAGGCTGCAGGGAAAAGACGTGCAGAAGATGCGCCACTGTGGCCTCTGACCCGTCCTCGTACCTCTTCCACAGAACGCAAAAGGCAAACAGATTGGACGAAGCATTCGGGGCAAGCTGCGTCGGTGCTAAACCCACCGCCTCCAAGAACAGTTGGGCAATCGACACCAGGAGAAGTCGAAACCCCCTGGAAAACATATTCCGGTACAAACCCACGCACCCCGCCAACGGAGATTCGATCGTTTCCCCCGGCTCAGGCAACTGCAACCCGACGCACGATGGGATCTCGTAGGCTTCCCTCAACATGACCAAATCCTCCTCGGTCAGGCGTCAGGTAATCGCCGATGACGACGTCCTAACAGCGCTACCAGAAGCAGTAGAACCTCAGACCATTGAAGGGTAAGAGTAAAAATGGAGCGAAGAAGCAAGAGAAGACAAAGGGCGGCGATGAGAAGTGAAAACCTTTCTCCCCTCAGCCCTCAGATTTAAACTGTTTCGGAAGGAGAATCTGAGCCGCACGTTTATCTAACGACCCGAATCTCACCTAGGGCAGAGTAACCGTCGCACCCCGGGAGGGGCGACACGTCGACAAAAGCGCTGACTCACCTTTCGAGCATGCGTCAGTCCGTCACCCTCTCTAGTGAAAGACGCACCAATGTAACTCCCGAGGCTCTTCAGTATCTTGCGCCGATTCAAAACCACCGGGAAGACTCGCAAGTGCCGAGTCTCCCCGTTGGTGGGGCCAATGTTACGGGAAACTTTAGCCTCACATCACCCGCTGGCGTCATAACCACACCCCGAGGAGTGGGGGCCACCGCCCCCGAATCCAGAGAATTCATCCACCAAAGGCCGAGCCCGGAGCTTCGGTAGGCAATGCTTACCACAACTGACCGAAGATAGCCGATGTCATTCCTCGGTTAGCACGAGATGTGACTGACGCGACGACGTGTCCCGACTGACAGAAGAAGCGGCGCTGCAGGCGCCCCCAACCCTCTCGGGAATCGGGGGACGACGGGCACCACAATCATCACCAGACGCGTGGGCCAAACCCCGGTTGACCCTTGTCGCCCGCTCCGGTCCAGGCGTTCATCTGAAGGCCAACGAACCGGACAGCTGAGAGGATTTATCCTCCACTATAAATACTCCTCATGTTTAACAGGAGAAGGGAGAGGTAACTCCATTCAAACACCCTCTAACTACTCCTATCTACGCTCAGACCTCTCTGACTTAGGCATTGGAGGCCCGTGGGCCAAGCCCACCGGTGCAAGATGATGCTCTCTCTCCTCTTGCAGGTACACCATCGTCCGTCTGATAGTCGTGGGCGGCGGAGGCAACGAAAAAGCAAGGCAGTCCAAAATCTTGCATCAACAGATAAAAGTGTTTTGGTTCTTCTTTTATCATATTTGCAATCTATCATGTGCATATAGAAAAAGAGATATAAGAAATTGTTTAATCTATTTAAAACTGAAATTAAATAGAACTTTTTTTTTTTTTTTTTTAGTGTTTGATAAAATTTAAATATTTAATTGTTGTTATTTTTTCCGTTTCATGACTGATGTGAATGTGAAAGTTTAAAATTAAAAAACAAACAAACCCTAAAAGAAAAATCATAGATTTTTTTTTTTTTACAACGGTAATTTAATTAATGCGAAGTTTAAAAAAATATTCCATTGCCGGGAATTGAACCTAGGTCTCCTGGGTGAAAGCCAGATATCCTAACCACTGGACGACAATGGAATTATTAATTTCTAAATCTCTTTAGGATTTAGTGATTAATAAAAAAGATCTATTTTGTTTTTTGTTTTTCAATTTTGATTCATTGAGTTTTTTCATTTTTGTTCAATCAATTCGATTTAAAAAAAAAAAAAAAAAAACTGCTCAGAATTTAGAAGTCTCAATTGAAAAAAAAAAATAGATTTAGTGATTAATAAAAATGATCTATTTTGTTTTTTGTTTTTCAATTTTGATTCATTGAGTTTTTTCATTTTTGTTCAATCAATTCGATTTAAAAAAAAAAAAAATCTGCTCAGAATTTAGAAGTCTCAATTGAAAAAAAAAATATATAGGTTTTTGTAGCAATCAATTTCATATTTCTTAGATCATCTCCCTTCTAGTTTTGAAGGGTTGGATTGAGACTCCTTGCAAAATAAAAAAAGAAAAAAAGTTCCGTTGCCGGGAATCGAACCCGGGTCTCCTGGGTGAAAGCCAGATATCCTAACCGCTGGACGACAACGGAATTATTGATACTTAAATCACTTTATAATTTTGTGATTAATAATAATTACCTTTTTTTTTTCTTTTTCTTTTTCAATTTTGATCAGTTGAGTTTTTTTGTTCAATCAATTCGATTTAAAAAAAAAAAAAATCAATTTCAATTTTCAACAATACGAATTCTCATCTGGAAATGTCGCCCACTGCAACCATTTCTTCCGATCACCTCTCGCCGTGCCGGAAGTTCTTGAGCTCTGTGCTCCGGCGAGGACTTTCTGTGAAACTAGCTCGCTGTGAGTTAATTTCAAGCTAAACCTAACGAATCGGTGAGAAGAGAAGCCGATTCCAACTGGGTCAGAAAAATGCCGAACTCGCTCCAACTTCTCCGTGAACTCTGCATTCAGTAAGTTCTTCTCGTGCATGAGCTCTCTCTCTCTTCCTGTCGAACTTCTTGTATGTAATTTCTCTTTGTTGATTTTAGGTTATCGGAACCAATCCTCGAATCTCTTTCGAAAATCTGCGATAAATCTTTAGAGGGATCGAATGTCTCTGTTAAAACCATTCTCGAATCCCTTCTGCCTCAAAAAACTTCACTCTCAGTTAGTCTTACTGAGGACGATATTTACTCTTCCATCAAAGATTTCACACTAGCATGTGCTTTAATATTGTCTTCCCGTTCCTCGACCTTTGAGCTCCTTTCATGGATTCCGGAAGATCTCTCACTTGCTGCGGAGTCTGCCGTTCGAATGCTCTCGAAGGCGTATGCTTCTGCTTTCTGTGATGGGGTTTCGAAGAACATTGAGGAGATAGGTTTAGATTTTAGTTTGATACCGGAGGAGAAAAGATTGGTGGTGGGACTCGTTGGTAAGGTGCTGCCGTTGTTGAGGGAGAGAATTAAGGAGAGCTCTATAGATAAATCTGATGAGGTTGACGAGGTCTCCGCGGCATCAGCGAGGGTGCCTGTTGGGTTTGCCATTGTTGCGGCTCATCAACTTGGATGGTTTATTACTCAGGTTTGAGGTTTTGTTCCTATTCGAATTACTGCAGTTCATTGTGTGTATTACTGGTGTTTTTGGTTGATTTGGGGTTTGTTTTTGGAGATATTCTTGCAGATTGATTATCCACATTTGGGGAAGTTGTGTAATTTGGTGATTCCTTGTGCACTGACTGCTCTTGATCACTGGTCACCGGAAGTGAAAGTATGCATTCTGATTTCCCTTTTGCCATCTCTGATACTTGTCAACTTTGTTGGATATCATACTTTTTCATGGTGGAAATGGAACTTAGTATTTTGATTCAGACTTATGCCGCGTGAACAAGACACTCATCTCTTATTTTCATAGTTTTCTGTTGCTTATGATACTGAAAAAAAAGCTTTGATTTCTTTGCCTGCTTTCAGGGCCAGGGCATGATTGGCTTTATACATCTTGCAAAAAATGTCAATGCTGCAGAGCTTGGTTGGTATGAAGATGTGATTCTTGATGCGTGCTGCTCAAATGTTCCTTCAAGTGATGAGATATGGCCTTATGTTGTTGAAATGTCAGTTCTTCTTGCAACTAGCATCCACAAAATGAATCCTCGTAGCTCGTGGTAAACTTTTCTACTGGTTCCATCATCATTGTCCGGACTTTTGAATGTTAATTTTAGTGTACAAAATGTGGACAATAGCATTTTCATAAAAAAATGAAACATGAAAGTAGAAAAAAGAATTTGTTTGTGCTGCTGTGGCACAGAGCAAAATTGTGAAGAGGGGAATGTCTTTCATTGGAGGCTTTTGAAAGCGGTGTTGGAGTTGATATCTTTCCCTAAGATTGATATTCCCATTTTGGCATGTTTTTTTTAGTTTATCTTTTGTAATCTTAGGCACATATGATGATAGTGCATTAAGGCTTCTGTTTGTGTAGAAGCCTTTGAATTGTGGCTCTATTATTATCAACTAATGAGTGAAGAAGATGCAGGGCAAACCGCCTATGGTTTGAGCACCTCCAAAAAGGTGATTACCTTGGGGTGTTTTTGGTCACTTCGAGCACCTCCCAATCTCTACTAATTTTTTGTATGGACAAAAGCACCTTCTTGTTTGCTCTCTTTAGAATAATAGAGGGCAGTAAAGTAATTTTCTTGAATACTAACCTATTATGCCTGATCATGTGCTTTTTAAAAAAAATGCATTTGACTAAATATCTTATTCTTATGTACTGTATTGATTTTGAAAATGATGTATTTATGCCCATTTTGATATTTTGTTGTAATGTATTCAATCTCTTTTTCAACATTTGAAAATAAGAGGCAACACTGCTAGAATTCATGCTTATCTGACCTAGTCATTTTAACTTCTGCTTGTTGTCTTCTCAAATATTCTTTTCATTTATATACTTTGTGTATAGGATTGAAAGGATGGTAAATGAGATGTTGGGTCACTTGGAGCGCCAGCCAAGAAACAAGGAACGCCGTATTGCATGGCTTCAACACATTGAACCTCTTTTCAACTGTATGGGTCTGGTGCTGTTGGCTCATACAAGGAGCATATTTCCACTTTTCTTCCAGTGGATGAATGCTGAAGATGATGAGACCACTCTACTAGTAAGAGATATATAATTTTTCATTTAAAATATACGTAATAATATCATATATACTCTCTAAATTCTTATGATTTTAAGACTCTTGTACTTCTAATAGGAAGAAAACGTTCCTGTTTGAGAATATATCAGAGGATTTTAAAGTTATCTTTCTTGTATTGACTTCCTGATTTGCAGTCTTTCAGTTCAATCATCAAAGGAATAGCTTTTGCATAACTTGACTTCATTTTGGAATGCAACGGCAGGGACCTTAAATTTCCTATGAATGTTTTCCTTTGCGTAGGAAAGAGCAGTCCAATTTCTCCCTCTACCTTTTATTTTCTGTATTTTTATAGGTATTTGGTTGGGATCGATACCAACATTACCTTTAAAATTTTCTGTATTTTTACAGGTATGTGGTTGGGATCCATATCAATAATACCTTTAAACGTTAAATATTCAAAGAAACGTCAATGTTTACCATGAATTTTGTGAACTCGCCTTTTCTCTTTTGAGAAGAGTTCACTTCATGGACCTCTAAACAATATAAACTCATAATTGAAAAACTAAGGTTAAATTATAAATTTGGTCCCTATGGTTTTTAAAGTTAGAATTTTGTCCCTATGGTTTGATAAAATCTCATAAATAGTCTCTTCCGTTAGAAGCCACTATCATATGAGTACGTGGCAATTAGCTATTCTTGTGTCAATGAAGTGGTCTTTTGTATTTAGCTGATTGTGTGGGTAAAGTAGCTGATTGAATAAAAACCGGGTTGGAAATTGGCAACTCGTTTTTTATCCAGTCAGCTACTTAACCCACAGAATCAACTAAATACAAAATATCACTTCAATGACACATGGTAGCTAACTGCTACGTACTCAATCTGTTAGTGGCTTCTAACGGTATAAACTATTTATGATCTTTTATCAAACCATCCATAGGGACGGAATTCTAACTTTTAAAACCATAAGGACTAAATTCTAACTTTCTCCAAACTATAGAGATTAAATTTGTTATTTAACCAAAAACTAATTTCCCGATCAAACAGGTTTTGGAGTCTTGACATGGATCTGCGTTTGAGTCCTATAAGAAATCTTTTTGTAACATGTCCATTTGTTGTCCTGTGATTATAACAACTTGTTTCGGTGACGTTTCTTGAAAGGGAGAGAGCTTTTAGGTGTAATGCATGTTTGTTAGCATCCACTTGTAAAAATAAATTATATTTGTGATTTTAAGTTCCTTGGGAGTTGGGCTGATGAGCATCGGGATTTCACACCTTGGCTAGAGTTTCACAGTGCCCACTCCTAGAGACTTCTCTCAAATGTGAACATGTTGCCTTTTTCTGCCAAACACTCTTGCATAAGTTAAGTCGATTTTGCGTGTACTACCTGGATTATTAGTTAAACTTATCTTGTTATCATTGGGCAGGTTCTACAGAGAATACAAACAGTTGTAAGGTTAACATGGATAAGGAATACGCCATATGTTGAAAGGTTATTTAAGTTTTATGTTTCATTCTTAAGTTTGGTGATATCTTAAAATTTTCTTGTACAATTTATTTGTTTGCTACATAGTTTGCGTTGGTTACTTCCACAATTTCATTTAATTCCATTCAGATTCAGTTGTGCTTTCTTCAGATACTTTCACCCGTTTTTCCAGTGCTTAATTAATCTATCCCACTGCTTGATCCTAGCACTATAGGATCAAGCTGTTGTTCTCCATAGGATTTGTCACATACCCATGTTTATTTAAGAAGAAAATATAGGAGAAGATGTGTGTGGGAATATAGGGCATGTGTTAGACTAGCCTGCCCAGCCATATGGGACGGAAAATCAGTTATAAGTCTAGATTGGAGGCCTTTTCTTTTTAACCCTCCGAATTAGGCTTAGGGACTTCTCATCCCTAAGGCCTTTAGGCTGTGTTCTTCCTTTTTTGATGAATATATGATGTTCTATGTTTCCTATAAAAAAAAAGAAATTCAGTTATAAAACTAGTTAGCACAGGAAAGAGATTAGAAAGTGGCAAGGAATAAAGAAAGTCAGTCAGATTGTACAGGGCCATCCCTTTAGAGCGAATAGAGAGAAGAAAGAGATCCTTTGGAAAAATCTTGTTCGAGCTTTTTTGTGGTTGATTTGGATGGAGAGAAATCATAGATTTGTTTTTTATGAAAATGAGAAGATATCGTTAGGATACCCGTAACAAGAATTCAGAACCGTATATTGCAATATAGAAGATAACAAAGCCACACGATAAACAAGTAATTTGAGGTACTTGCACCCTCCTCTCTTGAGATCACTCTCAAGTCCTAGTTCACTTCCAAACTCCCAAAATATTGCCTACCTTTCTTCTTCTCCACCCACTCTATTTATAACCAAACTCTCCTAACAAACTTTTTCTCTAATTACTAATATACCCTTATAATATTCTAATACTACCCTAATATACAACCTACTAGTACTCTTACAGATATATCCGGTCTTTTTTTATGGAGTTCTTTTCCTTGCTTCATCTTGGTGTATATTGGATTCTTTTTTTTCTTCTTATAGTTTATCTTATGTTTTCTCCAATTGGAGATTCTTAATGTAACTCCTTTGGACTGGGGCTTTTCTCTCCCCTCTTTTATGTAAATTTCATACATCAATGAAATTGTTTCTTAAATATGTATAAAATATAAAATAGGAAATCCATCAATTGGGTGTTGGAGAGGATGGAGGCCTCCCTAATTTTGTACTTTCCTAGTGTTTGATGAAGTCCAACCACGGAGTTCTTTCAGGATCATAGTACAGTTATTGTCACTTCGCATTACTATTGTGCCATGATATTCAGATGGATTAATTTTCTGCTGTCCATTAAAGCTCTCTACAAACAATGAGATATAGCCACCAACTATAATAACAGGACAGTTCTAAATTTCTCGTGCCATTTTAATCGCCATCTTCACATCTGTGCCACACGCTGCTGCATCTATCTATTGCTTTTGAACTTTCTTTAGTCAACTCCTATGGTTGTATTATTGGTGGCAGATTGGTGGATGAACTTGCATTATTATACGAAAAGGCTGCCTCGAGAAGTTCTTGTGATGCAATCAGAAAGCATGTTGTTGAAGCACTTATCCTGCTCCAGAAGTAAGAATAGGGATAATTTTGATCCATTCTCATATCATATCTGCTTGTCCTGATTGAATATTGATATTTTGATTTTGGTTATTTTCAGGAGCAAAGGGCTGCAGTTTGAAGTAGTTTGGAACAAGCACAAGGAAGATCAAAACTTGGTTTCACTTGCTACATCTTTAACTGGATTGAATATCACAGATGGTGTCAACTGTTAAACCTTAGCTTATTATAGATAGCAATGCAAGGGTTGATCAACAATCTGAAGACTGATTGCTAATTCTTCACATACATCCAGAGCTGCTTAGCAGTGCCAAAGCATTTTTGGGAGGAAATATTTTAGCTCTACTCTTAACATTATTTGGTTGATCTGTCATTGCCACCAATTTGTTTGTATATCAACTCATGTACAGTAGGGGTGCAAGGGAAACCCGAAAAAACCGATCGAAACCGACGTTAATTTCGGTTCGGTTCGGTTGACGGTTTCGGTTTGAATATTAAGAAAACCGAATATATTCGGTCGGTTTTCGGTTTTGATGCTTTAAAACCGATGATAACCGAACCGACCGATTACTATATATATATATAATAAACCGAAGGATTATCAATAATTGTAAGCGGTCCAGTGGCTTTAGAGATGCCTTACAAACAAGATGTCTTGAGTTCGAGCTTGACAATGTGCATATTTTTTGAACTATTTACTCCTACAAAGTAGAATGGGCCCATAACCCATTAGCGGCCCATCATCCAGCAGCCCACTAAACTTAACCCAACTCGGCCCATTGCTCTTTGAATTAACTAATCGGTGAACCGCCAGACCGAACTGATTAAACCGTCGGCTAATCGATCGGTTCAGTTCGGTTCGGTTCACAACCTCCGGCGGTTCGGTTTCGGTTTCACATTTTCTTCACTATTCTTATCGGTTCGGTTTCGGTTCAGCACTCAAACCGAGTCGAACCGAACCGATTACACCCCTAATGTACAGGTACAAATGACCTGCTAATTTTACTGATTTAATTTTAGCTAAATGTATAAAATTATTGGGACAATTTTGAATTTCCTTCTTAATCTTTTGAAACGTACTAGCTTGTCTCCATCCAGAATTAAAATATCGATATTATATTGATATCGATATTTTAAATTTACGGATCTATCGATACCGATGGATACTTTTGTAAATAAAAAATTATAAAAATTATTTAAATTAATAATTATTGTTTTTACTTCTAAACTTGGGGTTAATATATTTTTTCTTCTTCGTGTTTCATCAGTGTTTGTAATATCTAGATATCGAAGAATTCGATTGAGATATTGAAGAATTTGATTAATTCTCAATATCGATGTCTAACTTTTCGATTTACAAATATATTGAATAGTTTCATGTCTTAATTGGGTCCTTCCATTAAAAAAAGAAGTTCAAGTTCAAAAGTTAATATATTAATTGAGGAGTCAATAAAATTAAAACCTAAAAAAAAAAAAAATGTGTAAATGATATTTTACCCAAAGTTTTAAAAGAAGATTTTCTACTTGTAGCAAACATTTTTTTAATATTTTTTTCTCTTGCTCTCACTTATTTTTGTTATCCCTTTCACTTTGGCTCCCTCTTTTTCCTCTCGCTCAGTCTCTTCTCGATCTTTAACCTCCCGATTTGGTCCAACAACATATAGATGTTGTTGAAACAGAGACAACTTTTTCTCGTGTAAATGAGAGTCGGTGGTTGTAGTGTTTCAAGAAAATTTTGATCCTCAGAATCAAACATAAAATACCTTGAGACTAGTGAAAACAGTTCAATACATAGAGAGGATAAATCAAGAAGAAAATTAGGACATAGAACTTTTAAACCTTAAGAATTTCGACGATGGTGGCCTGTCAATTAAAGAGTCGTAAGAGGAGACATGAGGCGAAAGATGAGGGGAGAAGGCACTAAACATGTGAGAGAGACGAGGAAGAAAAGGGAGGGAAAAAGAGAAGGTGAGGAGAAAGTAGGAGGGAGAGGACAAATAAAAAAAAAAAAGTAATAATAAATGTTAGAAAACTTTATTTTAAAATATGAGGTCAAATATTATTTAAGTCAATTTTAATATGAGAATTGAACTCATGACCTAGTGCACAATCATATGTCAATTGGAGTTATTATTTATTTATTATTATCTTTTTTTTTTATTTAAAAAAAAAATAGAACCAAATTAATAACAAAAGTTATTTTGGAAAATCACAATAATTGTATTTAAAGGGTTAAGTATTTTGAAATTCTTTAATTTTTTTTTTTAAATATATAATTTTAATAAGGCCAAGTATACCAAATGGCCTTGAATCTTTTTTTTTTTTTACTAATTCTTAATTTGACATTTAATCTTTTAAAATTTTCAATTTCACTCTTTATATGTAAAAATTCTCAATTAGACCATTCAAAATATATATATATATATATATATATATATATAGTATTATTATTATTTATTTATTTAAAAAAAAAAACTTGTAAACAACTAAATCGATATATTGTTCAATTATTAGCTTATTAACATATTTTGAAAAATGTCGATATAATATTTAGATACTACTCAACCTATGAAACTCAACTTGTCTTCATCGCTGATGAACACAATTCATTTTGTCCAATGGGATGCCGATTTTTTTTAATATAGTAGTAATAAAATTGAAAATTTTAAAAGATTAGAGATTTAATAAAAAAAAATAGGCTAAATTATAATAAATACTCATGAACTTTGCCATTTATTTATGTTTTAAAACTACTCCTATCCTATCAAAAATTACAATATTACTCCTAACCTTTTATAAACGTTACAAAAATACTCTTAGACTATATATTCGTTAGAATTTCTTACGATAAATCGACATGATAGTGACTTGGAGCAACGTGACAGTGACTAGGACACTTGTCTTTATTAAGTCTGAAAGAGCGACATTCAAACGCATGACTTTTCATCCAACATTCTAACGATTTTTTCTACTCTCAATGAAACGTTTATGAAAGGTTAAGGATAATATTGTAACTTTTAATAAGATAGGGGTATTTTTGAAAAAATAAAAATAATAAGGGACCAATGTGCTATTTAGGGTTGTGAAAAATGCATTGGAGGGTGTAAGTTGCAACGGAAATTCCCGCCAAAGGGAACTGAGTCACAGTAACAGTGAAGCACTCTGCACACTCCACATTCTCCAATGAAATCTATAACTGCAAATTCAACCTCCGCCGATCAGATCTCTCTCCGGCCACCATCTTCAGCCATGTTGCTCCGGTCAATCTTCCTCTCCATTTTCCTCTTTCTCTCACTTCCCCACCCAACCACCTCCCTTACCACCATCGGCGTCACCTTCTCCGCCAACTCCACCCACCGTCTCCTGCCACCCGACTCAGTGGCCAAAGCCATCGATTCCCTCAAACTCACCGCCGTCCGACTCGAAGATTCCGACCCCAACCTAGTCCGATCCTTCGCCTACACCAACATCACCCTCCTCCTCACAATCCCTAATTCCATGGTCGCCCTCATCGCCGTCAATCGCTCCGTCGCTCTCCAGTGGCTCTACGCCCACGTCGTCCCTTTCTACCCTCGGACGATCATCACCACCATCTCCGTCGGCAACGACCTTCTTGAAGCTTCCCCTGATTACGTGAACGTTCTTTTGCCCGCGATCAAAAATGTTTACTCGGCGCTTCGAAATTTGGGGATTCGCCAAATCTCTGTTTCCACTACGTTTTCTTTCGTCAGTATAATGGCGAATCCGTTCCCTCCTTCGGCGGCTAGGTTTCAAGAACCTGTTTCCGACACTGTGATTAGGCCTTTGCTTCAGTTTCTTCGAGACACCAATTCGTCGTTCTTGATCAACATTTACCCTTACAATTTGTACCGATTGAACTCCGAAATTCCGATTGGGTATGCTCTGTTTCAGAAGCACCCTTTCAATTTCAGGGACGATGTGATCACCGGCGTTCGTTACCGGAATCTTTTCGATTCCATGGTAGATTCTGTGATTAGTGCAATGGCCGTGGCCGGACATGAGAATGTACCCTTGATCGTGACAGAGACTGGGTGGCCGAGCTTCGGGACCGACTCCGGCGAAGTCGAAGCGAATCACGCTTACGCCGAAATGTACCTCAAGGAGCTTGTTGCGCACCTGAAATCGGGGTTCGGGACGCCGCTGAGGAGGGAAGGGGTGTTGACAACTTACATATATCAGCTGTTTGATAAGGAAGAAGAACAGGGAGATCGACCCGTGCGAAAATGGGGACTTCTTTATCCCAATTTGACCAAGAAGTATGATCTGGTATTCTCCAAGTCTGCTAGAATTGGAGAGCAGAGAGCTTTTCTGATGATTGCAGCCTGGTGTTTTGTGGTAATTGTTCTAACAAAGTTTTGGTAACATCTTACATATTGCCTTTTCATGATTTTTCTCAATTGGGTTATGAATTAGATTCTGTTCTAATCATTCATTGTTGGTTCTTGATATGGCAACTTCTCTTGTTAGCAGAGATAGTTCATCGTTTGTTTAGATGTTAATGGCTGCAAATTTGTTATCTGATTTTGTGTTCAGATGAGTTAGAATCTTACATAGAATATATTCAATGAAGTCTGGTTCTTATTTTCCACAGAGATTGACCCTTTTTGTTTATTGTTTTGATGAATCGTTTGGATATGGTGTTTGATAATTGACGGTAAGTATTGTTATGAAGTATTCCATTTGGATTAGGAATTCCAGGGGTACATGCATACTATTAATTTCCATTCTAAACTTGGTAATTCATTCAAATAACACTATAAAATACTTTGTTAGATTTAAGATCCTAAATGCGTTCCCAAATTAACAATGGAACGCAAAAGGATCAAAATGAAAAAACGTTGTAACGTTACTGAAATCGAGAGAGAAAAAGAATGTAAGTGAAGCTTAAGTAGTCAAGATCATTATCATTCTTATTTTGGGTTTTTCTTTGATGAACAATTGTAGTATTCTAAAGAAAAGGTGTTTTCTATCACCAAAAAGAGAGGGGAAAATGCTACATAGTAGGTGATTGAATGAATAAGTGAGAGAAAACAAAAGTGAAACACTGGTCTTGAGAGAGAAAGGGTACTAGGAAAGGAAAAAACCAAAAGGTCAAACAAAGTTGTTGCAAATTTCTTGGTCCACAAACAAAAAGGTATTCTGAACATAGAGAAGAGGAGGAAAAAAAATATAACAAATCATATGTCCAGTTGCTGCTGGATGTTGAGCACAGATGAAGATGCCGTTTTCTGTTGGTGTCGATGCCGTTTGAAGACGAGAAATGTAGGATCGGAGCGAAATGAATGTACTTTATTTACAATGCCCCTCTCATCATCCGACAATCAAATTATTGACAATAATAATCTGGTAAATGAACAGAAAAGGTCTCTTTACAATGGCGATCGCCTCCATGGAATGACATGAACATGAACATGATACTCTGCTCCGACTGCAGGTGCTTCTCTTTGACTATTTTACATAAGAGAACTTGTGCAAACCTCAACTAGCAGTTGAGAAGCCTGAATTGGCTATACTGTGCAATATCTTGAAATGGCTCACATGACAGGAATTTCCAGTGTAAATTACTATCTACATTTGTGTGTGTTTCCTCAATTCTTGATGATTGAAATTGAAGTATATGGGGTTTGGGAGCTTATAAATACGAGTTCCTACAGATGGTGCTGACAAGGCATCCATGTGGCTGCTCATCACACCTACGATGCGGAATCCCTCTTTCTGCAACGCTGCTCGTTGCTTACTGAAGTATTCCTGATGATCGATCTGCATTTCATCATCGATTCTGCAAAAGAAATTCTAACAAAATGTTCTTAAGTATGCATAATTGCCATAGGAACAGACAATCTGAATATAAAACAGAAAATTTATGTCCACATAAACAAAAACAAGTCAGGCTCCCATTTTATCATAGATAGAGAAACAGCATGCCATGATAGACAAATTGCATTGCATCTCTTTAACTTTCCAATGGGAAAGCCTGAGAAAACTTGCAGTGTTGTCGAATATATCCGATATTCACAATGATAGGATGGTTTTAGGATTTGCCTGCTAGTTGAACAAGTTTTGTTTGAGAAATAATTTTGATCTGCTATGAACACAGTCAACCCAAATTTTAGAAAGGAAAATGGATTTTAATGTCATCCATCCTAACAGAAGGTAAGCTTAAATGGACAAGCCTGTCAATAAAATAGAAATATTGAAGTTACCTCATAATCAACTGTAGCCAACCCTTATACCCAGCAGAAGTAAGATGTTCAATAGTGGCATTCCTATGAACTTCTGACTTTCTTGATATTAAGATTAGAGGCCATCCGCAAGATCTGAGTTTCTTGTACAATTTTAGAAGAAAGTTTTGCTTCAATCTCTTGGCCTCATCGACACGGCTACTGCACCCATAATTAAATTGATCGAGATAATTTTTTTTGTGTTAGTCAACCAGGAATCGAAGCAGAGACTAATAATACAACAAACACTAAAATATTGATATGCACCCACATAATGTTCTAATATATTTCATTTCTCATGGTTATGTATAAAGTCCATTGAAAATCTTATTTCAAAGTGAAAAATGAGAGAAGGTAGATTTCTAAGAGTTTGAGTTTCAAAAAGTGTGAAAATAAACTTAGCAAAAGAATGAAGTTATTATGACCAATAATGATAATTATCAATGACAGAACACAAAAGAACGCTAGACAGCAATCAGGAAAGTACCTGGATATTAGCAGGTCGTTGTAATCAGAATTTGCAAAAAGAAGGTCATCTATGTCCATCAGCACGGTATCTTGACCGTTGTCTACTTCTGCAGCAGTACAGAAATAATTGTCGACCACCTGCAGTGTAGAATCCAAATCTCTTTCATATTGACCACTTTTAATGTGTTGAATGGCAAAATCCTTGCAAAATGAAGGTATCCCATCTGTTTCCAAGCTGTTTAGCTCCAAATGCACAGATAAGGCTTTGCAATAATTATAATCGACACTTGGTTTCTGAATCTCAACAACTCCTTCACTTCTGTTTTGACAATATTGCAACATTACAGTCAATGAGACCAGTAAAGTGATAAGTAACACTCCAACAGTAACTAGAGCACCAATGAAAATTGTTGCTGTTAGAGGTGTCATGTAGAATCCCGACTCTAAGATATAGCGGCTTCCCATATCTGCCTCATTAAAAGGATAACAAGTACTCTGGGTTCAAATGAGTCTCAAATACCAGTAAAAGTCTTCCATCACATTGCAACATGTCAATAATCTAATAACTACAATGTTGACATCCACAAGAATGGCAAAGACGATGGCACGGTGCGTTTCCTATCAGAGTAGTCTCACTTGTTGTAAAATTACGGATTATTAATGATAATAAGTAGAGGCTTGTTTTGATGAGTATTCAAAAATTATAATCTGAACTGTTTCCTACTCCAAAAATTTGCTAGGAAAGATGTTTTTATTTAGTGTTGTCATTCATTTTTGTTCATCATGAATCTAAGTCATACACTGCAAAATTGTACTGCAAAATTGTGTTGACTAGGTAGTAGATACTGTCGAATTCAATAAAGAAGTTATATGAAAAGTGAAATATTAGTTACCAGATATTTTGTGATTATCAATTATTTTCCATTAATGCCAATTCAAAAGCTTTCTGCAATCTCCCCTGTCCTTTCTTTCCGAGGATAACTTATTCTCCTCCTTTTTGTACACGTCTTTACATCAATTCATATCCTTTTCTATGTTTCTCGTTCGAAAAAATGTAAAATATTTAGTATTGTCTTCTGCTCTTTTCTTGTTTATGGAAATTTCTTTTCAGACAATATTTAGCTAAAAAAGAATCCTCTACATCAGAAAATTGTATCTTGTATCTGTCTTATTACTTACAGAAAGAAAACTTAACATAAAACAGCCAGTAGAAACTTATCTCAATTCTCAACCATGTTTCTAGTAATCTTTGACATAAAAACAAAAGAAAGTATACCAAACAAATTGGTAAAGACAATAACAAATACTTATGAAATCAAACATTCCATCTTTGAAAGTTTAGAATTCTCTCTTGAAACAACCCAAAGATGTTTCTCTTTCAGTAAATTGACTCATTTTCATTAAAAGAGATCATAAGAGAAAGAGAAGAGTGTACTAAATTCCACACCTGAACTGCCTGAACTTCCTCCACTATGAGTAGAGAACTGGGTCTCCATTTCATTCCCATAAGCAGACATTATTCAAAGAAATTCCAATAGTTACAACTATTATCTCAGAAAAAAAGTAGAAGGGTCATCTGCAAATATCAAATATTCAATCATTTATCAGAAATCAGTTTCAAAAGCCTAGAAAACAAAAAGGAATCAGGATTTAGAAGCAATTGCTAAGAAAAGTTAGGACAACCCTGAAATTCTAATTTCTTCACAGAACAAATAGATTGGAGAAGTAAATCTTACTCAGAGGCAGAAATCTCTTCGATCAATCTGAAAAACGAAACCCCAATCAAAACCCATCTACAATTAGACCAGAAGTAAACAGATATCATACGATTCAGGATTGGATATGAACATCATACCAATAATTTTGAGCAATAAGCAAACAGTTACCAAGTTGAACACACAAATTTTGGTGGGTCCTAAAGTATCTATCGATGGCTAGAAGACGAGTCTTTCTTTGAGTATGGGTTTTGTCTCGGAGGTGGATCAAAGCTCGAAAAATGTTAGGAAAAATAATGCCCAAATGAATGAGAAAGCGAAATATGTAGTGGGTGTCTCTGAAAGATTCGAAGGGTGATCGAGAAATCAGAAAGAGAATGGGCAAACTGTCAGCCTCATCATCGGGCTCGAAGCCCAAAGGCCGGCCCAAGCCCAGCCCAAGCCCGATCCAAGCTCGGCCCATGGTCAACGGTTGACCGGCCCGGCCCAGCCCAGCCCTTTCATTCATCGGATTGGATATGGATCTATTTTTTTTTAATTGGATCGGCCCATGGGCCGGCCCGTTCGAGCCGTATTTGGATCGGCTCGTTGGGCCAGCCCAAAGGCCCGATCCAATATAATAATTTATTATATATAAATTATAATAATAATAATCTAGAAAAAAAATGAAAAAATATCATCATGACTACTTATGGCCTACATGCATGCATAATATAGAAAAAAGAAAAAAATGATTGTAATTTATTAAAAATGTGCATGCATGATCTTGAAAAGTGTGGAAAACAGAAAAAAAAAATTATTAAAAGAAAAATAACTTTCCAAGCTAATTATTATATTTTAAAAATTATTAGAGTTTTTTTTTTTCCCTACATCGAAAGTTTTGAGTTTGAAGAACATTTATTTTCTATAAATAAGCTTTAATCTCATGCAAAATTTATATATAAAAATAAAGTTTTTATTTAAAGGATCAACCCAAGCCCAGCCCTTGGGCCGATCTAGGCCCGATCCAATTTTGGCTCATTGAGTTTGGCCCATGGATTGGGCTATGGACCTATGTTTTAGGGGTCGGGCCGGCCCAAGCCCGGCCCAAACAGTGGCTTAGGCCCAAAGGGCTTGAGCCTGGGCCAAGCTTGGGCCTTTGATTCTTTGGGCCGGGCCGGCCCGGCCCGGCCCAATGATGAGGCTGAGCAAACTGTATATGTTTTTTCAATCTTCGAGGGGGGAATGATATATTAGTATTTGAACTTTTGAAGTTAAAAGTCAATGGTAGAGATTCAATCAAAAATAGAATTTTATTACTATTTTTAATTTTTTTTTATAAAATTATGGTAGGTTTGAAAATATTTTTAAAAATAATTTTGTTTTAAAAGGAGATCACCTCTACATGCTAGTAGAGATATTCAAAAATTTTGAAAAATGTATGGTTGAAAAGCTAACCGAGAGAGCTTCAATTTGATACCTAGTTTCACTATTTTTGGAGTTGTGTATCAAAAGATATCAATTTTTTAATACACTCCTCAAAAGAATATTCAGCTCTGAAATTTGTAGAACTATAGTTAGAAAATAGTAAAAGTAGGTATCAAAATGATGAACAAACATGAATGAAAACACTAGGTGAATATCTTTGATACACAACTTCAAAAATAGTGAAACTAGGTATCAAATTGAAGCGCTCCCCGTTAGCTTTTTAACCATACATTTTTTGAAATTTTTTAATATCTTGGTTAAAAAGATATCAATTTTTTAATACAAAAGAAGATCACGTGGAGCAAGATCGTTTTTTGAAAAGATGATTTTGGCTCGCGTGAGGTCGTCTTTTGAAAAGACAACTTCCCTTTAAAACAACATTATTTTTTAAAATACTTTGAAATCTGCAATATTTTTATAGAAAGTTTTAAAAATTACAATATTATAAAAAACAATCGGGATTGGTAGTAGATTTTGATTGGTTACGTGACAAAAAAAAAAACTTATTTATTCCCTTGTAAAAATAGAATTTTTTTTATTTTTTATTTTTTATTATTATTTTCTACTATTTTACAGATTTAATACATCTTTTCTTACCAAAAATATGTGAATTTTTATATTAATAATGTTGTTTAATAAAATTATTACAGAAATAGGGTAGGTTTGAAAGTATTTACAAAATTAGAGTACCTAAATCGTGTACCATGGACACGATTTCTAGTAATCGTGTCCAATGTACACGACTTAGGGAGTAATCCACGACTTAGGGGGTAATCACGATTTATGGGATAACTCGTGTACCATGGACACGAGTTTTATAAATGTCGTGTACCATGTACCAGACTCGTGTACATGGTACACGAGTTCCAACTACCGAGCAACTGCCAGATAAGCGTCCACATGGTTGGCATGTCACTGATATCGTGTCCATGGTACACGAGTTACCCTATAACTCGTATCCATGGTACACGATTTAGGTACCCTAGTTTTGTAAATACTTTCAAAACTACCTTGCTCTGTAATAACTTTATTAAACTACATTATTAATATAAAGAATTTATATATATATATATTTATTTATTTATTTAGGCACATATGAGATGTGACTAACTTTAGAAGTTGAACTTATTATATATGCAAGTATATTTGATAAGAAAGTTTGAACTATCTAAAAAAAAAAAAAAAAAAATATTTTCTTTGATTTGTCTAAATTTTATATTCTAGTCTATTGTCATGGATGATGTATTTTTTGAAGAATTCAAGTTGCTATTTTTTTTAAATAAAATTTTGTGAATAGTTAATCTCACCATCCTTCTTCAAATCAATAATTTGTGTAATTTTACGCTTTACACACAATTTTCATAGGATCAAAATTTAAACACAATTTTCATAGGATCAAAATTGATTTGGAATGAGGTGCATATTTGGAAGTAATTTTTAAATTGTTAAAATTACTTTTATCATGTTCAAAATCACCCAAAAATATGTATTTAATCATTTAAAATCAATTTAATATTTAATTTCACACTTTTAAACACAATTTTCTTACTATCAAAATTGATTTTGAATTTAACTGGAAAAAAAAATGATTTTGAATCATTAAAAATTTGTAATTAGAGTGATTTTGAATATGAAAAAATGATTTTAACCATTCAAAATCACTCTAAAACATTAATTAAATAAGGTAAAAATCATTTTATACGTTGTATCAATTAAAACCTTAAACTAATGATTGTATCAATTTATACCCCTCTCCTAGCAAAATGTTAATTTTCACACGCGTGAAGACTTGTAATTTATCAATTAAATCCCTAAAATTTCATACAATTGATTCACTTATTAAAATTTAGAAATTTAATTTCTAAAATTATAAGTTTTCACGTGTTTAATTAACGTTTTTAAAATAAAATTCTAACAGAAGGTGTAAATTGATACACTTATGAAAGTCCAGGGTTTAAATAGATACCATCATTAATTTAGAGTTTTAATTGATACAACCTTCAAAATTTAAGGGTATAAATTGATTTTTTTCCCATTAAATAAAAAGGCATGTTTTAAATTTGAAGTGAATTTACTTTTTTTCTAATTTTTTCTTACAACAGCAAAATGAGTAGTTTGAACATATGACCTCTTGATCACTAATTCATACATCATGTATGTTGAGCCACGATCTTGATCACTAATTCATACATTATGTATGTTGAGCAACGCTCATGTCGGCACTTTTTTCCAATTAACCACACCCAAAATACAAACATTTCCCCTCACAAAAACTTCAACCATTTATTAAGTTACATAGATATTTTCTTGTATACAGGTCAGAAATAGGAATAGGAATGTGAGGGTAGAGCGAAGTTGTATGCTCAATCAAATGTTCTACATTTGTAACACTTACAAATTTGTAAATACTTCAAAAATGTGAGCTTGTGAAATCAATGCTCCCTTAGAATTCAGAAGAGCTCACCTCTGTTCAAAAGATTCAAGGCTATGTCCACATCCCTCGCCAATTCAACCGCTGCTCCAACATAGCTATGAGGTGTTAAATTCAACAGATTTGTCTTTGCTTCATCAGGTAATTCCAACCCTTCAATAAATCTCCTTATACTTTCTTTAGTGACCGTCTTTCCTCTTGTTAATTCCTTCAACTTCTCATAAGGCTCCGGAACACCATATCGTCGCATGACCTTCAAAAAATGGACAGCAGATGAGTTAGAATTACAAAAGGGAAAGCGAATCTATGTTCATTGATTATCAATAATCCATGTGCAAGTTCATACACAAAATGGATTTCTCTAACTTTGGTATCTGATCTAATTGTTATGGTGATAACGAACAAAACAAAACGACTCTAAATGGGGAAATAACTAGCTTCAAGCACATGACCAGCAATCCCAGGAGAATTTATATAACACTAGTAGGACAGATGGAGCAATTAAATAGTAAAACATAGCAAGATACATACCGTCTGTATTGGTTCGGCAAGGACCTCCCATGTTTGGTCCAAATCCTCGCTGATACGAATTTCGTTAACCTACAATGCAACAATAATTAAGTTTAAGGAATGCCCCACACAGAAGGTGAACAAGAGGAACCAGGAGGAGGAAAAGATATTTGTGCTTTCTTGTAGCCAGTATTATATTTATCCTCTCCTCTCGAGCACGTCCATATTAATTTGGACGAGATAATTTCTGACTTTCAAGTTCCATTTGTAATAGGTAACTCAATAATTGGGAATTAGGGGTTATCTTAACAACAAATCGAGTGACCACTCCTTTTGAATCTTTACCTCTCACTCTCACTAATGTTTACCTTTTTTTCTAATATCTGCGAGTGTCCAAACCAGCTTGGACGCACTTCGACTAATCTCACGGAATAACCGTCTGACCCTACTACATTAGGTTGATATTAAATCCTAAGTAGGTGGCTACATGATTTGAACTCATTCCCTCTAAGCCCTTAATTATTCTCGAGGGCCCTTATTAACCCACTATGTCAACCCATGATGGTTCTAACTCTCACTAATGTTGCACACTCACTCACTGGTCTCACGCCAATTTTCTTTCTCCCATTACGCTTCAAGAATCTTAAGTGGTTATGAATTATAAGATAACCCACCCAAAAAGAGAAAATACCTATAACATGCCACCAGACATAACTCTGATCTTTAAACTAATAATGATTATGATGATTATTTGAGATTTTGAGTACCTGAAGCTTTGCTATCCCTTGAAGTGTGCTTTTGTAAGCAAGAAGAGAATGTCCAAGTCCAACACCCATGTTCCTTAGAACGGTAGAATCAGTCAAGTCACGCTGCACGATGTTCCTTAGAAATTAATGGATACAGTTTTTACATTATCAAATGTATTTTTGTGTTATTTAGCATAGTGGTATTAGAAATACATAGCCTACAACTTTAGAAAGCATGATTATGTAAACACTACAGCCTGCACTCACATTGTCACATCTCATACATCAATTACCATCTACCAACTCAAAGAATAGAAGAAAAGATCAATGTTGAAATATAGGTATACCTGCCACCGGGATATGGGTAACTTCTCACTTAATTGAGCCAATGCTCCATTAGCAACACCAAGATTACCTTCACTATTTTCAAAATCAATAGGATTTACTTTGTGAGGCATTGTTGAAGAACCAATTTCACCTGCCTTTGTTGTCTGCCCAAAACAATAAACAATTATATAATCTATCATTTCTTTCATAAATAATAATGACGAGATACATTACAATTCTCACCTGTTTAAAATAGCCCAAAGATATATAACCCCAAATATCTCTGTCAAAACCACTCAAGATATTATTGTATCTCACAAAGGTAAAAAAGAGTTTCGCCATGTAGTCATGAGTTTCAATCTGGAAAAAGAGTATATTTATACAGTTAGCAAGTTTAGGATGATAATAGAATCATTCTATTTTGTAAGTCTAAAAGCTTACCCATCTAATCTCCAATTTATATGTCTATTAGATATCTTTGGAAGACAAGCATTGCATCCTTGTATATTAAAACAGATTTACATGCTTATACTTCATAGTCAAGGAAAACCCACAAACAACATCTTATTGGCAAATATACATTTAGCCAGTTAAACGAGCAAAAATGAAATATTATCAAAGGAAAAGATGTAGATTAAAATATAGTGAATAGTTGAATAAGTAACCATACTTAGGAAGGTTAATAACCCAAACAAAATTTCACATCAAAAGGTAAGTCAAATCACAATATAAAGACAAACCTGAGTTACGTAAGGATTGAAAGTCAAACCCAAAGAGTTTACAAACTCTTCAGCCACTTTAGGCCAGTTAACATTTGGATATGCAACAAGATGTGCATTATAATTCCCAACTGCACCAGCAAACTTCCCCATTATCTTGACCTTGGAAACTTCCAACCTTTCTCTACTTAGTCTGACTGCAAAAATTGCCATTTCCTTCCCCAAGGTTGAAGGTGACGCTGGCTACGAAATGAAAAAAGACACGTAAGGGGTTTGTTCATGAGAATAAAACAGTTTAGAGTTTAAACAGTAAAAAATACAAGCACCAAACCATGAAACAGTTTAGAGTTAAACAGTCAAAAAGCTGAATACATCATATATTTTGTCAGCCTAAAACCTGTCCATGGGTGCGGCAAAGTATCGGAATGTGAGCGTTATCTTTGGCCATGGTGCTTAATGCATTTATCAGCTTGTCCATAACAGGAAGCATAACATTTTCCAACGACTCTTTCAGCATGAGTGCATGGGCAAGATTGTTAATATCCTCGGACGTGCAAGAGAAATGAAAAAATTCAAGCACCTGAATTGCAAAAAAGAACAGTTAAAAGATCTTATAATGTTCTACTAACATATACATTGAAAAAAAAAAAATCTTTACAAATGGAAAATAGTAAGAAAAATCCCACCTTAGAAATCTCAGGATGTGATTGACACCTCTGTTTTAAGAAATATTCAACTGCTTTTACATCGTGATTCGTCACTTTCTCAATGTTTTTAATCTCCAAAGCATCATCCTCACAGAAATTATCAATTAGTCCTTGTAAGAAAGAAGAAGCATCTTCACTGAATCTTGGGACCTCAATGATTTCAGGAATTTGCGACAGCTTCAATAGCCATTTGATCTAATGAACAGATGAAAAAACAAAAGCCCTTCAATCGGTCATATTATAAAAACAAAGACCTCTCTCACACTATGTGTGGTAATATTAGCAAATATAATCAAAACAACACTTAAGGGCATATTTGAGAGTGATTTTGGAATAGTTAATATGAATTTTGTCATGTTCAAAATCACTTCAGAACATGCATTTCATCATTTTAAAATCAACTTTTGATGATATATAATTGGCATTTAAAAGTGTAAAATTAAACATTCAAATCATTTTCAATGATTTAATGCATGTTCGGGAATGATTTTGGACATGACAAAAATGATTTTAACCATTTCAAAATTACTCCCAAACATGTCCTTACACATTGAAAAACAAAAAACACCTTCCCTTTAATGCAAGGAGAACAACAAAATTATATAAGAACCAGATTTTACTTAATCAAGCAATCAAATTTAAGTACCTCAACAAGAACCCTGTAGAAGATCAACCCATATTCGCTCAGAAATGGAGCCAAGTCCTTGACCTTACCCCAGTAACGTCCATCTAAAGGAGACAGAGCCACCAAACTTGAAAGCTCATGTACAACATTGATCTTCTTCTGAGCAAAATAAAATGAAAACAAAATCACAAACCAATAAAATAAAAGAAACAAACTTCCTGAATTCAAATATCTAAAGAAATAGCAAAAAAGAACAATCTAAAACCATAAAATTGAGCTTAATAAGCAAAGAAGAAGAACCTTTTCCATGGGCACTTGTAAATCTTTGAGAATGGCTTTGCAACAGAAATTTCTGGGCGGCGACTTATAAACGGGACCATTTCGAAAAATACTTGAGGGTTCTCTAGGGATTTGAAAACCCATTGGCGCGCATAAGAATCGGGGCTGCTCCAAAACCCTACTGTTCGCTACGATCTCCATGGATGTGGAAGAGTAGTGAGCTAAAACCCTGCTTTTTCACTTTGGCAAACTTTTTATCAATTAAAACGCCCAACTTTCATTTTTAGTCTTTTATTGGTGCAATCTGATCGAGCACCAAGATTCTCATTTTTTTTTTAGAATTTTTTTGTTTGAAAATAAATATATATATTGAGGAATTTAAAGTAAAAAAATAAAAAATAAATAAATAGTATAGTACAATTGCAATATTGAGATTTTTAGAATCAACGTTCTTATAAAAAAAAAAAAATTAATAATAAAAAAAAAACTTAATTAATTTGTTTTTTTAAAAGTGACTCTAAGGGCCGTGGGATTTCAGTGGAAATATCCAGAATCAATTTTAACAAAATCTTAACCGTTTTTGTTGTTTGGTAAAACATATTTTTTTAAAATTTATATAAAATCACTTTCTAAATTCCTTCTCAATTCTTTGATTTTGATCATTTTTAAATTGTAGTTTTAGCTTATATTTTCCTGATCATTTATATCCTTCTACATCTTTCCTTTTTTCATGCAATTAATTTCTCCTCTGACTTGTCGGGTGTTAAGTTCGACACCAGTTGAGTTTTATATGAACATGAACTCAATTACGTAAGAACATCAAGATTATTTCACAGGTTTTTTTTTAGCCATGATTTTCTTCTTAATTTGGATAGAAAAGTAGAAAGAAAGAAGAAAAAATGGTCATTTTTGTTTTTAGATACATGTGACAATTTTTTTTCCTAATATTTTATCATATAAATTTGAAGAAATATCAAAATATTATTTCTAATTTAAACTATAAAAATTATAAATAATTAAATTATAATCATTCAAATATTAAATATTAACATCTAAATAATTATTCTCTAAAAAAAACATATAAATAACTAAAATAGTATGTCTATTTTGGTCTTTACTTTCAAGCCACAACAATTTTGTTTGAATTCATCAAACGCTGTCATGTGCTTTTAAATTGAAATTTACCAAACACTAATCAGCTTCATATGACAGCTGATTTTTCTAAAAGCAAAGTTGAAAGCAATTATTTTGAAAGCTACCGCAATTCCAAACGGACCCTAAGTCCATCTAAAATTCATATCCCGTTATCTTTACAAATTATGACAGTTGTTTTTGGAGAATATTTTAAAATGAAAACATATGAAACATTATTTATTGATGGTAATTCGAAAAATACTTAAAATATTTTCGACTTTTTTTATGAAATATTTTTTAATAAGTTTGTCGATTTGAAATTAAAAAGAATAAAAAAAAAACAATATGAGTTGCAATCCTGACTAAGATTGCAACCGAGACGAAATTAAATGTGGGAATGTCGGTGTTCGATCCTGACCAAGATTGCACCAAGAAATGCTACAAATGAAAGTACACTAGCTAAAAGGGCTTGTAAAAAGTTTGACAAGGAGGCTATCCTCGACAATAACCCATTTTCAGGAAAACACAACATTATTTTTCATCAAGTTGATTTACGTATGTTTGTAGTCACGTGACCTTTTTTCAATTGCGATTTTTCGTTTTTGTTTTTTTTCGTGAATCAAGAATCGAACCCCCCGCCAAAGCAGGGAAATATGGAGAGATATTCACATGGATGACCCAAAATTATGGGTATGGTCGTGGATTTAACTCTCTGTTTTAAAATTAAGTTTTTTCTAACATTTTGTTATGTTATTAATTTTTATTTTCTCATTCTCGTTGTCCCTCACGGAAGGGTTGTGATCGCTCTCGGATGCTTGAGCTCTATTTTAGATCTGAAATTTTTTCTAGGTGTGTGTTGTCTAAGAGTCACCATCGAATAGTCGTCGACGATAGGAGAGTGGGAAGAAGAAAATACGTGATGGAAGAGAGAAAGAAGAAATGTAGGAAGAAGAAAAGACGCGAGAAAGAGAGATAAAGGAGGCAGAAAAGACAAAGGGAAAACACCATAGGGGAATGCGAGAAAAATATATATATATATATATATATATATATATATATTTCGTGATGCTAGCAAAAAGTTAGAAAACCTCTTTTAGGACGGAGGGTTAAATCGACAACCGATCCTGACTAGGATTGCACCGACAAATGCTAAAAATGAAAGTGAGCTAGCTAGGAGGGCGTTAGTGTTGATAAAAAGTTTGCCAAGGAGACTATCCTTGGCAATAACCTCTCTCAAACGAACACAGAACATTATTTTTCATCAAGTGGATTTCCGTCGTCACGTGACATTTTTTCAATTGCGACTTTTTTCCAGTTTTTTTCCTGAATCAAGAACCGAACCCCACCAAAGCAAGAAAATTTAGAGAGATATTGATGAACGTCATTTATGTCATGTTTTTACCCTTTAAAGCATACTCATTAATTGACTTTTTGAGTTAAATTAAAAATAACTGTGCATGTAATTGATAAGAAAAGAATAAAAATAGGAAAGTCACATGTTCAAAGTCGTTTTGTCATTATGAAGCAATTAAGAGGGTAAAAGAGTCATTTTTGATAAGAATCAATGTTGTTTTAATTATTTTCAGGAAAACTGTATTCTGCTCCACCTTGTGACCACATAGTTTCAGTTTGTGGCCACAGAGGAGTCACAAAGTGCAAAATCCAACTTGTGGCCACAGAGGAGTCACAGAGTGCAGAATCCATCTTGTGGCCACATAAGAGGCCACAGAGTGCAGTTGACTGGTCAAACGAATTGGTTGAGATATTTTGTCAAAGATCTTCCAAAGATTCAGCCAACCAACTCCCTAGTTGACCTAACAACCCTTCCCAAAGATCTCTCCCTTATTTTAGCAACCTCCAAACAAACCCTAAGGCCTATAAAAGGCACCTCAAGCCTTCATTCAAATCATCGATCATTTCTTTACAACAATCAATCTCCACATAGTCGATCAACCTCCTTTCTCTCTCGAAGAACTCACCCAAATTCCCGAAATTCCAAACAAGAGCGACCACTCCTCTGTAATAGTTCTACTTCAGCCAGCTCCGAAAGGAAGGTGCTGCGAGGATTCGATTTGCATTGACGACGTGAATCGAGCGAGTAGAGATCCTTCATCCGTTGTCCACGAGTTCGAGAGAGAGAAAGTTGGAAAAATTTCCAGATTTACTTTCTATTTAATTCTGCACATTTTCTATTTACATTCTATTTTTATTTCGCATTTATTTCCGTTCTTAACTTTACATGCAAAATTACCATTTTACCCTTTTAGCAACTTTCGCATTTATAATTTAATTTTCAGTTCAAAACCTTTGTTATTCCAATTCTGTCCTTTATTTATTATTTACATTCTGTTTTTATTCCATTTTCATTTTATCTTTAATTTTCGAGTAAAATTACCATTTTACCCTTTTAGCAATTTTTGTACTTATGCATTATTTTTCAATGAAGTATTTTAGTCTAGTTCTCATTATGAGCTAAGTTTTCCTAAGGGATTCAATTATGTGAATGCCCGTTAAGAAATGAGGTAGCTTGACAGCTGTAAATTACGGTTTTACCCCTTATGCCTTATGTGGTTCGTCCTTTACTAAATATATGCAAAAATGTTATATTAATTTGATCACTTAATTAGCATGAAATGTTAATGTCGATACTGGACAGGTCGGGCAATTAACGACTCTCGTAAAGGTGATATAGCAGAAAAACCTAGGAATAGAATTTCGTCGATTGTCCTTGATGATTGGGGCAAAAGACTATAGGATCAATAGGATTGCATTCTTAACCATCTAAGATCACATTATCCACTGGACCGTGAGTATAATGGCTTAGACTCCTAAAGGTACTTGCAAAGAGGCTGAATAGGAGACGAATCCGATCCAAAAGCATAAGGTACTATGTGGTGACTCTGTGGTCACAGGCTGTCAAGTAAACTCAACTTAGGACTGAAACATGATTGGATCCCTGTTTTTATTATTTCTTTTCAACCCAAAACCAACCAAACATTATCAATTTATTTCTGTTACTTTTCATTGCATTCGGAGAACAATTCTTTCTAAAACTAAATTCTTCAACAGTCTCTTGGGATACGATACTTGGAATACTTTCCATTTTATTACTTGATTGACAGTGTATACTTGCACTTGACCATATATCTATTGCAGGTTATTGAACCAAATAAAACACACACGTTTTGGTCCATCAAGTTTTTGGCGCCGCTGCCGGGGACTGTTAACGGAATTTTATTTTATTTAGATATTGTTATTCGGTTGCGGTTAGGAAAAATAGGAGTTGAGCGCACGGGAAATCTATAAGAAGTTTTGTTTACTCAAAAACTTCCAAATCATCCACCTGGAGTCGATCCTCCTATCAACCTACAAAATAAAAATATCTTTTTCTCAAACAATCTGATCTTTGTTTTGTTTTCTTTTGCAGGTTGAGCTTAGTGCTTAAACAAAGAGCATAACACTTTTGATTTACAAAATGGAAGTAGACGTCACAACAAAGATAACCAACATGTTGAGAAAATCAATCATGAGAAATGATACCTATATTTCTCTTGTGTACAAACTTTCCGATATCTTTTGTGTTAATTGTGGCGAGGAGCATTTCTCTCAACATTGTCCATTTAATCGTTATTTGTGTATTTCTTGTGTTTATTGTAAAGGGAGTCATGAATTTGACAATTGTCCTTATAACCCTGATTCTATATTTTATATAGGGCAACCGGGCAATGAAAGTATGTTGATTCCTTACCCCACTTCTTACGACTCAAGATGGAGACATCACTCCAACTTTCTATGGGGAGATCAACAAAAGGTGCAAGAACAAGCGATCTCACAAGTGTCAACCAAGGACAAGAGCATCGAAGAACTTATAAAGGAATATAGAGCGGAAACCGATCCTGAGATGAAAAGCCAAAGAACATCTATTCAGGATTCCGAGATCCAGATAGAACAGAGTGTGGACGAATTGGAGATCAACCCACAAGAAACCTTGCTTAAAGGCATAAAGACTTCAGAATATGAAGAAATAGAACAATGTGAGGCAATGACACTCAAAAGTGAATTTGAAGATAAGGAACCTTTGTTCCTAGAAGAAGTAATGAGCACTCCACAAACTGAAAGCATTAAAGAGTCAGAATGGAGAGAAGAGATTAAAGAAAACTCACTCCAGGAAAATAAAAAAGAGAAGAAACCAGAAAAGGAAGTTGCATTGAGCCATGAGGCGACAACTTCGCAAAAAGAAACATTCAATGTTCTCCAAGCATTGAATTTCCCTGATGAAATCCAAGAATTTTCTGCTATTGATTTAATTGATATGTCTACTTGTTGTAACTTGCAGGATACATTAAAAGAAAGAGAATTCAGGGAATAAGGAGAAGAGGAGACTATGAAGGAGGATAATGCGCCAGAAATTACGACCGAAATTTCTGCATACAAAAGCATACATAGTTCTCTTCAGCTGATGAAAGAAAACTTTAAGTCAACAAAGCCATACATGATTAAAGCACCTCAACTAAGGCTTAAATCTCGTCCATCATCAAGACCTAGGTGCAAGATGAAAGTTGGCAGTCCAAAAAGAATGAATAATACCTCAATCTCCCTGGTTGAGACTAGTTAAGTATTCTTTTAACGTTTTACCCTTAAAAAAAGAAAAAAAAGATAACATTTATAAGTTTCGTAGAGTAGTTTCAATCAAAATCAACTCTGGTGTAGACTGGTCCTGCCAAGGAAAAGGTATTTAAGTTGACCGTAGGGAACACCTTTTTCTGGGGACCTAACTGGGAGATGATTTGATTGAAATCGTTTCATAGGAACTTATAAGGAGTATTAAAAAATATGTGTTTTAAAAAACTAAAAAAAATAAAAACTAAAAAAAAATAATAATAACCAGCTTGTTATTTTTCTATGAACCTTTTGATGCTTTTATGTGTGTTTCAGGAATGATTTTCAAGTAATTGACTTGAAATTCAAAGTACGAAGGAGGGTTAAAGATGCTCCACCCGAGCCCATGAAAGCGAAACCCATGACTGAAAAATCTTCATCTATCGATCATTGTCGTGTGTGAAGAAGGAGAGAAGAAAAATTCAGCCGCTGAGTCCCTAAGTCGTCGAATTCAACCCCTCCTATTATTCGAACCCAAACATCGGTGCAATGAGAGAATTCCATGAAAATTTAAACTTCGAATTCGCGCAAGATGATTAGAGAGACTGGAGTTCATAGGCGGCAAACTCTAGCTGAAGCCGCTGAAAAACCAGTCACGGGAAGAGTGAAGAAGAATGCAAGCTGAGGAAGAGAAAAATTTGAAAGAAGCTGAAGAAAGATTGAAAAAAAAAAATCAGAGAAAGAAAAAAAAAAAAAAGGAAAGGCATAGCAACTGGGGAATAATTCGACCGATTATTTGAGTATTGGACGGAAGGAATGAATTTTGAGCCAAACACTTCTTCAACTGAGAAGGAGGTTGAAGGAAATACTAAAGAAGTTCAGGAATCCTACAAATGACACAACCGTTTCCTTGGAACGAGTGATCCTGTTGTATTGCATCCTAAAGGGTCTTGATCTCAATATTGGGAGGTTGCTATGAGAAGAGTTGATTTCTTATGGCAAGAAGATGGCTGGAAAACTATTATGTGGGTCACTTGTCACTCGACTTTGCCTCAAAGTAGGACTTAAGCCTCGGCAAGGTGAGGAGACAAGTTTGCCAAAGCCAGCCATCACTGCGCAGCTTGTTCACAAGTTACAGCTTTTGAGTAACCAAAAGACCGAGAAATCATCGACGTCGTGTGCGTCCAAGCCAAAAGGTTGTTCCACCTCTGTGGCCACAGAGCAGTCACAACCTACCACCAGTTCAGCGAATATTCCAAGCATCACCCCTTCTCAATGGCAGCATACGATCCAACAGAATATGGCCTACTGGGCATATGCCAAAGAGAGGGATGAGCTCATTCAAGGGTTCTTTAATGCCTTGGCCCCGACTTTGATGCCTGCTTTCCCGACATTTCCTCCCGTTTGCCTGAATATTCCTTCAAATACTGATTCCGAAGACGATACCTCGTCTGAAGATTAGGGGAGTACCGTTCTTCCTTACTCTCTATTCCTTTCCTTCATTTTCTGAATATTTTTTTATTTGTTAAGATTCAATTTTTAGTTGTTTGTTTTCTGGTAGGATAGAAGTATGCATTTTGTTATTTCATTATTTCATTGTTTTTTTAGGATAGTAGTTGTAGTTGTTTTATTTGATTCTGCTAGGATAGATGTTTTGTGGAAAGTGCCTACTTAGACTTAATGACTTGATTGCACAAGTATGAAAATGTTTTAGCATGCTATATTTCATTTGTTTTTCTTTAAAGTAACCTTTATGATGATAACTAGAGCTTATCTCTACTCAAATAGTATCAACTGTCATAGCTTGTAAGTTTTTTTCAAAAGCATAGGGTTCCATTAGTACTTTTCTATGCAAAACCTTTTTCACAAGTCTAAACTTCCTTTTGTTTAACCAGTTTAACATGTTTAGGAGAGTTTAGCCACTGAGGACATTGCCTCCTTTAAGTTTGGGGGGGTGAAGTATATTTGTAATATGTTGACTGCTAGGTCTTGTTGTTATGTCTATTTCAAAAGAAGAATAGTTCAAAAAAAAAAAAAAAAAAAAATCTATTTCTAGAGGTACTCCTCCTTCTTAAGTTAGCTGAGTAACCAGGGGCGATCATGGGCCCCATGGTTGTCACTGCATGAAAGGGTAACTAGGAAGTGAGTATTTATCTTAGTTTGTGAGGCTTGCTCGTAGCTAGATGCACTGTGCAATGAAATTGCAGGCAAGCTGGAACGAAGGTGAGTCTAGCAATAAAGAGTCTCTAGAGAATGGTAAAGAAAAAAAGAGAGAAAGACAAATAAAAAATGAGAAGCCTAGCAGCAACACAAGTTTGGGGGAGAAAGTGTTCAAAATTCACACAAAGAAGGAAAAGTCTAAGCTTAGTTTATTTTCACGAAAGGGACTATCCTAGACTCAGTGACTAAACGTTAGATAGATTAAGCATATGGTTAGGATATACTAGAAAAAAAACTTTGTTTACAAAATGAAAGTAGAAACTTATGTGAGAAATTACTTATGGGATTATGACTGACACTAGAGTATGAGACCTCTCCTGAAAGGTTGTTTATAAGCGAACTTTGTTGAAAGCATGTTAAACATTTTCATAATTGTACATTCTTGTTGTTATTATGTGTTGATCTGCCTGAGGACAAGCAATAAGCTAAGTTTGGGGGTGTGATGAACGTCATTTATGTCATGTTTTTACCCTTTAAAGCATACTCATTAATTGACTTTTTGAGTTAAATTAAAGATAATTGTGCATGTAATTGATAAGAAAAGAATAAAAATAGGAAAGTCACATGCTCAAGGTCGTTTTGTCATTATGAAGCAATTAAGATGGTAAAAGAGTCATTTTTGATAAGAATCAATGTTGTTTTAATTATTTTCAGGAAAACTGTATTCTGCTCCACCTTGTGACCACAGAGTTTCAGTTTGTGGCCACAGAGGAGTCACAAAGTGCAAAATCCAGCTTGTGGCCACAGAGGAGTGCAAAATCCAGCTTGTGGCCACAGAGGAGTCACAGAATCCAGAATCCAGCTTGTGGCCACATAAGAGGCCACAGAGTGCAGTTGACTGGTCAAACGAATTGGTTGAGATATTTTGTCAAAGATCTTCCAAAGATTCAGCCAACCAACTCCCTAGTTGACCTAACAACCCTTCCCAAAGATCTCTCCCTCATTTTAGCAACCTCCAAACAAACCCTAAGGCCTATAAAAGGCACCTCAAGCCTTCATTCAAATCATCGATCATTTCTTTACAACAATCAATCTCCACATAGTCGATCAACCTCCTTTCTCTCTCGAAGAACTCACCCAAATTTCCGAAATTCCAAACAAGAGCGGACCACTCCTCTGTAATAGTTCTACTTCAGCCAGCTCCGAAAGGAAGGTGTTGCGAGGATTCGATTTGCATTGACGACGTGAATCGAGCGAGTAGAGATCCTTCATCCGTTGTCCACGAGTTCGAGAGAGAGAAAGTTGGAAAAATTTCCAGATTTACTTTCTATTTAATTCTGCACATTTTCTATTTACATTCTATTTTTATTTCGCATTTATTTCCGTTCTTAACTTTACATGCAAAATTACCATTTTACCCTTTTAGCAACTTTCGCATTTATAATTTAATTTTCAGTTCAAAACCTTTGTTATTCCAATTCTGTCCTTTATTTATTATTTACATTCTGTTTTTATTCCATTTTCATTTTATCTTTAATTTCCGAGTAAAATTACCATTTTACCCTTTTAGCAATTTTTGTACTTATGCATTATTTTTCAATGAAGTATTTTAGTCTAGTTCTCATTATGAGCTAAGTTTTCCTAAGGGATTCAATTATGTGAATGCCCGTTAAGAAATGAGGTAGCTTGACAGCTGTAAATTACGGTTTTACCCCTTATGCCTTATGTGGTTCGTCATTTACTGAATATATGCAAAAATGTTATATTAATTTGATCACTTAATTAGCATGAAATGTTAATGTCGATACTGGACAGGTCGGGCAATTAACGACTCTCGTAAAGGTGATATAGCAGAAAAACCTAGGAATAGAATTTCGTCGATTGTCCTTGATGATTGGGGCAAAAGACTATAGGATCAATAGGATTGCATTCTTAACCATCTAAGATCACATTATCCACTGGACCGTGAGTATAATGGCTTAGACTCCTAAAGGTACTTGCAAAGAGGCTGAATAGGAGACGAATCCGATCCAAAAGCATAAGGTACTATGTGGTGACTTTGTGGTCACAGGCTGTCAAGTAAACTCAACTTAGGGCTGAAACATGATTGGATCCCTGTTTTTATTATTTCTTTTCAACCCAAAACCAACCAAACATTATCAATTTATTTCTGTTACTTTTCATTGCATTCGGAGAACAATTCTTTCTAAAACTAAATTCTTCAACAGTCTCTTGGGATACGATACTTGGAATACTTTCCATTTTATTACTTGATTGACAGTGTATACTTGCACTTGACCATATATCTATTGCAGGTTATTGAACCAAATAAAACACACACGTTTTGGTCCATCAGATATTCACCTGGATTACCCAAAATTATGGGTTTGGTCGTGGATTTAACCTGCCGTTTTAAGATGAGGTTTTCTAAAATTTAGTTGGTGTTATTAATTTTTATTTTCTCATTCTCGCTCTCGCTCACGAAAGGGTTGTGATCGCTCTCGAGCGCTTGAGCTTCATTTTAGATCTGAATTTTTTTCTAGTTGTGCATTGTCTAAGAGTCACCACCAAAGACTCGTCGACGATAGGAGAGTGAGAAGAATAACATACGTGATGGAAGAGAGAATAAAGGTAGGAAGAAAAAAGATGCAAGAAAGAGAAAGGGAAAACAACATAGGGAGAATACAAGAGAAAAAAAAGAAAAACAATTTTAAAAAACTATTAGTGACGCTAGCAAAAGGTTAGAAAACTTCATTTAGAACGAAGGGTTAAAATGACAGTCAATCTTGGCCAGGATTGCACTGACCAATGCTACAATTCAAAGTGGGCTAGCTAAAAGGACGTTAGTCTTGATAAAAAATTTGTCAAGGAGGCTACCCATGACAATAAACCCCAGAAGAACATAGAACATTATTTTTCATCAAGTGGATTTTCGCACGTGTGTAGTCACGTGACATTTTTTCAACTGAGGTTTTTTCTGGTTTTTTTCCTGAATCAAGAACCGAACCACACCAAAGCAAGGAAATTTAGAGGGATATTCACATGGATGACCCAAAATTATGGGTCTGGTCGTGGATTTAACCCTTCGTTTAAAAATCAGGTTTTCTAACATTTTGTTGGTGTTATTATTTTTTATTTTCTCATTATCCCTCTCGCTCACGGAAGGGTTGTGATTGCTCTCGGCGCTTGAGCTCCATTTTAGATCTTAAATTTTCTAGATCTGAAATATTTTCTAGTTGTGCGTTGTCTAAGCGTCCCCAACAAAGAGTGGTCGACGATAGGAGAGTGAAAAGAAGAAAATAAGTGATAAAATATATACAAGAAAGGTAGGAAGAAGAAAAGACGCCAGAAAGAGAGGAACGGGAGGGAGGAGAGAGAAAGAGAAAGCAACATAGGGGGAATGCAAGAGAAAAAAAGAAAAATAATTAAAAAAATATATATTTGGTGACGCGTTAGAAAACTTATTTTAGAACGTTAAATCGACCATCGATCCTGGACAGGATTGCACCGATAAATGCTAAAAATGAAATTGCGCTAGCTAAAAGGGCGTTAGTCCTTGATAAAAAGTTTATCAAGAACACTATCCATGACAATAACCCCTTTTAGGAGAACAAATAACTTTATTTTTCATCAAGTGGATTTCAGCACATGTGTAATCACGTGGCCTTTTTTCAATAACGAATTTATTTATTTTTTTTGTCTTTTTTCCGAATCAAGAACCGAACCCCACCAAAGCAAGAAAATTTGGAGGGATATTCACATGGATGACCCAAAATTATGGGTCTGATCGTGGATTTAACCCTCTGTTTTAAAATGAGGTTTTCTAAGATTTTGTTGGTGTTATTAATTTTTATTTTCTCATTCTCGCTCTCGCTCTCGCTCATGAAAGGGTTGTGCTTGCTCTCGGGCGCTTGAACTCCATTTGAGATTTGAATTTTTTTCTAGTTGTTCGTTGTCTAATAGTCACCATCGAAGAGTCGTCGACGATAGGAGAGTGGGGAGAAGAAAATACGTGATGGAATAGAGAAAAGAAATGTTGGGAGAAGAAAAGACACAAGGAAGAGACATGAGAGAGGGATGAGAGAGAAAGAGAAAGCAACAAATGAGGAATGCGAGAGAAAAAAAGAAAAATAATTAAAAATATATATATTTTTTGTGATGCCTGCAAAAGGTTTGAATACTTCTTTTAGAACCAATGGTTAAATCCACAATTGATCATGGTTAGGATTTCACCACAAATGCTAAAAGGGTGTTAATCTTGATAAAATGTGTGCTAGCTAAAAGAGTGTTAGTCTTGATAAAATGTTTAGAACACAAAACATTATTTTTCATGAAGTGAATTTTTGCACGTGTGTACGTAACCTTTTTTCAATTGTGATTTTTTTCAGTTTTTTTTTCAGTTTTTTTCCTAAATCAAGAACCGAACCCCACCAAAGCAAGAAAATTTGGAGGGATATTCACATGGATCACCAAAATTATGGGTCGTGGATTTCACCCTCCGTTTTAAAATGAGATTTTCTAACATTTTGTTGGTGTGATTGATTTTTATTTTCTCCTTCTCACGTAAGGGTTGTGATCGCTCTCGAGCGCTTGAGCTCTATTTTAGATATGAAATTTTCTAGATCTGATTTTTTTTAGTTGTGCATTGTCAAAGAGTCACCACCAAAACGATAGGAGAGTGGGAAGAAGAAAGTACATAATGGAAGAGAGAGAGATGAAAGGTAGGAAGAAGAAAAGACTAGAGAGAGATAAGGGAGGGAGGAGAGAGAAAAATAAAGCAAGAGGGGGAATGCGAGAGAAAAAAAAATAATTAAAAAAATATATATATTAGGTGACACCAGCAAAAGGTTAGAAAACTTCCGGATTGTTAAATTGAAAATCGATCCGTGCCAATCTAAAACCAATCTTTGAGAATGACTTAATAAACAAAGAAGAACCTAAAACCATAAAATTGAGCTTAATAAGCAAAGAAGAACAACATTTTCCATGAGCACATGAAAATCTTTGAGAATGGTTTTGCAACACAAATTTACGACTTAGAAAAGGAACTATTTTGAAAGAAACTTGAGGGTTCTCTAGGGTTTTGAAAACCCTTTAGCGCGCATAAGAATTAGGGTTGCCCCAAAACTCTACTGTTCGCTCCGATCTCCATGGACGTGGAAGAGTAGTAAGCTAAAACCCTATTTTTCACCTGTTGTTCGACCTTCCAGGAGAACGCGAACATTATTTTTGATCAAGTGGATTTCGCACGTGTGTAGCCACGTGACCTTTTTTCAATTGTTTTTTTTTTTTTTTTGAACCAAGAACTCAACCCCACCAAAGCAAGGAAATTTGTAGGGATATTCACGAATAATCCAAAGTATGGGTCTGATCGTGTTTTAAAATGAGGTTTTCTAACATTTTTGTTGGTGTTATTAAATATTTTTTTTTCTCATTCTCATTCTCGCTCTCACTTGTGATTGCTCTCGAGTGCTCCGACTCCACTTTAGATCTGAAATTTTCTAGATCTTATTTTTTTTCTTCTAGTTGTGCGTTGTCTAAGAGCCACCACCGAAGAGTTGTCGACGAAAGGAGAGTGAGAAGAAGAGAATACGTGATGGAAGAGAGAAGAAAATACGCGAGAAAGAGAGAATATGAGAGGGAGAAAGAGAAATGGAAAACCACTCGAAGGGGGAAACGAGAGAAAAAAAGTATTTGATGACGCCAACAAAATGTTAGAAAACTTTCCTTTGAAGCGGAGGGTTAAATCGACAATCGACAATCGACAATCGACCCATAATTTTGGGTGTATGTAATATTCAAAAATTTGAAAAGTTTGTTTCCAATTTAACCCTAGATTTTTTTTGAATTTGCCCGTGAGTTGCGGCTTGGCAGGATGCAATAACGGGTAGTGGGAAGGAAGAAGACGTGAATTCACTTTTGGTCTTTGATGTCTGGGTTTGGTTGCAATTTAGTCTCCAAATTTTCAAACTCAACAATTTCAGCATAAAGTTTGCATTTGGTAACATTTTAGTCATAGTTAGTTTTTTCGCAAAAGACTAACAAAAGGGAGGAGTGACATTTGTTTCTTATTACATATATATTATTTTTATTTAAAAATAAATAAATAAATATATATATATATATATATATATATTTAATTTTTGTAAATAAAAATAATATATTTTTTTTCTTTGGGAAAATTACTAATGATCACTCAGAGTTTGATAGCATTTGGATACTTCAAACTCAACAATATAGTCATGTTTGGATTTTGTGTGTTGTCCAGTCAAATTTTCAATTAAATCTTAACCGTGACGCCCCTTTTTAATTATTAAAATTCTTTAAATATATATATATATTATTATTTCTCCTCCTTCATCATTCATCTCCCTCCTTGCATGGCTATCGTCGATGACTTTTTTTTCTTCGTTCTCTTCTCTTTTTTCTCTCCCTTTCTCCTCCTCCTCCCCCCTTCATCTTCTTCCTCCATGGTCGTTGATGGTGTTCTTTTTGTTTTTGCCTCTCCCTCTCACTGTTTCTCCCCTTCTTCCCCTCGTTTAAAAAAAAAAAACATTTTTTTACAGATATGGGTTTTCGATCTTTAATTTTTTATTTTTTGATTTATGTTTTGAAAACGAGGGAAGGAATGAGAGAAAAAGGAGATGGAGGTGAAAGGGAGAGGAAAAGGAGAAGAGAACGGAAAAAATAAAATAGTCGTCGACGACGACCATGAGAGGAAGAGATGGATGATGAAGGAGAAGGGAGAAGGAAAAGGAGGAAAAATGGGGAGGGAGAGGAAAGGAGAAGAGAACGAGAAAAAAAAAAAAAAAAAAAAACCGTTATTGGCGTATCGCCGACGACGACCATGGAATGACGAAGATGGATGAAGAAGGAAGAAGGAGGGATGAGAATGAGAAAAAAAAAAAGAATTTTAATGATTAGATTTAACCAAAATTTGAGGGGTAGCCAAAAAAAACGCACTAAATCCACTCCGTGATACTAAATAATTGTTGAGATTGAAATCTTGAGGACCCAATGCTACCAGACTCAAACTTGAGTAGCCATTAGTGTAATTTTCCATTTTTCATGCCCCGAATTTTACGGCCAAAATTTTATTTGCCCCCACCTTTAGAAAATAAGGATGGATGCCCTTTTCTAGGTCATAAACTTTTTAAAATACCATGCCCTCATTTCCTCCTCGCGATTGCACTTTCTACCACCACACTCCGTAAAACAAAGAGAGGAAAAATTCCTCCCTCGCGATCGCGCTCTTACCGCAAAACAAAGCGAGAAGAAAATCGTGAAGGAGCTGTCACCGTTCTTACTTATGCTTGTCGTCGACGAGGTGCTGCCACCGTGAGCGTGCACCTGACGAGGAGATCGCATGTTGCTGTCATGTGTTGGTCCGCTCGCTTCAGATCTAATTGTGATCGTCGACGTTGGAGATTCAGTCACGAGAGAATGAGTTGTAGGGGCGACTGGCATGAGAAGAAGAAGATGAAAATACACAATCCATCCTCTTTTATTTTCTTCTTCACGCTCTCCTCCTCCAACTCGGGATCTAGCCCTCTCTCCTATTAAATTTCAAAAACTAAAAAAAATAATAAATAAAACCCTACTCAGTCTAAATTTGGTAGAATTAACAAATAGTTATCCAATAATAACTACATTATCTTCAACCCTCAATTTCAAGATAATTAAATCGATAATAATTTATTAGTTTATTTTTTATTATTGTTTAAAAAAACCCAATAATATATATATATATATATATATATATATATATATATATTTTGACAACATGTTGGATGAGGATTGAAACTAGAATTTCATGATCACTCAGCGATATACATCATCCCACTATGCTCTTGTTGGCAATCCAATAATAATTTAAAAAGTGATGGTAAAATGTATCATATGGTATGGCAATATGGCAGCACAAAACCAAAATTTGTACATATTGGCTCATCTATTCCAATCAATCATCCGTTCATCTCACAAGCCGTAGAGTGTACACTCTGTTGCGGCAGTAAAGAAACGGGAGTGCCATACGAGCCAATCGCAATCCAAACGGTAACAATGAACACCCAAAAATTTGAAGAAGTGTACAATCAAAGTTCAATTCAAAGCCAATTAGAGCTGACGACGAGTGAGAATGACGACCATATCTGTTTTCAGGACAATAGCAGACCCAAAGCCACATACGAACGAGTGATCCAAATTAGCCTCACCCCATGTCCACCCACTACTTCATCATCCTAACCCACAAGGCAAAAATTCTATCATCGCCTTATCCACTCCCTTCCCTGCAATTTTGCACCTCCATTTCAATCTTCCATGTTCAATTAACACTACCAAGTTCAGAGAATTAGAAGCACGCACGCTCATTAGCCATGGAGACTGGAATTGCTTGCTGTGCTCGTGGGACTTTTCTCCCCAATCTCTCTTCTCAGCATTCAACTTCTCTCATGTCTCCTTCTTTCGCCACTAGGGTATGTACAAACCAAACCCATCTCTCTGTTTTCAAGATTTTTGAAATGTGTGGCTGAATTTTGATGATGGGTGTGTGTTGAAATTGCATTATAATAGAGTCTGAAAGCGAGTTCTCTATTTGGGGAGTCATTAAGGCAAGTTCCTAAGTCATCGGTGAAAGTGGCATCAAGGCCAAAGAGCGTTCCTCTCAAAACCAGATGTGAGATTGGTGATAGTCTGGTGAGTGCGTTTGTGTAATAATAATGCCTGCAAGGTGTTTGTGATATTTCTTGTGTGAAAATGAAAAAGGAGTTTGTGATTGTAGGAAGAGTTTCTCACCAAAGCAACCCCTGATAAGGGATTGATCAGATTGCTGACGTGTATGGGAGAAGCTTTGAGGACCATTTCCTTCAAAGTCAGGACGGCTTCTTGTGGAGGAACTGCCTGTGTCAACTCCTTTGGAGATGAACAGCTCGCCGTCGATATGCTTGCCGACAAGCTTCTATTTGAGGTCAGTGTTCGATTAGTCTCGAATGATATTTTGTAATGAATTGTGGAAGAAAAAGTGTAGCTGATTTATGTTGAATCAGCAGAGGTTTTCTTATTTGAGTTTTGATTCAGATATTGGTTTCTAAGGATATCAATCTAACAACTAGAGTTCATCTCAATTTCTCTAAATCTGCTCTTAAGATACTTTACTAATTTTGGTTTTTGATGAATAGGCCTTGAGATACTCACACTTCTGCAAATATGCTTGCTCTGAAGAATTGCCAGAGCTTCAAGACATGGACGGCCCTGTTGAAGGTCACACTTTTCAAATTATAGGCAAACAACTCAATGGTGATTCCTTGATTACTAACACATTTTATTAAAATGTAAGCAGGAGGATTCAGTGTTGCATTCGACCCGCTCGATGGTTCAAGTATTGTTGACACAAACTTCAGTGTTGGCACCATCTTTGGAGTGTGGCCAGGTGATAAGTTGACTGGAGTGAAGGGAAGTGATCAAGTTGCCGCTGCCATGGGAGTTTATGGTCCTCGCACGACATATGTTCTTGCTCTGAAAGACTTCCCTGGCACTCATGAGTTCCTTCTTCTCGACGAAGGTTACTCTTGATAACTATAAACTGAATTAAAATCTTTTTCTTAATTGAGAGAATGGCTGGAAGTTCTCAATCCAAAACCTTGACTTTTTGCTTTATCGATGTGATTGAATAGGGAAATGGCAACATGTTAAAGAGACAACAGAGATTGGGGAAGGAAAACTGTTCTCTCCTGGAAATTTGAGGGCCACATTTGATAACCCTGACTATGACAAGGTTTCTTTTTATTTTACCACATGGGCTTGAGAAAAGTATTAGTATTCCTTTTATAGATCTCATCACAGTAAAACCATCTCTTACTACCTTTTTGTGTGTTTCAATTCAACAGCTGATCAACTACTATGTGAAGGAAAAATACACATTGAGATACACCGGAGGAATGGTTCCCGACGTCAACCAGGTTTTCGACCTTTCTGATCAATTTTCTTTGGAATTTTTTTATTGGAATGATTGGAAAGTAGAATGCTTTTTTGTGTCAGCATTCTGAAAATATGGTTTTGTTTTAATCCACAGATTATTGTGAAAGAAAAGGGGATTTTCACAAACGTGATATCTCCCACAACCAAAGCTAAGCTGAGGCTGTTATTTGAGGTAGCTCCTTTGGGATTCTTAGTGGAGAAAGCAGGAGGTTACAGCAGCGATGGACGTCAATCTGTGCTTGACAAGGTGATCGAGACTCTTGACGAAAGAACCCAAGTTGCTTATGGATCTAAACAAGAGATTATTCGTTTCGAAGAAACTCTCTATGGATCATCCAGGTTGAAGTCAGGGGTGCCTGTTGGTGCTCCAGCTTAAGCAGTGAAAGACCATTTTTCCCCAATTTTTTTCCTACCTTTGCTTGTTGAAAACAGAAATTTAATCTGTCAGTAGAAGCTTGTATGACTTGTATGATAGAAATGAAAATGTTCAAGCTATTTTGAAGTTTGGCACCACAGCTTCCAAGGTTAATCTTTTCTTATTAAAGTAAAAAATGAAAAGCCAAACGAACTAGCTTCTCCGAGCACGGTTTCCCAAGCAAACGACTACCCGAAAAACTCATCACATCTAGAATTAGATGATCATCACACCCAGCAATTACGAAGCATGGTTAGATTTGTGACTGTCATATCCCTCAGGGAATGTAAACTTGATAAATAACCTATTCTTTTGGCTCTTTCTGCAAATACAACAGTATTGTAAATCTCAAAGATGGTAACCTTGGATTTATCTCCTGCAAAGCTCCAGCTTTTCTTATTCAATTACATGCCAAACTTAGCTTTATTCCTTCCAAGATTTATGCCAAGAAATTTTACTGTCTTCTTATAAGCTTCTCTGTAACATTGCTTGTCCAAGGATGGTTTGTTATCTGAGATAATTTGAAGTATAGGCACCAGCATGGACATGGTGAGTTGAAAACTTCACTGTTTATATCTTATCCTCGGAACTTCCATTCCGTTTTCGGTTTCCCCTTTTTCTAGTTTCCATGAGATCAATACTTGTAGAAATTTGATGTATTTTGCAAGTACTTTTGCAGGCATATCAGGGAAAGAATGGGAAATGGCAAGGATCAGTAGGGGGTTTAGTTGATGCTCCCATAGACAAAGTATGGCGCTTGGTGACTCAATCCAAAAGGCTACCAGAATGGATGCCAATGGTCGAGAGATGCACCGACATAGTTGGAGACGAAGGCGTCCCCGGCCACGTTCGGGTTGTGTCGGGGTTCATGTTCCCGCAGAAAGATGGAGAAAGATCATGGATCAAAGAGAAGCTGCTGTCCATGGACTCGTCAGCTCACTGTTACAGTTACAAAATGGAAGCAAGCAATGTGGGATTAGATGGGTCCATCAACACATTAAAGCTTGTGGACTATGGAAATGATTCAACATTGATTGAATGGAAGTTTGAGATAAATCCTTTGGAAGGTGTTTGTCAAGAGAGCATCATTGATTATCTGGGATTTCTTTACAAATCTTGCATCAACAGAATTGAAGGTGCTATTGAAGTAGCAGCAGAATCTAAACAAGTTTGAGTAGGAAAGATCTGTTTTTTCTGTTTGTTTCTTTGGAGAATTACAACTTTGCTTTGTTTTGTTTTTTGTTTTTGAGTATAACAAATGTGGGGTATGAGGATTTGAACCTCTGACCTCAAGAGAAGGAATACATGTCAATTACCGCTAAGTTATTTCGGAGTTTGGCACAACTTTGCTTTGTTATGACTTTTGAATGAACTCTAAAATCAATGCTTGGATGAAACATTGGCCAGGAGGAATTTTCTTCATAGATATGTAATGTACAATCTTCTTCACTAGGCTAAAAAAAGTTTTGATTAGAATGTCATAGGATGCCTTTTTTTTTTTTTGTGATTTTTATATATAAAAAACATATATTTCATAAATAAAGTATTTGTATTTTATTATGTAATTTTGGAGGTCAAGATGGGAGAGTTTTCACATCCCTAAAATAAAAATAGAAACAAAATTTGCTCTATGAAAAATGGGAGTGTTTTTAACTTGGGAGGGTTGAACAATTTTATAGACTAAACCCAACTCAATTATTTGAATTGCAAAATTGTCTAATCGAAAACAATTCTATTCGGATGATGGACCCAAACGGTAAAATATATTAGATTAGATTGGTTCTAGTTATTTATTAAAATATTTTCTAAGAAATAGATGGAAAGTTAGCACGAAAATTAGAATAATCCAACGATAATTGACATATTTATTATACTAAAATAAGAATAAAAAAACATGTTTGACAATCCATATATGTATGTTATATTGTGAGTGAGGTCTCTTTATCTTTCCGATGGTGCCTCTTTATCTTTCCGATGGTGCCTCTTTATCTTTCCGATGGTGCCTCTTTGGGTCGAGATCCCATTTTTTAGACCGAATACCTGTTTGGGTTCGTGGGCTCTGATACCATATTAGACACCATGGGGTCCATCCTAAAACCAATTAGTGATAGGAGGAGTAGCTCATGTATGTTATATTGTGAGTGAGATCCCTTCATCTTTCCGATGTGGGATCGGGATCCTCAACACTAACATCAATTTTCATAACATGATTTGTTTTTGATAAATTAATTTATAAAAGTTGGATAACAGCCAAAATGAGCATAGCTCAATTGTCATATAGTATAGACGAGTTACTAAGAGGTCACGGGTTTGATCTTCACCTCCACATATAGTCAAAAACAAAGTTGGGTAACAAAATACTTTTAGTCCCCTAGGACTGGATGTATTTATAAGCTACAAAAACTAAGTCGTTACATAATAAAATTGATACTTATTTTTTATGAAATTTTTCACGGTAAGGACTAGATTGTTACAAGTTTCAAAGTATATGAACTAAATTGTTACATATTAAAGTTGAGGGACGGTTTAAAAAAAATTGAATACTAAATTGTTACGAAATTGAAAGTACAAAGACTAAATTGTTGCTTTCATGAAAGTTCACGGATCAAAAAAAGTTTTTTTCAATTTAAAAGCGGTTAGAAAATGATGAAATAATAAATTAGAAAACTAAACTATGAATAACATTAGGTTAGATTGTTTCAGGTTAATTATTCAAAAACAATTTAAATAGTGAAGAGGTTAGTCATTTAAATATTTATTGATTTAGAATTAAATTAGTAACTCAATACCAATTCCTGTGTCATAAGAAGTTGTAATAAAGAAATTGATAAATTAATTTTCAAAAGTTTTTTTAGAAGTAATTGGAAAAAGAAAAATGAAATAGAAGTAACGTTGTTTTTCCCTTAAATTAAATCGGACATTTTTAATGAATAAAAAAATAAAATAAAAAAATAACATTGAAAATGAAACGAAAAAAGAAAAGGAAAAATAGGGAAAAAAACGCGCCAGGTAGGGGTCGAACCTACGACTTTCTGCTTAGGAAACAGACGCTCTATCCACTGAGCTACAGGCGCTTTTTTGTTTATTTAATGAACTTTAATATACATATAGTATAGTTTGATCATCTTCCTAGCGCGTATGTCTTTGATTTAAATAGCATATTGGTGCTTTGTGCTTTCGAAAATATGAATTTCTCTAACTTTTTAAAATGTATAGTTTAGTATTTAAATACTAAAAAGATTTAAAAATTATTTTAATTTTTGTCATTATTATGTTTTAAACTATTTAACAAATTGACATGGCAATATTCAAAATATATTTAACCCAACCTATTCTATATATAACCACACATATATATATATATATATATAACCATATAGACATGTATGATGTATTAGCTTGATTAGGCATTTAGTTTTAAATATACCTTTGTTTTTTATTTTATTTTCTGATAATATAGGGAACTCGAACTTCTAACTTTTTGGTCGATGATACAATGTTTGATGCAGATTGAACTATGTTCAAATGACTAAATATAACTTTGATTATTATTTATTAAAAAAAAACTTTGATTATTTTTATTTTATTTTATTTTTAAGATGGTACCTTTATTGTTTTTTAATGGCTAAAAATTAAAAATACAATAAGTATTTTGAAAGTTAAGAGACTATTTAGAGAGTTCAAAAATCAAAATAAAATTTAAATATCTAACTTTTAATTAACATCAACGTAAAATTATTGATTATCGTTTATTAGATAATTTAGTAAGATTTATGGTTAATTATTTGAAAAGAATAGCCTGAAATTATTGATTACATAGCAATAGCATAGCATGTACTATTCAAAACATTACCCAAACGAACTAAAAAAAATCCTACCCATATACTAAAAATACACATTTTTAACGAAATTAAAATGAGGGAAAACCCTTGTTTTTATGATGGTCTAATTTAATCCAAAAGTTTTAATCTCATCAAATTAAATTTTATATTTTTTTTTAACAATTGGGGTGTGGATTGAACGGTTGAACCCATGACCTCTTGGTTACTAATCTGTACAATATGTCGGTTGAGCTATTCTCATGTTGACTAACAAATGGATAAATTAATCTTTCCTGAGTTGAGTTTCCACATTTTTGTAGCTGGACAATCTATTATTGTGAATATTGTTTCCTCTAGCTATGTTGCATGTTTTATAGTTTGATTTTGACATTTCATTGAGTAACAATTTCAACTTAATTTTGTGGTTGGATTAAAGAAGTTTTATAGGTAGATTTAGAAATATATGTTTTTTTTTTCAAAAAAATGATGTGGGGTGGAAGATTCGAATATCTAACCTGATCTTGATCGTCGTACATATGTTTATGTCATTTGAACTTGAGAATATATGTTGTTATTTCAGGTGATTTATTGATTAAATTATTTTTTATTTTTGTTTCTTACAAATTATCACTAATGAATTATAACTCTAAAATAGGTTGGAGTAGTCAAATTTGTAAAAATTAGTTGAAGAATCCACCCTAATATATATAGCCTAACACTTATGAATCATTAGATAAGTGGGATATTGAGGGCTTCTAATTTGTATCTAGTGATTATTAATTCTAGTGATTATTAGATGATTGGTCTATTTGCAAATTCTCATCCGTTTAAGAGACCACCACGTTGTCGACAAATTATTCAATGTGTGGTTACCTTTCTTTAAAATGGTCGGATGTTGATCTTAATTCTGTCGGTTCTGTCAACAAGAACATAACTAACTGACATGATGTGACTATGATGTTTTAGATTCAATCTCCCAATATATTATATAAAAAAAAAAAAACTTTGTCCGTTCTCTAATAACTATGGAATATAAAATTAATTTGAGTATGTAGTTTTTTGAATATTTTTTCTCAAATTTGGGCGAAATGACAAAGATAACCATTAAAACCAGGAGACTCCAAAAGTAATTATCACACCACAGAAAACTTGGTCGATTCCCAAAGAACTCAGCCTCCTTCTTCCTCTTTGTCCTTCACCCACAAAGCATAAAACTCGTCTTCTTCAATCTTCATCACTGCACTCAATTTTCCACCATCACACCCAAAACAGAGAACTCCTCCTTTTAGCTCACCTTTCGGCTTCAACTTGAGAGAAAAAGGAAGCAAATCAAAGCAACACAACGCAACGACCGAATTATTTCCCCCCCTTTTCTCTATTCTCGATTCCCTTCCGTCATCTTCTTTCGGCCACTGCATTTTACTTTCTTACTCTCAATTTCCCCTCGTGGGTTTCAATCTCTCTGCTCAATTTCACCCCATCGAACTCCCGATTTCCTTTAAACAAATGGGGGAAAAAGAAAAAGAACAAAAACCCATCAATCTATGAGCTCAGGCCGATGGATTAGTTTTCTATTCATGATTCTTTTCGATTCTGAAAAGTGGGTTTCTCTCCTTTTTCAAGATTCTTTACCCATTTGTGAAAGGAGATTCTTGATTCCGATTTAAACGCCCCCTCAATGTCTCTCGGTCTTGGCCTTTAGCTTCTTTCCCCTTTCTTTTGACTTCAAATTCAAAACCCCCCCTTTTCGAATGGACTTATAAATGACCTCCTAAGACACACCCTTCACAAAGTTAACTCCTCACAGGCTACAGCCATGGAAGCTCTGTATCCATCTTCACATCTCTCGAGCTCGGCCTGGTTCGTGCTTGATAATCCAAGCACAAAGTGGACTAAGGAAGAGAACAAGAGGTTTGAGAGTGCCCTTGCTATATATGATAAGGAAACGCCTGATAGATGGCTGAAAATAGCCTCCATGATTCCTGGAAAGACTGTGGGAGATGTGATTAAGCAATATAGGGAGCTTGAAGAAGATGTTTGTGAAATTGAAGCTGGGAGATTCCCAATCCCAGGTTATGATCTTACCTCTTCTTTTTCATTTGAGTTCGTTGATGATCGAAATTTCGATGTGTATAGAAGGAAATCTTTTGTTGGTAAGGGCTCTGAGTATGAAAGGAAGAAAGGGGTTCCATGGACAGAGGAAGAACACAAGTAAGTTTTTCATTTGGGGATTTTTCTGATATCATACTTGACTGTTTGGATTGAGTTTTTTTATGGGTATATTTGGTTCTGTTTAGTTAAATTGAAGCCTTAAGCAAAAACATTGTAACTGTTGATGCTGTTTTTTAAGTGGTTGTTTTGTTGTCTTGTTTGTGTGTTACACCTGCCTAGATTACCCTGAACTTAGGAAGAGCTGTTAGCCAATCGATTAGTAGTGGTTCAGGCCAGTTTTGTAGACGTTTTGGAAGTCAACGTAGTTGACGATGGATTCCATTGCACACTCAGAGTCTATTGTCGTCACGGCTTATCCTAGGTTCAATGGGGTAATCTGGGGTGGGGTGTGACATTGTGAATGTATTTGTGTTGGTCGTGTTGTTGTTTTCTTGATATATGACAAGGGTGTTATTGCAATGAAATTTATGTATAGGCAATTTCTGAGGGGACTTTTGAAGTATGGAAAAGGGGATTGGAGAAACATCTCAAGAAACTTTGTGAACTCCAAAACTCCAACTCAAGTGGCAAGCCATGCCCAAAAGTACTTCATGAGGCAGCTTTCAGGAGGGAAAGACAAGAGAAGGCCAAGCATCCATGACATCACAACTGTTAATCTAACAGAGGCCACAGCATCCGAGAATGAGAAGTTCTTCCCTTCATTGGATCAGTCTTCCAAGCTCCCTTCATTGCAGAAGTCTCCCTGCTATCAAAAGCTGTTGTTTGATTGGAACCGATCCAGCGACGGGGGGCTGCTTGGTTTAGGACCTAACTACGGCGATCGTCTTGTGTCGTTCCCATCTGGGATGGCTGCAAATGGAATAAAGAACGAGCAAGACCGAGAGCTGAACAGTGCATATTATGGAACTTACTCCAAACCTCACAAATCCATATTTCATTTTGAATCCTCAAGACATCAAATTTATGGATAAGGCGGATGGATGTTCGTGTTAATGCTCGGTCGATATAAACGCCAAGCGCCAAGTCCAATAAGGTTCAATAGCCTCTTTAAATGTCAATACTTTTTCTTTTGTGATGTTGTGTTTATGAAGATCAAAGACGTGTGCCATATGAAATGAAAAAACAAACTTGCATTTGTCCTTGGATTTTCTCTTGTGCCATTCAAAACTTCAACACTAAAACACGAAACCGCGCCCAAACACGACACAGATGGTAAAGCCTCAAACATTGTTAGTCTAATGTTCATGTTTTTGGTAATGTTTTAATCTTGAGTGAAAGATCTGTAGAGAAAGAGACTGATGATGAGTTTGAAGAATGTTGAGTTAGATATTTTTGAAGGTGATTTGATTTAATTGCACTTTACTTTGTGGTGGTGGTTTTGGTTTTGTTAAATAGATGGTGATATGATAGTTGCATATTAGAGGCTATGTCAGGAAGTGATGTGGCCAAACTTGCTGACTCATGAAGCACTTTGACATTCCAAAGAGGAGCAGCCATAAATTTTTATATATTTTTTTTTTATGTATGTTTGTTTGTGAAATCAATATGGGCAAGTTGACTGATTCTGATCAAATCACTTAGTTGGAGCTGAGTTTGAATCCCACTTGATTATAACTCATCCATAGTGTTGCATGCATTTTTTTAGCCACCAATAACTTTTTTAGGTTCAAATTATTATTATTTTTTTTTTTTAATTTTTTTTTTCTTCTCTTGGTACAATAAAAAATTAGATTTGGCCAGACATAGTGTTGCATGTATGTGTTGACGACCAAGAGGTATGTGCATCGAATTTTTCACCCTCAATATACTTAAAAAAAAAAAAAAAAAAATTAACTTTCGATCTTAAGAAAAGAGTGTATTAACACTAGTTTAGTTCTTATACTTTTAAATTTGTGTATAATAAATTAATAGACTTTAAAAAGTGTCTAATATGTCTTTAAATTATCAATTTTGTGTCCCTCTTAAAATTTTCAATTTTGTGTCTAATAAATTCTTGAAACGTCTAGTCCTTAAAATTTTAATTTTGGGCCTAATAGGCTCTTGAACTTATTAATTTATTAAATATAAAATTAAACTTTGTGTCTATCGTCTAAACTTTTAATTTTGTGTTTATTAATTTCATAAATTTTAAAAAATGCTGAGTATGATAAGGGTCTATTAAGCATATAAATGAAATATTTTGGAATCTATTAGATTCAAAATTGAAAAATTCAATGATGGATTAAATATTTTTGATAGAATTTATTAATTTATTAAACATAAACTTAAAAGTTCTCATTTATCTCACCGGTAAATGTCGGTAATAGATAAATATTTGAAGTCATATGCATATCACACGTTCGAAAGTTTATAGATCGAAACGAATCAATTATATATATATATATATATATATTTTTTTTTTTTTTGGGTAGATCCACCAACCCAAAATGCCAATTGTGGGTGGCACAGTAGGTAGCATCAGCAAGGTTGCTTACTTTACCTATTTATTAAGCATCTTTCTTTGTTGTGAATCATTTTATTTATTTTTATTATTTGAGACATCTTTACAAAGGCCAAAGCTGCTTTCTCATTTCCTCCACATTTCTTTGTCTCATTGACATCAAAGTTTATATCACTGCTACAAAGGGGATGTTTTTCGACTCAAAATTAATATGATATCTCGTTTGATAATCATTTAGTTAATATCTCGTTTCAAAATAATTTATTTTAATTTTTTTAAAAATAAAAAATTGAAATGGAGAAAACTATTTGTTAAATAGAAAGGTGGAGGGAGGAGTAGAAAAAATGATTGCAATTATTTGAGACTCAACATACCTCTACTTCAATTTTAAAACAAGTGTTTTTAGCAAAATTACTTCTATTGTAAACACTTTAGTAAAAAAAAGTTTATTTATAAACCATTTTGATTTTTCATTCTACACTTTTAAAGTATTTTTGAAGTACTTCTCATTAAAAGTACTCGAGAGTATTTTATACCTTTTTTTTTCTAAAAATATTTTTTCATTATTTCCTAACATGATGATTTTGAATGAGACATACATTTTTGATCATGTCAAATAGATTCTCAAATTCGATCTAAGTTTAGTTTGGAATTGCAGTAGCTTTTAAAATAATTGCTGTCATATGTACTTTTAGAAAAATCAGCTGTAGCATGAAGTTAATTAGTGTTTGGTAAATTTCAGATTTAAACCTGAAAAATCTGGTTATAGTGTTTGATAAATTTCTACTAAAGTTGTATGAAATAGCTATATTGACCCAAATATAAATCTATTTCAATAATTAAATATGAATTTGTATTAATATTTAACTTCAAAAAATTTATAAGGTAATTATATAAAAAATTATATAATTTAAATTAAAAATTATATAATTTAGTTTAAATAAAAAAAAGTAAGAACAATAATTAAAAAGCATCACATTAAATTAAAAAAAAATGATGAAATGAGATTAGTTAAATTGTAAATAATTTGTAGAATAAAAAAAGTTTTTTAAAATTGGTTAGTTAGACCATATTGTTAGAGAAGCTAAATCTAAAAGTTGTTATTAATAGCTTTTGCAAATGAACGTAAATCAAAAAGTAATTTTATTTAAATTATTTAAAGTTTTATAAACATAAAAAAACGGTTAAAATTATTTTGGAATGACTTTTAATGTCTTCAAACGCAATTTCGAGCCTTAATCTAATATCATTAAATTCACTATTAGATACAAAATTTTTGTTTTATATTTATGATTAAAAAAAATATTTTCCTTCTTTCCAAGCTAATTTGTTAGAGTTATAACTAAGATTTCAAGAATGTCATTAAAATTAAAATATACAAACTAGATTATTCTCAAAATATATATATAAAAAGAAAATTGAATATTAAAAAAATTTAATTTAATAGTCATATTTAGATGTTTCTAGAGAGATGTATGTGTTATTTTCAATATTCTAATCATTTAATAGAATGATTAAGCTGAGTTTTCCAAATATGTTTTAAAAAATAGTGAGAGCCAGCCAGCAAGAGGGATAAAGATGAAACACTATATAATAAAGAAATTAGAGCAAATCCATAAAATGTCAAATGAAATAAAGAAACCATACAAATATAATTATAATAAGAAAATTGTAACACAAGTTAATTTAGAGTAAAATAATTAAAAATATAACATTTTTTTTAAATTTTTTATAAATATGATAATTTTTATCACTGATAGTATAGTCTATGGTTGATAGCAGTTTTTTTTATAGAATTTTGTCGGTGACTATCACTACTAGTAGTCTGTCAGTCATATATCAACGATAGGACTCTATCACTAATAACTACTGATTTTTTTTTTGTCATATTTACAAAATGTTTTAAATTTTATTAAATTTATCATTATTTTAAGTCTGATTGCTATTCGTGCAACCAAATTATTATAATATTGGGTGATTAATTTGATGTTAACCCATTGTGAAAAGGCACCTTTGAACATTTTGTTTTTTTTTCCAACCACATACAAAGCATTTTTTTCTTCCAAAATTAAATAAGCAGCATGAATATTCTTATATTACTTTTAAGTGGTAAATGACATAATTATCAACTTTTAAATTCCTTTTCCTTCTCATTATTTTTGTGCCAACATCACCCTTTGTCTTTTTTTTCTTTTTTTTCTTTTTTTTTTTTTTTCTTTGGGGAGGGTCTCCCTAAAGCAAATTGTATTGGAAAGCACTTTAACAAGTTATATATACTAGATTTTATTCAGGCTGTTTTTTAATAATATTGCATTTTTTAAAATTTATTATAAAAATATTGTAAGTTTGAAACTATTTATAAAAATAATGCACTTTTTAAATGGAGGTCGTCGTCTCCACATGCAAGCAAAGATTGCTCCACATGGATGGAGGTCGTCTTTTGAAAAGACGACCTCGCTCCACATGGATATTGGTATGTACTTCTTTTATTAAAAAAATGATATCTTTTTACTCAGATATTCAAAATTTTCAAAAAAGATATGGTTGGGAAGCTAACAACGAGAGCTTCAATTTGATAGGTGGTTTCACTATTTTTTGAGTTGTGTATCAAAAGATAGAGATCATCGAAGTTGGACTATAGTTCTGCAAATTTTAGAACTGAAGATTATTTTGAGGAGTGTATTAAAAAATTGATATCTTTTTACCCAGATATTCAAAAACTTCGAAAAGGGTATTGTTGGAAAGTTAACATAGAGAGCTTCAATTTGATACCTAGTTTCACTATTTTTGGAGTTGTGTATCAAAAGATATATATCGTGAAAGTTATGAAAAGTTCATTAAACCCAGAACTGAAGATACTACTGAAAACTTTAAAACTGTAGTTAAACTTCGACGATCTGTATCTTTTAATACACAACTCTACAAATAGTGAAACCATATATCAAATTGAAGCTCTCTCTGTAAGTTTTTTAACCGTATTTTTTTCGAAATTTTTTAATATCTCGGTAAAAAGATGTCAATTTTTTAATTCACTCCTCAAAGCAATCTTCAGTTCTAAAATTTGAAAAACTATAGTCCAACTTCGATGGTCTCTATCTTTTGATACACAACTCCAAAAATAGTGAAACCACCTATCAAATTGAAGTTCTCGCTGTTAGCTTTCCAACCATACATTTTTTGAAAATTTTGAATATCTGAGTAGAAAGATATCAATTTTTTAATAAAAGAAGTATATATCGATGGAGGTCGTCTTTTGAAAAGAAGACCTCCATCCAGGTGGAGCAAGGTCGTCTTCTGAAAATACGATCTTTGCTTGCATGTAGAGGTCGTCTCTTGAAAAGACGACCTCCAATTAAAACTACATTATTTTTATAAATAGTTTCAAACTTACAATATTTTAATAATAAGTTTTAAAAAATGTAATATTATTAAAAAACAGCCTTTTATTCACGTGGATTGTAGGAAATTTTTTCGTTTTAAAAATAATTTTTAAAATTAAAATTATGTAGGATAAGTAATAATTATTATATAATTTAACTTAGTAAAAAGTAAATTTTATTTAATGTGTATTGAATTAAAAATTAATATCATTCTATAAAAAAAACTAAATAATTTTAATTTAATGTAAATAATAAGATATAATAAGTAAAGAGAGCAATCAATGAATTATTGATTTTTTTTTTTTTTTTTTTTTTTTTTGATAATTTAGATGGATGCTATTCTCGAAAACTTGTTACTTTATATGAAGTTAACGAGATTGAATGACAATTTTTTCAATATTAATTAGTGTAGGCACCAAAACAAGCATGACTCAGCTGACATATGTATGTCTTGATGACCAAAATGTCTGTGGTTCGATTCCCCCACTCCAATGCACTAAAAAAATTAGTGTAGGTTTAATTTTAAGCTTTCTACCAACAAATTGTAAGAACAATTTTAGATTATTATAAATGTGTATTTTTTTATAATTTTGTGTCTAATTTTTTTTTGGGTATAATAAACTCAAATTATAAAGACATGCAAAGAAAAAAAAAATAGTAAGATATGGAAAAAGGAAAAATGGCAAAAAAAAAAAAAATGGCTTGAAGGAAATGCCGATGGTTTTTCAAATTCGTCGAAGGTATTCAAAATCGTCGAGAGAATACTTCTCTCGACGATTTAGGTTGGTTTAGTTAAGGGACGACATGTCTCGACGATTTAGCCGAATGGTCGAGAGAAATACTGTTCGTCGAGAGAAATAGTTCTCTCGACGGTCAATACAAATCGTCGAGAGACCTACTTCACTCGACGACTTTTTAGTTTATCTCGACAATTTTTGTGCGAGAGTCCAAAATTCTTGTAGTCTCTCTCAACGATTTTCTAGCTTCTCTCGATAATTTTTGTTCGTCAAGAGAAACTAAAATTCTTGTAGTGTGTTTGTATGCATTTTGTAGATAATTTTTTATTCATTAATATCATAAAAGTATTAACCATTGCTTGTATTGTGTACAACTCTAAGATGCCTTGAATTTTTTATGTTGTCAAGTGAATTGGTTTGTAGGTCAAATATTTTAAGAAGGCTAGATTTACATTTTCATATTATGACATTTCAAAAATATACAGATTTAATTTGCATTTCTTGTAAAGTTTTTAAAATTGAAAATTAATTAATTATATTTTAATTATAATTTAAAATATCTGGATATTGACATTTCTAAAAAGAAAAAAAAAACCTAATTAATTATAATTTTAAATTAACTATGAATTTGAATTAAATAGTGAGGTGGTTTTAAGGATAAGGAGACGAGTTTTAAGGGTAGTGGGCCCAGTGTTTTTTTTTTTGGTGTTTAAAGACAAATGAGTCGTTAACATATAAGATATTACAAAAATGTCTAATATAAATTACATTCATGTTTATTTAGTAAAACAATAATAAAAAATATAATTTGTAGTTTTACTTATCCCTATACAATTTATTACGGTTTTTTAAAATTAAAATAAATAAATCACACAAAATAAAAATCCTAAAAGATAAGTAATAGTTGTTTAATTAAAATGAAATTAATAATAATGAGTAATAGTAAATATTAAAATATATATATATATATATATATTTTTTTTTTTTTCTAAAACAAAACTCATCTATTTCGTTTTTTATTTTCAAAATAAGTTTTAAAGATTTTCAAAATCAGTTTTGAAAATCTTATTTTCAAAACCAGTTCTAGCCGCCGCCCTTTCAATATTTATTCACTATCGTCGGTTGAAAGTTTCATGACATTCGTCGCCGGTTGAAAGTTCTCCGCTGATAAACTATACCATTTATCGTCGTTTCAGATACATTGAGGGTATATATTCGTCGGTACCTTCTAAAGTTTTGTCACCGGTAAAGTTGCAATTTCATCGCCGGTACAACACGTCATTCGTCGTCGTTTCGAATATATTTAGGGTATATATTCGCCGTTTCAAATTTTAACATCGCCGACTCTCCAATTTTATCTACACCGTCGTCGAATTCCGATAAACTACCAATGTCGCCGCCGATACCGGCATCTCGTTGTTGCTTTACCGCACTATTTAGTTGTTTTGGGAGTTTTATTTTTATATAACATGGTCTATATACACCGGGTATATATCATGTAATATTTTTAATGGTTAGTGTTTTATGATATAAACATAGTATATATGTATTTTGGGGCATATACTATGGTTTATATCGTTTATATCAGTGTATTATTAATTGTTGTGTATATATAAAATGAGAGTGTATATATTAGGGTTATATATCAAGGTAATATTAATGGTTGTAAATAAGGGGTATATATAACAGTGTATATATTTGTTTCGGGTATAATGAGGGTATATATCAAGGTATTATTAATGGTTGTATATATAAAAAATGAGGATGTATATATATAAGAGTGTATATATTTTGGTTAACGTTAGGGTATATATAACAGTGTATATATTATGGTTAACGTTAGGGTATATATAACAGTGTATATATTTGTTTATATTAGGTGTATATATTTGTTAGGGGTCTATATCAAGGTAATATTAATGGTCGTAAATTAAGGGTATATATAACATTGTATATATTTGTTTAAGATATATTGAGGGTATATATCAAGGTATACTATATATAAAGTTTGATATAACTTGGTATGATGATGTGAGAACGAAACGACAGAGATAAATGAATGACTTCGGTAATGGGGCGACGATGTTAAAGGATAAGCGGAGATAACGACGGCGACGAAAATCGTTCGGCGGAGAACGGTCGGTGGCGACAAAAATGGTGCGCCGGAGGGGAGGCGATGGTAACGGTGCGACGAAGACGTTTTTTTTTTTTTTTTGTAAGAAATGAAAATGGTGGTTAGAGAGAAGAAGAGAAATTGATGAAGAAAAATAATTTTAGTAAAAAATGAAATACAATCTAATTAATGATAATTGATAATTGATAATTTTCATAAAAAAAACTCACCTAATAAATGTTGTAAAATAAAAAAAGTAATAAAATAAATAATTAAAATTATATTAATAAAAAAAAACTAATTAATGATAATTGATAATTAATATAAACAAACTCACATAATTAATGTTGGAAAATTAAAAAAATAATAAAATAAATAATTTAAAGTACATAATTAATATTGTAAAAATAAAAAATAAAAAAATATTTATTTTTAAATTTTAAATGAAGGGTAAAATGATAACATCAAATTTAAATAAATTCATTAAATGACACCATAAATATTAAAAAAAATATAGAAATCATAAAAAAAAAATTATAATTTTTTTGTCTATTTTTGTTTTGGACAACACGTAGGGTTTTTTTTGACAACACATAGGAGTGGGGAATTGAACCTAAGACCCAATACATGTTAGTTGAGTTATGCTCTGGTTGACTTTAAAAAGTGCAATACCCAACTGAAAGGAGACTCAAACGACCAACTCACAGTAGCCCAATTCAATGCAACAAATCAGGAAAATCACAATCCATGCACCTCTCAATTGTACCTAATTTTCCTTATTTGCTTCAGCATCTCTTCCCTTTCTTTCCAATCTCAATATAGCCGTTGCCCATAAATTCCTTCTTTGAGTTTGACAGCCCATATACACCACCAAGAAAATTATATTGTACAAAGTATTTTTGGTAATATGTTTATTAGGTTTTAATTACCTTTAATTTCCTTTTCTAATTAGAGTCTCTTCCTCTTTTTTGTGCTATATGTAAGAGGAAATTAGCCCTTCTTGGGACTAAGGTTTTTGATCAATTACTCTGAAATACAACAGTAAATATTCTTGGTTTCGTACAGTAGGCTGATTTCCTTTATGGTATCAGAGCTGTGCACAAAATAGAGAAACATAAAAGACTCACCAAGGGCAACCAAAATTGGTCCATCCTTCTTTTGAAATAAGAATCAATTCATATTTTCTTTACAATCCACAGTCGACAATGGCAGCAGAAGATTCTATCCTGACCATACAAACTTTCCATCAAATGTCCAGCTTGATCTCCATTAAGCTAACCTCTTCAAATTTTCTGATTTGGAAGTCTCAAGTTTTTCCATTGATTAGAAATCTCAACTTGGAGGATCATCTAACAGGAGATAATCCACACAACGAAAAGTTTGATGGAAATGACAAAATCAATCCAAAGTACAACACGTGGAACAGGAATGACGGCCTACTCACTTCATGGATGCTAGGACTCATCACAGAAGACGTGTTGTCAATGTTGGATGGAACAGAATCTGCTCACGAGGTATGGAAATCACTAGAAGATATGATGCTTACTATGACTAAAGAAAGTGAAATCCATCTAAATGAAGCACTCATAAGTTTGAGGAAAGGAAACTTGTCTATTGATGATTATCTTAAAAAGTTTAAGGGTCTTTGTGATAAATTAGCAGCAATGAAAAAGCCCATAGATGATGTTACTAAGGTATTTCATCTAGCTAGAGGTCTAGGAAGCAAGTATAAGGATTATAGAACTGCTATGTTATCAAAACCCCCTTACCCCACATATAATCAATTTGTTCATGGATTGAAAGCACATGAACTTCATATTACAATGGAGGAAGAAGAAGAAAAATCAAGTCACGTACAACACAACCAAGCATTCTTTGCCCAACGAGGAGGAAGATATCGTGGGAGAGGAAGATCATTCACCTCAAAAGGAAGAGGATTTTATCACAACAGAACTCCAACTCAAGATGGACACTTTAGAAAATCAGGTGTAGAAGAAGAATCGCCTCAAAGAAATAACAGTAACAACATGAGTTTTTCAAGAAATTTGGCCAATGACAAGTCTACCTCTTGTCAAATATGTGGTATGTGGAAACACACTGCTTTTGAATGTCGTAGTCGCTTCGATCACTCATATCAGCCTGAAGATGTGCCGAAAGCACTTGCTGCACTAGCCATCAATGAGGAAATTGATCCTAACATCTATGCTGACACTGGGGCGACTGCTCACATCATGACCGACACGGGTAATATTCTAAATCCTCACATATATACTGGTCACAATAAACTTTATGTTGGTGATGGTAATGGTCTTGATATTTCTCACTTAGGAAGCATGCAAATAACAAGTAAAAATGGAAAGTTAAATATGAACAAAGTGTTGATTGTACCAAAGATACAAAAGAATCTACTCTCTGTTAGCAAATTGACCAAGGAGAATGATTGTGTGATTATTTTTTCTGCTAATCAGTTTGATGTTAAGGATAAACAGGGGAGAATAATGGCCAAGGGATATGAGAAAGATGGATTGTATGCTCTGGAACAACTAGCTGCCTCACAAAAGCTGGATTTTAGAGCGATGCTTGTGTCAGATAAGGCTCCCTACGCGATTTGGCATAAAAGAATGGGTCATATGAATGACAAGGCATTAAAATTGCTTTGTGATCAAAACTTTATTGATGTTTCAGGATGGAAAAAGGACACTAGCATCTGTGTTGAGTGTCAACTTAGCAAAAGTAGAAAATTAGCTTTCAATTCTAGCAGTAGTTTAACATTGAAACCTTTAGACAAAGTTTGTTGTGATTTATGGGGTCCGGCTCCAGTTTTATCTTGTCAATCATTCAAATATTATGCTAGTTTTATCGATGATAGCACTAGATTTACATGGTTATTTCCGTTAAAAAGAAAATCGGATTTCGTTGATTGCTTTGTTAAATTTCAGAAGTTAGTTGAAAATCAACTCGAAAGAAAAATTAAAGTTTTTCAAAGTGATGGAGGTGGAGAATTCCAATCACAAAGTTTGCGAAAACATCTTGAAAATCATGGAATTCATCACCAATTCTCTTGTCCTCACACACCACAACAAAATGGAATTGTTGAAAGAAAACATAGACACATAGTTGAAACCGGTCTAAGTTTAATCTTTCAATCAAACACACCGCTAAAATATTGGGTGGATGCTTTCCTTACTGCTGTCTTTATCATTAATCGCATGCCTACTAAAGCTTTAGACATGAAATCTCCCTACTTCAAGTTGTTTGGGAAAGAACCTAACTATAGCAATCTTAGAGTTTTTGGTTGTAGATGTTTTCCTTATCTTAGAAGTTATTCCAAAAATAAACTCTCTAAAAGAACGTATCCTTGTGTTTTTGTTGGGTATAGTCCCTCACATAAAGGATTTAGGTGTCTTGATCCCAGTACAAACCGAATTTACATATCTAGACATGTTATATTTGATGAAAATTGTTTTCCATTTGCTAAAAATATTTCCAACTCATCGGAAAGTACTTTAGAAGTGACTGAGTTTGCAGGTTTGGAAGAACAAATTGAAAATCAGCAACCAAAGATGGTAAATGATTTTACAGATTGCTGCACAGATCAATCCACACCTCATGCTTCGCTCGAGGAAGAACAAAACATCAGCCCCCTATCATCTGGAGTAATAACATCAAGAAGCATTGAAACATCTGAAATTCAGGAAAATGAATTGTCCACTGTATCAGATTCATTTTTAAACACAAGCAACAGACAACAAGCTGAAATTGAGGAAGAAGAAGGTTTGATCAGCTTGCCAAAATCAATGTTAGAAAATATTGAAAGTAGAGAGGCAACACCACACCATGAAATGGAAAGACATATTGTTCCAGCAGTTGAACATCACTCCACACAAGTCAACACATCAGCAACACAGATAAACCAATTGGGCCAAGAAGTCGTTGAAGAAGGAACAAATGGAGACACACTGGGAAATCAAGATGAACTGAGATTGATTCCCATTACTTCATCTATTAGTAAGAGCCTTCCTGACATTAGTAACAATTTGTTTATTGATTTAAATTCCATTCTTGCAGATTCCGCCATTACAGAACAATTTCAACAAGATTGCCCCGCTACGTCAACTGAGCAAAGCGTACAAACAGGTCACTCAATGATCACAAGACGTAAACTTAAGGAAAATCCCAATATGAATCCCTCACTCCATAAAGAAGTTCAACGCCTAAATGAAAAAAGGGCAGTCTCGCATGGATTAGGGGCCACGCTTCAACGACAAATCAATGAACAACAACAGATGGAACCCAAGAACTTCAAATTAGCCTTGTCTGAACCACATTGGAAAAATGCCATGGAAGAAGAAATGGATGCACTACATCAAAACCACACTTGGGAACTGGTGGAACAACCAATACATGCCAATATAATCGGTGCAAAATGGATATTTAAGACAAAATACAATGAGAATGGAGAGGTTGTGAGATACAAGGCTCGATTGGTAGCCCAAGGATACACACAAGTAGAGGGAGTCGACTATGAAGAAACCTAAAGTCCAGTGGTAAAATTTTCAACTGTTAGACTAATTTTGTCTTTAGCTACGGGTGCAGGATGGCCACTACGACAACTGGATGTCAAGAATGCATTTTTGCATGGGGTGCTTAAAGAACAAGTGTTCATGAAACAACCCCCTGGATTCATTGATCCACAGTATCCACACCATGTGTGCAAGTTGAAGAAATCCATTTATGGACTAAAACAAGCTCCTAGAGCTTGGTTTGATAGACTAGCCAATTATTTACTACTCCTTGGATTCACATGTTACATGTTGTAGGGTTTTTTTTGACAACACATAGGAGTGGGGAATTGAACCTAAGACCCAATACATGTTAGTTGAGTTATGCTCTGGTTGACTTTAAAAAGTGCAATATCCAACTTAGTACTACTCTCGCTCAAACACGCTTAACTATAGAGTTTTAGTCCATTGAAATACTAATTTATTAGAGGTTGGTTTGTTGCTTTTATATTTTCCCAATAAATAAAAATATCCAAGTACAATACATGAACAGTATGATCTATGTATTTTTTAAAAAATACTTATTTAGTAGAGGTTGTTTTGTTGTTTTTATATTTTAATAGATTATTCCAACAAAACTTCTAATAAATTCACGTACTTTATATTTTAACTTTTGGAAGTTTAAATTTTCACATTATTAAATTAAAAAATAATTAAATAAGTACCATAAAATTTAAAAAAGAAATTAAATAAAGGACTAATTCACGTGGGTGTAAGAAGTTTGTTTGTTTTTTTAATTAAAAAAAAAATGAATTTAAGGATGTTTGGGTATTATAGAAAAAAATCAAGGTTAATGTCGTCCAAAAAAAAAAAAAATTACTTCACAAATTCGTACATTTTTATATAGTATAGATATTTTGAAACGGGAACACATTGAAATATATTTTTCATATTTGAGCATTTTAGATGTTAAATAATCTGGATACTTGTAAGATGAGGCTAATTTTGGAGATATATATTCTTCATGTATATATATATATATTATTTTTTACACATAGAAATGAAAGATTGAACCTAAGACCTCATAATCATTAGGTGATACCCAGTTGAATTATGCTTTTGTTGACATCTTGTATATAAATTGTTAACATCAATATGGATGTCGAAGGTATATCCATATATATATATAAGCAATAATTAACTTAATCCTATGAGTATTATATATTATTGTAGAATAATTGGTATTTACATATTATATTACAGTGAAGAAAGTTCACTATAAAACAAATACAATTATTGGATACTCCAACTATTCTAATATGATTTTGGATAATAGTTGTCAATTCGAGCATAACTAAGTGGATACGACATTAATTATCATCTCAAAAGTTGATGGTTCGATTCACTCCTGCATAATTGTTGTACTAATTATAAAAAAAATGGCCCATTAAGGTAGGCTACAAGCAAATCTTATCGGTTCTAAGAATTACTAAGCTAGTCTTTTTATTTGTATTCTACGCTACATGTCACAAAAATCAGCCCGTTCGAAGTAGTACTTATCGCGAGTTATCTACCTTCCATTGATTTTAGTTAGAAAATCAAATTATTTGGCTCTTTAATTTTGTTGTTACCCTATAAGCATTCTAATAATCCACTTTTAATCTCTTCCCTACCATATCATATAATCTTCTCTCTTTAGATTGGTTTCACTATAAAGAGAAATGAAGATAAGTTGATGGAGGGATATGTCCTATGCATGAAGCTGAAAGATGTCATGGTTGGTTGTAGCACTAATAAAAGAAACAAAAAACAATTTCTACTTTATTATCATTTATCATCCACTTTTCTAGTCTCTTCCATATTATTTAGTTTTAAATAATAACACTTAAGAGAATATGGATAAATATTGAAAAAGAAATATGGATAGAAGAGGTATATCAGATTAAGTTGAGAGAAATGGTAGAAGATTGGAAATTAATAGATATTCTTTTTAATAATAATTTTGTTTTTTTCTTATTACTTTAAAAAAAAAAACAGTTTTCACACTATTAGAAATTGAAGACAAATAACAACTGTCATCAACACTTTAGATGACAGTTTTTTTCCAATTGTTATAGTCATGATATTAAATTTTCGTCGACATGTCGACATTTTCATCGACATTTCCACGTTTCCAGAAGTTCGACATCTACATGAGAGGTAAATCCACATTTCCATCATATCGTACAAATTGTGGAAATATTAAAAAAAAATGTAACCTAGCGTGAATATTAATATTATAACAAGTATATTTTAACTCATTTAAAAGTGTAAAATGTTTATTTATTAATTTAAAAATATTAAAAAAAAATTCTAGAAATATCTCTCGGTATCCAGATTTTATCGATATTTCCATCAACATTTCCAAAAGTGAGACATCGATATTTTCGTCGACATCGACATTTAAATCTTTGGTTATAGTCTCTGTCATCTTTACTCTAGATGACAGAAACCGAAAACTTTCATTATTCATTGTTCGTGACAATTTTTTTTGTCTTCATAATACGTTTATTGACAATTATTCTACGTCAAGAGATGTTATTTTATGACACTCAAACATTGTCACTAAATAACTCACGCATATCATATTTTGTTAACTAATCCATATTGATGACAGTAAAGTTTTGTCAACTAATCCACATTGATGACAGTAAAAATTTATGGTGTAGAATATATAAACTTAGAGGTCGAGGTAAGATTTTGAATTTTTGAAGAGAGGTTATTAATATTTTAATTAATCACTTAAATTATGTACGTGTATGTTCATTTTTTTTAATTTGTTTTTAAAATATCGATTAAAATTTTGTCAACTTCAATATAATTCAACTCATCAAAAATTTAGAAGTTCAAATTTATCATCGAATTAAAAAATAAAAGAGAAAATCTTGATTACATTTTAAGAAAAGACGTAATTATATTCTTTTTCAATGTCATGCTCATCCTAATCATTTTAATCATTTTAATTTTTTTTTTCTAATAGACCATGCTTGTTACTCAACATTTTTTTTATTTTACTTTTTATTAACATTTAAAAGATTCAAGCCATATTTTGAAAATTAAAAAGAATTTGATTTTCAAACATAAGTTTATTTTGCAATTATTTTTCATTTAGTTAGGTCTAAATCTAATCAAGATAAAAAGAAAAAGAAAACAAGAACTCAAAAAGAAAAAAAAAAAATTAAATTAAGCTTGTTGATTATGATTTTTTTTTTCCTGATATTTAATAAATCCACATTTTTTTTCTTTAGAATAAACAATAGGAAGAGAGAATTTAAATCTTTGTGTTCTTAATCGAGAGTATATTTAAGAGTATATGTATATGTTTTAACCAGCTGAGTGTTTAATTAGATTGGCTAATAACCTGATCATATATTATTATACAAATGACAAATAATATTTTCTCAAAAAAAAATGTCAAATAATATAAAAAAAAAAACATATATATGGAATTGAATTGTGTAATATATAATGAGATTTGTATTAAAGCAAAGACAACAACATATGGAAATGACTTTATGCACCTTTATCCAACTTTATTACCTCATACAATTTCTTTTTGGTTCATTAACTTTTTATTTTTTTCCTTCTCTTTTATCTTTTGCATGACAAAAAGGTCCCTCCTCTCTCAATCAAGGGAGAATCCTTCTAATGGCATTTTGAAATCTTAGATAAAATTTTAAAATAGGTTTTAATATTCAATATTTGCAAAATTTTACTCTATTTAACAAAAGTAATTATGTACATTTATAAATGTTCAAATACTATAAAAGACTAAAATGTAATAAATTTGAAAGTGGAAGACCAAAATAAACATGTGAAGGTTGGAGTTCAAAGGAGAATAATATGTAAAATTCAAAGATGAAACTCAATTATTTTGCTGCTTCATATTTTTTCTTAAACTTTTTCCTTTGAAAATATCAAGAAAATTAATAAAATAGAAGAATAATATAAATACGTCATACAATGTTTCATAAAAAGTAGTTTTTTTACCGACTAAAATAAAGTATGCTTTTAGCAAAGTCTATTTGGCATCGCATCTAGTCATCTACCCATACAAAAGAACTAAGGGTGTGTTTACTTCTCCATATAATAGATTAAGGCTTCAATCATATAATCGATTTACTTTTGATAGTGTTTACTTAAGGCTAATTCAAACGTAATCTGAATTTCCCTTCTACAAAAAAAAAAACGTAATCTGAATTTCATTGATGGTGTTTACTTGCACGTAATCATTCGTGAATTTTACTATAATACCTTTTCACTTTAATCGTGTTTAGAATCGTGTGTTAACTCGTTTTCCAGGTGTTACTTGTGTGTAGACTCGTGTGGATACTCGTGAGATCGTGTGTTGACTCGTTTTCCAAGCGTTACTCGTGTGGATACTCGTGAACCCATTTTTAACATGAATCTTCACTTCCCTCCGTTTATTCTTTCTTCTTTCTTCGTTTTTCGTCATTGTAGCTTCGATCTCTTCCTTCCTCCATTAACTCATTTATGTTTTTTCCTCACAAAAGAAAAGCAATCTTCCATTTTCAAGTATTTCAACATTAAAGTAACGAGTTTCTTTTTTTTCTCCACAATTTGTTCATTTTTTTATCCAATACCAACAATTTGTTCATATTTTTATCAAAATGAGTTTCTTTTTTCTCTCCACAAATTTTGGATTAAAAAACTTGTTGAGAAAAAAAAAATTGAGATTAGAGCTGAGTCGTGAAATGATTTATTGAAAGAAAAATAAAACTCAGTTCTAGAGGGAGAAAGAAAAAGAAAACTCATATATTGAAAGAAAGAGAGAAAAAGGAAACTCATGGCTTAAAAGAGAAAATAATAAGAAAACTCATTTTTTTTAAAAGAAAAAGAAAAATAGATTCTAACATATGGGCGGCGACGACGGGCCGGAATGAGGTGGGCGGCGACGACGAGATTGACCGAAAGAGGGAAGAAGAAGAGATGAAGAAGAAGGTGGAAGAGAGAAGGTGAAAGGAAGAAGAAAGTGAAGAGGATGATAATGAGAATTTCAAGGAAGAGAGAAAGGTGTAAACATGAAAAAAAAAAAAAAAATGGTGGGACCCATGTAATCTTGAATAGTAATATGAGCACCCAACATAGTAAAAAAATGGTGTAATGGGATTAGTAAATTCGAGGTGGACCCACAGTTTCATTACGTTTAAGATTTTGGTAACCGTCTCCCAAACTAATAAATGTGGGTTCCACTATTAGAATTAACATTGATTCGTTACATTCTGCCCTAAATTCACATAAGAAAATAATGAAATAGAAAAATATAAAACATGATATTCAAAATGAGCCAATCTCATCGGCTTGGTTTTTAAAGGTCGACTTAGACCGGCCTATACGAACCTCACAAATAGTTCAATGACTACAATTTCGGCGACCAATTTAAACCTTAAGGGATCGTTTGGTTTGGAGATTTACAAATGTTTGAAAATAAAAAATGTCTAAGAATGATATGTCTGAAAATAAGATTGGTGAAAATAAAATATGTTTATTTTTGGTTATATACATGAAAATGACATCAAATATTTTTTAAAATAGATCTTATATTATTTTGTGTGACTATTGGTAGGAATATAAATTTAATTACCTTATAAATATAAATTAATAATTAAATAAAACTAATTTAAGTTATTATTTATTTTATATTAATATTCTAAAAATATATTTTATATTAGTTATCTCTGATTATTAAATTATTTCTATATAATTAAATTTCATTGGTTAGCTTTTATTTTTATTTAATTTTTATTAATTAATAAAAATTAATTCAAATCAATTCAATTTAATTTTAGTTAGCTTTTATTTTTATTTAATTTTCATTAATTAATAAAAATTAATTCACATCATTAATTAAGTAAGTTGATTCTAAACACTCTTAATAATAAAATAAAAAAATTAAAAAAAAAATTAAACAGAGTAATCTAAATTATTTTTAGTTAATTAATATATTGAATTCATTTTAGTTAGTAGTAATTTTAATTGATTAGTTTATATCAAAATAAAATATACTTAATTAATTAACTATAAATCACATAAAATTTTAAATTATAGTTATACTTTAGTATTTTAGCACCATGATCAATTCAATAACTAATAATAAGTGTTATTTAGCTACAATTTAATATGATTGTATAATTAAAAAAAAAAAATACAAATTTTTAAGAAAAATTGTAACAAATGTCAATTTAGGGTACAATAATTAAAAATATAGCACTTTTTAAATCAAATTGTGGATATGAAAATTTCTATCACTGATAGTATGGTCTATCGCTAATAGTAGTCTTTTTTATAGAATTTTGTCAGTGATAATAGTCTATCCGTGATAGAAGAATAGTCATAAAGTCATAGCCACTTATTTTTTGCCATATTTGCAAAAGGTTTTAAACTTTGCTAAATTTACAATTATTTTGGGTTTGATTGTTGTTTGTGCAACAAGCCCAATTTTTAATGAAAGTGTAAAAAAAAAAAATTGTGATTTTTATATTTAATAAACTAAGCTAAATATAAAATAAATAAAGCAAAAAAAAAGATTAAATCAATTCATTTATAAAAAAAAAGGAGAAAAAAAAAAATCAAATGATTATCAAATACGTTATTGATTTTTTTTTAATTTATCCTATCACGTGACATTTTACACGTGACATTTTACAAGTTTATTATTCTTTTTTTTTACATGTAGAGTGGTAAATTGAACTTAAGACCTCCTCTTCATTCTTCATTAGTCCATCTACGAATTAAGCTATATTTTTTTTGTTAGCTTAAAAACTTGTTAATTACTAGTTGATTCATTAAATGATAATAATCAACTCAGTTTGTCTTTTTTTTTTTTTTTTTTTTTTTTTTTTTTTTTTTTTTTTTTTTTTTTTTTTTTTTTTGTAATAAGTAACAATCACTAATTTACATTATTGTAATCAACTCGGATGATGTTTGATTTTGATCACCATAATCATAAGTGGATATATGTTAATTTGCATAACACACACACAAAAAATATATATATATATATATGTATGTTAATTTGCACAATGTTTTTTTTTATTATGGAGAACCAGTATCAAGTAATCACTAGTTAACTTTGTATTTAACTCTTTGCAATATTTCATTCATATTTTTCTTTTTTGTTTTTTTCCCTTTACAAATCAGCAATTTCCTTTTTTTTTTTTTTTTTTTTTTGAAAAGCAATTTCCAAGGGGTCAGTTGATCATTATTTTCTTTTTACTATATGTTTTTAAAATTTAAATTTACTAACTAATAATATGTGGCCCATATAATTCACTTTCTAAAAATATTTTCAAAATCCCAATAAAAAAGAAAGATAATATTTAAAAGCACAGTTTTGTTTCTAAATTTCCACTTGGAATTGAAAAATATTTTAAAACAATAAAATTCTCATGAGAGTAGACCTAAGATTTTAGTAGGTCCCCAAAAAATAGTTTATGATAGAGGTCTTTTTCTTTCAACCAAAAGCCAAAAATACATTCATTTGAACAAGCTGAAGTCTGTTGGTTTCCTCATTAATAATTACCTCATCATTTCAATATACTCTTCAATTTGATATGAATGTTATTAGGAAATAATTAGAATATTAAAAATATATTAGGGTCGGTTTGATTGCTGATCTAAAAATAGAAATTTAAAAACAAATAATTGAATGAAAATAAGTTTGTATTTCATATTTAGTAGCAAATTTAGAAATTGAATCTCCATTTAAATAATTGTTCAAAATGTATTTGATAATATATTTATAAATCATAAAAGAAACTCGTTGGAGTTACCAACTAAATATTAGTTGTAGTTACGAGCTAAATATTTATAAATTATTACTAATTAATTGATGAGTGTTCATTAAAAAAAAAAAATGATGAGTAGGTTTTATGTTATATTTTTTTTTGTATAATTATTATTTTACAATATCAAATCATTTATAATATATTATATTATACATATTTTAATTTAACACAAATGAATCGAGTTTATAACATGATTTATTGAAGTATTTATTTTTTTTACTATAAAATTCAAAATTTGGATATACTGAAAAACATGTTTTCAGAATTTCCACTATTTTGATCACAGAATAAAACACAGCATTAGTAGATTAACACACAGCATTAGCAGATTAACACATATGTCAAACGTCGCTTAACTCAAATTTAAATAAATAAAACATAATTCAGATGACATACCAAACCTGCCCTTATTAATTGGTTAGGGAGTTTCGGTAGTGAATTAGGGTTTGAGAGTGATCTCAAGAGAGGGAGGGTCCAAGTACCTTTCAAATACTTGGTTTACTTGTTTATTTTAAAATTTCGTCTATCTTTAACCTATTAATATAGTTAGGTTTTATCATAATGTTTTTCAACTAAACCGTCGTCCCAAAAGAACCTTTTCGTCTCATATTGACCCACAAAATTAGAGGCCCTGTGACTAAGACACTGACCCTGAACCAATTATTACATGAGATAAGGACATGAAACTTTATCAAATCATAGGTTCCATTGAAGCTTGTATTGAAGTTCATATAAAAAGGTGCTTGAAAGTGGCATTCAAATGAAGCAATGTAAAGAATATGAACTCTATAGAAGAAAATAAATGGTATAAACTTTTGAGAGAGGCTTTGAATTTGTAGAAGTTGAATGTAGAACAGAACCTCTTTGATTTATTCACAACTGATACAAACCATCCTCCAACCCCACCATTACTAACTAAAAAAAAAAACAGAATAAAAGAACAAATAATACACTACACCACCAAAAGGGTTCTTCAAAATGGTAAAAAGAAAAGGAAAGTCTTTAAATAAACAGTCAAACTTCCTTCCATAATCATCATGGTTCCATAACAAAAAAAGAAAAAAAAAACACAGCTTTTATCTTATTACAACAACACTAAAACCGTCTTTGTCTGTCTTCTGTCTGTCTTGTCTATATGACTACAACAAAATGACATTGGAAACACATTCCTAACCGCAATGTGACTTTGAATTCTATTAACAGGACGTGGCAAAATGGGGGAGGTACAAGAAGGAAGGAGATGTTGATGTTGTATGTACAGCCATGGTCTACGCAGGGATCAAGGACGACGAATCCAGCGGTACGACGCTGTCTGGAAAATCAGTTCTTGGTCCTGCTAAGGAGTAGTATGCCAGTATATGTGCAGGGTGCTCAACCACCACCGTCTCCTCGACTTGATCCACCACGACTTGTCTTGACGGAATCAATTCGATGTTCCAGAACGGCCGCGTCATTGCTATAAGATCACGGCCCGAAGAGGACCCTCTGTAGCCTTGAACCCACAGGTACCTAAGGGAAGTCAGTTGCATCACAGAGGCTGCCAATGCACGCTCGCTAAAGCAACACCCTCTCACCTCAAGCTTCTGCAGGCTGGGGCAGCCGCGAGAGAATTCCAACAGCCCAGCATCAGACTCCCCCACGTAACCAAGAAGCATCCATCTTACATTTGGACTGTACTTCCCTATGTAACCAAGACCAACGTCCGTCAACCCACCAGGCCTAAGATACAAAGCAAATCTTCTCAGCTTTTCAGAACACCCTCTCAACAGAGCTTGAACTCCATTGTCAAGCGGCAAGTCTGTTATCCTCACTTCTCGGTCAAGCAGGACGAGGCGAAAGTCGCTGAGATTCTTTGAGTACCTGCCTATGCACTCAAGAGAGGCATTTGTGATATCGGATACATACACAGCTAAGTATTCCAATTCTAGACAGCCCTGAGCCAAAGCAATCAATCCTCTTTGTGAAACAAGACCTTCCTCGTCCTCCAATCCCTGCTCATCCGCACCTCGCTCGATTCTAAGCCTTTTCAGTTTCTTGCAATGTCGAGCAAGTATTTCTAATCCTCTATCTCCAATGACGTTTCTTGTCTGCTCAGCGAAACAAAATACAATATTAGATAATACTAAAGATTCGAGCACACTGCTATGTTGCCCACAAAGACTTGGCTCAGGGATTTTCGCCCTGTCCTAACCTTATTAGGAAGGCTATAATAATACTAAAGCTATGAAATTTTGTAATATATAATTATACCCAAAACAAAGAGAAAGACAATCAGAATTAAACCGAGTTGAACTAAGTGGAAATTCGCCGATAAAGCTGATCTTGGGCCTGTTTGGAACGACTTTTTAAGTACTTAGATAGATATGACATCTTCCCATCAGATATTCAGAATTAAACCCACAGTTGAATAAAGTGTACTATTAAAAGTGATGGCAAAGCAAGGACAGAAGGACAACTTGAAAACATCCAAACTAAAAATCTATGAAAAAAGTGAAAGAAAACATAGGAAATGAATGAACTTGATTAGCATATATACCTCGAGCACTTCTAAGTTGGGGCATTTCTGAATCAAAGTACAATGGTCCTCAGTATGAAGCAGGGCATATAAGAGATCCAACTTCTTGAGTAGGTTTGCAAAAGGGAAGACTATTGGCATTTCATTCCTTCCCATGTATGTAAGACCCAAACTGCGGATATTTTGGGGCAAGGCTACGGCGCAATATCTCTCCGGTTGATCATTGAAGGAACCTCCACAAAATTCCTCCAAAGAATCAGCAGCACGAAAGAAGCTGACGAGATCCAGGATTTCGCAATCACTAATTTTCACAGAAAGTAAGGAACGACAGTTTTTGGCTATAAGTTCAAGATCTTGAAATCTGACTTGGGCAAGATCTGTCATGTAGAAATTTAACGTTTCAAGGACTGAGTTGTTCGTAGCAAGTTCGTGTAGCCATTCCCCATCTTTCTCCTGAATTGTGCTCTCCTCCAAAAACAACATTTTTAAATTCCTGAAAGAACACAAGGAAAAAAAAGTGTTCAGAAAATTAACTAACATTAAAGATTATGAATTATCATGGGCAGGGTGGATTCAGAAGTCAGAGTATTAATTTCTTCAGGGGAAACCTGGTATTATTAGTTCACAGAAGTAATAAAATGCAATCTGACATAATTGCATAACCAATCCAAATTAAGGTTCATTTAAGATCATTTAGAACAGCTGCCTTCTTCACCCACCAGTTCCCAAAATGTTAAATTTTCTTTATGAATGTTGTATGTCAGCAGATACTTTCACTCTGTTTTAGCTTCTTGTGATGAAAATCCAGAAAAAAGTAAAAACAAAAAACAAAACAAAATTAAAATAATAAGTAAACCAGAAAATGGAAAACCAAAACAATAATAGAAAAGATCAGGGTTTCATCAGAACAAACATTAATTGGTTATGAGCATCTAAACAAAATCAATGGTAAGAAATTGTAGCTTTTAACAAAACATCAACAAAAAAAGAGCAATCCCAGTAATACAGAGGCTTTCAAACTAAGAAGAAATGAAATATTGATTGATTTTAAAGCCTAGAAGATACCTGCAGGATCGTCCAATATGAAAAAGGCCATCGGTGGAGAATCCAGAACATTTATCTAATTTAAGCGACAGAAGAACACGGCCTCGAGTACGAGCAAGAAGCTCCAGATCTGAGTCGTAAACAATCATCCGCCGGAAGTGGAGAGACTTCAAGCAATTGAAAGAATCAGCAATCTCTCTAACCCAAGGGGTGACAAATCCTCCCCAATCCTCCGGTATCAAATTAAACATAGCAGCTCTAGGTTTGCCCTTCAATTTCAAGGATTCGAGATGAACGAACCGTCGCCGTAGCCGTTCGGGCGTGGTGGTGTAGCAAAGAGCAATGGTAACATGCTTACGAGTAAGAGCATCGAGGTCGTACCATCTCCGGCAAACCTGAGAAACAGCATCACGATCTTTCGGGTCGTGAATATAAGGCATTACACAGCCTAAAACCACATCTGACATCCCAAAATTCATTCTAGTAGCGTTCCGTTCCCCCATAAAACTCCGATTGAACTCGAATTAAACTCGAACAACAGTCCGATAATACTCTTTAACTTCCAAATTCAGCTCAACTTCAACTTCTTTCAACTTCTCGCCCTTAAAGATCCGTCTCAAACTTCAATTCTTACAAAAGTCAGTCGGATAAATTACTCTTTCCCTCCTCACAAAATAAAGAAAAACGAAGAAGAATAAGCTACGTGTAGAAATAAAATCCCCCAAATCGACAGTTTAACAAAAAAAAAAAAAAATACAGTTGAAAATCCGTTAGGAAGTAAATCAATCCACCGGGAGAATGATGCAGAGAACTACAACAAACGTAAACACGATCCCGCGAGTGAGAGAATTGGAGAAATCAGAGAACTCATCGGATCGAGGATGAATCACCACCCGACCAAGAAATCGGGAAGCGACGGGGGACGGAGGTGGAGCTATAGGTGGAGGCGGAGTAAGGTCTGAACTGAGACGGCGGCGGAGAAGGTAAGAGGAGTACCGGAAGAGGAAAGGGACGGCGGAGATCGGCGGGGGGAAGCATCGACGACGGCGAGAATTGGAGAATTTTGTGAAGTGGGGATTGGATCAGACCTAGAAGCTAAAGCTTGGAGACTTAACTAATATGCGCCTCAGATATAATTAAAAAAAAAAAAAAAAAAAAAAATATGAAGAAGAAGAAGAAAATAAATAAATAAAATAAATAAAAACAAAAATGATAAATGAAGAAACGACAAGAATATAACAGACCAATAAGATTTGAGCCTTGGAAAAGTTGAGATGCTGATTAGTGGCTCTTTACAAATGACGTGGCCGAATTCTATTCGTTTATTATTGTGTCATCTCTGTAGCTAATTATTGCTTTAAGTTAAAGACCGATTTAGAAACAATTTCCTTTATTACATATATTTCTTATTAATTTTAATTATTTTCTTTTCCCAAAATATATATGCAGTGATTTTTACTGCAATTATGAGTTTATGATTTAAAGACCTTCAAAATTTACTTTATCGGAACCTCTTCGATTTCGATTTTTAATTTTGTTTTATTATTGTTTAAAAAGTTTCCATTTTTAACTCTTATAATTAAATGTCTAAAAATCATTTAGTCAAAGATTAACCTGCTTTATTTATTTATTTACTTAATGAGTAAATATTTATTAAACTTATATTTGATTTGCAAAACGATTTTTTTATTTTTTTATTTTTTTTATTTTTTTTATTAATAATGAATGGCTGGTTGCACAAACAAGATCCAAAATAATTGGAAATTTAGCAAAATTTAAAATCTTTTGTAAATATGACAAAACATCAGTTACTATCACTAATAGACTGTATGACTATTACTGATAGGTTTCTATCAGTGATAGACTTCTATTACTGATAAACTATTATCACTGACAAAATTCTATAAAAAATACTACTATCAGCGATAGACTATACTATCAGTGATAGAAATTGTCATATCCACAATTTTTTAAAAAAATTACTATATTTTTAATTATTTTACTCTAAATTGACTTCGGTTATAATTTTTGTTACAATTTTTCTTAGGAATAAATGTGAATTCTTTTATAATTATATTAAATTATATATATGGAAAATTACATTTAAGATTTCTACTTAAATTATATATAATCCTTAAATTATCTGATTTGTTTAAAGGATATTCATATAATTTGAAAAGTTGTAATATTAGTCTCAACCTTTAATAAACGTTTTTAAATTACTTCTTGAGCATAAATAATTTGTTAGAATTTTGAACGAAAAATTATGTTGTTCATTTAGACTTAATCAAAACAAATATCTCAGTTAACTCACACCATTTTAAGTCAACGTCACGTCAACTTTTCGTACAACATTTTAATGAATTTCTACTCTCAATGATAGTTTTGAAACGTTTATGAAAGATCAAGAATAATATTGCAACTTTTAAAGAATTGAGACAAGAGATTAAAATTTAGTCTTATAATTATTAATACATTTATAGTGATGAGTAACCGTTAACAATCAAAATCAAAGGATTAAAAAATTTGGTTAAATTACAAGTTTACTCTACCTATTTTTAGGTGGACTTTCAATTTTGTGTCTAATAAGTCATTGAATTTTAAAAAGTCACTATAATAAGTTTCTATACTTTCAACTTTATATTTAGTAAGTCCTTAAACTCTCAATTTTGGTCTAATTGGGTCTTTGACCTATTTGACATTTTTTTTTAAATTCACAAACTTTTTTTTAAAAGAACATTTATGAACTTATTAGACATAAAATTGAAATTGGTCTATTAAATATTGTTAGGAGTAGCTAGCAAAGTCTTACCTTGGTTAGGAAATGAGAAGATTATTAATATATGAGAGAGAGACAACATCTTCATTGACATGAAGCCTTTTGGGTGGCACGAAAAGCAAAGTCATGCTGACTTATGACAAAAGTGGACAATATTATATCAATATGGAGAGATATGTAATTGTTCGTTGAAAGACACAAAATTTCGTTAAATAAGAAAAATAAAAAATATTCCTCTTCTTCTAAGGGAATCTCACTTTAATTTAAACTTGGAAAGTAGTTTTATTTTTTGAGGTCAGCCAAAACCTTGAATTTTAAACCCTTTTTATTTGATTTAATTAATGTGGGGTTTGAGTCGATTGAGTGAAGCGGAAGGTTGTCTCTCTTTATATACCCATCTTCTCTTCTAACAGATGTGAGACTTTGGTCGCACTCCATTGCACTCCCAACCGTTCTTCCAACCGTTTTTTGGGCTTTTATTTATCAAGAATAACGTTTTTTTTATCCACTATTCTTTTTAGCTTATATTGGTGCAATTTTGGCCGGGCACCGAGATTGTCCATTTTAAAAAAATAAAAAACTTATGAGTTCTAGTTTTTGTCCAATAACCAAGGGAAAAAAACATATTTTACTTCTTCTTCAACTCGACCGGATTAAAATAATGAACTGTATCCACATTCTAGCGAGAGTTTCTATTAATACTGAAAAAAAATATAATTAAAATAATAAATTCTATTAACGAATAACATTATTCATTCTCAGTCAAGATGTACACACATTCTATTGACAATGAACAAAATATAATAAGAATGTGTGTATTGATCGAGAATGAAATGATGTTAATCATTAATAAAATTTAGTATTTTAATTATATTTTGCTACACTCTCGATATAATGTATGTACAATTCATTATTTTAATCTTGGTCGAGATCAAGAAGATGTAAAATATATATATATATATAGAAAAAAACAGTTCTTATGGTTTTGCTTTTTTTTTCTTAGTTGCAATGTGGGCAAGATTGCAACTAAAATCCACAATTTATTATTATTTTTAAATGAACCAATCTCGGTGTTCGATTCTGGACATGATTGTATCACACAAACTAAAAAAGATAGTGCATAAAAAAAAGTGTTTTGCTACCATTTTAAGAACACATTTCTATTTTGTAGGGATACCAATCATTTACAAACTTGTTTAAAATAAACCAATATAATTATTTCTTTTCCACTCAATTTCAAAATGTCAATATATAATAATATGGTAATACATAAATTAATGACTAAGAGATCATATGTTCGAATCAACTCAATTTCAAAATGTCATGTCAATATGTTATCCGACCTAATATACAAATGTGACAAAACGGTTAAAGATTTGAATCCCCAACCAAAAAAATAAAATAAAATTACATAACATAAATTTTACATGTCATTAACGATATCATTAGAGAAACCTAAAATAAATTTAGTTTTCTTTAATTTTCAAATATTTTGAAAATTTTCGTTTTCTTACCTTTCTACTAATTAGTTTGACAAGTCAACTTTAATCTATTTTTTAAAAATTTAATCAGATTGAAGCGTGATATTAAAAAAGTGGTTAAAAATAATCTACTCAATTTTTTTTTTTTTTACTTGAACTAAATTATACAAAAATACCTTGAAACTTTAGAATATATTTCAATTTTTAAATTTTATTTTTTTATTCTTAAATTTTAATTTTGTTTCAAAATAATTCTTTCGTCAACAATTACGTTAAAATAAAAAAATAAAGTGACATTGCAAGATATGTAGAGAATAGTCATATTAATATACAAGTGTATAAATATATTAATAAGTTCTAATCATACCTATGAATTTTGAGATATATTTTAATTATACGAAAAGAGAAAAAAACAAACACAAAAATCAAAGATAATAGAAATTAAGTACCATTTTTTCTCGATTGATTTCTTCCCTTTGATAATGAAAATAACATGACTTCCTTCATAATTAGTTAATCTTTTTCCTTTGTGTTATCCACGTCACTTCCATAGACCTATTTTCCACAATATTTTTCTCATTAATTCTCCTTTCATTCGACCGTTTGATTTTTCATAATCAAAGAGATTGTTGATTTTTCTTCTGCATCACCTATCTGACTTATTCCACTATTTTCAACTAAAGTTCTATCTCTTAATTTTATTTTCCGCTTTAATCTAGACCATTTGATTTGAAACTTTTATTTTTCAACTAAACGTCACATTATTTTCACCTTTTAACTTAATAGAAAAACAAAAAAAAATGGTTGTTTCGAAACGATTTCACAAATTAAGATTGTGAAACGAAAAAATATGTAATTAAAAATTTCGAAATATAATTGAAAGCAACCACTTATATTACACGTCACTTCGCAGTTATGTGATTTTATGACATTTATAGTTAAATTTTATATCACTATAGATTCATAACTTAATTTGAGTTTAGGATTTTATATCAATAAAAACATAGCTCAACTGGTATGATGTATGAACCAGTAACTTTGACATCCTAAATTCAATCTCTTAACCGATTTTGTAAATATAAATAAATAATAATAAATAAAGTTTATTTTTTTAAAAAAGCGAAAATATAATTTTGATGATGGCATGTAGAGTAATAATTGTGTTCTCTCGAAGGCAAAAATAAAAAAAACAGTAAATTGCATATCCTTATAAATGGATTCATAACTTAGTTTGAGTTTAAGATTTTATGTCAACCAGAGCATAACTCAACTGACATGTGGTATGAACTAGTAACTTTGAAGTCCTAGATTAGTTTAACTGACATGTTGTATGAACTAGTAACTTTGAGATGCTAGATTCAATTTTTTATTTCGTCTTGTAAATAAATAAATAAAGAAAATAAAGAAAACAGCGAAAATATAGTTTTGATAATGGCATGTAGAGTAATAATTGTGTTTCCTAGGGACAGAAATGGAAAAACAGCAAATTGCCGATCCACATTCATTGGAAACTATGTTTTTTTTTTCTTTTTTTTTTTAAATTTCCAATAACACGTGGCAGATTTTACTGATTGAAAGTTAGTCAAAATATTACAGCTGTAACTCTAGCATTAACCATCATCTCAAAGCCTGAAAGTTGCATGACGTGGAAGCTGGTACACGTCAGCCGTAAGGAATAATCAGGTACGGTAGGTAAAAATAAACCTGGATGATCACGAAACGTGGATTCCTCAAATCGCTCCACGTAGTAAAAAAAGATTAATAGTTGAGTTGTACGAAGTGACCGGTGATTGTTGTTAAGCCACGTAGTTTATATATATATATATATATATATAATATCTAAATCGTACGAACAAACAAAACAAAACACACATCGTACTAAAGATAAGAAATAATTTCATTTCATACGGTCTTCTTTAACAAAAATTAAATGCACTTCTTCATAAGTCATAACATTACCAAACTATAAGATTGGGAAAAAAAATAGTTTACTTTTAATTGTTTGTACGTAAAAGATAATGGCTTCATCTATATAGGTGGAAATTTTGATATAATTCAACACTTCCCATAGCTTGTAGAATTAGGGTTTACATAGATTCGAGACGTTAGTCAAATTCAAATTAGCTAAGAAGGACGTCGAGTGTAGACAATAAAAGCTTAAAGTACTAAATCTAACAACTTGAGCTACCCTAAATTTATCTTTTAGACTCTACTTTTAGGCGGCGTTTGACCTCCTGTTTTGGATTGGGGTGGTTTTGGGTTCTAAACCCAAAATCATGTTTGGGGCAAGGGGTTTAACCCCGAGTTTGGGAAGCCAAACTCATGGGTTACTCCTCCCAAACCCTCTCCAAACCCATGTTTCTTCTTAAAATTACAATATGTTGGTGGGTCCATCATTTCTCTCTCTAGATTTATCATAATTATGGTGACCCCAACATTTCTATTTTCATTTTTTCCATTGTTATGGTGGGTCCCACCATTTTTCTTCTAATTTTATCCTCTCTAATTAAAATATTCATCTAATCTAATTAACCATAACTCAAAATATATTTAATTTTCTAGTTGTAAGATAAAAAATATATATTTTAAGCGATAAAAAAAAAAACTAGTTTAATTTTCACCACGAAACCCACTTGGATTATTTGAATCGAAAGAAATATACACGGTGAAGTGTAATTTGAATAAAGCTAAAAACCACAAAAATATGATAATGAGTAGTCAAATTATAATAATAGCCTTCTTGGCAACCGATAAACTATTCAGACTAAAATTGTTTTTTGCCACTATCATTTTCAGCATTTCTAGGTGCAACCAGGATTGTCACCATCATTTTAAGTCTTTTTCTTCGGATTCATTTTTTTTTTTTTTTTTTTTGTCAATTAAAAAAAAAAAAATTAATCCTGGTTGCAATCTTTGCCAGAATTGCAACCAGTTTTTTTTAAAAATACTTTTAGATCTTTACAACCTTTTTTTTCCCCTCAAATTTTCTCTATATTGTAGAGTCATTCTTCTCATTTATTTTTATGTTTATTTAAAATTCAAATTGTTACGTTTATCCAATTTTAAATTTTGACACTCATTTCTATATTGTTTCTTTAGTTTCTCTTTTATACCGTCGTTTCAATATTATTATAAATTTATAATCATAGCATTACAAGAGTTAAATAGTTAATGGTTAAAGAATTTTCTTTGTTCATCTCTAACCTTCCCCATTATAAATTTATAATCATAAAATTACAAGAATTAAATAGTTAATGATTAAAGAGTCTTCTTTGTTCATCTTTGAACCTTCCCAAAATTCAAAATTTTTGTCAGTTTGATTTAAAGAAAAAAAAATGATGGTGACAAAAGAACAAAAGAACGTTAGTCTTGTTTATTTGCCAAGAAGGCTATTCTTGATAATAACCCCATTTACTCATGTTAATATTTTAAAAAATAATATTTAATTTTTAAGTTAACAAATTAAAATTAAAAAATAATAATGATTAACAATATTCATTTTTTTTTTTAAAAAACAGAATGTGATTTTCCTCTAGTTATAAAATTAGATTTTTTTTTTCATTCCTAATTTTTTAAATTTCTTCTTCGTTTTATAATTCATATGAAACTTAACTTTATGAAATGTTTGAAATTATAAACTCCCGTTTGTATTTAGGGAGACACATATTTGAGAATATTATCCTAATACAATAGTAAGTTGTTGTTCGATTCTTGTTTTCTTCCCTTTGGATTTTTCAGTTTTTGTTTTTTAATTCCTTATCCAAATATGTATTTTTTTTTTTAAAAAAAAAAATCAAACCAATTGACATGACATGTTATGTTTTTTGAGATGTTTAAATGAAACAATATTTAATTTTTTAATTCCTTATCCAAATATATATTTGATTATTGTAAGCAATGTTTTGATTGTTGGAAATAATCTTTTTATTCTTAGACTATAACATAAATTAAATGCTTCATTCAAACGTCTCCAAAAAAAAAGTCACATGTTGCATAAAAAAATCTACAATTAACAAAACATCCACTAGAAAATAAGAAGAAAAAAAATTGAAGTAGCAAAAGGAAAAAAATGAAAAAAAAAATTGTTCAAACACTGTTTTCTGATTCCCAGGCTTTCCAACACTGCACCCCAAACAATGTTTTCTGATTCTCAGGGTTTAGAACACTGCACCCCAAACACTATTTTTTGATTCCCAGGGTTCAGAACCTTTCCAACAAACCCCTAAGAGTTTTGATTCCCAGGGTTCTAAACCCAAAATATGGGGCCAAACGCCCCCTTAAGGTCTTATACTAATAAAGATGTTATAAATTTTTACTTTATGCCTATGATATTTTTCACATCTAATCAACGAGTGACTATATTCACATTCACAATATGAACACAATTTTAATCATGTTCCAACGTATGTGAAATTACATTAACCATTAAACGGTAGAAAAGTTAATCACGCCAAACCGAGCATAGCTCAATTGACATAAGGTTGTGCCTGTGACCAAAAGGTCATGGGTTCAATCCTCGCATTTAAATAAAAAAGTTAATCACGATCAATTAAATCTTGACATGTCGAGAATATATCAGAGTGATGTTGAAATTGCTAAAATCATTTCAATATTATGGTTTTAATACTTGTAAACACAATTTACATACCATCAAAATTATTTTTCAATGATTAAATACATGTTTTGGAATAATTTTGAATATGATAAAAGTGATTTTAATCATTTCAAAACCACTTGTAAGTAGTTGTAAGTAGATTTATGATCTTGGTCATGGAGTATTAAGAGCTAACAAAGGTGTATGTGTACTCAACTATAAAAAGAATAGATGTGAGTTTTAGCCGAGTGTATAACACTACTTGTCACCATATGTGTTGATTTAGCTTAATATGACCAATCTTGTTTCAATCATCAAATATATGGGTATAGCAAGATATGGGAAAAATGGAGATATGTTTAGAGTTACATATTCCATGTTGAATAGACAAGTGATTTATGTTGATATGGATTTTTGATATCAACGGTGAATTTAATATTGGGAGTGGAATAAACTAAAACCTACAATATCAAAGGAAATAAGATAGAGAGTTAGTATCGGTGTGGCACTGACCACACGGGCTTCAAGACGCTCAAGTTAATATTGAGAGAGAGAAAGAGTGAATATGGAAAGAATTCTTATTAATGGAAAATATTTTGTATATCTTTTTTTTCTTCTTCTTACATTTCTCATTTTATAAATCTTCCAAAGAATCATTTCATGACCGTTTTAGCATTTAAACGGGTCATCACGACGAGAATAACTCTCAGGTGTTTCAAGGATTGTGTAACTGCCCGGGAAAGGGGTGTTTCGCTAATAGTCGGGTTGAACCGAAGGGATCGACCACTCCACCTCGTCGAGCCAACCCTAAGAGGTTGACCTTTCCATCTTGTCGAGCTGACCCTAAAGGGTCAGGATTCATCTTGGTCGAGCCGACTCTAAGAGGTCGACATTCATCTTGGCGAGTCGACCTTACGGGGTCGACTTCTTCTTGCTTGGCAGACCCCTATGGGGTCGACTTCTTCTTGCCTGGTCGACCACTATAAGGTTGACTCCTTCTCATTTGGCTGATTCCTCTTAGGGGGTTAGTCCCTCCATCTGATTCACAGGTTGACCTTAGTTGAGTAGACCTCTTCTTAAAGTTTAGTCTATTGGGTCACTATAACTTGGGTCTGATTATTTAATCCATAATAGTTGCCCTCACTCTCGAGATGAATTTTGTAAGTGAAACGATGTGCTCTTTGCACATCCACTTTTTGCACCCAGGTTGAGAGTCTATTTGAGGCAGTACTTGTGTTTCTCGTCGGGATAGGATCTTATTGGCCTCTCGTAGGAGTCATACTACTCGTTCCTCCCAAAGAGGGTCATCCTTTTCGGTTCCTCCTTAGGGGGTCGTCCGTTTCGGTTCCCCTTAAGGGGGTCATCATTTTTGGTTCCTCTCGAGGGGATCATCCTTTTCGATTTCTCCCAAGGGGTCATATATCTCGCTTCTTTCCAAAGAGGTCACGTATCTATGATTTGGCCTACTTGGGACGACACTTTTAGTTTGAGTTTAATCTTACCGGGATCGATTTCCTTAGAGCAGAGCTGACCCTACGAAGCGAGCTTCTGATTATGCTCGGTCGACCCTAGGGGTCAGCTCCTTTCACAGGTCTGTTCTTTTGTTATATTGACTTCCTGTGTTGAGCCTCATCCGTACCTCGTCGAGTTCGACTCGTGTGGCTCAGCTTGAACCCCCATCGGAATTCACCCTTATATAACGTCAATTCCCGTCAGTTATGACTTTTAATACTATTTTTTAGGTGTGTTTTCTCATCAAGTGATGTCGGTGGCAGATCGTCTGAAGTTAGCATCCAAGAAATGAGACTTTTGGTGCTGGAGCCTCCAAAAGTAGTTTCGGTGTTGAGTTTTTTAACTGATGTGCCAGGTGGACACTCTGCTTGGAAGCGGCGTACTTGTTCTTCACCTTTATCTCAATCCAACGTTCAGGTTGATGCCTTTTTCTAGACTCTTCCCCTTAGAGAGATGAATTCTTTTGGTGGTAGCTTGATCGACTTTGGTTATCCGCTACTTTTAGATTTTAATGAGACTGCTCTTTTGAAACGTGTTTCTTCTAGTTAGTCGAAGTTGTCCGACTATCGCCCTTTTGTTCATCATGCGAAACCTCAAGAGGGATTTCAGAGCGCTGCTATGCTCCTCCAGGAGGTAACTTTTTACTCTTCTCTGATTCTGTCTTTTATATTACTTTTGGTCCATATTCTCTTTCACTTTACATGCTTATCTGGATATGTCTGCCTCGGTTCATCGTCTTTCCGACGGGGTTGTCTACCTTTATTGATCTTCTATTCCTCAGTCTGAATTGGACCGTGTGGAGGTTGTTCATGCTCATGTCGTTTAGTCTTTGGAGAGTTCCAAGTCTTTGTTGGTCACAAATCTCGCGGAGACTAAGGCGAAGCTTTTTTTTATCTGTTGCGGAGCTTGCTAGGACTATAGAGAAACTCTCTTTGAAAGACCCTTCCATCTTGACTGAGGAGTTCAAGAAGAGCTTCTAATACATCTCGATTCAGGACGACATGATGGGTACCAAGGCCACTTGGTCGGCTGATCTTGACAAGGAAAATTATCCGGACCATGACTTTAATTTGCTTTCCTCCATAGCTGTCTTAAGGAGCTTCGTGACCATCCTTCTATATTTGAGGATTTTGGTGCAGCGACTGGTGCGGATTTTCTGGAAGATGTTCCAGAATTTCCCGACTTGTGACTTGTGTAATTGTCTGTACTTTTGTAGTGTTGGTTTCTTCAGCTTTACATTTCCAACTTTATTAGTACTGCTTGTTTTGATTCAACGATGATTTTTGTATTCCTAGATTTTTGGAATGAATGAATGTTTCTCTTTTGCTTGTTTCTTGCCCCCAGTCAAGTTTGTTGGCTTTTTATTTGCAACACCGAGACACTTGAGTAGAATTTGAAACAATAATTGGTGTCCATCTCGCTTCCTAAACTGTTGATGGATTCGACTCCACCAGTGTTGGGTCTTTGCACTACCGGTTCAACATAAATTTTTCGGTTTTGAGCCGACCCTTATGGGGGTCGACAATCTTCTATTTGGTCAACCCTTACGAGGTTCGACGATCTTTCGTTTTGTCGACCCCTTCATGGGTCGATGGTTCTTCATTTAACCGACCTCTTCGGGAGTCGACGAACCTTCGTCTTGACCGACTGCTATGGGGGTCGACGGTTCTTCATCTTGGCTGACCTCTGTTGGGGTCAACTCTGCTCTGTCTGGTTGACTTGGTATTCTTTGTCTCCAAAGGGAATGTTCTGGTCGCGAATGACCATTTTCCTTATGTGTCATGACAAGAACTTTTTGGGCGTCTCTTCCTACACGATCTTATCCGTGGACGGAGGATCCACTTGTTTTAAGAGGATTTCCAGGTTGTTTTTGTCGTTGTCTTGAGCTTTCTGTATATTGCCTAGTTGACTCTAGAGCCGCCGTAGTTCTGTCACCCAGGGTCGACTCTCAGCTTCTTCTCCGTTTGGTTGAGAACCGCCGACAGTCCGCAGATGACCTGGGTACAGGCCCACTCGGGTTGAGCTCTGGTTCTTCAGTTGTTATCTCGATCTTGCACATTTCCAGTAGTTGTTTGCTTAACACAACTCTGTTTAGTGTATCGTCGAGCTGGGTCTAGAGTCTACGTATTTTCACCATCCAAAGTTGGTGTTAAGAAACTCACACGAGTGGATCTAACAACCTTGCTGAAGAACAAGAGTTTTAGATCTCAAACCTGAAAACCCCAAAAACGCAATGGAATCAACCCAAGGAAAAGTTTAGAACAAATTACCTTGACGATTAAGATCAAGAGTAAGAAACTTGTTTCTAAGCTCGTGATTCGAATCACTTCACAAGAAGTATGATCAACACCACTTGAATGATTCTAACATGCAAAATCTAAACACAAGAAATTGCAAAATATGAAAGAATTAACTCTCAACCAAAGCTTGAAAGATAAACTCACTTTCATTCAATTTGATGATGATTGTTTTCTTTACAAAGACTCCAAAAGAGCTTTATATAGTCTTTGAAACTTCTAGCAACTAACTCTTGTAACTTTCACCTACTAACAAGAGTAACTTCCGGCCACTAACTCTTGTAACTTCCATCCACTAACAAGAGTAACTTCCGACCACTAACAAGAGTAACTTTCATCCACTATTAAAATCATAATAATCACTAAGAAAATATAACCTATGATATAAAGACAAAGTTTAAAATATGGAAAATAAAACATTAAATACAATGAGCTTCCATAACCGGCCCATGAGTGAATATGAATGTAGTTTAAGTTCATATGACACGATTGAGACGCCCCAGTTCGTATCAGTTGGCTTCCCGTTTCTTGGATGACTTGAAGGTTCGACTATATTGTTCTTTCCCCTTGTTATTACATGCCTTTGATGGATGCTCGTCCAGGATAATTATTTTTGCGGGTTTGGTCGCTTCTCGTTTTCTTCTAGTCGTAGTTTTTCAGTTGCGAGAGGATTTCTCATTTGAGTCTCTCCCTGGCTTTTACTCATGGGTCTGTCTTCCTTCATTGGATCTCTTATCTTCTGGATCGAGTCGAGAATTTTGGACTAGTGACGTCGGTTTTTCCTTTGGTTATCCGACTTTTGACCAAGCCAAAGGATCTTCCTTGAAAGTTCATGTTGCTGGTTTCATCTGGAACAATAAGTTCAAGATGTTGTCTATATTTTGATTTATTTTCCAGACTCTATCTTCCAAAACATTATTTTGGTTTGTTCTTTCAGTCTTTTACATGTTGTCCAGTTGGCTTTGGAACTTTTGTAGCTTCGTTACTTAGGGTTGGTTTTCCTCTTCTTGAGCGGGTTTTCGCTCTGGTTGGTTTGACTCCAGCTTAATGGTGCTAAGTGGTTATTTGAGGGTCCTGCTCAGGTTGCGCTTCTGTTGTTATGCTGCATTCCGACTTTTCTCTACTTCTAATAGCTACTGGTCTGAGGTGGTCTGACTTGGCGCTCACGCGGCTTGTCGTTTCCTCCTATTACAAGTTTGCTGAATTCAGCTCTTCTTGTTTGAGACTCCCCTCGGTCGGATCCTAGCGGATCGAGGTGTAACTTGACTGTCGATCCAGTGTTAAGACATTTTCCTGATTTTTTTTTCAGGTTGGCCATAACCAAATTCTGCACTTGCAGGAACCCTAGGATGCATGCCACGTTCTGATCCAACCATTTTACCTTTGCCGCAAAAGCTTCATATCGTTTTTCAATTTTTTCTTTTGGAGTGATGGTTGGATTTGGCTTATGTGCTGCTGCAAGCTGCGCTGTCGTCCAATGAAGCTAGATTTTTAGGCTACTTTTATCTGCGAGGATGCTCCGATCGTTGTCTGGTGTCTGTTCCGTGATCCGATCAGGTTTGGAATCTCACCGTCCATTCTCCGGAGGCTGACACTTTCCATATCGCAACTCATGGTTTCGAGAGGTATTGCGGTGTAGTTAGACTGGCTTACACGTTCCCACAGACAGCGCCAACTGTTGATACCGATTTTTGGTATCAACGGTGAATTTGATATTTGGAATGGAACGAGTTACAACCTGCAATGACCACACGGGCTTCGACGCTCAAGTTAGTATTGGGAGAGAGAGATTTGAATATGGAATGAATCCTCGTGAACAGAAAGTATTTTGCATACCTTTTCTTCTTCTTACATTTATCCTTTTATTGATCTTCCAAAAAGTCGTTTCATGACCGTTTTAACATTTAAATGGGTCATCATGACGTGAATAACTCCCAGACGTTTCAAGAATTGTGTAACTGCCCGGGATGGGCGTTTCGCTAATAGTCGGGCCAACCCTAAGGGATCGGTCAGTCTGTCTCATCGAGCCGACCCTAAAGGGTCAAGATTCATCTTATGAGATCGTACACATGCGATTCTGGGTTCATCTTCCGAACACCATATCTCTCGATATAAGCTCATTTAAGTTAAATGACCACTCGTTTTTATACATTTTTTCGTGTTCTTTCCGATCATGCTTATAAACTAAGCAAAGTTTTAAAGGATATTATCTCTAAAGTTTAAAGAATGAATTGTAAGTCCCTAAGTTTTTTAATTTTGTGTGCACTAAATCTTTGAACTTTACCAATGTCCAATACATTCATGAGCGTTCAAATTTGTATCTAATAAATCTTAGATTTTTTTTGATATTTTATATCTAATTGAATTTGAAAGTTTTGATTTTTTTTATCTAATAGATACGTGATTTTTTAAAAACGAATGTCCGAATAAGTTGAGGACTATTACATAAAAAATTAAAATTGATGTCTAAATAGATTTTTTTTTTTTTAAATTTTCAAATATGCTTCTACGGGATAAAAAAAATTGAAAAATGTTGGAATGTTTTGATCAACAATTGCTCTCACTACGTGATATTTTGAATATTTAAACAACTTTTTTTTTTTTAATAAAAAACAGAAAAAGATATTAATTTATTTACATATATTTTATTTGAATAAAATCAAAAATATATTAAAAATATAAAAAGGAAAAAAAATACAAAAGATCGAGGTCTCAGCACCCAAACTAGAGATGTTCACGGAGCGGGTTTCCCATCCCACCCTCCATTTCATTCTCTATTTCAAAATTTTCCGTTTAATTTTGCGGCCATCAATGCGAAGAAATTCTCCACGAAGAATTATTTTCAATTTTTTTTTTTTTTTGTAGAAAAAATTTAATTAAATAATTTTTAAGACCATTTTTAATTAAAGTTAATTATCCATAAATTCTCTTTTAAATGATTAATTCCTCATTAAAAAATCATAAACTCTCTAATGAAACAAAATAAAATTTGATAGTAAGTGATTTAATTATTTTTTATAAAATGGTTCAAATATATCAAATTAATAAAATCTTAAATTTAAATATTTTAAATTTATAATCAAAATAATTCCGATATATACACCTCTTTGTATTTCTAAAATTTATATAGTTATATATATATATATAGTTTAACTCGCCGTGATTTAACTTTTTTTCTCAATCCCTCCCCCATTTTTTTTTTTTTTTTTTTTTTTTTTTTTTTTTTTTTTTTTTTTTTTGCCTAAACGAAGATTTTCGTCATGTTAGGCCCTGAAAAAAAAAAAAACGAGTGTTTTAAAGTGAAATTAGTTTTTAACAACTTTTTTTTTTTTTGTTCAAAAAAAAGAAAATGTATTTTTTTGCTATGGGTAAAATAATCTGACTCAAATTAAAAAGACCCAAATGACTACAACTCTAGGAAGAGACTCATTCCACAAAGGATCGACTTTAAACTATAAGAGCCGACCTAGTAGGAGTCGACCGAATAAAAGCGAGCCAACTCTAAAAGGGGTCGGTCAAATGTTGCAGAGTTGACCCCAGGGGGTCGGCCAAAAGAAGGTTGGTCGATCCCCCAATGGGATCGACCCGACGACAAGAGAAAGTCGACCTGGAGGAAAATCGGGTCGACTTGAGAAGAAAGAAGTTGACCCCAAGAGGTTGGCCAACCTGGAGGAAAATCGCCCACTGGTTGGGAGGTTACATATCCATTATGGCTCGAGAGTGATCGTCGCCATCAATACCCGTTTTAATACCGAAACAGTCAAGGAAACGACTATTTGGAAAGCTTATAAAAAGGAAAAAAGATGAAGAAGAAAGGGTAAGCTAAAATACTCTCCATTTATAAGGGTTATTTCCATATTCATCTCTCCCTCTCTGAATCTAACTTGAGCATTGGAGCTCATGTGGTCGGTGTCACACCGGTACTAGCTCTTTCTCTCTTGTCTCCTTTTTTGGTATTTCAGGTCACAATTTGTTCCATTCCAAATATCAAGTTCACTGTTGATACTAAAAATCGACATCAACAGTCGGCGTCGTCTGTGGAGACGAGTATGTCAGCCCAAGCACATTACAATATCTCTCAAATCATGAGTTCCGATATGGAAAGCGTCAACCTACAGAGGATGGAAGGTGAAACATCTAACTTGGATCGACGCACGGAATAAACATTGGTCGACCATCAGAACATCCTCGCAAACGATGGTGGCTGAAAAATAGAGCTTCGTCCGACGACAACACAACTTGCAACAATTAGAAGATCAAATCCAACCGTCAGTCAACAAGCGAGGTCAGACGAAGATACGAGACTTTAGAAGCAAAGATCGGAAGACTGGACTGAAACGTAGCGAGTATTCTAAAAAAAACACAAAATGTGGTTACCAAATAATTTGAGTTTTTAAAACCAATTTAAAAAATTGAAATCAAAAGAAGAATTAGTTATCAAATATACTTAATCCATTTATATATATAAAAATAATAATAATAACTTTTAAATATAATCATTTTTGTTTGTGTCGTAGTATTTTTGTAAAAATATAAAACGATAAATGTATTTAAAATATATCATTCATCATCAAAGTATTTATGGTATACCATTCATTTAGTTACTAAAAAAATATAAATATTCGAAAGTTTTTCTTTAAAAAGTTGAAAGCGACATTTTTCTACATTATTTAATTTTTACTTAATGAAAACTATTCAATTATAATTATTTATTATAAAAATGTTGAAATATTTAATGGAGAAGAGATTCCAATTTCTAACTAGAGTGTCAAAAAAAAAAAAAAAAAAAAATTCTAACTAGAGCAATATCAATAAATATATAATTTAATTAACAATAAAAAATAATTATTCGACAAGTTGATTGAAAGAAGCTATAATTTTGATTTTTTTTAAGAACATGATAATATTCATTTTATTGTTAAACAACTTGCATTATTATTTGTTTGACTATTATGAACCAAGTCATAAATATTAGCATTATTAATTGTCCTTCAACTTATAAAATATATATAAACATTAATACATTGCCCCATAACTTGGCTATATTATATTTCCTCAAAAATGGATTTGGATGCAAATTAATTCTCAATATTTGTTTTCGTTTGAACTTTAACCTCTTTTTTCTCTCAACTTTAAAACTATATTTTAAACTTTCAATTTTGCATTAAAATATTAGTAATTAATATTTTACAAATTATTTATTTTTAAACTTTCAATTTTACATTAAAAATATTAATAATTAATATTTTACAAAATATTTAACAAACATTTAACATGAATACAGATTTTTAATAGAGAAATTGTAACAGATGTCAATTTAAAATAAAATAATTAAAAATATAACATGTTTTTAAATTTTTTACAGATATGACAATTTTTATCGCTGATTACCTCAACTTTTTATTGATAGAAGTCTATCAATGATATGATGTGATAGAAACAAATTTTTTTTTGCCATATTTGCAAAAACATTTTAAAATTTGCTAAATTTAGCATTAGTTTGGACCTGATTGCTATTTGTGCAACCAGCCCTTTTTAATATTTTAATTAATTTTACTCTCACATTTGGAAGTGTTATATTCTTAAGAAAATTTCCATTTGAAGGAAATTTATTTTAGTGTCCCTTGTAATGAATTTTTGAATTTATTGAGTTCTTGATATTGATGTACTTCAATTTATGAAAATGGGGTGTTTTTTTTTTTTTTTAAGTGGCCCTCATCTTATATTGTATAAAGTTGCTCTCCATTTTTGTCACAATTTTGCCCATACATCTCTTTACAAGGACAAAACAATGTGTCCCTTCCTCAAGCTATTTTTAAAAACAGTCTATTCTTTTACAACAGGAGAAATATTTAGATGATTTTTTTATTTTTTTTCGGGTGAAATTACATGGTCTTGAACTTTTAGAGTCGGTTTATTTTGTGGTAATTCAAGATTTCTATGAGATGGACATTTGGATTACACATTTCTATGAGAAGGACATTTGGATTATCCATTTGTTTTGTAGTACCGTGAGATGCGCGAACATCTTAAGAATAGTCATCTAAGAGTCATTTGTCTACTTTTAGAAGGGCATCTTTTGCCACGAAGTTTTTAAGATGCGCATGTAGAAGACATCATATAATGATAATTTTGTCTTTAACAATTTTTTTTTATATTTTTTTATTTTGTAGTTAAAAATAAATTAATACATTTATGCACTAACAAATGACCATACGCAAATAACTATATTCATATTTTGCATTTAGATATAAAATAAACTTTAATTAAATTAAATAATATTATTCAATTTATTTTCGATAGAAATTTAAAGAGTATTTTTTTTTTTTAGTGCACTATACTCGTATTTAGCGAGTTTTTTCACATGTATGAACTAAGGTCTCTCAAATAAAATCTAACGAGTGTAAATTGATATACTTATAAAAGTTTAAGGATTTAATTGATACAACCCTCAAAATTTAAGGAATAAATTGATTTTTAATGGATTTCAAATAAAATCTAAGACGGTGTAAATTGATATATTTATAAAAATTTAAAGTTTTAATTGATACAATTATTATTTATAAAAATTTTAGGTTTTAATTGATACAATTATTAATTTATGATTTTAATTTATACCACCCTCAAAATTTAAGGAATAATTATTTTTTTTTTTTTTTTTTTTTTTATCATTATTAGTGATTGTCATGATAAAAAAATTTAATTTATACCACCCTCAAAATTTAAGGAATAATTTTTTTTTTTTTTTTTTTACCATTATTAGTGATTGCCATGATAAAAAAATTCATATTTACAATTTTTTTTCAAAGGCTATATTTACAATTATTTCGGCTCATCGGGTACAATTTTCCATCCTTTGAAAGTATATGAAATAATAGATACATCTTTGAAAGTTTTGTACTAAATTAGTAATTTAATCTTATTCTTAAAAATATTTTTTAATGTATTCATGGATGAATTTTTTTTTATAGAATAATTGAAGTTGTATTTTTTAAAGCAAAAATTTAGGGATTTTTTATATTAATCACTTTGAAAAAAATAGTTTTCAAAATATTTACAAAAATAGGGTACCTAAATCGAATGGACACGAGTTTGCTAAATTGTGTCCATGGTACACGATTTAGAGGTTAACTCGTGTCGGTAGGAGGTAACTCGTGTACCATGGACACGATTTCTATGTAAATTGCATACCATGGACACGAGTAATGACCAACTCATTTGTTTAAAAATTTGAATATACGCAAATGTATATAACCAAACTCGTGTACCATATACGCGAGTTGCTTACAAAACTCGTGTACATGGTACACGAGTTCCATATAACGTGTACTGGCACGTCATAAACATTGTGTCCATAGTACACGAGTTATGCCATAAATCGTGTACCATGAACACGAGTTAACTCCTACATCGTGTACCATGGACACAATTTAGCAAACTCGTGTCCATGGTACATAATTTAGGTACTCTAATTTTGTAAATACTTTGAAAACTATCATATTTAAAGTACATTATTAATATAAAAAATCTAAAATTTAGAAATAATTAATCGTGAAAAAAAAAAGAAAAATTGCACCCAAGTGAATTTAGCATTCTATTTAGAGAATTTTTTTAAAAAAATTACAAATATGACAATTTTTATTAGTGATAATCATTCATTTTTGTCATATTTGTAAAATATTTTATATTTTACTGTATTTATCATTATTTTGAGTTTGATTGTTATTTATGCAACCCGTCAAAAAATAAAAATCATTAAATTTTGTTCTTCCCTCCTTACAAAATATAAAATAAATTAGTATAAAAATCAATAAATTGAAACATTACCAAAATGATCTTTAATTGTTTCGCACATACAAAATCAAATTATATTCACTACAAGATTTTTAGTTTTTCTCGACGCAGGAAAACCGTGGAGAGAAGCCAAAAAATCGTCGAGAGAGGCTTGCTTGACGGAAAAAAAATCGTCGGGATGAATCGTCGAGAAAAGACCGTCGGGAGAGCCTATCTCCACGGTTTTTTTGGTGTCGGTCGAGAGAACCATCTCTCTCGACGGTTTGGTCAAACCGTCGAGATAATATGTTCTCTCGACGGTTTAAATAACCCGTCGAGAGAGATGGTTCTCTCGACAAAACTTATTTCTCTCGACGGTTCAACTAAACCGTCGATAGAAGATGTTCTCTCGACGGTTGGGTCAAACCATCGAGGGAAGCCCATCTCTCTCGACGGTTTACGGTTTACTATAAACCGTCGAAAGTAACATATTTCTCTCGACGGTTTAGTTAAATCGTCGAGAGAAATGCATGTTCTCTCGACGGTTTCATTAAACCAAACCGTCGAGAGGGTATATACGTTCTCTCGACGGTTTGTTTTAACGAAATCGTCGAGATAGCATATACTTTTTCTCGACGGTTTAACTAAATCGTCGAGATAAATAGTTGTTCTCTCGACGGTTTAATTAAACCAAACCATCGAGAGAAATGTTTGTGTTTTGGTAAATTGTTTTTATTTCCATAATTTTTTTTTTCATTTAAAATATCTGAAAATATCTAATTAAATTGGAACATTAGTTTGTAAAAAAAGTATCTTCATTAAAGTATAAAGTAATTGGTACAAAGTTGGGTTACAGAACAAAACTAAGCCTACGTATATAATCTTCGAGGCTTTATGAATAACATCAACCTAAAATATACCTGAAAAAAGAAAATCAATAACACATTAGAACATAAAATCAAAAAAAAATTATAAAATAAAACATAAACTCAAAAGATATAAAAATTATAACTTCAACTAAACTAAAATAAAACAACAAAATTAACTTAAACTACACTTACCTAAACTTTAAACAACCAAAATAATGAACTAAACTTTAAACAACAAAATCAACTTAAACTACATTTACTTAAACTAAAACAACACAAATCTACATCAACTAAACTAAAACAGCCCACATATATATAGTTTACTTAAACTAAAACAACACAAATCTACATCAACTAAACTAAAACAGCCCACATATATATAGTTTACTTAAACTACACTTACCTAAACTTAAACTAACTTTAAACAATCAAATTCAATAAACTTAAACTAAAACAACTGAAATCTACCTCCACTAAACTAAAACAATCCACATATATATAGTTTTTTTTACACTAAACTCAGCCCATATACTTCAACTAAGTTTAAACAACATCAAACAATCCAAATCTAATTCAACTAAACAAAAACAACAAAATTAACTTAAACTACACTTACCTAAACTTAAACTAACCCTAAACAACCAAATTCACTAAACTTAAACTAAAACAACCCAAATCTACTTCAACTAAACTAAAACAACCCAAATCTACTTCAACTAAACTAAAACAACCCATATATATATATACTTAAACTACAGTTACTTAAACTAACCCTAAACAACCAAATTCACTAAACTTAAACTAAAACGACACAAATCTACACCAACTAAACTAAAACAACCCCCATATATATATATATATATAGTTTATTTAAAGTAAACTCAATACATATATTTCAACTAAGTTAACTTTAAGTAACACCAAACAATCCAAAGCTTCTTCAACTAAATTAAACTACACTTACTTAAACTTAAACTAACCCTAAACAACCAAATTCACTAAACTTAAACTAAAACAACCCACATATATATAGTTTAATTAAACTACACTTACCTAAACTTAACCTAACTTTAAACAATCAAATTCAATAAACGTAAATTAAAACAACCCACATATATATAGTTTATTTAAACTAAACTCAATACATATATTTCAACTAAGTTAACTTTAAGAAACACCAAACAATCCAAACCTTCTTCAATTAAATTAACTTAAACTACACTTAGTTAAACATAAATTAACTTTAAACTACGAAATTGACTAAACTTAAACTTAAACAACTAAACTAGACTAAAACAACAAAAGTAACTTAAATTACACTTAGTTAAACTTAAATTAACTTTAAACAACCAAACCAACAACCCAAACTCAACACACAGATACTCAAAATCATATAGGCTACCATAACAGGATAACCAAACCAACAAGTCTTTTAAAACTACACTTAGCTAAACGTAAACTAAATTAACGTGTTCAGTTTTTCCTCCTTTCCACCCATGTACTGACTCCATTAGTTAAACTCAACTTAATTTTAAACAACCCAAATTCAACACATATACTCAAAATCATATTGGCTATCATAACTGCAGGATAGCCAAACCAACAAGACTTCTTAAACTACAAAAAAAAATTGATTACAAGAGGATAGGAGTTGATACCTAATTCGATGATTCGCGTTGTGAATGCACGAGTTGGTTAAGCATTTCTCTGAGGCTAGCTACTTTGGCTGCATTTCTAGCTCGTTCAGATGTATTTTCAGTCATCATTTGTCTCAACTCTTGTTGGGTATCATTCAGTCGTTCCACAGTCTGATTCAATTGTTGTTTGGTGTTACTCAACTCTTGTTGTGTCTGAGTCACAACAAGACTTAGTTCATGCTCTCTCTGTGATGGATAGGTTGAGCTACGTTTTCTTGATTTTGACGGCCCTGGTCCATAACCTGCACCTTTAATGTGACATGATCGACTACCCAATACTTCTTCACGCATTTCTTCCTCAGATAGTGGTTGGGTCCCTTCTGGAGTGGGGCAACTTTGCATCTTTTTCATTTTATCCTGCGATAATAAATTGATATAAGAATTTTGATACCTAAGCTACACTTAATTATCTTTACTAAGTAAGAAACTTACAAAACTTTCACGAGCGACCACATCCACCCACTCATTTTCACCTTCTTTATGTGTTCTGGTGGCTCGAAATAAATCAATTGGTCCTAAGTTCACACCTTTTGCTTTCTACAACAAAGTTTTTTACCATATTCAATAATCATTCAAGACAAAAAACTGGAACCATAAATCGTTTTTCCAACCTACCATTGATTCGTGTACGTAAAGAAATGACTTAGTTCCAGTGCAATGATTGAAAGGCATCATGTCTCGATTCTTTTTATTGGTATTAGCATTTTTCTAAGAAAATAAGAAATTGTTAGTGTAAATTAATTTAAATTGCGTCATTTTACATCTCTAACAAATGTAAGTAATGTAATGTACCTTAAATTCAGGGTCATCCCACCTATCGCATAGGAAAAGCCAATCTGCTATGTCAACTACTCGTTCATGCGGGCGTGTACGTCCCTCCTCAGGGGTGGATGATTTTTTTATAGTGTCTGAGCAATTCCCCTCTAAACCCTTTAAAAGAATTCTTTGAATTGTTCTCAATGCATTCATGGACGACGGACTTTGACAAATCAATCACAAAATGGTTCTGCAAAAAAAAAGAAAAACATAAGTAAAATATTTTAAGATAATAATCACAAACAACTAAATGATAAACTCACCAAGAGTCGATGTTTAACGTTGTCCCTTACGTCTTGTGGCACATGTTTCCATGATTTATATCTCACTGAAAAACTTTCTCTCACAATGGTACCAATGGCTAAACTGAACTTTGCGGCAAACTCACAAGTTGGCTTCCGAATTTCTTCAGTAATCGAAATTAGAATTTTTCCGTGTTTTCGAACATATCTGTCCAAATTAAGATTTCTACCATATCTTCTCACCTTACGTACCATTATATCTGAAATAAATAATGAACATACAATTTAATATCAATTTCATATTGAAAAGTATATATATGTATTGAAATTAACCTGAAGCCTCATCATCTTCAGAAGATTGTGTGCCTGTCATTCGTCTTCCCTCCAAGTAAATATTAGTTGCATCGCCGGAAGTCATACGATCAGATGACATCGTCTCCCTACAAGCACACATGAAATGTATGAACGATACAAATAGAAGAATAAAGATAAATCAGATCTAAAATAGTTATATACTTCTACATCTTCCTCTTCCTCTTCCTCTTCCTCTTCATCATTTATGAAATCATCATTATTGTTTGACGATACATTTCTACTCTGTGATTGAATAAGTTCTCCGTCCACAATTGTAGGAGCAACATTATCTCTGCATAATGTGATGTCATCATCTATGAATGTGTTCTCATCGACTCTCGTACCGCCATCTACTTCCAACAAATCAAGTTGATCATTTCCAAGATCTTCTACCTCTGGAATGTCCCATAAGCGTTTATTTTGGACCAATTGCACTACTTTCCAATGATTACTATATTTTGGGTCAATTAGGTAAAATACTTGGTGTGCTTGATTAACAAAGATGAAATGATCATCAACATACTAATAATGAGACGTATTAATTGATGTAAACCCTAAATCCACGTGTGGATTATTCTTCTTAGTGTCAAACCATTTACATTTAAAAACAATAGTACGTCTTCTCATGACATAATCCAAGTCCAAAACGTCAGTCACTACACCATAGAATTTTGACTCAACACCTTGACTGTCTGTCTCTCCAGGCACCATCACTCCACTATTCTGCGTTGTCTGTCGATTATCACGCGCTACCGTGTGAAAACGTATTCCATTAACATTGCATCCAGTATAAGAGCGCACTAAAGAAGTGGGACCCATCGCTAGAGAATACACGTCATCAGACACATTTTTTCTCTTACGCAATGAGAGAACCTGTGAATTCGGGCATATATCTTAGAAATGCATAACATTACTCTCATAACTATATACTTACATGAGCTTTGAACCAATCGGAAAATTGTTCCTTGTGTCTTTTTTCTAAGTCAGATATGCTTTGTGATTGAGAACGAATTAGTCTCAAATGTTCCCTATTAAACACAAAAAATAAGAATTATGACTCATTTATTTCACTTGCACCCTAAAAGTGAAAATTACAATATAGATACATACGTACCTACGATAAGGTTTTATCTCATCACAATTGTTTAGAATATACCATTGTGCTATCTGTTTCTCCTCAATTAATAAGGTCCTTGAAGTTGAACTCCCAAACGGTCGTGCCCTTTGTCTAAACAATTCAAATTCGCCACAAGTATCGTTCTCGAGAATTTAATCATCATTACGTTCGTCTCTATTGAATCGCGTTTCAATTCCAGTTAGGTACATTGAACAAAAATTCATCGATTCATTCATTACATACTCTTCAGCTATAGATCCCTCGGGACGCGCTTTATTTCGAACATATTGTTTTAATGTTCGTAAACTTCTTTCAATAGGGTACATCCAACTGTAGCTAACAGGATCCGCAATTCTGGTCTCATATGGCAAATGAACGGCAAGATGCACCATTACATCAAAAAATGCCGGTGGGAAAATTTTTTCCAACTTACAAAGTATAACTATAATATCTGACTGTAATCGATCCAAATCAGTTGTGGTAATCGTTTTCGCACATAGATCACGAAAAAAATGTACATAGCTCAACAATAGTAGTGGACACATTCTTATGTAAATATGCTCGAACACCAATAGGGAGAAGCCTCTGCAGCAGAACATGACAATCGTGAGTCTTCAACCCATGAATTTTTCCATCGTTCACACTCACACATCTTGATATATTCGAGACAAATCCATCAGGAAATTTCACTGATTTCAAGAACTTACAGAACTCCACCTTTTCACTCTTAGTGAATGTGTATGCAACATGTGGTTTTTTAAACTTATCGTTTCCTAAAGGTAGCAAGTGTAATTCATTTCGTATACCCCGATCTTGTAGATCATTTCGAGCCTTTTATGTGTCATTTGTTTTTCCATCAATGTTTAACAATGTGCCAACCAAGTTGTCACAAATATTTTTTTTCAATATGCATTATATTCAACTTATGTCTCAATATAAGTTTTGACCAGTAGGGGAGTTAAAAAAAAATACTTTTTTTTCTTCCAATAAGAATCACCTCGTTTCCTTTTCTTGCCTTGCTTCTTTGGATGTTTACAAAGCACTGAAAAGTTTAGCATACTTAGTTCTTGTAAAATCTCGTCTCCATCCATTACGACTGGAGGTGGTCTAGGTTCCCGATAACCGTCGTGTTGCTTATTCCTACGCCAACTGTGTGTCGCCGGAAGCTAACGTTGATGTCCCATGTAAGACATTTTATCCCTTATCCAAAGCGATGATGTATCTTCCTTACAAATTGGACATGCCTTGTAGCCCTTGTTAGTCCACCCAGATAAGTCACCGTACGCAGGGAAATCATTAATCGTCCACAACAAATTTGCGTGTAGTTAGAAGTATTCATCACTAACACAATCATAGGTGCGCACACCATTATTCCACAACTCTTTCAACTCCTCAATCAATGGTTGCAAGAAAACATCAATTTCTTTTCCAGGAGACTTTGGCCCAGGAATAAGTAAAGAAAGAAAGAAATTGGTTTCTTTCATGCATTTCCAAGGTGGCAAATTGTATGGAATTAGCATCACTGGCCACATACTATACGAATTGCTCATATTCCCGAATGTATTAAATCCATCTGAAGCTAATCCCAAACGAACATTTCGTGGTTCCGAAGCAAACTCTGGGAATTTACAATCAAAATGCTTCCACCCTTCCGCATCAGCAGGATGTCGTAACACACCATCATCAACACACTTATCTTTATGCCAACTCATTTCAGAAGCAACGTGCTTCGATGAAAACATCCTTTTCAATCTCGGTATCAAGGGAAAGTGACATAAAATCTTGTATGGAATCTTCTTCCCTTCTTCCTCGGCAACTTTATACCGAGATTCACCACATATTGGACATTCTTGCAAATGGCATATTCTTTCCAATATAATATGCAATCATACTTGCAAGCATCAATGTTCTGATAGTCGAACTCTAAGTCACGCAACTTCCTCTTCGCTTCATAGAATGAACTAGGTATACATGAACCAATTGGAAAGGCGTCCTTCAACAATTCTAACAACATATCAAATGATTTATTACTCCAACTGTTAATAACATTAATATGCATTAACTTCACCAAAAAATTTAATGAAGATAGCGTAGAACCAGGGTACAGTTCATTACATGCTTCAGGCATTAAATCCTCAAATCAGTTTGAAGTATCCCTTTCCTGGACATTAGTGGGAATCTCGTTTTCAAAATCTTCTTCATGAACAATCGTTTCAACATTTGGGGCTTGTAAGTCATTCAGAAGGTTCAAAATGTCATTCTCTTCATAAAAAAAATTAGATGTTGTACGTAGTCTCTCATCGGGTATTGAATTAGTTGATTGGTTTTCGAACCTAGATAAGTTGCTTGGTTCTCCATGATATACTCATTGACCATAAGAGGGAGATATTCCATTTGTGAATAGATGTCGTTCTACCTCATCCAAAGACTGTCAGATTGCATTCATACAATGTTTACATGGGCATCTTGTTTTCCCCAAATGATTAACGTGCGACTTCGTCATTTCCATAAACTGAGCAACTCCTTCTACGTACTCGGTAGAGAACTTACCTCTAAGTTTAATCCAATCTTTATTCATTCTTAATTCTACAATTTTCAAACCCACCAGTGAATCGTGAATAGTTAAGTCTTGTAGGAATTGAATAAAAAACTAAACATATCAATTTCAGCCTAACGCCCATTCACTTTACAAAAATAATATAAATCAGCCTAACCATATATAAATCGGCCTATCAATTTCCAGCCTAATTCAAAAACCATGAGTTGCAAGAGTTAAAACAATAGGTGAGCACAACAATTTCACCCTATATCATAAATCATCAGTTGCAAAAGTAAAAAGAATTGGTGAGCAGAAATGATACCTAGAGGCGAACGGGGGCTGTCTTGCGGGCGAGCGCGAGGCGAAAGGTGGAGCTGTTTGAAGCAGCGTGGAGCGACGAACAACGGTTGTCTTGCGGGCGAGCGCGAGGCGAACGGTCGAGTTGTTTGAAGCAGCGTGGAGCGGAAAACGATGGTTGTGTATCATAAATTGAAAGCAAGTTATATACAAAAACAAAATTGGAAAAAAAAATTAGTGGTTGTTTTAATGAAAAAAAAAATCATACCTAGAGGCGGCAGCGGAGGAGGCGGCGGCGGCAGGGTAGAGCGATGGAGGGAGGCGGCGGCGGCGGGCGAAGGTGACGGATGGAGGCAGAGAGCTAGGGCGATGGACGGAGACGGCGGCGGGCTAGGGTGATGGATGGAGGCGCGGCGGGCTAGGGCGATGGGTGGAGGGAGGCGACGAGCTAGGGCAATGGAGGGAGGCGGCGACGGCGAGGGAGAGGCGAAGGGATAGAGAGAGGTGGCGGCGACGAGGGAAGATGGAGAGGAGAGGTGGTGGAACGACGACGGCGGGCGGCAGCGAGGGAGAGAGAGAGAGCAGGCGGCGATGGAGAGAGAGCAGGCGGCGGGAGGCGAAGCGAAAATGAAGAAGACGAACGAAATGTTAGGTTATTAAGGGTTCTCTCGACGGTTTTTAAAAACCGTCGAGAGAGCTTATTAAAATTTTAAAAAACAAATTTAAAAAAGATATTGTCTCGACGGTTTTTTACAACCGTCGAGCAGTGGTTCGTTCTCTCGACGGTTGTATCAAACCGTCGAGAGAGTCGGCCGTTCTCCCGACGAATTAATATTTCGTCGAGAGAATACGATACTCTCTCGAAGGTTTTATAAACCGTCGAGAGAACATCCATCGAGACAATATAAAATTTTTGTAGTGATTTGAGGTGAAAAATTCTTTTTCAACTTGGTTCAATTGACATAAAGTTATGTTCCTGATTAAGAGATCATGGGTTTAATCCATCACTTTGCATTAATTATACATCTTTACAAAAATAAAACGAAAAGAAAAAAATATTACTTTTCAACTTAAATATAATTCAAAAGTTGAAATCTACCACTTCAAAAGTTGAAATCTTCTCTATATATATATATATATATTAAAAAAATTAAATTGATTAGACATTAATATTTCCTCTCCTTTTTTAAGAATAAGTATTTCCCTTTTAAAAAGTTTGAATTCTCCTTTCCTAATTTATAATGTCGCACTCTTAAAAAGTGGTAAACAAGTCATAATTTAAAAAGATGCAAACATGTAATCAAATTTAAAGTTGATTTAAAAATCTTGTCCCTTAAGCATTGTCTTTTTAGTATACAATTTAATAATCAAGTTCCAAAATTTTGAATTATGCTTAATAACTAGAAAATTGATGTGTTACTTCATTGAATAAATTTGGATGAAGTAACATGACAATATGGTAGCTAATTAAACAAGACGATTATTTTGTAATGAATGAGCATAGGCCAACAATTATACTCTACTTCTAATTTTGACTTGTTGAACCCATCGTTTCTTTCAAATCTATTTTGTCTAATTAGTTGTAAGATCACATCACCTTATTCAACTTTTACCTAATGAAGAGTCACATCAACATTTTGTCAACCTATATTAATAATATAGCTTAAAGGTAAGCAACCTAAGGGCGTAATTGAAACTTGTAGAAGTTTAGAGACAAATAATCATATGTCCCAAATTTAATTTGTCTAATTAGTTGTTAGATGACGCCACTTCATCCAACTTTTATCTAATGGTGTTTCACATTAGTATTTTGTAAACCTATATTTAATGATAGAACTTTAAGGTAAGCATATGTATATAATTCAAATAAAGTCTACCGAGTAACTAAAACATACCCAATACTCAAAGTATATTGACAAAATTTATAATTTTATACCAACAAGAGCATAGTTCAACTGATATGATACAAAGATTAGTAACCAAAAGATTCTAGGTTCGATCTCTCACCGCACATGTTGTAAAAAATAAAAATAAAAACTAATCTTAAAATATATTCTAAATCCGAAGAAATCGAAGATTAGAAACAAATTAGATACCCTAAATGGGGTGTTTGCTTTTCAACTAGATAGGGAATAATTAAAAGTTGATTAGGCATCTTAATGAATCACTTTAAACTTTTGACAATTGGTGCACTCCACTTTGAGCATTCTTCTGATCACCACAAAGGAAAGGGAAGAAAAAACTATTGCCCTAATATTGATTAATCAATATATTCTTTAATTTCAGTTGCTATGGCCCACCAAAGAAACCTAACACTTTCTTCCAACCATACACTCAAATCATATGACTAAACAATTAGACATTAAATTTCTTCTTTCATTTATTGTATTTGGAAATTTTATAAATTCAAATCGAGCATGGCTGAACTGATAGATGCATGTTTTGACGACCAAGAAGTCTGTGGTTCGAATTTTCTCAATCTCATGCACTAAAAAAAATATCATAACAAGGCTTCACTTCAAATATTTTATTGGTTTGGCTTCTTAATTAATAAAATAAAATAAATTGACATGTAATTTGTCACTTATATCTCTAGGGTATTGATTAAGAAGTTGATTTTCACGATAAAAATGAAAATCATTATACCAAATAAAAATATGTAAAAATACATAACATCGATAAAAATAGGCTTAATATAAAAAGAAATGGGGAATATCGCACGACCCCTATTTTGGTATGTTTGTCAAACTAACCCGAATTTAAAAAATAAGTCAAATTGACATTCTGCTGACATCATCATTTTTTTTTATAATATAATTTTTTTAGCTCTAGTTGTGGGCGCGGGCTAATCTCGTTCTAGCTGCGGGTTGGTTTCGAATCTGAAAAAAATTTCAGATCTTGAAATTTTCAGATATGAAATGTAGCTAGAGCTAGAGCGAGACCAACTCGCACCCGCAGTTAGAGCTAGATCAACCCGCACCCGCAGCTAGAGCTAGAAAATAATATTAAAAAAGAAATAATGTCAGCATAAGGTTAATTTGACTTATTTTTCAAATTCGGATTAGTTTGACCAACGGACTAAAATAGGGGGTCAGTTGTACAATTAATTAATTAAAAAAAAAAAAAGGGGTTGTTTTCTTGTAATCAAATCAAAATGAAAAATTGAACCAAAAGAATAAAAAAACAATTATGCAACAAACCATTCCATTAATGTTTCATTAAATGTTGCCCACTTTTCTTACGTCAAAGTCATCTGGAGAACTTTTTGTTCACTCCAATTTTTTGAGAAAATTTTGAAACATTATAAATATGATATGTATATTTATTTACATTTTCAGAAGAATCTTTACTCACTCAGATTTTTTGAGAAAATTATAGAACATTGTGAAAATGATATGTACATTTGATTATCGTTAATTTTTTTTTTTTATTATTATTATTATTATTTATGACATGTAGGAAAGAAAATTCGAATTTGAGATCTTTTGCTGATAGTTCATACATTATGTCGGTTGAGCTATGCTCATGTTGGCTCAACATTTGATCTTGAGGGATCTTGAAGGAGATTCCAACTTGACAACATTTGATTTTGGTAACTAAAAATGTGGTATACACAATAAATCTAGATTATAAAATCTATCTTGAGATTTGCTTAAATTTGAACAAAAAAAAAAAAAAAAAAAAAAAAAAAAAAAACTATTTAATTTTATCAATCAAGCCTAGGGCAAAATAATTTTATTGATTGTGGAGTAAGCCTATTGGTAGTTAAATATAAAGGAATTGGTTTGAGCTGCTTTTTTTTATTTTATTTTTTTTTGTTAAGAACCAACTAACTTACTAGATTATTATGCTTTATAGTCCATAGTTTAATCTCATAATTAAAGGCCATAAAGTTTAAACTTTACCTAAAAAAAACCACTAAAAATTTGATAGTTTGTGTTTGAAGGCTTACACAATTTAACTATAATATATGCTTAAAACCAAACACATTTTAGAATATAGTTTCCAAGATATGCTCATACATTTGACATAATTTTGTTTGTTTGGTATGGATATCAAAATGTTCGAAATTTTGGGGGCAACTATTTTTGGCTACCAAAACTTATTTCATGAGACGGTATTATAAATTGACATGGGTTCAATTCAATTTTTTTTTTATTTTAAGCCTATATGTTAAATTATTATTAGATCGGAGAGTCAAATACAATGAATTTGATGTCTATTTGGTCCATGTAGTTCCAAAACGAACACTTTTGTCCTCACGTTTGAGAAATAGTTCTAAATGGTCTCTGATATCTATATTGCTCGTTATTGACCTAACGAAATACTGACATGACGGTCATTTGATGATTAGATTTTGATGATGTGCCAATTTTGAAGCTTTTCTTCTCCATCATCTCCCATTCTCCTTCTTCTCCCTTGCTCACCGTCGCCGCCACTTCTCATCGCCCGCTTGTTGTCTGGTACGTCCTCGTCAAAATCTTCGTCCTGGTCCCCAACAATCTCATCGTGAACATTTCTTCAAATCAGAACCTCGTCGATGATTGACTCTTATACTTTTATTAAATTAATTGTTGATTCCCTAAATTTTAGAAGGTAATAATTTAGTAATTGTACTACTATATTGGTAATAATTTAATCTTTGAACTTTATTAGTAGATAAAATTTAGTCCTAGCTTAAAATTTGTAATAATTAAAACTCCACCATATATAAAATATCGTAAGAGTTTATAAAGTTTCTTTCACGTGTAGATCGATAAATTGATTAGTGATCAAATATGTTTATAAACTACCATGAATAGATTGCAACATGATAAAAACCGACACTTCATTTTTATGAGACTTTTCATGATAGAGACTAAATTGTTACAATTATTATATACGTAGATCGATAAACTGATTAGAGACCAAACATGTTTATAAACCTACAAGAAATAGATCAATGCATAATAAAAATCGACGCTTCAGATTGATGAGATTTTTTACCAAAAGGACTAAATTGTTACAAAATTTAAATAAACGACAATGACTAACTTTTACGTATTAAATCACCAATCCAAGACCCAAAAAATTAAGCTAAGAAATCAATATACATATATTTTTTTAACATATTGTTAACAAATTCAATATACCAATTTATACCACATCCAAAAAAAAAAATATACCAATTTAATATAGGGAGAAAAATGTAATAGTGTTCACAAAATGGGATAGGTAGCTTTCCAACAAGTATTGCAAAATGGTCCCCAAACCAATTACAATTTTTTTTTCTTTTCTTTTTGGCCTTTTTTAATTTGGAGTGTAGCCTATAAAACAAACCCATAACCCTAAACCATAGCTTTATTGAACCACAAACTTCCATTTTAATTTCTTTTGGGTCACTCTAAATTATTATTTGCTTCTACAAACAAACAATATTTTTTTGAAAGTGCATTGGGAATTGCACAATTGGGATGATTAAAATGGGGCTACACAACTTGTGGGGGAAATTAGATTTTTTTTTGGGATTTTTTTTTTTTTTTTTTTTTTTTTTTTTTTTTTAAGAGAGAAAAAAAAACATGGGACAAGTTTGTGACGACAGTATTGTCCCCTTTGTTCATCAGCGTCCTTGAATGCTCCAAAAACTTTGTTTTCTATGAAAAAGATGAAACCTTTTTTGCAATAATTTAAGCCTTTGGAGATAATTTACAAGTCAATATCAAACCAAAACGACAAAATAATAATTTAAATTTTCTTGGCCAATTGGATTTCTATGCCCTTTATTTTTTTCTACCAATTTTTAAAATTTTATTATTAAATACTTCTTCCAATAAATTTTAAGAATTTTTTTTTTTTTTTTATCTATACTTTACAAATTTTTTTTAAAAAACAAAAATAATTTTGAGCATCATACTTCACATTATTTTTTCAATATCTCTTACTTTGATTATCAAATGTATATATCCATTATTATTATTTTTTATTTTTTTATTATTTTTTTATTTTTTTTGCCATATTATTTTAATTTCATGAATTCTAAAATTGAGATTTTTTTGTTTTTATTACAAACTTCTTTATAGGAAAATGTTGTGATGTTTTGATTGAACAACATAATTTATATTTAAAACACAATTTTGATATTTGAATTGAAAACTTTATTGGAACATTTCCATCCGAGAGTTATTTGTTACCTTTGCATTTCTTTTTTGACTTGCATGTTTTAGAAACATTCTATTATACTTGATCAATCTAATAGTGAAGTGTTTCGGTCAAGATTAGGGACAAGTTTCTGATCCTTAGATATTCTATCTAAATATATTTCTATTAATGAAATCAAATTGACTAATAAGTTTTAGTGTTTGTGATTCAAGGGTTCGTATAACCAAGTGGTTCTTGATTTAATTCACTAGAGTTTCGTATCAAAGAGAAAAAAAGAAAAAATTGTTGTCTTGAAAAATGAGATAAACTTCAATAATTACGATTGAAGTTTGAAGAGTTGATATTTTTTTATTCGAGTACAACAAATCTATGGCGGAACCCCTTAGGACTAATTTGAAAACCAAGTTTGTAAATAAACTATTTATAAAAGTTTTAGTATTTTTACTCTTGGTTAGTTGAAAAATTGATGTGATATTGATGTTCATATAGGCTGATGTGATGTTGATAGATGTGACAACATTGATATGATGTTTATGTGAGTTAGAGAGATTTACTTAAAATAAAATATTTTTTATTGGTACAAATTTTTTTTTTTTTTTTTTTGATAAATTTTCACAAAAACCCTTGAATTACATTTGATTTTTTTTTTTTTTTTTTAAGAGCAAAGCTCAATACAAACTAGAACACAATCAAATCACGTAAACAAAATGACTCAATCTCAGGAGGAACATCCTCCATTCAAATCACCCGTTGTCGAAGACCCATAGCCATTTGTGCTAACTCATGTGCAACCACATTCCCCTCTCTATGAACAAAGCAACAACGCTCCCAGAAAGAATGAGGGAACCTCAAACACGCATCCGCAACTACCATACCAACCTCCGTCACATTCTCACTCACCCCCTCAAACAAATTACACAATTGAAAGGAGTCTGTTTCTAAGATAACTGGACTCAAACCCGCCTCCCACGCCAATCGGAGACCCTCGACCGCTGCCAAACTCTCGGCCATCAATACACTGCGCACGTTTGGAAACCATGCAGCAGCCGCCAACATTACCTGTCCCCGAAAGTCGCGCACCACAACCCCCACTTCTGCCCTATCGTCAGAAGCTACAAACCCAGCATCCACATTAACCTTATACCTTCCCCGCGGAGGAGGCGACCACATAACGTGCTCACGGTCTACCCTCCTCGTAGCTCCCTCCACCATATCCCTCTGATTTGCTTCGCGGAAAGAATTCAAGTAACTGGCAACCCAACCCCCAATGTCAGTCGTAGAACGATGCCCTGTGAAACGAGCCCGGTTACGAATGTTCCACACCGACCACCACAGAATACATAGCTCCTCAAACTCATGCCACCCCAACTTCTCCTGCAGAAACCACAAAAGAGATGTGATATTACCCTCCGGCCAAAACTGTAATAAGAAGTCGAATTTGGAAGCCGTCAACACCCCTCGAAAAAATTTGCAGTGCCAAAACAAATGAAGACTGGACTCTCCCCCCTTCCCACACAGAACACAAGTATTAAGAATGTCGATCCCTCTCCGTCCCATATTATCTAGAGTTGGAAGTCTGTCAAGACCAAGTCGCCATAAAAACACTCGGATCTTACGGAACTACATTTGGTTAATTGAACTACATTGTGTTAATTAAACTAAACATGCTTCCCTTTAAAAATATCCCCTAAGGTTTAAAAGTTTCAAAAAATATTTTTGAACTATGAGTTTCGTTTAAAAAATAATATATTTCTGAATTATGAGTTTCGTTTAAAAAATAATCCCGAATTTTGTATATATTATTAAGTGCGAGAGCATTTTTGTAACGTTTTGTTTTTATACTTTAAGGGTATTTTTTTAAAAAAAATCATAGTTTAGGAACATTTTTAAATGTTTTTCATGGTTAAATTATCGCAAATACCCTTGAATTACATTTTGGTTAAATTATCAAAACTACCCTTGAACTAGGAGTTTCGTTTAAAAAATACCCCTAAACTTTCAAAAGTTTCAAAAATACTCCTAAACTATGAAAAACGTTTCAAAAATGTCCTCGCAACTAACAACATACACCTAATGTGAATGGTTAAATTCTAATTTGTACCTCCGTGACATGGAAAAAATAAAAACGTATATACCAGAGGTGTTAAAAAAAATGAAAATGTTGATGCTTGAGGTGTTACAAAATCATGGAGATCCTATTTTATCGATTAAAAAGATCAAGAGAATAGAACAAAAATAGAGACAAATTGATGGAGAATAGATTAGATGTCTACGTTTTCATGATTTTTTAATATCTCAAACGTCCACATTTTTCATTTTTTCCATGTCACACAAGTATAAGTTAGAATATAACTACTCACATTAGAATTTTGTGAATTTTGTTAACAACGAGGACATTTTTGAAATATTTTTCTATAATTCAGAAGTAATTTTTAAACTTTTTTCATAGTTTATGGGTATTTTTGAAAAAAAAAAATCATAATTGAGAGATATTTTTTAAATGAAACCTATAGTTCAAGAGTGTTTTTTAAACATTCTATAATTTAAGAGTATTTTTTAAACATTCTTCTTTAAAAAAATATATATATATATATATATATATATATATATATATATATAAATTCAAAAGTATTGTTTAAACGAAATTCATAGTTTAGAGGTATTTTTGATAATTTAACCAAATAATTTTAGTATAAACTAAAAACAAAATTATGTAAAGATTCTATCAAAGATAGATCCATAATAGATATCTAGGAAACTTCATTTTCCTAGCAAGTAGAATATAAGGGTGCGTTTGGATACAAAAATATATATATATATATATATATATTTATTTTTCAAATAATATATATATACTTTTTTAAATATTATTTCTAGAAATGTTTATAATTAAAACACTTATGTGTTACATTTTCTCAAAAATATTTTTATCTACATATGTGTTTGGTTTGCTCTACACTGTTTCTTTTAAGGTCAAATTACTATAAAAGTCAATTATTAATAAACACTATGAATTAATAAGTTTAAATATGTATTTATCAATTAAGGTATCAAATCAAGTATAGTTCAACTGACGTAAGATTATGCTCTCAACTAAGAGGTTGAAGGTTCAATCTTCCCATCCTTGGAGTAATGTGAGGATATTTTGGTAACTTTAATACATTATGAAAATTAAGTAAGTTTAGTTTTTCAATTAAACACCAAAAAAATATTTTTTTTTAAAGTTAATATCAAGATGAATTATTTTCAAAATTCATTCTTTGGCGTTGAACAAAGTGATGATTATACAATAGAGCTCTAACCATTAAATTAGTAAGTGAAATATTATGCTAAAATTATATCGAAGAAAATGAAATAAAAATGAAAACAAAGGGACACTTTTAAAAGACTATTTAAGAAGATGCGATAATAATGGTAATAATGGGGAAAATCAATTAGCCAACAACATGATTCTTGGGTTGAGATCTATCCATATAATTAGTGATATGCTTAATTTGGAGAAAATAAACCTAAAAAAAAAAAAATTAAAAAAAAAAAACAAAACTAAGATAGCATCTCTTTTAATACGAGATCATTTGACTGTAAAAAAAAAATGATACCCTATAGACTTAAATTGTGTTATGAGATGTTTGGTATGATTAAAGACAAATCACTTTCATATTTATCTTTAAATACATTTTTAAGTGTTTTTTTAATAAACACTTTTGGACCAAAAACACTTCAAGTGCTTTCTCACAAAATTTTAATTAATCACCATTTTAAAAATACTTGTTAAATTAAATCACTTTCAAATATAATTATTTTAAGTGAGACATAAAAATTATACTCTCAAATACAACCTTAAACTTATAATTAACAATATCATATACCATTGCAACCACGAAGAATGAAAAATTGATATGTTTTTTTCAAAAAAAAAAAAAAAACAACCAATTCACAAGTAAATCATTCTTTTTAAACCACAAATATTATTTGGATATCAAAAGTTGGAATTAGATCGTGCCATTTTTCACATCAATTTTATTGTTAAGATTACTAACAATAGAAGAATAAATTTATAATTACAGTCTAAATTTTATCAAACAACTAATTTGGTGCAATGGATGAGCACATCATCATCTTAATAGCTCGAGTGGGGTTCGATTAAATGTATTATTACCGTTCAAATTAGGTGTTCAATCTCCACTTTGCATTAACTAAATCCTTTGGAAGAAGAAAAAAAAATGAAAATATATATATTTTATAAGACCTTTGAGAAATTTATTTCTTCTTGTCAAAACGAGAGCTTGCATATATATTACTTAATGACCAATAGGTTTGTGGTTAGAATCTCCCATAATGTATTAAAAAAAAAAAAAAAAAAAAAATTATTTCTTCTTTTTATAAAGTGATGGCACATATTTCTTTAAAATAATCTTGATTTATTTAATTTTTTTATAATCACCTATGCATAATAAAAATAATACTTTTCAATTCCATGTCCACATCATTAATATTATGTAATTAATTTAATACTGTATAATCAGCCTTCGTTATTGGAGAAAAAACCTAGCGCTGAAGGGGGACTCTCTCTCCAATCAGTGTTGCAGGGGGTGGAGGGGGGTTTTTGGTCTGCAGATTTCAGATCACAAGTTTAAACATAGTGAATATTTGCAGCGTGGTGGTGGTGGTGGTTCGGGTTTGTTGCTCACATACGGACTGTTTTGTGCTCTTGAATTCCTTTGGTGGTCGGTATGGAGAACGTGTCCCGACGATGGGAAAGATTCACGTTAACAGAGAATGAGGATGTCAAAATTGTGGCATCAGACACAAGTCTTTTGTTGTCATCGGGCTAACATTCAGAGGTGCGTGGTGGCCAAGTTGTTGTCTAGTAAGAAAGCAAATGCAGAGTCCTTCTGATCAATTATGAGGGCAGTGTGGAAGGTGCATGCAAATACTCGGATTGAGATGGTCGATGATAATATCTTTTATGTTTATTTATGTATTGTGGTAGAAAAGGCAAGAGTGTTGAATGAGGGACCTTGGACTTTTGACCGGTCTCTGATCCTTTGGTGTCGTCGACGGCTTCCGAGCAGTTAGGTGATCTGGATTTTAGCTGGGCTTCGTTCTGGATTCAAGGTTCTAGGGCATCCTCACCAAGAGTGTCAGCATGAGGGCCTTGACACCTCAGGCACGGGTCGGTATCAGTATGGGGAGTGGATGGGAGCAACAATCCTTAAGAAACCTGTTGTGGGTACATGGGAGGATGGGACAAGTGGGGAGGGTTTTTGGGGTGGAAAGTTTGGAGGGTCAGGACGACAGATGGGGAGAACGAGGTAGGAGTGATCAGTCTAGTTGGCGACGGGACCAGGGGGTTGCGGTTACTCATGTTCCGCATGAGAAGAAGGAGAGTGGGGGAGAGCTCTCGAAGAAGGGTGCTTTTACTGGGGGTATGGATTTGGATAGGTCTGAGGTGAGGGTCAGGGTTCTTTGTCCCAGGTCAGTAAGGCGGTGGTGGAAGTCACAAATGAAGTGGAGGCAGAGAAGGTGGTTTTGGAGGGTAAGGAACGAGTGATCAGGTCTGGTGCCACTGAGGGATCTAGGGTGAATTTGGAAGGGCGGGTGAGGGAGCGATTGTTAGAAGGGGTTTCGGGAAATAGGGTCGATTCTGAGATGGAGGTGGAAGAGGGGGAACATGGCGGCAGTAAAACGGTGTCTTCCACAATGAGATGATATCGTAAATTTGAGATTGCAGGAAGGACAGCTGGGAAAACAGTGGGTCCAGACCAGTTCTGGGTGGGAAAATGAAGGTAGTTGATGAGTTCCCCGAGGCGAGTTTGGCAAAGAAGGGTAAGCCATTTGAAGCCTCAGAGTTGAATCTTTTATCGGCGAAGGTTGTGAATCAGTCTCACCGTTCGCAATGAAAATTTTATGCTGGAACATCTAGGCTCTGGCATATGTTTTTTAAAGTATTTGTAGTCCATTGTCTTTCAAGCAATCATTTGCAAATAAAAGAGTAGATATATTTTTTAAAAAATTGAAATAAATATATTCTGTTATATCTTTTTTATCGAAGATTTTTAATAACCCTCCATCAAATTGATCTTTTTTAAAGGTTTTTAAAATTAAAAAAATAATAAATAATAAATAAATTATACTTTCAATAAAATACATTTTTACTACGTGTATATGTAATAAATGTATATATATTTTCGAAGATTTTTAACTTTGATAAACAGTTGATATTTTCGAAAGTTTTTAATAATCTTCGATGAAGAGTAGATATTTTTTAATACCTTTGATATGTGTCTTTTTTCGAAGGTTTTTAATAATTTTGCTAGATATTTTTTAGAGATTTTTTAATACGTTTGATAATATATATATATATATTTTTTTAAATGTATATTTTTCTTCCAAGACTATTAATAATCTTGAAAGAGAATATTTTTAAATGTTTATTTTTTTCCAAAGATTTTTAATAACTATAAACAGAGATATAAATGTATATTTTTTTTTTAAAAAAAATGTATATCTTTTTTCGAAGGTTTTTAATAATTCTTGATGAAGAGTAAATATTTTTCAAAAGTTATTTTTAATACTTCCGATAAATCTATATCTTTTTCGAAGATTTTTTTTATAATTTTTGCTAAAGAGTATATCTTTTTCCAATGTTTTTAATAACATTCAATAAATAGTAGATATTTTTCAAATGTTATTTTAATACCTCTAATAAATGTATATTTTTTTCAAATATTTTTTATAACCTTTGCTAAATAGTATATAGTTTTCAAAGGTTTTTAATAACTTTCGATAAAGGTAGATATTTTTCAAAGTATTATTTAATACCTTCGATAAATGTATATTTTTTTCGTAGGTTTTTTATAACCTTTGCTAGAGCGTAGATATTTTTCAAAACTCTTTTTAATACATTTGATAAATGTGTAATCTTGATTTTTTATAATCTTCGATAAAAGATTGTTGAATTAGGCCAACTTTGTTGTAGTATCTATGTAAGCGCCCATGGCCTAATGGATAAGGCGTCTGACTTCTAATCAGGCGATTGTGGGTTTGTGTCCCACTAGGCGTGAATGAGAGATTTTTTTAAGATTATTAGTGATAAATTTGAAAGAAAATAAAGTCAAATATCGCTTGTATACAATTTTTTATTTTAGTGGTATGATGTATCAATTATAGATTTAATACTTTTCAAAAAAAAAAAAATACTTTCAAAAAAAAAAAATATAGATTTAATAGTAAACGAGTTTGCAAACAATTACGGATAGAAAATAAAAATTAAATAAAATATATTTACTTTTTTAAATCTATTAATATGATAAATCGATATGATAGACTTAATCTATTAATGATAGACGTAAATAACTTATAGACATCTATTAGTAATAGACGTCTACAACTCAATTTTCGCTAATACAATTAAGTATGATATTAAAAAAAAATCAAACTAAGTTGGATTATAATATTATATTGTATTATTGATTATAATTTAAAGAGGGAGAGAGGTTTGACTTGATTATGACATATACGTTAGAGGTTTGAAGTTTCAATCTTCTAACTTAGATGTTAAACTGAAAATAATATCAGTGGTAGATGTAAATAACTTATAGACATCTATCGGTAATATATAAGAATAAAAATGTAAATAACTTATAGACATCTATCGGTAATATATAAGAATAAAAATGTAAATAACTTATAGACATCTATCGGTAATATATAAGAATAAAAATAGAATTACTTACAAACTTTAACTAAGCACCAAAAAAAATAATAGATTTGCAAATGTAGAAGGTTGTTGGTTATATATACAATTAATTGAATTTTTTTTTTGCAACGGTATTTTAATTAAAGCGAGGATTGAACTCATAACCTTATAGTCACGGGCACAACCTTATGCCAATTGAGCTATGTTCAGTTCGGCACTAGATCATAATTATTAATAGGCTATTATCGTTGATAGTCATTGATAAAATGGATGTTATATCCGTGATAATCATTGATCAGTTATGATTATCACTGATAAAATTCTATTCATGATTATCTGATAAAAATTGTCATATTTATAAAAAATAATTAAAAATAGTTATATTTATAATTATTTTATTTTAAATTGACTAACACTTATTTTATATATATATATATTATATTGTATTATTGGTTATAATTTAAAGAGAGAGATTGGGCTAATCCACTGATTATGACATATACTTTAAGGTTTGAAATTTGAATCCTCAACTTAAATATCGTCAAAATAATAATAATAATAAAATAATGGGGGCTCGAAGTTCACCCCACATGGACCACTCATGATGACTAAGCTCACATGCCATAGAATCGAGTGCAACTAAGGAATTAAATGTCGACGTCGACGAAAATTCGAGGTCTCAGTTTTATGGAAATATCGATAAAATGTCGATGTCGATAGATATTTCTAGAAGATTTTAAAAAAAAATTATTTTAAAAAAATATTAAAATTAATAAATAAACATTTTGTACTTTTAAATGAGTTAAAATACAGTTATTATAATATTATATTCACGTTACATTTTGTTGTTTTTTTTTAATATTTTATCGATTTTGTACGGTATGATGGAAATGTCGATTCACCCCTCACGTCGATGTCGAACCTATTAATATGTGGAAATGTCGACATAAATTTAATATCATGAGTGCAACAAGTGTGGGGTAAATATGAAGTAATGAGATCATTTTAAGAAGAAAAAAAACATATCAAATTAAAAATTATTTGATAGAACCAAAATATTAAATTTTCGTCGACATGTCAGACATGTCCATCAACATTTTTACATGTTCATAATTTTACATCGATAAGGAATGAATCAACATTTCCATTATATTATAAAAATTAATAAGTCTTATAATTTTATCCCTAAAGTTGATAAGGTGTATCATTTTTTTACATTAAATTTTTAATTTCATCAAATTGGACCCTAATTTATTTATTTTTGGGTCAAAAAAAATATTTTTTTTTTTTTTTTTTTTTTTTTTTTTTTTTTTTTTGGTGAGAACTATTTTTATGATTGGAGGCACTGATTATGCCAAAAATTATTCAGAATCTCCCTGTGTGTGTAATGCCCACCAAATCCACTTTTGCTTTTGTGATTGGAATAAGTTCCTCCACTTCATTTTCATCTATTTATAATTATTCAAATTATTCATTTCTATACAAATAAATCAATTATGTTCATATCATTTTCAATACTTCATATGATTTTAACTATTTTGTCTTCACCTTCTTTTTCTTCTTAGTATAATTTTTGTCTTCAGTTAAAAAAAAAAAAAAAAAAAAAAAAAAAAAAAAAAAAAAAAAAAAAAAAAACTTTTAGTGGCTGAATTTTATGGAAGAAACAATTAATTTGTAACGATTTAAGGCTGGTTTGTTAGAGAATTTGAATTCTGTTTTATGTTTCCAGATTCACTTTTTTTTTATTTGAAATTTTAAAATGTAGAATTATATTTAAAATGATAAAAACTTTAATAAATAAAGTATTTCATATTTATATATATATATATATATATATATATATATATATATATATATATATTATTTTTATTTTTTTTTGACAATATGTGGGGTGAGAAATCAAATTTAGAATCACTAGTCATACATGTCAATCGAGCTAGATTGTTGGCATGTTATAAATTCAATTCATTTTTGTTAAATTAAAATATGTATAATATAAGGGAAATTGTAGTAAATGCCAATTTAAGACTTATTGTTTGCAAATATAGCATGTTTTTAAAAATTTTGCGGATATAGCAATTTCTATCGCTAATATCTTATGACTGATAGAAGTCTATCGCTGATCACCTCAGTTTTTTATAGATTTTTGTCAGTGATAATAGTCTATCAGTGATAATAGTCTATCAGTGATATAATAAAGTCTATCAGTGATAGAAACGAGTTTTTTTGCCATATTTGCAAAACATTTTAAAGTTTGCTAAATTTGCAATTAGTTTTGGCATGATTGCTATTTGTGCAACCAACTCTATAATATAATGTACTATAAATTATATGATATTATAAAATAATAATTATACAAAATTTCCTTTGTAAAAAAAAAATAATTATACAAAAATTATAATCTAAAATAGGTTTATGAATTGATAATAATTTATATTCAATTTAATATTTAGTTGGTGGCTACACAATTTTATAGATTATAAAAAAATTATTTAAATACATTTTAAAGAATAGTTCAATTGAAATTTAATATCTAAATTTGTTATTAAATACATGTCCTCAAAAATAATTTTGTTTACCTTAAATTTCTTGTTTTCAAATTTTTATTTTATGATATTAAAATTTGTAACAATGTTAATATGTTTAATAATATTTCTTATATGTATAGATTGAGAAACTGCTTAAGGATTAAATAGTTTATAAACTACAAAGATACTTCATTATCGAATAAAAATTACTTAATTTTGATGAATTTTTTTATGGTAGAAATTAAATTGTTACGAAATTTAAAATATAGAAACTAAATTGTTTAAAACAACCATTTTCTTTGGTTGTTGAGTTTGATTGCAACAAGACTTTAACTTCAAATCATTATATTCTTTGAAGTGTGGCACTAAATCATTACAAGAAAAAATAAAATAAAAAAGTATTACAAAATTTGATGATGTATACTTTACTTCTTAAAAATATATATATTTTTTTAGAGTTCAACACGTCCAATAGGTCGAATCATAAATCTTATTTGAAGAGGCTCATATACAGAACGTCTCGAAATAATACCAGGAGCGGAAATTCAATTAATCGAGATTTAGAAGCTGAAATTTGACCTCGGTCATCAATAGGTTTAGCCAGGACATTTATAACACGACCTAAATACGCCTCGCTTACTGGTATCTGAGCAATTTTTTCTGTTGCTTTTACATAACTTTCCTCCTGAGATCTGAACCTCTAATTTTTTTATCGATAATAAATATTTTAACTAATTGAGCTCGGTAGAAGCAAGGATTAATTGTTGAAATTGAATTTGAAAAGAAAATGAAATTGGGGAAGAGGCATCACTATCAGCATGATGTAGGAGCAGTGAGAATAGGATTGTGTGGATGAACACAATTTCACATGCCTCTAGTGGTTGTAACAGATGTATGATCAATTCCAACAACTTTTTAATTTAATGTTCTTTTTAGATTATGGACTTTGGACTATAGGGACTACTTCAAAATATTAAATATCCTATAACTTTGTCTCATACTAAATATTATCATGGACCATTGTATTATATTTTTGGACCATTTTTTTTAATTTTTTCGAGTAGATTTTTTAAAGAATAAAATCATATTTCTATTTTATAAAATTTAGCTTTTTATAGGGTTAAATTTTTTACATTGTTTTCTTATTATTAGAATGGATCAATATAATTAATATATATAGGTGTAGACTTAATTTTCACATAAAATGAGATAAAAGATAAATATAAATAAATATTTTTCTAATTCGGTAGATAATATCCTTAGATATTTTTTTAATATCATAAGGTAGTCTCAATACCCTCTCTCGAGTTAGATAACATGAGGTTCCCAAATGTCCCAACTTGAAAATAAGTTAAATTCTTTAGTGATCCTTACTGATATCTCGATCAGTGCCGAAAGTCGGAACTCTCCACCGAACTGCACTTCTCAAGAAAGACCCACCACTGAACTCTCAGTAATGATTGTCGCCCCTCACGTCATCACTGAACTCTCGGTGTCATTTTTGAACACCATAACTCTGCGCCGAATGATATTCTTAGAGAAGACCCACCACTGAACTCTCAGTAATGGTCGTCGCCCCTTACGTCACCACCGAACTCTCAGTGTCATTGTCGAACTTCAAAACTCTCCACCGAACTGCACCTTTGGAGAAGACCCACCATCAAACTCTCGGTGATGGTTGGTGCCTTCTCATGTCAGCCTCATCATTGAGTCGGCCCGACCCAACCCCACTCGAAGAAGTAAAGGCTCAAGCTCGGCCCTGGCCCAAGCCCACCGGAGCCTAAGACATTGTTTGGGCCTAGGTCGGCCCGACCCGACCTCCAATTGCTAGGCTCATGGTCCAACCCTTGAAATTGACTCGTTGGATCAAAGTTTGGGCCGAACCATTCTATTAGTTCATTGAGTATTAATTATTTAATTATTTTTTGATAAAATATTTTTTAGATTTTTTTAAACCAAATTTTATTAAAAGCCTATTGAATTTATCTTTCTTATTTAATTTTATTTTATGGTATTCATGAATATATTATTTTCACTTTATCGATATTACAAATTTTATTTTAGTATTATATTCTTTTAGAAAAAAAAAAAATTGTTTTTGTACACTTCTAATTTTTTTTATTAATTATGAGTTATACTATCTATAGTATAAAAATATATTTTAAAATATAAAAATAAAGAATTTTACAAATTTAAATATATAACATATAAGGAATTGTATATAGATTTATATATTTAGGTTAGTCCAAAGAAAAGCCGGTTAGACTGATCTGACGGGCCGATCCAAATATGGTCCAAATGAGGCGGTTCAAGGGTCCGTCCATTCTTCAAAATGATGATTCATATACAATCCAATGAATGTTTGGGTTGGGCCGAGTCGGGACGATCAAACTTTGACTTTGGGCCGAGCTTGGGTCGGGCTTGGGCCGGCCTTTGGGTCATGGGCCCGATGATGAGGTTGATCACTACCGAACTCTTGATAAATTGCACGCCACTGAACCGACCTCTCGAAATCAGAGTCAAATCTCAACACGGAAAAGGATCTACTTTGATCTCTTCTCGTCGCCACACTTCGCCTCCGAACTCTCGGGTCTGCCACCACCGCCACAAAGTTCACAAATCTTTCTTCTAGTTCCAACACAACACAAATCACAAGCTCAAAAAAAAATAATAATAATAATAATAATAATAAAAAAAAAAAATATATCTTCTTCTTGAAAGAAAATGTAGACAAATTAACTTAAAAAAATGCATACGAAATCGGGGAGGGACGACATTGGGCGGCGTTCGCCGCCGCCACCCTAGAATTTTTGTATGTTATGAGATTCTCAAGATTTTCGTTTTGATACCATGCTAAATTTCTTTATTTATTTTCTTATTATTAAAATGGATCAATATGATCAATATATATACATGTAAAATTCTTTATATATATATATATATATATATAAACTTATTTTTACGAAAAATAAAGACATAAATATAAATATATATTTTCTTAATTTAAATAGATAAATAATATTCTTAAATATTTTCGTAATATCATTAGCTACTCTCCAATAATACTAAACATTCTTTTGCCTCAATGCCATCAAATGGGTCATGGTCTAAAAGTTGGCACACAAACAATTAGGTCAACTCAAGGATAAGTCAAGTGGGTCAATTTGTTTTTGTCTTTGTTTTTTCTTTTTCTTTTTTAATTCTTTTTTTTTTTTTTTTTTTTTTGTTTGAAAACAAGTGGGTCAATTCAGATTAGGTCTAAAAGGTCCCGTTCATAATCCAATTAAAGAGCCCAAATTAATATTTTTTTTTCTTTTCGTATTTTGTCTTATTTTTCAAAAAAATATCAAATAAGTATTTATAAATAATAAAGAATTTTGAAGAGAAAAAAAACTAATAAAATGTTTTCTTTAAAATATAGATGATTTAACTTTTTTATTCCTAAAACTTGTATTGAGATTTGAGAAACACAAAAAAAAAATTAACAAATTATATTGAGTTTTTTAAAAGCAGAATTTTATTTAAAACTAATTTTAAAAAAATAAAAATTTAATAAGTTGTTGAAAGTTGAAACCCGAATTTTAATCCAACTAGCCAAATACATAGTTCAGACTAGGGACAATTTTTTTTTTTTTTTTTTTTTAATATTTATTTATTTATTTATTTATTACAACAAATAGGCTAGTGAGTCTTTTCTTGTGAAAAAAAAATCAATTTTTACCCATAAACTTGTTAAATTTATCAATTTTCTCCCTAAATTTTCATTTTTATCAAATTTGATCCTATACTTAGATAATTGTTGCAATTTCTATCTACCGTTCAATTTCCGTTAATTCACCCACTAATTTTAACAAAAATTAAGAACTCACTAATTTTAATCATATAAGTTTTGCACAATATTTAATTTGATTAATGCACAAATTAATCATTGAATAATTTTGTCAAATCTCACAAATTTTAACAAAATTAATCTAATTCTAATGTCGTTTTTCTTTCAAATCTTAATAATTGTATATCATACACATATTTTATAATTCATTGAACGCATATGAAAATACTTCTTTTAACGATCTTTCGAACGAAAATCTATGTCGGGTGGAAATTCAACAAGTTTAGAGCTAGAAATAATAATAGCATAACTCTACCTTTCAAAACTAAGCCTGTTTTTTTTTATTTTTCTTTTAATTTTTTTGAAAAAGGGCCCCCTGCCCTTAGCTAAAAGTACTTGGCTGGTTGGATTAAAATTCGGATTTCAACTACTTGGAAGTTTAAGATGAAAATTGATACAATTTGATAAGTTGGGGGTAAAATTGATTTTTTTTCTTTTCAGTTCAATAATATGTGAGAATGAAAACTCCAACATCGACTCAATTTTTTTAGTCTAAGATATAATGTCTATTAAGGGGCCGTTTGGCCCACGAACGGAGTTGGGGAATAAGTTTACTCACTGTTTGGTTGTTGAACTCGGGTAAAAAATATCAACTTCTCATACTTGAACAATAATTATTATTGAAGTTTGTTCATCTCGTCATTGTTGAGATGTTGAATTTCGAGTGTAGTGGATTTAAATGGAATGACAAATTTGAGTGGGTGGAAGTGGAGAGAATGTGTTGACAATGGGTCAGGATAAGACTATGACATTGGAAACTGGAATGTTAGCAATTGGGTGACCAATGGATTTGGAAATGAATGGATCTCATAGGTATGCTACTTTCTTTTTCAACCTGGGATTATTATTTTTTTATTATTCTTTTATTTTAAGGAGGAATGAAAATTTTAGAGATGAAAAGAATACCTGTCAATTACTTCTCTTAATGTCATATACATGCATGTGTGTTAGAATTAGAAGTGAATAGAGATAAAAAGATTGTTTGAGAAAATACAATTTCCCATCGTCACTGTCATCACTGCGTAGATCTTTTGGCCAGTTACGTTAGTGAAAATAAAGTTTACAGATGAGTTCTTCTTCTCCTAAAACACATGGTCAGCTAGGTCTCTCTGGAATCATGATTTAGGAGATGAGGTTTTTTTTTTATTTTAGTAGAATGTGAACTATTTTTAGGATTTTGTTGGAAAACCGTGATTTGGGAGATGAATTTTTTTAGTTTTTTAGATGTGGATTTTGTTGAAAAATCGTGATTTGGGAGATATATTTTTTAGATGGTCTTTGATTTCACTGAAGATGCGAGATGGGAAATCGTGATTTGAGAGGAGGAGGAGATTATAGCCAAGGTAGTTGATAAAATGTTTAAACATGACTTGAAGATCAAAAAATTAATGGTGGAGCTCTGGGTTGTGGGTAACTTTTTCAATGGGTGGTCGAAGTGCTTTGTATTATTGTTCCGCCGTTCTTCAGAACTTTGGCGTCTACATAAGCTTCGTCCGGTTTTTATTTAAATATTTTTATTTCCTAATGTATTGGTGTTGATTTTTCAAAACAATTACAATTCGCAAAATTCTACAATTACAAGTACAATATAATTTCAATTTGCGAAATTTCAACTACACTTGGAGGTGCACTTTGCAAAATTACAAATACAGTGTAATTTCATTTTCATCCCTACTTTATTTTCTTCTTGAGAATTTGTAATAGACGTAATTTGTCTAATTGTAATACGAAGTGGATTCTATTTACCGTATGTTATGTTTTTTTTTCTCCAACTTTTTGTCACTGTTTACAGTATGTTATGTTTTTCTACTGTATTTACCGTGTATTTGTTAATTGCAAATACACTTTAATTAAAATATGCAAAATTGAAAATACAGTATATTTGCAATTTGCAAACTTAGAATGCATCTTTTTTTTTTTTCGAGATGTATTACAAATACTAGCATATTTTTCTCATTTTTTTTTCTATCGTGTAATTGCAAGTTGAAAAATTGTAAATACAATGTAATTGAAAACATTGTATTTACAATTTTGTATCAATAATGAATTGAAAATGGTAGGAGAATTTTGTATAAGTTCTGCTTTTTTCTTCTTCTTTATTCTTATGATTTTTTAGGTCGATTTTGTACGGTTTATGTTATTTTTAATTTTTGAAACGGGTAAAAAGAGGTAGAGAGAAGGGGAGGTTACAAAATCTTTATAAATGATGGAAGAGATTGAGATTTGAAGAAGAATAAATAAGGAAAAGAAAAAAAAATAGGAGGGAGATAATTTAAACTAAAAAGTGACATAAAACTAAAAAAAAAAGGTTTAATTTTATACTAAAAAACGGGTTGTCTCCTCGCCCTTTTTATTAATCCTAGAAATCTATGTAATTAAATGCCGATATATCGGTTAACATTTTCATAATTAGAAACGTCCTATATAAATATCAAGACTAACAATATCTCATGTTTTTTATAATTACAGGTAAAACCTAAAAAATATTATCTATTTTTTATATATATATATCATTTATTAATTTAAATATGAATATAAATACTAAAAACAACTTGATTGAAAAGAACTTAAATATTAATTTAAATATTTTTTTTTAAAAAAATTGTGTTTTTTGTTTTTCATTTTAAAAATAGAATTATTTGATAATTATTTCTATTTTCTGTTAAGTTTTTAAAACATACGAATCTCACATTTTCCCTCTCTAAAAAAACAAAATAGTTATAAATTTTACAATCAAAAGCTTGTAGGCATAATAATAGTAAGTCCAAGGATGAAAATATCCATGGATATGTCGATATATCCGGCGACATATCCATAAATCGGAAGGTTCGATATAGCTATTAAGATTGATATCTCCGATAACTTTTATCCCGTAAAAAAAAACATCAATTATTTTAAATATGAATATAGATACTAATAACAAGATCTATAACTTCGTTTAAAAGTAAAAAGAACATAATTATTAGTTTAAACAAGTTTAAAAAATATATTTTTCAGAAATATCCACGGGTATTATCATCCTTGATTGTAACAAACACTAGTTCAATGATAGTTTGTGGAACTTGCACTCTTTTTAAAAAAACTACTCGCTTAGTTCTCATCAGATATCTCAACTCAACTTGAACAATATGGTATGTCCCATTTTGTTCTATAACTCCACAAAGTTCTGTCATCAAAGCAATCAAGAGGTGAAATGAAAATTTGAAAGCTTCAATGGAATTGGTTGAAAGTATGGGTAAAATTAGAGGTTTAATAATAAGAAACATTAATGAAAGTCTAATTAGTTAACAGCAAATCTATTATGCAATAGGTACGAACGAAAATTCGGCTAAGGTTTCATGGAAAAATAGCATGTCGCTTGTGGCTTTCATATGAGCTAAGAGAGTATTCCTATTAGCAATAACGAGATTCAAAATTTAGGTTCGTCCTGCTATGCTTCTAAAATCTATTAATCAAGGAAACGATAATTCATGGTCATGGCTTCTGAGAATCTATAAAGCGCAGTAAAAAATGAAAGCAGTTACTTTCCTCGAAAAATAGATCCCTATTATATGAAGTTTGTGTAAGAAATCACTTGCTCTTCTTCGGTTCTCTCGCATAATCATCAATCAGTCCTTCGACATCTTTCCAGAAGAGCCCCTCAACTAAAACTCCATCCTTAGTGAACCTGCAAGATGGTATATTTTTGGTTGGTATTTTGTTACTGTACAGAAAAATATTTGAGAAACTAGATTCCAGAATGTAGTGTAGAGAAAGAAAGAGACCACCGAGTGACACTCTTGGTAAATTGCACCGGTTCATTAGCGGAGATTGATTTGGGATCTGAACTAGATATGATCAGTGTATACAGATCAGAGAATCGGGGTAATTTTGAAGAGATTACCAATCCTGTGCTGGTGAAGGATCCCTGTACAAAGAAATTGCAACACAAGATGACCAATGACCTCAACAAGTTCAGCATGTATTTAGTTTCAGACAGTATGGTCATTCTCATGCATAAAAGAATTGGCTATCATTATAAAAAATAAAAAATAAAACATAAACGTAAGCTTCCCTTCTTCCCAACTCCCACATTCCAGAAGCATCCAATAACAAACTCCTCATTCGAAAATAGAAGGGTAACTCACTAATACATAATCTCAAAAAAAAAAAAGGCTAAAAGAAAACCTTCCAAATTTTCAAGTCACGAAGAAGCAAAGAAGTTTATTCTTCTACAATGTGCCATTATATTCAAAAGAAAATATATATGGACGGAAAAAACCAACCAAGTGACTAATTTGAGAGCCATTTGACAAGGGGCAGTTACTGTTTGAAATGTAAAATGGAATTGAAGAACTCAAGAGCTGTTCTATTATGTTTTTGTTTTCAAAATTCTCTATAACAATAGCTTTCAGGCAGCTAGAGAAGGTCAAGCTTACAATCATTAATCACAAGCCGATGAAATTGCAAGGAAGTAAAAACTTCAGTTATTCTAGAAACATGTCTATGAAAACAAACTGAAAGAGAAAGAGAGCAATATTTTGAAACCAATTACCCAATCATGTTTTCCCTACATCTTTGATCTAAAAAGCAAAAGACTATTTTTCAGAACACTCCCAAACCACTCAGCTCCACATTAATTTGAAACTGCTAAACCAACCACAATACAGAATCCTACTGGAGAAGTATTTTTTTTTTTTTTAAGTTACCAAGCTTTCATTGAGAATAAATGAAAGAATACAAGGGCAAACAAAAAAACAAGCCCCGAAAAGGGAACCCCACTAAAGGAAGAAGCTTCAGTCAAGCAGAATCATGTTCAACGGATAATTACAAAATAACCACATCACTGACGCCCATCAATAAACATGGAACCTAGCAAGAAACCAAACAACACAAGGATCTGTCTAAACCCCTCTAAAAGTCTTGTTGTTTCTTCCCCCCACAAACCCCATAACACAGCACAACACACACCCGTACTTGCCAAAGAAACTTTCTTTTCTCCCGAAAAGACGAATGAAGAAGGAACTCTCCAATCATCTCTCTAAGATCCCTGGGTCTCGCCAAACGACTCAAAAAAGGAGTCCCAAACAGCCCGAGCAAAACTCTAAATGCAAGTTAAGTATAGATGAATTGGAAAACGAAAAACGTATCGCATTACCAATACTCATAGAACTTTTGTGTTTTTTTGAGATGGTTATATTCAGAAACCCTAAAATGTAGCCAACTACACATTTCCTATCTCAAGAGTCCCAAAAATAATGCATGATTATCATATATAATCATGATGTTAATGCTTTCTTTAGTAAACAGAATTGTTCTAAAAGTTAAAGAAACTTACTGCAGGAGGATACGTGAACAAAATTGCGTTCTTCTCCTTGGTGTAAACAATAAACTGCAAGATCAGATTGAAGACTACATACTTGCCAGAGTTAAAGATCACATTAGAGCACCAGAAAGATATTTGCATTCCACTAAACGAAACCAAGACCTAGTAAACTACGAAAATGGTGTCAAATTAAGGGGAAAGAACAGCATTTAATCCACTATTCATTCTCTGAACGGAAGATCTAAACGAACAAATGCGGAATTCAGACAAATCTATGAACATACGAAAAGAAAAAAAAAAAGGATATAATATAATGCAGCCGATCAAGAAATCGCGATTCTCAGGGAATTTCTTTTTGTAAAACTGAGCCACCAAAGCTATGATTATGATGAGAGTGCCCATAACCAATTTGACATTACTCAACCTCACATCTTCAACATAGCCGCGACTCGTAACAATCTGCAACACAATGGAAGATTTGAGAAAGAAAGAAGGAAACCTAGAATAAAATTGAGGCAAAGAGGATCTGATTATAGATTGAATTACCTCAGAGACGGATTCGTCAAGAAGGTGTTTGAGGGAGTGGTGATCCAAGAGATTGGCCTTCTTGGCGTTTTTTGTCGCCATTTTTGATATCTTTTGGTTTCAGTTCTCTTCTTCGCCGTCTGCGAACTGAAAATGGAATTGTCTGAATTCAAAGGGAGAGAAGACCCAGTCTTCGACCTTTTTTTTCCCCTTTTTTTCCTTTTGTTTTTAAAGATAATAATCAAAATTCATTCCCCAAGCCCAAATAATTTTAATATTTTAGAAATTTTGAAATTAGAATTTTTTAAAAATAAGATTAGGAGTTTTTTTTTTTTTTTTTTTTTTTTTAGTACATTGGGGGTGGGGGGATTCGAACCACAAACCTCGTGGTCATCAAGTCATACATATGACAGCTAAGTCATGCTTGTTTGGCAATAAGATTAGGAGTTTAATCTTTGAATTTTAGGGTTGCGTATATCTAAAAAGTTTAGGCCATGTTTGGTTTATGATCCGAAAATTCTTTTTCGAAAACAAAGAATTAGTGGAAAACGAAAACAAATTTCTTATTTTCACTTTATCTGGAAACACGTTTGGTTCCAGTTTTAAAAAAATAAATTTGAATTTAAAATTTTAAAAAAGTATTAATATGTGTTTGGTAAAAAAAAAAAAATTATATTAGTAACAAGTGTAGAAAATAAGTTATATAGTTGCATGAGACATCAACACATAAAATAAAAGTATTAAAATCTTGAGCAAGAAATAAATAAATAAAAGTATTTGTATCTTTATCTTCTTTAACCTTGAAATTTGGGTCTTCAGTTGCTTGCTCTACTCATTAAAATTGTATCTCAGTCTGCAAATAGAAACGCTACTGATCAGGTTGATTGTTGACGACATCGACTTTTTCTAGCAAAATTGAAGGGGTTTAATTGGGTTTCAATTGCGATTTTACGTTTCGTTAAGATAATCTTAATCAATCATAAGAAGAGATTACAATGCTCAAATTGGTTAAGAATTAAAAAAATAATTTGATTGATGTCGATGAAGCAACGACAACAATTTCAATTGGGAATTTGTGAGAGTGTAACATTTACGGATTTGTGAGAGTGTAAAATAATTTCTCGTGTTTTCAATTTTTGGGGTTTTGGTTTGGAAAACAATGAAAACGATATTTTATCGTTTCCAAATTTTACCTTTAATTTAAGTTGTGTTTTCAAAAACTGTTTTCATTTTCAACCCACCAAACAAGTTCTCATCATTTTTATAGTATCCCTTATTTTCGAAAACATAAAAACGAAAATGGATAAGAAACCAAACAAGGCCTTAGTTCTTTTTTATTTTTTTTTGAGTTCATAGTTTATACCTTGTATTTTTAATTATATACTTTTTGAGTTTACCGAGGTTACAGTTATTACAAAAATTCCTCTAAGTCAAACTAATCTTGACGATGATTGGTTTTGGTTCCATGGAAAGCATGGTCACTATGGTGTGAAGAACCTATGCAAGTTGTCGTGGAAAAAGTTGTGGAATAATAAGATTCCGACTAAAGTTCAACATTTTGTTTGGTCATCCTTTCACAATTGCCTCCGTCCGACTTCAAATTTCCATCACATACAGATTGACATTTCAAAAATATGTTTAGTGTGTCTAAAAAGAGTTGAAACTACTCATACTCTCTTTAAATGCAAAAGAGCAAAAACAATTTGAAGGATAATGTTACTGGGTTATTGGTTGAATGCGGAAAAAAGACTCCTTGTCCAGGATCTTGGCTGCATCTTGCTCGATTTCTGGCGGAAGATGAATTTGATAGGGCCTGTGTAGTAGCGTGGATTATTTAGAGTGATCACAACAAGCAGAAGCTACAACATTTGATTCTGCTTGTAATTGATAGGTGTGAATGAATTGGGAAGTTCTTAAGTGAATTTCGAGGAACCCCAAACAGCTTCTGTCCAGATCGAAAAATGCCTCTATGACGTCCTCACCTTCGCAAGTTACGCCTAATGTCGGGGTAAGAACCTCGAAGGACTGGGTTTCGTTGTCTATTGATGTAGTGTGTCGAGTGAGGATAAAAGTGAGCGGTTATGCACGATTTCTGCCTTCCTACTTGTCCCCATTATGTACGGAGGGTTTGACATCAATATTGAAGATTAATCGATATATCCACTATCTTTTATAAATAACCATAAAACATTATATATATATATATATATATATATATATATATATATCATCTATCATCTATTAAGCTCATTAGGAATATAAATACTAATCACAATATATGTAATTTAGTTTGGAAGTAAAAAGAAAAACAACTCAATTATTAATTTAAATTAATACATCATCTATTAATCTCAATTATCGATATATCCGTAAAATTGAAATTTCGATATCAATATATATTTTAATCCTCTGAATCCCATGTTAGGTGACTTCTTAGAAACCTTCTTAGAAAGCATGTCAGTAACAAGTGATGACAAAGCATGTTAAAAAGACTCGTGTTGAGGTGATATAGTCGGGTCACGAGGGATGCAAGGAAATGTCAGAGTCGTTAGGCATCGAATACAAATTTTGAATCCTAAGCCTAGGGCGTTACAAGTAGGTATCAAAGCAAAACATCTTCAAATACGATGTGGTTGAAGGACAAACCAAAACAGAAGTTATGGACATGTGACACCCGAGTAGAGGAGAGATACACAAATGAACCGACCCCACATCGATGAAGATGAATTATGAAGTCATGCAAGCATGGTTACAAGTGACCTCCTACTTACTTTTATATTGTCAATCAAAGCATAATTCAATGGTTAAAACATAAACATTTTTTTCTAAAAAGTCGAAGATTTAGAAAATTTTAAATCCTTACCTTAAACCCTAATTGACATACACTCCTTCCTTTGAGATTGAAAAACTTTGGGTAACTTTTCAATCAATTTTTTTTATTCTCTTCGATCCCTTTAAAATTATAGTTTTCCCAAATTCAAACCAGACCTCCTTAGCTCATTTATTTGAATTTGAATTTTACAAACAATAATATATCTTTTTAAATTGAAGATCAAATTAGAAACAATAATGAACCAAGGATCAAAACTATATTTTAATCAATTCTTAAACTTAAGAAATGTTAAAAATTTGGGCTATATAACGAGAGGGTAATTGTCAGCCTCACAAATTTATTAATATGAAAGTAACTATATAATAATCTCTAAATACAATAAGATCTTTCATATTTCATTCCAGTTTATCACTATGCATCAAATGTTCCTGATATAACATATTTTTTATATTTCAAACAACAATTTCCAGGCCAAATCTTATGCCTATTTTTTCTAGGACACAAATTTCCTAACAATTTCAAATAAGGGTTTGGTTGAGAATACTACACTAAGATTGAATAAGAAAGATTATAGAGATAAATTGCAGGCTTGGATAACTTCTTAAGACCTGTAATGGAGTCATATAAGCATAATAAGATCATTGAGGCTTTGATTTTATTCTCCCAACAGCACCCTTGGTGAGAAGGAATCGAATACTCCGGACGAGTTCTTCCTTAACCATGAACAAGACAGCAGCAGCCAGAACACTCTGGACGATTTTCGTGCCCATCCCTTTGTAAAATCCGTATAGTCCTTCGTATCGGATCATTTTGATGATGGCATCCAATGTGCCTGGATGAAAAGTGAAAGATCAATTTGCAGGACCAGAACATTGTTGGCTGACTTACACCAGAGAACAATGTAAAGGATACAGGTAATATATAATATAAGAACTTGCAACCGACACTGGCAGCTGAGTGTGGTTAAAGACCTGTATGGAATGACTTTTTAAGTACTTAAAACTGGTTTTAAGTACTTAAAAAGTCATTCCAAACAGGCCCTAAAACAGCCAACTTGGCCAGCAGATTCGTCCTTCCTTGCTCGCAAATAATACTAAAAAGGCAAACTACACACACCAATAGGTGATTTTCCCATTTTGCTTTCTTAGCTCTCCTTTTTCAATTATTTCTCTCCCCCATTGAATTATCACAGGCACAACGGCCATAGCTGCATTTTCATATAATCATGCTTTGCAGCTTTTGGCTATCTATTGGAAAAGAGAAATTGTTAACCCAAGAGAATTTAAGCTAATATAAAGAATCAACCCTGTAAAAGAACAAGCTGCAAGCAAGACTGGAAGAATACAGCTATTTTTTACCCTCCCACTACTTTTTGATGGTGGAAGATACTATGTTCAGAATAACTTGGGATTTATCGTACGAATCCGAACCTTTATACTGATGTCTTTTGTCTCCGGCTACGACCTGTTTTGCTTGAAGTCTAGCCTGCAAAGAAAATAACTTGGATGAGATAATTTACTCTAATGCATGCAAGACAAATAAACACTAGCTTCAGCATATATCAGCAGTTGACACAAAATATGAAAAACAAATATTAACCCGAAACAACATTTGTAAGAATGGAGCAAACATCTTTAAACTGAATTTTTTTTTAGGATAGTAAAGAAATTCTATTTTCTTCACAAGCTTTTGTTCGGACGAAATTATAGAATTTACCTTCACAACCAAAAGAGGATAGGTTACTACAGTAGCTCCAAGTTTTGCGAAGGCACCAAGAAAAAATACCTGCACAAGTAGCCGTTAGCTTGTCATGGAACACTGGAAAAACTAATTACGAGTGGACAAATAAACTCGGGACGTAGTCAAAACATGGTAATGCTGAGAATTATAGTGCTCAGGGTAAAGATTACCTCTAACGCAGTAACTCCATTGCCATCCTTACGTAAGGCACGTCGTTTCTTCAATTTGCTCAACATTGTTTCATACAGCATGTACTGTATAGAAGGGTTGCTAACCTGTGATCAAGAAAGGAATATTTAGTAGCGTTTCCTCATTGTATCAACACAAAAGTTCCTTTCCCACGTACCATGATCAATGTTGGGATTACCCCTTTCCAGAAACCCCTGATTCCGGCTTCCCCATAAAGTTCTTGAATCTGAAGATCAAATCACGTTTTTTTTTAACAAAAAAACTCGGTCAAATATCCAGAGTGGAGTTTGTTTGTCATGGTAAAAAGGAAAAGAGAACTTCAATGGGAGAAAAAACATACTTTAACTAGTGAGATAAAGCTGAAAGATATAAAAAGTGAAAAATGGGATTACTTGCTGACTAAATTTCTTAATATCCTTATATTTATGTGATATTCTTTCCCAACTCAGACCACACAGAAAAAAATGAGTACTGCTTCTAGGCTTCGGGTTTTAAGAGCTATCTGTCAGTCTTCTCAATCTTGAGTAAATTGGTTTACTTCAGAGGGTACAACTGCTAACAGTCATTATTTTCAGCTACTGAGAGAACCATTCAGATGTCAGTAAAAACTTGTTCACTAAATGTAGAAAATCTTCGGTTCAAGGAAACTCAAATGAAATATTTAAACAAAGATTTCATCAAATTGCCCTGTACAACAAAAGAGGGGCAAGGGGACTTATCATGAATTTGAAATCCTCACCGCATGCCCCATTTTGGTCAAATGGATAAGAATTCAACCCAAAAAAGAACCTGTGGTGTGCCCTTTTAAATATTAATTTTCATAGAATCTAATTATGATCAGAAGGCTGATTAACCCAAGTGAATCGTAGGGGCGGACTATGGATCCACAGATCAAAATCCAATTCTGGCAGACAGAACCAGAAAAAAGATAACCTAATTACCAAGAAATCGTTATACTTACAAGTTACATCAAAGAAATCATGGTAGCAGAATATTGCTTAAGCAGTTCTCAGTCCAGAAAAAACACGCCTGCCTTTATTCGTTCAACAAAGAGTTCATAGCTACTATAGAAACTAGTACATGGATATTTGTTACTTACAGCATTAGTGGTTCTGTAGGAAGGAGGATCAACTGCTGTCGGAATTGTATCATCTAGTGGAGTCAATGGTGCTCCACCTGGTAGAGACGACTTCGAGACTTTTTTATGTGTCTGAAGAATGATAACACAAATCTTGTCATTTAAAATTTTTCAAATCCTGAAACTGCTTCTTATTGAAGTTTAGTTTAAAAAGCTCCCGAGGAAAGTCAACATCAATAAGTGCAATTAAATAGAGTAAATGGAGCCAGGGATGAAAATATCGGCAATATCAGCCAGTATACCGGATATTTGGAGATACCAAAACAGATACGAGGGGGTAAAGTCTTTTTTACCCCCGTATCGTCGAATTATCACCGATATTGCCGATATTTTGTCAATAAATAGAGCTAATATCTATGCTTGGCTACTGTATTTAGAATTTTGGATGTACACAGATAAAAGGAAAGACTTTAAGATTTTTCGGAAGAAAATCTTTCGACCTCAAGAGAGACATATAACAAGATTCTTTCTACCCCCCACAAACCAACTTCCATTAAGATGAATCAAAGAATCCCAATGACTAAGGAGCCCTAAAACGTCAAGCCAAAAGCGGGCGTTAAAGAAGAAGAAGAAGAAGCAGAGGAAAAAACAACATTTAGTAATAAAAAATAAAGGCAAGGCTATCACTAGAGGTTTGAATTCAAGTCACTGAATTGAATCAAAAAGGGTTTAGATACTAGGCTCATTGGCTCAACCATTAAGGGTAACATCCTAAAATAATTTCCTTATACACTGGTTTAATTAAATTCAATTAATTATTTTCATGAAGCATAAATAAATAAAGTGTCATAATATTATTACCTGCATCCGTGTAACAACCACCCATATAGGATTTGTCAACAGCACATTAACACACCTAAAGAATGAAAATATGTTTTAGACACATGAGGGGAAATAATAAAGAACTGAATACTGCAGATGGTTTGGTAATATCTCTGAAAAGTGACCTATTTTAATTGCATTTGAAAAGGCTTAAACTGTCTGAAGTAGATTATTAAATATAATGGAACTAATGCATTGGAAGCTAGACCTGCAAGCATATGTTAGATTAGTACTTTTCATCCGCTTTCTTGTATCCCTTATCCCTTTTCTTTTGTTCGAAATGAAGGTGTTTCTTATGGAAAACTAAATAATAAGAAACTCAAATTAAAACAACTCTATAAACAGACCCAGATACAGCAGCCACCAGAAGAGAGGAAAGCATCCCAACTGATCCATCTCCAATCCCTGCCTTCATTTGTACAAGAGAAGCGGCTTCAGCCTTGTTCCGGAATATTTGGTAGAAATAATAGTAAACACCCTGTACCAAGAAAAAAATTCATTCAAATGTAAGATACCATGAATCTAAATAAAGAATACAAACTTGTGCAGAAGCTCAAATAAAAAACTTTTTACTGGAGCCAAATGTGTATATATAACATTATACCTCCAGAGGAAAACAATTTCTTTTTCTTTTGAAAAAAAAATAAAGTGGAGACATTAGAAAAGATAAATATATATATCACTCTAGTCTTTCCTTGCTAGAATCAGTAACAAGAAGCTCAAGAAAGTTGACATTCTACCATTTCTTTGAAATTCATCACTGGCAATTAACGAATTGGGTGTGTATAAACACCCATTGTTGGCTTTTATATATACAAACCAGATTGTAAATGATCTTTCGCTAATTCTTATCCTTGAGCTCAGAAACATTCACATTTTTCTATATACATATCGATATAGAGTAACTGAAGCATAGAGGATAATAAAGTAGAAATAGAAAATATTGAATCTTCGTATCTAAATCATATTCATAAATCATACCACAGGTAAAAGTTAGAATAAGTTACTCACAATATCCTAACAATAACTTCAAAGTCTATTGCTCTATTTTGGAGGAAATTTTATTGTAGAGAACAGGGAATTCAGCATGACAGCGTGCCTATCATTCATTGACTAGTTGCTGGCATAAATTCAATTAAAACATTTAGTTGGCTTTGATGACAATATTAGCCTTTTGTTTTCAACAAAAACGTCTGAATAGAACTAGAGAACTCAAGCAACCTCCAGAACATTAATAGTCGATGCTACCTAATTAGGATGTCGAATAATAACATGGTAGTGTCGTATTCGAAAGTTTGGCAATGAAACTGGAAGATGTTCCACTTTCATGGAACTGCTTTATGTTTGAATTGAAGGTCTAAAACAAATTCAGTAACGAGTCTACACTCTAATATCTTCCTATTCCTACAACTCATCAACTAAGAGCGTGTTACAGTAAAGCAGGCCAGAACACAGACTAGCCATTGTTGCTTGCAATACTTAATGAAGTGACAAGATCCCTTTCACTATGCTTCCATGTAACTAAGAAAAACACAAATCCTCTTCAACTGCATGCTGCATCATCAATCAAATTTTAAGTATTCTGATGATCCCCTTTACACACAACAGACAGGGATGAAGCCATAACTTTATGTAGGAATGGGCGGAAATTTTCATTCGAACTTTGTACCTATATAATCTTCAAATTCTGAAAATGTGGGAGGACTGGAGAGTGTTTTGAGCGGAATAGTAGAACTTTTTAGAGGAATGGAGAAGTCTTGGGAGGAGGTGTGAGGGGTTATGAGGTTTAATGTGTCTTTATGGGCATCCGTTAATCAGACTTTTTGTAATTATAAGCCTAGTGTAATTCTTTTGGATTGAAGTCCGTTCTTGTAGCTAGTTGAGGCCTTCTTTTGCAGGCTTCTTTTTAGTATGTCCATGTAAACCCTTTCATTTTTTTCAATGAAAGCTCGATTTCTTTAAAGAAAAATTCAAAATCTACAATGAACCAAGAGTTTCCCCCTTCCTTCTTCCCTCCACCCAACAGTAAGTGAATCGCATTTTCTAATTCCAACAAAAAACAGAACCAACAAGCCCCACATTCGCAGTAACACTGTAGCTAAGTCAAATTTGACATTGAAATTTGAAAGTGTATGATATGAAATGGGGTCTCACCTGAGAAGCAGCCGTACCCACCAGAGACGGTGCCAAGCCACCGTAGAGGCGCTCCCATCCTTCATGTTTTACAACCTACACATAAATCAATCAAAGATGTGATTTCCCCAGCCATTAGACAAACATTAAACTGACACTGGTCGAATTAAGTTCAGAAATCAGCTACGCAAAACGAAATTGAGAGCAGCACCTGACACATGAGTTGAAACGTTCCAAGTTTCCTCTTCTCCTTCTTGACATCGCGCTCTGTTTGCTGACGAGTATTCACCTGCAGAAAGAAACAAAACACAGGTCTCGAATTCAAAGAAAGCAAGCAAAATTTGAGCACTATAAACTGGGAACTGAGTAGAAGATTGTACAGTTTGAAGAGGGTAGGTGATGAGTTGAGCAATGATCCCTCCTCCAGCTCCGGCTAATCCATTGATCAACGCGTCCGACATAATTTCCCGCTAAAACCCAAAAAAGAAAAAGGAAAAGGGTATATCGGAAGATAGAAATTGAAGCAAAATCGGTGTTAATTTGCCGGGAAAGTGCGCCGGAACATTGACGGGAAAGGAAGAGATCTAACTGAAAATCATTCGGATATGGACGACTTTGGTTCTGTTCTAAGTTCTAAGTTCTAAATTCTACCCAAAATGAAATGAAATTGACATTTCGATGGTGTTTGGTATCTGGGAAAATCCTGACGACTTCAAGATCGGAACTTTACGTATCATTTTCTAAGGAATTGAGGTAAAAAGATCGAGACTACGTGTAGGAATTTTTTTTTTCTTTTTTTTTTTAAGATTTGGTTATTTGTTTTTACTAAAATAATAATAATAATAAAGAGATGTTTAATCTTTGCATATATGTAAAAAATTAGACTCAACCTAATCACAAAAAACGAAAGAAGTTAGACTCAACCTAATCACAAAAAACGAAAGTTCTACTAAACCGAACAAGCTCAATTGAAAAGTCGAAAATAACATCCTCTAACACTCCAAAGTGATCACGTGCGAACGATACACTAAGAATTGGTGTCTGATAACCTTAGATGAATGTTGATTAACGTCTGATAGTCTGCTGATGTACTCAAAAAATTTAATAGGTGTGATATATTACTCATTTATGTCTATTTTAGGTTGTTGATATACTCAAAATTTTAATGGAATGATCTAGTAGTTTAAAATAAAAATATAAAAATTATAATCGGTCATAACTAATTTGAAATAACTAATATGTGGCCAGTTACACCAAACATAGTGTATATGAGTTGCAACTTATATATCATCAAAATCAAATAAAACATTGGTAAGAACTTGTTATCGTTAAAACTTAATTCATACCAATTTAATCAAATTAAAATCATTCTAGATAAAAACGAAATCAACTGTACAATTAATTGATTACTGATATGCCTTATATTTGGTGTGTCAGTCAAATGACACCAAATAAATTGATTTATTTTAGTTACCTTTGCTAAATCATCTTTTGGAAAACAATACTTCCACGTATCTATTGTAATTATGTAACAAGTAGGGGTGTCACGGGTTGGGTTAGGGGTATTTTTGGGTTGGAGAATAGACCAACCCGATCAACCCAATTCAACCCAACCCAACCCATATAATATCGGGTCGGGTCGGGTCCACGAGTTGGTGAGGACAAGAGGGTTGTTGGGCGGCATCACGATCATGTGAATTTGAAGTAGAGGGCAAGACGACTCAAGGTATGGCGGTGTTATAGTGGGGCGACACAAACTCAAGGCAGTTGATGGCGTTACAGTTGGGGTGGTGCAAGATCAAAGCGACTGGGCGACATCACGATGGGAAGACACGAACTTGAAGTTGGTGGGTGGCATCACGGTTGTGCAATGGCGAAAGGCATAGAGGGGAGGCGCACACACCGACGAGAGGGAGACGAAGGTGAAAGGGAAAGGAAAAGGGAAAGGGAAGACCACTCGTGCTGCTTCGACGACCAAATGAGTTAAGGGTTTCAATGTGAAAGTCCTAAAATAATATACATATATAAGCTGGTTCGGTTCGGGCTGAATCAATTTTTTTTCTCCTAAACACGAGAATCAAACCAAACCAATTAGGTCATGCAAAATCAACCCAACCCAAATCAAACTTTTGTCTAACTCAAATTTTAAATTTTTGCTATATTTACGCACTAAAAAAAAATGTAACTAAATTTACAATTCTATTTAATTTGTTTTGCTATCCATTACTATTTTCCTAATAATCATAATAATAGATTCTTTGGTACTAATTGTGTGTTTATTTTTATAGTTTAAATAAAAAGACAAGAATCAATAATTAAAAATCACTCTAACTTAGACTAAAATTTTTGTCAAATGTCGAGGTGAGTTTAGCTAAGTGATAATGGACATGTAGTGTCCTCTTTGAAATTGAAAGTTCAATTTTTTATTCATGTAATTATTGTACTAAAAAAAACAAATAATAGTCAAAATGAACGTAATTAATTGATGTGTACTCATTTATTTGTGGTCGGAAGTTCAATTCTTGAGCCTCAAACTTTTCTTAAAAAAAAATAAATAATAAAAAAAAAACTTTGACAAAAATGAATGGTTAAATTTGTGCCCACATCGGGTTGAATTCAAAAGATTATAAACAAAAAAAAAATATCAAGAGCATATCACTAGAATAATGTTATATTTCTTTTTTAAAAAAAAGTGAGGGTTTGACAATAATCAATAAGAAATTTTAACTTATGAAAGGTTTATTTGAATTTAAATCATTTTTATTTTATGATTTTTTTCAAAAATATTCATTAAAATGAATATTATTATATAAAAATTTGTATGAACAGTTTCATAAAATTGAGACTTCGACATTTTAATTAAGGTAAAAAATTTAAAGTTTTACAATAATCAATTTGAACATATCGTTAAGATATATCTTTAACTAAAAAGTCCGGTGTTCAAATCTCATCTTTTCTGTTGCTAAACTTAAAAAAAAATCTTATCTTTAAAGAAAAAATATACTTAATAGTTAGATGTTAGGTTAATTTAGATATTAAATTATTATTTAAAAATAGATATTAAATTATTGGAGATAATTTAACTATTTTAAAATTTAGATTTGAGGAATCAATTCACTTATATGTTCGAAAAAAAAAAAAAAAAAAAAAAAAAAAAAAAAAAAAAAAAACCTAAAAATAAGAGAAGGACAGCTTAGTAAATAAAAGGGAAATTACCATCTAAAAAACAGTTGGATCGATCTGGTAAAATAAAAATGAGGGTATAACAGTAAATACAAAAGCGTGTGTCTATCTCATGAACTTCTTGAGACGTGTGCCGCTACTTGGCGCAACTTGTTCCGGAAACGCAAAGTACTCTGAGTTTTTTAATGAAATAAAATCACTCCAATAAATTATTTTATAAAATTATAAATTTATAATTTATAATTTTAAATTTTCTAAATATATATATATATATATATCGAGAGAATGAGATAAGCTCGCTTTTTGTCTCTTTTGTATTATATTTCTGTATTTGTTTTTATTATATTTTGAAACTAATAGTATTTTAGAGTGGATTGGATGCTTCATTTTTCTTATGGTGAATAATTTTGTTTTTATTTTGAGATTTTTCTTATAAATGAAAAATAAAAATACCCTTTAAAAATTAAATACTACTAAAACGTCAAAAAAAAAAAAAGAACAATATAGATTTGAAATACGACTTTGTAATTAAAAATACCATTTATAAATTATCTATAAAGTTGCCGGTAATAAATGAATTAAAATTTTGTAGGCCAATTAAATCATAAAATTAGTTTACTTATATATAATTTTAGGTTGGCCTAGCCTAAAAAAAAATAATAATAATAATAAATAATAAAAATTAAAAAAAAAAATTAGGTTGGCCTTAAATGACAACATTTTTCAATTTTTTTTTTTTTTTTTAAAGTGGAAAGAGAAAATTCGAACTGCTCACTAGGCATTGGAAAATTAAACCGACGCTCTGTCATTTGGATCGAAGAGGTGCCTGAAGAAATCATCCGAGTGTACGAAAGGGAAAAGCTCAATTTGATGTCATGTTAAAATTGGGAACTTAGTTTAATAGATCATGAGCATAATTTATAAAAAGAGGAGTTATTGTAGGCGTCGGGAAAAAGTACTTTACCCGACGTCTCTAAACATGGCATCGGAAAAAGTTCTCAATTTTAACAAACGCTTATAAAGTATTGTTGATATCGAAATTTGGTCAACTCTAGATTTGTGTATTGAAGGAATGAGAGTGTGCCTCCAAGATAAAGGTAGGTGATCTCTTGCAATGGTGTGGTGCTAACCACAAAAACTCTGACGATCAAGTCGTTCTTTGGAAGTCATTTGATAATGTGGGAATGATTCTTTAAATTTAAAATAGCGATCAAGCTAATTTTTGGAAGTCATTTGACCATGTTGTATGTAACCGTTGAAGCTCTTAACGAGTCATTTCAGATGGTAATAACGTGTTTATTACTTCTTACGAAATGGTCGACACATTATTGTTGCATAATCGATCAAGAAGGTCAGTTTCTTACGCAATTTGACCGACCCTAAATGGAGTTCATCTTCACCTAGTTGACTCCTATGGGAATTGGCTTGGTCGCCTTGGGCCCTTGTCCTTGAGCCGACCCCTTTGTGAGTCGACTTTGTTTCGTATGGCCGACCCATTAGGTCGCGTCTTGGTTTGGCCGACCCCTAAGGTGGTCGATCTTGTCTCGATTTGGTCGGCCTTTATGCGGTCAATCCTTCCACCGGATTTATAGGTCGGCTTTTGCGGGATGGGTCTCTTTTTAGAATTTAGCATTTTAGATCTTTACCACTTGAATTTGATTATTTCACCTATAACAAATATCATATCTAATAAATTGTGCTCGAATTAACAAATAAAATTAAGAGTTAAAACAAACGAAATTGGAGAAAAATCAAATTTGATCTCAAATGTAGAGAGTTCTATTATCAAAATGTAGCAATTTAGGTGGTTTATTAGAGTTTTGTTTAACTTAATCCTTTTAGAATATTACATTTATAAATGTGAGTCAACTCATGAAAACAGGTACTAATACATGGTAGTCAAATTACTAATTGAAGTGTTTTTAGGCTAAATATATGTTTTAGCCCTTTTGTTTTGACAAAGTTTTCAATTTAGTTCCATTGTTGAAAAAAAATTCAATTAATCTCTAGTGTTAAAAAATTTCAATTTAATTCTTAATGTTTAACATTTTTTAATTTAGCCTTGAATGTTAATATTGATTTGTAATAAACTTATATGACATAATATTAAATAAATTTTAATATTAATTTGTAATAAACTTATATGACATAATATTAAATAAATTGACTGAAATTTAGGATGGATTTAGATTGTTTGAAAAAAAAAAAGTGTTTTTTGAAAATGCATTTTATTTTAAACACTTTTTCTTAAAAGTGTATAATTAAAACACTTGTATGGTTACATTTTCTAAAAAGTATTTATAAATTTGTTTGATTTTCTATACACAAAATCATTTTTATTATTGTCAAATTACAATAAATGACGATTATTAAATACCATAAACTTATAACTTTCATTTAAAATAAACTAATAACTTCAAATTTGTATTTAAAACGCTGTGACGGACGTTGACCACCGTCGATGGTTGGTGACGAGGTGAGGGTGGTAGTGGTCGTCGGAAGGGGGTGGGGGTCGCCGGTGATTGGCGGTGACAATTTTCAGAGGTGGACAGTGGTGGTTGTCGATGGTGGGCGACGACGGTTGCTGGAGGTGGGTAGTGGTCGACGATTATTGGCGGTGACGGTCAACGTCGGTTGCTGGAGGTGGGCAGCGGCCGTCACCGGTAGTTGCCAAAGTTAGGTTTTGGTGGTGGTCGTTGGCGACAACTATAGTAGAAATGAAGGTGGAGAAATTTGAGAGGGATAGTGTGGAGTATCTTAATCATTTTCATATATTAAAAAAATTTGAGAAGATTCTCAATTAAACACTCAATTTTTTTTAAAAAAGTCAATTTAAGTGGTTGTCAAAGACTACAATTTTTGCTACAACCAGGAGTGAATGCACGTTGGAGCGGAGCACAATTTTCGTTTGATGGGCAACCATTTACTTTGTGAAATCTAGAGGTACGAGCGAATGAATCTAGTGGTATGAGCAGAAAAGTAAGATTGTAGGAGGGTTGTTCAATATTTTTATATTTTATGATTGTTTTTTTTTTTTGCAAAGGTATTTTAATTAATGCGGGGATTGAACTCATGACCTCTTAGTCATATGACAATTGAACTATGTTTGGTTTGACTATTTTATGGTTGTTGAGATTTTATTATACGAATTGGAGATTAAAAAAAAAAATGATTCGGTTATATAGGCATATCTACTGAGGTATAATTGAAACGTAAACATTTCACTCTCATCTTCTATAGTTATGATAGGCTTGATAGCTATGAAATCACCTATTTTCGAGTTGATTTTGTTTTTTTTTAAAGTTAATTTTCACCATCCTCCAACATACATTGGGTAAAAGGCCATTGGAACAAACTGGGCCAGCCTCTTGTACCTAAGCCCAACCCATCACTTTAGGCCATGAATCCTTTGATCTTGTGTGGTCCATAATTTTTGAAGATCATGACTCATGAGTTTGGTGATTGATTTTCTGATAATATTGCAGTTAAAATAGGCAAACAATTATTTATCCATATTTCAATATTACACCACTTTCCATTTTTACCACAAAACACCAATTTTTAGATCAAATCAAAATGTTTTCATTTCTCTTATGTCCCCTACCAATGTTCAATTTTAAAAAAAAAACATGTTATTTATAAGATGTGTCAATTTTTTTTTAGTTAAAGGGAAGGAAGTATCACGTTAATGGGTCATTTGATAACACATTCAATTATTACTTTTTTTTATTTATTTTTTTTAGCCAAAGTGAGCATAGGCCAGTTGGTATATGTATGTGTTGATGACCAAGAAGTCTGTGGTTCAAATCCCTCCACCCCCAATCTACTCAAAAAAAAAAAAACAATTGAATTTTTTTTGAATTTTAAGTTTTTGAAAACGTTTTTACATTCATTAACAAATTATCATTAATATTTTTTTTCAATAGAAATTATCATTAATATTATTAGTATATTTTTAAAAAAAGAAGTTTTATTAATATTTTTTTTTAGTATAAAAATATTATTAATATATTATATTATAATTTTATTTAAATAAAAAAATTATAGTATATTATATTTTAATATTAGTGTGATGTTACACCAATATACTTATCCACATTACACAATTAACATATTTTATTTTTCTGATTTTAGAGATGATAAATGTCAACTAAAAATTGTCTAATATATTAAATTATCGACAAAAAAAAAAATCTTTTTTATTTTAGAAAAAATAATTTTTAACCCTAAATTTTCAATTTCATCAAATAATTGGACTTTAATTAAATTTTGATAAATGTTAGAAAAAAAATCATTCTAATAAATTAAAATTATTTAAAAAAACTAAAATTTATTTTGTAAAAAAATACAAAAAAAAAAAAAAATAGTAATTATCCAACCACTTTGAACTTTTATGTTTTCAAAAACAAAAAGTAAAAAATAGTTATAAAAAAAGTTTGGTTTTTTATTTTTTAAAAATAGAAAACAAAAAACAGTTATCAAACATATATGATTTTTATTTTTAAAAAATAAAAAATAAAAAATAAAAACTAGAAAAATCAAAAACAAAAAACTGAATGCGTCATCAAACCAGGCCTGATATGTTAGCTTTAGGACATATTTGAGAGTGATTTTTGAAATAGTTAAAATCACTTTTGGCATATCAAAATCACTTCGAAACATTTATTTAACAATTCAAAATTAATTTTAATAATATGAAAAATCACCTTTAAAAATATAAAATCAAACATCAAATTAATTTTGAATTATAAAAAAAATATGATTTCAAGTGATTTTTTTTTACATGAAAAGTAATTTTAGCCCAATACATGTCCTTAATAAGGCAGTTTTTTTTTAATATTGTATTTTTTAAAACTTATTATAAAAATATTGTAACTTTCAAACTATTTATAAAAATATAGCAATTTTAAATGGAGGCGACCTCCACATCTTGTTCCACGTGGATGAAGGTCGTCTTTTCAAAAGACGATCTTGCTCCACATGGGATGGAGGTCGTCTTTTCAAAAGACGACCTCCATCGTCATCTACCTCATTTATTAAAAAATTCATATCTTTTTAACCAAATATTCAAAATTTTCAAAATGTATGGTTGGAAAGCTAACAGCGAGAGCTTCAATTTGATACCTGGTTTCATTATTTTTAGAATTGTGTATCAAAAGATAAAAACCATCAAAGTTGGACTATAACTCTGCAAATTTCAGAACGGAAGATTGTTTTGAGGAGTGCATTAAAAAATTGACATCTTTTTACCCAAATATTAAAAAAAATCGAAAATGGTACTGTTGGAAAGTTAACACAGAGAGCTTCAATTTGATACCTAGTTTCACTATTTTTTGAGTTGTGTATCAAAAGATATATATCGTCAAAGTTATGAAAACTTCACTAAACCCAAAACTGAAGATACGACTCAAAACTTTAAAACTGTAGCTAAACTTCGACGATCTGTATCTTTTAATACACAACTCTACAAATAGTGAAACTAGATATCAAATTGAAGCTCTCTGTGTTAGCTTTTCAACCGTATCTTTTTAGAAATTTTTTAATATCTGAGTAAAAAGATGTCAATTTTTTAATGCACTATTCAAAAGAATCTTCAGTTCTAAAATTTGCAGAATTATAGTCCAACTTCGATGGTCTTTATCTTTTGATACACAACTCCAAAAATAGTGAAACCACATATCAAATTGAAGCTCTCGCTGTTAGCTTTCCAACCATACCTTTTTTGAAAATTTTGAATATCTGGTTAAAAAGATATGAATTTTTTAATAAATGAAGTACATAACGATGGAGGTCGTCTTTTGAAAAGACGACCTCCATCCAATTTGGATCAATTTGTAATAAATACAAATAATCTCATTTGTAAAAGAAAAGATTTGAGAGTGAATACACACAAGTACACTAAAGAATGTGTATGATCTTTCTCTTCTCTAATTGCAAGCTCATTGAACCACCTCATTCCTCCCTTTGAATTAAAATGAAAATGTGTGAATTTAGGGCAAGAAAATTTGAGATAATAATAAAAAAAACAGAGCTTTCATTAATAGAATGTTTAACCAACAAACTGATAATAATAATAATAGGCAACCTTCACAAACTAAATTTGTTTTATCTATTTGCATTTATCTTCATGGTATTAAATTTTCGTCGATATGTCGACATTTTCACATATTCATAAATTCAACATCGATATGGATAGTGAATCAACATTTCTATCATATCGTACAAAATCGATGAAATATTAAAAAAACAACAAAAACATGTAACCTAACGTGAATATAATATTATATCAACTGTATTTTAACTAGTATAAGAATGTAAAATGTTTATTTATTAATTGAAATATATTTCTATTTTTTAAAAAAAAATATCTATGTACATCGACATTTTATCGATATTTTTCATAAAATTGAGACTTCGATATTTTTATCGACATCCGCATTTAAATCCCTTGGTTATCTTGTTGTTTAGTGGGGTTTCTTAATTGCATATATATATATATATATATATATATAAAATGTTGCATCAATAATAGTGTAGATGAGTCTAAACAAATAATACAATGAGGTTGTTAATGAGTTATTGTTAATAAACAATTAATCTTGAGGTTTGATGTAAGCAATATTTAATAATTATTTTTTATGGTACCCTGTTATATTCAATCTTATCCCTTTCCATTCTTTATATTTCATTTCCAAAAAATAATAATAATAAAATAAATGTTACAATATACATTTAAACCCTAAAATTTTAAGTTTATGTTGAATCTACCAACTCTAAAAAATTTCTAATAAGACTACGAACTTTCAATTTTGTATCTAATACATTCTTAAACTTTAAAAAGTATTTAATAAGTTTCTAATTTTTTTATTTTGAATCTTTTGAAAAATAAAAAATAAAAAATAATGTTATGTTAGATTCATTAATAATAATAAAAAAAAAATGAATATACCATCAATTTATTAGATATAAAATTATTTGACATTTAAAAGTTTAGAGATTTATTATACACAATATTAAAGTTTAAACATTTATTATATATTTTTTTTTAAGTTTAGAGACATATTGGATACAAACTCGAGATATAAAGTTATAATTTAATTTAAAATAAATAAATTTAATAGTGTATTATCCTATTTGCCACCTCTCTAGAGATAGAGATTGAAAGTAGTGGGATTGACAATGAGGCTCTAGAATTGTCTTTTACGTAACCAATATTCCAAACCAAAATTTATGAACTGGAAAGAGAAAATAAAGACAATAAATAATTGGCTTGCAGCATATTCAAGAAAGTGCTTCTTTTCTTTTCCTTTTTTCATATCAATTTTAGGGAATTTTTTTTTTTATTTTATTTGGAAGGAAAAAATCAATTTAAACCTTAAACTTCGATTAAAATTTTATTTAAAATCTCGTTAATTTAAACACATGAAAACTGTAGGGGTTTAATTGATAGAATCATTACTTTAGGGTTTGGTTTTAATTGATACAACTTTAAAGTTTAAGGATATAAATTGATTTGTACCCTTATTTTAATGATAAATAAAATTCGTCGCCCGAGAGATTCGAACTCTCGCGGGAAAATCCCATGTACTTAGCAGGCACACGCCTTAACCACTCGGCCAAAGCGACAAGATTTTAAAATTCCATGGTTTGATTAAATTAAATTAAATTTATTTTATTCTTAGACTATAAATAAAGAGGGTGTAAATTGATATACAATTACTTTACAATAAAATTGATACAACTTTAAAGTTTAAGGATATAAATTGATTTTTACCCGTGATAAACTTTTCATTTTTTTTTTGTAAAATATTTCGTCGCCTGAGAGATTCGAACTCTCGCGGGGAAACCCCAAGTACTTAGCAAGCACACGCCTTAACCACTCAGCTAAAGCGACAAGATTTGAAACTTTAGTGATTTGATTAAATTAAATTAAATTTATTTTATTGTTTTATATAACCAAGCATGCCATGTTCAAAAGAAAGGGAGAAAAAAAAATTAAAATACTATTTTCTATGAATCTTGGCCTAATATATATATATATAAAAAAGTTGTTTAATTAATATAGTAGAGATTGAACCTGACCTCTTAATCGAAGACACAACTTTACATCAATTGAGCTTTGCTCGAATTGGGTGGCTTAAAATACACTTTGTCCCTTCGTCAATTTCATGCACATTGTAGAAAAATGTTGAATCAATACGCAACTAGAAGATTCGATACATTAATTGATGAGAGAATGGATAAGAATTTGAAGATTGGAAATTGAAAATGGGTGACACCCTAAAGTTTCAATTTTCAAAACCCTACAAAAAAAAAAAAAAAATACAACCACATTCAAAATTGACAAGTCGCACAAAGCAGGTGGAAGAGAGTGGGTATATCATTATTTTTTTTAATTTTGTTTTTTTAATTCATAGCCACACATATAATTACAGATAACACACCACTCACTCACTCACAAATTGGGGCCCACCAGCTGGAATTTTTAAAAACATCAAAAAAAAAAAAAAGGCCTCAAGAAACTGCTGGATTAAAATGATACAGTTTGATTAAAATTACAACATAAAAAGACAAACAGCCAATTGGACGGCTGTGATTGCATCATGATTTGATGAGATTTCACTTGGACTTGAAGGGAATGGCTCTGATCACAACTTGGTGGTACAGAGCTGCCAGTGCGGCGCCGATGAATGGTCCAACCCAGAAAATCCACTGCAAATTAACCAAAATCAGGTTTAGATTAAGGATTAAGATTGAGATAATTATGAATTAAGATTAAGAAAACCCACGTGATCATCCCAGGCTTTGTCGTGGTTGAAGATGATGGCGGCGCCCAAACTCCGAGCTGGGTTGATACCGGTGCCGGTGATCGGAATGGTGGCCAAGTGAACTAAGAACACTGCGAACCCAATTGGCAACGGTGCTAAAATCTGTTGAAAAATATTGAATTAGTTTATGAATTTGATGAAATATATGATTTAGTCTCGAATGATTGTTTTTTTTACTCACCGGAACATGGGAGTCTCTGGCGCTACGTTTGGCGTCGGTGGCGGAGAAGACGGTGTAAACAAGGATAAAGGTGCCGACAATTTCGGCGCCGAGGCCGTCACCCTTGGTGTAGCCGGCGTTGACGACGTTAGCTCCACCGCCAAGTCTGTCATAGGGCTTTGGTTGGAATCCCTTCACCACGCCGGCGCCGCAGATAGCGCCTAGGCACTGCATCACGATGTAGAAAATGGCTCTAGTCAACGACAGCTTCCTGGCCAGAAACAGCCCAAAAGTGACCGCCGGATTAATATGCCCACCGGAGATTCCAGCAGTACAGTAAACCAACGCGAAAATCATACCGCCGAAAGCCCAAGCAATGCCCTGAATTCCGACGGTCTTACAGGTGTTGCCGTTGGCTTCATTGGAGCGGACCACACCCATGACGGTCAAAACGGTGATGTAAAGGAAGAGGAAAGTGGCGAAGAACTCAGCGATTCCGGCTCTGTAAAAGGACCATGAAGTGAGCTCCTCCGGCTCGAAGAACGGCGCCGGCGGTGGCTCCTTGTAGTCCTTGCCTTCATCTTGGCTCTGCGCCGCCGTTCCAATCGGCTGCCTCTCGTTGAACTTGTTCGCTCCAAGCCTTACATCTTCTTCCTTCCCTTCCATTTCACCAAAACTAGAACTCCTCTGTTTTTCACGGCGGAGGACGGTGGAGGACGGTGGTTCTTTTTTTTTCTTTCTTCTTTTTAGTTGAGGATAGTGGTAGTGAGGAAAGTGGCTGAGGAGAAGTTGGGTTATATAACAAAATTGCAAGTGAATTTAGTGAGAAATTAGTGGGACCCAGTTAGAAAAAATTGTATTTTTTTTTAAAAAAAATGAATTATTTTTTTTAATTTTAATTTTCTGAACCGACCAATCATTTTTCTAGGGTATTCTGGAGTGTGGTCGGTTTGGCAGATAGTGATTGGGCCACGTGGCAAATAATTAGCCACAAGGGCGAATCTAGTAGAGTGGACTATGGGGTATAATGCGGCCTCCGCCGCCCACCGTCCATCTGGACCAGATGGTGAAAGTGATCCTGATGTAATGATAAGGTTTTTTTCTTAATTTGGACAAAGTATTCAAAAATGTGTCTCCATTTATCGTGAAAAATATTGTATTAAGATTTAAAAGAATTTTCTTACGCGTGTGGATGGATAAATTAGTTAGGGATGAATTGTGTTTATATAGACTACAAAAATTAAGTCAATACACATAATAAAGATTACACTTAAATTTGATGAGATTTTGCACACTATGAATTAAATCGTTACAAATTTCAAAGTTTAGGGACTAAATTGTTACATACTAAAGTTTAGACACTAAATTGTTCTAAATTTTAAATTTCAGGAACTAAATCGTTACAATTTAAAGTCCACGGACTAAATTGGTACTTTTATGAAAGTTCAAGGACTAATAGTAACCATTTTAAAATCTATCTATCTCTTAGTAACAATTGAATACAAAATCGAAGTTCTTTTAAGGTTGTTTGGGGCGTTAGATGGGTTATTATAGTCGGTGGTTATAATAGTCAGTAAGTCAAACGTGAACTGAGTTATACCCAACTCAATCTGTCCAAGTCCAAAGTTGGTGTTCCAAACACTCCTTTACAATTTCACTCTCTTACATCGAACCACCGTGCTTGATAGCTACATTGTGGCGAAGTTTTTGGTAATTTTTGAAGTTGGAAATTTGATGGGTTGGGGAGGGACGTGGAGGTTAGGTGACATGTTTGTGGCTGTGGACAAATTATGTTTTGAGTGATGAGTCTGTGCGCTGTAGGAAAATCATGTTTAGCTCGTGGTTTGGAATTTGGATATTCATATATAACGAAAAATAATTTGTGGAATTTTTATGTATTATTGTTTACTTTTTGGCGTTTTCGTAGGAACTTCTGTGAATGTGATATATGGTTAGGTTTTTGAAAAATTTGGAAATAAATTGACCACAAAATAGTAAACTAAAGTGAATATAATATTATAATAAGTATACTTTAATTCATTTAAAAGTTCAAAATGTTTATTTATTAATTTTAATAATTTTTTTAATTTGTTTTTTTAAATCTTCCAGAAATATCTATCGATATTTCTATCGACATTTCCACAAAATTGAGACCCTCAATATTTTCGTCGACATCGATATTTAAATCTTTGGGTAAATATTTATTTTATCATAAAAAAATTAAGGGCATAAGTAAGTCTGTTCGACTCAATTTTAATTTCAAAATAATGTTTAAGGAAACATATGAAAATTCAATTATATAAAGACGTGTCATCAAACTCTTACCTCAAGGTCTGAAGTTCGAATCTCTACCTTAAGTTGAATTAAAAAAAAATGAAAATTTTATGTTAGTTGAACAATGTTGATATTGGCTGGGGTTAGTTAAATTGTTATCCAAAGATATCATTAGTAAGTTGCATAATTTGATATTAATAGTTGTTCACGGTTTAATTTAACAAATGGATAGATAAAAATCAACATGAGCGACATAGAGCATTGCAGGGTGGAGTTTTAAATTCTGATAATAATTCAAGACATACATATGTCAGCTGAGTCATGCTCACTTTGGCAGTTTGTAACGATTTAATCTCTTTACTTTCAATTTTGTAACAATTTTACTTAAATTTTTATATGCAACAATTTAGTCCACGTACTTTAAAACTTGTAACGATTAAGTTTCTATTATGAAAATCTCATCAAAATTAAGTGTCATTTTGTATTATTTAACTTCTTATAAGCATTTTGTCCCTAATCAATTTATTGATCTACATATCTAAGAAATCTTATTAAATCTTAATAATATTTTCACGATAAAGATTAAATCGTTACAAATTTTAAAGTACAGTAATGAATAATCGTTATATATTCAAATTTGAAAACTAAACTGTTATAAAATTGAAATTACATAAATTAAATTATTACAAACTAAAGGAAAGATTAAATTGTTACTTTTATTAGAGTTAAATGACGAAAAGTATTTTTTAAAAAGAGAATTGAAATTATATTAAAAAAATGAAAACTTCAATTATATAAATTAACAAAAATAATAGATGAGAAAAAATAAAGAAAAATATGAAAACGAAATATATAAATAAATTCAAACCTGTATTAATTTTTTTATTTTTGAAAATGATGTAGTCTAGTTCAAATTTTTTAAAGTCAAGATTTAGAGATGAGAAATCAGAGCCTAATAAGTTGAACCCATATCTATCCTACTAAATGAAAAAATAGACTAAAAGTTATATTTAAATTTTATATATATATAAAAAAAGGTTTAGGGTTTAGTATTAAAAAATTGTAACCGATGTCAATTTAGAGAAAAATAATTAAAAATATAGTAATTTTTTAAAAAAATTGCAGATATGACAATTTCTATTACTGATAGTATGTAGTATGGTCTATCGCCGATAGTAGTCTATCACCTCAATTTTTGTTTATAGAATTTTAGTCTATCACTGATAATAGTCTATAAACGATACTTCTATCAGTGATAACTACTGATTTTTTTTTGTCATATTTACGGAATGTTTTAATTTTTGTTAAATTTACAATAATTTTAGGTTGGATTGCTGTTTGTTTATGCAAACAACATTTAATATTTGTACAGAAATTTTAAAGAAATAGATCCAAATAATATTTGCCTTATTTTTGGAAACTTAAAGAAAAAGGCCAACGAGTGCATAAGACATGCAGATTATTCCAACAATTAGTTGAATTTGTGACTTATTTTTGTAATGAATACAGCACAACACAAATATTTAAAACACACAATTATGTACAATTATTGCCTCGAGTCTCTGTGTTTTGTTTTTTCTCTCTAAATTTTAAATCCTTGGCTTTAGTAATGGATAAAACTTGATGTTCTACCAAATTCTTTTGACTTTTCTATGTGGCCACAATTCTCTCCGAGTTTTTTTTTTCATTTTCTTTCCTTCTTCATCTCTAAACAATGAGGAGAGAAAAAATCGAATTTCTAACCTCATAGTCAAAAATATATGTTTTATGTTAATTGAAGTATTCTCAATTTAAAATTTCTCTCAAGTTATTGATGTTACTATTATATAATAGATACATAAGTATCACATTTGTTTTTAGTTGTTAATGCCAAATTTTACACGGTAGACGACACATGTTTCTCACGTGGCTTCAACGATAAATTTATAATCTTCGAGAACAAGGGACCTGTAAACCAAAAGAGACAAGTTCTGATGCCCAAAATTAGTTATGGACGACAATTGATTATAGGGTTTCTCATATTTAAGTTGACTTACTTCTTTTATGCTATTGATGCAATATTTAATAATGTTGTTCTAGGTCTTTCTCTTTTCTTAATAGGTTTAGGAAAATAGATTGAATGGATCCCCTAAGTTATGATCACCCTTCCCGTGTACGAGTAGATAAAGCTTGAAAACCCTAGGTCTGCCATGAAGGCAATGGGTGATCGACCTAAATCTAACCGAGCACACCTTGATTGGACTTGGAAATCTATCGGGGTCGACCCATGGTCGGCATTAGCCCTTTTTTTTGGTGTTCGGCCCTATTTTTCATTGTGGACCGAATCTTTCATCTTAGGCCGAGGAGTGGTAGGCATTGAACTTGACCAACCACCCCTTATTTTGGGTTTGGAGTCTGATCAGCGTGTGCCTCTTTCAAGGTTATGGCCCTAGCTATTTTCATGGCCAAATTCCATCTGTATTTTTGGTCGAGCTCTTTTGATGCGTTGGGCTCGTGCTAATTTATCTCGATGTTGTTAGAAGAAAGAAATGATATTTCCTATAGTACGAGATCTGATTTGAATGCATGAACCAACTTTCGGTCCGATCTTTTGTATGTGATTATTTTATCCAAAAAAATTAGTATTACAATTTAAATCAGGTTAGAAATTCGAATTAAATTTTAATATATCTGATTGCAGCACATGAATTAGACATTTGAAAATAAAACAAAAATTAAGTATTGATTAAGAAAAATAAAGAAAATGCAAAATTCGATATTTTTTTGCAAGGTAATATATATTACTAAAAGCAAGCGAGGGGGTCCCACAGCCCGGGACTAAGGCACTCAAGAACACAAAACAAAGAGACAGAAAATCTCAAGGAAATAAATCCCACGGAGGAACGCTAATAGACACATGAGTCATCAACGGTCCTAGCCACGAGGCACACCTAAACACCACATCAGCCTGAACACTTATAAGAACTGACTGAGGAGAACGAAGCCTACCCCCGTGGACGCGGGAGTTACGTTCTCTCCATATATGATAAATGGCCGCACTCCAAGCAAGCCTCCAAACATGACGCTTACGATGATCACCCCGCCCCATGACACTAATCCAAGTCAACTCAGTTGACCAGCTAGCAATACGATGAGAGGAACGACCCCAACGCAGAAGACCCATCCACACCTGCTCACTAAAAGGACACTCGAAAAAAAGATGATCTCTTGTCTCAAAAGCAGCGGAACACAACAGACAACCTGACGGGATTACGGGATCCCAAACATGGAGACGAGCTCTAGTAAATAAACGATCACGAATCGCCAACCATGCAATGAAAGCATGCCTAGGAATGTTACCATCAAACCACAATAAGCTGGCCCATCGAACACACTCGCGACGAGGACGCAGAACTTCCCACGCACTAGCCACCGAGAAGACATCAGATCTACCTGGGTCCCAAATAATTCGATCAGGCTGCAACAAATTAGGAACAGAGGCCTGAACCAGGGGAAGCAGATCCTCCATCTCCCAAGTCACACAGGGCCACTTCCACGACCCATCCGGGAGGAGGAAATCGGACACCAGGGCATTAGTCGAACTACCGACAACATCAACTAGACCAACCTCAAACCGCTGAATAATGGGCCCCCCGGCAGCCATGAGTCTTCCCACACATGGCAATGCTGCCCATCCCCGATGGCAATCCGGACAAGAGGCCGAAACTGCTCCCGGAGATGGAAAATGGCCCTAGTACACCACGACCAGCTGGCCGATAACGGAACAGACCACAAGGAGCGACCACGAAGAATATAAGCATCCATCCAGGCCACCCATAACGAACCTGAGCGCGAAAAAAGGCACCAGAGGAGCTTCATGACAGCAGCCACATTCCAGGAACGAATGTGACGAATGTCGAGGCCACCCTCATCTCTAGGGACACAAACATCCCCCCAGGCCACCTTCGCTCCACCTTTACCAGAAGAGCACCCTCGCCACAAAAAAGCCCGAAGGATACGATCCACCTCATCTACAACGCGAGAAGGCAAAACAAACACACTCGCCCAATAGACCTGAAAGCTTTGCAAAACAGACCGAATAAGCAGCAAACGACCAGCATAAGAAAGAGCACTCGCTGACCAACTCTGGACCCGCTCAGTGATCTTCTCCAGGAGAGGCTTACAATCCGCAAAGGAGAGCCTCCCTGAAACGAGAGGAAGACCCAGATAACGAACAGGAAGAGAGTCAAGGGAGAAACCCATCACACCAGACAACCCAAGAGCCTCTGAAGAGGAAACCCCAGCACAAAACATCGAACTCTTCGCTGAATTCGTATGAAGCCCAGACAACTCCCGAAACCTAAGGAGAGCAGAATGGACGAAGACAAGCGTGGAATAATCCCCTCTACAAAAATCATTAGGTCATCTGCAAAACATAGGTGAGTTAGACGAATCCTCTCACAACGATGGTGGTAAGAGAACCCTGCAGGGGGAGAATTCAAAAGCCGGGATAAAACCTCCATAGCCATCACAAACAAATATGAAGACAAGGGGTCACCCTGACGAAGACCACGACGACCCGGGAACAACCCCTCCAACGACCCATTAACAATGAAGGAAAAAGTAGGGGACGTGATACAAGCTCGAATCCAACTCACAAACTGAAGAGGGGTCCCAATAGCTAAGAGAAGGCCAAACAAAAAATCCCAATGGATCGAATCATAGGCTTTCTGGAGATCAACCTTCATAACACAACGAGGAGGGCCCTTGTTAAGATGGTACCCACCTACCAACTCCTGGCACAAAAGGATATTATCAACAATACTCCGACCCTTAACAAACGCAGACTGGTTAGGGCCAATAAAGTCAGGCAGCCAAGAACTCAAGCGATTTGCCAGGATCTTCGAAATGCACTTATAAATCACATTGCAACACGAAATGGGCCTATAATCGTCAGGACCAACCAGAACATCTTTTTTCTTAATCAACGTGATAGCAGTAGCATTCACTCCAGGAGGAAGAAAATAGGAAGAGAAAAAATGACGCACCGCCTCACAGAAGTCATTGCCAATAACACTCCACGCTGCCTTAAAAAAACCAACAGAGAAACCATCGGGACCAGGGGCCTTACTGCTACTCATCGCGAAGATCACACGCCTGACCTCCTCACAAGAGCTTGGCTAACCAGATCCACACAACAATCCTCAGACCACCGGAACCCAACAATTGAAGACAGTTGGTCAGTAAGGTCCCTATAACTGATCGACTGAGAACCAAAAATACCACGGAAATGGCCTACCAACTCCCCAGCAATATCAGAATGAGAACGCAGGACACAACCACTGGCATTCGTAAGGGATTGAATGCTATTACTGAGAATCCGAGATTTAACACTACGGTGAAAAAAATTGGAGTTACGATCACCAAGGGCAAGCCATTGGACTCTGGACTTCTGTCTAAGAGAGGCTTCCTCCTTCCGAGTCAAGGCCCAGAAATTCTGAGAAGCGCTACTAGCTAGAGCCTGGAGGTCAGGTGACAACGGGTCCTCAGCATAAGCTAATTGAGCCTCTTCCATAAGAACACGAGCCGCAGACACTTGCAGGTTAAGTTTCGACAAGGAGCAACCAAACGTCTGACGAAGAACGGACTGAAGAGACTTAAGATTCTTCACGAAACCAGCTAGCGGAGAGATATCGTGATGCTGCAACAACTCGCCACTGTGTCTAAAAAATGAGGGTCCTCTGCCCAGTGGTTAAAATATCAAAACGGGGGCTGCCGACGATGGGACTGGCTCCCAACATTAAACACCAGCGGGCAATGATCTGAAATACCCCAACTATGAACACGAACCTCACAAACAGGCTGGGTAGACATCCAAGCAGAATTAACTAAAACTCTATCCAAACACTTCATAATATCAGACGGCCCCTGAGGAGTTTTAGTCCACGTGAACCAACTACCTGACACAGGCAGCTCAACCAAATCTGCCTGGGAAATCATACCATCAAAAGCAGTCATTTCTGAGTCGATCAAGTTACCCCCAAAGCACTCGGAAGAAATACGAATGGCGTTAAAATCGCCCATAACCACCCCAGGAAGAGACCAGGAATGACACATAGAAATAATATCATTCCACACTACTCTTCTCTCACCCTCAGAGTTATGAGCATAAACACAAGCAACATGGAAAGAGGTTAGGGAGGAACGATCCACTAGGGTGCCCCATATCATTTGAGGCCCGACTACCGAAGGGGTAAAGAAGAACCGCGACGAACGCCACATGACCCAAATACGACTTAATCCAGAGTCACCATAACTACAGACACACTGCCAGCCCCTACCAAATCTACGAAGCACTGACTGAAACTGATGAGCCTTAACCTTTGTTTCCAACAAACCGCAAAAGCCCACCTGAGCAGACTGAAGGAAGGAACGAACAGCAAGACCCTTAGCTGGATTACTGAGCCCCCTCACATTCCAAGAACACCAACTAGACATATATAACAGGGGAAGTAGAAGTGACCAACCCCTGATCCGAGACAGGATCACCAACTGTATCTAACACAATGGCCATAGAGTCCTGGCCTACACCAGATGAACTAGAGAGACCCTCCGCAATTGGACTGGAAACGCCACACAGAGTTGTGGGAGGCTCAACCCCTGAGTCAGACACCATCTCTGAATCAACAGGCGCCAGAACAGCAAAAGAATTGGACACAGACGACCCCTTATCTGAAACAACCCCAATACGGGAACCACTCAATCGAGGAAGGCCAGAGGGAGCTCTATCTGTAACTGAATTACGAGCTTTGGCAGCTCTAGGACCCCTACTATGAACTCCTGGGGCCTGGTTCACGGAACCTGCAGACCTAGGGGGACCAGGTCGCGGGACAACGCGGGGAACACTGTGAGGAGCATTAGGGGCCACAACCGAACCCACACCACCCTCTACAGACACCTGTTTACTACATGAAGAACTCGAATGCTTGAAAATCTGGTAATGAGAACAACGCTTCGGCTTCCAAGCATACTCAAGTCTAACCACAATAGTCCCTTCCGCAAGTTTAATTGGAACTGACGAAGGCATCACATCATTCACCCCAACCTCCACCAAAACCCTAGCAAAGGAGAGGCGGGAGCGCTCCATAGTCGTTTGATCCATGCAAATAGGTTTGCCCGCAGCAGAAGCAATAGAACTCAACCCATTACGATTCCACAACTCAAACGGCACATTAAAGAGGGAAACCCAGACGGGAACAGAGTCAAAAACAAAAGTTTCAGGAGCAATACCTGGAGTCCATTGCCGCAACAAAATGGGACGACCACCTATATGCCACGGGCCATTCGATAGGACCCAATCCCGAGAAGTCGCAGACCGAAAACGAAACATGATTAAACCATTGTCCATAGTAGAGATAACTGGCATCTCAATACGACCCCAAATTTGGTTCACCAAACGGGAAAGCACAGTATAAGACATACGCCCTTCCACAAACTGACCAATTATCGAATACTGCCAGAACGCAATACCTTCCTCACGTGCACCCGGAGGGGGAACGACAACACGCACACCATCGATAACCTGCAAGGGGGTATAAACCATAGGTTCCTCGTTGACATTAGAAGTACCAAACAACGAAGCCCACGAGGATTTGGACTTATCCACGCCCCTACCATCAAAACCCCCTAAACCGGAAGGACCAATAGGTCCTAACTCAGCCCCACGATATTGACCTGGATCCACCACAACATCAGAATCTCGCAAAGGAACAGGCCCAGAGACGTCAGACGCCAAAAAAACAGAACGACCAAAATGGGAACCGGTCCGATCCGACTGGCCAGATGGGGAACCGGTCCGGTCCGACCGGCAAGATGGGGAATCGGTCCTGTCCGACCGAGCAGAGATGAAACTGGTTTGGTTCGACCGACCATACGGGGGCCCAACCTGATTCACTTTCCAAGACTCGGCTTGGTCCCTCCTCAAAACACCACCACGCTCCACCCCGTGCAAATGGGAAACGCTTGCACCCACAGCACAATCGGCAACCAAAGCCTCTGCATCCGCCGCCAGAATCACATCGGAGCACAACCCTCCACCGCCGCAATCCACTTCTAAAGCAACCCTCACATCAGATGAGAGCTGGCCACCCTGCATTCCGCTGGAAAACAGCCCTCCATCGTCGCTCTCTTCACCTGGAACAACCCCCAAATCAGACGGAGCAAATCCTCGGCGAATCCCGACCTCCGGACGCTCTTCCAATCCTAGGGTCGTGCTACCTCCCGCCCTAAAGAAATTCTTCACATCGGATAGTCGCTTATTCGTTAACGGCCTCTTCGCCAAACCACCCGAAATCGAGCCATGGCCATCCTCCACCGAATGACCCTTACCACTCTTCTTCTTCCCCATATGACTGTCGCCGGTGCTAGAACCGGCGAGAATACCACCGAACCGGCCAAAGAGGCCTCGCTGAAGAAGCGCCGCCGCGTCACTGTGCGCCCACCTCCAGAAACCCTAAAACGCAGTATATTGCAAATAATAAACTTGGTAGATCTTTGCAAAATTCGATATTAGTGGAAGTAAACGGGATATTAAATCTAAATTCTATGTATGTGTTGATGACCAAGAAGTATGTGTTGACGACCAAGAAGTCCGTGGTTCGAATCCTCCCACCATCAATGTACTTAAAAAAAAAAAAAAAAAAAAAAAAAAAAAAAAAATCTAAATTCTTGATTTAAGATTAGTTAGAAAATGATGGTTGGCCGATGATAACTTATGTTATCAACCACAAGCAACGCATTCAATATAATAATCAAGGTGATGAGGTTGTGGTTTTTCTTCTCCTTTTATAATAATAAAAATATATTATTTATTTATTATGTTTAAAGATATTATTATTTATTATTATTATTTTTATTTTGAAGTAGGTTGTGAGAGCTAAAGTAAATGACAATCATTCGTTGGTTTGAAGCCGCCAGCTGATGCTTGGCCATAGATTTGTAAAGCTAATGGGACAATCACAACACATGGCATTAACTGATTGGCCATCTTTTTTTATTTTTTTTAAGAAAAACAAATGCATTTCAGTTCAAACATTTCAATTTTATTTTACCAAATGCATTTAAATTCGGCTATCAATTGAACCTCCACTTTTTGCAATCTTAGGCGGAGCGTTCACCCCTGCACTAAGTAGTTATTCGAATAACAATTTGTTTATAAGGTCAACTTTATGATTTTTCTATTAAATATAATAAAATATAACTATAATACAAGTATAATTCAATAAGTTAAAGTATATGACTTCGACCAAAAAATTATAAATTTAATCAATCAATTATGTATCGTGTAGATAGTATATAACAATATACATAAAAGGATTATTTCAGCAAAATATTTAAAAGTTGTGTCTAATAAATTTTTTAACTTTAAAAATCACTCAACAAGTTAAATAAAAGTGTATGTTTCTTTTTCTTTTTCTTTTCTTTTTTTTTTTTTGAAAAGAGAAACTCATTCAATTACTCAAAATTAAAACCCAAAGGGCTACAAACATTTGTATCAAAAAATAAAGCATCAACTAACCAAATTGGTGAAAAGACAGCCCATTCCCCACACATGTTATTTGAGTAAGCCCAATGTGCTAACTGATGGGACACTTTGTTGCTGGACCTAGGAACAAAGTCCATCCCCAAAACATTTAAAGAAGTCAGTTGAGACTTGATCTCCTCCACGATGACTCCCTGAGAAGAAGCATTTAGCGAACCATTCTCCACAGCTTTCATTAATACCATTGAATCGGATTCAACCCACAAATTTTCAACTCCCCACTTCTTCGCCAACTTCAAACCCTCCAACAGTGCCAGTGCTTCCGCCGAGAGGGGATCGAGATTTTGAGGGCAGAATTCAGCGAGCGCCACCACCAACTGACCTCGATCATCTCTAATCACCGCTCCCAGACCGGCCCTGTGCGAATTTGGACCGCAAGCAGCATCAACGTTCAACTTGAAAGAATTTTCCGGCGGAGGGATCCACCTTACAGTTGGTCCCCTAATCAAGCCTGGAGACAAATTCCCCCTGATAGAACGGGCGCCACTGTCAACCGCTCTCGAAAGCTCACTCAGGTAGTTTTCGATCCACTCCACTTTGGCATCAATTGATTTAATTGGTTTCTCATCAATCACCAAGTTTCTGTCTCCCCACAGTGCCCAACAGACAACTCCCACAAGCGCCATCTCCGCCGCTGAGATTTCCCCGGTCAATCGCATAAATACCTCCCTGATCGTTATTTGGTCCCTCGACAGTGACCTCATATAGGGAAACATCCTCTCCCAGATTCTCTTGGCTCTTTTACAGAATAACAAGGTATGTTCGATTGTTTCACATGCTTTCCCACATCCCCTACACCCTGGCTGGATTGGAATCTGACGTTTGTGTAAATTGTGGAATGTTGGCAGTATATTATGAGATAGCCTCCATAAAAATATTTTGATTTTATTTGGAACTTTTATCCGCCATAAGCATGACCACCATCTCTCAATGCCCTCTGAAGATGAACTTGAAGCCTCTGTAAGATTAGAAATAGCCACTTTATATGCACTTTTTGTTGAAAACTCTCCCATCTTTGTAAAATGCCACAACCATTGATCAGGGCGGTCTGTTTTGCAGATGGGGATAGTACAAATTGTCTCTACATCCTCTCCACAAAACACCCTCCTCAAAAATGGTAAATTCCATCTCCCCAAATCTGTAATCAGATCACTGACCTTCAAAGTTGCAAATTCAGCCTGCCCCACAGTGATTGGTTTAAAACCATGTTCTCTCGGGATCCATTGGTCCTTGAAAACCATCGTCTCCTTTCCCGAGCCAATTCTCTTTCTAAGTCCCATCTTTAGTAGGTCTCTACCCCACACTAGGCTCCGCCACACATATGAGGGTTTGTGCCCCAATGGTGCCTCAAGGACACTTGAATTAGCAAAATATCTCCCTTTGAAAATACGGCCCACTAAAGAGCTTGGGAACTTCAAAATCCTCCACACCTGCTTTGCAATAAGGGCCTGATTGAACCCCTCCAAGCTACGAAATCCCATACCTCCCTTCTCTTTTGGAATACACATCCTTTCCCATTTCATCCAGTGTATCTTTGAATGAGAGGATGACGAACCCCACCAAAATCTAGCCATATACCTTGTGAGGTCGGCACAAAAGGACTTAGTGAGACGAATACATGACATAGTGTAGGTGGGCATGGCCTGGGCAATCGCTTTGATCAACACTTCCTTACCTCCCACAGAAAACATACTCCCCTTCCATCCTGCCACAACTTTTTGAACTCGCTCCTTCAGAAAATTGAGGTCTTTGCTCTTGTTTCTTGAAAAGTGAGAAGGTAATCCAAGGTACTTACCTAAATTTTCAACCGTTTGCATATTCAAACCTTGACTAAAGGCCAACCTCTTATCCATCCCCACAGAAGGGCTGAACAAGATGGCAGATTTCGAGAAATTTACACTTTGCCCTGAAGCTTCCTCATATAGGTGTAGAATATCCTTTAAGGCCGCCCCTTCCCTTTCTGTAGCTTTACAAAAAAGGAGGCAGTCATCCGCAAACAATAAGTGAGAAACAATCGGGCATCCCCTAGCAATTTGACAACCAGAAATCAGTTTCTTTTGTTGTGCATGTGCAAATAAGCTAGACAAGCCTTCCGCACATAAAAGAAACAAATATGGGGAAAGAGGGTCCCCTTGGCGAAGGCCCCTTTGAGGATAAAAGAACCCCATTGGATTCCCATTCAGCTTGATAGAGAAACTAACTGTTGTGATACACTGCATCACCAAAGCCACCCATTTCCCATCAAAACCCAGCTTCACCATGATCCCTTCAAGAAAACCCCATTCCACCCGATCATACGCCTTACTCATATCCAACTTAATGGCCGCCAATCCCTTCTTATCCCGCCGTTTAGACATAACATAGTCTATGCATTCATAACTCACCAAAATATTATCTGAGATGAGCCTCCCTGGAACAAAGGCACTCTGAGACTCAGATATTAACTCTTGTAGACACCCTTTAAGTCTATTTGCAATAGCCTTAGTTATTATCTTGTATAGAACATTACACAAGCTTATTGGCCGAAAATCTGATACCCTGCATGGTTTCTTGACCTTAGGGATAAGAACGATATGAGTATGATTGAATTCTTTCACAGATTCTCCCTCATTCAATATTTTGAGGCAGACCGGGATGATCATACCCTTAACGATGTTCCAATATTTCTGATAGAAGAGGGCAGGGAAGCCATCCGGTCCTGGGGCTTTTGTGGGAAACATCTGGAACAGAGCCTCTTTGACCTCCACTTCTGTAAACATCAGCCCAAGTAAATTATTCATTTCCGGTGTAACTTTCTTTCGTACATGCTGTAGAACCCCTTCATAAGCATTTGGGGTCTGACCTGTAGATGTAAACAAGTTAGTGAAATAATTTAGGAAAACTTGCTCCATCTCTTCCTGTTTAGAAACCCATTGACCCGTCTCATTTTTTATTCGGACAATAGTGTTCTTAGATCTGCGAATATTGGCCTTTTGATGAAACCATTTGGTGTTTTTGTCACCCCACTTCAGCCAATTCTCCCTTGATCTCTGCTTCCAGTAGATTTCCTCCTCAATAAGAGCCTTATCAAGCTCTTTCTCGATCCTCCCAATTTCGCGAAAATCAGGTCCCCCTCTTTTGTCATAGGCCCATTGTAACTTTCGTTTTTGGCACTCAATTTCAGCATACAACTCATTTTTTTTATTAACTCCCCATTTCTGCAGCAGCCTCCGACACCCATCCAACACATGTAGAAGCTTTGAGTTTTGATTACTGTTAATGAGCTCATTTCCAACCCCATCCACCCAGCTTTTGTCAATAATTTCCTTACACTCTACATCTTGAGTCCAGAACTCCTCAAAACGAAACAGCTTCTGGCTCCATCTCCTATCGCTGGCATTTAACAAGCCCAAATCCACACAAATTGGTCGGTGGTCCGAGGCATACCAGTTTAGGTGAGAAACGTTAGTATGGGGAAAAAGATGACAAAACGAAGTATTCCCCAAAAAACGGTCTAGTCTTTTGAGGATAGGGGGGCCCTTGGTCCATCTATTTGACCATGTATAGGCACTACCGCTATGCCCAAAATCACTGAGTTGTACTTCATTCACCACCTCTCTAAACAACTCCATGTTTCTCGAGATTTTATTCGAACCTCCTTGTTTTTCTCTCTCCCACAAACACTCATTTAGGTCCCCCCCGAGCAACCACGGGGACCCGTCGTTATTTTCCAACCTTCTGATCAATTCCCAAGTCACTTTTTTATTTTTCTTCTCTGGGCATCCATAAATTCCTGAGAACCTCCATTTGAGGCCACCCCTTTGAACATAACAATCGATGTGATTATCTGAGGATGAACGAATCTCAACTTCGATTTCATCCTTCCATAGCAATCCTAACCCCCCCTTCAGTCCCTTACTCGCGACCGTCAAACATTTATCAAACTGAAGTCCATTGCTAACATTCTCCAATTTGTCCCTACCACACTTTGTTTCACATAAAAAAACTAGAAGAGGATTTTGAAGACGAATTATGTCTTTCAGGTCACGAAACGTTCCGGGGCTCCCCATTCCCCGGACGTTCCAACATAGGATTTTCATTGCGACCGGCGGGGCTGATTTTCAGCCACCACCGATAACCATTCCTCATTCGATTCCGTGCATGACTTTAGTTTTTTTGTCAACTCAGAATCTGTCTCATCCCCAATTTGTTTCCTTTTATCACCCACTGGTGTATGGCACGGTTGCCCCTGTGTTATTAAATGTCCCTCAAAATCTTTGCGCTTCCATAACTTTGTTTCTTTGTGCCTCGTGCTTATTGCCCCCGTGGACTTGCCATGATCACCATTCTTTAATTCTGAATTTGGCTGAAAATCCCCCCCAACATTCAAACTGCCCACTATAGCAGAACCTAAATTTGGATATGTCTTTGGCTTTCCAAAGTTGGGATGGGACCCACCATATTGCTCTTTCATAATGACAGCAGATTGCATTAATTGGGGACTTGCAATTTGGGGGCACAATTCCATTTCCGTTAAAACAGCATTTAATTCTCTTGCAATTTCCTCATTACTTTCCTTCTCCCCCATAACTCCCTCACCATTATGATTTTTGTCAACCCCCCTCTGTTTTGCCCCACCTTCCTTCATTTCCGCCCTTTCATTTAATTTCCCATAACCATTCATTACAGCCCTCCCCGTCGCTCTCACCGCCGTAACCGCCGTATTCTGTCCCTCCACCACCGTGCTCTCCCTTCCCCCCTCATCGCCGCCTCCAACCACCTCGTCGCCCCCCATTGTCTCCCTCTCTCGCCGCCAGCTACCCTCACTTCGCCCCTGCCCTCTTCCATTCCCCCAAAACTGAGTTGCACCTCCCTTCCTCGTAATCTCCCTTGGTTTAAACTCACTTGCCCTCAGCCACGGGCCATAATGGTTGCCCTCCCCTTTTTCTTCCTCTCGATCACATTCAGTTTGTAAATGTCCTACTCTTCCGCATCCAAAACAAAATTCTGGTAGTTTTTCATAACGTAGCAATATCCATAACTCGTCCTCGTGTTCCCCCATTTTAATTTTCAGTGCACGTCTAAGGGGTCTCGTTATGTCAACTCTAATTCGCACTCTACCAAAACGTCCCGAACATTCCCCATTCAGTAGTGATTCAACATCTTCCACCTCCCCCACCTTCTTTCCTAGTTCTATCAGAGCATCTCTATGCCTACACCCCACAGGTAGATTTAAGAATTGGATCCAAAAGGAGACGAACCTGAACTGCATCTTCTCCGGTTGATCCCAACTCTTTGGACTTTCAAGCAATATTATGGCTCCATCGAAGAACCATGGCCCATTATTCAACACCTTTTTCTTCTCTAAAATGGACTTGAAACTCATGAGGAAAACATTTTCACCAACACATTCCACCGTTGTACTTCGATGCACGTTCCAGACATTCTTCATGACACTTCTGAATGCTTCGATATTGACCAGTTTTGACACGAGCACTTTGCCAACTAAACACATCGATAACTCGATCTTTTGTTTCTGTGTTACATCGTTCATTACGGAAATATCCTCTTCCTCCTTGGTCAATTTCATATTCTGACACATCAACAAAATTTCTGCCACATCCATCCTTGGAATCAGATTCCCTCAATACAACCCCAACAACCTTAGGTTCAGAATCCTTCAACGTACCAACAATGGAGCCACACTACAGTTCTGGAATTGCCCAACACTCAACCACTCCCCTCACGAAGAAGGACTGCTCCCCTCACGAAGAAGGAATGCTTTGTAACCCTTCTTTTTCTTTTCTTTGAAGTACAATAATTGTGGGCGTTTTAAAATTTGAATCTCCGACATTAAGAGAATGAATATCGGTGCAGGTAGCAATGCTCCGAACCAAAATTTAGGTTTTACCATTCTTTATTTGTATTGGGTTTGACTCATTATATATATATATATATTAGGTTAGTAGAATGATGTTATATATAAACCTTTTAATGACTTTTGTCCCTTCAAGTTCGTATTTTTTGTAATTTCTTATTTGTAATACAAACTCTCTTTCTTTATGCTCGTAAACGTAGTTTAACACAATATTAATGAACTACATAAACTCTGTATTGATTCTCGCGCTTTTATTTTTTGTTGTTCGATTATATCAATATATAATAGAATTCATATAAATTTCCGTTGAGTTATGCTTTGTTTAATAAAGTGTATGTGAGTTTGTAAGTTATGTGTTTACTAATTCACATGTTGTATAAACTCACAACTCATATAATCACAAATTTACTACAATTTTAGCACATATTTCATTCTTTTATATAATCTTTTAGCCAAAACCTAAAATACTACAAATTCAAAATTTCACTAGCTCTTTGTATAATCTGTAAACATTTAAAAATTTTACTACTTTTACCCCCTCAAACAAAAAATTATACCAACTCAAATTTTTTAACCAAATGAATTTAGGTTAAATAACAAATTTAGTCCTTAAATTTTAAAGATTAGATCTAATAAGTCTCTATATTTTAATTTTAGGTCTAATAGATGCATAAAGTTTAAAAGTATAATAAATTCTTAAACTTCTAATTTTGTGTTGAATTAATAAGTCTTCATTGTTCATTGTTTTTTTTTTTATTATTATTATTATTTATTTATTTTTAAGGTTATATATATATTTTTCAAAATGTCGAATTTGATAGAAATTTATCCGACACAAAATCTTTGGAACTAAAGTGGCTAAAAATTTATTAATATTTTTTTATTTCTTTTTTTTTAGTACAACATATGAATTTTGGATATTTGAACCTGGTAAGACCTCATAAGTCTTATAATCACTAGGCGATTCCAGTTGAGTTATGTTCTTGTTGGCGAACCTCTGACTTCAAAGAACTCAGCTATTCCGGCTGTATAAAAGGACGATGAAGTAAGCTCCTCGAGCTCGAATAGCGGTGCCGGCGGTGGGTCCTTGGCATCGTCTTGGCTCTGCGCCGCGGTGCCGATGGGCTGGGTCTCGGACATCTTCTTCCCTCCATTGTTGTTGACTTGACTTTGTTTAGGTTATTATATAGGGTTTTTGTTTAATGAAATGTAGGAGGAGGATTTTACAGAATAAGACTGGGGTCTCTGTCTGTATGTAAGTCTATAAGACCATAATGCTTCCGGTGACCGACAATCTATGGTGGTGGTGGCGGAAGAAATTCAAATTATACCTCACGTGATCGGTGATGTTAGTTAATAACAAGAAATTATTGGAAGAAGCTGGTTTTATAATATAGTTGAATGTACTTCAATTCAATTTTATATCTAGTGTGTTTTTAGAATTATCTAATAGGTCATTTACATCACAATTTTTAAAATTCATAGATCTACTTAAACATAAAATTGAAAATTTAAGGTTCCATCAGACATATAATTATTTAATTTTATATCTAATACATCAATTATGAAATAAAGTTTTAAAATGTTTGAATATTAGATACAAAATTGAAAGTTTAGGAACTTATTAGACACAAAATTGAAAGTTTAGGGGAGCTAATTAATTAGATACAAAATTAAAAATTAAAAATTAAGGGACCTATTAAACCCTTTTGAAAGTTTTTTAATAGGTCATGGTGTAGGTGGATCCCTACGTCCTTACATCCCATTTAGGATTAGAAATAGGCGTAATCAGATCTGTTTTTTTACATATCTCTTGTTATTTGGGACCCTATTAATCTCTTTGGGCTTCTATTGAATCGAGAAATATGTTTGATTGTCCATCTTTTTGATATAATAGTAAGGCATCCTCCGGATAATTCAAATCGAAGCAATTGGATGTCCGACTCGGACCTATATGACATGACCGAGTAATATATTCCATACATCACACTAGATAGATATCATATTCATGAAATATGATTCACTTTCAAGATGCCCTCGTGGTGAAATGGTAGTTACGCAAGACTTAAAATCTTGTGCTATAGAGCGTGGAGGTTCGAGTCATCTTCAAGGCATAATGTTGAGAATTCTCGTTGAATTGGAAGGAATGGAGGTTTGAGTCTTTTTCGAGGCATAATGTTGAGAATTTGCTTTGAAATCATTGCCTTGTACCCACCCTCGAGTATATGCTTCAATGGGAGTCCGCTTTGAAATTGTATGCCTTGTATCCACCCGTGTGGAGATTCGAGTCCTCTTCAAGGCATAATGTTGAGAATTCCCCTTGAATTGGAAGGAATGGAGGTTTGAGTCATTTTCGAGGCATATGTTGAGAATTTGCTTTGAAATCATTGTCTTGCACCCACCCCCGAGTATATGCTTCAATGGGAGTCCGCTTTCTTGTACCCACCCCCGTGTAATGCTTCAACAGGGAATTAAACGAGTATATTGATAAAATATAAACTTTGGGTAAAATGCCCATGCCCACTCGTAACGGAGAACCCCCGAGGATATGCTTCAACATGAACTAAACAATAGTAGATTGATACAATAGAAACCTTTGGTAAAATGCCCATGCCCACCCGTAACGGAGATCTCCGTCGTTTGTTTGGCTCATGGCATTTTTCATGTGAGGGGTCGGTAGGCTGATTCCTACTGGAACGACCGCTTCGGCTCTGGGTACGAGGGTGGGCTACTGATGAACACAAGTTCCATAGGACGAACATAGTGCCCTGAATCCGACGATTATCGGATTGTCTCTGTCGCCTCAAATAATGTGTTGCCAAACTAAGTTTGTTACTCTTCTCTTGGTGATTGTAGCCCGTGGCATTGATCCTATGAGGTCAATCCCCTATTGGGCGAAGGGCCACAAACTTATCACGAGACTGTTAGAATGGGCTAGTGATCGACCCCCGACACGATTGCCACAAAGGTGGTAGGTTGGAGGACCCTTCCACTCACAACAAATAGGGGTTCCTTCGAATGAACCAATGGTTCGGGAAACCTAATCGTTGTCCGTAGCTCTTTTTCGATTGGGGGTCATTGACCGCTTCTTCGTCTGACTGTCGCGGCAACATGGTCGGTACTCTTTCCTAGGGGGTAGTGGACTTGGCTAAAGTCTTAAGTTTCTCCCCACAGACGGCTGCAAATGTTGATGCAAGATTTCTACTCCCCATGAGGTCGACGTGTGATGCTAACAGAGTCTGAGTTGTCCCTTCACAAAGAAAGGAAAGTTACACCGGTGTAGGGGTTGACCCGGCACGCTCCAATGCTTAAGTCGGCGAGGTGAGCTTAAGTGGAGACTGTTTTTGCTTAAGAGCTTGTGAATTGCCTGATAAAGTAATATTGAGTAATATCACATGATGCGACGTATTACCCATGTCCCTTTCGGAGGGTAAAACTTCCTTTTATATTTAGGTGAATAGTGTGGGTTAGCTGGGATTGGTTGTGCATCTGGTCTTGATGAGAGGACGAGCACCACCTGCCCAACTGACCTCCCGAAACGGCGTTGCCCTGTCGGCGCGCACCTTGAGGGCGGCGACAGCGGTCGGATGATTGGTCGGGCGTTGTCCTGATATGACAGTCATTGTCATATTGTCCGAGTCAAACTGGGTCGCTTAACCTCCAATTTAATTTGGGGGTTGTGGTTTAGTTGGAGGAGGACGTCAGAGGGTGATGTCATGCCGACTTCATCACGCTGAGGTCACCTATAAACACTATTTTCACCTATGAATTTTTTTTTCTATTTATATTTTAACAATGTTAAAAAAAAAAATGAAAATGAAAACTTAAAAAAATAGTTTTAAAAAATTTCATTTTGTTTTAGGAATTTGACCGAGAGAATTCAAAGCTTTCTTTCACCATACTAAACCATTTGAGAGGAAATTAAACAAATATTTGTAGACCTAAGTTATTAAGAAGCAACCATAGGCAAATATTTACACCGTTCACGTTTAACATTATCATCAATTCATATTCAAAGAGAGAAAAAGCCCAATTTTATTGACTAAGAATTTTTACATCACAAATCATGAAACACTTAATTTATTAAATTAACACTTGATTTGATACAAAAGATGCAATAAGAGCATAGAGAGCGATAACATTCAAACATTGGATTGGAATTTTGACATTTTTTTTCAAGAAGAACAAAAGATTTATTTATTATAATTCTAAAATCTTCTTCACTTGGACTTGAAGGGAATTGCTCTAATTACTACTTGGTGATATAAAGCTGCCAATGCTGCTCCGATGAATGGTCCCACCCAGAAAATCCACTGCAATTAACATACAAATTATAGATTAATTAGCGATTTAACAGTAATTTAAATTGAAAAGGGGTTTAGGGTAATTAAGATTAGGGTTTAGAAACATACGTGGTGATCCCAGGCTTTGTCGTGGTTGAAGACGATGGCGGCGCCCAAACTTCGGGCTGGGTTGATGCCGGTGCCGGTGATCGGAATGGTGGCCAAGTGAACTAGGAACACTGCAAACCCAATTGGTAGCGGTGCCAAAATCTATTCAAAATATCATTCAAATTAGTTCCAATGGATAATTTTTTTTTTTTTAGCGATGAAAATTTGAACTCATAATATCTTAGTCAAAATCACAAAACACAATTTGACAATTGAATTATTCTCGATCTGACAATATTTCCTAAATTATTAGTAATAGGTAGATTTTTAAATTATTTAATTTTTTTTATATCTTATTTTTATTTTAAAAAATAAGATATAAAAATTAATGGGTTGAGTTTCTTTGTTTTCAAAATCAAAACTAAAATATAGTTAAAAACATTTTTGTTTTTTAAAATTTAGCTAAGAATTTTAATTCTTTAAAAAAATTTAAAATTTAAAAAATTGTGAAAAAATGAAATTAAATTTTAAAAAACAAAGAATTATTTAGACGAAAAATTGTAACACATGTCAATTTAGAGTAAAATAATTAAAAATATAACATTTTTTTTAAAAAAATTGCAGATATGAAAATTTTCATCACGGTCTATCGCCGATAGAAATCAATTTTTTATAAAATTTTAGTCTATTAGTGATAGTAGTCTATCATCATAGTCATATCTCAACCATAACTTGTAGTAGCAATTTGTTTTTTTATTTTTTTTAAAACATATTTGTAAAATATTTTAAAATTTACTATATTTATAATTATTTTGGGCCTTTGCAACCAGCCCTATCTAGACGGGCTTAAATTATTAAGAATTACTCATATTATAGCAGTCTTTTTGAATAATCATGTAATGTTTGAATTGTTTTAGTTACCGGAACATGGGAGTCTCTGGCGCTACGTTTGGCGTCGGTGGCGGAGAAGACGGTGTAAACAAGAATAAAGGTACCGACAATCTCAGCGCCGAGGCCATCGCCCTTGGTGTATCCGGCGTTGACGACGTTAGCTCCACCGCCAAGTCTGTCATAGGGCTTTGGTTGGAATCCCTTCACCACGCCGGCGCCGCAGATAGCGCCTAGGCATTGCATCACGATGTAGAAAATGGCTCTAGTCAACGACAGCTTCCTGGCCAGAAACAGCCCAAAAGTGACCGCCGGATTAATATGGCCACCGGAGATTCCAGCAGTACAGTAAACCAACGCAAAAATCATACCGCCGAAAGCCCAAGCAATGCCCTGAATTCCGACGGTCTTACAGGTGTTGCCGTTGGCTTCATTGGAGCGGACCACACCCATGACGGTCAAAACGGTGATGTAAAGGAAGAGGAAAGTGGCGAAGAACTCAGCGATTCCGGCTCTGTAAAAGGACCATGAAGTGAGCTCCTCCGGCTCGAACAGAGGAGCCGGCGGTGGCTCCTTGTAGTCCTTGCCTTCATCTTGGGTCTGCGCCGCCGTCCCAATCGGCTGCCTCTCGTTGAACTTGTTGGCTCCCAATCGAACATCTTCCTCCTTTCCCTCCATTATTGTTACTTCTTTAAGGTCTCTGTTTGTCTTCTGAGTGATGGATACAGAGCAGCGAGTGGTGGGTTATATATATACACAACGGGGAAGAAGATGGTGGGGCCCAGAAGGGGTATTTAAGTAATTTAGATAGGACAGCCGGGATTTTATAAAATGAAAAATGAACGGTGGGCGGTTTGGGGCGGGGAAATGGGATTGGAACACGTGGCAGTAGTGTGACCTGACCACTAGGACTGGGGTCTATGTATAAGTCTATAATGCAGCTTCCGGTGACCGACCGTCCGTGGTGGGGAGGCCGAAATCTCTCACATGTGATTTTCATGTCTGTTTGACAATGACAAATAACCTTGGAGAAAAACATTTACACATAAACCCTAATGAATTTGCTTTTGGTTCTCCTAGTAGTGATGTTGTCTCTCATTTATATATACATTTTTCTCTTTTCTAACCAATGTGAAACTTCGCACTCCCAATAATATCTAGTGAAATGATTGTTTTGCCCTTATTTTAAAATTTAAAAGGAGAGAAAGTGTGATTGTGAGAAGAGGAGAGAGAAACTTTTAACTTTTCATCTTCTTCTTCCTCCCCTCTTTCTCGCCGCCTCCACCGTCAGCGACAACGAACAGATTTCTAGAACGACAACGACTCCCTCTCGATTCAATTTCGTCTACGACCACAAATAGAGATATGAAGAACGACGACGACTCTCTCCCGACGAAGCAGAACGACGAGAGAGTGATGACGTTTTTTCTCTCTATTTTGCGGCAAGTGCGTGGACGTGAGAGTTATAAATCACGATTGCAACTATGAGAACGCATGGAGGGAGGAAGGGTGCGATGGTACAATGGTATTTTTGTGTGTTGTTACATAAGCAAAAGGGCATTATCATTATTTTCAAAAAATGTGGAGGATAAACGCATTTCGACCTTGAGATTTAGGGCATTGATACAAAAAAATTCAATCAAAATGAACATAACTCAGTAATAATTAATTGACATGTACACTCTCTAGATCAAAGGTTCAAATGTTCATTACCCTCATTTGTTATACAAAAAAATAATAATGACACAAACATATTAATTAAACCTAAACATTAAAACTAAAGGGAGCATAACTCAACAGTAATTGATATATATTGACTTTCTTGACGTTGGAGGTTTCAAATCTACATACCTCCACATTTATTATACTTAAAAAAGAAAGAAGAAGAAAAAAGAGTACATGTACCTACTAGATACAATCTACAAAGTTTTAAAAATACATCGTAAACTCTTAAAAAGTATAGGATTTTTGTTAGAGACGATGCTCAATTTCGGTGAGACTTAATTTAACTAAGTTTTTGTTTTACAAGTTCCATATTTTTATAATTACAAACAGAAAAGTTCATTAGGGAATTGATAATCCAAGATGTAATAAATCAAATGCACAAAATAAAATTCTAGCTAACTATTGTAAAAAAGGAAAAATAAAAATGGAGAAGTAATTGAAGAAGGCAAGGGAGAAAGGAACAAATTTTAGTATTACCTTTCATTTTTTTTTTTATAAATATTTTTTTAATATTAGTGACATCATTTTAAAAATAGAATGGATGTTGACATGATATGTAATAAATACAAGAAAAATTAGTATATTTCGACCATCTCTTATTATAGTATAAAAAATATTGAAAGGAAGAAAAAGAAAAGAAAATGTGCACATTAATATTCCAAATCAGCAAATATAATATAAAAAAAAATTATATCTTTTTAACTTAATTTAAAATTGTCACATTATTTAAGTATCTATGTTGGCATGTTAAAGCAATATTAATATTGTGTAACGTCAACCAATGTTGAGTTTATGCATCATTTAAAACTATTTTTAATTTGTAAAATTAAAAGGAAGTTAAAATTTTAGATATTAAAATTAAATTTCATGAACCAAAAATTAATTTGATCCAAAAAGAAAAAAAAAAAAAAAAAGTCTCATCCATAATTTGGTAGAACGGATATGTGGACATACTGATGTTTTGCATTAATGACAGTCTAGGCTGCAGAAAATCAAATAACACGTGTCAATCTACAAGAATTTCCACTCAAATAAAATTCATCTCAAAATACGAGCTGAGTTTTAAATTTCAATGTAATACGCTGCTTATTATTGACTTTGGTAACAAAAATCCACCACAGAATTAAATTTTAAAATTCAAACAAACAATTAAATATAATTTGTGGTTCAAAATAAATAAAAAATTTAAGTGAATTTTTTGGAAGTGAAAAAATGAATTTAAATACAAATTATTTTGTTTTCTATAAAAAGAAAAACAGTATTTTAGAGCGTATCATGATTGCAATCAACTTTGGAAATTAAAAAAAAAAAAAAAAAACCGTAATTTGGGGTGATGAGCTGGCAATGCTACAGCCACCTGTCGGAATATAGGCATGTCTTATGCACAATTCGGATTCTTTTTTATAAATTATTATAAGACAACTGTGCCCTCAAATTTCCTCGTCATCTTATATATGACAACTCTTTTCAATAATGCACTCTCTCAAAAACTTTACTTAAAATTGGAGTCTTTTAGTCTAGTTTAAGAATTAAGCCATTTATGAATATTAATGTAGCACTAAGACATATATTTTTTTTTTTTCTGGTCGATGGTTCGAATATTTCCATTCATAGTCGTTGAACTAATAAAAGAAAAAAAAATTATGAAATTAATTTTAAATAGTTTTGGATTCTAGAGTAAATTTAACAATTTCTTCTAATCAAAAAGGTAAAATATAAGGCTAAATTTGTAAGATTTTAAATTTTAATGATAAAAATAAAATATTTCTAACCTTTGAAAGGTTAAGAAGGTATTTATCCAACTTATTATATTATATTTTTATTAATAAAGGAGTTTTTTTTTTCTTAGGATATTAATAGGGCTGGTTGCACAAATAGCAATCAGGCCCAAACTAATTGCAAATTTAGCAAACTTTAAAATGTTTTGCAAATATGGCAAAAAAACTCGTTTCTATCACTGATAGACTTTATTATATCACTGATAGACTTCTATCAGTGATAGACTATTATCACTGATAGACTATTATCACTGACAAAAATCTATAAAAAGTTGAGGTGATCAGCGATAGACTTCTATCAGTCATAAGATATCAGCGATAGAAATTGCTATATCCACAAAATTTTTAAAAACATGCTATATTTGCAAACAATAAGTCTTAAATTGTCATTTACTACAATTTCCCATATTAATAAGGAGATGATTGTTGAGTTTTAATTTAAATAAAAAAATAAACAATAAAAATTAAAAAATTATAGGAGTAAATTTAAATTAAAAATCAAACTATAGTTCAATTGGCATAAAATTGTGTTGTAAATAAATTCAAAAAAAGTCACTTCATATATCTAAAGCGAAACTATAGTATTTTTTCACTCAAAGTGGTAAGAATCTTTTCAATTCATAGTTGTTGAACTAAAATAAAATGAAAATAAAATAAAATTAAGACACTGGTTTTAAATAGTTTTGGGTTCTAATATAAGGATAAATTTGTAAAATAAAATTAAGACACTGGTTTTAAATAGTTTTGGGTTCTAATATAAGGATAAATTTGTAAGATTTTGAATTTTAATGATAAAAATAAAATATTCAACATTTCAAAGGACTAAGAAAGTATTTATCCAATTTATTATATTATATTTTTATTAATAAAAGAGTTTTTTTTTTTTTAGGATATTAATAAAGGAGATGTTTGTTGTGTTTTAATTTAAATATATAAATAAATAATAAAAATTAAAAATTATAGGAAGAAATTCAAATTAAAGGCTTAATCCAATCTAATTCAATTGACAAGCACCCTAAGAAGTCAGGTTCAATATTAAATACTTTAAAAAAAAAAAATCAAATTAAAGTTAAAAATTTTAAGTTTGTGTTTTAAATATTTTCGAATTTTAAAAACTGTTTAATATAAGTTGTTAAACTTCCAATTTTGTATTTAATGGTTCTTAAATATTTGATTTGTTTTAATTAATTATCTATTAAATATAAAATATATTTTTTAAAAATATCTTTCTAAATTTTATGTTTAACTAAAAAAAAAAAAAAAAATGTTGAATAGGTCACTATTCACACAAAATTAAATTTAGATACTAAATTTGTTACTCAATATTTATATTTTCTTTTTGTATTCTTCTTTTCGTTGAACAACAAGGCATATAACATTTAAAATTAGTATTCCACTTAAAATTATTACTTCCCAATCTTTAATTATTTTTAATAAATGTTTATTCTAGAAACAAAATGGTTTTTTTTTTTTTTTTTTGAAAAGTCTAGAAACAAAATGTTATGTCCTATCTTTGGGATTTTTTTTTTTTTTCAATGAAACATTTACAATCTCATCCCTATCTCCAATCTTAACTTCAAACTCAATAAACGTAGAAAAGGAAGAAAAAAAAAAGCTTTATTATGCTCAACTCAAAATTATTGTTTATATATATACTATTAAATATTTGTAGCAATTTTTGTTCTTTTACAACGGTATTTTAATTAATGGATTGAACTCATTATCTCTTAGTCACAGACACAATCTTATGTCAATTGAGCTATGCTCGATTTGACATCTCGTGAAAAAGCAAAATCTTAATCTCTAATAATGCATTAAAGAAGAAGTGATGGTTATTGATTAATTAGTGAATGATTGGATAAGTTTTGTTTTTTTTTTTAAAAAAAAATATGATTGGATAAGTTAGATTAATACATAATTAAACAAATTATGAATGCGTTAACAAATGATTATGAAGTAAACAAAATTAAAATAATAGATTGAAGATAAGATTCGAAATTGAGGTATGCGACAACAATACTTTTTTTACTTTGCAATTGCAACCGCCTCTTTTCTTTCAGCCATGTATTTTTATTAAAAGATTACCTGGCAATCACATGATGCTGGGACCGGTGGGCCCCAACCATTTTATTTTATTTTTATTTTTATAACTAAATTATATTATTATTTATTGCATAGGGATATCTTTTTAAATATTTTCTTTCAAATTCTTTCTGTCTCATCAAAGTATTTGGGATTAAATTATTGTCACATAAATAAATATTTAATATGTGGGGCAAGTTTAGGGTTTTGTTTTTATATTTTAATTTTGTGAGTCAGTCAATTATTAATTAAATTTGTAATTTCTTGAATGGTAAATTGATAGGATAAGTCACTTGCTACTATCTCTAAAATGGATGGTTTCATCTTTTATCTCGAAAATAAACTTATACAAAATAATAAAATAAAGATGAAATATATTTTTCGTCAATCAAATTTAAACATAATTTCTAATTGGTTCTTCAACTTTTAAAACCAACATTTTGAAAGTTTTGAATTTCTTTAATTTCTATTTTGTCATTCAATAAGTAACGTATGTTTTGCTTTAAAAAAATTGAATTTATTTACCAATTAAACTAACTTATTTTTTTTTATTTTTTTATTTTTTTAAAGATTTGGACTTAATTAATTTGAAATTGATTCTAATTTTCAAAACTAACGCTTCAAATTTTGATTTCTGAGTGATGATTGAAATTAACGTTATGCATTTCCTCTCTTGACAAACTTAAATATGAATATTATAAGTTTGAGAGGGGAGATTAGTTTAGGTGTTATGTTTTAGGGTTTATCTTGTGTAAAAGTAAACTAAAATTTGTATTATTATTCTAATTTAGTATAAATAGGTGAAATCTATCAATTCTCTGAATTTAATTGAGTAGAAATAGAATTCAAATTCATTTAAAAAACATATATCAACAAAGTCTAACAACATATTTTAACTATTTAAAAATTAATTTTAAATTTTAGAAGTCAATTAAAAATTATATTATAATGTCAGGGACTAAACATATCAATTTTAAAATTTTAAAGACTAAATAGAAATTGAATTTAAGAATTAAAAGTGTTAGTTTTGAAAGTTTAACCACCAACAAAATTTAGTGAAAATTTAAGACATCTATAGTCGTTTTGATAGTGAAATTTTTGTGTAATTTATTGGTTTTTAGTCTATGAATATTTTCTATTTTGATTTTGAAAGTCCTTAACTTGGAATGAAATTAAAATTGAGTTACGGGACCAAAATGAAATAATTCACAAATTTAACTATGTAGTATAAAATTGAAACAATAGAATTTTGATTAGTTTGCAAGTTGCACCAACACTTGTGACTTTTTAAATTTGTCCTAACGACTCTTTATACCAACTTTCTTACAATTTTTTTTTTTTTTTTTTTTTTTTTTTTTTTTTTTTTTTTTGTCTTTCTCTCAATAATCTTTATTATAATATTTTGGGTGGCTCGAGAAGAAGCCAAAACAATAATTATTTTGGTTCAAAGCCTAACCATTCTTGGAATTTATAATTATTTTATGTATTTGTCAATTTGCGAGACATGAATTTAATTATTAATTATTCTATGTGTTACATTACAACAATGAATACAACAAAGGAAAATTTGATTGCCATTTATTTTTAAAATATTTATAAATAGAAATATGGGTTTTTTTTCTAAAGAAATAAATGTCAATGTGCATTGTTATTTCAAAAAGTAATTATATTTCAATATTTAAATTTAATATTTAAATTTATTATAAAATAATTATTTTTTAATTTTATATGATTTAGATTGCAACTTTTGAGGAAAGTCCAATTCAAAAGTTGGAACGAGTAACTTGAAAATTGATTTTAGATAAACTATTAAATAATTACATTAATTTACCAAACAACCTAAACGGGGTAAGATTATCTCATAATCGCTCTCGCTCGCAATATCAAACGGGCCTTAACCTCCTTAAATTTTCATTAAAAATGGATGTGAGCGTAGCTTTAGTTTTTATTGGGAGCAAATGGACAAATGACCCTTCTTTATTATCAAAATCGAAAACGACCCGACCATTCTTTTATTATCAAAATTGATAGATGTTCTTTTTTTAAACTATGATTTAGGTCCCTTTTTAGTTTATTCTCTCTCCCTCCATTTTTTTTATTCCTTATTTACCCTTAAGATCTCAATCTTTTACTTCATTTATTAGATTTAGTAATTAAAAAAAATTAACTCTCTCTCTTACAAGATTTTCAATCTTCTCTCTTTTCTCCTAATCTCACAACACTCTCTCCCCATACTATCTTTCTAACCGTAATCACCCAACAAAAATCCAATAAATATTTTTTTTGTCTAAAAAGTCGACTTAAAAAATCAAAATATGAAAAAATTCTTTTCTACCCGTAATCTCCCAACAAAAATCCAGTAAATATTTATGTTTAAAACATCGACTTAAAAAATTAAAATATGAAAAAATATCTTTCTACTCGTAATCTCCCAACAAAAATCCAATAAATATTTCTGTCTAAAAAATCGACTTAAAAAATCAAAATATGAAAAAATAAAGAGAAAAAAAAGATCAACCCGAAATTACAGATATTTGCAATTTTGCGAATTGAAATTACACGATACTTGCAAATAACAATTTGAAGGTATTTGCACTTATGCAAATTGTAATTACAAGTGTATATTTTCAATTTTGCAAATTGGAATACAATATATTTACAATTTTCACGGAATTACTACTTTCAATTATAATAATAAAAAAAAAACATAACATATCGTAAATAATGATGACAAACAATTAGAGGAAAATATGCTATGGAATTACGGTGTATATAACATAACAGGTAGAAGAAATTATAAGTTTGCAAATTGAAATTATATTGTACTTCCAAATATGCGGTACATGTACATTAATTGAAATAACATTGTACTTGCAATTATGAGGTACTTGCAAATTGCAAAATAACTATGAAATTACAGTGTATATAACATAATAGGTAGAAAAAATTATAAATTTGCAAATTGAAATTACACTGTACTTGCAATTGTGCGGTATTTGTAAATTTCAAATTGCAAATTGCAATTATCGTGTATTTACAATGCACTAGAATGTACTTGGTAAAATTTATAAAAGAGTGTAAACTAAAAATATACAACAATCTAATAATTCCTACGAAAAAAAGATGCACTTGCAATTGCAGAATACAAAATTACATACTTGCAAAATCAAAATCACAAATTATAAAGTACTTATAAACTAAAAACCTAAAAAAAAAAAAATAACCTACAAAAATGTTAATTCGAGAGTACACATTACATGTAATTGCGACTACATACCTTTCATTTGAGATCAATGCCTGAACAAAACCTCTAGTCTCACGCTTCTGCACCAAACTCTCGGACACACAAAAGAATCTTGGAACTCTTGACAAAATGGATTCTTTAAAATTCTCAAATCAGAACCCTTGAAAACTACGTACCATTGAAAATTCTTAGCTTCCTCATTTTTCTCTGAGTAGTGGAATGTGAATGAATTTCAATCAAGGAGGAAGCTTGAGGAAGACCCATATGAGAAGCCATTGAAAGCAAACCCAATTTCACAAATCACAAGAAAAAAAATGTGAGCTTAACCTCTACAATTCCCTTTGTAATTCCTTTTGACAGGAAAAAAATTCACAGAATCCTAAAAATAATTAAATGACAGGAAAAAAAAAAATTCTTTGCAATTTGTGAGCTTGACCTCTACTGGAATGCTTGAGGAATTATGTTGGAAAAATTACACTAATAGTCCCCAAGTATGATACGAAGAAGATAACGACGTTTGTCAAATAATTTATAAAAAAAAAAAGATAACGACAATGGCTAAAATTATGTTGGAAAAATTACACTAATAGTCCTTCGGATTTTGGTTTGGTAACATCTGGGTCTCTAAGGTTTCAAACTCAATGATTATATCCCATGAGGTTTAGAATTTGAGTCTCCAAAGTTTCAAACTCAATAATTATACCTCGTGAGGTTTAGATTTGGTGTGTTTTTGGTTTTCGGTTAAATTTTAATAGAATGTTGACATGACACTTATTTTTAATTAAAAATATTTTTTAATTATTTTTATTTTTCCCTCCTTCCTCATCTCTCATTCCTACCTCATTCTTCTTCTTCTTCCTTCCATGGTCGTCACCGGTTCAATATCGACGATTTGTTTTTTTTTTTTTTTTTTTTTTTTCCATTTTCCTCTCTCTCTCACCTTCATCTCCCTTTTTTCCTTTATTCCCTTCGTTTTCAAAAAAATAAATATTTTTTTAGAGATCTGGAATTATCAACCTTAAAGTATTGGTGTTATAGAGAACTTCATGGATCCAAGTTTGCAATGGAAGTCATTGTCTTCTCCACATGCAAAGTAGTAAGGATTTTGCTCTTTGTTGAGCACAAACTCAAAGCCATCTCCACATATATGGAGAAGAGAAAAACGAAGAAGAAAAAAAATTACCGATTTGGAACGAACTCAGATTGATAAAAACGTATTTTTTTTTTGGCAAATTACCCTAATGGTCCCTCGGGTTTGAGTTTGGTAGCACTTGAGTCCCTAAGGTTTCAAATCCAACAATTATACCCTAAGGTTTGGATTTGGTTCGTTTTTAGTCCTTCTCTAAATTTTTTTTTTTGTTAAATCCTAACATAATGCTAACGTGACACTTACTTCTAATTAAAAAATATTTTTTAGTTATTAAATTATTTTGAAAATATATATATATTTTTTATATTTTTCTTTTTCTTTTTCCTTCTCTTTTTCTTTTCTCCCTTCTCCTTCTCCTTCACCATCACCTTCATCCATCTTTTTTCTCCCATGACCGTGTCGGAGACAATTTTTTTTTTTTTTTTGAAAAGGAAGAGATGGAGGTGGGATGGAGAGGGAGAGAGAGAAAGAGAGGGAGAAGAAGATGATTTTTTTTTTTAAACACAGATCTGTAAATGAAGAAACGGGGAGATGGAGAGGAAGATTTTTTTTTTTTTTTTTTTTTTTTGAAAATGAGGAGAAGAAAGGTGGAGATGAGGGTGAGATGGAGAGGAAGAGGAAGAGGAAGACGGAGACAGAGACAGAGACAGAGACGGAGAAGAAGAAGAGGAGAAGAGGAAAACAAAAAAAAAAAAAAACAAAAAAAAAATCATCGCCGACCATGGGAGGAAGAAGATGGAAGGGGGAAGATGGAGGAGGGATTTGGGAGGAGAAGGAGAAGGAGAAGGAGAAGGAGAAAGAAAAAGAAAAATAAAATAAAATATGTTTTTTTTTAAATAATTTTAATAATTAATAAAAAATTAAAAATAGGTGCTTCGTCATCATTTTATTAGAACTTAACAGAAAATTTGATGGAGGGACAAAAAAAACGAACCAAATCCAAACAAGGGTATAATTGTTGGATTTGAAACTTTGGGGACCCAAATGCTACTAAATCCAAACCTGAGGGACCATTAGGGTAATTTGCCTTTATTTTTTTTGAAAACGAAGGGAAGAAGGGGAGAAAATGAGAGATATGGAGGTGAAAGGTTGAGGGAGAGGTAAAATAGAATAGGAAAACGAAAAAGAAAAAAAATCATTGACATGGCGCCGACGACTATGGAAGAAAGAAGAATTATAAGGTAGGGGAAAAAGAAAAATTAAAAATAAAACTAAAACTAAAAAATTATTATTTTAAAAGAAATATAATAATTAAAAAATATTTTTAATAAAAAAATAGGTGTCACTGTCTTATGTTAAAATTTAATGGAAAATTTGATAGAGAAAAAACACCAAATCCAAATCTCAGAATATAATTGTTGAGTTTGAAACTTTGGGGACTCGAATACTACCAAACTAAAACCTGATGACCGTCAGTGTAATATTCAATGTTTGAAATTTATTATGTTTTTAAATATACAATGTTTGAAATTTTAAACCCCGCCAACTCGAGTACAACTTAATTAATTAAAATATTAATAATCGGTCCTAAAATTTCAAATTTAAAATTTAAAAGTCTCACATTCAGATTTTAACTCTATTTTTTCTTTTCTATAAATATTTAATTGATTTTTTTTATTTGTTAGCATATTTTTAATTGTTAGTTCATGTTTTAGATATGTTACACGTCACCTCGACATGAGGTTATCGGTCTGATGCCACGAACCCCCTTAACATGAGGTCATGAGTTTGACGTCACATTGCCACTCTTAAAGTCTAGGGTCGACCCCTAGAGTCCGATCAGGAGGCCTACGTGATCTTCCTCCGGACCACTCGGAAATCCCTAACTTCACTACGAGCATCCCCCCTGAAATCGGAACGAGGAATGTCAGCTGATATTCCTCCCTCGTATCACGGATGGCAGTACGACGATCCCTCCTAATCCGCCTAGGATCGATGGATGTCTCATCCCCATGATGAGGAGTACAGACTGACACCGACCATCACATCAATCCTCTTCTACATATACCAAGGAACATCTCCATGAGGAGGTATGCAATTCGCACTAGTCTAACTTTTATGTTAACTTAGAATTAGGGGTGTACAAAAAAACCGCAACTCGAAAAACCCGAACCAACCAAACCCGAATTTCAGGTTGGGTTGAGTTTTTTCCTTCTTTGTGTTGGGTTGGGTTGATTTTTCGTCTACCAGAATTTTTGGGTCGGTTCGCGGGTTGAACCAATTTTGGCTCGGTTCAACCTGAACCAAACCGAATTACATATATTAAAAAATATATATGCCAAAGCGAGCATGGCTCAGCGGGCATATGTATGTGTTGACGACCAAGAGGTCTATGGTTCGAATTCCCCCGCCCCCAATGTACTCAAAAAAAAAAAAAATATATATATATATATATAACATCATTTGATTCATTTCTAAACATCACTGACGCTCTCTCGCATGTCGCCCACCTTGCTCTCGTCGCTGTCTCCATTGCCCTCATCCTCGCCCCGCCGTAGATCTCCATTCGAAATGCGAATTTGAAGCGATCTTCAACTTCGGAGACTCCAAATCCGACACCGGCGGGTTCTAGGCGATGTTTCCGGTGCAGCCTGTCGGTGGCGCGACCGATGGTCGCTTTAGACTCCACCTCTCTTTACTTCATCATTCATTCTTGTCATACTCGATATGTTCAACTTCGATATGTAGCTGTCCACATCGAAGACGAGAGCGCGTGGGTGAAATCTGGAGCGAACCTTGGCGAAGTCTACTTCAAAATTGAGAGAATGTTTGGTATTTTATCATGTATTGAAAAGTATTAAATTTGCCGATTTTTAATATTGAAGCTTGTCCCCAATGTTGGATAGTTTTTGAAGGTTTTTGATGGTTGTAATATTGAAAGAATGTTTGGTATTTTATCATGTATTGAAAAGTATTAATTTTACCGATTTTTAATATGTTATTAGGGTTTAAAGTGTTTTTAAACTCAATTTTCAATATTGGTTTTAAGGTCAATAACCCTAATTTTTCTAACTGATTATGCAGCAAATTGTTTTGATAGGAAAAAATTGGTAGATAAGTTTGCTTAGTATTTGAGTTAGTTTCTTGGACCCTTAACTTTGAATTTTGGATTATGATTGTTAAGTATTGGATATTGTTATGACTACATTTTGGATTATGATTGTTAAGTATGGATAAGTTTTCTTAGTATTAATCCTCGATATGTTCTACATTGGGGGAAATGGAGATTTTGATGGGATGAGTTCTTCGTCGACGATGGGCGGTGATTTCAGGAATATTCAGTAAAGGTAAATCAATGAGTTTTTACCGGGTACTGAATTTTGAAACTCCTTCCACCACAACAATTCAATTGTCTTTCCTTTTCTTGTAATTAAAAAAAAAAATGCCAACCCGACAACTCAACCCAACCCAACTCGAAAATTGAAGGGTTGGGTTGAGAATTCACCAACTCGAAATTTTCGAGTTGGGTTGAAAAATCCTCAACCTAACCGAACCGAACCCATGTACACCCCTACTTAGAACTCTCTCTCTAACTTAAGCATCGGAGTACAGTGGGTCCAGTCCCACACCGGTGCAAGTTTCTTCTCTATGCAGGTCGACCTCAGATTAAACAACTCACCTGATCATCTGAAGCCTACCATCGAAGAGTCCAAAATCTTGCATCAACAAGATACAAGTGCTGTAATATTCAACTCTTTTAATGCTTAACCTAGTTACAAATTGATTGTTCCAACCAATTATTATAATGTCACAAATGTTTTAAACTTATTTCTCAAAACTCAAAATTTCTAAAAAAAAAATAGATGCTCAAGAGACCAAACAAACCTATCTCTAATTTTTTAGGGACTAAAAAAATAACTTTTTCAAAAAATATGTATATTTGTGTAAAGTAGGAATTCAAACCACTTCATTATGTTTAGATTTACTATTAATTTTTTTTTTTGACAATATTTATTAGGTTTAATTGACCATTACAAATTATCCTTTTCTTTTGTAGAGTAAACTTTGGCTTACAAGAAAAAAGATGGTTCCATAAACACCTATTATTAAAGGATATAAATATGTACTTAAAAAAAATTCTGAGTTCTATAAACACTTAGGGGTGATTGACCCAATGAGTTGTTGGAGAAAGGGTTGGGAGGAGAAGTTAACTCCCCATTTGGCCCACGGACTTGTAGAATTCGGATAAAAAATATCAACTCCTCATGCTTCAACGTTAATTACTATTGAACTCCCTATACTTTTACAATAATTATTATTTATGTCTGTCTCATTTTTCGAGGCAATACATTTCACTCTCTTCCCTCCCTCTCTCCCTCCCACAATATTTTTAATTTAAAAAAAAAAATAGTAATTTAAGAAAACTGTGTAAAATGACAAAAAATGAAATTCAACCTATTTTTATTATTTTAAATATAAATGAGGTTGTTCAATCAAAATTGATACTTAAACCAAATTCACAATGTAATATTCTTACAATGGAGAGAAATAAAAACATCAGTTTATTTGAATCGGTTTAAATTAATGGATTAAAATCTTTCAAATTCACATGTAATATTTAACACACTATTGTACGACTCTCTTTTATTTCAAAACTATTCAAATAAAATGAATAATTAATGTGAGTGATATTGAGAAAAGAATGTGAAGTATTATGGTCAAAATTATTTTTGTTTTAATCAAAGAAATTTGTGAAGGTATAAAATAAAAAGCAAAAATCGCTTTCTTAAAATTTATTGAAAGAAGTCATTAACAATGAAAATATGGAAAATTATAGAAAAAAATGGTACAAAAAAATAGCTAAAATAAACCGTCATTGCTGAGATGCTGATTTCCGGGTACAATAGATTCAGATAGAATGATGAGTTTAAGAGGGTAAAGGCGGAGAAAGATGTATTTGACGTATGGGTAAATGTAAGATTATACTTACGTGTTGTTTTTTTCTTTTCTTTAAAAGTTTGTAAAATATACCTACATTAATAAAAACAAAAAAAATCTCAATCTTATAATTCATAAAATTAAAGATAAGTCCTAACAAAAATGGATATATATATATATATGATAATCAATATATCAAATATATATATTTGATAATGTGAGGTATTGTGTTTAAAATTATTCTGTTGCTTCGAAGAAATTTGTAAAGATAGATAAAATAAAAATAAAAAATTTCATTTTTAGGATTTTTTGGAATTGAAAGAAGCCTTAATAATGAAATTTTGAAAGTTTGTAGAGAAAATTGTGCGGAAGAAAACAACTAAAATAAACTAAGTCTTTAGAATTTCAGGTTCAACAACTCTCTACCACAAACACACCACAGACTTCATAATTTCACACTAAACAATTTCTTGTCCCAAACACACATACTTCAGAACTCTCCTATTAAACAACTTGAGACTAAACAACTTCAACTCCTCCAACTCTTTGGGCCAAACACCTCCTTTAGACTTGTTAATATTATCTCTCCTCACAAGTTTAAATTTCAACCACATGTATAGTTTAAAATATTTCACAATGTTAATATTATAAAATGAGTATATATCCCTTTAAATTTCAACCACATACCTAATTAAAAGTAATTAAGAGATTTTTTTTTTTATAATCATGGAGGTTGTTTCTAACCAAAGTCTGAAGCAACTAAAGATAAATAAATAAGCTTATTATTTTCGTTTAAAAATATAATTTTTATAATGTATCTTAAAAATTATTTGGTAAACAAATTGAACAATCTCAAAATTAGATAAAATTAAGCTGTAATTTATTTCTAAAATTTGGTGTGATATAACTTATTTTATTATTATTATTTTTGTTAATTAATGCGGGGATTGAACCCATGACTTCTTAGTCAAGACACAACCATATGCCAATTGTTCGATTTGATAACTTATTTTATTATTGGTGCATCATATATAATTAAAATTAAAATAAAAGAATTTTAAAATAATATGATTTATAGTACTTAATAAAAATTTGAGCTAACATGTTTGTATTTTAATGAAAGTGTCCAATGTGTCCATTTGCCCCGTCCCGTCCCGTCTTGAATAGGACGAGAAATTCCCGATTACACGGGGAATGGGGCAAGGAGCGAGATTTTTTTTTTGCTCCGTTACCTAAACGGGGCGGGGACGGGTAATAGCATACCCGCCCCGCCCCGCCCCGAATACCCCGTATACTTTATATATATATTATTCATAAAAAAAAAATTAACTACACTCCTTTTTTTTTTTTTTGTCTAAAAAATACACATCTTACCAATAAAGTTCCAAAAAAATACACATCTTACCAATAGAGTGTATTGAATTACCTGCGGGAAATACCCACTCCGTTCCCGCGAAATTAAACGGAGAATTTTGCGGGGATGGGTAATGAAATGGGGGGCGGAGAAGGCATTACCCGGCCTCGCCCCGCCCCATGGACATCTCTAAAAGTGTCATGTTCATGTAGAACTTGATATTAATATTTAAATTTGGATAAAGAATAAATTTTTTTTTATGTAATATTAAGAAAAAAAGAATTTTTAAAAAATACAAGCAAAGTCGTTGGTGGGCTCCTTTAAAGGGAAAAAAAGAAAAATAGAGGTCGTGTGAAGTTTTCAAACGCACCTCAAATCAATGAAATACAATTTGATTTCTCTACTTTTCTCTCTCATTTTTTGCTATTTACCGTTCTTCTTCTTGTTCTATTCTCATTTTATAACACATTATCATCACAACTTCTATCACTTTTATTTGTTAAAGGTAGGTTTGATTTTTGTTATAAACGTTCTATGTATACAATGTATATATCTTTTTCGTTGACAGTCTATTATTTTGGGCACAATGCATGTCAGTTATAATTTTATATATGTTATGCTCATGATTCATATTAGTCTATATGTTAGACTTGATATTTGATTCAATTTATAAGAATTGAAATTCCTTTAACATTTTACTTAATTCTTATTAATGCTTTGATGCATTTCAACTTTGTATGAGTATGTAGAGTTTAATTTGTCAAATCAATTTTTGTAATTGATTGTATGTATAACATGTATTCAATATTGCAATTTGCTTGTTTATTTCGATCATCAATATATGTAGAGAGATTGCATGGTATTTTGTTGTTATGTATGATATTCATGTACACATAAATACTTTGTATATAACTTAATTAAGCATTGTAGATGTGTCATTTGGAAATTATTGTTTTTCTATTATATATAGATTTTTTGTGTTAGGTACATTTATGTTCATGTTTTTTAAGTATCATGTATACTGTTTATATAACTTATGTCATTACAAATTTGATATATTTTTTTACATAGTTCATATATAAAAAATGTGTTATATATATTTCAATATCGTATGACAAAGTTTAAAAGATTGTGTAATAATTCATTATTCTTCCTAAAATTTATTTTGATTAGATGTACTAAGAGGTGCACAAATCATCAATAAATGCTCATTTTGGATGCCTTTAAAGTTGCATAGTTTTAAAATCAAGAAGTGTTTTGTTTGATTAGATGCAGCTGCAGTTGCATGATTTTTAATCAATGTGTGATTTAAACAAACAACATATGTAAAAGAAGACATTTCATTTTTCTCATATTTAGAATATGCTCTTGTAGTAGCAATTCGAGAAATAAATTTTGAAATATTGCGTTGAGCAAAAATGATGTCTTCTTGAAATTGAATAAAACAAATGAGCAATTTTTTAAAGTGTATGAATTTATGAGTCTCAGTCAACAATTTCAATATCATTCTCTGAATTGAATGTTGTAATATATTCAATAATTGTTGTTGAAGTCGAGATCATGATCATAAAATAGAAGAACTAATTACTCATTTTATGATGATTATATATCATTCAATTTTCAAGAAAACCACACATTATAATAAAAAAGGAAAGTTTCACAGTTTAAATGTGATACATAAAGAGACATTAGTTTGTGTTTGTCGTACATTTAAATCCTTTGTGAATTTTAAAAGACTTCAATAAATAAAGATAAGAACAACGTGTGGAAGCAAACTTTGTAATAAAAAATTGAATCTACTGAAGAGATAGTTGATATTTTTTTACCCCTATTTGGATGTTACAAGTTTCTTTAAATCTCTTAAAGATGTGATTATTATTTTTGACCCGATTAAGTATATCATATTTGGATAGTGCAAAAGATTTTGACCCCTAAAGAAAATATGAACGATAAAAATTTGTCTTGACAAAGAGTGCAACTACCACAATATACTTAAAAGTAGAAAATATTTTTCAAAATTTACAATGTTGGAAGCAAAAGTCAATATAATGTCAAGTCGTGTAGAAGAGCAAAATTTACAATTGATATGCTTTATTCTCTAATAAAATCAAATAAAATTCTACTAAGTTTTAAATATATACTTTGTAATGGTTATTCTATAGAGACTAATAATAATAATAATATAGAGTATTTATATATTATATATATTATCTCGTATGGAAAATGTATATAAAAAGAGTTGCATGTCCTTTTTCTTATGGATAATATCACACACGTATTTGTGTAATTGAAATTTATGCAACAATGAACCTGAAGTTCATCGATCCAAAAATATTTACTATATGGAATGATCGAATATTGGGTGATCATGAGTCAATAATATTGATGTGAAAAATAATTATTGAGAATGCACATAGACATCTATTGAAGAACCAGAAGATTATTCAACCTAATAATATGTCATGAGTTGTTTGCTCTCTAGAAATTTAAATATTAGACTGTCACGAGCTAAAATTGGGATTTGATCCCTCAAATGCTGAAGAACGAATTTATGATGTATGTGCGGACCTATTAATCCACAAAGTGGAATATTTAGATAGTTTATGGTCTTAGATGACGCATCCAGTAGATGATCACTTGTTCTCTTAATTAAATTAAGAGCATATTTTTTCGATTATGGAATTAAGAAAATTTGTTTTAATAATGCTGGTGAATTTACATCCCAAGTGTTTAATGATTATTGAGATAAGTGTTGAACATCATGTAGTTCATGTTCATGCACAAAATGTTTTAATGAAATCCTTTATGAGAGCAGAACTTATAATATTTGTATGAAATAATGTTATTTTGCATCCATTAGCACTTATACGCTTTAAGCCAGTAGCTTTTTACCATTAGTTTATGGCCAGAAGTCAAATATATTTCATACGCAAATTTTTGAATGTGTAGAAAATGTTCATTTGAAGCCAAATATATTCCACCTACAAAGAATCGAGCCCTCACTTCAAATATTCTAGAAAACCGGAACCCCCAAATGTTTCTAGATTTCGTCGTCAGATATTTTATGAATTAAAAGATTAGCATAATGTTATTTTTAATACAATATGAATAAATCAAACTAACAACCAGGATAACATGCTATATAAAAAAAACAGTAATTAGGTTATATATAAAAAAACAGTAATTAAGTACTATATTTAGGATAAGAAAAAATAAATTTAGTCAAATAGAGAAATAGAGAAATGACATCAAAGAATTAAAAGAAAAGTTAGGTGATTAAAAAGAGTAATTTACGTCAAGCTTTTAACGACACTATGAAAGAGAGAAAGGTGCCAATGCCATCTAAACATGGGGGTTTTGTACGGATGACCCACCCCTCGGGGGTCGTGAGGTTTTTTTACCTTCTCTCGTGATAACAAGTGCACAAAGTCTGTAGTACCCTTCACTGAGCACGATCGCGAGAAGAAAACTATGGTGCCCTCGTGATAAGCGAAGGATACGAATTACTTTTCACAAGAAAAATGCATTTGCTTATCACGAGAGAGAAGGTCAAAAAACATAAAATTTCAAAGGAAGGTTAAAAAACTTTACACCTCCCGGGGTAGGGTCATCCGTGCAAATACCCCATCTAAACATAGAATATAAAACTTTAATTAAAAATAATAATTAATTAAAACCTACATTTTTTGTGGTAGAAATCTGGGTGAGATTGTATGAAAAATGTGTGTATGAACAACATGCTAAAGGAGAGCTCACAAATTCTCAATAATCTCTTTTTCTGTATTCTCATTAATCATAAAAAGCAATTACATATATATAGTAAGGAGAATAAATCTCCTCACCTTAAATCTTTCTAAACTGCCCAATATAGAAAATATAATAACAATCCTATAATATCTGAGTAATTACTGGAGATATATCAGTGATATATCTCAATACCCTCCCTCAAGTTGGACATTGAAAAAAATTATAAATTCACCGTTATTGCTGAACGCCAGAACTCTCCGTCGAACCGTCTTCACCAAACTCTCGCTCACGAATGTCGAAACTCTTCGTCGAACTGCACTGTCGATCTCTCGAAAAAATGTCACAAATTTCACGAATCACTAATTGCTTCGCAGAACTGCACTGCCGATCTTTCGACAAAATGTCACAAATTTCACGAATCACAAATTACTTTTAAAAAAATAGTTATTTAAAAAATAACATATTTTTTTTCATGCAAATGAACATATCTAAAACAGAATCACCTTTTTTTTTTTTTTTCAATCGCAAATCGCAAATCCATTTTTTTTTCACGCTAAATCAAGACCCACTATTTTTCACGCATGAACCCTCAGACATAAAATCAGAGTCGCGCCTCATAGAAGGACCACCTCTGATCTCTTCTCGCCGCCACACTCACACCTTTTCATCGATCACTCTCGTACATGCTGCAGCTTCGACCTCTCGAAAACAGTTTGCAGCCACCGTAAATATCCCTAGTTTTCCATCTCAATTCTCTCTAGTTTTTTTTCCCCTCTTCTCGGGGTGCGACGAGTTGTCGCCGCCCTCACGATTAGTATTGTCGCTGCTCTCTAAGAATAGCCTAGGCTCTAATACCATGTCAAAATTCTCCACAATTTTCTTATCTCTTTATTCACAATAATGCAATATGTATATACTAGAAGCTATAATTAAGAGCCTTGCTCACCAAGTTGATAGCTCTAAAATAGAGCTATAATTATAGCCTTAAATCTAGCTAAAAGCCATGCTTAATTCAATTAAATCTCTTTATTTTAGGTATTTCGTGGCAAAGAGCTCGGGAAGTCAAATTGTGAATTTCAGGGCTAAATCGGTCATTTAAGAGGTTTCGGGAAGTGTTCGGGTCAAGGAGATAGGCCAAAAGGAGCTCAGGAGCCAAAATGACCCAAAAATGGGCTAAGACCCGAGAGGTCAGCGCCCAGGCGCCCAACTGAAGGCATCTGACTGAAGGCACAGCGCCCAGGCGCTGTCGCGAACCTCCCAGACCCAGACTCAGCGCCGCGGCGCTGCCCCGCAGCGCCTAGGCGCCCGACATTAAAATCCCCAGAACCCACAGCGCCCCAGCGCTGGCCGCGCAGCGCCCGTCACCGAAAATTTCCAGAATCCTCAACGCCTAGGCGCTCGTTATTAAATCCGTCCAGAGAGGTTAGCGCCCAGGCGCTGCCCCGATTCCCCGCGCGCGCGCCCCCAGCGCCCACTAATGGCGCCTAGGCGTTGCCCTTACGTAAAAATGGGTATTCAAGTCCGTTTTTCTGATTTTAGGTCATTCTTCTCCGCCCCCTTCTCGATTTTTTCAGCATTTTTCCCTCTTTTGAGTTATGTAACCTCCATTAATGGAGTGGGTGAGCTTAATCTTGGATTTCTTCACTCCATTCTCCTCCATGTCTAGCTAAAAGGTAAGCATTTAATCTTTAGGGGATGGATTAACACTTTGTGATGTGATTTAGGTGAGACTTGTTCTAATGAATGAATTGTTGGCTTGTTTAGGCATTTAACTCTTCTCTTATATGCTGTCTAATGTCCAGCACAATTTTCTTTATGGTTGACACCCATTGGGCATGTTGTGTGTTGGGTGGATTAAAAACTCATGTCTTAGCGATTGCACTTCATGGGTTGAGTAATTAATCTTGCATTCTTAATAGATAGGGCCCTATTTGTTTTGAGTTGCTGATAATCCATGAGAATGAGTAAAATCAAGAATGTTGTGGGTTTTTTTACAACTTGATTGTCGCATGAATACCTGTCGCTCGCGAATAACTTTAGTTTGGGAGAGCGATCGCCCCTAAATTAGAGTTCCTAGCGAAGCTTAATTTAGATCCGTCAACTCTGAATTAATTACCCGGGATTGTTAATTTCTATTTAAAACTTGGGACCCCTTGAGTTAATTAGGAATTACAATGTGCGTGAATGTTTAAAACCAGTTGAACGTCTCTAGTGTCTATGAACCAAAAATCACATCGCATCAATTAATCCGGAACCTTTAGATTAAGTGCGCTCGTCTCATTTCTTTATTCTCCCGTTTTTCCAAACTCTTACTCTTTTCTTCTCTTAAATTGCATGTTTTCTGTTTTTAGATTAATTTAAAACCCCCCGTTACCTCATTTGTTACAAGTAACATTTAAAACTATAATTTGGACTGAATTAATCAATTTCCCTGTGGTACGATCCTGACTTCCGCTTTCTACATGTTATTTAAGAAGCTCTAGCCAGTGTTATAAATTTCAATTTGGCGGGCCTCGACAGCCTGAAACAAACGGAACATTCAAAAATTCCGTTGCCAAATTTGGCGCCGCTGCCGGGGAGATTGAATTAGTTTTGACTGAATTTTAATTTTATTTGTTGTTTTTCAAAATTCTTGGTTTTGTTGATTTTAGCTCTCTTTTGTTGTATGACCCGTTCCTCTGAGGTTAGTGGATTACAGTTTATACCAGAAATAGATAAGGAGGAGCGACGAATAAGAAGAGAAGCTAGAGAAGGAAGAAGATTGTTTGAGGACGAAGGTTAAGGACCGCCTGAACAAGCTGAAATGGCGAATAATGATGCGCCGCGTACTTTGAAGCAATTGACTGCGCCTGACTTGAACCAGCAGCCCTTGTGTATAACATACCCGGTTGTCGCAGGTAACTTCGAACTGAAATCTGGGTTGATTCACCAGCTTCCATCTTTTTATGGTAATGCAGGTGACGATGCCCACAAGCACCTTATGGAATTTCACTGTGTGTGCGTTGGAATGAAGCCACCAGGAGTGACGAAGGAGCAGCTGAACCTCAGAGCCTTTCCCTTCACCCTGAAGGATAAGGCAAAGTTGATTCAGTGAAAAGATCTTTTCGAGATTGTGGGGATCAAGTTAATATGTTCTGGTCTGGGTTTGAAGAGCAGGGTGGCCCAGTTGATTCAGTGGAAAGATCTTTTCGAGATTCTTTGAACAGATGTAGTAAGGGTCTCCAAGAGTGGGGCGGTTGAAGAAAAAGATTTTCCAAAAAGAGATTGATAAGCAACGAGCTTTGTTGCAGTTGGGGTATGAGAGGGAAGAGGGTTCTGACTTTAAAGCGATCCGGGTAATTGAGCGAAGTTTAGACAAGGCTTTGTTGGCGGAAGAGGTGTATTGGAAGCAGCGATCCCGGGAAAGTTGGCTTAAGTGAGGGGACCAGAACACAAAATGGTTCCATCGAAAAGCTTCTCTCCGGAAAGAAAGGAATCATATCTCCCAGATTAGGGGGCCTCAAGGGCAATGGGTGTCGGAGGGTGTGGCGATGAACGAGATTTTTTTGAGTTATTTTGAAGGTTTGTTCAGCTCGTCTTATCCAACGGAGCATGAAGTTGAAGAAGTTATTTAGTCCATCCCTTGTAAGGTGTCTAGTGAGATGAATAATTTATTGACAGCCCCTTATTCTGAGATAGAGGTGCGGGAAGTTTTGTTTCAGATGGCACCGACGAAGGCTCCAGGACCTGATAGATTCTCGACTCTTTTTTTCCAGAAATACTGGAGTATCACCAAGGACAAAACTGTTGCCACTTGTTTGAATGTTTTAAATGGTGGGGCCTCTGTAAAGGATTTTAATCATACAAACATTGTACTAATACCAAAGAAGAAGCAACCAGTTGAGGTAGCAGATTTCCGTCCTATCAGTTTGTGTAATGTATGTTATAAGCTCATAACGAAAGTGGTGGCAAATAGGCTGAAAATGGTTCTACCAATTGTTGACACCGTATTTCGTCCGACCTTGTTTATCATCATTTTTGATTTTTCACTTATTTTTAAGTATTTTTGGAGTTTTTCTTTAATTTCGTGTTTTTTAGTCATTTTCGGGATTTTCGAGGAAGTCACCAGTTTTGTCTTTTGTTAGTAGATCGTTTAGGCGTCCAGGTTTCCAATTTAGGGTTCCAATTTAGCGTTTCTAATTTAGGGTTTCCAATTAGGGTTTCAATTTGGGGTTTTCTAATTTAGGGATTCCAGCTCAATGTTTCTAATTTAGGGTTTCCAAGTTTTGGTGTCTCGGTCTCGGGACTTCAATTTAGCATTTTTGTCTTAAAGGGTTTCGGTTTGGGGCGTCTTTAGTTTAGGGTTTAAGGCCCATTTGTGACCTAATTTGATGCTATAAATAGAAAGGAAAGAGTGAGGGAAATGGGGGAATAGAGACAAAAAAAGGGTGGATCCCAAAAACCCCAATAAAAAAAATTATTTTCTTTTCTCTCCACTCTCTCTCCTACTATTCATCATCTTCTTCCCCATTCCATCACCTCCATCAAATCCGGCCACCATCCAACTTCACTACGCACGGCGGAGCTCCGGCAAGACCACGGCGGGCTCGCGGCGGAGAGCCACCGTGCACGGCGGCGCGGGGTAAGGCTTCACGGCGGCGACTCCAGCAACCTCTTCCTCGGCTTCACGGCGGCGTGCGTCTCCTTCAGCTTCATCTCACGGCGACGGACCTCGTCTTCTCCAGCAACCTCTTCCTCGGCTTTAGACGGCGGAGCTTCACCTTCAAGCTCGAACCCCACAACCAGACGGCGGCGAACCAGCGGCGACCTTGCGAAGCTTCTCCTTCCTCAACGAACCCAGACGACGGCAAACAGACCAGCTCAGCCTCGTTGAATCTCGAGCAAACCCAGACGACGGCGATACCCAGCCGATCTCCTTCCTCAGACCAGCGGCGGTGACGAGCGGAGCTTCTTCTTCTTCAACGAACCCAGACGGCGGGCTCACTGTGGAGAACCATCGCGCACGGCGGCGAACCAGCTGCGAGCTTCATCTTCAGCCTCCTCGAACCAGCGGCGGAGCTCCCAGCTGTAGAACTTCGCCATTTTCGAACCTCCACGAACCAGACGGCGATCTCCTCGACGGCGCGACTTCGCCTTCGCAAGCAGCCCAGAGCTTCATCTTCGACGCTGAAGTTACAAATCTCCGACGGCGGAGCAGTACCTGAGCTCCTCCACGAACGATCTCGCTCGAACCCAGCTCTCCGGCGATGAACAGCAGCAGACCTCCGGTGGAAGCATCGTGAAGAAGAAGAAGCTGACGGCGTGGGATTTCGGCGGCTGTGATTTTCGTGGGTAAAACGAATTTTTAATTTCTCTATTAGTGAAATTATGAGTTTGCCCCCACTCTTATTGAAGCATGTCTGTTTTGTGCTTACATATACTCCTGTTATCCTATATATACCCTGCTGATCTGCTTGTATGTTTAAGTATGTTTTAATCGTTTGAACTCGATAACGCTACTGTTGGTTAATTGTGCTGTGTATCCGTGCATATACCGGGGTAGTCGAGGGTGTTGGTGCATTGTTGAAGTTCGTATACGTCCTGTTTATATGCATATATACCCCTGTTTATATGCATATATACCCTGTTTTGAGCATGATATATACCCCAGTTTATATGCATATATCCCCACTGTTTGCATGATATATACCCCTGTTTTGAGCATGATATACCCCTGTTTATTTCATATATACCCCCTGTTTGATCTTCTTATTTTACTCTTTAATCTCGATGCATGTTATCTAATTGAAAAGCATAGGTTCGTTAATTTTTTATTTTGTTATTTTAAATTTAATTTGTAACCCCGGGAGAGATGAAGGACGGTTCCTTTCATCTCGAGGGTATCTTAAAATTAATCTGTAACCCCGGGAGAGATGAAGGACTGTTCCTCTCATCTCGAGGGTATTTTAATTGAAATCCCGGGATAAATAGGGTTTCCCTATTTTTGAGGATTAAGGTTACTGCCATTATGCGCTAATTACAAGAACGCCTTTTTAAAAAAAAATAGGTTTTCCTTTGATTTTAAAATTAAGTTTTCAAAATTGAATTTCGACTTATTTTGATTTCAAAACAAAAGATTTTTATTTCAAATCAAGTTTAAATTAAATTTCGAAATTGTTTATTTTCAAAGCAAAAATGTTTTAATTTTAATTCAAGTTTTAATCGAATTTCAATTGAATTTGAAACAAAACGATTTTATTTAATGATTTTTTTAAAGTTCTATGATCTCGGTATCGAGATTAAGGCGTTAATGGCGAAATCAATAAACTCACTCACAAAATCAAAACCCTACTTTTATTTTAAAGATAGGGTATGGTTAGTTGAGACATTGCATTAATTTTAATAGTTTACTTTGTTTATGTTTTTAGGACCATTTGAAATTAGATAAGTAATTAGGATAAAATGTTTTGGCTACCGTTTTAAACGGGATGTTGTAGGGTGCTAGCACCTTCCCTACACTCAACCGACCTCCGAACCTCGTTTTTTTTACTTCGTAGACCGTGTTTTTTAGGTGACCAATCACACCCTAAATGATTGGTGGCGACTCCATTTTTTTTTGTGAAAACCCCTGTTTAACAGAAGGTTGTCGGCCGCTCCGCGTCGCAAAAACGTTGCGACACCAATGGTAATCTCTGAGTTCCAAAGTGCTTTTGTACCAGGTAGATTGATATCCGATAACATTTTGGTGAGTTATGAATGTATACACCACATAATGAATAGGCGACAAAAGAGATATGGGCTAATGGCTTTGAAGCTGGATATGAGTAAGGCTCATGACAGAGTGGAATGGTCTTTTCTGAGGAAGGTGTTGTTTAAACTTTGATTTGCTGCGACTTGGATTGAGTTAGTTATGGACAACATATCCACTGTGAGTTTCTCACTTCTCATAAACGGACAGCCAACGGGTTTTTTTAGCCCCAACGAGGTTTGAGACAAGGTGACCCACTTTCCCCGTACCTCTTTCTGTTGTGCACTGAAGGTTTGTCCTGCTTGTTCTCGTTGGCTATGGAACGTAAGGAGATATCAGGTTGCCAGGTTGCGCGGAGGTGCCCTAAAATCTCGCACCTATTTTTTGCCGATGATAGCCTTATTTTTTGCAAAGCAAATTTGATGGAATGTTTATCTGTTTATAGGGCCCTTGATGTGTATGCAAAAGCTTCTGGTCAAAGTGTTAATTTCTCCAAATGTTCAATGTCGTTTAGTCCTAATGTCTCGATCCCTTTACGCCTTTCGTTAAGTCGGCTGCTACGGGTCCGGGTGGTGGATAATTTGGGGCGATATTTAGGCATTCCGTCCCACTTCTCGCGTAATAAGAAAATGGACCTGAATTTTCTTCGTGAAAGGGTGCAAAAAGCTCTAGCAGGTTGGAAGGGGAGTCTTTTCTCCGCAGGAGGTACGGAAATTCTAATAAAGGCAGTTGCACAATCCATTCCGACTTATACTATGTCCTGTGTTAGGATTCCTAAGAATGTATGTGAGGAATTGACCAGATGTATTACTCGTTTTTGGTGGGGATCTTCAGCTCTTCATAAGAAGATCCATTGGAAAGCTTGGGATCGTGTTTGTTGGTCAAAAGAAAATGGAGGTTTGGGGTTCAGAAGTTTGGAAGGTTTCAATCAGGCTTTATTGGCAAAACAAGTTTGGCGTATCTTGCAGACCCCAGATTCGCTAGTGGCAAAGGTGTACAAAGGGAGATATTTTAGTGATTCCTCGGTATTGGAAGCTGAACTGGGGTGGAACCCCTCTTTCGTCTGACGTAGTCTTTTGTAGGGACAGGAGCTCCTTGCAAAAGGGGTGCGTAAAATGGTGGGGAACGGGGAGGAAACAAAGGTTTTTGGTGACCCATAGGTGCCTAGAGAACACTCTTTTCAGTTGATAACGCGTCCTCCTTTGGACAACATTGATATGCTAGTTTGCGATCTTATGACGGGGGAAGGTCGATGGGATGAAAGGAAAATTAAAGAAGTCCTATGGGAAGTGGATGTGGACCAAGTGTTAGCAATTCCTATTTGCCGATCAAGCACCCAAGACAGTTGGCTATGACATTTCAGTAAGGATGGTGTCTTTTCTACGAATAGTGCATATAAGCTTTTTATCGCTGATAAGGAGGAAGCCTTCTGCTCTCAGCCAGGGGGTCTGGTGCTTTGGTGTAAAAGGCTATGGAAGTGCCCTATACCAAATAAAATTAAGGTATTTCTGTGGCGATTTTTTTCATGATATTCTTCCAACAAACGATAATTTGTGTAAGAGACGTGTTCCTATTCACCCTTGGTGTGTTATTTGTAAGCGAGAGAGGGAAACATCACGACATACTTTTTTCTCGTGTAAGAGGGCCAAAGCCATTTGGTCCTATATTCTCCCGCTACTCTGTGTTCACAATAGGGTGTGCTCTCTTCAATCCAAGATATGTGTGTGTGGGTTGCGATCCACCTGAGTGCGGAGTCGGCTCAATCTTTTTTTTTGACATGTTGGTTTTTATGGAATGATCGGAACGCAGTAAATCTGGGTAAAGTCATTCCCAGTGTGGATGTTCGTGTGGAGGAGGTTCAGTCTTATCTACGAGAGTTAGACCAGATGCGAACTTTGGGCGATGCTGACATATCAACGGGGGAGCAAAGGAGTAGTGGCATGGTAGGGCGGAGTTGGGAGGCGCCGGCCATGGGCACGCTCAAGCTTAATACTAATGCTGTGGTTTCTATTTCCATGCGGCGGTCGGGCCTGGGGATGGTGGTTCGGGATGCAAGGGGAAAGCTGGTAGTGGCGCAAACGGAGGTAGTGGAAAATTTGATTGATGTCTTGTCTACCGAAGCTTTGACTTTGCTCAAAGGTCTGCAACTTGTAGTGTCTTTGGGCTTGTCAAATGTTAGTGTGGAATTGGATGCCCAGGTTTTGGTCAGAGCGTTGCTCTCAAATGGTCTTCTTTTGGCTCCTCAAGGAGTTTTGTTGGGAGAGATAAAACTGTTGATGGCTCAAATTGGTGTGACGGGTCTATTTTTTAGTCCGAGATCGACTAACAAAGTGGCTCACAATCTCGCGGGTCATGCTTTGTGTACGAGGGATTGTTCTCTTTGGAACTCAAGTCCCCCGCTTTGGTTATCTAGTATTTTACTTTCAGATTCCTCTACTTGTAGCCCAATGGGCATGACCTTTACTTAATTTATATATTTCCTTTTGCTATCAAAAAAAAAAAAAAACTTTGTTGCTATGGTTGAACGAAAATTTGAACAAGTGATAAAATGTGTGAGAAGTGATAATGTGATTGAATTTAATTGTTTGCGTGATTATTTTCAACATAACGGGATCCTTTTTTAGACTTCTTGTGTTGGGAATCCACAACAAAATGGGAAGGTGGAGAGAAAACACCAACACATCTCGAATGTGGCCAGAGCATTAAGATTTCAAGGGAATTTACCAATCAAGCTTTGGGGAGAACGTGTGTTGACAGCATGTCATTTGATAAATCACCGTATGAAATGTTGTTCAGGAAAATACCTTCTTATGATGTTATTCGTGTACTTGGTTGTCTTTTTTATGCTCATAACCAATGGCACAAAGGAGATAAATTTGCAAGTCAAAGTCGTAAGTGCATCTTTGATGGATATCCTTTTGGGAAGAAAGATTGGAAATTGTGTATGATTTGGAAACACATGAATATTTTGTATCGAGAGATGTGAAGTTCTTTGAGAAATAATTTCCTTTTGCAATAACTCAACCACATAATGTGGTGACTCCTATGCCGGCAAATGATGTGGACGGGGCTTGAAGTGAGGATGAAGGGGTTGATGAGTGTGATGTGTGTGTTGGGGGGGGGGGGGGGGGGGGGATGGAGAATGTAGTAGGTGAGCAATCCACCTTAGAGGGGATGGGTGTTGCGATGCAGGAGCCCGCACATGAGGATGTGTGAGATGATAGGGTGAAAAATATAGACGGTGATGAAGGTGTGCATGTTGACGGTGAGCTAGGGCGAGGAAAACAAGACAAAACTCCTTCGACACGGTATCATGATTTTGTTACTCATATTGTACGAAAAATAAGTCAATCTGATAATTCACCAGCTACTTCATCTTCCTTAGGTACGCCCTATCCTATAACATATTTTGTGAATTGTGAACGTTTTTCTGTGAGACAGAGAAATTTTCTTGTGATAGTGACAGCGGGTTATGAGCCAAAGAATTTTAAGGAAGCATTGAAAGATTCGAGTTGGCGAGATGCAATGGGTAAGGAGATACGAGCCCTTGAAGACAATGAGACTTGGGCAATGAAGCATCTCCCACCTGGAAAGAAAGCACTCGGAAGTCAATGAATATTTAAAATTAAGTACAAGTCTAGTGGCAGCATAGAGCGACTCAAAGCACGTCTTGTGATATTTGGCAATCATCAGGTTGAGGGAATTGACTACAACGAGACATTTGCTCTTGTGGCAAAAATGGTGACAATTCGTACTTTTCTTGCAGTTGTTGCTATAAAAAATTGGTAGGTACATCAAATGAATGTGCATAATGCTTTTATCCAGGGTGACTTAGGTGAGGAAATTTATATGAAGGTTCCTCCAGGTTTCAAAAATACAAATCCTAATTTAGTTTGCAGGTTAAAAAAGTCAATGTACGGTCTGAAACAAGTTCCCCGGTGTTGGTTTGCAAAACTGTCAACATCATTGAAGAATTATGGTTTTGTGCAATCCTATTCGAATTATTCTCTATTTGTATTGTGTAGGGGACGAACACAGATCAACGTGTTAGTGTATGTTGATGACTTGATTATTGCAAGGAATGATAAGATTGCATTGACAATTTTTAAAGATTACCTTGGCAGATGATTTTATATGAAGGCTTTAGGAATTTTGAAATATTTCTTAGGGCTAGAGGTAGCCCGTAATCCAGAAAGATTTTTTCTGTCTCAAAGAAAATACACACTCGAGATAATTTCAGAAACTAGTCTATTGGGAGCGAAGCCTGCGACCTTTCCTATGGAACAAAATCACAGTTTGGCCCTTGTTAAGGGTGAATTTCTTTCGGATCCAACGCCTTGTGAGAAGATTGATTTACTTGTCTGTGACGCAACCTAATCTTGCATATTCTCAGTTCATATTTTGTTCCAATTTATGCAACAACCTTGTGAGGATCATTGGGAGGTGGCTCTCAAAGTCGTCAAGTACCTGAAGAAGAGTCCGGGACAAGGGATTTTGCTTCGTACTGATAGTGACCTAAGTTTAGAAGGGTGGTGTGACTCAGATTGGGCTAGTTGTCCTCTCACGCGACGTTCCTTGACAGGATGGTTCGTGTTACTTGGTTGTTCTCCTGTGTCATGGAAGACCAAGAAGCAACAAACAATGTTTAGATCCTCTGCAGAGGCTGAGTATAGATCAATGGCAGCAATAGTGTGTGAGTTAAAGTGGCTTAAACAACTTTTAGGTGACTTGGGTGTTCGACATCCGAAGGGTATGAAGTTGTGTATTGTGATACCCAGATAACATTGTACATTGCTCAAAATCTAGTTTTTCACGAAAGAAGAAAGCATATAGAGGTTGATTGTCATTTTGTTCGAGATGCGGTGACTGAAGGGATTATTTTTCTGCCATATGTTTCTACTAGTGTTCAATTGGCAAACATCTTTACAAAAGCGTTGGGAAAAACCAAATTTGAATTTTTTTCTCCGCAAGTTGGGCATTCGAGATCTCCACGCTCCAACTTGAGGGGGTATTAGACCAACTCGGCCATCTCAACTTGTCAATATCAATAGCTAGCCCAATGTATATAAAACGATATTGCATTCAGATTTAAACTTTAATATTTATATATTATTGTCCCCCTCTTGAGAGAAACTCAGATTATTGTTCACGTGTTGGGCACGCTAGTCCAAGTATAAACAAATTTGTTAGCAAATAATAAAACCTGGAGGTATTCCAAGGTTAAATCCTTAGGGAAAATGTGAGTATCTAAAATCGTTTACAATCATGCATGTAAGCAAACAATGTTGTAAAGTAACCAATGTTTTCAAAAATATATTAAGTGGTTTTTATGCGAGTTTACAAACAAAAGAGGCAATGAAATGCAGAAAAAGTACTAAAGACATTAGGCCATACATAATGAAATGCAGAAAAAGTACTAAAGACATTAGGCCATACATAATAATGGAAGCAAGGGAAATAAAATGCGTCTGTTGGGAGTCGAACCCGAGTCTATTGCTTGGAAGACAATTATCCAAACTGTTGGACTACAAACACTTTATTTTTCAAATAATTCTAACGTTATTAAATAAAATGACGAAACAATATAAGAAGTGAACAAAATAGTATAAGATTTGTTGCAAGTGAGATTTAAACCCACACCCTTTCAGACTAGAACCATAATCTGGCGCCTTAGACCAACTCAATCATCTCAACTTGTCGATATCAATAGCTAGCCCAATGTATATAAAACGATATTGCATTAAGATTTAAACTTTAATATTTATATATTATTGTCCCCCTCTTTAGAGAAACTCGGATTATTATTCACGTGTTGGGCACGCTAGTCCAAGTATAAACTAATTCGTTAGCAAATAATAAAACCTGGAGGTATTCCAAGGTTTAAGGTATCGATAATAAAAACTTGTCGATATCAATAGCTAGCCCAATGTATATAAAATGATATTGCATTAGGATTTAAACTTTAATATTTATATATTATTGTCCTTCTCTTTAGAGAAACTCAGATTATTGTTCAGGTGTTGGGCACGCTAGTCCAAGTATAAACTAATTCGTTAGCAAATAATAAAACCTGGAGGTATTCCAAGGTTAGATCCTCAGGGAAAATGTGAGTGTCTCAAAACGTTTACAATCATGCATGTAAGCAAACAATGTTGTAAAGTAACTAATGTTTTCAAAATATATTAAGTAGTTTTTACACGAGTTTACAAACAAAAAAGACAATGAAATGGAGAAAAAGTACTAAAGACATTACTTAGTTATCCGCTTCTAAGTCATACCTAATAATGGAAGCAAAGGAAATAAAATGCGTCTGCCGAGAGTCGAACCCGGGTCTATTGCTTGGAAGGCAATTATCCAAACCGTTGGACTACAAACGCTTCATTCTTCAAATAATTCTAAGTTATTAAATAAAATGACGAAATAATATAAGAAGTGAACAAAATAGTATAAAATTTGTTGAGAGTGGGATTTAAACCCACGCCCTTTCTCGGACCAGAACCTTAATCTGGCGCCTTAGACCAACTCGACCATCTCAACTTGTCAATATCAATAACTAGCCCAATGTATATAAAACGATATTGCATTAGGATTTAAACTTTAATATTTATATATTATTGTCCCCCTCTTTAGAGAAACTCAGATTATTATTCACGTGTTGGGCACGCTAGTCCAAGTATAAAGTAATTCGTTAGCAAATAGTAAAACCTGGAGGTATTCCAAGATTTAAGGTATCGATAATAAAAACTTGTCGATATCAATAGCTAGCCCAATGTATATAAAACGATATTGCATTAGGATTTAAACTTTAATATTTATATATTATTGTCCTTCTCTTTAGAGAAACTCAGATTATTGTTCAGGTGTTGGACACGCTAGTCCAAGTATAAACTAATTCGTTAGCAAATAATAAAACCTGGAGGTATTCCAAGGTTAGATCCTCAGGGAAAATGTGAGTGTCTCTTTACAATCATGCATGCAAGCCAACAATGTTGTAAAGTAGCTAATGTTTTCAAAATATATTAAGTAGTTTTTATGCGAGTTTACAAACAAAAGAGGCAATGAAATGCAGAAAAAGTACTAAAGACATTACTCAGTTATCCGCTTCTTAATGTCATGCAAATTTACATACTATGTTATACCTAATAATGAAAGCAAAGGAAATAAAATGCGTACGCCGGGAGTCGAACCCGGGTCTATTGCTTGGAAGGCAATTATCCTAACCGTTGGACTACAAACGCTTTATTCTTCAAATAATTCTAACGTTATTAAATAAAATGACGAAATAATATAAGAAGTGAACAAAATAGTATAAAATTTGTTGAGAGTGGGATTTGAACCCACAACCTTTCGGACCAGAACCTTAATCTGATCCCTTAGACCAACTCGTCCATCTCAACTTGTCAATATCAATAACTAGCTCAATGTATATAAAACGATATTGCATTAGGATTTAAACTTTAATATTTATATATTATTGTCCCCTTCTTTAGAGAAACTCGGATTATTGTTCACGTGTTGGGCACGCTAGTCCAAGTATAAAGTAATTCCTTAGCAAATAGTAAAACCTGGAGGTATTCCAAGGTTTAAGGTATCGATAATAAAAACTTGTCGATATCAATAGCTAGCCCAATGTATATAAAACGATATTGCATAAGGATTTAAACTTTAATATTTATATATTATTGTCCTTCTCTTTAGAGAAACTCAGATTATTGTTCAGGTGTTGGGCACGCTAGTCCAAGTATAAACTAATTCGTTAGCAAATAATAAAACCTGGAGGTATTCCAAGGTTAGATCCTCAGGGAAAATGTGAGTGTCTCAAAACGTTTACAATCATGCATGTAAGCAAACAATGTTGTAAAGTAACTAATGTTTTCAAAATATATTAAGTAGTTTTTATGCGAGTTTACAAACAAAAGAGGCAATGAAATGCAGAAAAAGTACTAAAGACATTACTTAGTTATCCGCTTCTTAATGTCATGCAAATTTACATACTATGTCATACCTAATAATGGAAGCAAAGGAAATAAAATGCGTCTGCCAGGAGTCGAACCGGGGTCTATTGCTTGGAAGGCAATTATCCTAACCGTTGGACTACAAACACTTTATTCTTCAAATAATTCTAACGTTATTAAATAAAATGACGAAATAATATAAGAAGTGAACAAAATAGTATAAAATTTATTGAGAGTGGGATTTGAACCCACGCCCTTTCGGACCAGAACCTTAATCTGGCGCCTTAGACCAACTCGGCCATCTCAACTTGTCAATATCAATAACTAGCTCAATGTATATAAAACGATATTGCATTAGGATTTAAACTTTAATATTTATATATTATTGTCCCCCTCTTTAGAGAAACTCGGATTATTGTTCACGTGTTGGGCACGCTAGTCCAAGTATAAAGTAATTCGTTAGCAAATAGTAAAACCTGGAGGTATTCCAAGGTTTAAGGTATCGATAATAAAAACTTGTCGATATCAATAGCTAGCCCAATGTATATAAAATGATATTGCATTAGGATTTAAACTTTAATATTTATATATTATTGTCCTTCTCTTTAGAGAAACTCAGATTATTGTTCAGGTGTTGGGCACGCTAGTCCAAGTATAAACTAATTCGTTAGCAAATAATAAAACCTGGAGGTATTCCAAGGTTAGATCCTCAGGGAAAATGTGAGTGTCTCAAAACGTTTACAATCATGCATGTAAGCAAACAATGTTGTAAAGTAACTAATGTTTTCAAAATATATTAAGTAGTTTTTATGCGAGTTTACAAACAAAAGAGGCAATGAAATGCAGAAAAAGTACTAAAGACATTACTTAGTTATCCGCTTCTTAATGTCATGCAAATTTACATACTATGTCATACCTAATAATGGAAGCAAAGGAAATAAAATGCGTCTGCCGGGAGTCGAACCCAGGTCTATTGCTTGGAAGGCAATTATCCTAACCGTTGGACTACAAACGCTTTATTCTTCAAATAATTCTAACGTTATTAAATAAAATGACGAAATAATATAAGAAGTGAACAAAATAGTATAAAATTTGTTGAGAGTGGGATTTGAACCCACGCCCTTTCGGACCAGAACCTTAATCTGGCGCCTTAGACCAACTCGGCCATCTCAACTTGTCAATATCAATAACTAGCTCAATGTATATAAAACGATATTGCATTAGGATTTAAACTTTAATATTTATATATTATTGTCCCCCTCTTTAGAGAAACTCGGATTATTGTTCACGTGTTGGGCACGCTAGTCCAAGTATAAAGTAATTCGTTAGCAAATAGTAAAACCTGGAGGTATTCCAAGGTTTAAGGTATCGATAATAAAAACTTGTCGATATCAATAGCTAGCCCAATGTATATAAAATGATATTGCATTAGGATTTAAACTTTAATATTTATATATTATTGTCCTTCTCTTTAGAGAAACTCAGATTATTGTTCAGGTGTTGGGCACGCTAGTCCAAGTATAAACTAATTCGTTAGCAAATAATAAAACCTGGAGGTATTCCAAGGTTAGATCCTCAGGGAAAATGTGAGTGTCTCAAAACGTTTACAATCATGCATGTAAGCAAACAATGTTGTAAAGTAACTAATGTTTTCAAAATATATTAAGTAGTTTTTATGCGAGTTTACAAACAAAAGAGGCAATGAAATGCAGAAAAAGTACTAAAGACATTACTTAGTTATCCGCTTCTTAATGTCATGCAAATTTACATACTATGTCATACCTAATAATGGAATCAAAGGAAATAAAATGCATCTGCCGGGAGTCGAACCCGGGTCTATTGCTTGGAAGGCAATTATCCTAACCGTTGGACTACAAACGCTTTATTCTTCAAATAATTCTAACGTTATTAAATAAAATGACGAAATAATATAAGAAGTGAACAAAATAGTATAAAATTTGTTGAGAGTGGGATTTGAACCCACGCCCTTTCGGACAAGAACCTTAATCTGGCGCCTTAGACCAACTCGGCCATCTCAACTTGTCAATATCAATAACTAGCTCAATGTATATAAAACGATATTGCATTAGGATTTAAACTTTAATATTTATATATTATTGTCCCCCTCTTTAGAGAAACTCGGATTATTGTTCACGTGTTGGGCACGCTAGTCCAAGTATAAAGTAATTCGTTAGCAAATAGTAAAACCTGGAGGTATTCCAAGGTTTAAGGTATCGATAATAAAAACTTGTCGATATCAATAGCTAGCCCAATGTATATAAAATGATATTGCATTAGGATTTAAACTTTAATATTTATATATTATTGTCCTTCTCTTTAGAGAAACTCAGATTATTGTTCAGGTGTTGGGCACGCTAGTCCAAGTATAAACTAATTCGTTAGCAAATAATAAAACCTGGAGGTATTCCAAGGTTAGATCCTCAGGGAAAATGTGAGTGTCTCAAAACGTTTACAATCATGCATGTAAGCAAACAATGTTGTAAAGTAACTAATGTTTTCAAAATATATTAAGTAGTTTTTATGCGAGTTTACAAACAAAAGAGGCAATGAAATGCAGAAAAAGTACTAAAGACATTACTTAGTTATCCGCTTCTTAATGTCATGCAAATTTACATACTATGTCATACCTAATAATGGAAGCAAAGGAAATAAAATGCGTCTGCCGGGAGTCGAACCCGGGTCTATTGCTTGGAAGGCTATTATCCTAACCGTTGGACTACAAACGCTTTATTCTTCAAATAATTCTAACGTTATTAAATAAAATGACGAAATAATATAAGAAGTGAACAAAATAGTATAAAATTTGTTGAGAGTGGGATTTGAACCCACGCCCTTTCGGACCAGAACCTTAATCTGGCGCCTTAGACCAACTCGGCCATCTCAACTTGTCAATATCAATAACTAGCTCAATGTATATAAAACGATATTGCATTAGGATTTAAACTTTAATATTTATATATTATTGTCCCCTTCTTTAGAGAAACTCGGATTATTGTTCACGTGTTGGGCACGCTAGTCCAAGTATAAAGTAATTCGTTAGCAAATAGTAAAACCTGGAGGTATTCCAAGGTTTAAGGTATCGATAATAAAAACTTGTCGATATCAATAGCTAGCCCAATGTATATAAAATGATATTGCATTAGGATTTAAACTTTAATATTTATATATTATTGTCCTTCTCTTTAGAGAAACTCAGATTATTGTTCAGGTGTTGGGCACGCTAGTCCAAGTATAAACTAATTCGTTAGCAAATAATAAAACCTGGAGGTATTCCAAGGTTAGATTCTCAGGGAAAATGTGAGTGTCTCAAAACGTTTACAATCATGCATGTAAGCAAACAATGTTGTAAAGTAACTAATGTTTTCAAAATATATTAAGTAGTTTTTATGCGAGTTTACAAACAAAAGAGGCAATGAAATGCAGAAAAAGTACTAAAGACATTACTTAGTTATCCGCTTCTTAATGTCATGCAAATTTACATACTATGTCATACCTAATAATGGAAGCAAAGGAAATAAAATGCGTCTGCCGGGAGTCGAACCCGGGTCTATTGCTTGGAAGGCAATTATCCTAACCGTTGGACTACAAACGCTTTATTCTTCAAATAATTCTAACGTTATTAAATAAAATGACGAAATAATATAAGAAGTGAACAAAATAGTATAAAATTTGTTGAGAGTGGGATTTGAACCCACGCCCTTTCGGACCAGAACCTTAATCTGGCGCCTTAGACCAACTCGGCCATCTCAATTTGTAAATATCAATAACTAGCTCAATGTATATAAAACGATATTGCATTAGGATTTAAACTTTAATATTTATATATTATTGTCCCCCTCTTTAGAGAAACTCGGATTATTGTTCACGTGTTGGGCACGCTAGTCCAAGTATAAAGTAATTCGTTAGCAAATAGTAAAACCTGGAGGTATTCCAAGGTTTAAGGTATCGATAATAAAAACTTGTCGATATCAATAGCTAGCCCAATGTATATAAAATGATATTGCATTAGGATTTAAACTTTAATATTTATATATTATTGTCCTTCTCTTTAGAGAAACTCAGATTATTGTTCAGGTGTTGGGCACGCTAGTCCAAGTATAAACTAATTCGTTAGCAAATAATAAAACCTGGAGGTATTCCAAGGTTAGATCCTCAGGGAAAATGTGAGTGTCTCAAAACGTTTACAATCATGCATGTAAGCAAACAATGTTGTAAAGTAAC